>CM028131.1:548605000-549855000 GCA_016271365.2 Neoceratodus forsteri | reverse complement strand
ATATCAATATCATATTTAACAGTTTCTGGTAATAATAATAAAAAACTGCAATTGATGTTTGTTCAACCCATTTCTTCAGGATATTAGCATGGTATGTCTTTGAAGGATTTTTCCTGTCAGGGGTCTCTGTCTCATAGTTAACTGTACCAGTATATCTAATCACTTTATAAGGCCCTTGCCACTTCATTAGCTGTTTGTTTTCTGTTGTGGGTAACAGTAACAAGACCTTTTAACCTGGCTGCAAAATGTTTTCTTTGACCCCATGGTCATAATACACTTGCTGTTATGCCTCTTCTTGGTTACTCTGGGCAATTTCAACATATTTTGCTAGTTTCTTTCCCAGTGCACACATATAAGATGTAATAAATACTATCTGAGTGGGGTTATGTTCTCATGTGTTTCTTTTATTACATCTGGTGGCCCTCTAGGTTGTCTGCCACATAACATTTCAAAGGGTAAAAATCTGTTGAAGCTTGAGGCACTTCTCTTTAAGCTAAGAGTAGGTAAGGTAAATATTTATCCTGGTCATTCCCTTCACCTTTCACAAACCTTTTTAACGTGTGTTTTAGGATTTGCTTAAAATGCTCAACAAGACCATCTGTCTGAGGGTGATAATGGGAGATTCTTTTCACAGTGATTCCTAGTAGTGAGTACAGCTCCTTCAGTAATGCAGCACCAAAATTATTACTTTAAGTAGTACTAATCTCTTTATCTATGCCCACCCTACTGAAATGTTTGGCAAGCTCTGCTGCCACTTTTGGTGCTGTGACATTATGCATTGGAATTGCTTCTGGGTATCAAGTAGGGTCGTAACCTATTACCAAAATGAATGGATTACCCTTTTTACTTTTGTCTAAAGGGTCAACCAAATCCATTGCAATTCTCTTCAGAGGCACAGCTGTCAAAGGTAGGGGTATCAGAGGCAAGTTGCGCCCAATTCTAAAAAGGTGCTTGTATCAAACAGCAATGATGCAAGTTGCACATTGCTTCATTTGTTGCATCTTTCCCTGTTCTGGTACAAGTCTGCGATGGACAGGGAAGCTGCTGCACCAAATGGGCACTGCACCACCCTTGCAATCTGCATCTGGGTACACCAGGTCACAAGGGGGCTTGCACAATGGCAGGGCTCACATTTCTGATTCAAAAAGCCCCACTGAGGCTGTTGCAAGGGGTTCCAAATTTACCTGCTAGGAAGTGGTCTAAGCCCATTGTGTCTGAGTGGGACACTGTTGCAGGAGGGCTACACATGGGATCCGTGGGCAGAAGGGGTACTAAGGGGCATAGGGAGGGTTGATGTGCCAGCAGAGATGTACAGAATTGCTTTGGCACCTGGCAGGGTGCATATGCCTCTGTATATGTTGTATAGAGTCGTGTGCACCCCACCTGGTTCTAACACAATCCCATACTTCCCCGCTGACACACCAACCCTCCCCATGCTGCTCTTGCCCCATGAACCCTCCTAACATGGGTTACTCCCCTCACAACCACCACCAATGCTGGCCCATCCAGTGTTGTGCCAGCAAGAGGGAAGTCAGATCCTTGCAGCAAGTGCAGCACCTGCACTGATGGTTGGGAGCTTTACTGCACTTGTGGCAATCCTGGGGATTTTGGTGGAGGGACCCTACTTTTTTATGGAATTCGGTGCAAGGTCTCTGGTGCACCCATGTATTGCCACAACTCTGGAGTGACACAACTTGCATAGCTCTATGAGCTCCTTTTGGAATCAGGCCCCTTGTCTTTTTTAGTTACTGGGGTTACTGTCTAACTTTCAGGATAGGAACTGCAATAGGCAGCAACATCATCATGAATCCTAGGCCAGTAAAATATTTACAACAGTGTGGCATGGGTGCGGTCCTTCCTTGAGTGACCAAACATAGAAATATCATGTACTATTTGTAACAACTCAGTTCTATACTTCTTTGGTACGACCAAATGTTGAATTTGTTCCTGCATTTGAGGATTATCACAAATTCTGTTCAGTAGCCAATGACATTTTTTTAACATTGGTTCACTCTGTTTTTGTTTCACTCCCAGCTGCTTAAAATAACCTCACAGAGAAACACTGTTAGTTTTCTCAGAAACAAAATTACAATCAGTTTTCAGTTTAGTTTCAGCATTTTCATAGATCAACCCATTATGTCCATCAGTCTTTTTTTGCAACTGTTTTTCAGGCATGTTCCTTCTTTCCTGCACTTCCTGATCTTTGAACTGGGCTCAAACAAGTCTGAATCATATTCGCCAATAGGAAAATAATCCCCAACATCTGAGATTTTCTTTGCCTGTGCTGTTGTTATTACAGTTTCTGACACTACGCGGATTTACTCCCTCCATGATTAACTTCCCAAATCCTATATAGTCATTTCCAATAAGCACAAGTAATGGTCACTTAGATGCTACCCCCACTTTCATTTGGCATGACATCCCATTAATGTTCAGAGTAACTTGGGTAGAGGGATAGTATTGAGTGTCCCCCTGGATGCATATGACCACTGTAACTGGTCCTTTTGCATAGTCTTTCCTCAGAATGTTAGCACGCACCAGGATCTGTAGGCTTCCCAAATCTGTAAGTCCCTTCACAGTCTTATCCCCCACCTTGACATCTGTTAAATACTTGCCCCAATTTGCTAATGCCAAATTTGCTCCAGTGATAGCCTACTTATTTTTATGGAGTTTCTTGCAATATTGTCAGGGTTATTACAGTTACAGCAAATAAAGTCAGTGGGTGTAGAATTGTTTCCACTGTCAGAGTTCTTATCTGACCTGGAGTTAAATCAGGAAAAAGAAGGTCTTATCAGTTCTTAGCCATCAATTTGTTGCTGTCATATATGCCTGGCCATCTGACAGTCAACAGCCAAAAATGCAGCCTTTTCCCCACTTTCTGGTTTGTGTTCTTTTTCCCACATCTGCATGTCTGTAGGAAGGATGTTGTTGAATTGTTCCATTGCAAATATGGAAATGATCTGTTGGACTGGTTTGCCCTCTGTTTGAAACCATTTTATAATGATTTCTCTGAGTCAGGTGATGGCTTCTTGAGGATTGTTGAATGAGTTGTAATTCAGGGTCCGGAATGTCTGCCTGTAGATCTTGCCTCAGATGTCATATCTTTCAAGGCTTTCTCTTTTCAAAAGGTCATAGTTTTCTGACTGTGCAGTGTCCATATTGCTGTAGGCAAGTTGGACTTTACCTGTCAGATAAGGTACCAGCCTAATTGCACATTACTGTTTTGGTCACTGACAGGCTCTAACGACCTGTTTAAAAGTTGTCAGGTATGTTTCAATATCATTCAAGGGATAAAGCATTGCAAGTTTAATGTCTTTTAAGCTATTTGTGTTTTGTTGATCTGCTGGACCTGTACCAGATTCTCTAGCTTTGACTGCTTGCCAGGCATCCACCCATTGCTGCTCCTGTCACAACATCTCTTCCCTTCTCTTCTCTGTTTCTCTAGAGACTGCATTTCTTCTCTTCTGTGTGCCATCTCATCTGTTCTCTGTGCCTCTAGATCCTGCATCTCCTTTTCACTCTTTCTCAGTCTCTATTTATTGTGTATAGAGATGCAGCAAAGTTTTACTACACCCACAAAGTGAACTCAAAGTGCCCATCTTCGAATCCACACAGCACTATGTGAATTTCCCAGTGAATGGTCAAAATTCTCCTTTAATGGACTTTGCATTGTGGACTTCGAGTTAACTTCAAGTTACAGTTTGAGAAGGTGAAATGTGCAAGAAACATCCACAGATCACATATCTGACTGTCCACAGATCACATGATTCAGGCAGGCAGTTAATTAAGATGGAAGTCAGTGAATTTGTTTCACTTTCTCTTGGGGAAGGAGCTACATGAGATAGAATGTTTACTGTGTGCTTTGTGCTACAGTGCTACTCAGTTGATTTTCTGATTTTTTGGCTGTACAGTTTTGTTATCCTTTCATTTACATCTGGCTGAGTTGATTTGAAACCTTAGTTTAGTTTTAAAAAAAATACTTTTTAAGTCTAAGATTGTAATCATGTGTTTCAGTAATGCACAGCTTGACCTATCTCCAGCCACATCAAGGCTAGGCTGCAAATTCAACAAGGTCTGCCTCAGCACCTGTAGCAATGGAATGGCTTGATTAACAGATGCAGTGTCACTGCACACTGCCTGTGTGGCATGTTCAAATGACATCAGATTAATATTACAGAGTCCATTAGTTGCCACTGTTCAGTTATCATAGACATTGATGTCCCTGAACTGTCACAGCTAATGCGCATAACTAGGTACTGCTCATACAACTGCTCTGCCATGGAAAATGTCGAGTTCCATCTCATGACAACTTCACACTTGAGGCAGTGCTGAGGGAGGCTGTTTTGATTCTGCAGCTGCCTAAGCTGGTCACGGGACTTTCCAGAGCATGCAAAGTGGGCAAAAATGTGGCATGCAACAGTCAGCATTTGCCTGATTTCTGGGTACTGCAAAAACTCCTGTATCACAAGATTTAAACAGTGGGCCATGTTGGGAGCCCTCACAAAGCCACCATTGCTGATACATTTATTTATTGAAAATATAAGATTTCATACCTTTGAGTCATAGACTCCTTTATAAAGGTTCCACATCAGAGATACAGAGACTTTAAATACAGTACAATTCAAGCTGTAAATACCAAAATGACAACAGGAACTAAATAGTAACAAGGAAGCATGTACTGCAAGCAGTACTGTGTCAAGGGCTACGAGTAACAGAGTAAACAATTAATTTCAATGCAGAGCACTGAAGAATTGCATAGACACAGGAGAATTGCATTGACAGTTTAGACACATACAAAGCAATCAGTGGCATCAGAACATTTCCAGGCAGTTATGTGATTACATATGTAGATTAGGCTGCACTGGGAGTCCATTGTCAAATATAGCATGCTATAGGGATGGCAGGCCCAGAGTATGGTCCAATGTCCAATTTGGGAGAGGCAGGCCATGCTTTGGCATTAATGACAGTTACAGGTTGCTTATTGGGAGAATAGGTTTTGCAGTTGGGCCTTGAACTGTCCCAGTTCAGGTTCAGAGAGGAGGGAGTTGGGGAATGAGTTAAGCCAGGCAGGAGCTTGGTACCTAAAGGTTTTTTGACCCTGGGAGATCTTGCAGTGGGGAACCTGGTAGTGAGTGGTCACAGATTGTCGAGTGTGCCTGGTGGACGGGGAGATTGGAGCAGGGGGATAAGAGCAGGTGGAAGGCCAGTGGTGGTGTTTTTTAGCAAAAAGGTAGGTCTTATATTTGAACCTCCCATCAAAGTTTAGCCAGTTGGTGTTGGAGTAAAGGGTGCAGGTGTGTGTGAATTTGTCACACCCAGTGGCTAGCCTACAGGTCTTATTAAGGGCCAACCTGATTATGTTAAGGTGTGTGTTGCCAACTGCACCATAGATTAAGATGCCATAGTCTACTAATGATAGGATTGATGAAGAGACTGATATATGTAGGGCTTCTGGAGAAGGGCAGCACTTGTACCAATGGAGTAGACCAATCCGCACATTGACAGCAGCACTCAATTTCCATATGTGGTCATGGTAAGTGAGTCCAGCATCTAGTGTGATACCCAGGTATTTGAATGTGGTAACCTACTCAAGGAGGTTGTTTTGTGAGTTCAATATGAGCAGAGGAAGCCCCTTGTTCCTATTTTGGGCATGGGAAAACACCATAAATTTATTTTTTTTGTAGTAAGGACTAGCCTGTGTTGGACAAACTAGGATACAGCTTCCAAAAAATATCTTTGGAGAGCACATCGGAGAGTGATTGGGTTGGTGTGGGTGCTTTAGAGGATGGCATCATCAGCATACAGGATCAATTTCCCAAAGCAAGTCTTGGGTAGGGAGTTGAGAAACAGGGATAACAGTAAGAGGCCTAGGATTGAGTCCTGTGTGACTCCTGAACTGATCTGGGGGGGGGGGACTGTTTGCAGGTGAGTTTAACTTTCTGGGTTCTCTTAGACAGGTAGCTGGTGAACCAGCCAGTGGACTCCGGAGACAGGCCTATATGAGTGAGTGAATCCAGGAGAAGCATGTTGGTGCACTGTATTGAATGTCTTGGAAAGGTCTATAAAAATGGCACCAGCAGTGTGGTCCATGTCAAGAGATGAATGGAGGGTGTTGATGAACTCTGGGAGGGCTGTGGTAGTGCTGTGGCTGTTGCAGAACCCATGCTGTTCTGGGCAGAGGAGGAAATATTTGGAGAGATATTCAGTAAGCTGCATGGCTGCAATTTTCTCCAAGGCTTTGGGGGGGTATTGAGATGGGGTGGTAGTTCCCTGGCTGGGTGCAGTCAATGCTTTTGAGAATGGGCATGATGAGAGCAGCTTTCAATTTTGAGGGAAACTGGATCAGTGCTAGGAAGTGGGGAAGAGAACTTCATCAAAGGTCAACCTAAGTATCTTAAGATCTAGTGTATCACTGCTGAAAAATTATTTACTGAGAGCCTTGTGGAGCAGGGGGGCTGCTTCACACTGCAATATTAATTTAAAGCAGAATGGGGGACAGAGGGGGTGACAGGGGTGGCCGGAGGGGTGCGAGAGAAGAAATTAGGGGGAAGAACACTGCTAAGGTCAGAGAATGAGGTGTTAAGTGTATTTGCTATCAGGGCAGGGTCAGTGGTAATTGCCCCATTTGCCCAGAGCTGGGTGGGAGGGGCTGAGGAGGCTTTGCTGCTGAGCTCCTTAAGGGAGTCCCAGAACTTGGACCCTGAGCCCCAGTTGGCAGTGAGTGAGGCTTGGTATTATTCAGCCTTGGCCTTCCGGATGTTCTGGGTACATTTATTACATGCCTCTTGGTAGCACTGTCTGTCAGAGGGTTTACCAGACTCCTGGGAGAGGTGCCATAGATTGTCACACTCAGGCATTTGTTCTAACAGGGATTGTGACATCCAGGGTGTATCCATCCCTTTGACAACCTGTTTTCTAAGGGGTGCGTAAAGGTCACAGGCTGCGCTGATAAAGTAATCTAGTGCAGAGTCTCTGTCTGGGGTGGTTGAGATGGGTGACCAGTCCCAAGATGCAAGGCGTTGTTTGAGGATCCAAAGTTTTCCAAGTCTGATCCAGTGTTGGAAGGTAGTTTTAGGAGATAGCTTTTTTGCAATGAACGATCAGTGACAAAGCACTGGGGAATGATCACTCAGGGTGTTGGGTACTACCCTAGCCTGTGTCACTCTGTGGGGTGAGTTAGTGAGTACAATATCAAGGAGGATGGCAGTGCCAGTCCTCAGGTTGAGTCTGGTGGCAGTGGTTACAATCTGGGATAGGTTATGTGATGCTGCAGCATCTCTGACTGGAGCTGATGTGTCAGCCATTCAGATGATGTTAAAATCCCTGAGGGCAAGGATTTCTTCTTTGGGAGTGTCTGCAGGTGGGCAAGGACAGAATGGAAGGCATTCTTTTGAATCTGGGGAGGAAGGTATACTGAAGAGAGGAACAGAGAACCTCTGCTAGGTGCAAGGGCGAGTTTCATGGTGAGGGCCTGGGCACCATGTTCTAGGGTTGGAGGTGGAAGGGCAAGGCTTTGTAGTATGTCCCAGATGTGTAGTGCACATTCCTCACTTTTTTTGGAGGTCCTGTCTGCACCATATAATGTATACCCAGGAAGTGAGACTGCAGAGTCCGGGGTACGATCATTGAGCAATATTTTCACAACCGAGCTAACATCAGGGTGATTCTGAGCAACCCAGACCTGAAAGATGTCAAATTTGTTGAGGAGACTTCATATGTTAAGGGATGCAATTAAGAGATCCTTAGGGGAGGATAGTTTAGGTGGGGGGGAGTGGGGAGTCCTGGATTGGGGTGCACGTCTCCAGAGATAAGGAGAAGGAGCAGGAGAATATGTAAGGAGGCTAGCTTAACAAGCTCCTGTGCTAGCTTCGTGATCAGTAGGGAGGAGGAGGAGAAACAGCACAAGGTGGTGGGGATGGGCAACTACCTTAGGGTAGGTGAGGCAAGGCAGTGTAGTGACCATTGAGCTATACTGGCAATACTGATGGGAGTAGAGGTGTGTGGAGTGAGTACAGTCCACAGGTGGAAAGTGTGCAGTGTTACCATAATGTCGGTGGGGGTGGTGGTGAACGGGGAGGCACAGTGGAGAACAGACATGGGTCATCATATTGGTGGGTAAGCAGAGTATGCCTTGGGAGAGCGAGGGAGACTATGATAAGTGGCACCAGCCATGAGGCAGTAAAGGCACCAGCAGAGGGGATCATGGTTGGGTACTGGGTATTGGGGGTGTGATGGAGGTTAACAATACTAAATGGCAGGATGAAATTAGCCTATTCCATTGGCTCAGTGGAAGGGTTGCAGGCTTTGGTGCAAAGGGTCCAGGGTTCAAGACCTACAGGGGGACAGCTGAGCAACTATGGCTGAAAATAAGGCTGCTGGAAGAGCAGTAGTGTAGTGCATGGAGAAGTGGAGTTCAGGGAGGGTTAGCAGAGCTGTGTTAGTGAGGAAAACAGGGTGCAGAAAGGGGGCTGCAGTTACTCCTAGTGGTTGCCAGGTATAAGCTGCAAATAGAAAAGTGAGTACTTAGAAATCTGAGGAGTAGGTCATGTGATATGTAATGTGACAGTTATGTAGCAATAAAGAGAGAGCCGGGCTTGGATGGGAGTTTGGCTGGGGCGGATGGGGCAGTCAATGCATAGCGTCAATGGGCTAACACCCCCTTGGTAAACTGTGCAGACAGAGAGAGAGAAGGCAGCCATTACCTCTTACACCTCCCGTGGACATCCCAAGCTGACTGGAGCACTGCTTCATGCAGCCAGTGTGTGTACTGATGTAGGAGGGGTTCCAGGGAGGCCTAATAAGGAGAGGAAAATCACAGATTAGCATGCAGTGGGAGGAATGGTCACTAGTGTGCATGCACAGGGTAATAGAATAAATGTTGCAGTCTAGCCCTGTACTGCGCATGCACCAAAAGCCACATTCGGGACAGCGAGGGGAAGCCAAGGTGACAATACCCAGACAGCGACCAAGACAGACCCTGACTCCCACCAAGCAAATACAAGATACAGTGCACTATAGAAATGTCTATGGCTAAGTTCTTTCAGACAAGAATCCTGCACTAAACAGAGAACAGCAGCAAGTACAAACTCCAGTATTAAGCCCTGGTCTGAGCCCTTAAGGCACCCTGCAGAACAGCAAACCAAACAATGTCCCAAACTGTAGAAATGCATCCAACAAAATCAATTAGTAACAGTCAGAGGGCAGAAAATTACAGAATGCAGCCAGTCTGAACACCCCTCAGTAAACTGTGCAGAGAGAGAGAAGACAGCCGTTACCTCTTACACATCCCAAGTGAACTGGAGCGCTGCTTCAGGCAGCCTGTGTGTGTAATGAGGTGGGGGGTTCCAGGAAGGCCTCTTGTGCCTCCTGTAGAGGTCTCAAGCTTACTGGAGCACTGCTTCAGGCAGCAGTATGTGTATTGAAGTGGGGAAGGGTTCCAGGAAGGCCTCTTGTGCCTCCCGCAGACATCTGAAGCTGACTGGAGAGCTGCTTCAGACAGCCAGTGTGTGTACTGATTTAACAGCGTTTGATCGATTATCACTAACTATGAAGCCAGCTTTTAGGGATGGGGGTGCAGCAATGCATCAGTTTCTGTCAGTAGCAAGTCTACCATGTCTTCACCTGCATGTGACCATGCTACACAATGCATTGTAAGTGTTGCATGCTGTCTAATGCCATGAACATTGCAACCACAACAGTCTGTCTCATTACAGTGATTTCCCATTCCACCATCCCAGACAACCCCAAGTAGCTGTCTCCAATGAGCAGTAATACACAGATATGAACTACCCGCCATTTTGCCACTTGTCCACATATCCATACTTGCAGTAGGTGAACGTAAGGTGATGCAGAATGCTGAAGGGCATGTCTTACAGAATCTGTCACAGTATGATATAACTCAGGGACATCACAGGTGGAAAAGTATGTCCTGGATGGGATCTACTATTTAGCATATGAACATTTCACAAAGCGTCGGAATCCTGCATTCTCCACAAAGGAAAATGACAAAAGGACAATTGCTAGCATTTCCACTAAGGAAGCATAGAGTTCAGGGGAGCAGACAGAGGAGACAGGGGGATAACTGTCCCAGGCCCAGTGGCTCAGGGAGAACCATAGGAGGACCTGTAACAGGGAATGTGAGGCTAAGGGGGGCTCAGTCCTAAAGGTGTGTCCCAGGCCCAGGAATTTCTACTGGCACCCCTGACTGAGTTCACATGCAACCACATGATTTGGTGGGTATTTACTGTTCCATGCAAAAGGCTGCACAACATGGGCTGTATTGTTCGGTGTTTTGCATGTGGCATCACAAATGTCTCTCCTCTGCAAACTGCCATGGATGGGGTGCCTTTGATGTGTGATGGTGGGTGCACAGGTAACAAGCCAATAAATGCTGCTATTTTAACTGTTTTAAGCACAGGGATTGATGTAGTAGAATTACTACATGGAACACCACTGCTATCTGACCACTACTTGAACATTCAAAGTCATCCTCCTCCTCATGCCTGTAGTAATCATCCAGTGTTATTTCACAACTTTTACCAACATGGCTACTTACACTCAATTGGGAAGGAGATACCATGCTCACTAAGGTGGATGAGGATGAACACCCTGCTATTGCATGTGCTCCCCTCTGGTGCTGAGTCCACAGTGCCATGTGCCTGCTCTTGAGATGAGTATTCTGGCCCCCAGTGTCAAGATGACTACCCTAGTTACCATGCCTCACACACAGTTGTTAAAGCTGGCAGATTGCAACTGTTTCATTGCTTCCATCTTGTATGAAAAAATCCAAAACTAGGGATTTTGATGCTCTACTTGTCACATGTCACTGCTGCATATGGGAGTGCTGTTTTTGAGGTGATGAAATGGGGGGTGTACTGCATGATTTTGGGTGTTGTGTAAACTTGGACTTTGACTGAACATTACAGTCTATGACTATGACTTCAGGGTCATCAACAGACACAGCTACATCAGAACTTTGAGGAGGGGGTGATTTACTAACAGACTGTTTACCTGCAGCCACCTTTACTTTCTTTTTGTCCGGTTCCCAAATGGGGTTGCTAGCATCATCATCATCATAATCATCATCATCCAAAAATTAATTTTGGATGCTCTCCTGTGGAGATATTCCAACCACAACCTCACTATGATCATCCACACTTTTTTCATCAACATCTGAATGTTTGGATGGCCTAATCTCAAGATCAGTAGAAACATGAGACTGTGAGTCATTATCATAATCATAATCATGTTCAAATACTGTAGGGAGTGGGACATCAACTACACTCAAGTATTCTGACTCCACAACATTTCTGCCACCTGATAACTTTGCCTGGGATGTAGCAATACTCATGCTGTTGTCAACCATGCAATCACTAACTTTACTACCAGCAGGGATAACAGCATCTCCAACCAGCATTGAAGTGACTGATTTCACTGTGAAAAACACAATCAGAGAAATTCCATTACTTGAAACAACTGCTGCCTTTCTCTCCTGCTGCATTCTACCATGTCCACAGCCACTCTTAACACTGCTAGACTTGCTAGCCTCTGATGAACCTACCACATCATCACAACAATGTCCACTGCAAATAGTCCTCTTGGCAGCAGCATCACCACCAGAAACAGCTTTACATGATCTTCTTTTCGTGTGCATTTTTTTAAGATTACACAGACAAGTAACATAAACTTTATATTTCTTCAGTTTTTGCTGGATGGGAAGCCATAAAACACAACTGCGACTTTCAGATGCAGATTGGACACTAAAGAGATGCAGCTACACAGGCACAAGAAGATCTTAACTAGTCTTCAGAAATCCAAAAGTGGAAAAACAATACCTGATTTTGTTGGGGGGGGGGGGATCAAAGCAGTAGCTACACAGAAGCAGGTAAAAATACAGCAGGCAAGCTGAGAAATTCAGAGCACTGTTATTGCAATGGCACAATACAATGTGTGTGAATTGACCGTATGCACACAGACTAGAGGTCAGGTGCAGAAACTTTAACTGTTCAGTAAACTACAACACATTCTTTTAAACAGACTGAAAACAATGCCCAGCAAACAGCAAAAACTCATAAGAAATTGATAGAAGTACTTTTGTGTGTACCTGAACACACAAATACTAAAACAATAGCCAACAACAGTTGGAAAGACTGCCTTTCTCACTGTGGTCTTTGAATCTCCCTTCTTCAGCACAGATCCACCCCTCCCCAGAAGCACACTTCTACAGTGTCTGTCAGTACAGAGACTGACTATACTAAATTAACAATCAATATTCGCACCAACTCAATAAATGCTTGATGATATAAACAGACAAGGGTTTACTACACTTGATGTACTAAATTGAGACTCAATATTTGGAAGCAAAAATGCTTTTTTAAAGGTTTTTGGATTGTTTGATTCTCAGAGCTCTGGGACCAGACTGTTTCCAGATTTCCACTACATGCACTACACTGAACTGAGACTGAGCAAGACAATATAGAGTCCATGTGACCTGCCATCTCATGAATCAGTGCAAAATTCCCCTTAAAAAGCAAAAAAAAAAGCGAAGTAACATGAAGTCCATATGAAACAATGGGAACTTCTCGTTAATGTGGAATGCAAAGTTTTGTGCTTCACTTTGTGGAGTATTTTGTGAAACTCGAGTTATACGTCAAACACTCTGTCTAGTGAAGTTTATGGACTTTACCCAACTCTAGTTGTATACTTCACCACTGGAAGAAGGCAGACATGCTTTCAGGTTCTGTTCCTGACTGTTTTTCTTCCATCACTGGTGTTGGCTGTACAGTCTCAGTTTGGACTTTTGTTTCTGTTTCTAGTTTGGCTGCAGTTCTTCTGGTGATCACTGTTGGGCTTGATGTTGCAGGATCCATACCTTTCTTCTATGGTTCCATAGTACCAGGTCTAGTACCCAAGCACAACAATCCTGCTTTAGAGTATTTGTGGTGTAAATCCCAGTGCTGAGACCAACTGTCATAGAGGCATAACTTAGAAAGCACAGGCAGACCAAAAGAGGTTATAACATTTGCAAGTATCATTTTATTATTACCAATAACAATAATAAAAATGTAAAGGGGAGATCTTCACAAAGGCAGTTTAAACAAAAAACATAGTCCTTCATCTGATAGGTTCTTTATAATCTCCAGCTCTCTTTAACTATAAGCAAAACATTGCTACCTTCTTATAAGATATATTTTCCTGGCAATCAAATTCTGCATCCTAATCTTGTAAGTTCCATTTCTTGTTTTTTTTTTTCACAAAATGTACAAGAATTTTGTAAATGTATTTTCTGTGTCCAGCCTCAAGGCAATTCATCTGATCCTTAACAGGTACAACCAATTAAGACATCCTGTACCAGAGCTGATTTCCTGCTGATAATTCAGCAAACAAGATTGTGGATGTCAAAACACAGCTCAATGCTAACCCATTGTATTACAGGTTGCCATTTTTAAAAGAAACCCAAATAGCTTTCTGCATTCATTTCAACAATATAATTGTATACATGTACAAACAAAGGGATTCCAATGTTACATAAAGATTCAGAAATATATTTAAACCATAGAGAAGTAAGGAAAAAGAGGAAGAATAGAAACATCAAGTGAAGGGAGGGAGAAAACAGGGGGAAATGTAGGACTGCTCAGGTGGACAATTTCTAGGTGCCACAAGGAAAATTTGATTGTGCCATCAGACAGGAAAGAAAAAAAAAAACAAGTAACAGAATAGGAGAGGCAGAATAGATCATTGCTCTTAACTCTCTTTACATAACAAATGGGACAGGGTCTCACCCAACCCTGTGACAGTGGTCACTTAACCTGTGCTTAGGCAATCTCAAGTTATCAATCTGTTATGCTACTCACAAAAATTTAGAAAACTATGTATTTTTGGTTTCTGAGTTGCTGATCTGCTTTTAGGAGGCCAGGTTGCTAGTTTGATAAGTAATTTAAGCACTGTTAAGCACTTGACTGAGTAATTGTGTTTTATTTCAGCCACGCTTGTGTTTAGAGCTTTGTGACTGTATTTTAATTATTATGCATTGCTGTATGATGATTCTAACATGTTTATGGCATATTTGTGTGGGTGACTGCCTGTTAGAGAGTGTGTGTAAGTAAAACAGTTAGTCAGTTTCTGACTGATAGTGGAAGTGTTCATTTCTATTAAAGGGTTGGTGAATGAGAGATGACAGGTGCATGTCAGGATGTGTGTTCATGTCAGTCTGAGTACATAGTATTTCTATATGTGACTCTCTAAGATTTGTGTCTACACAAATATAGGTGCATGTGTTTCTGTGTGAGAATGGAGGCTTATATGATTGTGTAAAACTGGTTGCAAATCTTAGAGCAACACTTGCCTGGTTTAGGATGCATGCATGTGTTCCTGGATGCAGAATCATATTTCTTTCTTTATTATTACAAAATAGTAATTCAAAACTGAAAAGAATTTCCTAAAAGGTTTAACTTCCTATCCTCCAAAATAAAGTATTCAATTATGTATTTTGTTGTGGATAAAACATTGAAAAATAATGCATGCTAAAGTTCTGCTCTGTGAATTAAGTTTCATTAAGATAAATTCTAGACACATGCCACGCACACACCATTCCCCAACTCCACCCAGTCAGCTGTAAAGCAACATCCAGTATCATCAGATAAATAATTTACAGTAACCAAGAACATGCAAACTTGTTTTTCATACTCATCATCCTATAGCTGTTCGGAACACAGTTCTGACACAAAACTTTTTTCTGATAATGGAGTTTGCCCTTTAAGGGGCAGACCTGGTTGTCCTAGTGCACCCCTTCCCTTTCTCATTAGGTTGGTTGTGCTCCGGAAGGGAGGGGGAAGGAAGGGGAGGGGCTAAGGGATAGAACAATGGGCAGGCAACAGGAAGGGGGAGCAAGTGGAGGTACATAATGGACAGCACAGAGGGGCTTCAGCCACTTTTTGCTGGAGTTTTGATCTATTTGGAACTGCAGCACATCAGATTGGCAGAACAAGTTGGAGAGGTTTGTGCACCAGGTGCAGCAGGTAAGATAGCTTCCAAGGAATGAAATGTAAAAAAAAAAAAAGAAAAGAAAAAAATTATATATATATATAATAGATGCTGGCTAGTACCGTGTTTTAAAGATGCACTGTTGGGTGACTGCTTTACAAATAATTTGTTTGAAGGAGGTCTTAAATATTGCTGGCCTGGATGAATGGTTTGAGCTAATGGTTCAGGTGATATAGAGGTTTATGTGCTGTTTTTAAATGTCCAATTCATCTGGTTTTTAGTTCGGGGTAATGATAGTAGTGTCAGATCAAGGCAGGCATGTTGGGGTTATAAGTATCTTGGCAGTGTTTATGGAGATGGATAGTCGCTGTAGAATCTTGAGGTGATTAGGAGCTGTGCAGCTGGAAAAGCGATTGGTGCTGGGTCCAGTCTTTTAAAGTTTGCAGTAGACCACGCCATCCCCCTGGTGGTGGGGGCTTAGCCACATGTAAGGTGTGGCAATAGTGTGTGGGTAGGGTGTTTTTCTGAGGTGTTACAATGAGGCAGGGTGCTGAGGCTATGAAGTGGTAGTTTGAAACCCATTATTCGTAACCGCACCAAAGGATGAAAGCAGTAGCATTTGCTGGCCAAATAGTGAAGCCTGGGTGTATGGGTTAGGTTTTTTGCACTGATCCTGAGGTGCTGAAGGCCTGGAAGAGGCCCTGAATCAGATGGAGCAGGAGCACACTAAGGCGACCACGTGGTGTGACGTCACATGCCTCATGGCAGTCACGATCAAACCCCTTTCCCTGTTCTTCTAGCCCTGGCATCACCCATGAGGAAAGCAGCTCAGTGGGGGGCCAGCTGGAAGAGGCCCTCAATCAGAGGGAGTAGGAGCACATTGAGGCAACCACGTGGCGTGACATCACACTCCGTGCGACAGTCGTGAGGGAAGGGAGTTTCAAAGGAAGGAGTAGTTGGGGGTAGAAGAGGGCTAGGGATGAGTGAGGCAGGTACATCTTGCAGGGAGACCCTGGCTTTTGAAGGACAATGAGGGCGTGAATGTGTGCGCAGGCCAGCTGGACCACGGGTGGAGAAGCAGACCCTCTCCCATCCCAAAAAACCTCAGGGCTCCTTCCATTTTTATTTGTCTTCACAGGTGGAGAGCAAACCCCCTCCATTTTTTCTCCTAGCCCATGTATCACCCACGATGGAGGCGACTTGGTGGGGGGCCAACAGCAAATTTCTTGGCCCCATTGGGATGGTGCGGGAGAAGCAGGGGATGGATGGAGGCATACAGATAGGGAGGCAAATGGGGCAGGGCATATAAAAAGGGGCAATAGTGAGAGTGGTGGATCAGGGAAAATGGGGCCAAGGAAGCATTTGAAAGGGCCAGCGGAGAGCCTCGGGGGCGATGAGCGGCCCACATGGCATGGCACTACATGCCAAGGGCAGGGCAAGAAGCAGGCAAATTAGCCAGTTTGCCTGTTTGTAGGTGAAGCCCTATATGGAAAAAAAAAATAAAATAATGAAAGTAAAACTTTTGTTGTTCAGGGATACCGGATGGGGGGGTTGTTTCAAGGAAGGGAAAGGGGGGGGAGGCACCTGGACACCAAGGGGCAAAGGGAGCAGGACAGAGGCCTTTTACTGGGGGCCTGACCACGGGCATGCTAGCACATGGCAGAAGGGACAGAGGACAGAATGAGGCCTGATTAAAGGAGAAGTGATTCAGCAACAGCACATAAGCGACCATGGCCTAGGATGGGGGGGATAACATTAGGGGATAGTGACATCCTACAGGAGAGTTGTGGGGAGGTACAGAGCAGGGGAAGGAGAAGGGAGAGGACTGAGAAGACTTAGTAGGGCCTTTTTCCTCCAAATGAAGGCATTGCAACCAAAAAAAAAAAATAATAATAAATCTTGTCTCTTTCCATTAGTTGTCTTCACAGTGAGAAGCAGCGAAGGACATGGCACCAAAGAAGAGCAGGCCATCAAAGGAAGACACTTACAGGGCTATAATAGAGTTGGCAGAAAAAGCCAATAGAATGTGGGAAATGGTGGAAGGGGAGAAACCAGGGAGACCCGGGGAGAAAAGGAAAGCTGGCCCAGGAAAAGGGGGCAGAGGGAAACTACCAGCTGAAGGGCCATGCAGTCCCACTAGGGTACCACCACTAGCAGTGGGACCCACCAAGGTGGCTGATCCAGTACCTCTGCAGCCTATAGACCAGGTAACACTAGTACCTCCCCTCGATCATGGTGGGATCCCCTTTGGTGAACCTGGGCCAGATCCCCAGAACATAGTGTTCCCTCCACAAACCCTACTAGTTCACCCTCCTCCTCAACTGCAAGGAGAAAAAAGGGGACACCAGGAAGACACCAGGAAGCAAGGCCTGGACAAGGTTACAGGTAACACGCCCAGTGCAGTGGGGGACAGTATAAAAGAATATGTAGTTCAAATTGTTTTGGCACTGGGAACAGGAGGTTTAGGGCAGATGGAGTCAGCTCTGGCAGAGATTAGGACAGAGAAAGAGGTGCCAGAAAGAAATGAAGGGGGGTACAGAGAAGGAAGGAAAAGGTACAAGGGAGATAGGTGCACCTGGGATGAGGATAGGTGAGCATGTTCCACTGGCCACAAAAGAAAAGATATGGAAAGGGGAGCATGTGGATATATTTGCCTTGGTGAGCCAGGAAGTGGCAGTGAAGTATGAGGAGGCTGAGAACATAGGTAAGAGTGAAATGGCAACAGCAATAGTGCTTTTAGGGAAGAAGGAGGAGGACAAGTTCACAAAAGGGAAGACCTGGTATGGGTGGTTGATAGGTTTTGCCACTTTCTCAGCCATTGTCCTGGAAAAGAGGCCGGAGCTGGGCATCCCGCTCATCACATATTCCCTAATAATAAGTAGAGCAAAAGCAAAGGGAGGGGTGGGTTGGTGATACTATGATGAATTTTTTCAACATAGAATGGCAACATTCGGGGATGTAAGATGGGATGTGAAGCAGCTAGACTTATGGACAGATTATGTAACAGATCAGCCCACACCCAAAGGGGAATGGGGAGAAAGGGAGCTATGCCCCAGAGATGCTGCTGGGCTTACAACAGGGCTTTTTGCTCATGGCCTCAATGTCATTTTCGGCATGCTTGTTCAAAATGCGGGGAGGGCACCTGGCAAGCAGATGCAGAATAACATGGGCCCAAGGGACACAGGGGTCATATGTCAGGTCAGCAGTTTTTTTCGAGGGGGTCAGCGGTTTAAAGGGCAGACATGGAACAGGGGAGGGAGGGTTAGGGGGAACATGAGTACAAGGGGTCAGAATCACTGACCTGAAAGACCAGGCACAAAGCGAGAGGGAGGGGCCTGGGGAAGCAATGGGAGGAATGACAGAGAGCAGTTTGGGGTGGCCAGAACCCCCATCAAGTTAAAGGCATGGACAGTCTGTTTGGACAGATATCCAAACAAAAGAGTGGGGGATATGATTCTAAAAGTTTTTAGCACAGGGTTTTCACTGCAGTGTGGGGGGCCCAGACAAGCGAGAGAGGTGAGCAACCTGGGGATGGTCAAAGGAAGGGAAGAAATGTTAAGAGAGAAGATAGAGAAAGAAAAGGCAGCAGGGAGAGTAGAGGGCCCATCTGACACCCCCCCCATTGTGGAACATGCGGATTTCGCCATTGGGTTTGGTACCCAAGAAACAAGAGGGGGAGTACAGGGTGATTCACCACGTATCCTATCCAGATGGGGATTCGATGAATGTTTTTATCAGGGACGAACATAGTAAGGTGACAGATGAGACACTAGAGGATGCAATCTGGATAATCCAGGCTACTGAGGATGCATGAATGGCAAAAATGGATATTGAATCCACTTTCAGATTGCTACCAGTTAGGAGAGAAGACTGGGACCGATTGAGTTTTAAAACTGGGGGTCAGCACTATTTCGACAAAGCCATGCCGATGGGATGTTCCATAGAATGTGCAACATTCGAAGCATTCAGCACCTGTTTGCAGTGGATATTTCAAGAGAAAACTGGCTATAGAAAGGTCATCCACTATCTGGATGATTTTCTTTTCATTTGTAGGGGAAAAAGGGAGACACAGTGTATGCTGGTCAAGTTTCATCATGCAGGGAACTAGGGGTTCCACTGGCACCAGAGAAAACAGAAGGCCCAGCAGGGTGCTGGAATTCCTAGGGAATGAGATAGATGCCCCGAAGGAAATATTCAGGCTGCAGGACAAGAAAGTGAAAAAACTGAAGGAATTGATCCAAGTACATACCAGCAGGAGAAGGATACAACTAAAACAAGTGCAGCAGGTACTGGGGCACCTGAACATCGCCTGCAGGGCCATTGGACTAGGGAAGGCATTCACAAAGAGGTTAGCTAGGGCTACAGCCAGGGTCACCAGACCACATCATTGGGTAGACCTGACAAAAGGTGTTAGGGAGTATTTTAAAATATGGGAGGAATTCCTCAGGGAGTATAATGGCTGCTCTTTCTGGCAAGAGGAGTGGGTGTACAACACAGACCTTGACCTTTACACAGACACTGCCAGGGGACTAGGCATGGGGGGTTACCTGAGTGGCAGGTGATTTGCAGAACCATGGCCTACTAGCTGGGTGACGGATGGCAAGGTAAGAGATCTAACATTGTTAGAGATCATGCCCATATGGGCATGTACCCTGGTCTGGGGGAAGGAATTACAGGATCAGAAAGTGACATTTTGGTGTGACAATAGAGAAGTGGTGGAGGTCCTAAACAACAGGGGAGCCAGGTCAGAAATGGTCATGCAAGTATTGCAATGTTAAATGTTAAGGGCTTTGCAGCTGAACATGTCATTCAGAGCAAAACACATAAAAGGGGTGCACAATAGTCTGCCTGACAGTCTTTCCTGTCTGCAGCTGGACCATTTTCGGAGGCTGGCACCAGCAGCAGAGGAGCAAAAAACGCTCATACCAACGAACATCTGGGACATTGGCAAGAAGGAGCAGAAATGTTGTTTCAAAGCTCATGGGTGCCTCGGACTCTGAGAGCCTACGATGGGGCCTGGTGAGTGTTTCAAACATTCAGTGCATCACACCAGATGGAGGTAAGTAGGCCACTCACAGAGGAACAATTGGGAATGTTCACCGTGGAGCAGTGGCAAAAAGGAACAGCCCACACCACAATGGGAGTCTACTTGGCAGGGATTAGTGTTATCTGCAGTCTGAAAGGGTGGAAGGACCTGACAAAATCATTGTTCATCAGAAGAATGATGCAGGGATGGGGCAGGTTGAAACAAGGGCCAGTAGACAATAGGATGCCAATGGGGAACAGTGACTAGCAAAACTAGAGGACGTGCTCCCGGCAATATGCAGATCAAAGTCTGAGGCCCAGCTATTTCACATGATTTATGTTGTAATGCTTGCAGGGGCCATGAGACTGAGTGAGGTAGTAGGCCATGGAAAAGAACACAAGGAAGGGGGATTAGAATGGGAAGATATAAGCTGGGGTTTGAAAGAGATATGGATCAAGATTAAGAGGTCAAAAATGGACCAAAGGGGACAAGGTTGCATAGTGACACTGAAGAGGCAGGTAGAGGGCACAGTATGCCCAGTGCAGGCTCTGTGGGCTTTCGCCCCAGAGCTTGGGACCAGGGCAGGGAGATTATTTGTGCATGGTGAAGGAAGAAGGGTCACCGGCTATCAAGTCACAGCATTACTCAAAAAAGGCATGCAATTCATGGGGGAGGACCCAGCTAATTATTTGTCCCATTCCTTGCGGATTGGGACTGCCTCACAGTGGGCAGCGGCAGGAAAAACTGTAAATGATATTTTGGTAAAAGGACGCTGGCGGTCTGCCAGTTGTAAGACATACATTCGAGCACTGAAGTAAGAAATTAGCGTATTGCTTTTGTTTTCATTTTACAGATCTGGGGGGCAAAATCGGGATGGGGAGGGCAGAGGAGGCTACTACGGTGATGAAACTAAGAGCATGTATAAGATAACTATTTTTGCTTGAACCCCATAGGAAGAGGGAGGATCATGGAAGTCTGGATCTGTGGCCATTCCTATATTTATTGGGCTGAAAAGACAGCAGAGAAAAAGGCTGGGGGAAAGAAGCTGTACCAAGATGTGAAACAGTGTAGGCTGGTCTGGTGTGGCATCCAGGGGATGAGATGGGCAGAGATGCTTCCCACCTTGAAGGAACTCAAGGGGCGGTGACCCAGTCCAGACTTAATTATTATACATTTGGGGGGCAACAACCTTGTGGGCAAGCCGTGGATAGACACAAACTTGCAGATAAAAAGGGACCTAGGAGCAATATGGCAGTGGTGGCCTCAGGTAAGCCTCGCCTGGTCGGATATGATACCAAGCAGGGTGTGGAGGCAGGAGCACAGTCATAGAACTGTGGAGAGGGCCAGGAGAAAGATGAACAGAAGGGTTGGGACATTGGTAAGGAAGATGGGAGGACTGGTAGTACTGCTGGGTGTAGAAGAATGGGTAGAAGATTTCTACAGGTTGGATGGGGTGCACCTGTATGATCTAGCCACAGACATATTCAAAACAGAAACAACGGGCTTTATAGAAGCATGGAGGGGACACACAAGAAGTGGAATATAAAAAAAAAAAAGAGAAGGATTAAGAAGGATCTTCTCTGAGGTAAGGGAGAATAATACCTTAAGTATGGGGAAAGCCAGTCATCCAGCGCAAGCTGGAGACTGGCTAGTGAGGAAAAAAGGGGGGAAGAAAAAGGAATAACACAAAAAGAGGAAGAAGATGAAGGAGAAAGCGGTCTCGGTTTTTACTGTTACCTAATGGAAAAGAAGAAGAAGAAGAAGGGACCCAGGTTTTCACCTTGGGAGAGAAAAGAGGAATGATCAGAGATTGATATATGGATGGAAATAAATGTAATTCTGAGAAATACAATAATAAGGAAATGATAAAATGGAATATGAAATTATGATGTATAAATAAATTAATTGCCAATCTGAGCACCACAACAAACAATGGACTCTATCTCTTTGTGAGGGAAAAGGGGGGAATCCGGGAGAAAGGAGTTTGCCCTTTAAGGGGCAGATCAGGTTGTCCTGGTGCACCCCTTCCCTTTTTCATTAGGATGGTTATGCTCAGGAGGGGAGGTGGAAGGAAGGGAAGGGGCTAAGGGATAGAACAATGGGTAGGCAACAGGAAGGGAGGGGCAGGTGGAGGTACATAATGGACAGCACTGAGGGATTCAGCCACTTTTGCTGGAATTTTGATCCTCCCACCCACCCTACAAGGCAGAGCAAGAGGGAAGACAGTCAAGATGGGACTGTATAATGGGTCTGTCAAAGGTGGATGACAGACGATCCGTTGGACAGTTTGGACTGCCAAAGGTGGATGGCAGATGATAATACAGTTATGGACTTCCAAAGGTGGATGGCAGGAGAAAAGGGGGGAAAAAGGGGGGGAGAAAAAGGAATAACACAAAAAGAGGAAGAAGATGAAGGAGAAAGCGGTCTCAGTTTTCACCATTACCTAACAGAAAAGGAGAAGAAGAAGGCACCCAGGTTTTCACCTGGGGGGAGAAAAGAGGAAGAAAGAGGGATGATCAGAGATTGATATATGGATGGAAATAAATGAAATTCTGAGAAATATAATAATAAGGAAATGATAAAATGGAATATGGAATTATGATGAATAAATAAATTAATTGCCAATCTGAGCACAACAACAAACAATGGTCTCTGTCTCTTTGTGAGGGAAAAGGGGGGAATCCGGGACAATGGTGGACATTTGGAATGAGATTTTTCTATTTGTGAATCTTTACAATCTGGCAAAAAGCTCACCTGTTTGTGATGATAATTTGTTGCCCAAATTAAAAGAAGCTAGTAAAGAGATAAACAATCAGCACAATGATTTAGAAATAATAGTTGTGGGAGACCTTAATATTAGATGTGTCAGGATTGTAATCTGGATAACTCAATGATGCAACTACAAGAAGAGGTCTTCAGAACTGATTTGAGGAACTTGAAAGATCTGAGAAACACAAATTTGAATAATTAGCAAGCTACATTTTTACATTCATTAAACAAAATTGCTCTGAACAGTAGACTACACTCAGATAGGTTAGGTGACTACATGTTTTACTCATAATGATCATTCTACAATAGGCTATATTTTTGTGTCTCCATATAACTAATATAAATATTTTGATCTTAAAGTAAATTCTAGGTCTAAGAGCAATCATTTCCCTCTCTGTTTAAGTAGGAAGCTTGGGATCAGGTTGAGTAGAAACAAAAAAGATCTGGTCTAAATTTACAATAATAAGAAAATGGTTTTATGGAATCAGATTCCAAAGGATATAATGGAAAATAACATAAAACCTTTTTCCAAAATAATTGATGACCTCACCTTTACTAACCCTGACCCCAAGATCATTTATAATGAAATATTCCTTCACTATGATTGTGTTCTAGATAAATATAGATTAACTTACAAACCAGACAAGTTAAGATATCATAACTGGTTTTATAAAACCTGCCATGTACAGAAGAAGCAATTAAATAGTCAGGTTGGACTTGTAAAAAAAAAAATCCCAAATGGTGAACATCATGATGCTTAATAAAAGCCAGACATTATATAGAAAACATGCTCAGAAACAAAAACAAAATCATCAGATAGATTTGTGGAAGAAAATGTTAATCGCAATACAGCAAAAAAATGATAGAGCCTTTTGGAAGCTAATTGCAACTTGGACAGATAATTATAAAAAGAATTTTGAATCTGATATCACAGTTTCAACATGGGTGAATATCTATAGGAATATTTTTTATAAGTTTAACAAATCTCCTATTTACAGTATCACGAGTCTGACTAATGATGAAAATATTTGGATTATAACAGAAGAAACTTGTTTTGCTATCAATAGCAGTAAGTCAAATAAATCACCAAGTCCAGAACAAATATCAATCGACTTTTACAAAGCCACTCCAGAGTGGTGAGCAATCACCCTTATGGACTAGTATAACAAGTTCATAATGTATGGTTTCACTCCTGATTCTTGGAGGGTAGTTACAATGTTCTAGTTTTCAAGGAAGTAGATAAAGGTGATCCTAAGAATTACCGTCCAATAAGTTTAATAGATAATATGGCAAAAATTTACTCTAAAATCTTACTGAATCAGTTACAACTATTGATCCAACATAATAGGATAATATCTCCTTTACAGGCAGGTTTTCAGAAAAGTAATGTGACAATCAAACAGATGTTCATACTTCTACATATTATTGCAAAGTATTGTAAAGTTAAAAGGCAATGGACCTACCGTGCTATCATCAAGAAACTGCCCTTGTATATGTCCGACTGTCTCCCTATTTGTACCCCTGGTTCGTATGCATTAAGAAAATTCCCCTATATCACTCTTGTTATTCCCAAAGTCCAAACTCGTTTGAGCAAATTTTCCATTGGCTACTCTCCTCCTACCCTACGAAACAAGCTCCAAAAAATACTACAAATTTTCTCTTCACTTCCCCTGGCTACTTTCAAAACCCTACTGGCCAGGACAGCCACAGAAATTTGTAAATGTGCATCTTAAAACCCCTATGCTAACACCCTTTCTTCCTTCCCCTTCCTATGTCTACTAGTCAGGACTGTTACAGAAAATTATAAGTGTGCTTCACAAAATGTCCACTAGACAAGACTTCTACAGAAAATTATAAGTGTGCTTCATAAAACCCCTATGCAATCACATTTAATTTATTCCCTACCTCAGGTCCACAACACTATGATTTCTCATTGCCTTTTACTTCCCTTATAAGTGATCCAGCATACCTACTTTTTCTGGCCCACATATTTACAGTGCCTCAGATAACAATTGCCCTGGACTCTTACTCTTTGTCCTAGATCTGTTTTTCAACCTTCAGAGGTGACCTTTCCTCTTTGCAGACCTTTGACCTACTGGCCCTGACTTGACATCCAGCCAGTCAGTTTTAACACTATCAGTATAAACTGGTACAGCTAGCTTTTAGAATTGCTTGAGTATTTTGTAATTGTATTTTCTTTAAACCATTTTGTGTTTATCTTAACCAATCTAGCCAATAGAATGACTATCGTATTCTGGTTTTGTACTTTGCTTCAACCGTATATATCCTAATCATTTTGTATAAACAGACAATTGTATGTTGTAAGTGTTTGGAATATCTACTCTATGAGGATGTGTTGTTGTATACTCCAATGTTATTCTGTCTCATATGTAATTATTACCAGGTCCATCTTGTAAATGAGTTCTTCTCAACAGTGCTTCTCCTGGCTAAATAAAGATTGATTGATTGATTGATTGAATCTTTGTTTATTGCATTTATCAACTTTATGCCAGCTTTCAATTCAATTTAAAGAGATTTATTATGGGTAACCATGGAAGCTGTTGGTGTAGACACAAATTCAATAAATTTAATAAGAAGATTTTATGATAAAACCTGGATTAAGGTAAGATATAACAACAATGGTGGTTTATTGGAAACAAATGTTGCCAACACTGGTGTCCACCAAGGGTGTGTGTTGGCACATACACTTTTCAATCTTTATATAAATTGTATTCTGATTGAACTAGTTAATTCCTTACATCACATGCCCAAAGTGTGCAATCACTTTATCCCAGTCTTGGCATACACAGATGACCTTGCTCTTATTGCAACGTCAAGGTTAGGACTACAAAGAAGTCTCTGTCAACTCCAAACTCTTTGAACTATTTTGAAATTAACAATTAATAAAACAAAAACAAAAGTCTTGGTTATGAGTTCTAGAAAGAAGTATAGAAGCCTGTTTCTGGCAAACCAATCTTTGAAATTTGTTAACCATTATGTTTATTTAGGGGTTACAATTTTGAACACTATCTTTTGGAATAATCACATTAAGACTGTAGCAGCAAAAATGAGGATTACATCTTCTGCTCTTCTTCGATTTAATAGACCGTACAGTGGAATGTCAATAGAACCAATACTTCAGGCTGTAGAAAGCAAGCTAGTAAAACAAGGGCTATATGCTGTTGAAAATGGGATTTTCCAGTTTATATAGTCTAGAATCCATCATTAATATTGCATAGAAGAAAACTTCAGGATTACCTAACTTAGCTGCTAATGTGTTGGTAAGGGCTCATCTTGGTCAAATTATGCTTACGGCAAAAAGTCACATAAGGATAATACATTTTTGGATCAAAGTGACTAATGAACCAAATTGCTTTATCATTGCATCATGTATAAAATTAAAAAATAATGTATTCTGGGCTGATAAGTGATGGGTGGTTGTTGTTCATATATTTATTGCTTGAGAAATATGATTTCACTAGTTTACAATATTGGGCTGACCACACAAGAAAAATACATAAAAATTATTCTAAAGTTGTTGCTGCAGTGGTCTCAAGAAAGGACAGGGCAATTGATCTTCCAAAAATTTAACATTTCAAAGTTTCACAATGATTAACTAATAATATTCAGAAGCACTATCTCAGAGTATTTACTGTTGATAACTAATCCCACTGATAGGCAAATTCTGACTCTTCATAGATTTGAGTTATTTCCTAGTAGTGCACTAACTGTTAGATATTCCAGACAAAGTTCCATCTCTTTTAATTGTTTATACTATCTAACTGAACCCAAGGATTTACATCATATACTTATAAAATGTCAATGGTATGAAATGATAAGGAAGAAATATTTTGGAAATACTTTTCCACACTTATTATACCTTTATGTTATCTTCTTGATCGTTTATTAAATTCTGAAAATCTGCAAATTCTTACTGATTTAGCTGATTTTTTTCAGCAGCAAGAAACATTAGCTTGAAATATGTCCAACAAAAAATGTAACGAATGGGCCATAATTGATCCCTTACCGGAATCTTCCTTCTCACGTAGAGATTTGATGAGAATTGAGATTATGGTATTTTGCTGGTTTTTAGCATTTAATGTTTATTTGTGTTTTAATTTTTTGTACATCACTTTGATATATGTTTGAATTGTGCTATATAAATGAATATTATTATTATTATTGCGGTTCAGTTCAGAGGTGTAGGAAACCAGACCCAAACCCAATTATTCCATTTACACTCCTTAATCCTGTATAGGATTTAGGAGTTATTTAGGGCTAATGTTTGTTGTGTCTTTCATGGCCATGGTATTTAGGTAGAATTTTAGTACCAGGCTATAGTTGCTGAAATGCTGAAGACTAATTTTATTTACTTTTTGTTAAGTCATTTTTAATATTATCATGATCAACCTGCATGCACTTTATGATAGTACTATTTAGATAACAAGAAATCTCTTGTGGAAGTTTATGCCATAGTGATATGTAATGTATATCAGAATATGTGAATGTGTGTGTATGTAATGCTCTGTTATGTTTTTAAATGTCAATGTAAAACATCATTGTCTTTTATTTCTCTTTTTGTAATGATATGGTACTTTTTAAATTCTTTGTATGTAATGCCATTATATGTCAAGTAATATGCTTAATTTAAAATACTCATCATCTCTATAGAAACAAGTATCTAAAATGAAATTCATCCCTAAAATTTCCTATCCATCTCCAACTTCATAAAATGAAAATAAGTAGTTACATATTTTTATTAGTTTGTAGAGTAAATTGAAAACCAAATAGTAATTTGCTCTCCACCCAGCATCTTTAGTACAATATTCCTTGTTAAGTGTTCATCTATATCTGTTGGGACTGTCATTTTTACCACAAATTACTAAAATGACTTTATTAATTTTCTCTGTTACCTTGATTACAAAATCTAAAATTTTTTGATTGGTATAGAACTTATAAACTAGCTGGTCTGGTGGCACTGAGGGTTGAGATGCTGGACACTGCACCTTGGGCCATGCCAGTGACCAGGGTTTGGGAATGGACTTGGGTCATTGGGGGTCAGTGAGGAGGAGAATTGAGCCTCCAGAGGACTGCTTTCCTCTCCTGGGGTGGGTACTGGGGGACATGCTGCTCTGCAGTTGCCCCCAGTGGAGACCAGGGGCAACACAGCAGCATGCTGATTACAGGGTCCAGGTGATGGCAGATGTCAGCTGAGGGTCTGCCCTCAGTGTGGAAGTGATTGCACATCTGCACCTCAGGGGCATAAACTAAGGTGGAAAACCCTGGTGCTTTGGGAGGGGATGGTGGAGACTCTAGTAGTGGTACTCTACATGCCCAATGCTGGTCCTAATCCAAATTTGACTCTCGTGGTCCCACCTCTCCTGTTCCAGCAAACAGAAGTGGGGGACCCAGCACCCAATTCCTCAGTCATGGAAGGGACACAATGGGCAGTAGAGGTGACACTGAGGGAGCCCCGCTTGAGAGATACAGAGTAAGTGCAGGTGACCAGAGGGAAATAACGTTTGAAAAAAAAGAACTCATGAACTATGATCTTTGTGATTTGTTTTATGATTTAATTTCCACAAACCATCAGTTTATAAATTAATCTCACTTCAGTTATTACATTTAAATACCAATACCTAACATCAAACAAATAAACAAAAAAATCTCCACAATGGTTTCCATTTACAGGTTACTTGATTGGAATAGCAAATCCAATACAGGATCAGGAATAATGCTTACAAATTGCACATTAAATACAACTTGCAAACATGCAACAGCATGCTATGCTAGTAAAACATATGTTAAACTTGAGGGCAAATACAGTGTACAATATATAACAAGAAAAATGTTTTTTCATGAAGTCACATATTTATTCAAACAATTTGTGGTATATTGTACTAGGAATGGTTGCATAAATATTCAGCATACAGAAGACAGATTCATATTATCACAAGTACATTTTGTAAAGGATAAAATGAAATAACAAAGAATGCTTTAACAACATAGATACTTTAACCATTAAAGCAAACAGAGAAGTGATGTGTGTTTAAGTGTTTTTCTAAAATACATAAGAAACATACCAAGTATATAAAAGGATCTTGTTGACCACTTTGTTGACAGGTGCATTAACTGAATTATTGTTGATACAGTAGTCTATGTTTCAGTAAAATTTCTGCTGGCAAAAATTTGTTCAGCTATAGTATTTATTGGTCAGACATTTGACTGCTCTTCACTGCTCACATCTGAGAATATGGTGAGCATGCCTACTGACATTTGTCTAGAGTCAGGAAAGAAATGTCTTCTGTTGAATAACAAAAATGATGTCAACGGCTGATGTGGCAAAACAGCCACGCTAACTGAAACAAAAAGCATAGCTTACATGGTTTGCATATAGCTTTTCATTAAAATTCCAGAAAATTTCAAAAATAGATGTTAACATTGCCAGTGCATGTACCAAAGAAGAATAAATACATATGGATTGTAAATACAGCTTTATGATCTGAGCAAGCTGATTGTGCAGCTGATCTTTAAACACTTGACAAAACTGAAATGAAATACAAAATTTATTTATTCATTATTTTATTTATTTACTTATTAAATTCTTGGAATAACAAGTACCTTTGTGTCAGGGGTTCATTTACAAAGGCTCCACATCAATGAGTAAGGGGGGACAAGTGACATAAAATAGGAAGACATAGGTTGAGCAGACTATAGGGTTACATAATAATTAGGCAAGCCTACAGTGGCAATTATACATAGGTTGCTTGGTACCTCAGTATACCTCAAGAGGCACAGTATACTGACCAGTAAGGAGCAATGTGGCACTGTCACATTAGTGAGACTTAAGTATCTGCCAAGATATGCCGAGTTCTGATTTAATTGTCTCAATATTATTAGCAGCTAAAATTTGCCAGTTGGTACTATTTTCAGTGAACTCTAATGTAATATTTTACATTTTTCAGTAGGTGTCCTCATAGTCCACATGCCCATCTCTGATCCCTTGGATTGATCCTTGTGACATGATACACTGTAAATGCCACATATTAATGCTTGATCAAGTTGGGATACAAAATTTTAAAACAAAAAGATCACAGTAACCCTAACCCACCCAAGCATGAACAAGTACTAACCAGGGGCAATGACAAATATTGTTTTCCTCTTTGGCTGGAGCTGTTACATTTTTTAACAGCTTATTACAACACTTAGAGAATGGCACAGGGCAGTCAGAAGCCATTCCTTCCTCTCCAGCTGAAGCTGTGGTCTGCGCAGTGAAAATATATATTTTTTTATTACTATTTAAAAAAAATGCAGAGATATTTAGTGCTATTAATAGAAGCTACCCCCATTTTGTAGGCACAGCTTCAAAATGGTGTAACCATTTACAATGAATGCCTTTAATTGTTGACTCATAAATCATTTAAATAAAAAAAAAATACATCAAAGATCCACTCCTTGCTTAGCATTATTGGAATGATTTAGGCAGGTTCATGCTCACTGTCTGGTTTGGCATCAGGGTAGAAACAGCTGTCTGTGTTTTTATTTTCTGTATTTACTACTTGCCATTATTTACTAATATGGCCAATAAATAGCATTATTGATCACACACTTATAAAGCTGGAAATGTAAGGTGAGGACTACTAATCTGGTTTATTTTATTCAGAAACCATACAGATTATATTATTGTTTGGCGTGATGCAAAAAAGGAACCAAAGGTGCAATTGTAAAACTGACATCAAAAGGCTCAGGCAATGAACCACTCCTGTAAATTTAGTATCAGTGGTGCATATTTAATACCAAAACTTTGAAAAAAAAAAAAAAAAACATGAAGAATTAGTACCCTGCAATTTCTTACTGGCAAGAATGGATTGCTTCTTTGGTTGCTTTGAGTAATTGCAGAATCCCAGTTAACTATCAGAAAGGCAAATTATGTAAGTGAGTCAACATTTCCAGAGAATAATTCTTTAGGATTCCAAATGAAATTCTCAAGAATAAAAACCAGTCCAAGCTCTCAATATTTGAAATGTTGTACAGTAATATATGTGGTTTAGCAAGTCTGTGAACTTCATCACTGCTTTTGCATGCAAGAGCTGGGTTTTAATTGTCACACGGTGTCAGGCTTTTACTGCCTGTACTCAGACTTAAAAAAAGTAGAATTTTTTACAATGGGGGAGAGCAGTGTGCTCACAAAATGAGATAGTAATTAATGAGCAAAGCGGCTGATCCTATACAAAAAAATAAAAAAAATTATGTGAATGAAAGAAGCCACATTCATGGTTTGGGTAGAGAATTTCTGAAATAATCTTCCCAAACCATTAATGTGGCTTCCTTCATTCAAATTTGTCCAACCAACATGGGTGTCTTTGCATTTGAAGTAGCCCTCCCTCCTCAAATCTTCTTATCTAGCAATTGCTGTACCTTCTGTGAACAGTGTATGATGCATCCTTCCATTACACTACCCCGAGATGGTGCATTGCAGAATGGTTTCAGTCCTTACCAGCACCCTGCCAGCGGTGGGGATCATGCAAGAAGAAGGATCAACATGTGTTTTTTTTCTTCAAGTCAGTGAGATTTTGTAGGATCTGAGCTTGCATTCAGCAACAAGGAGTCCAAGATTCTTCTTGCTGACTGTACTGTATGTTCAGATAGGAATCAGTTAAAATCCCAGCATTCATCATTCTATTTGTGCAAATCGGTTGTGTGGCACCGGTAGAGAGATGCTCATTTCCTCTAACCTCACTTCTTGCTTCTGCATTGTCAGAAACAGTTTCCAAATAAAATAGGAATGTCCTGATTTTCAGAAAAAAATATGTCATGTATTAGATCCTTCGGAATCATAAAACTGCTATAAAAACTGAAGATCAGCAATCACAGATTAAATACTATTTCAAAGATCAATTTTATTTCATGCCCCAAAATATCGTGGAACAAAATTTCAGGCATGGACTTGCTCAAATAATTTTACTTCATTTTGTAAAATACACTAGGCTTTTTCAACCAATGTGTTTTCTTTCACATTAAACTGAGTATGATTAATTTATCTTTCAAGTAGGAAACCCATCATCACTCTGTTCTTCTGTCAGTTTTTTACAGCAGTGCTTTGATTATGAAGGGTTTGATACATTATTTATTTTTTCTGAAAGTCATGACATTCTTATGTTATTTGCAACACCATCTTTGATAATCCAGAAGCAACAAGTGTGGTTAAACAAAAGAAGCATCTTTCCACCAGTGCAACACAATCAAATTACAGAAATAGAATGGTGAATGCAGGACTTGTCATTGACTCACATCTAAACATTCATCTGGTGGGAAGTATTTGGGAGCCCCATGTTGTTGCATTCAGGCTCAGATCCAGCAACACATTGCTGACTTGAAAAAAAAATACCAGATTGGTGGCTGATGCCTCTTCCCCTGATTACTGCCATTTGCTGCCAGTCATACAAAAACCAGCTTTTGGCCAGCAGTAAGTCTGAACATAATGCTGCCCTGCAGGTTAGTATGTACAGATCACCCAATGCAGCTGATACAGCAGCCGCCACCACTCAGAAGTATACAGCCAGCTACCTACAGCAATAAGACTCTGCCCTCTACACTGCCCCAGTGTTTTTGAGTGCTATGATGACACGTTCCATTTTCACACATGTGGATTACATGGTTAATAGCAGCTTGACGTGTAATTACTGATGCAATTTCTTGAATAGGTAACAACTGTTTTAAAGCCCAGCTTTGGCTTTTATTTTGTTCCCATTTCTCTCTCTATTGCATACTCTTAATTGTATTCACCGACCCATCTCTATTGGCCCCCTGCCTTGTAAATTCCATGTCAGTGTTCTTTTTTTGACATTATTTGTCAACATTAGACATCAAAAATACAAGGGGATTACGGAGCACCTTACATATAAAAGGCAATGCTAATGACTGCTGATCCCAAATATTCAGATAGTAACTGGGGCAATTGCTAGTGATCAAGCACTATAGCTGTCTGCCTATGGACCTATGCTGCATGTAATGACAGAAGCCACTTTTTTGGTTGCTAGTCAATATCGTGCTTCATATCACACAGTGACAGCATATCACTTGGACAAAACTAACATAAATAAGGCAAACTATAACTTTTATTAAACTTAGAACCTATAAGAGTGAAGTGTCTACAGAAAAAAGACTCATGCTGCAGATTTTTACACCTTTTAGACACTTTACACTGTTTTTACCACCTTGGTTGTAACCCACTGTAATTGATATGTCCAAATAATTTTCAATCACTTTTTGTTCAAAGCATTATATTTTTAACTGCCAGTACAATTTCCATATGACTTGGATATACATGAACAGTACTAAAATCACTGTTTTGCTGCTGTTACTGTGTTATAATTTGTGATGCCCAGGTAAAATGGCCACTTTAAAATCTCAACGTCTCACATATGAATTATGTTTTTCTAAGGAGAGTGGACTGCTATGATAAGTATCAGAATAGTAAATATATGTATTTATATTTTATTACATTATATTCATTTACATCACTAACTGACTATCCAGACTGTGCAAATAAAGCTGCTACAAGTAAAGGATAAATGTTGTTATCGGTAGCATGGCGATACATTGTTGAAATAGTTCTGTTTGTTTATTGAAATAGTGAAACATTTTTTGATAACATTTTTACACAAATACAGTGTTGCAAAGTGAACTGCTTGTACAATGTATCAAGTTTCAGTCTTTGATACAAAATACAGTATAAGTCAAACTTGTAGTAGTTCTGTTAGACTTTGAGTTTGTCTTCTGAAAACATACAGTTAAACAATTGGGTACTTTGCATGCACCTTTTTACATTTAGCATTAGGTATCTGCAATAAATATGCTGGCAACATTTTAACTAGAAGAGGATGGACCTATATGATAAGTATCAGAATAGCAAATATATTTATATTTTATATTTATATATTTTAAATACAGAACATGTTAGCCTCAATCAATCAATCAATCCTCATTACATTTTTGTAACATATCTGCATTACAGTCCTAGTATAAGGTGTAGGCTGTTTTTTTTTCTTACTTAGGTATATTTCATGATATTGGTTGATATGTAATGTTAGTTAGATACTTTTATCATGCCTGAAAGATCTGTCTCACTATATATTATTTAAGATCAATTGCCAGGAATCATATGGAGCTTAGCACCTGTCTTAGTATTATTATTAGTTTTATTTTTACTATAAAATACCAGAACTTAGCAAACCTATTCTCTTGATGCAGACTTTTGGTACTGGAACTATTAGATGAGGTGGAACTGAATTTCCTTCCCTTAATGTCAGATACTTCTCACACATATTAAGTTAAATAGCTGTTAATGCTCTAAATGGCCATAAATTATACCTCTCAGGTTGGCTGCTTTCACAGAGAAAGGGCTAAACTACAGGACTTGAAGTTCCTACAACCACACCTCCCCCTATACACTGTAGCACATCCAGTTTAAAGAAACAGAGTTGATGCTCCAGGAAGTCATCATATAGTACACTTAGAGCTGAATTAAAACACAAATCTTGCAGTTGTTTAAAGAAAAAAATAGAAGGGGATGACAACCAAGGGAGTGAACTGCTTGAGAACATGACTTATTTTTGTTATTTCACTCTTTCCCAAAACAAAGCAAGGCTCTCTATTAATCATAAACAACAAAATAATGAAATGATGCCAGGAAAACTAGCTAAGAAGTTGCCAGGAATACAATTTTACTAGTTATACACCGAGCATGTATTTGATGCACATCTTACATTATGAAGTAAAGTAGAATGATGCTGTTATTAAGGAGATCTGCTTTATACCTTATTATTGATGGGCTTCACTTTTGCTTTACTATATTTCAGATCTTACAGTGTGCCCATGGTACCTGCCTGAAGTCAACCTGGCATATACAGTATATCAACTATGAGCACGGTAGTTGTATTATTGTAATCACCTGTGGAAAAAGAACAGAATACACACCACTGAGTGCAATAAATTTGGTATATCTTAACATTCAATTAGTTTTAAAACACTAAAACAGTTAGAAGGTTTTAGCAAAAGAGATGGACAGTCAAACAATACAGAGCAGCAGGGAGTGGAGCAACATTGTGGGCATCTTGCTTCTGACATCCCTCACCCCACATGCAAAGAAGATGTGGTTGATTGCCCCTCGTTAAACACTTGAACTGGACACTCAACTCACTCTTCACTTAGTCAGTACGGAGGTAAATTGGAATGTGAGAGAATGGAGTGCTTTTGCAGATCACTGTATTTGCTGTACTTTTCTATCCCCCCACCCGGCTGCCCCAATCTCTTTCCTGATTTTTGCTAGCTATCCAGATCCTGATGTGATGGACCCATCCTCTGCATCTGCCCCCCAACTACAAGCAGTCTCTAAAAACAGTTACACATGCAGGTCTCTAAAAACAGTTAAACATGCAGGTACTTAACTAAATTAAAAGAGCATTTCCCTATACAGTGGGATGCATTCCATATTCTGGGACCCACAGAAACTTGCCCTGAGTTCTAAATCCTGAGATAGGCTTTGGTGTGCATTGTAATATATTGATTATACAAGATTTTATTGTTTTCAACTTTGAAAAACAGAATGAACATAGGATGAGGACTGGTTTCTATAAAGTATGCTGGAGCAGACTGGAATGTGTCTCAGAACAGTATATACTCTACTGAGAGAGACTGGGTTGTGTCCTGGTCAATACTGTACATATGTATGTATATAAGGGCTCTGGGCTCTAAATCCTCAGAGACAATGTTCCCTGAGATCAGTATACCAGAACAGATTGAGATGTACCCTGGAAAACATATAAGTAATCGATAAACCACACTTGGGTTGTCATTGTGGGGACTGATGTAGGTGACAGGTGTGCTGTGAGACTGGAGGAGTGTCTAATGTGTGGATTCCTCACTAGGTCCTCAGTGAAATGGCTTATTTTACAAGACAGGCAAAAACAGAACTTTTATAATTAGATTGAAAAGTTAATTAAATTTGGAATTAACTGTTGAAGAAAAGTGCTATAAACAGTTACAATCGAAAGACCCATATAAGAAACATTTTTTTAAATTCAGAAAATGTAATAAGTCAATCTTTAATAACACAAATGCATGCCACTGGGTCTTTTAAAATGCTCTGTAGAATGTTATTCTTTTCAGTCCTCCTCAACCCTGCAGATAAAGATATTACAATGAGTTTTTTTGAGCGGCATTGAAGTTTCCTAGAGGAAAACACTCTGGATTGCATTATGGCTATCACTTAACACAGTAGAGTTCCTGTTTATTTTCTTACTTTTATGAGACAGAGTACTTTAAGAAAAGGCGGGACCTCATGATAAAAGCTGGAGCACACTACCTGAATAAAACAATAAAAAGCACAAGGTGCAGGCTGTTGCTCTCGAATTTCTCCTCTAATATATCAGTAGATGTTAATATTTGTCCTGGTTCATAATAAATGTGTAGTGCTGTTTTATTTTATTAGCACATTACCGACATGAAGAAAATATAGATTTTTTTCCTTACCTATAAATTGACAGACCCATTCCACAATTTCTTTGTTTGCAACTTGATTATCAGATTTGTACATTGTTTAATTAAAAGATATGATGGTCACATTTGCTCATAATTACAGTAAATTATTCATCTGTTCAAGTTGATGTGTACAGTATATAGTAGATCCACTTTTCTGTCCAGTAGCGGAGAAATATGATCCTACTAATTAGGGTCATAAAGTCTTGGCAGAAAATTCCTTTGCCTAAAGAGCAGATGGGGTGGGGGAGGGGAGCTTGTTTTGAACACCAGCCAAACACCTTCCCCTCATCCAGCCCTCCTAGATCAGCTCGCACCCCTCCCTCAAATACAAAATGAAGTTGTGACATTGTAAAATTCTGTGCCCTGATGTTACTAGCTGTGCTGAGACACACACACACACACACACACACACACACACACACACACACTAAGGGAGGGGGCTATTCGGCTCAGTTCCACAGTTCCTACTCTCTGGCCTCTAAGTATAGGACCGCACTCAGGACTCCAGACTCTGAAAACTAATAATAAACAGTATGTCCCAGACTTTACAACCTTTTCTGTCCTGGAACTTTGACTTCTTGTCTCACCCTCTAAATAGTGTTATCTGACACCGCACACACACACACACACACACACACAAGCTTTTTATTCACATTTTAGTATATGGTTTGTGACTGTCTTTTCTGAACTCGTAACAGACTGCCAGCATATCAGCAGGGTATCTCACAATCTTAATGAGGTGTTAGTTTTTTTTTTTTTTGTTAGGTGCTACTTAGAACACTACTGTCTGCATAGGGCTTAATTGATGCTCATTGGTGCTGATTAGCAGGCTACTGAACAAGGTCTCCTTGCTCCCCTTCTGTTATGCAGATGCTGCTCCAATAACAATGTCAAGCACAAAAAAAAATTATCCAGGGCTTGGTGGAGCATCCAGTGGGGGAAGAGACTGTGTTTTTAACTGTAGAGGAGCAGCAGTGGGTATGGTGCGCTGCAATGGAATTCCGTGTCTGCATAACAAAAGCTACTGAAGGAGGACTCCATGATCCCCTTCTGCTTTCTGTTTACAGTAGCAGGCTAGAGAACCATGCTGTCAGTCAGAAATTCATCCACCCCCGAGCTGCCGCAACCCATTCACTATGAATCTTTTGATACCAGCCTGCTAGATCATTACCAGGTACACTCCATTGTCAGTGGTGACATATTATGCACTGCTGACCACCTTCACTGAGCATCAAAGATGTAGTTCCAGTTCAATGAAAGCACAATAAAATGAACACTCACCAGAAGCAAATAAATAAAAAATGTGTTACAAGTTAATTTATTTATTTAGTTTTTGATTACCGGATAAGTGCTCTAGACAAAGAAATTGCCTATTTTCAGTCATGACCCAGAAGAGTTACAGACATTGGTAAAAGCACATCAAATCACAGTGGTTACTATTACATAATACAGACTTGGGTCAAACACATTACAGTAAAGACAGGCATGGTGATACCTACTGTACTGGAGAAATAAATCATTACACTAGATTATCCATAGATACAGGGGACTACATAATACAGTTTCAAGGAGATATACTATACGGTATAAGTCAACAGAGCAACTATTATAGACAGTCTTGTGGTGGGACACCTCACAATCTGTCCTTGCCTGCTATTTAAAAGTGGATGTGAGTGAAAAGTGCCTGAATATGTGCTGATGGGACATGCAAAGGAAGCCTAACAAGGTATCCTCCCCTGGGGTTATTTCAGCAAGTGCATCTGTCAGAGGTCAGGAGGTAGGCATGGAGCTCATTTTTAAAGAACAGGTGTGTTTGGAGTGCCTTACAGTTGAAGGCAGGGAGTTCCATAACACGTTAAAGCACACAGACATCAGAATGAAACTCTCCAGTGCTTCGTGTTGCTCTACCACTTCATCAGGAGGCGCTGACAGTGTTTTTTTTTTATCTCTGTTTTATGAAGGACTTCTCGTGGACAAACAGAGAGTAAACCCACAGCTGTCCATGGTTTAGAATAATAATAATCATGAACAAAATGAAGTTGGGTAGCATGTAATGAAGTCAACTATAAAAATAGTATTATTTTTGAATGAACTTCTAATGTTGATTCACCCACTATATACCCCAAAATGTTGTTATTGTATACCCAAAATGTTTGTCATAATGTGGCTTCTTCAGGGATGTTTTACCACAACATGTAGCAACAAAACTGTACGTAGACAGCATTTTAGATTTAGAGTATGTATGGATGACACATACAGTAAATCTATCACTTCTTTAAAAAAGAAAGTTATATAAAAATATTTGTTACAGGGCATTTAAAAATACTGCTTCTCAGTTACATGCATTTACATAGAAACATATAAATTGTCAGCAGATAAGGACCATTAGGCCCATCCAGTCTGCCCGTAAGCCCTATGCATTGTATGTGGCAACTGATCCTATGTGATCAATGGCTTGTCATCACTCTGTCCCTACTCAGGCTTGTGCCTGTCCCAGGCATGCTTAAAAAACCTCCACTGTGCTTAGCCCCACTACCTCCTGTGGCAGAAAATTCCATGTGTCGACTACCCTTTCTGTGTAGAAAAACTTCCTCACATTACCTCTTAATCTACCCCCCTCCAATTTCATATTATGCCCCCTTGTTCTAGTACTTTTCCTACATTGAAAAAGCTCCCCTGTCTGCACCTTATTTATGCCCTTAAGGTACTTCAGTGTTTCAATCATGTCCCTCCGCTGTCTTTTCTCTTCCAGTGAGTACATATTGAGGTCCCTTTAGTCTCTCCTCATCGGTTTTGTGGTGTAAGCCCTGCACCATATTTGTTGCCCTTCTCTGGATAGTCTCAACCTTATCTATGTCCTTGCACAGGTGTGGTCTCCAGAACTGCATACAGTACTCCACATGAGGCTTTACCAATGTTTTATACAATGGCATCACCACCTCCTGCCTCCTGCTAGTAATACCTCTGCCTATGCACCCCAGCATACCACTGGCCCTCCCTGCTGCCTTTGTACACTGCTTTGATACCTTAAGGCCATCAGAGATGATAACTCCTAGGTTCCTTTCCTCCTTGGTGACAGTCAGCTCCTCTCCCCCCAGCCTGTAGCTCTCCCCAGGTTTCCCTCTACCCAGGTGCATTATTTTTCACTTCTTTACATTAAACCTTAGTTGCCACATCTCTGACCATCTCTCAAGCTTCTCCAGGTCCCTCATCATTTTCTGCACCCATTCTGGAGTATCCACCCTGTTGCATATCTTGGTGTCATCTGCAAACAGACAGACCTTTCCTTCCAGCCCGTCTGCAATGTCACTAACAAAGACATTGAACAGTACTGGTCCTAGTACTGATCCCTGAGGTACCCCACTGGTCACCCCCATCTCCCCAGATTGTACCCCATTTACCACCACCCTCTGTCTCTTGTCTGTTAACCAGTTCCTAACCCAGTTCACCACCTTGTCTCCCATTCCCAGACTACTCATCTTGTTAATCAGCCTTCTATGTGGGACAGTGTCGTAGGCTTTGCTGAAATCCAGGTAGGTGACAACTACTGCCCCTCCCTGATTAAGTTCCCTTGTCACCCAATCAAAAAAAAACTATTAGGTTCATTTGACATGACCTTCCTGCTGTGAATACATCTTGCCTTAGATCCTGTACACCACTGGATTCCAAATGTGTCACTGTCCTTTCTTTCAGCAGTGTCTCCATGATTTTTCCCACCACTGAGGTGAGGCTGACTGGCCTATAGTTCCCCGCCTCTTCCCTACTGCCATTTTTGTGCAGTGGGACTACATGTGCCCTCCTCCAGTCTTCTGGAATGACACCCGTGTTTAGTAACTCTGTGATTAGGGCTGGCAGAGGCTCTGCTAGTTCCTTTCTCAGCTCCTTTAATATCGTCGGGTGGATGCCGTCTGGGCCCATGGTCTAATCCACCTTCAGCTTCGTGAGTTCTTCCAGAACTCTCTCCACTGTAAATGGACTGGTGTTCACTTCTCCCCCTCATTGCTTCTACACCCCGACTGTGATCCTTGATATGCCCCCTCCTTAGTGAATACTGAGCAGAAGTATCTGATCAGCATTTCTACCTTGTCCAGATATCCCTCCGTACACTCTCCCTTCTCCCCCTTGAGTCTCACAATCCCCCCTTGTTTTTTCTTCATTCACTAATGTACCTATAAAATGCCTTATCCCCTTTGTTTACAGACTGTGCTAAGCTCTCTTCTGTCTGTGCCTTCACCCTCCTAAGAGCCTTCCCTGCTTCCCTTAAACATTCAAGGTATACCTCCCTGTCTTCCTCCCTCTGACTCCCCTTATATTTCCTGGGACTCGGCTTTCTAGCCCTGACTTTGTCCCTCACCTCTTTGGAGAACCGTAGTGATTTCCTTCTTCTTTTCCCTTTGGTCACTATTCTAACACACTGGTTTGTTATATCCAATATGGCTGCTTTCAGTTTCTTTCATTGTTTTTCCACCCCTCTATCGCTCCCTTCCCCAGGACTACTTGTGTACATCTACCCATTTCAGTGAAATCTACCATCCTGAAATCTAATACTCTTGCCCTTGTATGGCTTGATGGAGTCCATGTCTCCATGCTGAACCACACCATGCGGTGGTCACTGGACCCCAGCTGCCCTTCCACCTGTATTTCTTTGACTCTGTACCCATTGGTCCATACCAGGTCCAGAACTGACTTGTCCCTGGTTGGTTCATGCAGCAGCTGCCTGACGCCAAACCCCTGCAGGGATTCTAGGGTGGCTGTGCTTCTGACTGAAACAGCCATCTGGGTGGCCCAATCTATGTCTGGCATATTGAAATCCCCCATTAGCAGGATTTCACCTTTAGTTGTCATGTCATGTATGTTCTCCACTAGTTCCTTGTCTGCTTCCTCCCTCTGTGCTGGAGGTCTGTAGATCACCCCAGTGCATATCGCTGTTCCATACTCTGACTCCAGGGTGACCCGCATTACCTCAGCCTCCCCCTGTATTCCCTGAACTTCTGTAGCCTTTATACCATCTCTGATGTACAGGGCCACTCCCCCACCCTTTTTACCCTCCCTGTCCTTGCTGAACAATGTATAGTCTGTTACATTGACTTCCCAGCCATGATTTGCAGAGTGCCATGTCTCTGTTATTGCTGCTATGTCAAGGTTTTCATCTGCCAACAAGGTTTCCAGGTCTGGGACCTTATTTGCCAGGCTGCGGGCATTTATTAGCATGACCTTCTATGTTTTACAGTCTGCCCTCCCTCTGCTCTTGTTCTCCCTGTCCAGCATCTTCCCCCCCACCTCAGTTTCTTTTCCTATGTGCTCCTGCTGCCCTTATAGTACTCATTATACATTCTTCACCTGCCTGCCCCTCCCTGCCTATTTTTGCTGTTCCCATAGTCGACTTATGTTCCTGCATGTTCTCATGGGAGGGTGTTCACTTCTCAGAAAGGACCAAGGTCCTCTTCTTGGACAGATGCAGACCATCACCCTTATATAAGTTTGCATCTGCCCAGGTCAGGCCCCAGTCCCCTATGAAACCAAAACCCTCCCTTTGACACCAATCCTTGAAGCAGGAGTTGAAGGTATGGATGTGGAGTGCCCTAGCTCCCCCTGTGCCCTGGACAGGTTGCACCTCTGAGAATGAGACAGAGCATGCTATCTGTTTCAGATTTCCCCCGAGTTTCCTAAATTCCTCCTGGACTCTGGCTAACTCCATCCTTCTCCTGGCCAGGTCATTGGTCCCCAGGTGGACAATGACATCCAGCTGCTCTCTCCTTGCTATTGCCGTATCGATTTTATGGATCTGCTTCCCATCCCTCCATGCAGTGCTTCCTGGAAGGCACTTGACCTCCCTCTCTCCCCTGCTAGGTGACCATAACTCCACTCCCCGGACAATAGAGTCCCCCACTAGGAGAAGCTTCCCCCCCATCCTCTGGGTTTTTCTGCTTCCCTTCCCTAGGGCTCCATCGTGAAGGACCCTCCCATCCTCCCTCTATGCATCCTCTGGTTCCTGAGTGGGGCTTTCCTGGTCCTCCAAAACAGTGTAGGAGTTAGTAAGTGGGACCAGTTGGGGGATGTGCTTTTGACCCCCTCCCTCATCCTCCCTGAGCTCACTGTAGTCCAGTTTCTCCAATTTTAAGATTATTGATGACCACCTGTATGTATGTATGTATGTATACATAAAAGTTTCATTTTAGAACTATTTTATTTTCTGTCACTAACTACTTCCTTACAGCAGGACCACAAATCATGTTTTCTGTTCCTATATCACCGTGGGGGGGGGGGCAAAGTAATATAAACCAGGATGGCACAAGAATTATTTGTTCTGTTACAGCTACATAATGAGGAGAATAAAGACAACAATGACACAGTCTGTTACAGACTTGACTAAAAGTAAATGATGGGAAACTTAATTTGAGCATCTGCTGTAATACTTCTAGACTGTTTGCATCTGTCCGGTCTGCCTTACATAGAAAAAAACTAGAATGGGTGCTCTACTACAAAGGGACATAAGGGATAATATCTGTCTGTAAAACACTGTAAACTCCAATTTGTTATTTATTAAAAGAAAAGTGTCCTGTGTTGCAGAGTGATGTCCACTCTTATCCATAAGTACTGGGTGGTTGCATGAATGAATGAATTATATTTTTGCATATAGTAAAACCTGGTTGGCTGTTCCTCAGCCAGTCAGATTTTACTACAGGCAAAAATGCCATTCATTCGTTCATTCATTTATTCATTCATGTATGTCCCAACCAGCATGATTCAGGACTGTGCAAAGGAGAAACAGATGCTTCAGTGTTTTTCTGTTTAAAGTGAAACTAAAATAGGAAAAGCACTGAATCACAATGTCTTGGTGATTCCATTTCGGGGTAGAGAGTTTTTGTTTACTTTAGAGAGAACAGACAGCAGAAATATTCAGATAATCTAAACAATAGAGCACAAAATGGTCCACAAAACCAAAAAAAAGTTCAATAAACCTCTTCTCACACCAGAACACAATCAGAGGACCACACTAGGGTGGAAAAAAAGAGCACACATACAGTACAAAATAGAACACAAAAGGTGTGACTTTTTCTTTTGATAATTCTGTCAGATGGCTTAATTGAAAAGACAGAAAACACAACTTGCCCAACCAATTGCAGAAACAAACACCCTACACCACAATGACTGCACCCCCTATTTACTGGTCATTTAATTTGGTCCCCTCATATACAGAGTCTGCCACCCATCCCTCCTCCCAAAACAATTAAATCCTCAGCCAAGTTGTGTATTTTGTGCTTTGCATCCATTTCTCATAGCAAATGTGATATAAATATTTTAGTGTTCCTAATGGTAGGCTGTTTTTTTTTCTTATAAATACAATTCAGTCAAACTGCAACAGTTCTCCATTGGGTTTGAATTCAAACCATTAGCCTAACAGATGAAGCATCACAGCCATATAAATTTGGTTCAATATGTTGCTTGACATGAATGTAGAAGTTTGAAACAGTTTTCATGTACAGTAACTGCAGTGACCACGTCAAAGGCAGTTAGCAGGTGAGGGCAGTGTGTAAGATGGGAAAAATCCACTAGTGGAATCCATCACCTTTGATGTTGAACTGAATGTACATGAATGTCTCAGGACACAATTCCAAATTACTGTACATTGTACATTGCACAAGATAAATGGTTGTCAATGACTTTCCTTTCTTGGCGTATCTGCATATTTTTCTTTTTTTATATTCTGACATTTGCAGTTATTTTGAGGCAAAACAGGCTGTATATAAAAAATCTTCTTTCTCAAAGTACTGGGATATGGCATTCAGCAAGATGACTAAACAATAACATGTCAAGACTGGCAACATCTTCATAACCAATCAATCATAAGCACATATGACAAAAAAAACTGAATAGTCATTCTGTCACTGGGATTAAATTTCAAGTCTGTGACATCATTCATGTATATTAAAAGGTACATAGGAGAAAGAAAGAGCATGATCCACACAAAATAGAATATGTGGGACCCTGTTCTCAAAGAATGTCTTGACAAACACATTCATTTTTAGAGAGCTGAGGGGTATCTTTGGAATATGAAGACAATTGCTCTCTGGCTGTAAATGTTCATATTTTGCTCAAATTTACATCAGTATGTAGGACTTTATTGGTACCTCCATACTGCACTAAAAATTGGTTATTTAGTTAAGATTCCCCCGTGAGCTACATGAGCCTCTGGTCTTCTGTCTTTTTTAAATAGTGGTGTGGGTGGGGATGTTGGTTTTGCCTGTCAGAACGATTGTGCTCATTTTATACAACTCAGGGTATTTCTTAGGTAAAGCTTGCTTTTTCCCACATGACAGCAATTTGTCTTTTGGTTTTGTTTTTATATTTTTTTTTTGTTTGTTTTTATTTTGTTGGTACGGTTGTAATTCATGAGTAGCTGCAAATCAATTGAATGTATATGAAAAGTGGGTACTGAGCTGCAAACCTGGAATCAAGCTGTGGTTTAGTGTGCCTTTCCTGGTTAAACAATTTTCCCTTTCAGATACTGTATGTGACTGTTGTCAGGCAGGGATGCTCCAAGTCCAGTGAAATGACATGGATCAGAAATCTTGTCACTGAAGGGGAAATTTTAAGTAAAAAATTAGAACAAATTCTTTGACTGCAGAATGATTTATAGTTAATCTACTGCTTGAATGTCTTTCCATGTTAACTAACCTGCAAATGGCATCCAGTGAACAAGGTGACCGCAGCTGGGCACCTACAAAAATTGTGACTCAATATGGCACCTGTGTTCAGGGATACCCAGCAGAGGGACGACTGTGATACTTGAGTGGGCAACATACGGTGACAGGAAGTTTGTGCATATATACACACATGCACACTCATGGGGGGAGTGGCAGGGGAGGGATAGTATGTGGGAGGGGGTGTGGCAGGCAGCTGCCAAGCTGGTCTGCTAGCGTGGTGGGGAGGGTGGTTGGCTGGTAGATGCAGGGTTCCAGTCCGGTGCATTTTTTTTTTTTTTGCTGGCAGGCGGCTTTCAATTTTTCAAGTTTTTCACCCCTTGACATGCACCACCCTGGAGTTGAGAATCCATAAGAATTGGGTTGTGGGGAGCAAAGCCCCCAGCATTAAAACAAAACCCAAAGATCTCAGGTATCCTTTTTCTCCTCGCCATGAGTGTGCATCATTAAAATTAATTTTCAGCGACATACACTTGCCGTAATGGCGATCGCTATTCCTCAATCACTGTTATGACATGGAACCACTGCAAATAGAATTTATTTGTTCCACTTCTCTCTCCTCTGCATGTTAGCATTTGTGTATGAGAGCACTTTAGGACAGATTCCCATTAAATTATGATATATGAAAGTAAAGGGAATGTTTAATAACATGAACAAGGTAGGACAACATTTTTTATTCAACAGCATTTCATATTTCATGTACTACAGGTAATGTATCTTTTATTAAACTGTTGAACCACTTATGAAATGTTACTGTATAAGGGGATCTATTAGCTTTTGGTTAGATTGGTAGTTATAGTACGTTCATTGTGGCTAAAAATGTTCTTATATATATATATATATATATATATATATGTATATATGTATTATGGTAGCACAGTAGTGCTACCATAGTTAGGGTTGAGTAGCCCTTTTAAAGTTAAATGGTGAAACTTCGCAGCTTAATAACTTTGCCACAGTTCAATGGATGTTCCTGAAATTTGGCAGGCACAGGGCGTAACCATTGCTCCTGGGATCTGGTAATTTCCGTACCAGTCAGATATACAGCTGCGAAGTACTTAAGCTACATCCGTGCACACAATTACTTTTTTTGCGCATTCTTTGCTCACACCTACAGGTTGTACGGTTTGCGTGACCAGTCGAAAATTTCAGGGAACGTGCAGCAAGGGTCCCCGATGTGCCTTTTGAAGATTTCATGAAAAAATATTGAACAGTTCAAAAGTTATTCAAAAAACAAGTCCCCATTATAAGTCAAAGGGAAAAGTTAACAAAAAGCTCGACACTTTTGCAAATGCAGTTTTTAGTGTCACAAATGGCCCTAGTAATGTCACAAATCTGCCATTTTGTTTTCAGTTACTGATCACAGAAATGCTTGCCATTTAAAATTGGGACCATCTAGGGACACAATTCTTTTTGTGTTTACCTATTCAAGCCCTGAGGATGCTAGCCATGTTTTTATTTTGTGGTTAAAGACCCCAGAAATATGTTTTTCAAAGTTCTGGGAAAAGTAGTGTTACAAAGCAGTGTTGCACTTGTGACACTTTTGCAAATATTTGTGAAAGGTGTTGAAAATCATGACACTGCTTTTCTAGACTATGGCCAAAATGACAGGAATTCTTTGCCACCCTGCTTCAAAAAAAAAACGGTTTGGTCTTTTGGGCTGAAATTTGGAGAGAAGGCAGCCAACATCTCACAGATGTGACTTTTCTTAGTTTTGTGACAAAATATTGCATGGATGCAAAGTTAAGGTACTCCAAAGTTAACTTTTTTCCCACATACACTAACATGGTGGCGTTCGTCGCTCCTTTCAGGGCTCGTATCTCAGAAACGGTGTGAGATATGTAATTTTCATTACAACAATGTGTAGCCCTTTACTGAAAACCTAGCCAGGAAACTCATGAATCATGAGAAATTTTAATTTTTTTTCTACATTGTACGGTTACTGAGATATTACCATTTTAGTATTACAACTGCTTGTTTTCTGCTCCAAGGCCCTATGCATACATTCTTTGTTTTCACTGTGTTTCTCAATGGAGCTTTTGGGGAAAAATATGGTGTGTGCTCCAGTTACTGTTACACATAGGCTTTACACTTGTGTTTCCATGCCCGTTTGAATCCCCATTTCCGTGTACACCACCGTGTGCATTACCTTTTGCATTTCCGTTTGCCTTACTGTTACCATTTGTGTCTCCACTACTGTTTGTGTTTGTCTTCTGCTTAGCGTCACCGTGCACATTACCATTTCTGTTGGTGGCCGTCCTTTAATTTTCATTTGCATTTGTCTTTCGCTTTGCATCATCATTGTTCTTACCATTACGATTTACGTTTCCAATTGCGTTCCCGTGCCCCTGTGCATTACGGTTTGCATTTCCATATGTGCTTATGTTTGCATTTGTGTTTCTGTTTTCTTTGGAGTTATTGTTGCTGTTACCATTACCATTTGCATTTATAATTGCGGTACCATCACCATCCATGTTAGGTTTGCTTTTCTGTATGCACTTGCATTTGTGTTTCTGTTTCCTTTCTTGTTATTGTTGCATTTACAATAGTGGTACTGTGACTGTGCTTGTTACCAGTTGCGTTTCCGTATGCGCTTGCATCTCTGTTTGCGTCACTGTTCGCTTTGGCATCACTTTACGCCTGCATTTCTATTAATGCTTGCTTTACAATTTACGTTTGTGTTACCATGTGTGTAACTGTTACCGCTTGTGTTTGCATTGCTGTTATCATTACTATGTCACAAAAAATCAAAAATGGTGGGAGTATTCCATTCTCTATTTATAGTCCTCACTCTCAAAAAGAAGGGAAATTAGAGGCAAAAGGCTCAGTTTAATGCATCAGTTAGGGTTGTTCCACAGAGACAAAAGTGAGGAAATTTGGTGTCAGGGTTGAAAACTCCCCTTGAACCCCCTCAGCCAGCCCCCCCAACCAGCATCAGGGTGTGCATTGGGGTCATCAGTCCTAACTCTCACACCATTCTCCTATACCTCAGCTTGTTCATGCATGTGATGGGGTGAGAGTTAGGGCTGATGAACCCAAAGCACACCCTGATGCTGGTTGGGGGTGGCAGGCTGAGGGGGTGCAACGGGAGGTTTTCAACCCTAACACTGAATTTCCTCACTTTTGTCTCTGTGGAACAACTGTAACTGATACATTAAATGGAGTTCTTTACCTCTAATATATATCTATCTATATATATATATATATATATATATATATATATATATATATATATATATATATATATATATATAGACATATATATATATATATATATATATATATATATATATATATATATATATATATTATAGTGTGCAGTTGCACCACTGTATTTAGGATTTTGAAGGCTTCTATGTTAAAGTCAAAGGTTTGGGTGTTAATAACTTTGGACCCATTCAACGGATTTGCATGAACTTTGGTATGCTCAGTGGGGCATGGTGGATCTCTTGATTTGCCAAATTTTGTTTCGGTTGGACATATGTTTTTTGCACACAAAAATGCTGAATAATGCAAAATTATCCGGTTTTGAAGACAGATTTGGGGATATTGTCTGTGGTGCTGTGTGGCTGTCATGTGGCATACTGCTCTGCAACATGGCTCATTTTAAAGAGCTTCACTGGCTGAACATGCCACTTTTCATGTGGTGAAAAAATATTGAGGCATTCAAAGATTATAGCACATTTAAGTTCCCATTATAAGTCAATGGGAAAATTTATATGGTTATTTTGCGAATTGGGGTTCTGGCCATCTGGTCCCGACTGGCAGACAAAGAATTTGCAGCCTAGCAGTAAAAGAATCTTTAACTCTGAGAATTCTTTGATCGTGAGATCCACCATCTTTTTTAAATTCCATAAAAAATAAAATCAAATATCTTGGCTCTGGGGTCACTCCTGAAGCAAAACTTACATGGGTTTTACTCAGGAGGCTTTGATCTATCGACCCATGCCATTGGTTTGCTGTAAAATGGTTAAAAAATAGAGTTATAATATTTTAAATTCTTTGATCGTGGCTCGCTAACGATCTTTGATCGCGAGCCTGCAAATTCTTTGATCACGATCTTGCATCGTGACATAAAAATACAATTTTCTCAGCTCAGGGGTGTCCTAGGAACACAAATGAGGGTGGGTTTTGTTCAGGGGGATTTGTTCTATCAAGGCGTGGCAGTGGTTTCCTTTAATTCTGCCTAAAAGTCAAGTTGCAGCATTTTTTATTCTTTGATTGTGAGCGTGCAATTTCTTTGATCGCGAGCCTGCAAATTCTTTGATTGTGAAATTCTTTGATCATGATCCTGCATCGCGAGTGAGGCACAAGATGGCCCTTTTAAAAATTCCATTTTCTCAGCCCAGGGGTGGTCTAGGAACACAAATGAGGGTGGGTTTTGTTCAGGGGGCTTTGTTCTATTGAGGCATGGTGGTGGTTTTGTTTAATTCTGGCTAAAAGTTGAGTTTCAGCATTTTTTTATTCTTTGATCATGAGTCTGCAAATTTTTTGATCATAAGATTCTTTGATTGCGATCCTGCATTGTGAGTGAGGGACGAGATAGGCCCTTTTAAAAATTCAATTTTCTCAGCCCAGGGGTGGTCTAGGAACACAAATGAGGGTGGGTTTTGTTCAGGGGGCTTCGTTCTATCAAGGCATGGTGGTGGTCCCATGAAATTCTGCCTAAAACTCGGGTTTCAGCATTTTTTATTCTTTGATCATGAGCCTGCAAATTCTTTGATCGCGAGATTCTTTGATCACCATCTTTGATCGTGAGATAGGGACAAGATGGCCAGATTTTATAATGCATTAGAGAGGGCAATTTCACCAATCTTTAAAGTGTGGGTGGATGGGCAGACTCAATGCACCAGGGCGGTCCTTTTCTGCTGACTCTATGAATTTATATTGGAAACACCTTGGCATTTCTGACTCAGTGGAGATATGTCAACAACTCAGATACAGTAAGTGCACAAACTAATAGCCGATAAATACTTTTTTTTCTTTATTAAATTTTGAGATCCAGTGTGTTACGGGCTTAGGCCCAGCTGTTCAACAGTGGAGCCCCTTTTATGAGCAATAGAACTTATAGAACAAATTCACCCCACCTCCCAAGTGTGCCTGTCAGTAAAGATTGAATACTTATGATTTATTGGGTGTTTCCTCCAAATGGGCCTTAATTATAAAAGGACAACAGTATTTGAATCAATACCCTCTAGCAAGGGATGAGTTCAGACCAGTGGTTCAGTTACCCTACCTTCTTCCCCTAACGAGGTACTTGCAAAATCATAGAAATATACAGTACAGTAGCTGTACCAGATAGTATCTCAAAATGTCTCATTAGTTTCTGCCACAGACAGCAGGACCCCCTGGTAATTTGGTGAAGTGTGTGGTGACTCAAAATCAGGGCAGTTGAATTAAGTGTAAAAGGATGCATAACAGAGGATGGGGCACAGAATTTACTGTTTGCATTTAATTGTGTGTAATGAGAGTAAGCATATATTCTGAACTTGGAGACAGATCATTTAAATATATTTTCCACTGAATCCTGTAGTACCACATAGCTGCATTTGGGGGTTAAAATCCACAGGGGTATGTAATCTATTCCCAATGAAAAAATTAATCAGGATTAGGAACTACAAATACCAGCCAGTTCCAAACATTAAAGCAGCCATTCCAAAATCAAGAACTGGAAAACAAAGTGGAACGGAATCAGGCTGAGGTTCCCTCGACAGAAGTAACTCCCAGAGTTAAAAAAACAAACAAAGCAACAGCAGTGTATAGAATTGGGCAGGGTACACTGAGCTATAATGATATCTACAGTGAAGATGTACAGTATGAAATCAAGTACTTGACCGTACATGCAAACAGGAAGCTACAAGATGTTCAAGGAGTCCATGGTAAGGGGGAGGGGAGGGAACACAAAACTGGGCATAGTGGTTTACCAGCGGACCCTAGTCACTAAAAACTAGGATCACAAAGGAGCACAGTGCACTGCAAAAATATTGTGCAGTCCAATTAAGTTTGGGATACTATCTGACATAGCAGTATAAATATGATTTCTCATGTGCCTTGTTACAGGATGAAGGTACCAGGGAAACTGAACCACTGGTCTGAACTAGTCCCTTATTGGAGAGTACTGAGTCAAATACTGTTGTCCTTTTATAATTGTGGCCCATCTGGAAGAAACATTCTAGAAATCATAAATATTTGATCTTTTCTGGCAGGCACACTTTTTTTTGGTGGGGGGGATCTGTTCTATTTTTCATTAAGGAGGCTCCACTGCTAGGTCAGAAATGCCCTTTTCAACATCATCTACTCAGTGATTATAATACTGTATGCTATTTATTTTTCTTAATGCTTTAACACCACTGAGAAGAGAAAGTGATGAGTGATCAAAAGCTTATAAGGAACAGCATTAAGAAGAACTGATAGCAAGACAAGTGAAATTAGACTGCAAACAACATACTTCAGCAGAGCAGATTTGGGGAAATTTAGAGCCATGTTTCTGAAGGAGTGGAAAATAATTTGGAAAGGAGGTATTTGTAGTGTTTAGATTAGCAGGGTCCTGAGGGAGATTCCCCATTTGATCCATTGGAATGGTATTGGTGAGGGCTCAAAGGTAAAACAAGGTAATGTTGAAAAATGCGTTTCTGACATACTGTACATATTGAGTCACATTTGATGATATTAATTTTAGACTTCCTGCAGAAAAACAAATGCAGTCTGCAGTGTTGCACTACCTTTTGAGTAGCCTGTGTCAGTTTCAGTCATTGCTTAGAACTCCCTCCACATTCTGAAAAAACTGAAATGGTAATGTAAGAGTCTACAGTTCTTGCATTCATCACTAACCACATCAGTATACGTGGTAGTGTGACTTATTTTTATCTTTCATTTTTAATACATAATTGAGTGGTATACAATGCTATTTAATGTAGAGCATGGTCACCATGTTTATCTGATTGCTGGATGTCTGTTTGTATCAAAGGCAGATGTGTCTTGGTGCTGGTAAAGTCAAAAGACTGCATGAGATTATCTGGCTATGTAACACTAATTGGGAATACACTTTGAGATTTTAAAAATGAGAGTTTGTCAACAACACCTAAATGTGAATGCATGGGATGGCTATACAATCGAAGTGCCTCATAGGTGATTCATTATAAAAAAATTTTATGTGTCCTATTTTTTATTTTTTTCAAGTTTTTATCCTCACCCTAACCTTTTTTTTCTTATTTTCAGAGACTGTAAATTGGGGTCTGGGATTCTGACAGTAATTTGGCCAAATTATTACATTTTCCCTCCTGTCTCCATAATTCAATATCCATTAGTTAAAAATGCTAACTTCAGCTTCAGTTCAGTCATGGCTCTGGCTGCCAAATTTTCATTCATGTGTCTCCTGGCTTCACATTGTCATGTATTACAGCTCTCTGTCTCTCTCTCTCTGACTTTGTTTGATATACTGTACATGAAAATTAAAAAAAGGGGAAACACTGTTTCAACACTTGACCCTGATTCTCTCTATACTATGGGTGTCACTCACAGCTCACAACAGGTACTGGCACTGTGACTATAGTGCAACTCAAGGATTGCACCTCGCTATGTACAATATGTTAGTTTTACTTGCTACCAACAGAAGAAAAAAAAACATTTCTGCTGATAATGAGCTGTGGCTTCTATAATTACAGTACATATCCTGTTGTATGGTCATTTTTCCTTTTTAGTAGTGGTTTCACTAAATAAAAAAATCATAAAGACCACAGTCACATACAAAATCAAGTTTTAAATTGATCTGCTAATCTCTGTGGTGTCAGTGTTACAGCAGGTCTGACATACAGAATTTTGTCAGCTTTAACAAAGTGAACCAATGATGGTGTTTCATGCAGCAGAAATCAGCCTCATCAGGGACATCCTAAAATCATTGTACTCTACATTAGGGTACTATGAATTTGGGACGTCATAGGCTCACTCACTTCAATGAACTGCGGTCAGAAAACATTGTTAATAACCACCCCAAAACCATGCTGCGGAAAGAGCGCTACTTTAATGAAACAAAAAAATCACAATACATTCAAAGTCGCATGGAGCCAAACATCTAACATTCTGAAACTGATAGAAAAAGACATCGATTTTCTCTATAGACCTTTAATGCTTCTCATCGTTTTATTTAATTTTTTCTCTGCTCCTAGCCCACCTTTTTTTTTGTTCTCTGCTCCCAGTCAGCGCAAGACTCTTGCTTGATATACAGCCCCCAATACACCACAGCATGTAAAAAATTAACACAGGACACAAGATGCGGCCTAATATCTTAATATCACCAGAGGAAAAAACACAGTTGTAAACATCACATTTCACATATGTTTCACTGTCTGCTCTATAAGTGCTATGGAAAAAAGCTACAGTGTCCATTATCTGGCAAGCAAATGTCAAGAACTATATGCTTGCCACCCCCGGTTATGTTACAGAATGCAACTACAGCTGTCAGTCTCTGTGATGTATCACAGGACAGTTTCCTAACGCATGACAAATGACAGTTAACGTACTTCATCCTGATGGGTTGCACTGTACATACTCTTTACAAGAAGTATGGAAAGTAAGTAATGAAGTTATAATGTGCTATTAAAAGTACACGGCTATTAAGAGCACATAGCTGATTTTATGTTCTCTATTTTTACATTGTCCAAATTAACTTGCTTGTAAAGAGTCACTCTAGTCACTGGATACCGTGTGATTCTGGTCTAGAATACAATGGTTTGGACTCAGATCTGACAGTACCTTGCAGACAGGCAGAATGACAACCCAGTACTATTATTCAAGTGACACGGGTTCAGAAGCAGACTCAGGCTGCTAACATTGAGGGCAGGCAAGAGCTGAGGTAGCTTCTGCATTGTGCTTGATCTTGGGGCGTGCTAGTCATGGGTTATTATCGTAATAGTATTCCTGTAAGGCAGAGAGCTTGCTCTCCTGCAGGGACACTGTACAGATGAGAAGTAGCAAGGATATACAAAGATGATAACAGGCAACTGAGAAGGTAAATGATTTCAGGGATTGGCAACATCTGGGATCCTCTCTCCAGTTATGTAAACTCTTTTTTTTAGTATCTGGTAACCAAGTAAGGATCAGTAGACACAAGTGCCTGTTTTCACAGGTGACATTGGAGCATTTGTGAAGTTAAGTGACTTGCTCAGTCACACAATATGCAAGTGGAGGCTGGGGAATCAAACTTAGGTCTGCTGGATGTACCCATCTTATTTAGAGCTCATTATTCTAACCTCTAGGCTATACTGATAGCTCTATATTATACAGCCAGTTGCACCAATCCATCAGAGATGGTTCAACATTTTTCTTTTACCAGGAGAGACACACTAAGCTGAAAGCTGGTTTACAGATGTGACCTGGCAGCACAAGAAAGTTAAGTGACTTGCTCAGGGTCACACAGTATACAAATGAGGGCTATGGGATTCAAACCCAGGTCTCCAGGTTTGCAGCTCAGAGCCTTAAGCCACTGAGCTATACTGCCTCCTAACATCTTTCTCAAACAGTAAGGAAATTCTATGCAAAAAAACTGCATTAATGCATCATTTAGGGTTAAAACAAAAAGAGTCGGGAAATGAAAAATCTTTAGGGTTGTCCTTTCCACCTGCCAATCATCCCAGACTGACAGATGATGGGGTGTGTCATTGGGGTTGTGAGGCCCAAATGTCAACCAATTCTTTTTCGCTGTCCCTTCTCAATATTATTACACATGGAATGGGGTGACGTTTAGGCCTCACAACCCCAATGACACACCCCGTTGTCTGTCAATCTGGGGATGATTGGCAGGTGGGGGGGCAGCCCTAAAGATTTTTCATTTCCCGACTTTTTTGTTTTAACCCTAATAGAATATATATATATATATATATATATATATATATAATGTCTTCTTTTCACTTAATAGTACCATACTAAATGCTTGTTTTTATTGTCTTCTTGCAGATCTAGAATTCTAATTCAAGCAACACTGTGGGTAATTGTCTTATGAATAAACGTTCGCCTGATGTTCAGATCACATCTATAACAGCTATAATCAGCCCAGGATATGAATGGCGAGCAATCCTGAAGTTTTTTTGTTTTTTTCAATTGTTTAACCAGGTGAGACACACTAAACTGAAAGCTTTTTTACAGGTGCAACCTGGAAGCACAGGGAAGTTAAGTGACTTGCTCAGGGTCACACAATATATGCAAGTGGGGGCTGTGGGATTCAAACCCAGGTCTCCAGATTTGCAGCTCAGAGCCTTAAACCACTGCACTATACTGCCTCCCAATTTATAAATTCATAAATTCATAAAGGTCATAAAATATTTAATGGAAACTACATTCCACTACAAAAAGCCTGACAGCATTTCCCTCCTTCTAATGGAGCTTTATCGAATGTTAATGCTCATGGACCAGAATAGCACTTAAATGGAGATGGTGATGTGATGTCTTATGACGTGCCCTTTCCCTCATAAAAAAAAACATCAGTTTAATTTAATAATAAGCTGTGTAATACAGAAATCCACAATCTAATTAATCAGCACTATAGCACCAATACCCCTATACTAAAATCACTTGATTTCTCCAGACCAGTTTAATCTCATTTACTCAAGGGTCACGTAAGTCACATACAGTATACAAGTAAATGTGAGAAAGACAAATTCACTTAACAAAGATGCAATTATCAGTCCAGATTTCTTGGTTATTTACTACATATATTCCAATACAGAATCTCTAATTAATTAACTGAGTAGTGTCCATAATGTTAATGTAACTCCCCACTGGCCATTTGTTAAACTAGTAAGCACACAACCCATACCATTTCTGTCTAGGGGAAAAAAGAGGGTTGGGGCTACAAAGCATATGCTGCAGAATGTGTTCCAGACACAAACAAACCTTTATTAAACCCACATCCTGAGAAGAGAACTTTTGCTAAGGGTTATGCTAGGTTTGCATTTCTGACAGGGGAACCCAGAAAATCCATACAGGAAGCACTAACTAGATTGTCTATACCAGGCTGGGATTCTAGAGTGTGGCTTTATTCCAAACAGTTGGTACACAAAAGCAAAGATGGATCTCCAGGGGTTATACACTTCGAAACACAAGGTAAATGCAGAAAACACATCCTCTGTTCTCTGACAGAACTTCACTACTTCCCATATTGCATAGGATTTAAACCTTTTCAGAAGCAAGCCTAAGCTGAAAACGGTAGCCTGTGATGTGGGTGACTGCAATTGAGTGATCCGGTGAAGGCTGGTGTGGTACCATCACAGAAGCTGCCAATGAGGGAGAGTGACCTAGATGGGGTGGGCGACCTGGGAGCGAGCACGTACAGCGAGGGGTGGGAGGGGATGTAAGGGGTGGCACTGCAGTAGGCTGATGAGCCAGCCCCATGGTGTAGAGGGTCTGCTTGCGACTTTGGTGGTTAGGGTGCTAGGTTCGGGTCCAGGCTCAGGTTTGTTTTTGCTGCCCTTCCCTAATTTAGTTTTTTTAATGTTTTGCCCCCAACATGCACCCCCGTAGTTGAGAATCCTTTAGTAGGGAGGTGTGGGGAGCACAGCCCCCCTCATAAACATAAAAAATACAAGTCCCTGGTGCTGTTTTGTTGTGCGCCAGGGAGTCAGAGCGCCAACATTGATTTTCGGCACTCTGACTTTGCCGTAATGGCGGTCGCCCTTTGTCAGTCACCATTATGACATAGAATATCTGAAAACACATCTTCTTGTGGCAATGGCCACCATGGAGTACACAAACATGTCTTCTTCTATGTGGCACTGGCCATGTCTAAGCTGCAGTTCCTATATGGCATAGGCATTTAGTGAAAGAAATGTGGAATCTTGCCATGATGGAGCACACTGGTGCTCAAGCTACTAGAACAACCCACACCCTGGAGTAAACTTTACTCTTCAGTCATTGGCCATATGCACTGAATAAACAGGTGCCCTTACAGAACCTGGAGTTCTGAACTGGTTACTCCACATGGGGGGTTGCCCACCGTTTGCTTCCTTGTCCATATCCAGCCATTCTCTTAGAGTTACACCTTGACTGCTACTGTAGAACTATGCTTTCCTCAAATGTTTAGCACATTTTAGCAAAAGACACACTACAAGGGAGTGTAACATTAAAGTCCTGAACAAAGTGCCTAGTCACACCTGGGACATCCACTGCTGTCAGCAAACTTTAAACAAACTTGTTTGAGAACAGTCTCAAAAGAACTGGGTGCATTGGGTCCCTTTTTCAGAGTGACACCCGAAAGAAAAAAAACAGCAGGTACATATCCTTAACTCTCAGACAGAACCTACTCACAGTTTGTACTGTTCACCAAAGGCAGATTCAAAATGTTCTAGGTTGGATCAGGAGATTGCCCCTCAAATCATCTGCAGTCACCCTCATCCAGCTGGGGATGAGGGCTTCGGGAAATCCTGGAGATGGTTTCCACCACTTCAAAAGTCAGGCAAAAGATGTTCTCAGACTAGGGTGAGAAAAACCTCTCTCTCCTCACTCCTCACTGCTCACTCTCTGAGCTGCTGCTAACAACTCCACTCACAGACTAACTGAAAATTCTAAAGCTCCCCACACTCATATCAAGCTGTGTGGCTTATGAAGCTGCGAGAGTTCTACAGTAGATGACATCACCTTTCTGCTCTCAGCTGAGGCCTAGCCAGCAGAGAGGGACTCGGTGAAAACCTATTTAACTAGTTATTCACAAGCTCCCTTCCCTACCTAACACTGACACTGATGGAATTCTAGTAATCACTGGGAAGGGGGGGTTACACTCACACATGGCCAGGTAAATGACTGTCCGTAGTCATTACTCTACCCAGCACCAGGCCATCCTGCCCTCTGTGTTACCTATGGGGAGGTAGTGCTACTTCTCCCCTACCATGTGACAGGCATAGGCAGGCAACACTAAAGGCAGAAAGGCAGGCTGATGAAACTTCAGCCCCTGTCCTATGATCTATCTATGGAAAATCAGTTGCTCCAAGAAAGTGCCCGAAGCATGCCCTAATAGAGCAGAACTGAGGCCTTTACTGCAGGTCAGGACTGCAGTCTGTCTATCCCACTAGCCCTCTAGAGAAAATCTATCTGACCAAGCTGCCCACAGGGAACCTTCCCCCAACCAAGTGGACCTGCAAATATAAACACCAATGGCACAATACATCACAGTGCATTACATTTCCCGCAACTTTCCGCACAACTTCACACCTGTGAAGAAAAAACATGTTAACCACAGTTAACTACACACAATGCTACAACTTTAAGCAAAAGAGGAACTTGGCGGAGCTCCCACATCCTCTTCTTTTCTTCTCTTTTCTTCCTTCCTTTCTTCTTAAGGAACACCTGCAAGACAAGAAAAAAACAAAACACCTCATTCTGCATTCTACACAGTGTCTAACCCTCCATCTGAACAATAAAGAATCCCAAAAAATATTTTTAAGAAAAGTACAAAAGTAGAAAAATTGAAAAACAGAAATTGTACAACACATTTTGGGGGGTGGAATGCCCTAAATGTCCCACACTAGTGACTGAATGTTGTTGCCTGAGGGCAAGGTCCATAAAAGAGTCTCTCCTGGGCCAGAGCCCACTGAAGAACAGTTCTGGAACAGGGTAGGGCCTGGAAAGCATTTCAATCCATGGGGAGAGTCTGTGAGGACAGTTCAAAGAGTTTGTGGTATTCTGCCAGGTGTAGGATGTGTTGTGCAAAGTCAGTAAAAACTTAGAAAAGATTAATCTTTCCATTTCCTTGAAGACTGAAAACAAAGGGTCACCTGACTTCTCCAAGCTGAAGACTTTTCCCCTCTGGTGGCATCTTCAGATACAGCTGGGTTGATGTCCTCTAGAGAACCAGGCGATGAAACAGGAAAACAGCTGAGTGATGTCATCTTGGAAATCAAATGACGGAACAGGAAAACAGCTGGACTGATGTCATCTGGATTCCAGGAGATGAAACAGGAAAACAGCTGTGGTGATGTCATCTGGAAGGCCAGGCAATGGAAATGGGGAAACACTGCTGTGATGATGAATCTGGATGTACCTGAAGAATCCTGTAACACCAGCTGCATCTTCCTCCTTGGATACTGCTGCTGCTGGATAACAGTATAGTCCAATAGTCAAATAGTAACACTATGGCGAAGTATCGTCTGCTATGGGCACTCTTGTCATTTGTCCTTTTACTCAGCCTGGACACTGCCACATGGGCTCTCCCATGTAACCATATGGCAAAAGACTCCTCAGAGGCTTACCGCAACTGTATTTTCTCTAACTTGATTGCAGAGACAAGCCTGATCTGCAACCTAACCCTATCCTCCTTGTTAGAGGCAACATCTATTACCCTCTACATGCCAGGAGGAAGCTGCCATGGAGAAGTGCTTTCACCCTAACCTGCCACTGTGCAAGGCTTTGGTTCCTAGCCATGATCATTATTCTGCTATCTGGGGATGTCAAACTAAATCCAGGTCCACCTACCTGTTTCTTTTCCCCAAATGATTTATCTGACATGTCCAAGAAACAATTATTAATTGCCCATATTAATATCAGTCTTACCTGTCACCATGCGGAACTCGAGGCCTGGGTGAAACTCTACAATCCTGATGTACTCTGTCTCACAGAAACTTGGCTAAAACCCGGAATACTTGATGATGTATGCTCCTTGCCTAACTATTCCCTGTTCTGGCAGGATAGATCCTCATCCAAGCATGGAGGTGGAGTTGCCCTATTTTCCAAAAACCACCTCAACATCTCTATTGTCCCGGCATCTGCCTCTCCTGCAGTGTGCGAATTCATACAGGCAACTATTGTATTGGGGGAAAAGAAGCTTCATATTATCTGTGCCTATAATCCCCCTGCTGGGGGAATAGTAGGTCTTCAAGAACTCCTTGACATCACCTCCCAGACTGTAAATCACAATGAGGCTGTCATCCTAGGTGATCTTAACCTCAGTTGGTTAGGGTCAGCTCAAATATCCTTGCGATCACTCACGCTTAGTTATAATTTTCACCAGTTGATCTCTCAAGCAACTAGAACCATGTCATCCCATCAAAAGGGTACACTCCTAGACTGGGTGATGGTTAACCGTATGGAGCATCTGTGAAAAGTAGGAATCCTTGCAGATGCACTAACAGACCACTCACCCACTTTTTGTATCCTATCTATGGTTGTGCCTCCATCTCCTCCATCAAGACTAATCACATTTACAAATCTAGTTCATATTGACCAGGATGCATTTCTCTATGATGTCTCCAATATCGACTGGGCAGGTGTTTATCAAACAAAGGATGTGGAGGTTGCTCTACAGATATTCATAAATGAATTTCTTACCATTCAATATAAACATGCCCCAAAGATTACTAGGAGGGTCAGAGGAAAACAGACGAGGTGGCTGCATAAAGACCCCCTTGCTAATCTGCGCCAGAGGGACAAGCTTTGGATTCGCTACAAACAAACTGGCCTACAGTCAGAGCTTATTGTCTATCATGAACTAAGGAACAGATGTAAGAGACAAGTTAGATTTGCTAAAAGCAAATACTGCAAGGACCTTCTACAAAACTCAGTCTGCAACCCTAGGAAATTCTGGGCCCATGTCAAAACATTTCTCGGTACTTCGCAGTTGGTCACTCCTGATGAAATGATCATAAATGGGGCACATTGTAATGACCCTAGGACCATCTCAAGCAGATTTAGCAGTCTTTTCTCTGATCTTTCATACTATACCTTGGCTTTACAACCTAGTGGATCACACTCCAATCTACCTACCACACTACCATCTGACAACCATACTGCCCTATCGTATGATGCTCCTCCAGTGCCACCACTCTATTTCAAGGCTATATCAAGAGCGGAAGTTCTGAAATTACTGAGATCCATATCTGCCAATACCAGCTCTGGTTCTGACTCACTGGAACCTCATCTTCTTAAGCTGTCTGCTCCACTCATTGCCTCTCCGATTGCCAGAATCTACATTTTATCCCTTATCCATAGCACTGTGCCAGACCTATGGAAATCTGCAAGAGTAACGCCTGTCTTTAAAAAAGGTGACCCAAAGGACAAGGCCAATTACAGACCTATAGCAATTCTCTCTGTCCTTAACAAGATCCTAGAGAAAATAGTTGCATCACAGACACTGACTACCTTACACGCTACAATCTCCTCTCAGAAACTCAGCATGGTTTCAGAAAAGGTCATAGCACCACCACGGCTCTTCTTCAACTAACTACTGATATTCTGTCCAACATGGACTCTGGAAAACTCACAGGTGCCATCTTCATTGACCTCACTAAGGCTTTTGACCTTGTAGACCATCCCCTGCTCCTCTCCACTCTCCATAAATTCCATTTCTCTATCCCTGTCGTGGACTGGTTCTGTAGCTACCTGTCAAACAGGTTGCAAGCTGTCAAATTTAACTCCTCCCTGTCCAACACATCTACTATCAACCTTGGGGTCCCCTAGGGCTCTATCCTTGAGCCCCTTCTGTTCTCAATTTTTATCAACAATGCAGCTGAGGTCCTGGAATCCTGCTCAGCTATTCTCTATGCTGATGACCTGATCATCTACACTAGTTCTTCTAGTATTGCCTGCATAAACACATCACTTACTTCAGACTTCAATAAGATCTTAGACTGGCTACTAGACCGTAAGCTTGTACTAAATGAAAAGAAAATGAAAGCCATGCTCCTAGGTTCTGCACTGAAGATTACGACCTGTTCTAGTTTGCTGGAGGTTCTTCACCCAGGAGGATTTCCACTTGAAAATGTTACTTCCTTCAAGTACCTTGGAATTCTCCTGCACCAGTTCCTGGATTTTAATCTTCACATTCAGTCCTCGTGCAAAGCTGTAAACTCGAAACTAGGAGTAGCTTACAAAACGAGCTACATGCTTACATCCTCGGCCAAATTAGCAATTGCCCAAGGTATTCTGCTCCCAACCCTTACTTATGGTGCCTCTATTCTTACCTCTGCCCATAAAACCTCCCTACTAAAATGGGACGTAACTTATAACAATATATGCCGATTTGCCTCTTAATCCACGACTCAAACATCACTGCCTTCTTTATAAGGATCTGAATTGGCTCTCACCCTCTGCCAGTAGACAATACTACCTTGGATCACTAATGGATTTGATCATCCTGGAAAAAAAAACATCCCAGCTGGTGGCGTTGCTGGTCCCTCAACCATCCTCCCATGGCCTGCGATCAGCTGACAAATCCTTGCTCTATATTCTGAGATATTGGATGACTAAAGGCACAGGGGCCTTCCAATTCTCTGCTCCCAGGCTATGGAATGCTCTTCCACTCAACCTCTGGCTGTCTCAGTCTCACTTTGGATTTAAAAGTGAATATCATCATTATCTATCCTTAGCTGATGCTTGGGCATGCTTTGACCCAACCTGAAGCTTCTGAGACTTACCAGTAATGTCACCCCTGCTCTAATCCAGCTCCAAGACTGTCTCCTCTTCCCCTACCCATATTTTTCCTTCTCTTTGTAAATAACTTCTTGACTACTAGCTCTCTTCCTACTCGAACCTTGTTGCTGACCATCCACTATTGTTTTGCCAATTACCACCCCTGACCTTCTTTCTGTCAGTCTTTCTTGTTATGTTTGAACATTCCTCACATTTCTCTCTCTATGTAACCTTACTATCTTATTAACCCTTTCACTTCACAGGTCGGGTCCATGGTTTCTGCACTTATTATATATCTTACTGCCATTATCTGTATAATACTTGCCATTATTTTTTGTTGTTTCTACCCATTGTATTTTTGTAGCACTGCTGTACTGTTCCTCTATTTGTATTATTGTACCCTTGTTGCTGTTGTTCAGCTGTTCTCCTTTTGTTATACTCTCCCAGGTCGTGCCTGAAAATAGTCATTTTATGGCTAGTGCACCTACCCGGTTAACAAAAACTAAATGAATAAATAGACACTGTGCTGCCACTGCAAACTGCCCTCTAGGCATTCTGGGCATATTCACAGGGGATTGGCACCATTAAGAGTTAATACCACTTGGGGTGTGGTGCAAGAACTATGACACCATCTGAGTGTTCAAAGTTGATGTTGTGGAATGCCTCATTCCCTGTTTTGCCCACAATTCGCAGTGTCCATAAACAAAGTTCTGCCCAATTTCCAGAATTTCAGTGTATCACTGATAACTCTGTCCCTGACACATGCTGCTGCACCAGGATGCAAATTTTTGCTTGCCTCTTCCAATAACCAGGATTTCCTGTTCTGTTCAATTTCCTCCCAGATTCTACGAGGGAAGGTAGGAAAGGACCTCCCATACATGGCATCAGCCCTCCTATGTACCAGTCTCTCCTCCTTGCTGCTCTTCACAAGTGTACAGCCCATGGCGTGGCTTGGGGGTGGCCAGTCCTGGTTAAGCCAGTGCTGCATACTTAACAAGTGAAACAACTTATCCCCGACCATTTCTGTGGACAGAACACTGGAGCCTTCTTCTCTTTCTGGCTCCTCTGAGGCAAGAGCTTGAGGCCTCTCACTGGGATCCTCAACATGAAGATACATATTGTTATCCTTCTCTTCCTCACTTAGGATCTGAACCCAGGAGTGAGCAGTCATCCTCACTCCCAAGACAGTACACTCCTCACTGAGCACAGAGGTCGACACCTCTCAGTTCAATGTCTCTTGCAGTTCATCCTCCCCTACTAGGCTAGGACTAGGACCCTCCTTCCATGGGTCCATGGATCCTTCCATCACACTGTCCATCTGGGACACAGGCATGGAAGCATCTTTTGTGTCTCCCTTGCAGTAAATCCATACTCTCTCCTTCTATGCCACACTCTATGGGGCCTTCCCCAACAGGTTCAACCTGGTGCTGCGTGCTGTTGCTTGCAAGGTTTCCTACTTTGGTCCAAGTGTGAGCCAATTGAACTTGTGATGCCCTCTCTGGTACTGCACCCCTGCTCATACCATACTTCACTAGGCAATCTGAACAGTGGGGTATCAAAAACACATCCCTTTCAGCCTTGATGCACACTTTGCACAATCTCACTGGATAGTTGGATATCGCTACATGTGGAGGCAACCCTTCACCATAGAAAGTTCTCTCTATTCCTCTTAGTGTGGCCACCTCCTCTGCTATCATAGCTCAAGTGTGATCCAAGTAGTGGGATGTTCCTGAGGCCATGTCTACAAGCAAAACATATGAAAGTTTGTTGTTGCTCATTTGTTTACTAGTTCCATTACTGTCTCACAAAATGGCTCCCTACTGCTGTGTTTACTTTGCTTACCCCACCCTGTAATGGTGGCAGTAGCTCTCCTGATGCATCAAATCTGTTTCTGGCTCAAAAACTCAATTTCTGACATTTATGGCTACTGATTTCACTCAAAACTGTTATCGACTGCACTGCTTGTACCTCTCTCAGCATGTTCAAAGTCACTTGCAAGCCACAATATTTCTCTGCAACTGGATTGCCTGTTTGCTGCAGCCTAATATACAACTCATAGTCTCTCACTTGCTTAGAACATTTTACTGTTACTGAACCCATCATAAATGCTCACAGTCTATGCTCAGAAATTGTGTTTGTTGTGTCGCTACTTACAACTCACAGTCCTTCGTTACAAACAGTCTCACTGCTTGCACACATATTCAGCTGACTTGAAAATCACAGCACAGTTTGATGCTCAGAAGTTTTGATTGTACTCACTGAAATCAATAGCTGGCTTTCTTTGGTGGAAATATCAGCCTGGAAGGCCTCTGTGGTGAAACGGGCTGGTGATCCTGCCAATCATAGCCATGAATGCCACTCTCTCTTTCTAGTTGGTTGGATAATGGGTTGAGCCTGAATTTGTACAGCAAAAGTCTGTTTTTTACAGATTAGAATGTTCACAAGACCCTCGATGGTTGATCCTGGTCTGACCAGCTCTCACACCACTCTCACTCTCCTCCACAAACATTCAGCTGCACACAGAAGCTGGCGGGGGGGGCTGGACTAATTATAGTCACACCAATCACTTGATGCCATGCAAATGAGCCTCTTTCTCTCACTCACTTTTCCTTCACAGCGATCATCGAGAAGGGGAAATTTAAACTGCAAGCTGTAACTTTTTTTCTCAACTGCAATTTCAGTGGCAGCAGTGCTGTTTTTACCATTTTCTCCTCAGAACTTAGCAATTTCTTTAGCGACTCTCCCAATTTGCACACAAAGTTCTTGAAACATTCAGGGCACATTTCTCTCTTTGTTTCCCAAAGTCCACATTACTTTTGGCAATTAAAATTTGAGATTTAAAAGTTCTGTAAAGTGTTCTAGATGCAGGGACAAGGACATATACTTTCTGACTTTACAGTCCATTGTAAGTTGGCACACACACACACACAGCAGCACTGTAGTAGTAGGCACACAGCGGCACATGCTGATAGCACTCTCCGGGGCAAAATTCTTTTGTGCTAAGCTTCCTTTCCTGTTTTGGGCTACCAAGCTACCAGACAGACAAAATACTAGCCATACCCTCAGCAAAACTCTCTTGTTCTCTCTCCTCAAATTCAACAATATCCTTGGATGTGCCTCCATTTTTGTAACCCCACCACCACCTACTTATTTAACTAGTAGGCACACCTACCATACAATTTCTGTCTAGGGGGAAAGAGTTTGGTGGGGTACAAAGCATATGCTGCAGAGTGTGTTCAAGACACAAATAGACCTTTACCTAACCCAGGTCCTGAGAGGAGAACTTTTGCTAAAGGCTATGCTAGGTTTGCACTTCTGACAGGGGGTATCCAGAAAATCCACACAAGAAGCAGTTACTAGATTGTCCATACTAGGTTGGGATTCTAGAGTGTGGCTTTATTCCAGACAGTTGTTACACAAAAATAAAGATGGACCCCCAAGGGTTTACACTTCAAAACACAAGGCAAATGCAGAAAACACATCCTCTGTACTCTGACAGAACTTCTCTACTTCCCATATTGCATAGGATTTAAACCTTTCCAGCAGTAAGTCTAAGCTGAAAACATTTATTCTTGTGGCAGTGGCCACCATGGAGTACACAAACATTTCTTCTTGAATGTGACATTGGCCACACCTTAGCTGCATTCCCTATATGTCATAGGCATTTAGTGAAAGAAATGTGGCATCTTGCTTTGATGGAGCAAACTGGTGCTCAAGCTAATAGAACAACACACTCCCTTGGGGTAAACTTTACTCTTTAGGCATTGGCCATATGCGCTGAATAAACAGACACCCTTACAGAACCTGAAGTGCTGAACTGGTATGTCCAGATGGGGGGGGGGGTGCCCACCTTTTGCTTCCTCATCCATACCCAGCCATTCTTTCAGAGTTACACCTTGACTGCTACTGTAGAACTATGATTTCCTCAAATATTTAGAACATTTTAACATATGACACACTACAAGGGAGTGTAACATTAAAGTACTGAACAAAGTGCCTAGTCACACCTGGGACATCCACTGTCATCAACAAACTTTAACAAACTTCTTCGAGAACAGTCTCAAAAGAACTGGGTGCATTGGGTCCTTTTTTCAGATTGACACCCGGCAGAAAAAAAACAGCATGTACACATCCTGGGTAACTATCAGACAGAATCTACTCACAGTTTGTACACCAAAGGCAGCTTCATAGTGTTCTAGGTTGGATCAGGGGATTGTCCCTCAAATCCTGTGTAGTCCCCCTCATCCAACTGGGGATGACAGCTTCAGGAAATCTTGGAGACAGTTCCCACCACTTCAAAAGTCAGGCAAAAGATGTTCTCACACTAGGGTGAGAAAAACTGGCTCTCCTCACTCATCACTGGTCACTCTCTGAGCTGCTGCTAACAACTCCACTCATAGACTAACTTAAAATTCTAAAGCTCCCCACACTCACAGTAAGCTGTGTGGTTTATGAAGTTGTGAGAGTGCTAAATGACATAATCTCTCTGCTCTCAGCTGAGACTAAACTAGCAGAGAGGGACTAGGTGAAAATCTATTTAACTAGTTATTCACCAGCTGCCTTCCCTACCTAACACTGAAACTGATGGGATTGTAGTAACCCAGGGAACAGGGGGTTTCATTATAGAGTTGCACTTTCCAGTTATCAGCACAATCTCCTTGGCATTACCATAATTTTCCATCACCAAAAGTCAGATCTTTTGATGAAGCTTTTCAATTTCCATTCAATATCTTATGCACTTCTGGATTTCCCTGTGTTCATATCTTGGGCTTATTATAGCTTTTATTGAGGTGGTCTGAGCATCAGGTGAAAGTTTATTCATAGGACATCCCCGCCCCACAGTGGTGTTTGATTTTTTATTCCCAATTTCTAAGAAGACATTAAAAACAAGCATTTTGTATGGTACAATAAAGTCAAACATGGAGGGAAGGGGGAGAGACCACTAGACTACCAGGGAAAAGTGTAATTACAATGGAATGTCAATTGGGCACTGTGGAAGGGGGGAAGGCATACTAGAATAAGAAAAAAAATATTTACTTTCATGGGGGGTGATGATTCCATTATATTGATTGGGAGACAGTGTGAGCTAGCTGAACTGATGGCTGAAGTGGTAGCATTAGGCACTCTTCTAACTGTATTTCAGCCATCAGCTTGTCAGTCATCCTTTATTGCAGCATGCACACAAGTGTTATTAATGATGTAGATGATAATCATGATGCTAATCATGTAAATTAATATTTAATTTACTAAAATAGGTAAAAACATTTCTCCACCCATTTGTATTATTTCATTGTGTACTCGGTGCTCTCTGTGTGGCATTGTCACTGTGCTCAGCCAGTGATTTATGACTGTTGTTGTTAGTGCTGCCATTTTGCAGAAGGACTCCTTTCTTTTTTCAGTTAATAGTTTTTGTTGAAATATTACTTATGTAGTACAGACATACATCCAAAACAGACAGAAGTGACAAGCACCATTAGCAGAGAATGATCATTGTAGTAATATATCCAAAACCTATGAATATACGTCATACATGTAAAGCAGAAATGTGGTAAAGGATTAAAGAAGGAGAAGATGGGGAAGGGGTCATGAACTCTCTGCCAAAACAGTGATGCAAGGTCCAGAGACAAAAAAGACTGGGAATCAGCATGGTATACAACATATAGTTCTAAGGTGTCAATAACATTGTATAAATATCATCACATTTACATGGCAAACTAACCTGAGCTTATATCTGGGACCATCACACCAGGTAATACCAAAGGAGAGAAGCCAAAACAGGGACCACAGAAGTGTTCAACCTATCCCTGTCCTATGTTTCAAATAAGCCAGGAAGGGGGCCCAACATGCAGTGTATGCTGCAAGTTTATTGGCTGTATTGTGAGACATGCAGTCAAGGGAATCCAGTTGTGTGTGAGCCCACTGCAGTTCTGAGATAGAGGGGACTTCAGTTGACAGCCACTGGCATAGGATAAGGTGTTTGGCTGGGATACTAAGAAGGGTTAACCAGCAGAGTTGGTGGGTGTTGAGGTGAGTTCCTCAGGGAAGCAGGCCCAGGATCCAGACCAAGGGATCTAGTGGGATTGTGAGACTTAGGATCTGAGTAGCAAAATGGCTCACTGCTTGCCAGAAGGGGGCTATCAGAGGGTATTGCCAGATGATGTGACACAAGTCTCCAGTGTTGCCGTAGCACCTCCAGCAGAGATTATTGTCCAGAAGCTTGGCTTTCTACAGTACATCTGGTATTCTGTACCAATGATACAACAATTTGTTCTGGATGAGTCTGCTGCAAGTGTCTAGATAGCTCAAATGCAACATTTTCTAAAAAAGGGCCCATTGAGTGTCATCCAACTTCAGTTTTAGTGACCTCTCCCACTTCTGTTTGGAGTTCCCAGATTGTGAAGGAATGCTTTCTTGTATATCACTATAAATTTTCCTGGCTTGGCCCCTGGGGAGTGTAAGCTAGGAAGATAGCTTCTGAGAGTTGGTTGGGCTCAGTTTCAGGAATTCAGCCAAGGAGCTGTGTAGTTGCAGGTATCTCCAGAAGTCATTTTTGCCCAGGACTCTTGCCTTTGCAAGATCTTGAAAGGATTGCATCCTCAGCCCGGTCTCGTCCATGACATCAGCCAGGAACCTAATGGCTATGCACTCTCAATGAGGCCAATTGATAGGCTTGTGCTCCACCACTATATGTTTGTTATTGAAGATTGGAGTGTAGAGACAGGGCTTGGGGTTAGCTTTAATCCTGGCATGCACTTTGTTCCAGATCTGGACCACCAGCACAATGGTGTAATGGGTCCGTAGAGGCTTAGGTAAGGGGTTGTATATTAGCAGAGGAAGGGTATGTACCCGAGTGATAGATTTTTCCATATGAAGCCATTGTGGTGATTCAGGAGAGATTGGGGAGAACCATTTTAGGGATTGTGCTAAGGAATATGCCCATGTATACCCCTCAAACCACAACGGCCCCATCCACCATCTTTCCAGTGGGAGCGGAGTTTACATCTGCTATACCGGGGTTTTTTGGAGCCCCAAATTAAGTTCCTCACCAGGCTGTCTATAGTGTGGATCCATTTTGTAGGAGGGGCCTGGGGAATATGAGAGAGGGGATAAAGATGTTTGAGAGAGGAAATCATTTTAAGAGCAGCTATTTTACCTGCTAAGGAAAGATGGAGCATTTTCCACTTGTCTAGTTCCATTCAAATGTTGGCAATTAGTGGAGTCATATTGAGTTCCCAAATTTTAGAGATGTCAGAGGAGATATGGATACCAAGATATACCAGAGAGTTTGAGGCCCATTTGAGTCCCTAGGGGGCAACTATGTTCTGACTGCATTTAGGGTTGAGAGGGAGTAGCTCTGTTTTGGATTTATTCATACTGAGGCTGGACAGTTTTGCAAAATCTGCTAAGAGATTGAAGAGCACAGGGAGGGCTATCGTAACATCTTCTTCTGGGACCAGAAGATCATCTGCATACATAAGCATGGCATATGTACGCCCCCCAATGGTGATCCCATGGATGTCTGGGTGCTGTCTAATAGTGGCTGCTAGAGGTTCAACCATTAGAATAAAGAACAGAGGGGACAGAGGACAGCCCTGACAGGTGCCTCTACCTAGCTGAAAGGGACTGGAGATCACTGCATTAGTCCAAATTCTGGCCATAGGTTGTTGGTACAGCGGTATCACCCAGTTCCAGAAGGGGGCCTTAAGCCGAAGTGGTGCAGCACTCTCATTCCAGGGAGTCAATCGCAACTGCCACTGCAGAGGTTGGAGAGATCTTTGCCTGGTGGATGATATTGACCAACGGCCTGATATGATCCTGACTAAGGCGTCCTGGTACAAAACCCACCTGCGAAGGATGTATGAGAGAAGGGAGAAGTGGACTAAGCCTAGTGGCCAGGATTTTAGCAAATATTTTACTGTCCATGTTGATTAGTGATATTGGGCGATAGCTTGAGGGAACAGTAGGCTCTTTGCATTTTTTTGGGAACATGGAAATGACTGCTTCGTGGAAAGTGTGGGGGGGTGCCAGTGCTCAGGCCTTCATTATAGACCTGGGAGAGGAGGGGGTGATCTGAGGAGCTAGGATCTGCCAGATTTCAACCGGGAAACCATCCCCTGCAGGGGTCTACCCAAATTTAGGGCTTTAATAGCTGCTGCAACTTCATCCGGTGATACAAGCAGGTCCAGATCTGTAGCCTGAGATGGTTGAAGGGTAGGGAGTTGAAGAGATGCTAGAAAAGGCTCTACTGTTTCATCATTCTGAGTTTTGGTGGAGGAGTAAAGCTCCTAATAGAGCTGCTGCATGATAGCGTTTATGAGTTTGGGGTCTGTGTGAGATACTCCAGCCTGGTCCCTAAGGCATGAGATATGGTGTTCAGCCTGTTGTTTATACAAGCTGCAGGCCAGGAGTTTTCCAGCTTCCCCCCTCCCAGTAATGGTGCCAAAGCCTCAGTATTGCTACATCGGCCTTACGAGTCAGCAGGTCATTGATCTTCAAATGAGTTGCAAACATTTTCTTGCTCAGTGGGGAGTCTGGTTGTAAATGAGGTTCAGTTTGGCCTGAGCTTCCTGGATCTTTTACCTTGCTTCCAAGGAGACCAGAAGGTGCTCCCACTTCTTCCGGCACCTAGCTACAAACCCCATAATAGCCCCAATTAGGGAGGCTTTAAAAGCCTCCCACATGATGCCTGGTGGGTATCCTGAGGAGAGTTATCTGTGATGAATGAGGCAGTCTCTGAGGTTACCCACTGTACAAATTCAGAATCCTTAAGAGGAAGAGGGTCCATTTTCCATGTGACAGACTTAGAGGGAAGTGGGCCCCACAGAATATGCAGGTGCACCGGATCATGGTCCGATATGATCTTAGGTAAGATCACTGAGTCAACTGCAGCCTGGCAGATGTCCGTTGACACTAGCCAGCTGGCTATGTGACCCGTGTACCGATGACATGAAGGAGTAGTCCTTCACTCTTGGGTGAAAAGTTCTCCAAATATCAGTTAGGCCGACTTCAGCCATCAGGTGCTGTAGTGCCTGATGGCCCTTGGGGTGCTGAACTGAGGTGGTGATGCTGCGGTCCATCTGAGGGACCGAAACAAAATTAAAGTCTCCTCCTCGGATGATGAGCATGAAATGAGGAGTAAAGGAGCTCAACTCTTGATCCAGTGCGTGGAAGAAGGAAGGGTCATCCTCGTTCAGGGCATATATACAACCTAGAAGTAAGGGACCTTCTAGAGTACTTATCAGTGCTAGCACCCATCTTCCATGGGAATCTGTTTGGACCTGAGTAGGGGTCCATGTGTGTGACTTATGGAGGAGTATTGCAACCCCTCTCTTAGAGGAAGAGGATGAGGAGAATACCTGCCCCACCCAATCTCTAGCCAGCCTAGTGTGTTCCTGTTTTGTGAGCTTAGTTTCTTGTGGGAAGACCAGTGTGGACCTCATCATTTTCAGATAAGACAACACTTGTTTATGTTTTACCGGGGTGTTTAAGCCCCGTACATTCCAGGTGTAGGCATGACGGTCAACCATGGTTCCAGAGGGAGAAAGGAGTTCAGAGCAATATTATGGACCAAACAGAAACAGGCTGAGGGACCCACTGCCCTTACCCACAAGAAGACTCAGATGACACCCAGTCACCCAGCATAGGCAGACCATGTAATGCCTTGCAAATAGACATAGCTATTGAATACTCAGTCACCACAGTAATACAGTAAATAATTGGGCAAACAGCTGGAAAAAACAGCAAACAATATACAACAGACTTAGCAAACAGTATTCAGTCAGTTGACAGAAGGAGATAGTTAGGCTGGCAGGCATTCTGCCGAGGCCATCCATCCCTCTCTCATGGGGTGGGTGTGTAGAGAGGACAGCCACGTTGCTGCCTACAGTTCATTTGCAGCTGCTCAAAGTACAGCCAGTATCACTGATTTCCCCTGTGGGGTATAAGATTTTAGGGGATAAGTAGGGGGGCAGTCCCTGTATCCAGATTGGTAGCTAAGGGATGGGTCCTGTCTAACACCATCTGATGAGGTTGTGGATTCGCAATGCCATGCTGGATGGTGTAAAGGATCCATCCTGCTGATAATGGGCTAAAGCAGTGGCCCCTGGCAGTGCCCTGGGGAGGGGAGGGAAAAAGGGGGGAACAGGAGGTACCAGGGTGACCAAGTGAATCCATGTCTACTCTCTGACTAGAGCCTTAAAGATGCACTTGGAGGCTGGGTCCTGGGGATCCGTCTGAGCCCTGGGTCTGGGAAGGGGGTGGAGAGACTGCCCAAGTCAAGGAGAGGCGAGCATGAGGTCCATGTGTTTGGGCCTTAAAAGAAAGGATATGGGTAGGTATCAGGCATAAATTGGAGACAGTCAGGGAGGGCTAACAATGCAAATCCACATCCCAGAGTTAGCATGGTAGTGGCAGGTTGGAAACCATTAGGAACAATAAATAATTGAGCCCCTGAGGGCCTGCTTAGTTATAACACAGAGCAAGAAAAAAAAGAAAAACACTGTTAGACTCTAGTAAGACTTTAGTCCAAAAGATTCTTAGTCTGGTGTAAAATAGGCCAGATGCTGGAACAGACAGTTCCTATTATATCGTCCCAGGGATTAAGTACCGGCCCAAAAGTTAACAGTTTCAACCTGAGCTCCAGCTCAGAACAAGCAGGGAGAAGCCTTGGATGCTGACAAAGTCCCAACCCCAGTGTTCCCCTCATTTGAGAGGAAAGCAAGAACAAGAAAGCCACTTACTCATCAGCCTGGCACCTCAGTTGTCTTCAGAGAGGGTGAGACACTTAGTGCTTCTCAGCTTTGCGCCTGCCACTGGGATTGATTGAGGGGAGCCAGAGATTCTGCTGCCACTATGTCAGCCCATGATTTTTGCTCTTCGGCAGGTGCAGGGAGGGCCGGTTGGTTTTCTTCCTGAGGGGAGTCTTCCGGCAGGGTTAGCAGAGGGGCAAATTTATTAGGGGAGTAAAAGTGAGGCAAGACTCCTGTCTCATGTGCTGGGACCGGTTCCCCTATCTACTTGGTGACCTGGTGCTACCTTCTTTCATGCTGCTATGGTGATTGGTATCTCTTACTCAGAGGAGGAAGGGAAGCCTCAAAACAGTAAACCTGGGACCTGGGATAATGCAGCAAAGAGCTGGGTGATGCTTCCATGCTGTTTGGGGTGCTGGAAAATCTGCAGGGAGCTTTACAATATTCTGGGTTTTAAAAACCTTGGGTAAACTCCCTCTGGAGATAGTCCATTTGACTGTCGGGGGTGGAGAAGAAGGTAGAAGCCTCATTGATAACCACCCTCATGGTTGCTGGATAACATAGGGAGAAAGCAATGCTGTGGGCATGAAGGATCTTCTGACACTCTGTGAAAGCCTCATTATGCTTCCTGCAGTAGTTCTGGTACACTTGTATGCTGTTGCCATTCCAGGTAATGGATCCTTTAGATCTGGCTACCACAGCGATCAATTCCTTCTGCCGAAAATCAAGGAAAAGGGCCAGGATTGGGAATGGACACTCCCCTTGTTTAGGTGGTGGGCCTGCTCAAATATGCAGGACAGTCATAGGTATTAGGCCTAGGATCTGTGGTAGTATGCCTTGGAGAAATTGGACTGTGTTCCACTGCTCAGCCCCTTCAGGGAAGCCAAGAAACTGCAAGCTATTGCAGCAGCTGCGATTTTCCAGAACGTCCACCTTGTCTTATAAGAGATGTCTGAGATGGGCCTGTTCTCAAGTGGTGGTAGTGAGATCTTGGAGGGCTGAGTCATGAACCTTGAGATGCCTTTCTGTGTGAAAACATCTAGTTTCAATAGCGTGTAAAGTTTGAGTATTGTTGTTTAGAGCTAGAGTCATTTGGGTCATCTGTGCCATCAGCTGGACAAACATTAATTCCATTTTTGCAGGTTCAGCTGGAGCTGGAGAAGAAGGTGCCATCTTGCAGGCCGTAGAGTGAGGAAAAAGCTCCTAAAGTCACTTTGCCTTCCAAAGAAGAAGAAAATGAGGACTACCTAATGTAGCAAGTAAGTCCCTCTTCTGGTTCTTGTGCCTTTGGAGAATAGCAAACAACCCCTTATTGCAGGATGTCTTAGGATGTAGCCCACAGTTAGGGAGCTCAGTAATTATGCTGCCATCTTGGTTTAAAGCTAAGCCATGCCCCTGAAGGACTCCTTTCTAAAATGTAATACCCAGGCACTGTGGAGACAGTAAACAAAAAAGCACATTTTGTACAGGTGTAGTCTAGAACAAGGTTTAGTTATTTAGTTAGCTAATTAGTTAGTTAGTTAGTTAGCAGTGGTAGTCCTGTATTGTAGCATCCCTGGAATCATTATTTTATGTGCAACAGGTGACAACAGTAAAATAATGGAGCAGTTTTCATTGCAGAAGAACTCCAGCAGTGTCAACCCCCCATTGCAAAATACTATGGACTGCATGCTTGTTTAGGTTTGCAGTATGGCTTGTAATATATTAAGATGAATGGGCACCCCACCCTTCTGCACTAGCCCCATGGCAGGATGTATCTATCTGTTCAATAACCACCACCCCTATCCCAACTCATGTAATCTTAGACATACGATGCTGTAGCAACATCAGCATAAAAAAATGATTTTCATCTCCCAGCTAATATCTCTGCCAACTGACATTGAGGGAACTTGAACCGGTTTACATGCAGGAAACATTTGTTGAAAAACTCATGAATATTTCCCTGTGCTGTCTCCCTGTTCAGATATTGTATGCTGGCATGAGGGTGAGGTGGTGGTAGTGGAGAGAGATCTATTGGCCCATCTGAGGCATTCCATAGTATTTTGATAGGGTGAGTGACACTGTTGGACTTCCTCTGCAATGAAAATTATTCTATTATCTTTTTGCTGTCCACTGATGCACAGAAACGATTCAAGTGATGACTGGCAACACTAAAAAAAAATAGAATAAATAAAAAAACCTTGTTCTAGGCTACACCTGCACAAAATGTTTCTTTTTTTTTACTATCTCCACAGTGCCATGGTATAACGTTTTAGAAACAATCCCTTCAGTGCAATGGCAGCACTAACACCTACATTCCAATTTTATCAGGTTGCTGGGAAGCAATGGTGTGTTTGGTAAATGATACAGGCAGTTGTGCTTACTACTTATTGACATCCTAGTTCAATTCCTTCAGTTTACTGATGGAATGACTGATACAATGTGGCCTCAGTTCTGTGTCATCATATCTGTAATAGCCACTTGTGGCTAATCGAAAGGCAAAAGCAATTACAAATCTCATAGTAAAAGAGGAAAATGTTGTTTGGACTGCAGTTTGCTCATATTGTGGAACATGCAGGGTGTGCTTAATTTACATCATCACACTGTTCCTTCAGGGCATTTTTGTTAAAGCACTGGGAGTTACAATTAGTGTTATATATGTTAGTTAATTCACAATTACAATTGCTAATTTATTCACAGTTATACATACTTGGATAAGCCATTGATGTTTGTAGAGTTGTCCAGATTTCACAGTTTTTGGATGGGCCTCATAATATCGATATTGTGGGCTCTGCAATGGGCTTACATGGAATCTTATTTTTTATTATTTTGGGGTGCCAGTTCATGTCGTAATGGAACAACCCAATAGTGCAACTTTCATTATGTATTTGTGCTTTTTTAAAACCTTTTTGTGCAGTTGAAGGTGACTCATGAGCTGAAACTAGCAGGAGAGTGATTTTAACTCATCGATGGTCCAGTGTATGCAGGAAGCATGAATGCTGGCATTCTTTTCTGGACAATAGACTTCCCAACACACACTAATTTTTATTGCTTTTTGAAACAGAGATTTGATCAGTCCCAGTCTACCAACCTGGAAACAACAATGCAAGAAGGCAATGAATTTTTAATAGTAAGTTTTTTTAATAACACCCTTTTAACTTGTGAGCCATTGGGGATGGTGGTGGTGATGGTGGAGGGAGGGGCTGCTATACTACCAGGGAAAGTTTTTTAATAAGTGCACACTGTACTTGTGGCAGGATTGGGGATCAGGGACTGCTTGACAACCAGGGAATTTGTTTTTACTACCATGCCATCAGCTGGCTGATAACTCATTTAGTTTTAACAATGGGAAAATGACACCACAGGACAGCAATCACCCTGAGTGAGTGGTGATTGCTATCATGTGAGGAACAGAGGAAGTGCACTAAGCACTTTCCTGGAATACCACATTGAACACCACATTACCGCCCCACCGTTTAGTACTGAGTGGCATACCGGGGTACCACCTCAATACCGAGCAGCATACCAGGGTACTGAGCAACCCTTCTGTAATGACCACTGTAAGTACTAATATAGCATATTATTTTACATAATATCAGAAGACCACAAGTAGTATTAATACTGTGTTAATATTACAGGCAATGATTGGATATGACATAATACATTGAAGAAAGCATTTCAAGTTAACACTTTGCAGCAATAGGCCTTGCCAAGTGCCCATAGAGCCTGTAGAACTGGAGGAGGTTTGTGGGGATGGAGGCTGGAGTCAAGATATAGTAGATAGTCTAGTTGAGGGAAAGGCTAGGTTTGGTGAGAATGATTAGGGACAGACAAGAGAGAGATAGTGGAAGTAGCTGAGATGGTTGAGAAGTGGGGTAAGGGTAAGTGCCCTGGCACATGTCTTAAGGGCTAAGTACAACAGATGGGCAGTTTGTAATAGACAGCCAGCTATTGAGATTAGATTTGGCAGTCACAGGTACTGAGTGCAGTTAGGTATTCATACAGTTTCCACTTAAAAGGGTCAATTATTCAGCCATTTCATCACCACAGAGGAAATTCAGCCTGAAAGGGGCACAGTATTCAAACAAACTGATGGCCCCAGACAAAGATGAGAATAAGGTATTTAAGCAGTACAACTACAAATTATGAATCATTTGAGACATTTAAAGAGCTGCCAACACATCAAATAACACTTAAAAAAACATGATATTTAGGCATAGTTTATCTTGCATTCCATATATGTTCTATAGATTTCTTCTCTTCATTATTTATTACTGAGAAAATTTGCATGAATGCATGATGTTTATCCCTTAGAGTTCATTTGCCTCTGGAGCTTACTCCCTACATCAAGTCATAATCCTGTGTTATGAGATCGCAACCTGTTGCTATGGAAGTAACTGTGATGTCACAAGCAGTGAATTATGATCTCAGGAAAGGAGAAAGCAACAGGAATAGATGAATTCTTCAGGTGCAAAAATCCTATTTTCATTGAAATTACACCAGTAAAAAATAATGGGGAGGAGGACTACAGAACTAATGTAAAATACAAGGCCAAACTGTGTCTAAATATAATGTTTTGTTAAAGTTCTCCTGAAGCATCAGCTGCTCTTTAAGGAATGGTTTATATGGAATTCATCTATGGCTAAAATAACTATATATAAATGGGCAAAATTAGCTAAAACTCATCAAATAAAATTGACAGAATGAACTAGATAAATACAAGAACTGTCAGAGAAAAACAGATTTTTGATTGTAATTTTTAATTTTTACTTATTTAAAAATATTTTGACAGAAAGAGACACATTGAGCCAGAACTCATTTCCAAATACTACCTTAGGTGGAGGCTTACAAGATGGGAAGAAATACAGTGAACAAAAAGTAACGGACAAAGTGCATGGTACTAAATTAAGTGGCAAGTGTAATGTACAATCCAGAATATCAGATGGCCCAAGATACAAAGGCCCAGATATTCAAAAGGTTTGCACCCTGGCGCAATATTCAAAAGGGGAAAGTGCGCGACACAAATCGCGATGTGCTGTAGCACATCAGTATGTATTCAGGCACAGGTAGTAGCGCCATGTAATACCTGCACAGCCCGATATTCAGCCCGGATGTCAGAGCCATGCATGCAACCCCTACCTGTGCCAGCACAGCTGATCCCAAAAAAAAGGAACAACGGATGGCCACCCACAGATGAGCTGCCACATTGCAGGGTGCAACATGGCAGCTGCCACCTGTGGGTGGCCACCCGAACTCCAGCTGCACCTCCGTGGTGGCACCCCCCATGCCTGATCACAGGAATCAGTAAAAAAGATTTATCCAATATCCCTGGTGGTCCAGTGGACCTGTGTGCCTGATCACGGGCTGCAGTAGAATTAATCAAAACCTATCATCCCTTGTGGTCCAGTGGACCCTATCCCCACCCACCCACTGATCCCCACTGCCCCACTCCCCCTCCTCAGTCAGTGGCAGGCAGCAGCACCCCACCCACCTGCTGCCTACCACCCACTGACTGACACCGTCGGTGGATCTGTCGCCCATTGGTCACAGCATGAGCCAATGGGCATGCAATCCATATCGCATTAACATTCCAGATATGTGAATGGGTCACATATCTGGCATGTAGTACGGTATGCGCTGCATGCCCATTGGCTCACACTGTGGACCAATGGACGACAGCCCTGCTGACGGTGCGCTGGTGGGCGGCAGGCATTGGGGTGCTGCCACCCGCCACCGACTGGGGAGGGGCAGTGGGACAAGGGGTGAGTGGGAGGGGGTCCACTGGACCACCAGGATGATAGGTTTCAATTAATTCTACTGCAGCCCGCAATCAGGCACACAGGTCCACTGGACCACCAGGGATATTGGAATTATCATTAATTTACTTAGCTCGCGATCTGGTGGATAGGTCCACTGGACTACCAGGGATTTTGGATATATCTTTTTTACTGATACCCTTGACCGAGTGGGCAGCGGTCCACTGAACCACCAGGGATTTTGGATAAATCTTTTTTACTGATACCCTTGACCTAGTGGGCAGCGGTCCACTGGACCACCAGGGATTTTTGATTATACTATCTTTTATTGCAGCCGTGATCGGGCTATGGGGCACATTGCCACACTGCAGGGGGCGTCAGTCCCCGATGGCTGCTGCCTGGAAGGTCGCCAGGCACAAGTCGCTGGGGATTGGTGCACCTGCATGCAAATGGGGCCATAATGACATGTAAATGGCTCCATTTGCACCTTGCATACATTATGGCCCCATTTGCATGTCAACCTTTGAATATCACGGTTGCTGCACCTTGTGCAATGGAACTTACGCTAGCACATCCCCATGCTCCTCTCTGGCCACTGGTGCTGGCACAGTGCCATTGCTCCATGTGCACTGCAGGTGGCCAGGGTGCAATATCCAACAATGCTGAGCCATGGCACAGCTCCATTGAATATCACCTGGTCAATGCCCCTGCTCAGCCAAGTTGCGCTGCGCCCAGGCTTGTGCCACAGCCTGGCGCAGTTTGAATATCTGGGCCAAAATGTATAAAGCTTGCAAGAATTTGCAGTGGCAAAAAATGCTTTTTCCGGAATATCAGACAGCTCAAGGTACAAAAATTTCCTTTAAGACAAAAATTAAAATGTTAACAGTGAAGAAGTATTAAATCATTTAATTAGTGGAAACATTAAAACAGTGTTACATATTTCCAAAAAGTACAACAATAAAATTTCATTGTGAATGCCAGTAAATCATTAGATTAGTGAAAAGGTATGTGTGTGGGGGTGGAGGGCTTCTGAGGCAGTGACAAGGCTATTGGAATCAACCAGCCAAAAGCAATTTGAAGGTTAGCTGCAGAAGCAGGGTAGGGGCGATAAGCGAATAGAAGTGACTTAAAAAAAAAGAGTGAGGACAAGAGAGGGAAAGGGAAAGGAAGATCACAGTTTATCATTTTTCCACTATAAGTGTGCACTACATTTAGCCTTTTGAAAGAACAATAGTATGTGCTTTAAGAGTTAAAAAAAAGCATATTTGGTGGTGAGGTAGATTCAGTTTCCATTTATTAAGAGGCATAGCATTATTTGACAAAACAAACAAACAAACAAACAAACAAAGAGGCACTGCCTAAACGGTTTTATGTGAAACAAAAATGAATTAAAAATTAAACAATAACCCAATGGTGCAATAGCAAGTGACAGAATTCAGCAATTATTTTGTGGACTATAGTGGTGCTCTTAAAGCTGATGATTTTAATTGGGTGTATATATAATGCTTCCTTTGTTTTCCAACAACAACCACATAAAAAAAAATCAGACACACATTTTATGCAATGACTACCATCAGAATTTCATGTGTAAAATACAACATATTGCATACCCCTTAATATGGAATATTTAAAGTCAATATAATAACATTTTATTTAACACTTGTGGCAAATAACTATCACATCAAAATCTTTAAGAGTGCTAAAGTGTGCTATATGTGTGTGGGTGAATGTGTGTGTGTGTTTGAGTGGAGAAGTGAGACAAATGGAAAACTGACATACTGTAGCTACTGTGAATGAGTAACCCAGTGGATGTACATTAAAGGGTACCTAAACAGGGCCATTTTTAAAAACATGTTTTCTAAAGCAACATTGCATCATTTTGCAGCTGGGAGTGTCTGAGCATGATCCTACCTTAATATGCAGTCATGAATGCATCTCTAGTGAATGGAGCAATTAGAAAATCTTGCCATACTGTTGAAATTGTGACCGCCGGGTTCCTGATGCGCAATGCCGATTCAGAGTGTGCACATGCCTCGTATCACAATGATGGTGTAATCAGAGTCAAAGTCAATGAGCGTGAACATCATTTCCCATATTCAGTATCTCTGAATGTAGTAATAGAAAGTGAAGCAATCAGTAAAATACAATTTATGTTGCTAACCTCGAGGTGTTACCTAATTTGCATGTGTGTTAATGCCTTTGATGTATGAAAAATAAAGAAGTTGGACACTGTTTTTATTTTTTTGTTGATTGGGCCACATCTGAACATAATATTGTAGCAACAGACAGCTATGGTCTATTTCAGTATTATAACACAAGAATATATATTTGCTGAATTGTAACTCCTTCAATCCTTTTCACAGTCCTGCATAAAAAGCACTGCATTGCCAGATACACATATACAGATGCTGCATGTCAGTGAGAGTGCCATTGTATGGCTCATGCTTCATGTCAGTTTTGTTTCCATAACTGCATTTGCTTCTGGATACACACTGTGAGTAGATTCTGCCGATGCTGTGAGTTTATAGTGTTGTTCTGTTGTGCTTCTTGTATGACAGGTGCTGCTGATGTTTGTGGGAGTGGCCATGCCTCATATAATTCAATTTCACATGGACATAATGTTTTAGTATGTATTATTATTTTTTAATAATTTTAAATAATACAGTAGATATGAAATAAAATGATTATGTGTGTGCTTGCATTTTTTCTTGTACTACAGTGTATTTCTTATGTTATGTATATACATGATTACTAAACATGTGGTCATTTTGGAGGGAAAACTGCATATTTCAATTGAGACTGGTCAGATGCAGTAGTGAGAGAGATGGACTCCTGACTTAGCATTACCTCTGACTGGATCAGTTCACAAAATAGTAGAATATATTTTCATTCATTCATTCTGAAGCTGTTCAATATAGTTTTTATCTGTACATTTATCAAATAGATTGTCGTGATGCTTGTGGATGGTTGCAAAAATAAGAGTTCTAAAGGCTGCTGACTTCAATTTTTTTTTCCAAATAATTTCAGGTCAAAGAAGGCTTGGATCCATTTTTGATGACATAAGGATTTTAAACTATCAATTTATAGTTGTGTTTGTTCTGCTCACTTTGATCGTTCTGCCTATGAGTGATATCCTCAAAAGCTAGCGTCTTTTGGGTGGTTAAATGCTAAACCTAAACTGAAGACAGATGCAGTACCATCAATATTGTATCCTTCTGGTGAAAATGAGACAAAGATCCATGCACTACATCGATCAGCATATGTGAAACGAAGCAGTATTCAGGTATGGAAATAGTTTAGTTAGCCTGTAAATATATTTGTCTATGGTGATGATTATTGAAAGTGATGGGAAATGCCACCCCGCCAGCTCAGCAGATGGATTTCTTCTTTGAATGCCAGCAATCTGTGTTCGGGAACGTACCCAGGGACTTGATGGATGGCCAGGGAGAGAGGGATCAAGCATCTGATGACTGCTCACCTTCTCTTGGTGGGAAGGCAGAGAAGCGACTTGGCACTTGTTGACCCCTGGAAGAGGCTACTGGCATGGCAATGCGCAGTGTCCCAGTAAATAAGGGGATGTGGTGAATGTGGGCATATGCCTGATGTTAGTGGCATGCCACACTCCTGGGGAGCAAATGGGAAAAGAGCCCTATGGCCGACCAGATGATGGTTGTTCAGCTACTGCTGCTGCAAGACCTCAAGCAGTGCAACAACTATGCTAGCAGCTACCGGACTAAGAATTGTGCTTGTTGGCCTGCGGGTGTCTTCCCCTTTGGAGGAGAGGGACCTGCTCAGCTAAGGGTTACGTCCGGGTTAACTGCATTGAGGCCGGATGGCAGTGAGGGGCATTGGAAGGCCTGAGGGAGAGGCCAGCCTGGAGCTGGGGGTAGGGGACAAAAAGTGACATGAAATGGTTTATTATGAAACTGTACAGTAATGTGAAGTAAGTTGTCATGTTCTACCTGGTAGCTGAAGTGTATAGTTGAGTGTTGTTTTGTATAGAATTCCATCCATTTGAAAATGCTGTTATAAAATGATGAAGCTGAAGCTGGCCTGGTGTCACTGAGGGTTGAGGTGCTGGACACCAGACCTTGCACCATGGATGCGACCTGGGTTTATGAGCATACTCGGGATGCTCTGGTGTCAGTGGGGAGGAGATAGGCTTGAGCGTCCCATGACAGCTTGCCTGCTCCGGGGAGGCCGATACCTGCTCACTTCCCTGACTTAGAGCAAAGGCTCAGAGTACTGCAAGCCCCAATTGTAGGGGATGTGCAGCTGCTATGCAGCATGGATGTTGGTGCCTTGTGCCTTGATGTCAAGGGTTGCATGCTGGTTCTGGGAATATGGGCTTCCTGGTGCATGCCTCCAATGTGCCCCACTCGCCAGACTACCTCCTTGGCCTGACGAAAGGAAGGATGTCATGGTGTTGAGGCCCCACCTCATCCCCACAAGGGGAAAAACCCTCATCTCTGTGGGTGATTGAGAGGTAAGTCTCAATGAGCAAGATGCAGGAGGATGACTCCTTGGATGCCCTGAAGGGTCGGAGTCAGCAGGCAGTAGGGGCCAAAAAAAGTAATTTCAATAAGAAAATGATGAAGCCAGAATATAAATCCTGATTGCCTGTAAGGGTCAGTCAGATAGTCGGGTATGAGACATAGGGAAATAACTAGCCCCAGTCTCTGCTGACTCATTTGATTATAAAAAATTATGGACTACTAGAATCCTCAGCTAATACAGCTGTTCATGACATATATTTTGAAAGTAAATGCACCGTGGCTGCTGTAAATGTACGATGATGCACTCAGGAAAGTAAGTGTTGAATACTCACTTCATTTCAGTGAGCTTTATACAGTGTTGTCATTATTATGGTTGGATAGTGAGTGTGTGCTCATGAACAACCCGGCTGATGGGTGGTCTACCTCAATGTTGGTAGCTGAGTGAATTCACCTCAGGGCCCTGAGGTGAATACCAAGAATCCACCACTACTTAAGAAATGTAACCTAATTTCTGAAAACACATAGCATGATGCTGTTAATCATGACAGACAGGCATTCAGGAGCAAGTATTTTTAGATCCATTGTATAATAACTGTTTCTCAGAACCAGTTACCTGTAGATTATATGCATACTAAACCTTAATTAAGATCCATTTTGGTGGCTGGCCTTGTAATGCTGAGGGCTGAGGCACTGGATGCCACACCTTGTGCCACTCCAGTGACCTGGGTTCAGAAGCAGACCCAGGACGCTGTTGGTTGGTAGGGAAAGGACAGGATTAAGCATCCGGATGATGGCTGTCCTCTCCTTGGTGGGTTGAAGGTACAGCTCACTGCACTAGACACTGCAAATGGAAAATTGTGAGCTTTTCAGTGTTAATGAGCCATAGCATAGGGTTATGGAGTGGCAGGCGACCAGTGAGTGCACCCGGAAACATGCATGTCAATGCTGGTTGTCCTTGCACAGCCAATCCCTAGGGTAAACAACATCCGAAACCCCTCCCTGCAGCAGCATGAAGCCACCAACAGTCAATCTGGTATGGGGGATCAAACAAAGGCCAGGAGATGGGGCAGGGGCTCTAGGGTGATGCGGCCTCCTCTCCTGGTGCTCTCTTTCCTGGTGGGGGCCCCTCCATATGGGGTAAGCTATGGTTCTCCTGTCTTTGGTGTGGTCGTGGTGGAGGCTGGCTCCCCAGCCAGTTGAACTACCAAATAAAATGGCTGAAAGGGGTTAGATTCCACCCTAGCTGCAGAGACAGCAAAAATAAAGTTTAGACAAAACAAAAAATATCCATTTTGGTGCTGCTGACTATTGACTCAGTGGATGGCACACCTGACAACACCTCATGAACTTGAGTTCTAAAACATACTCTTTACATGGGGGTGGTTGCATAGGGTCCATAGGGGAAGAAGGAGATAGAGGGTCCCAAAGACATCTCTCTCCGGTCATCTGTTCTAGTTTGACTTGCTGTCTGAGTGGCCCCAGGTGTGGACAGGGGACTGAACATTAATGTCAGTGATGTAGGTGTGGTGCTGCAGAACACTGCCGCAGTACATTCACAGATGTAATTACACATCTATGCCCCATGTTGAAAACATGTAATAAGTCCAGGGCTTATGCAGAGTTGATGGCAGTGCTCAAGTACTAAAGTCCACACACTGAATGCTGGCCCTGTCTCGACTGGACACATAACCTGATTCCTTGATCATGTTGATGGTTCAGTTGGGCGGCAGAGGCTGTGGCGAATGTGTCCTCTCCTTTCAGATGGCCTTGTGAGTCACGGACTGAGAGGGACAAATAATTGGAAAAAATATAGATAATGTTTTTCTGATGTACCATAGGTAAGTGTAAGCCATTTGAGCCCAATGCAAGTTATAGTACAGACACAAGTCATCAGTGGTCTACCTCAACATTGGTAGATGGATGACTTCAAAGCAGGGCCCTGAGGTGAATACCAAAAGACCCCCATTCCTTTTAAAATCCAGACAGTATGTCTGTAATCCATGCTGAGCCAACATGTAGTTTTTTACATGTTCCCCATATATAGCCATTGTCTGCAGTGATTGACCACAGTTATAAAACAGGCATCCTAAGTGTAAAAAATCAGAAATTATAATCTTTGAAAGTCTGCATTCAAACTGTCAATGTAGTTCTGCATAACTTAATGACAACTTTATATTTAATTCCATAGTTGTAGTCATAATTTCACCCAGACATAATGCGTGTTTGACAGTTCAGTATTGATGTAATGTTGTACTGTATTCATTGCTTGTATGTTTCTTGTGAACTGTTGGTCATTTCCATGTAGGCATCACATGATGTTCTTGCAAAGGTGCCTACTTTACACCTGCACAGCAATGATGAGCAACCGTCAACATCATCTGCAACACCTGCTGAAGTTAGCCTGACATCTATAGAGGTATCTGCAGTCGGCCGTGACCCCACTGCTGAGGTAACCGGTGCAGATGAAGATCTTGACCTGTCTGACCATTGTGACTATGTACTGGAGGATCCACTCAGCACATAAATTATTATCCTAGTGATGAAACAGGAAATTCCACTTGACCTTTCAATCAGAGGTCATTCATGTTACATACAGGGATTTAATGTCGATTTTGATACCACACACAACTACTACACAGTTAACCTACAGGAGGTCAGCTTGTTGGATTTTGGTAGTGGATCCTTCAATGTGTCTGCCACAGAATCAGAACTTATTGCATCATCTGACAATGTTTAAAAAACACAAACACGTAGTATGAAATGCCAAGCCAATATTAGAATGAAATCTAGATCAAGTGGTACACAAATGGATAAGGCAAGAACAAATTGCTTTTGCATGTTCAATAAGGTAGTAATGTGTGATGCTGAAACACAATGTAACCTTGATGGTGAGGCGGCTACACAATTAGTTGTTGGCACATCGATTATGGATATTGATGCATCGAGTGGGTCAGAAACTGAATCTGAGCCAGCAGACGAATATTCAGATACTGACTCTGACTATGTTCCAGACAGTGTTGCTTGTACTCTTTCATCTAAGACGTCATGTTTGCCAATATTGTCATCTGCGTGTACAGACCCAGCTGAGCAGAATTATTATATGGTTTTGGACAGCAGCTTGGCATCACTTTTCAAGCAATGTCGCAAATGTTTTTCAAAAGTGACATCAAAACTAAAGCAGACAGTGGGATCAATGATAGTTGTATCTAGTGACTGCACCAAGGGACACAGATGGGAATGGCGTAGTCAAGACAGTAGTGGGACTATGCCATGGGGGAATATACTGACATGTTCAGCAGTGTCCTGCAGTGGTATTACACCATCAAAGGCTTTTTGACTTTTGAAATTCTTGAATATGCTGGAATTATCACTCTTTACATATCATAAGATTCAGAGGTCATACCTAATTCCAGTGGTCTCAAATGTAGGGATGCAGCATCAGGATGACATGATTAAAGGCATGCAAGGGAAGCCACTAATTCTGGGAGGAGATGGTCATTGTGACTCCCCAGGTCACTTGGCCAAATATGGGCTGAACACCCTAATGAATCTCGAAAACATGAAAGTGGTTTCAATTGACTTGGTGCAGGTTAGTATCATTTCTGTCCAACAGTTAATTAAATATATGTTAGAAAAATGAAATGTGATAAACTTTGAGTCTGTTTTACTTTTACAGAGCTCTCAAGTAAAGAATTCCATGGCAATGGAACTGGAAGGTTTAAATGCGGCATTCAATTCCTTCAGGATCGTGATTTAAAAATTTCTACACTGGTGACAGATAGGCATGTTCAGGTGAAGTCATTCATGAAGAAGAGCCACTAAGACATATCTCAGTACTTTGACATTTGCATATGTTGAAAGGTATGTGTGTAATATTTCCTTATGTCATTTTTTTTTATGGAAATCTTTCCTTATTCTCCCCCTACGTGCCAGAGAACCAATCAGTCCTAAGATGCCTAAGCACCACCCCCATTTCACTGCCTTACCTGAATCCCTGGTGTATCCCCATGGAGCCGTGCTGGACCCCACAGGCAGATACAAGGAGTGGCCAGCACACCATGATACAATTCTTGGTTTCTCATGTCTCTCTGGTGGTCAGACAGGCGGGGGTGATTACAGTCTGTGGTTGCACTCCTTCAACTCAGTGCTCCAGTGTAATTTTCCACTGATCTAAAACCATAGCATGTGCCTTGATGTCAAGGCATCTCAAGTGATGTCCACCACTCCCCATTGCTTTCTCTGTATGCTCTGCACTTGGTGTGCCTGTTGCTTCCGCCACAGGCCAGTCAAGTGCCGATGGAGCACACCCTGCTCTCACATGAGAGGAGAACTGTCCTCCAGATGCTCAGTCCTCTCCCTGCCATGCTGACACCCAACAACCTGAGTTCATTCCCGAATCTGGGTCTCCAATGTGGAGAGAGGTGTGGTGTCCAGGGCCTCAACAGTCAGCGCCACCATGAAAACATGAATTGCTTATATTTAATCATATTTATCTATTGCAGCTGATGCAAGCTGTTGCATCTGTATGACATAGAGACCCTGTATCACCATTTTCCATATGACCTTAAGACAATAATTATATTAAGCAAGGGCCATAGGAAGGACTGAAGGAGAGGCTGGGCTGTAGATGCGGGGAGCTAAAAAAAACCCACTGTCCCAGGGTGGTATCCTGGGTAACAAGCTGACTGGTCAACAGGACCCAGAGGGTAATAGCAAACATAGTGCACTGTGAATAAAGGGGTGTCACAACTGGGATTCCAAAGGGTTCAGATTTGGGACCGGTCCTCTTTAATGTCTTCATAGGTTACATTGCAGAGGGGATGGAAGGAAAAGTATGCCTCTTTGCAGATGACAGAAAGATCTGCAATATGGTTGCTACCCAGGAAGGGGGTACAAAGTCTGGCAAGGGACTTGGCAAGATTGGAGGAATGGTCAAACATATGGCAGCTTACATTCAATGCAAAAAAATGCGAAGTAATTCACCTGGGAAATGAAATCCCAAGGGAAGAGTACACAATGGGGGGGCGTTACTAACAACAACAGAAATGGAAAGGGACCTGGGGGTAATCATATCAGATGACCATCAGGTAGGTACGCAACATGAGAAGGTATTAAGGATGGCTGGGGAATACTAGGATGTATATATAGAGAGAGGCATCACAGTAGAAAACATGAAGTTGTTATCCCTCTGTACAGACAGTTGGTGAGACACTATCTGGAGTACTGCATACAGTTTTGGAGACCCCATATTCACAGTGAAATAGAACAAGGGGCCACAATATGAAGATCGAGGTTGAATGACTCAGGAGCAATGTGAGGAACTGCTTTTTCACAGAGAGGGTAGTGGACGCATGGAACCGCCTTCCTGAGGAGGTTGTGGGGTCAAAAACAGTGCAGGATTTTAACAAGGCGTTGGACAAACATAATGCAATTTTTGTGAGGGGTAGGAGGAAGTATGATGTGGGGTAACTGGAAACTGCAGCTTATCCAATATGTAGTTAATGGGCAGACTCAGTGGTCCAAGCAGTACTTATCAGCTGTTGAACTCTATGTTTCCATGGACAGGATTGAGAAACCATATGACTGTTCTCTGTGCTCCTATTGGTTGTATCGTGTTTTGAATCATGGCATGACACCCAGCTTTCAGTGTGTGTCACCCCTACTTTGACAATTTGTCTTGCTAGCTGATAGGACATGCCCCCAACCCTCAACACTCCCCCTGTGGCTGCTCCATTGTTTTTTGAAGCTTTCCACTGCTGCTTCTCCAACCAAGTACTCCAGGAGCATATTTCACATATCCACCACCTGCTCTGTGATATACTACTCCCTAATGTTACCCTTGTACTGTCCCCCCTGAATCTGTAGCCCATGCCTCCTTGTCCTGTGATTCTCTTTCAGCTGGAAGATGCTTTCGACTGGCATCTGGTTTATGCCTGTAAAGTACTTGAACATCTCAATCATGTCTCCCCTATCCCTGATGTGTTCCAGGGATTACATGTTTAATTCTCCCAACCTTTCCTCATAGGACAGGTGGCTGAGCCCCTTTGACATGTTCGTTTCCCTCCTCTGAACTCGCTCCAGCCTCTGCACATCCTTTTTGAGGTATTGCCTCTAGAATTGGACTCCATACTCCAAATGCATTCTAACTACATAGGTGTACAAGTGTAACATGACCTCCCTTTTTCTGCTGTTAATCCCCCTTCTGATGCATCCTAGCATTCTGCTGACCCTGACTACTTCTCTATCACAGTGCATTTCCACTTTCAGGTCCCTTGATATTTCTCACTGACCTTGCACAGTACCGATGTCAAGGTCAAGGGCCTGTAATTTACCACCTCATTTCTCCATACCCCCTTATGCATAGGGATCACATTCACCTGCATCCTGTCCTCCGGTACCACTCCAGATGCAAGTGACCTGTTCAGCAGTGCTGGTAAGGGTGCTGGCAGTATATTTTTACGTTCCTTCAACACCCTTGGAGATACCTTCATGCAGCCTAGTTCTCCTGCAATCTGTTCCACCTGAAAGGGACTCGTACCTACTCCCCCCTTCCCTGCCTTGGCTTCTCCTTCTCAGCTGTCAACCCCTTCTTCCTCACTAGGAAACACTGAGACAGAATAGTTGTTTAGTAGCATAAGTATTTATTTTAGCTTTAAAACAAAGTAACTGTTCTTGTTTTATCCCATTCAGTCATATTATGAACTCTGGTTTTCATGGCCTATCATGTAATTCATTTATTGCAGTATGTATATGTACATCTCGCACTGTCAAACAATTTTTGCACACAGGAGTTGGCAAAAAACTGGAGAACAACTCAAAGAAAAAACACTGTGAAGATATTCACCTGTGGATTAAATCAATTATAAACCACATGTTCTGGGCTGCTACAAGCCCAATAATCCAGATTTGATAATTGAGAAGTGGGACAGTGTGTTAAATCACATTGCTAATATACACAGTGGACATGGACATCTTTTCCCTTACTGCTTGCATGAACCCATCAGCGAGGACAAAGAATGGATCACTAAAGGTAAACCAGTATCCACTGGCATACAATTTGTTCAACTTGTTAAATGTGAACATGTAGTCAGAGGATAATGAATAGATGGCTGCCTGATATAAAGGACAATATATGGTCCGCAGTCATTAACAGTTGTATGCATGCATACGGAGAGGTTGTCGTGGTGGTTCATCGCCATGTCAACCTCAAGCATCAGACGTAGGACTGTTAATGATTTCATATCATACCTTTTCTTTCACAGTGTATGGTGTACCATCCAGTGTTACTAAAAATTGCTAACTTTTTTTTTTTAACTTTTCTGTGGTGATCTGAATTGTGTTGGGTAAGTCACTTTTTGTATTACTTTCTATTACTTTTGGAAACTTGTTCCATAAAGCTCTGTGCAGTCACTAGCAAGGATGGAGAAGTACTGGAAAAAGTAATACACCTTACAGTTACAATGACTTATGTCTTTTTATACAAAAGTAATACATAACTGTAACTGATTAAATTTATTTGAGAGTAACTAGTAACTAACCTGTTACTTTCAAATAAATGTAATCTGTTATAGTTTTTTATTATTTTTGTGTTGTTTTGTATAAAAAGAAATAAGTAACTGTAACTGTCAGGTGTATTACTCTTTGTAGTACTTCTCCATCCTTACTAGTGACTACACAGAGCTTCCTGGATCAAGTTCCTGAAAGAAATAGAAAGTAATAGAAAAAGTAACTTACCCAACACTGAATTGCTGTACTGTCATATAGCTCTCCCAAATGTGGCCGATTTCTGCTCAGTGCTTGCAGTGTAATGCTTATTCGCAAATGCGTTCATTTTTGTTAAGCTTCATTATCAACTAAAGTGGAGCATGGTTTTTCCCAACATGGGCTATTCTGGTCTATCCAAATGTACCTGCCCATGCTCTCTGTTGGCTCCTCACATCTGGTCTCCTACATATCATCTGGCAGTAGTACATTGTGTGGCACAAAATGTTTTACTGTTCTGCTCCCTTTTTTTTCATTTCCCTTTCCTGTTTTCTGCACAGCTTAGCAAATGGTACTGAATGAGTGGTATGAATACAGTAACAGTTCCCCACCTTGCTGACATAGAAACCCACACATATGTCTGACATTGCGTGACACATGCTAAATGATTTTCCACACCAATGAAGTCTTGCTAAGCAAAACATAGTTGTCAAACTGTTTCACAGTACATGCAGTCATACTATTTGTGAAGATTTATGAAATGTTTATGTTGTATGATACTATTAAGAAAAGGTATCATTTTAGATGTTAAACTTTATTACATGGTAAACACACCATTTTTTTACTCTCATTGATTTTAGAAACAAGGAAACACAAGCTGATAGCAGATGTTGTTTCAAGTTCGTACTTGCTTTGTGACCTGTTTCAGGTTTCGCCGCTGCACCAGACCTATGCACTAGAGGTTTTCCAGAGTGTAGTATGCCATTTTGCTCCAAAGCTTTCTCATTTCTTTTTCCCAGCAATGAATGCTCAGTAAGCTACACATAGTTCCATCATATAGCTTTACTTTGTTAGAAGTTTTTTTGTTGTCTTCAGTACAGTACATTGCATCCATCGTACACCACCACATTACTACCAGGCATTACTCTCTATGTGGAGTATTGCATCCTCATATCCCACCTAGACCTTCATCATTCAACTTTTGCAGCATGGTGACCATTCACGACTGTACGTGGAAAAATCAGCATGCCATGACTTTGTTTTTTGGCATTTGTAGTAATGACATGTCTGTATCATGTCCCCTCATTTTCCTGTCTTTACCAGTGAGTACATCTTCTGCTGAATCAAACTTTACCCATATTATAAAAAGGGTATGACAAATATACCTTTTGAATTGCCAGAAAACATTCTATCAGTCCAATATTAACCTCTCATTAGCATACATGTACAACATAATCATATGCTGAACAAGAATAAGCACTATTTAAAAATGAAATGATCCTATCAATAAGGCACTCCCAGTTGTTATGTTTATTGGTCAGTTAATTACCCTGTCTGTGCATTCAACAATCAGCAATGCCTTGTGCCACATTACAACCAGAGAGGGTGATTAACACACCAGTAACATAATTCCTGTTCATGCCTTATTGCATAAATGAAAGTACTATTCGAAGTGCTGTACCTCTAGCATTATCTAACCCCAAGTTCTCTCAAATACGTTTTGAGTTATTGCCCCCAGTACTGGACACAGTAATCAATGGTTTGACTCAATATTGGTCTATCTAATGTCCGCATAAAGTCACCCTTTATAAATATGACACCTCTGGCAATGCTCTTCAGCACCCAATATGCCATTTGTGTGAAAATGTGTCAATCTGCTGACACCATCATGTTCCTTGTCACTATGACACCCTGGACTCTGTACTTCAAGGAATTGTATTGCTGAACATGCATTGTGACATATTGAAAGTGTATAATTTTTTTGGGACAATATGTTATGGGGAACAACTAATTATTGAGCAATAATTCAGAATTATTTCCAACAATTTTCCAAACATAGAAGCATGGCTCACCTGTACGACTCGGACTGTATTCCACTTCCCACCCTGTTCATGATTTTGCAATATGTTATGTAGTAAACCAACTATCTCTGTGCATGATAGTGAATTTAAGATGCTGTTAACATCGGCACTGGAGTGCTGGCCAGGGAGATAAGGCTTGAGAGTCAGATGACTGCCAGAGCCTGGGGGCTTGGCAATGCATGGGGTCCCACTAATGAGGTATCATAAACTCAGAGGAGAAGGACACACCCTGTGCAGGGTTACATCCATGTTAACATGGGTGGCTGCAACATTGGGTGATGGAATTGCTGCACTCAATCAGTGTGGCAACAAAGGACATAGAAAGGCCTGAAGGAGATTCCAGGCTGGAGATGGGTGGAGAGAAGAAAAGATGCTGTTAACAGTAATGTTGATTTTTGAAACATGCATATGAACCCCAATGTAATGCATGGTAATGCTATTCATGTACATATTTGTATTTGTTGCACACAGACACATGACGGCAGTACTATACTTTAATAAGAATGTTTCACATGGAGTCGCTCTCAACTCAGATGGTGAACACAGGTTTAAAGTTGCTTTTCCAAAAGAAAAGAAGGGCGATGAGACGGTTGTTAAACTAGTGAAGACTGCAGCAATTTGTAGTAAGCAATACATTTATTGTTAAACTTAACCATTCATGGTTATATACAATTTCGCATATAGTGGTGTTTTTATACAAAGGGGACAGCAACTCTTGTTCTCTGATTCATTATTACACGTGCATGAAATTAAAATGTAGTTCTTCTGTTTGAGTATGCGTCACTTACCCTAGAACCATTTTAGTTATTTAAAGACACTTGATTTACAAATGTTTATATTTCATCTGCGGTGCAATAAATGTACTTCTGTGAGCACATCCATCATTGCCTGTAACTGTGCCACCCTTTTTGCTAAGCTCCTTGCATTAAAGAATACTACAATCCACCTTGTGTCCCACACCTCCTCTTCCTGGCAGTCCCACTTCCCACTTTTGCCTTGGTAACTTCACCTCATTCTCTTTCTGTCTATCTGGTGAGTGAGGGCTTCCGATTTGACATGGAAGGTAACTACTGAATGTTATCCGAGTCAGCACCACCCCTACCCTCATTATAAATCTATGTTGTTTGTAAGGTACTTCCCCACCTCCTGTATTGTAATATTCCCCCACTATGCAGAATTGCATCCATATTGCTATAAGGGCTGTAAACATGCAGCACTTCAAAAAAAAAAATATTACTCTATCTCATTCTGTAGGGACACAACCTCGCTCTCCTCCTCCTGTATTCATAATTTTTTGGGGTATATCCTTGACTGACATGTAATTTGTTATGCATGACACTCATTATGTAATACTTATTTTGCCACAGGTTATGTGTGTTCAGTGGTGAAAGAGGTGGTTACATTATGATGTCAATACCTTTCATACCAAAGGGCAGCATGTCTGTATGACAAGACTATTACCTTCTCCAGTTGCTTCAAGGTACAACCACCCAAACAAGATGGAGCTTGTTGAGAGACACTATTCTACATTCCATATGCAAACAGTATGTAGCATTGCTGCACAGGAATAAGGACATACAGTCATACACCCGTTATGGAGTATATGGTTAGTGCTAGTTTTGTGCTGGTTTCCTGCTGTGTATTTTTAAGCTTGCAATTTTAATTCACTAAAAATTAATTGGATTGCACAGAAATAGGTTATATTTGGTTGACCATTTTATTGAACTACAATATGATTTCTGAAGTGATGTACTAATGTTCTACTGGCACTCAACAGTTCAGCTATCCAACGTGTCTTCTCTTCAAACAATTGTTAAGCATTAGTTTAGGTGCAAGTATTAAGTATCAAAGTTGACCACCACCCACTGTTGTCTGAATCATAACACAATTTATCCATGGGAAATATGTAATCACAATGACTTGTGAGATATATCACTGGATAACATCTATTTGTCGAAGTCGATTTGACTTCAGTAGAAGAAGCATTTTAAAATATGTGATGCAATAATTACAAAAAACAGGCAAACTTTAAGTATTGACAATTTTATTGATATAATCATTCATTGCCATGAGTAAAGTAACTCATTATGAATGGAATATGTTGGCAGTGTTTATGGATTACACATACCTCAGTGAATTGATGTTTACATGCATGTTTATATGCATCATTGTATTTTTTTTGATTGTAGTATAAAACCAGAGTTCACATGCACTTTGTAGTGCGAGTATTCCAGTAATGATTAATAGATTAATGGAACATGTTAAACTAAGTAGTTTACCTTTCTTCAAATAAGGTAGCCACACTCATTAGGTTTCTGTGCAAAACATGCAGTATATTTTTTATATGTGGAACAGTTTTTAGCACATAGTAACAAGCCTAATAGCCCGCTTCTTCAGATGGGTGAAAAACTGTTTCGCTTACTAGAAATATACTGCATGTTCCGCACAAAAACCTTATGTGTGCAGCTACCTTATTTGAACAAAAGTATATGATCATGGTTATTACAATGCACCTTGTGTCTGTAGCGGCCCTTTTTGTGCCTTTAAATAATTTACCTGTTGCTGTGAATGATTACTATCTTGTGATTTTCAGAATGTAACATTTAATAAAATTAGTGACTTAATGCTGTTTTGAACAGTTATCACAGAAATAAGAGCTATCAGACATAAGATGGCCATACTAAGTAAATTACCATAGTCAAGGACTATATTGACAGTGCAGGTTTTAGTAAAGCAGCTGCTGATGTACACAGTGATGGATTGCAGAATCACAATTAGCATGGCATCAGTAAATGTAATGCAAATAACTACATTTGTACTTTACTGCATTGTAAAATTATTATTGATATAGGAACCATATTTTCAAGATGTGCACAAAACAACGTGATTCAGTGAAGACCTGATGCTCATCTAAACTAGGTGATTCACAGAGTAGTATTGACTGTCAGTAAGCATATAGAACATTTTTTTTTTTATTATCTTTTTATTCCCTTTCAATAACTCTGGTGACCCCCACTCCTTCAGGCTCTACAAGCCCCCCAACCACCCTGGGGCTGCTATTTTCAAACATATTTATACCCTTTAGTGCTGGGATTTTAGTATATCAAAGCGATCGATCGACTAATTGGGTCCCTATTAACCGATTGATCACTTTGATATATTAAAATCCCAGCACTAAAGGGTATAAATATGTTTGAAACACCAGCTCCATAGAACTGAATGGGGTGTGCTCATGCAGCCTTCATTTTGTAACATCACAAAACAGGGCTGTGTGGGCCGATGTGTGTGGGGGGTGTTTTTCAGACCATGAAGTTGGTCTTTTTTTGGCCGGCATACACATTTACAAAATTACAAGGGATATAACTTTTGGTACAGCTGGAATTTTATGCCAAACTTTAGCAGCTTGCTACTGAAATGGTAAGGAATCAAACGGGCTGGGGCAGGCAGCTACTAGGAAGCTGCTCTTTTGTAATATAATAATGATATTTGAAAAATGCAGTACCTGGACCAAGACTCCACGGTGATCACAATGTTGTGGATATGCACATACTGTGCACAGATGTTATACTTTTAAGGTACCATTAATGAACTGTAATAACTTTATTAAACTTTTCAACTGTTGGTTACAAACAGTAAACACTTCTATTGTACAACTGTCCATATGTAATTCATTACACATTGTCATTATCCGTTTCTCGAATTAACATCTGTGGATATGGATATGGATGCCCAGGTGCAGGTCTGAAGTCAGTATATTGTCCGGATGGGAATCCTGTCCTAATTGCTGTCACTACACATGATGGTAGAATTTTTATTTTCCAGCAACCTAAACAATGCCAAATATTCATACAAAACAACGGTAGACTGCATGATGACATGACCTAAGGGAACAGAAATAGCAAAATCTAAGTTTCTCACAGTACTGACATATATGTGCAGTTCTTAAATGTGGTCATTAATAACACTGGTGACATCACAGTATTACAATAAGATAAGGGTGCCCTATTCACAGCTGAAACAATACTCATGCTTCATTAAGTAATTCAGTAAAGTAAACAGATTCAGTGGCTACACACAGTGACATATATGGCAGGATGTAGCCATGCATGGTGTGTTTTGCTCACAAGTAGACAAATCTTCACATTACCCATATCCAGTAGTGGTATATTAAAAATATACAGTAATTACAACTCTAGTCATGTTAATGAATGTCTGCCCACTAAGCAAGTCAAACAGTCAACATTTCTTATTATTCAAAAACTATGCAGAAACCAAAAAGTAAAACAATTTAAACATGCAGTATGGATAACAGGTCATTAACAAGCACACAACATGTCATACCAACCCTTGTTTCATGTAAGTGTGAAACAGTAATTTTCAATTGTTTTTGTTCTATGAAATTTAAGTGACATTACCTTGACAATATTTGTTTTTGGGGACATATACTATATACAGAACAGTGTGTCAGTCACTATGCACAACAATCCTGTTCTCAACCTCATGGTTACTATGCCGAACCATACACCTCTATAGCTTCGCTCTCAAGGTCATCCAGGTTGGCATACTACACAATCGGGTTGAGAATATCCTTGCTATGCATAGTGAGCCATACACTATCTTATATTTTGATAAACACGAGTTATCTCAGCAGGACACACTATAATTGCACAAGAAGATACTCTGATTCCTTACTCATTTAGTGGGATATCATCATCGAATAGTCCGTCACTTTCATAGTACTCATAGTATGACACTTTAATTACATTTCTGTTAAGGCAGTTGTCTTAGAACATATCAAGCTCTGTGATACAAGACACTTCTTCATTCTCAAACTGTGCTTGTATCAATGGAATTTCAGTGCAACAAATACATTCGGCTTCTGATTCCATGACACTGCAACCTCCACATTCACACCTAAGAAAGGGACAACATTTACAGTGTAACAGTTATAGGGGATTAATGCACACATGGGTGCTGTGAGGGCACTCTGCCTGCAGACTCATGCTTCACATCGCATTAAAGTGAGCGTTAATCCCCTATAACTGCACACAGTGTTGTGGGTTATTACTTACATAAAACCACTGACATTAGTTGGTTATCGCACTTATAAAATGGGCAAGATAAATGTAGAAAACAAAAAAAATACATTCTTAAAGTCAGTATGATAACTGTTGGTCTACTGAGGCATTAATGAATGGTGAACTGACACATTACACACAGTGGCAAGTTGTCATTTGACCATTCATTACTGCCCAGAGGTTTAAACTGTTGTGACACTGTTGTAGTGATCCCAGTTCCAAAGAGGGGCCGCTACAGAGTGAACCAATCTACCCAGCCCAGACCAGGAAAAGAGAGCAGTCCTCTGGATGCTAAATTGTTTCCAGCCCATGGTGCCCCACCCTATAATTCTATTTGCTGGTGTGGGGCAAGGCATGACGTCCAGCACCTCAGACTTCAGCACCACCATGCTGGATAAAAACAAATGTTTAGAAACACCAGACATGAAAGAGTACCATAGATCAACATCTTCATGACGGGTGCCATCGATACCATCTCCACCACTACTCTCTGACTCACTCGATTCTGGGTGGTCCCATTGAACAACACGTCGAGGTGACTCAAACCTATAAGGCCGTATTGTGAATGCAAAATTTAGATCCATGTCTGGTAGGTCATCAGCTGATTCATTAATCTCAATTGAGTATGCCATATTTGGAAAAGTAAGAAAGACAGAACCTAAGACAAGACAAAAAATAGAGATACATATTAAGGTAATTGTACATTTGCAATTTTACACATTCTGAAAATGAGCATCACAAACACATTAAGAAATCATGTGTTACTGCCACATTCTGAAAAATGTGTAGCTGGAACATTCCAAAACTGTGCCTTAACACAACATTTAAGTAATAAGGCACAACACAGTGTTGGTTATTGGTAATTTCCACACGCAATGTGTGGTGTGACATGAGGCACAGCTGAGTGAGTTAATGACACAAGAAGTGGGTAAATCTCACAATAAGTCACACCCTGGAGTGCATTACTGCAATTATACAATGAATCCATGTGCAAAATACATATATACCAGACTTGTAGTCATGTGTAGAAAGGGATCAAACATTACGGACACCAGGGATAACTATGCAGTGATGGATCTATGAAAATATCAATGGGGTGGAGGACAAGGTGGGTGAGCAGGCTGGCAAAAGGAAAGCGCAGGAAACAAATGTTCAGCATGGTTGAGGGGGATATTAAGGAAGGATGGTGGTGAAAATGGGGGGGAGACTCAGGGCAGGGAGAATGATGAGAAGACACTGCTGTGGGGGTAGCTGGTAGCAGGTGCTTAGAGTCGGCAGCGGAGGGGGAAAGGGAGGAGTCTTGGCAATCCAGGGGTATGGTATTTACCAGAAGGATTGGGGGGGTTGGAAGAGGGAGTGGGGTATCACTCTATGTCAGAGAAGGGATTAAATGTACAAGGGACGAGGGGGAGGAAGGGAGGACAGAGGCATTATGGGTGCAGCTTCTGGACTCCAAGGATAGAAAACTGAGGATGGAAACCAATCTGGAGACTTGGTCAGAGAGGTGGCAGCTGTAATTCAATGCAAAAAAGTGCAAGGTTATGCACTTCAGAGCAACAAACCCTAGGAGGGACTACTGGTTGGGTGGAATGAGGATGGGGGCCATTGAGGAGGAAACTTTGACAAAAAAGTGCTGTGCTTCAATGCTTGATGTGGATGGTGCAAGGCAGAGGAAGGCACCTCAAATTTAAGTACAATGAAACAGCCAAGCACGCCACTGTGAAATGCATTCAATATAGCAGTTCCTTCAGAAAAAAGCAAATCCAGACTTCTTATACCTTTGGAGATGAAAATATCTTATTTATTGCTTCAGTACAACAAATCTAAATGACACCAGTGACAAATTCCACTGAGGAGGAAAAGGACCTTGGAGGGTTGGTAACAGGTAACATGAACAACTCGGCCCAATGCAGGAGAGCAGCAGCTAAGGCAAATAGGATGCTGAGGTGTATCAAGAGGGGTTTCTCATCCAGACATAGGGAGGTTATAATGCCCCTCTACAGATCCTTGTTCTGGAGTACTGTGTGTAATACTGGTGGCATCATCTGAAGAGGAATATAAAATTACTGGAGGTGGTGCAAATGAGGGCAACAAAAATATTACAGTGGATGGAAAGAAAGGCTTATGAAGACAGGCTGAAGGACCTAAACATATACATAGTAGAGGATAGGGGGGATATGATTGAAATGTTCCAATATTTGAAGGAGGTTAATAAACACAGCATCAAGCAGTGTTTAAACTGAGACAAGGTAGGGACATGAGGGTACACAGGTTAACATTGGAGGGTGGAAGATTTAGGAGGGAGATGAGGAGGCACTACTTTATCAAGAGTGTGGTGTCTCAATGGAATATGCTATCAGAGGGGGTGGTATGACGTATAAAGCAAGAGAGAGGGTATGGGTGGTGGGGGCAGTGACAGGTATGAGACAGACAGTGAGGGAGGTGGTTGGGGCAGCTGTAATCTAGGATGGTAGCTGCACACTCAGGAAGACTTTGATAGACCGTTTGGTCTGTTTCTGCTGCCAGTTTCGTATGTTCGTATGAATAAAACTGTATCCAAAATACCATGACAGTTGAGTAGTGTAGATGGTGCTAACAGCTGCCATGATTTTCAGTGCACATAGATATTTTAATGGGACTGGGGAATCAAGTGGGCTCTTCAGGGTGACATGGTTAGATCAACAGTCATGGGAGTAAAACTCAGTCACCTAAACACCACAGTGCTCTCACTTGGAAAAACAGCATCCTTCCTGTCACATCTACATCACACACAGCTCGTAATACAGGTACAGTGCATCCAATTTCAGATATAATATGTTAAAGTACCTAGATCACATAGTGCTTATTCTAACTTCCCTAACCACTGCTATATGACCCACAAAAAAAGTTATAGAAACTTTATCTTTTTTATAAACCTCTGTTTTGTCTCACAACTGGATAAATTAGCAGCATGGTGGTTAATTAGGTTGACACAGATAACATTATTTAGAGCCTCATAAAAATATATAACATGGTATACATTTGTTTTCTGTAAAATAATGGCTAAAACAGCTCATGCATCTAACTTCATAGCTCACTGTGCTGCTGCTCGTCACTATCCAGACAATAAATAATTCATAATTCTGCTTTTATGGTCATCATGTTATCCTCCAACCCCACACCACCGCCTACAAAAGCATTAACAATATCTTCTTAACACACCTATTCCCCTTGACTACATGATCATTTCAAATGGATACACATAATGAATATTACTGAAAAGCATTCCTGAACACATCACCTTTCAAAATTTGTGCTTCACGAACTATCACTGTAAGTGGTAGCATCGACCTGGCAACTCTGTTTACATCATCACACACTGATGAACCCGACTCAAGGAGACAGTCAATTGCACACAGGGGTCAAAACACAAGCTGCATTTCAGAGAAAAACAAACTGACTCAGGCAAAATAATGTGGAACAGGTGCTTTTTAACATGATGCGATGCAGACTGGTACACATCTTTTTTGACAAGGACAGCACTGATTAAACAGCATGATCCTTCTACACGGGAGTACAGTTAAAAATATAGCAATATGGATATTGTTAACCTATGTAGGTACCCTTTAAAATGTAAGGCAAGATAATTACAACAGCAAGAAACACCCTGAGTCTCTTGAATAACATACTCAAAGTGGAAAAAAAGGTGTGCAATAAATACACCGGAGTCGCATAAACATTCCCTGATTTATTAGTAGAACAGATTGTAAATTGAAAGGACTTAATGAATAAGCCAAAATAAATTAATTTCTACAATTTTAAAAAACATGTGGAAAGCATATTGGAAACTCATGCTAAATAGGGCACAAAGAGCTGTTTGCTCACTCTAAAGTGTGTGAGAGACACAAAGTTAGGTATATCATATTTGAAATGTTATTATCAATAGCCTGCTCTTATCAAAAAAAAAAAAAAAAAAAAAACTTTTCAGTATACCTTCAGTCTGTGCATGCTACAGCCAAGCCGTAACCTTGTCTGGAGTTCAAAACAGAGGTCAGAGTAGCCACAAAAAATATCTCACACAAGGCAGTTTGCATGGCCCGAATACAATAGCTTTGAAGCTCTAAAATGCAATATCCAAAAATCTTTGAATATGCCAGCGCACCTTTTATACATGCCACCACATCTCATTTTCATGCATGCTTGAGTTTAATTAGTGCTTATATGCTAATAGAGTTAGGCAATGCTAACCGTGGCTTCAACTATGGCACCTTCAGCATCAACACTTTTCCAGTGTACACAATACAACTAGCATGGTACATAGCCTGTTTGTGAAGAAATAACTGTCTGAATATTAGGTCCTTTATAGATAAATTCTTACTCATTGTCATGATAAAAATAAAAACTGTTTTAAAACATTGGCTGTATGTGAAAATCAATAATGCACACAATGTAAAGTCAATATGATACATGGCATGTGTAAGACACCAATAATAACAGGCATAAGGAAAAATCAAATCCTTTACACAAGGACAGCAAGTGAAGACACAGTTAGTGTGATGAGAAAAACTACAGTACAACATAGTTATCAATTCATTAACATTTTGTATAAGGGTCTGTTCACGAAAAGTGGTTGCCAATATCTAGCATAGAAACTACAGGCAAAATAAAAAAATCTGAAAGTTTCTGGTTTCCCATTTTCTTTGCATTTGGTAGTGTGTGATATTGAGAGATATAAAACATAAGGGCATAGAATTATATGTTGTTTTTATATATTTTTTTTTATTTTCAGCAGCATTTTTCTGACTTTTTCCATGCCAAAATGTGACATTGCAACCCACGTGTTTTGAGCGTATTTGCAATGATCCTGTATGTGTCAACCATTATTAAATGCTATTTTAAAGCAGTCTGTCTGTGTGTCTTTATTTTCTTATGCAGTTGCCCCTTTCTGATGGCCAAAAGTAGACATGTTCATGTTGTAAATTCTGTGGTGAATGTAACTGCTGGTGTCACAGCAGATTACATTCACCCACAGCCTTAGTGAAAGTTATGTGCTGCTTCTCACCCAGAAAAAAAACATTTCTGCTGCTCCCCCAAGCTCTGTGGATCAAAATGATGCCTCTCCCAATTCAGCAGTGGGCCCGACCTTTCACTCCTTGCTACCATGGTGTCATGCTTGCACGGATGTTTGTCAGACACCTTAACTGACTGAACCCCCATTCATGCTGGGGAGTGATCACAATTTTTTGAGCCAGCGGGCGGAGCTGATATGCAGTTTAAAAACTGCAAACATCGTGATTTGTCCTTATTCCTCTGACTGATAATGGCCACAGAACTGCATCGCATCACAGCATTCCTGCACTGTTACGATTGCCAACAGGTAAGGCCCTATTTACGATCGCCACAGTCTTTTGGGGGTGTAGGACAGTAGTAAATGCCATCACTGCCTTTATTTAATCTTTTATTTCTCTGGGTGCTCTTCATACTGCTACAAACAGAAAGGTGGGTCCTAGGTACATTTTGGGTGGACAAATGGTGTTGTACCTGCTTTTGTGACACCAGGCACATTCGTTTACCTGTTCGCTCAACACAGGGTGTGTCTGGTGTCACAGTTACTTCAGAAACACCAGGTATATGCTTTCTGCTGTGTCTATAGGGAAAGAAAGTAGGTAATTGCACAGTGCATGGTGTTTGAGGGACAGAGTGGGAGTCACAGAGCAGAGAATAAATTAAATTAAATGAAGACAGGCAAAACCAAGGATCAGTAAATAAAGTTTGTTTATTCTGGCCATGCATGGTATTGTGTGTGTCTGTGTGTATGTGGGGGGTTACATTACAGAGAATAGGAATATATATTTTGTAATTTTATGGTTCTTTTCAGGTTTGTGGGTTATATGTGGTATGGGCTGGGAAATTACTTTTAAATTATGCTTTTGTCCAGGTGTAGTTTAGCCATTTTGAGTCCATGTGGCTTCCTTTGTTTGTGGTAGGCCGGGGGTTGGTGGCCTATAAGAAACTATTTTGATTCTGTGGATGTGTGGCCAAACGTAGGTAGACAAACACACATGGATGTGTGCATTTCAGGCATTTACATGTTTTTTAAATTCCTATACATTTGCCCATATTAAGAACCAGGTGGCCTTTGTTGGATGGGGGATAGGATTACTGCCATTTTACACACTATGCCTTGTTTGGGGGGGTGAGATTTAAATATGGCCTACTGTTCATCTATGGTCATTTGGCCATATTGAGAACCATGCAGCCTCCTTTGTTTGGTGGTGGGGGTGGGAGAAGGTTGTTTGGGATTGAAGTCTGGCCTGCTCTTTTGTTTCTGCTACTGTTATGGGGCTGTCTGGCCAAACATAGGTGAACACAGGCACAGATGGAGGGGCATTGGCCTTTTCAGTGGCTTAAAAGCAAAGTATAAATTTTTTTTGTAGTAACCTCTGCACTCCTGCCATTGTTCCAGCTGTGTTTGTTTGTTCACGTACGTTCGGCCATATTGAGAACCATGTGGCCTCCTTTGTTTGGTGGGGGGGGTTGTTTGGGATTAAAGTCCGGCCTGCTCTTTTATTTCTGCTGCTGTGATGGGGCTGTCTGGCCAAACGTGGGTGAACACAAGCACAGCTGGAGGGGCATCCACCTTTTTTAGTGTCTTAAAAGCAGATTACAATTTTTTTTTGTAGTAACCTCTGCACTCCTGCCATTGTTCCAGCTGTATTTGTTTGTTCACCTACGTTCGGCCATATTGAGAACCATGAGGCCTCTTGTTTGGTGGGGGGGGAGTTGTTTGGGATTGAAGTCTGGCCTACTCTTATGTTTCTGCTATTGTGATGGGGCTGTATGGCCAAATGTAGGTGAACACAGGTACAGCTAGAGGGGCATTGGCCTGGTTCAGTGGCTTAAAAGCATGGTACATTTTTTTTGTGGTAAACTACTCTACTGCATTTATTCCAGATGTGTTTATTCACCTACATTCGGCCATTTTAAGCACCATGCTGCATTCTTTGTGGGGTGTGTGTGTGGTGGGGGGAACTGTGATCCATGTTGCTGTTTGGCTTCACCTTCTGTTAACCCTTACCAAATGTGACACATTGGCAACACCATGGCATCACAATGGCAACACAGTGGTGAGCTACAAAATGTGCAATGGTACTACCCAGTAGTAGCATGGTTGCACTATGGTAGTATAAATGTTGATTATTTTTGTTGATATGGTAGGACAGTGGTACAATGGTATCACAATGGAATTGAAACAATCCACTGAAATACCATGAAAACCTTAATGGCAGTACAGTGGTAATCACAGTGGTATTGCAATGGCAAATGAGTGGTATTACAGTGGTATTCTGAATAACTTTTTGTAAGGGAAGTGACTGTGTAAATTGACTTTTTTGGTGTTTTGTTTCTTCAGTGACTAACAACTGTTTACATATAATTTTGAGTGCGTCTCCTTTTCTCTTCTGATTCTTGTGGCATGTTTAGCATGACTTCTCGGTACTGTTTAGCATGACTCCTTCAATAATATTTAGCGCGACTCCTTCGGTAATGTTTAGTGTGACTCCTTCGGTAATGTTTAGTGCTTCTCCCATGGTTAGTCTGTCTACTTGAGAATGTGGAGTGCGTGTCCAAGGTTGGTCTGTCTGCCTTGCAATGTTTAGCACATCTCCCATGGATGGTCATTCTGTTGGCTTGAGAATGTTGACCATGTCTACTCCGGTTGGTCTGTCTGCCTCAGAATGTTTAGCGCACCTCCCATGGTCGATCTGTCTGCTTGTTGAGTGCATCTCCCACAGTTGGTCTGTCTGCTTGAGAATGTGAAGTGCATCTTCCTTGGTTGGTTTGTCTGCCTCAGAATGTTTAGCATGTCTTCCATGGTCAGTCTGTCTATCTGCCTGAGAATGTGGAGCTCATCTCCCACAGTTGGTCTTTCTGCCTCAGAATGTGGAGTGCATCTTCTTCAGTCTGTCTGTTTGCCTGAGAATGTGGAGTGCATCTCCCATGGTTGGTCTGTCTGCCTGATAATGTAGAGTGAGTCTCCTTTGGTCAGCTTGTTCACTTCATGCCATTTGTGAGATGAGTACTTGCCTCTTGTTAGTCCATCTGTTTCCTGTGCAGCCTCTCTGTTTGCTGCTTTTTATTTGAGAAGAATGCCTAGCTAATATCAAACTTTTATCTCAGTTTGTTTTTGAAGCAATGGAGAGGAGAAGAAGACCTTGTGTATCCGCTGCAGATTTGATCAGAGATGCACCGAATATTTCCCCCTGTGCACTGTCGGTAAAGGAGAGATGTCAGCGGTACAGAGAGAATGTGAAGAAATATCCAGAATGTTATGGCAGCTATTTGGAGAAATGCAAAGCATAGCCACAATCTTATTGAGATACAATGAATGAAGAAAAACTATAATAAGAAGGCCAGATTAAGAATGCAGCAATACAGAGCACGGAAGGCCCATGCTGCAGTGGCTGGAGACTGCAGAGCCACTTTTTCAAAGGCAACCACCAGAAAAGATTCACAAAAGAAGAATGAAGGGAGGGAGAGAAAACAAAAAGAACGGAGAAATATGTCTAGTCAGAAACACGACGATTGAATGAAAAAAGGCAAGAACTGTACAAGAAAAACAAAGAGAATGATATACTGGTTGTCATCCCCCAACCCCCACCCCCTGCCACCTTTGCCATGTGCAATGCGTCTCTCAGAGAAAACATGTGTATGATCCAGGAAACATCCTGTGACACCTCAATGGCCAACCTGACTCGGGATATATCCTGTGACACCTCAATGGCCATCGGCGCTCACAGAATGCTATCAGGAAAGCAGTTCAGAGAGCACAACAAGGACTGCCACAGTCACCCATACGGTTTGCTTGCACAATTGCAAAGGTAATTTCATCATGCTCACCAGAAAAACAGAATGCCCTGGCAAGGCAAAACATGAGCTTGACCTGCCGCACTAACCTTCAGGACAAGATGGCTGAGGTCATAAAGGACAAAATGTCACAGATCAAGGAACGCAATACCAAACAGCAGCAGGAATTCAAAAAGAGCTTTATCAATTCTTTTCTGGTGCTGAAAAAGTACAAAATGCTCCGTGGTGCAAGCACAGCACTTGGAATCAGTTGGAGGAGAATGATGAGGGCATCAAGGGGGGAAAGAGAGCAGAGGATCAATCAGCACAAGGCTGCACTGTCTGCAGACGTAGTGAAGAATGTTCAGAACTTCTTTGAGGCCTCTTCTACACCACTGCCTCACAAGAAGGCAGTTTCCAAAAGGACTGGGGCAACAAATGTTTTCTTGGACAAGACCCTTAATAGCCTCCACCAGAAGTTTCACCAGCAACACCCTGAAACAAAAATAGGGTCCACTAAGTTCCGTAGCCTGAGACCAACAAATATCAAACTCACCAGGCAAGAAAAACTGGATCAGTACCTGTGTGAGTACTGCGCCAATGCAGAGTTAAAGCTGTGATCCATGAATTGGTTTGCCGATGTTAAACATTTGCTACAATGCAAAATTGGAAACATTTATAGGGCTGTCGAGCTTACCATGTGCCCACGCCCACCTGGTGACAAATTTTTTGCAAAAAATTGCATCAGCAAAACTTGTGAGAACTGCATTACCAATGCAATATTTAAAAAAAAAAACAGAGGAACTTGTGCAGAAACATGGAAATGATCTAGTCAAATGGTTCCAGTGGGAGACCATCAGTGTGACCAGAGACATCAATGACACTGTGTTTAAACAGTCTAGAAAAGTGTTCCAAAGCAAACAAACCACTGTGACTCGACTTATGGAAATGGTAACAGAAGATGAGCTTTTTTTGTGCCAACATCTGCATGTTGCATCACGGCAACATAATCAGTTTATAACTCTGAAAGACCAAATGCCAACAGGCTGGGTCATAATGGTGCTGGACTTTGCAAAGAATTACACTTGTAAGTTCTAAGATGAAATTCAGTCCTGTCATTGGCACCATGAACAGGCCACAGTACACTCTATAGTCACATACTACAGGTGTTCAAAATGTAAAGGTCTTGTCATCGAGTATATTGACTTTATATCAAATGACCTTAAGCATGACCACCATGCTGTTCACCATTTTGTCAGACTTGCAAAGAGACATCTGTGCAACATTAGCAAACTGAATATTGAATGAGTGATGCAGTTCACTGATCGCTGTGGAGGCCAATATAAATCTAAGTGGGCTTTTAACTCTATCTCATCTTCACCAATACAGAATGGGTTTCAAACTGAACAAGCCTTTTTTGGTTCACATCATGGGAAAGGCCCATCAGATGGAGAAAGTGATGTCATCAAATCTGCTGCAAGTCTGGTGGTGCAGAATCGCTGGGTGGTGATTTGTAACGCAGAAAAATGATTCCAATTTTGTGCAAGTAATCTGATAAAAAAGTCCAACAATGAAGGATGCAGCTATGTGCTAAGAACCTTCTTTTGGATGGGGGATGGGCAAATAAAACAGTGAGCAGGACCTGAAGTGCACACCATACCTGGAACACAGAGGATCCATAATGTTAAGTCTGTGTCAGACCGCATGGTTGCAACAAGAGGACTGAGCTGTTTCTGTAGACCATGTCAAAGGGAAGATGGCCCATGTGAGAACTTTTGTCATGCTGAATCATGGAAGTTAAGTATACTTGGGAAATCTTCTGGATATTAGAGCCATGACATGCCAGTCACACATGCGACCTCATCATCTCCTGTCACAATAACGGATACTACCTTGCCAACCCATCCTGACAGAGACATAGTTCCTGAGACTGCAGTTGTTCCCTCAAGCAGTAGCTGCACCACCACCAACCAGAGCTCTGACACAGCCACTCCTTCATCTGCCATGGTTCTTGAGACTCCAGCTGTTCCATCAATCAGCAGCACCACCAACCAGAGCTCTGATGCAGCCACTTCTTCTGCCCTTTCAAAGAAAGTGAAGTCAAAACAACATATAGAGTTAAACAAACTTTATGACATGTATTATTCAAAGACCTTCTACATCAGTCAGCTAACCACCATGGATGACAGTGGCAAATACCATTTCAACTTTATGCAGCAATGTGGGGCTAGCAGCTTTATGTGGCCATGGCGCAAGGACATAGATTCATTATGGAAGACAATGCGCATATTTTATGGGCCGATAAACTTTGAAGTGAAAGGCACTCTCAATCTTCTACCTGTGGAACTGCACACCATCAATACCAAATACAAAATTCTGAGCCGGCACTGGAATTAACTGGTGTCCATACTGCAATACAATAGTGTCAGTCACCAACAGGATTGAAAATAGACATCCCTACACTTTGCTTTTCAATCTTCAAAACACAAGCTGGTGGCAGAATTTCATAGTCACTCCTCTGGCCCATGGATTAATGCTAACTTAATATACAGCCTCACAAAGAGACAACCAATCGGGTTGCACATTCTTGTCAACCCATGTTTTATAAGCCAGTAGTATGTTAGCTGTTAGTAATGTTCAGTAAAGTTTTTTTTTTAAAGCAAACAAATTTGATGGGTAATTACATTCACTGTGTTAACTAGTTACATTCACCACGGTATGTTGGGTCAAGCATCACCTCTGTCAGTAATGTTATTGAACTGTCAAATTTCCCCAGGTTTTGTAGTGCTATATCAGTCATTAGCAGCAGCATGTTAGCTATTAGGCACATTCAGTAAAGGTTTTACAACTAAAATAAATGTGTGGTGTTACTCGTTACATTCACCACTGCATGTGGTGTCAGACATCACACTTGCCAGTAATTTAATTGTCAATTTTTTGCATGTTGTATACCATTATATCAGTCAGTAGTAGTAGTATGTTAGTTGTTGGGCATCTTTATTACAGTTTTACTAAGCAACACATATGTGTTGTGTCACTTGTTACATTCACCATGGTACATGGTGCCAAACATCACATTTGACATTAATGCAATAGAATTCTTGTAAATATTTGTTTCTTGTGTTTAATGCAACTCATGACATATGTTAGTAAACGTTTTACAACTAAATCAAGTGTCTTGTGTCACATGTTACATTCACCATGATGTGTGGTGTCACTTGTTACACTCACCACATTAGAGTTCTTTTATCTCAGGAACATATGAAGCTTTTATCTTCCAATATGTTTATTTTTTCATGCTTGGTTCATAGTATCTTGAAATGAATCACAAAACTAATCTAGAAGTAATCTGATAATTTGACCCTCATGTCACACTTTGGTAACCCCTTTTCATGAACAGACCCATAACTAAATGGTAATTCTGAGACTCAGCAACATCGGCAGACAAATTTGATTCTGATGTATTTAAGACTCCTTGTGATCCAAAAACAAGATGAAACATATAGGGCTCCAGATAGCATACTGTATACATTTTTTCCCAACATAAGACTTAAAAAATAAAAATGCAGGTCTCTCTGTGAGTGATAGCTGATGTGTGAGCAGAAAATTAATGTAATTTGGAATAACAATAATTACATCATGAGGAAAGTCACTTGAATGAATTTGACTAGGATGAGAAATATAAAATCAGCATAAAAATGTAAATAGACAAACACAACAATTCAAACTCTTAAATTAAATGACAGTAAATCAGTAGGTTACTCCCACACACAGCTATTCATTTGGTTCCATGTCATAGTAGAGAACATTTTACTGTGATTTGCAAAAGCGTGCGTGCATCATGCCGAATACCTAATTGACATAACAAATACTGCAACAAACATCAATTCAGCGCACAACAAAAGTAATGTTTAATGTGGAGGGCAATGCCCACCATACCCCCAAATTTAATCATCTCCAGGTGGTGGACACTGGGAGACAGGAGACTACGACAGCCCCAGAACCAGATGATGGCAAAAATTAAAAACACAACTCCCATAACGGTAAAGTAAAAAACCTGTAGGCAGTCCCAAACCTGGGACCATCACTGCCATAGGCAGCATCCCTACCAGTCACACCAAGCGGCCAGTTCAGCAGCAGATGGCTGCACTCCTGCATTTAACCAATGCTTCCTGCAAATACCTGTCACTAGCAGTCTCTGTTCTTTCCCTCCTCCCTCGCTATTCCCCAACCCTTGCTATATCTTCACTGTCATTGCTTCTATTGGTGCCCATACTGAGTTGCTCATATTCAAATCACTCAATTTGGTTTGCCAATATAAAAGATACCCTATTCAGTCACTAATGTGGCCATTTCTGTTCAAATATTTTGTCACTTTTTGGAAAACATTTAAAACATAACATTTAGACACAGTTCAACTAATGTTTTATATTTTTTTCTGACTTCCTTCACCTTGCAGTTTGAATTTCATTCCATTTTCATTTATTTATTCAGGACAATTACTCTTGTGTGATTAAACCACTCATTTATAATGGTATCCCATACTGAGCAAGTGTCAGATATTAAACATACACATTGCGCCATATGAAACATATAAAAGTGTAAAAAGGTAAAATAAAATATGCAAATTTCAGTGTCTGGTTAATAAACAAGTTATTATCTTATTAACTAAGTGTAGCAGAAACAGCAAGCCTTTGGTTTGAGAGCAGAATCCACAAAATACTAAGTAATACTGTTTTGTTTGGACGTGGACAATTAGCTTGTTAAAGTAATGGTGGCAGAACATTTCCTAGCCAGTGGACCTCCATAACTAAAAATGTTGGGAGCCCCAGTTGATACTACTATTAGGAGTGATGTGTTTTATATACTGTAGGCATTTGATCGTAGGCATCTACAAGCTGCCTTTATGAGTGGACAAGAAGAAAGATAATCAGGAATAAAGCCCTTACAGCAGTTGAGAGTAACTAAAGAAATGCAGCTTGAGGCTGTCTTCTGAGGAAATTTCATTTAAATCTCTGTAAATTGTACAGTGATGAGTGCTGAAAGGAAAATAAAGAACCAATTGAGCCATCCTATTCTACACAATAATAAGTCACACTAAAGAGCTATTAGGGGCATAACTACAGCATAACACAAGTCCACGTAGTCAAGCAGTGGCAATATTTTGAGTCTTAGAATAATTTTAGTAGACTTTATGGGGCCAAGAATGTTTCATTCCTATAAAGAAACAATAATTTGAATCCAAGGCATTTTAATAATTCATTAATGTGAGCATCACAGAACCTGCTGGGTCCAGTCAGAACCATAAGTATTTATAGGTAACATTTTCTAAATTGCCTCCATTTGCTAAGGAAATGGTAAGAAGATCAGAACTGGAGATTTTATTCCCTACTAGATTCATTAGCGTGCAAGCAGGGTGCTTGTTGTTTTCAGTTTACCTGTTCCTGCTGATTACTCCTTTGCTAAAGTCACGATCCTCCGTCTGTGGCAAAATAATCATTTAAACATGTACTGTACAAACTATTATGTCCCAAACAGAGGGTTATGACTTCAAAATACAAGTAAACAGCAGAAGCAGATAAACTCTATTTGGAAAGTATTCTGTTCCCATTATGGTTAACCTCAATATGAAGAAAAAAAGGAAAGAGAAATACAAGCAATATATAAAATATTAGCCGAATTGTGTTGAAATATTGTGTTTGTCATAGTGTTCTCAAATGTCACAAAGTGTCTTTAAGTGTATCAGTTACCTAATGGAGCCATACTCCAGGCATCATTTTTGTATGTATGACTTGCAGTGACTGCTGACCAAAAATTATGACCTGAGAGATGAAAGTACATCATATTCTTTTACAGTTTATGATTGTAAAAAAGTGTTTACTACAGCACATGTGCTATGCCATTCTGGGGATAATCATCAGCTTTGACCATAAGTAAAGCTCCACAGTTTAGATACAATGTTTTGCTACAAGCATATCAGTTCTGGATTCATAGTGGGAGAAGGTCATGTCACTATAAATTCAAATATCTGGGAGGATCATACTACTAAGAAGGATAAGGAGGTGGATATACAGTAGCATAAACGGGACAGTGTTACTATACAATATAATACAGCATGTCTTCCATTTCTACAGTAGTTTAGCATTTATCATTAACCTTGTTTCAGTTCTGACATAGTGTTTGATATAATTCCCCTGCGTGCTTGCAAATCTTGGCACTAAGTAATATTTCATACTGTAAATCCTATCCAAAACACATTTATCTAGTCAACAAAAGCTGTACATGTGTTTAATTTGACAGGCAGGTGATTTCATGGTCTGCTTCACTTTTCTTAACAGAATTTGAGATTCCTTTCTACTTTGCCCACATTATAAAAAGTTGGTTTGCCCTGGAATTATTTTCAGTGTTCTGCCTCAAATGCAATATATTGATCAGTCTGAACAGTTTTAGAACTACCACCAACATCACCAGTACAGCGACTACAGCACAAGGTCACTGTACGGAAGGTCACTGGACCCAGGCACTGTATCTGGGGGACTTGCATCCCCTCCCCTAATCAGCTCTGACTCAGAGTTGATTATAAAAAGTGGGGGTGGGTGTAGGGAGAACAGCCCTCTGTGTGGGGGGCTGGGGGGGCAAAGCCCCCAGAAGAAAACATGTGTACAACTCAGAAACCATCTGCTGATGGCAAATGTGGTCAACATGACAGTTTTGCTGTTCGGTCGTTCAACACACTTTTTGTCAACGACTTGTCATAGATCCAGAGATACTAGTTCCCATCCACAAGTCTCTAGAAAAAGCTACTTGAAAAGTAATGTCAGCAGTAATTGAGCTGCAGGCACTGCTAAAATGGTATAAAAAAGTACCAGGTGAACATAACATGGAGTGGAATACCCATTTGCCCATCCTGATCATAAAGAAGTGGTCCAAGAAGCTGCTTGTGAGACTGATAAGGTCCCATTCCCTGCATAGTCCCCTGAGAAGAATTCCAGGAAACTGGATACAATGGCCCAAAAAGTGTATTCAACAACTTCCCTGTTCCTAATGCAGGCTTCTTATTTGGGGCATGCATCTCAGTACTAGAATGCTCCATGGAATGCAATGATGGCACCGATTGATAAGGCTGATGGTGAGGTGACATAGGACTGTGTCAGTAAAGTTAGCCCTGAATGCCACTAAATACCAGTTAAATATGGCTGTCAACACCAGTGACTCTGCTTCATGGGTCTTAACCTATCCAGTGTCATTGAGGAGGTTTGCCTGTCTAAGAGCTGCCATCCTTTCCAAGGACTCCCACACTAAAGCTATTGACTTCTCCTTTGAGGGGAATTCCTTATTTTGTGACAAAACAGAGGCATACATGAATAAAGTGGATGAGTACAAGACCACTTATAAAAACAACACTAAAAAAGGAAAGGCTTCCACTTTTTGCAGGGCATATGCAAAGGAAGGCAGGGGTAGGGACTACTATCAAAGACCATATGCATCCTGTGAGTACCAACCCCAACAAGGTTTCTACAGAGGCAGAAGCAGGAGGTGTTCAGCCGTAGCACCAGCCCCCAGGTCACAGGCAAAGAAAAACCCATATAAAAGTTGCCAAAGGTTTCCAGTCATCCTTTACCAGTAGGAGGAAGATTGACACACTACTTTCAGGAATAAGTAAAAATTAACACTCACAACTGTAGCCAGTATGTCAGGGATTCAGCTTTACAATTTAAAAGGATTTTCAAAGTAACAGAGATCAAAATGCTTTCCATCTCATTCACCAACAGAAAGAATTGTACTGGAACTAGAAGTAGGAAAACTGCTGCAAGCAAAAGCAGTAGAAAAGATCATTCCCTCACAGTGGGGAAAGGGTCAGTTTTCAAGATATTTCATGACTAAAATGAAAAATGGGAAATGGCAATCCATTTTAGATGTAAGATACCTGAACTAACATATCAAAAAGGAAAGGCTGGAGCTGGCCCGGTGGCACTGAGGGCTGAAGCAATGGATGCTTTACCCCGCAGCACACCAACGACCCATGTTTAGGAGCAAGCACGGGTCAACGGGGGGTCAGCAGGAGTGGAGAAGGATTCAGCATCCCCAGACAACTCTCCTTCTCTGGGGTGTGGGGTCCTCCAGTGGTCGGTGTTTGTCTGGCCCCTAGCAGTGGCTTGGGGCTGGCATACCATTGCTGTATATACATGGGAGGCGCAGGAGCAGCCATCAGATGTGCTGTGGGATGACGAGTGCCCAGTACATCCCCTGAAGGCAATGCACGCTCCAGTGCCAGTGGGAGTAAAACAGAGGAAAAAGATGACACCCTGATGACATGGCTTGATGGCTGTCCACACAATCTCTGGCTCAAATGCATTGCGCAGACTGGATCAGTACAAGGTGAGGAGTTGGGGGATCCTTGTCACCCCACTTCAGGATTAAGCTGCAGGAGTTAATGGGTGAAGTCTCTGTAGTGTGCGGTTGATACGGACAGAGGTTGGAGTCCCGATACGATGCCATGACATAGGAGCAGATCACATAGAGCTGAAGGGAGAAAAAAGCATAGCCAAAAAAAAAAGAAAAGGAAAGGCTCAAGATGATTACACTGACTACAGTGATACCATACCTGCTATTAGGAGAATGGTTGGCATAATTGTACCTGAAAGATGCCTACTTTCACATTCCAGTCAGACCAAATCACAAAAAATAACTCTGTTCAAGCAAGAAAACTGCCAGTACAAGTTCATAGCCCTTCCTTTTGCACTCCCTCAGCAGCTAGCATCTTCACAAATTGCCTAGCAGTGGTGGCAGCACACCTAAGTAGACAAGGCTTGGTGGTTTATCTCCACCTAGACAACTGGCTACTCTCAGGAAAAACAGAGTGAGAGGCAATATGATCTATGCAAATGGTAAAGAGCTCCCTCAAGGACCCAGTATTCATGAAAAATCTGCAGAAGTCTTAGACACAGCCAGTTCAAGTGCTGGACTTCATAGATGCAGAGCTGGATACCCTGCAAGGGAATGCTTTCTTTACATGGGAAATGAAATCAAATCTTTTTTTTTCAATTCAAACTTTATTCACCACATTTTCTACAATACAGGAGGCAGTAATACAAGTTTGAACAGCAAGTTTCTAGTGCAATCCAACACTGCCCCCAAACCCCCCTACCCCCCCCCGGCACAGCGGTTACTTCATATATTGTAGTAACAGGCTATCCGTATTAACGAAGATAAGGTAACAGATAATTGACTGCACGTTATACCCTATCAGAGGTAATTAATGTGTGAAGGGGATCCCAAATATGCTTATACCTGTGTAACCTATTATGGAGGCTTTGCAATAGCCTTCTCTGTGTGAAGATTTGCTAGGATCTCATGGATCCACTCCTGGTATGTTGAACAAGTCCCTTCTTTCCAATGTCTAAGTATAATTTTTTTAACCGAGAGTGCGATCACAGATATATGAAATCTCCGGATTTTAACCTTAATTGAAGACAAGTCTCCCAGGAGGCAGATGTCAGGTGTGAAACAGTCCTGTAATCCCAGTAAAGGGCCCAGGTTAACTTTAATTAGATTACATAATGAAGCTATCTTGAGACACAACCAGAATATGTGAAAGAGTGACCCTGCTTCCTGGGAACACCTAGTGCACCTATCTGTATCGAGGAGGCCCCATTTCACCAGTTTGACTGGAGTATAATACAAATTGTGCAAAATGTGAAATTGCATAAGGCGTAATCTATCTTGGGACACATATTTATGACAGTACATCCAGAGAGCCAACCAGTTAAAGGTATATTGGGGAAAAAATGGGTTCCAAAAACTGGTAGGGCCATTGCCATTCCCAAACTGCCATTGGTACAGTACTTGATATATCTTAGAGATAACCCCTGAGGATTCAAGAAGAGAGGAAAGTTCAGATACCAATGCAAAAGCCGCTGGGCGGGGAGGGATGGTACCAAAAACCGTAATTAACAAATGCTTCAGTTGAATAACCTTGAATACCTGAGAAACTGGAATATTAAACTTATTGATAATCTCAGTGAACTGGAGCCAAGCCCCAGTCTCATTCAGGAACGAGGAGACTATTCCCTCTCCTAACTGAGGCAACCATGTACGGGAAATTTTTTGCTTATTTATGGTAAAGGCCAGAGAATTACAGATAGACTGAGAAAGGTCTTTACTCGGATTATATCTCAGGAAGGAGCACAGTTGCGAATGAACTTTTACTGAAGTCAGGATAGTAGGACATTTACTGTATTAGCATTCTGCAAGTGAGAGACTTTAACAAACAGCATGGTCGAGGATCCATGTTCATAGCCTGGATAAAGTCTAGTTCAATGTTAATTCAATCCGGTCTGAAGTTTTCCGAACCCAGCCTTACCCATTTCAGGTACTTAGCAAGGTGACTAGCCCAGTAATAAATTGCCAAATGAGGAATCTGCAGCCCACCCTCATTTTTAGGGGCGGCTAACTTATGGTACGCCAACCTGGAGTGCCTATTAGACCAAATGAACTTAGTAAAGAGTTTATGCATTTTCTGAAACCAGGATAAAGGGACAAATGAGTTAAGATGTGACAGGGGGTAAAATAAATGGGGGAATACATTTATCTTAATTATATTAATATGGCCCCATAATGAGATCGGAAGCTTGTCCCATCTCTCTAGATCCTGTGTAATCACCAGAGAAAGAGGCTCTAAATTTTCTTTAAACCATAGGGAAGTGTTACACGTTAACTTTATGCCTAGATATTTAATAACCTGGGGTGACCACCATAGTCCCAAAGGGACAATGTCTACCTTGAAAACCTTATGGTTAAGAGGAAAAAAAGACGTCTTATTAGGGTTTAGCTTATAATTCGAAAAAAATACTAAATTTAGTGATCTCCCTTAACATGTCCGGAATAGATGTTACTGGGTTGGCCAAATGTAGGAGGAGATCATCAGCATATTGTATGCTGTTATTGTCACTACTTTATTCCTGATGGGAATATCTTGTATTCCCGTATTATTAAGAATGTTTTGAATAAGGGGTTCAAAATAAAGATTAAAAAGTAAGGGAGAAAGGGGGCATCCCTGTCTCGTACCTGACTGCAACATGAAGGATTTAGAGAAGGCCCCATTACCTGAAATCCTCATAGAGGGAGACTGATATAATGCCCTGATCCAGTCTATGAACATGGAGGGGAATCCAAATGCCTTAAGAGCTTGAAATAAAAAATTCCAATTTACCCGGTCAAATGCCTTCTCAGCATCCAGGGAGACCAGTCCCATGAGAAAGGTAGCATCCCTGGACTTGGAGAAGACGTTCGAGAGGGTGTGCAGGTGATCTGAGGATGAGCGCCCCCTCATAAACCCGACCTGAGACATACCAATCAAGTCCGGGAGGACCAGGGTTAGTCTATCCGCCAATATCTTTGAAAGAATTTTGACGTCCTGATTCAACAGGGATATTGGCCTATAGCTCTGAACCAATTCTTGGTCCTTATCCAGTTTGGGTAATAGAACTATCAGGGCTTCAAACAAATGAGTATCTACTACCACCCCAGAAAGAATGTGGAGGTAAAGATGATGCAACACTGGCAATAATTGTTCTCTGAAAACTTTATAAAATAGAATGGAAAACCTATCCGGTCCCGGAACTTTATCCGAAGGCAGGGCCATTATAACAGCCAAAATTTCCTCCTGTGATAAAGGGGAGGATATGAAAGTTTTGGGGGAGTTTGACAAGGAAGAAGGTGAGCTTCCCTGAGGTACTCCTCTAACTCTTCTATAGGAGAAGGACTATCCATATCCCTATATAATTGCTCATAAAATATAGCAAATTCCTGCACTATCTCTGAGGGGGATACCCTCAGGGTCCCATCAGCCTGTGCCCTAATTGGAGGTATAAATCTTGCCGACTCTTGCTGCTTTATGCGTAAAACCAGTAAGTGCCCCACTTTTTCTCCCTGATCCGTAAAACAGGCTTTAGTACGAATGATGGCCAACTCTGCTTTTTCCCTTAACAATCCCAAATATCTATCCTTGATTACTAATAATTTCTGTCTCTCCTCCTGAGAAATTTTGTTTGGCTGTTTAGCTTCTAATTCTCATATTTGAGACAGTAATGAAAATAACTCTGCTTCCTGCGCCCTCTTTCTTTCTGTAGCTAAACTAATGAAAAGGCCCCTTATATAGGCCTTAAAGGCTCCCCATAAAATGTCCAGCTTTGTACTTTCTATTGGATTGCTAGAAAAAAAAAACAATCCTGTCCTTCACCAGTCCATGATACTTCTCATCTTTTAATAACTGTTCATTTAATTACCATCTGGTCTCTTTCTTGGGAATATTAAGAAAAGTCAGGTTACACAACACCAGAGAGTGATCCGATATGGGACTGGTTGGATTGAGGTGGACAGCATACCTGGCAAGAGCTCATGAGAGACTAATAGGTAGTCAATGCGAGACTGCGTTCTGTGTACTGGCGAACTAAAAGTATATTCCCTGGAGTCGGGATGCAAGACTCGCCAGACGTCGCACAGACTGCATTGGTCCATCAATTCCTTAAAGACCCTTTGCCCAGGGGACAGTCCCCTCCACCCATTGCCTGACCTATCTATGTTAGGGTCCAAAACTAAGTTAAAGTCTGCCCCCAGGATAATGGGAATAGGAAGTATGGGAAGAATTGTGGTAATCAGCTTCATAAAAAAAGTGGGATCATCCACGTCTGGTCCATAAATGCTGCCAAGCAATAGTGGCGTGGCCCAAAGAGTACCCTGAACTAAGACGTACCTGCCCTCAGAATCCTTGAAGACCAGGGAGGGAATAAATGGGACATCTCTATTAACCAGCATCATAGCCCCACAACTGTTAGTAGCCCCTGAGCATTGAAAACCTGCCCCACCTGTTGCCTCCTGAGTTGTAGTGCCTCAGTATCTAGCAAGTGAGATTCTTGTAAAAACGTTATTTGGGCACGCAGCAAGCTCAGGTGTTTAAGTACCTGATATTGCATGGATTTTTTTCTAATCCCCTTCACATTCCACGTAGCAAGATTAATGTTGCTAGCATCTATATTGACAAATGTGAATCCAGAAAGAACATATGGCAATTACTACGACTGTAATCCAGATACCCCTGTGCCTCTGAAACTGCTGTGCCATTCCCCCACCCCCAAACCCTTCCATCTCTATCCAAACTAACCCCCCCCCAAATAACACCCAAACAAGACATTACATTAACAAACCCAGAAAACTGCATTTAAACCTGCCCTCCTATCCCTCCCACTGTCATTAACGACGTTCAGCAATTATCGTTTCCTTCTCCCCCAGCCCTGACCATCCTCCCCTAAACCCAAGTAAGGTTTGTATAAGCCCCCTATATAATAACAAAAGGGTGATGAGTAACCTGTATTGCAATAACGGGCCGTAACATCGCCAGCTGATCCACCCTTAAAAAAACAGTGGGAGTGACCCTATGTTAGCAAGGCATAAGCACTGAAAAGATCTGGATTTTCCCAACTCTCGTGCCTTGCCTATTGAAGGGGACTCAGCTCAGAGAGTGAACATGAGGCCAGGCCAAAGTGATGTGTCCGATCTGCCATGCGGGCCACGTCCACAACAGGACTCATTTGCCCCAAGGAAGAAGGACATGCCACTCCCCCTCTAATTGTAAAGCCCTTGTGCTAGAAAAAAACCCTATCCCAGATCATTAAAACCGCTAGCCCCTGTTACAGAAAACTCAAACTCCCTCTAGTTTTACCGGTGCAGAAGTGCATGCCAATGCGTTGTGATAGGAGGACATCAACGCACCTTCTTAATATCCCCCAACTTGTAGATGTTAATACCCTGAGAGGTATAACCTTAGGCCTTTACCAAGCCCTTCCCCATCACATACCTGCTGGGGGGTACTAGATAGGACTGTTGCTGAAATTACTCGCCACAAAACCGGAGACCAAAAAAAATTAAACGGCTTGTTTAAATGAAGCAACAGTCCCAGAAAACACTAACATACGCATCCATTCACAGTCTCATTAACACTGAAAAAGTGGAGTCCCTTCAGCCCTCTAATTGGGTTTAGATAGGAGTCCAACATTCATTTAACTGTGCTCATCCCTAGAGATTCCTTCAAGTGACAGCCAACACATTTCAGACAGGAGCTCTTCCTTTCAGGTATTCTAAAGGCGTCTCATGTATCCCTAAAAAGATCAGGCAGGGACATCTTTAAGCCAGCAAGAGCTGTCTCAGGATCCTCATAAGCGGCCCAGGAACCGGCCACCTGTACCTGTTGCCTGGCTGGGTACCCCATGCAAAATTTAAGACCAGCAGCAATAATCTTGGAGGCTACTGGGTGAAATGCAGAGTGTTTCAGATGGACCGAGCCCGTTAAATCCTGCGCTATCCTGAGCTTGACTTGCTCCCATCGGACTTCCTGGAGTTCTCTGACTTTATACAAGAAGAGTTGCCGCTCCAAAAAATTTAAGAATCTGCATATTATAGGACAGGGTGTTGCTCCAGGAGGGGGCTTCGGCCTTAGAGATCTGTGGGCTCTCTTGATTATGTACTTAGCCCCAAAGGGAGAGGGGCCAGCGATCTTCTCCACCAACTTCTGGACAAATGCAATAGCAATCTGGCCCTCTTCTCCCTCCAGTAGCCCAAGGATCACCACATTATTTCTCTGGCTATGACCTTCGAGGTCTTCAAGTTTAGCTTCAAACTGTGCCAGTTTCTGGAGCATAGCTGCCATCCCAGGATCAAACCTTTCAACTTGTTTCTCCAGAGAGGAGATCCTGGCCGTGTTATCTGTAGTACAGACCGTAACCTCTTCCAACTTTCTCGTAAGTGATTTAATCTCTGATGCCATTTCATTTATCTCTTCCCGAAATGGCTTAAACTCTTCTAGGAATCTGCATAACGTGAGTGGTTCCTGGCCTGTGCCCTGACTCATAACCTCTGCTTTCTCAGCTCCACTCGAGGCCCGTGATTTCTTCACGGCCTTTTCCGGGGTAACTGGTGGGGTGTGTTTTTGCGGCGCCTTCTTCATATACACCTCCATTCTTACTCGAAATCGCCCAGCAAGAACACCAAGTAATAGGGAAGCAGTATAACTCAAGATTGTAGGGTTTAAGGCAAAATAAACACAGCAAAAAACACTTTAAAGGAGACAGGAGGCTGGAGCTATGTGGAGGAGCGTCTATCCGGTAGCTTGCATCATGTGGTCCCTCAAATGAAATCAAATCTGATTGCTACTGCAGAATCATTTACACTGGGCCACCCAAGACCTGCAGGGATTTACTGCAGTTACTGGGCCACATGGCCTCATCAACAGCAATGGTGACGTAGGCCAAATTTCAGTGGAGGAACGTGCACTGTCACCTAAGGGACCAATGGTTTCAAGGGTGGTATTCACTGTCCAAGCTGAATCCTGTCACAAAGATCTTTGTGTGGGCACTGCAGTGGTGGAATAACGAAAGCAACCTCAGAGAGAGCACCACCTTCCCCCAGATATCCACAACAAGTATCCTTACAACAGATACCTCACTCTTAGGGTGGGGAGCCCACCTGGAGGCCCTCACAGTAAGTGGTGTCTGGGCAGTATTGCTGGCAATGCATTCCTTTTCCTCCCCACTACAAGGTCAGTTTGTTCAGATCTGAACAGGCAACAGCACAGTAATGCATTACATAAACAAGCAGGAAGGAACAAGATCCTCAAAACTGTGCACAGATGCCATGAGGTTTTGGGACCCAGCTTATTCCCTGGATAGAAAAATTTTGACCATATATCTGCCAAGCAAAGGCAATGTCCTGGCAGGTTCCTGAAGCAGAGTCAGCCATGGAAATCATGAGTGAACTTTGAACCAGCAAGTGCTAGCTTCAGTCTTTAGAAGATGGGGCACCCTAGAAATAGACCTGTTTGCCTCTTGGGAGAACAATCAGCTCTCACAATTTTTTTCCAGGCCACCAGCAAGGGGCACAGTCACAGAAGATACCTACTTGTGGACTGAACAAAGAGGTTCCTGAATGCCTTCCCACTATTCCCACTGTACAGAGTGTGCTCATAAAGCTCATGATGGAGCCAGCAACAATGATCCTTATAGTCCTCGACTGGGCCAGACAAGCTTGGTACTCAATACTTCTGACTCTTTGCAGCAGAACAGCAATCTGTCACTGAAATGCAACCTGGTGACATTCTCACAGGGTAGAATAACATTCCCAGACCTAAGGGTATTGTTCTTGCTGAGCCAGATTTCTCTGGTTTTAATCTATCAGAATAGGTGAAAGCGCTGAAGTTGCCCAGTAAACCAACAAAAAGTAAAGTATATTCCTCCTAGTGAAAAGGATTTTCATACAGGTGTGCTCCCAAGAGCCCAATGTTGTGCTTGATAATGAACTGATGTTAAAAGCACAGGTGTCAGCAATTGTCAAGTCCTCATTCTATCTTTTGAGGAACATCACCCAGATAAAGCACCTTGTTCCACCCAAGGACCTTCTTATGTTGGTTCAGGCCTTTGTGTCCTCTTGTCTTGATTACTGCAATGCTTTATAACTAGGGTTACTGGGGGTGGATCTCCATCACCTGCAGCTGGTGCAGAACACTGCAGCCAGGTTGTTGACAGGGTTGTCAAGAACTAGCCATGTCATGCCAGTGCTGGACGAACTGCACTGGCTGCCAGTGTGATGGAGGATCACCTTCAAGGTTGCATTGCTGACCTGTAAGACCCTACACAGACAGGGACTGGGTTACTTGCAAGAACTCCTTGGGCCTTACTGTCCCCTCCGCCCACTCTGCTCCACTGATGAGGGATTGCTAGAGGTTCCCAGGGTCCATCTTCAGACATCAGGTGCTGGGGCTTTTTCTTTTCTAGCTCAACTTTTTGAAACTCTCTACCTCATTGGATTAGAGAGTGCCTGTACATCAAGACTTTTAAATCCTCATTAAAAACATACTTATGTGGAGGAACCTATCATGACAGATGCCTCCACTTGGAACCATCAACTAAGGCTGGGATGGAAAGTCACATCCACCCCTTTGTGGTTGGAATTTTTTTGGAAAATTTTGGTATGATTTTTTAAAACCCCAACCATCACATATTATTATAGTAGTTCAAGATCCAACAAATGTTAGAGGCAATGTGGACAAACTGGAAGCCACTGGCACATTTGTTGGGGCTGCCCTGCTCTTGTCACCTTTTGGCAATCAATACAGCAGGCAGTGCACTGTGTCACTGGATTCCTCCTGCCCTTGCAATTTGAGGAGTGGGTGATGGGATTCCCAGAGGCAATTGGTGCTAAAGGAGATACAAGAAAGGTCTTATTAGGGGAGATCATGTGATGCAGAGTGCTGAGTAGAATCTCCCTCAAGAAGCTCCTGCCTCCCAATCATTAATTCATCTCGTTCTGAGGTCCTAACCTACTATTTTCTCAAGTTTTTGAGATTCAACGCTGTTTAATAGCTGTGGCACTCTGGACTGGGCATATTTCGGGCAGATGGAGGCTTACACGAAGAATGCCCCACAGAAGCGTCCCCCCCCAGCAACTCCTGAGAAGGCCTCTAAGAAATCCAGGGCCTCGGGTGGCTCTGGGCCTGATCCTCCGAGCCAAATTGGTGAACAGGAGCCTTTAACTCTTTCCAGGTTCCTTGAGGAATTTAAACCCTTTTGAGAGGAAATGAAGGATATGGCAATGGATTTGAAATCTCTTTCCAGAAAGCTGGACGAACTCTTGCTATCTGTGTCTGATAATACAGCTTGAATCATTTCCATAGAGAAAAAGTTTCAAAGTCTCGACCCTGACCTGGTCTCGATGCGCCAGAAATTATCTCGTTTTGAATCTAACCTTGAGGATCTAGAGGGTCGGAGCCATAGAAATAACGTTGTGATCCTCGGATTACCGGAGGAAGAAGGCCAATATGTTGTTGCATTTGTTCAGAAGCTGGTTGAAAGAGTGGCTGGCCCATCTCCATTCGGCCCCGGCTATATTATAGAGCAAGCTCACAGGGCTTTATGGCCTAAACCTTCCCCAGAGGACTCCCCCGCCCCATTGTTTGCCGGTTTTTGAACTATTTGGAGGGACAACACTTTCTGCAAAAAGTATGAGCTTTGCAAGAGGTTGGCTGGAAAAATACAAAGCTGAGAATTTCACAAGATCTGCCCACCTCGGTTCGCATGAAACGCAAAGCATTCCACCCTATTGTTTCCAAGTTAATCGCGGCAGGTTTAAAGTTCAGGATGGGTTATACAGCCAGGCTACAGATCTCAATGAACGGATCCTGGAAAAGCTACGATGACCCTGAAGCGGCTCTGATGAGTCTTAAGTCCACGTTGCCAGATCTTTTTAAGGACTCTTGAGTGGATGTGTTGCAGTATGGGGTGATACACGGAGTCAAGAGCTTGAACTTTCGTTTTTCCTCTTGGAGAAATCTTTCAAAAGTGAAGACCTGGGAAAATTGCATCTGCTGATTTGGACTGGGGGGATCATTTATTTTTAGTTGTTTAACCAGGTATAGCACACTAAGCTGAAAGCTTTTTTACAGGAGTGACCTGGGAGCACAAGGAGGTTAAGTGACTTGCTCAGGGTCACACAGTATGCAAGTGGAAGCTGTGGGATTCAAACCCAGGTCTGGTCTGCTGGATGTCACCAGATTTGCAGCTCATCGTGGGCCATCCTAATTTTTCTCTTTTTTCGGTTTCACAAAGGGCGCATACTGGTCTGAAGCAGTGGACACTTGGGGTTTGGGGCCTTCTTAAGAGGGGAATTGCGCACCAAGTTTTGGCAGTTTCATTTGTTGGGGGCAGAATGAGTGAAGATAGATTGGCTGTGAATCAGTTTTTCATTTTTCTCACCTGGATTGGTACTAGGATGTCCTGGGTTTTCTCCATTCCTGACTCGCATTTAGCTAGGATAGGAAACCGGCCACTAGAGGGCGTTCCAAGCATAGGGGACTCGCGAGGAAGCTCAACTCGAGGAGGATTTAACAGTGCCTCACCACTCGGTTTGTGCACAGTACTCTCAATTTCGCAGGGAGGGCCTGTGCATTGGATGGCGGGTTGTTGTGGGTAGAGGCGTTTGTTATGCCTTCCCCTCCTGTGGAGTGATCACATTTTCCCTTTTCTCTATTCCTGCCCTCAATATGTGCTGTAGCTATCTCCCCCTCTAGGGGTTTCTGGTCTGGCTTTGGTTTTATGTCGGTCACCTTGTGTGGCAAGCAGGGTTTCTGTTTCCCTTTTGATACTGTCTTGGTTACCACGAACACTTGGGTGGTGTATGGATCTCTTTGTGGTCCCTTTAAAACAAATTCCCTTAAGCTTACATTCTGGTGGGATCAAGGTGAAAGCCCTCTCTCGTTGGGGGTATAATTAGCATTGTTTGGTTTCTTTATAATGTTATCTGAGTGTAACAGTGTTAAATATCAGGGTCATTATCGGGGTGGGAGTAGAGGAATAGCACCAGTACTGTGCTGAATGTTGCTTGTGACAGTTTAGTGGGGTGTGGGCGGGTTTTGGGGTATGGTTGGAGGGTAGGGGATAGAGGGATGGGTGGGTTCTATTCTTGGGGGGGCTAGGGAGGAGGGTGGGTGCTACTGCAGTAACTCTGGGGGTATGTTTACAGGGGATATACATCCCGTGTGCTGAGTGTAATTGTTCTAATCCAACTACTTTTTCTAGATGGCTAATGAGATAACATTTGCGACTTGGAATGTTAAGGGGATCAGAAAGAAACATAAGCAATATCAGGTTCTCAAACATTTAAGTTTATTCAGTTTGCAGATAACCTTTGTGCAAGAAACCCATTTACTAGAAGCAAAAGCTTTGCAGTTAAGGAGGCAGCAGGTGGGATCGATTTACTGTGCCCAGGGCGCTGCAGATAGTTCCGGGGTCATGCTCATGATTAACAGGGGTATTCCATTTGTTTCCACACAGGTTATTACAGATGCTGAGGGAAGGTTTATCCTTGTTAAAGGTACCCTCTGGTCTGTTCCAATATTATTGGGCAGTATCTATGGTCCCAATCTGGACGATCCAGGATTCTTTATGAGGCTTATATCTATCATTCTCCCAATGCTTCCCATTAGGATTATTTTAGGGGAAGACTTCAATCACGTTCTCCACCCTAATTCAGACAGATTGGGCAGTAATCTGGGAGAGGCCACCCCCGGGCAGAAGGCATTCAAGGATTTATTAGACCAATGTGGGCTCTGCGATGCCTGGCGTGTTTTACACCCGGACTCTAGGGAGTTTACCTTCAGGTCTATGGCACATGGCTCACAGTCCCGCATTGACTACTTACTCATTTCTCAGTGCCTGCTGCCCGGGGTTAAGACCTCCTCAATCCAACCGGGTCCAATTTCCGATCATTCATTAGTAGTATGCAATTTGGTACTGCTTAATTTACCTAATAGGTAAACCAGATGGAAACTCAATGACCAAATCCTCAAGGATGTTAAATATTGCAAACTCATAAGGGAACAAATAGAATCCTTTATTTCATTAAATCCATTAGATAGTGCAAAGCCTGACATCTTGTGGGGGCCTTTTAAAGCCTTCATGAGAAGGATACTTATTAGTATGACGGTTGGTAGGAAAAGAGCGCGGGAGAAAGAACTAAAATCCTTATTAACCCAGATTAGATCCCTGGAAGTTAACCTTCTGGCCAATCCTCTAGATGAGGATACATGAAAACTCCTGGAGCTAAAGGATAAATACTTGGAGCTACTTCGAGACAAAGAAGAACTAGCAATTATTCGTACCAGGGCTAGCTATACCGATCAGGGGGAAAAGGCGGAACGCTTACTGGCATTGCATATTAAACAACAGAAATCAATGAGATTCATCCCTCTTATCAGGTCAATGGCAGATGGATCTCTTAAAGTGTCTCCCACTGAGATAGCTCAAGAATTTGCTACTTATTACACAAATTTGTATAGCGACATGGAGCACCCCCCTTGTCCTGAAGACATAGAGCGTTTCTTAAAGGATTCCCATTGGCCCTCTCTCTCTGATCGGTGTAGAGATGCTCTGGTTGTCCCTATTTCCCAGGAGGAAATTGCTAAGGTTATTAGTGAATTACCAGCTGACAAGGTCCCAGGTCCGGATGGATTTTCCTCTTTATTTTATAAGGTCTTTCGAGACCTCCTCTTACCAATACTTGGTCGTTTATTTCAGCAAATCCTATCTGGGGTGGAGACAGATCTGCACCTCTATGAGGCCTGATCGTCCTGCTCCCTAAACCTGACAAAGATCTCAAAATGGTTCAAAGTTACAGGCCTATCTCACTTTTAAATCAGGATATTAAAATCCTCTCTAAAATTCTGACTAATAGGCTGGCAGTAGTTCTTCCTGGGTTAATAGGTACAAACCAGGTAGGATTTATGAAAGGGCGCTCATCCTCCGATCACTTACGCACCTTGTCGCATGTCTTCTCGGCTACCAGGGATGCGGAGTTTCCCACAGGCTTGGTTTCCCTGGATGCCTAGAAGGCATCTGACCGTGTGAACTGGAACTTCTTGTTCCATGCTCTGGAGGCCTTTCACTTTCCCTCTCTGTTCATCTCCTGGATTGCCACCCTTTATAAAATTCCCACGGCAAGAATTTCCATGAATGGGGCCTTCTCCCATCCCTTTTCGCTCCACTAAAGTACGAGGCAGGGGTGCCCCCTTTCTCCTCTATTATTTAACTTATATCTGGAACCTCTTATTCAAAATATTCTCAATAAGGTTTCTATACAAGGTGTGAGAATTGGGCGGCATGAAATTAAAGTCACTGCATATGCAGACGACTTGTTAATACATCTGTCTCACCCGGTATCCTCCATCACGGCCTTGCTAAGGGAAGTAGCAAGGTTTAGTGGTTTGTCCAATTACAAATTGAATGCCAGTAAGTCCCTATTTTTCCCATTAAACCACAAAGTTTTCAAAAGCGATATCATTCCTTTTGGTTTATGCTGGACCTCTAGGTCATTCAAATATCTGGGTATTAAACGTTCCCGTAACCCCCTAGTATGGTTTAAGGAGAATCTGAATTCCCTATTGCAGGTGATTACGCTTGACCTTGAAAGGTGGTCTAAACTTCGTATTTCTCTATGGGGTCTGATCAACATAATTAAGATGAACATATTTCCTAGGATCTTCTACCCATTGTCCCTTCTCAACACGTTTATTCCTTTACTCTGGTTTAAAAAGACACATGGTGTCTTCACTAGATTCATCTGGGCTGATAGGTATCCCTGTTTGGCTTATCATAAGTTGGCAGCCCCTAAATTGGAGGGGGTTTGCGAATTCTCCATTTGGCTATATATTATTGGGCTAGTCACCTTGCAAAATGCTCGAGATGGGTATCTCCCGGCCCAGAAGAAGCACAACCGATTTGGCTCAAAGGAATGGGTAAGAGAGGTACTATCCAACCTGCGTACAGAAAAAGCAATAGCCTGTCTTCACAATAGACTGGCAGCTTATACTAGATTTTGGGATCCCCTCCACTCACTAATCTCTCTGGTTCCAAGCTAAACCTATTCTAGGTTTAATGTTTCTGCATGTATTTTGGCTAGGTGCTCAGCATCCACTGGTATAGGGCTGGGTTACTGCAGTAAGGGGAGGTTAGGGGGGTGGGCAGCTTCTTTTCTACAATGTATCAATGAGTCTCTGTCATTTTTACTGAATGCTGCCTTTTATGGTGGAAATGTAACAATAAACTTTAAATTATAAAAAAAAAGAAAGGTCTTATTAACTTTCATAGTTGTGGCCCTTAAATGCATCACCACTAAATGGCTGAAGTCTGGTCCCCCCAAATTGGAGGAATAGACAGCATGAATAACAAGGGTTATAGCAATGGAAGCCCTTACAGCTAAGATGTGCCTTAGACTTGACTTGCATGAGAAAAGATGGCTCACCTGGCATGTTTGGTTCTAGTCTGCTACTTCGTAGAACAACTGGGCATGGAGGGTATGAGAGTTCAAGAGGTATAATCTACAGAGGGATTTTCTTGCTTGTTTATGGGGTTATACACCAGGGGAAACATAACAGATCTATGAAATTAAAGATAAATTGTCATATGGATGGAACTGGGGAAAGGTGGGAGTGGGGGGGTGGTACACCTAATGGCTGGACTGTATATAAATGCAGATTAAGTTATCTTTTGATTATTTTCACATTTTGGTTGTAACTAGAGAGGCAGTGAATTTAAATTCTGCTGGCGAAGTGAACGCAAAGTGGGCACTTCGTGTTGCCACTCCGCTTAGTGGATTGGGCAATGCAAAGTGATCACTCTGCCTTGTCATTACCACTCCGTGTTACAGCGGAATGGCAATGCGACATAAGGTGAAGTCATTATTTTTAATGGACCTCGCATTCCTCATTATGATTCTAAGTGACTCACTTGGTGTTTCAGATTTGGCAGCTCCCCCACACATTACACGGCTTACAGTACTGTCAGTCACATGCACTTTAGCTAGGCAGGAAGAAAGTGAGTCATACAAGCAGACACGTTTACTTTCTTCTGTGCAGACAGAGAGAAAGTAGTTGGTTTTGTGACTGCTGATACTTTGAGATCAGAGTGAGGAGGAGATTTAAACTTTGATTTAGACTCAACAGCTTTTTTAAAAGCTACATTTTTTTGTCTTTTCTATACTCTTTTTTTACTTAATTTGCTTTTTCTGTAAATTTTATTTTTCTTACCTTTATAAGTAGTTAGTTGTTTGTCTGTGACTATGTGTGTGTGTTGTGTGACAGTGTGAGTAGTGATTGTTCAGACTGAGGGAGCTCAGTTGGAGAGATGAACCAGGGTGAGGGAATTTCTGGGGCAGGGGCAGCTCTTGGAGAGCGTAGTAGTGGTAAGGGTCGTACCATGCGCATGTGTGGAGGGCATGGGTGCCCATTCCAGTTGGACCACTCAAAACCTGTGAGAGCCCCCCCCCCAGAAGCAGGACCAGCACCGCCTCCTGTCCTGACTCTGAGGCAGCTGAACCACCACCAAGTCCAGCACCAGGTCCTCTGGAGCAGGATATGCCTGTTCCCATGGGCCCAGGTGTATATCCCATCCCTGTTCAGCACCATGACCAGCTGGCTGCCAGTTCATCTGGCCATCCCCTACCTGTGCCTGGTCCTCCCCACACCTCCGTTGTTTGGCAGTTTTTTGACTGTGTCAGGGGGACAGCAGTGTGGTCAAGTGCTGCCTATGTGAGGTGGAGGTGTGCTGTGGCCCCCGGGGAACTCACCTGGAGACTGGGGGCCAGCACACCCATATTCTCAATCACCAACAGTTGAAGTGGCAGGCTGCCACAGAACAGACCATGCCTGCACCTGCTGGCCATTCTGTGACAGAGGGTGCAGCTGTGCATTGCAGCATCCCTAAGAAGAGGAGGGCCACAGCAGCACCTGCTGCTCCACGAGCACCCCACCACCACCACCACTAGCAGGTCAGCCTGTAGAATGTGTGGACTCCAGAGAACTGCATGTAACACAGGCTGACTTGGCAGTTCTCTGGAGTTCTGTTGAGGATAACAACGAGAGGGTGAGTGCTGTGGAGAAGCATCTGGATCACATAGAGGGACATAAGTTGTAAATTATGTCTATGCTGGAACTGCTGCTGGATCACCATGCAATAATAATAATAAGTATCCCACATTATTTTTTTTTTCCTCACACCATGTGTCCCCCCACACTTTCCTTGCTGTGTTATAAAATGTATTTCTCCACCATACCCGACCCTTGTATGTAATTATGTCCTTTTTTTGTTGTCTTCTGTATGCGTGACACTTTGTGTTCTGAGCAGGGCAAGTATACTGTGCTAAACCGCATGCGTGCAGTCAGTCTTCTTTCCAGTCTGTGTATGTACTGCAGACACTGTCCAACTCCCTGACTTAAAAACAAACATTAATGAGTACAATGGTGGGGTGGTGAAGCATGGAGAGATACTACAAAACAGGCTTACAATACATCCAAGTAACAATTAAAAAAATTTTATGTTGTGATTTGTGACGTGAGCGTGAATCATGATTTGTGACTGCATTTGTGACCGTGATGATGAAGAACATGATTTGTATCACGAGTGACTCATGATGATGGTCCTGATTTAAAAAACGCATATTAATGAGTACAATGTTCATGCAGAATTAAGCACCACACCTGTCCAGTACTCTAAAGGGAAGCCAAAGAAACAACTGTGACTTAAGTTACAGATGGAGATTGGGCCCTAAAGAGATGCAAATGCACAGACGGATTAAGATTGCGCTGTACACTGAAGAGATGCAGACACAAAGGCACAACAACTAACCAGTGCTCACCATCAGAAATTCAAATCTGGAAAAGAATACCTTTGCTGGTTGGGGCGGGCCACGGGGGAGAGCAGTGTACTGCACTGGTGTAGTAACAGTCACTAGTACTAGTACCAGTAAAGATACCACAAAGAAGTACAAAAATCACACAGATGCAGTGGATGGCAGCATCACATTGCTGAAATTATTATGTGGCACAATAAAAGGTGTCTGATTTGATGACTTGCAGCACACACATACTCACACACACACCAAGTAATGCATAGCAAATTGAAAACTTCAGTAATATAACCACATATTTTAAACAAACTAAAATTATGCACTGCGGCAGTAACAGTCACTAGTACTAGTACCAGTAAAGATACCACAAAGAAGTATAAAAATCACACAGCTGCAGTGGATAGCAGCTTCGAATTGTTGAAATTATTATGTGGCACAATAAAAGGTGTCTGATTTGATGACACATGTCACACACACACACTAAGTAATGCATAACAAATTGAAAACTTCAGTAATATAACCACATATTTTAAACAAACTAAAATTATGCACTGCTGCACCACAACAATCGGCAAAAAAAATGGCAAGAAATATTGAAAATATTACTGTGTGTACATTAGTACAGTTATACAAGAAAAATATCATCAAAACAGAAAGCACTGTCTTTTTCTCTAAGTTAATCTACCTACACCACAGATGCACCCCCCACAAAGAACACTTCCACTGTCTCTCAGTACACAGACTGAATGTTGTACATTAACATTCAAAATCCATACACAAATAGTAAATGCTCAATGCTATGAGCACTGAAGGGTTTCCTATAATTGATGAACTAAAGTGTCAGCAAAAAAAGACTCAAAAAGGCTTTTTTAACAGCTTTTTGAAGGTTTGAATTGCAGAGAGCTCTCAAAGCAGATTGTCTCCTACAACTTTCTACACACACTACCCAAAACTGAGGCTGTGCAGAACAATCTAGAGCCCATGTGATCTGAAATCCCATGAATCACTGCAAAATTCATCTTTGGAGCTTAAAAACAAGGTAAAGTGAGGTGAAGTACATTGTTTTCAATGTACTTTGCCTTAAGAATTGGTGGAGTAGTGGTTTGGGAAGGCAGAGTAACGCGAAGTCAGTGTTTTCAATGGACTTTACATTAACCATTAATAACGCGAAGTACACGGCTTCACATTGCGGAGCACTCTGTGAATTTGCCTTCACTCTGCGAATCACTCCATGGAGCCAATTGGGGCCACTTCGCCCATCACTAGTTGTAACTCTAGTTCCCTTGTTAATCTGGGAAGTTGTAATCCCAGAGGTTCCAGAGTTAACCTTGGTGCATTTCATGCATGATAAAACTCCATTTGGAGATTAGGATGCATTCATATTCATCCTACAGCCATTCATCTTTTGAAGATTGCTCTAACTTCACAATGGACTGAGAGACTTTCACATGGTCAATGATAAAATCTTTGTGCCTTATGCTGCCTTTTTTTTATATGCTTTATCTGATCAAATGTCTGTTTTACATTGTATATGCACTTTGGTTTTTGAAAAGCGCTCTAGAAATAAATTTTGATTGATTGATTTTTTTTTTCTGTTGATAGAAGAAGATGATCCCAATGCTGTCAGGGCTGCCTACAGTTCTGAACTACCTGGTACAATTATAATACATTGGTCTGAGACACTCAGCTCTGAAGGTACACCTGGCAGCAGTATTAGCCTACATACCAGCAGGCAAGGACAAGTCCTTGGCCTCACGACTTGTCTTTAAAAGGTATTTTAAGGGCCTCAATCACCTGCATCCCTGTTAAGGGACTCTGTGCTTCCATGGGACCTAAATATCTGTCTTGCCTTGCTGGTGGGGGCTCCTTTTGAGCCCATGGCTACTGCTGCTTTAAAATATGTTACATGGAAAACAAGTTTCCTGATAGCCATGACCTCTGCCAGAAGGGTAAGGGAAGGACAAGCCCTCTGTATTAATCCAAACTACATAATTTTCCAAAAGGATAAGGTAGTCCTTAGGACCAATAGGAAGTTTCTACCTAAGGTGGTGTCTGACTTCCATCTGAACCTGTCTGTTAGTTGTCCTTCTGGTGCTCTACTATGAACATTCCAGTACAGGTGAACAGAAAGTGCACTGTCTAGATGTAAAAAGAGCACTAGAGCACTATCTTGACTGGACAATGGATGTTAGGTCCCAGGGCATACACAGCTTTACATTACCTATGAAGAGGTGTGGCAAAGGTAAACCATCTCCCATTGGATATTCTCCTGCGTACAGTTTTGTCATGAAAAAGCTAGCAAAGTACATCCCAGAGGCCTCAGGGCACATTCCACAAAGGATACCACAACTTTTGTGACAGCTACAAGAGGCAGCCCCTTTCTAGACATATGTAAAGCACCTACCTGGAAAACAGTACACACCTTTACAAAACACTACTGCCTGGAAATACAATCCAGGAGGGATGCCAGTTTTGGAACTGTTGTCTTGCAGAGCCTTTGTCCCAGATAGGTTCTTGGAACTTTCCTCCCAAGTTAATGCTAGAGAGTCAGCAATTATAAAGCATCATTGATGGATTTGTGCTGTTTGAAGAAAACATTACTCTCCATAGTAATGTTGTTTCTTCTTAGGGATCCATCAATGAGATTTACAAACCCTGACCATGCCTCCCCTTCAAGAACCTGAAAATAGGTTTACATAAGAATAAGTTCTTATCTTCTGATTGCTTGAGAATTTTTTTACTGCAGTTCCTAAGCAGTTGCTAGAATATGCTCAATATTGCTAGAATGTGGTCAGTTTTTAGAATTATATCCCCAAATCTAGAGCTTGCTTTTGACACTGTCTTCTGTCTCCAGTCCTCCAGACTGCTGTAATGAAACCAGAGGGCTGTGTTTAATGGCCCCAGAAGGGATTCACTCCATGGCTCCTCCTGCATCTTTGCAGTAGCTGTCACCATATTCATTCAGTTATTTGGCCCATGCTGAGATGGGGACCAAGATCTGTTGTTGGTTTTTATCTCTGGGTGCTTTAGGGGGCACTTACTCAGTCCAGGAGCAGCCTCGGGAATGGACAGAGAATGTAAACAAAGATGTCCAGCATGTAGGCATCAGCACATGCATAGCCATGTCTCAAAGGAGCTGTGACTCCCTAGTGGCAATGTGGCCAGGCAGCTATAGCTTTAAAAGTGTATTTCAGGTTTCAGGGCAGGCAGCAGAGTGAAAACATCTCCATGTATGGACTCGGGGTGTCTATCCCAAACTAGGGTCTTATAATAAGTAATAAGGGCTGCCCTGGTGAGGCAGACAAAAATTTAAACTATAATGGCAGGCCCTAAGAGTTTTCCATGTAGTAAGGGCTATTGGGAAGGGGGGGGGGACATCTAGAGAGTCCAGGAACTAAACAGTCAATCAGGAGGGAGTTCTGGGAACTCTATAAAAAGAGTGGCTTATTTGTAGAGGAAGAAGAGTTTTCCCAGGCATAGAAAGAGATGGAGGATGGGCGCATTATCCAAACAGCAGTCCTAGGCACAAAAAAGCCCTTTTAAACCTGAATGAGGGTGTAAGGCATAGCACCTTCGAAACCCATTGACCTGCAGAGAGAAGTGGGATTCCAACTTGTCTTCCCAGGGGAAAAAAAGTATTTGAATTGCTGTCTTGTGGAGTGAAGAATGTAAGCATCATTAGACTGGCCAAACATGTCTTTGAGCCAGTAAGAAAGAAGTATTTTTTGCTGACACAGAGACTGAAAAGAGTACCAGGCAACTCAGAGACAAGAAAGAAAAGAGGAGAGGGGAAAAAAAAAGAATATCTTGGCTGAATCAGAGACTGAGAAAGTGGTTTGGCTGAATAGGAGACGGTTTTGGAGCAAAGTGTGCCAGAGTCCAGTGGGAGACCAGGGTGACAAAAGCCTACTAAAACACCCTGGACTGAGGAAAGGCCAGAAGAGGCGAAGACAATGAAAGGCCAGATGAGGTGAAGATGACGAAAGGCCTGTCAGGCAAATGCCAAGCTTGCTGCCCATCGCCAGTACTGAAAGACTGTCTGCTGATACTAGAGCGGTACCATAAATTTGTTTTCTGTGCACCCCCTGAGACCATCATAAACTCTAAGTACATCTGGGTTGTGGTCCTGAAGAGATGTGCTGCAATCTAGTGAGTCAGATATACAGTTAAAAGGTATGAAGTCTTTGGCAGGATTTTGTAATCTGCTGTATAAGTCCAGGCAGGAAAAAATTGAAAGTTTTGTCATGTCTGTTGTGGAACATATTGGGCCCATGGCCAAGTTATGCACTTGACATTTAAAACTGTTCTTCCTTCAGGGTACCCCAATGTCCATGGTGCACCTATCCTACATCCTTTTGTTGGCCACCAGCAACCTGGTCAGATACCCACCATAACAGACTGTTACAATACTTACTGCTATGCCAATTGTAGCAATTTGGCCCTGATCAGCCAGTCATCTAAATAAGGTAAAATGTGGATGCCTTGTTCTCTGAGGGATGCCGCAATCGTGACTGACACTCCGGTGAATAATCTTAGTGTTGAGGTGAGTCTGAATCATGAGGACTGATATTGGTAATTCTGGCTCAATATCTTGAAGTGGAGGAACTGTACTTGTACTGGGCCAGTCAGATGGGAATGTGTAAATAAGCATTCTTCATATTGATGGATGTGAGATAGTCCCCATCCTTATTGATTGTACTGTTGTACCATTGATCTAGTGTCTAGATTTTGAACTGCTTGTATCAGACAAACTAATTCATGTGATTGAGGTATATAACTGGTTGCATATCCCACATCTTTTTGACACTAGGAAAAATATTGAATATATTATGTCATTGATTTGTTCCACTGGGACTGGGGCCATGGCATTGCTAATTAGTAGCTTCTTGATTGTGTCCTTGACTGCCTGGATTTCTGGTGAATGACTCAACACAGGAGAAACTATCTGTCCATCTGATATGGGTTTCTACTCAAATTCTATGGAGTATCATAGCAGTATTACTAGTAGGACCCAATTGTCTGTAGTTGTTCATCTCCATATTTTATTTTATTTATTTTCATTTTGGTAATTGGGTTAGTACACTGACAAGAACATGCTTTTGTTCAGGCACGACCCAGGTGTGAGAGCACAGACATCAGAGGTAATGTAGAATTTACAATAATTGATACAGGCAGTGCACTTTACAATAATTGATACAGACAGTGCAAAAAGTTCATATGCAGATAAGATACACTAGAGAATGTTCCCATAACAATGACAAACATTCAGTGTAAAGTAAAAGTCTTTCAGCATCTTTGCAAAAGCCTCTGCCTTACATAACGTTCTCTCCTGTAGCTGCTCCTGTTTTAATCCTCCCCATCCCCTCCTTATATTTTCTCTCCCTATTAGCTGTCCCCAGCATGACACTCTATCCCCCTTCCACATACCCCCTTGTATTTACCTCCATCCTTTACCTGCCCTCCTCCATCCTTTCTGACCAACTTGCCCTTGCTTAGTTTTGCCCTCTGACAAGGTTCTCAGCATCCTGGAGCAGTCTAGTCTAGGCAAGCCTCTTCCTTCCCTCATCCACTCCCTCTGTCATCTCTTATCAACTTGTCCTTGCTTAATTCTGCCCACAAGCAGGGTTCTGAGCATCCTGGTGGGGACTAGTTCTAGGCAAGTTTCTTCCTTCCCTTTTTCCCTCCTTCACCACTCCTACCCACCTACCCAATCTACCATTCCTCTGACTTCCCCCTGCTCTTCACCCTCGACCCTCTCATTCCAAAGTCATCCCCTAGTTCTGTCCCTGGCAGGATTCTCAGCATCCTGTAGGGGTTAGCTCTAGGCATGCCTCATCCTTCCTTACCCAGTTCCTCACCTACACCTCTCTCCTGCCCCTCCTCTCTACCCCTCTGTACTTAAATAGGAATCCCCGGTTCCTACATGTACTGAACTAATTACTCACACTTTTTGTTCTATCTGAACTGCAACTTCAGCTCACACTAGCCCTGTGTTAATTTGCATCACACAACTGGACTTTACTATTGTTATTACTGGTAATGTCCTGGCTCCACCTGTCTTCTTCGCTTCCCCCCCCCTACAGCTGGCATCCCCTGACCCTCTTGTTTGTCCTTCCACTGCAATGCAATAGATATTGTACTGATCACCTGTCTCTTAATTGTAACGCCATTCCAGCAGGTTGATGGTGACAGTGTTGTTTAGTTTCTGTATGATAATCCTCATGTATGTTAAATGTAATTGTTTGTACAATTTCTGTTTTTCTGTCCAGATGTAACTTCCACCCCCCCAAGATTGCACTAGGAGATGAGCAACTTGTTTTTCAGTATGTCTTCCTGGTGAAATATTTCAATAAATAAATAAAATATATAAAAGATGAAAAAGTTAATGATTCTCTAATAGGAGGTGCTATTGTGTTCCAGAGTGAGGAAGCATGATAACTAAAAGAACATCATCCCAAATTGGTTCAAAACAGCAGAATTTTGATATTACTTTTTAAAGCTGAGTAAGAAGAAGGTACATTAGCAAGCATGAGCTGGTCAGCTAAGTAAGTGGGAGCATTTGTGAGCATAGATTTTCAAATAAATTTGGTAAATGTCACGTTGGATTTAGCTCTGGTTGTAACCAATTTAACGGGTGCAAACAAATAAATATGTCTGCAAACTGTCATAATCTTGCTCCCACCAGTAGGTAGCTTGGGTGATCTGGCTGCGAGTGGTTTTGCTATGTCCAAATGGTATAGTTATATAGTGTTTGACTTCCATAATGAAGATGCAGTGTTGCCATGGCCATTTTGTCCCCTGCCTTTGGCTCTGCTACAGTTGTTGTTAGACAAGTAAGCAGGTTTGAAGTTGCATGATGTATTCTGTGAGAAGTAATTGGACTGCTTTCTGTCTTGTCTTCTTCTATATGGGGTGAAATCTGCCATTAAATAGTGGTAAATATGAATTTTGAGCTGACGTTTCTTTGTCTAGGCTTTTCCACATTCTTTATTCTCTTTTATACTTTATTTTTATTCAGAGAGAAAAAAAATGTAAGTAGTACAAAAGATGCACCTCAAAAATATCATAATAAAGAAGTACATTAAAAAGTGTAAGAATATTTTTTTTGAATTTTTTGAGGGGTGAACAGAAGAAAAACAATCCTAAGAGCATGTTCATTATTTTCACTATATTTTTTCCTTTTCATGCTCCAAGCTATATTCATCCAATCAAATTAGATTAAAATTTAAAAAAAGCTTAGCATTTCAGGCAAAATATAAAGAATAAAAGGAAAGAAAGTTAAGTTCTAATACAATTTTCAAGTTTTGTAAAGTCTTAGAGTTTCAGGAAATCTTTAATCCATATGCATAGTTCAGGTAGCTAAGGGAATATACTGGGTGTTATCTGCTTGTTCTTCATCCTCTTCATCTTCTTCAGACCCAATATCTGTTGGAAGGGCTATGTTTTTCTCATAAAAAGCTCTTGCAGCATCCAGATCTGTAAAGAAGCAATCTTACCTTGAAAGATAATTTTAAGCTTTGCAGGAGCTTGCAAAACTGTTGTAACTCACGCTAGAAATAATTTGACTCTGATTCTCCAAAGAGGTTTTCTGCATCTTTGTGTAGCAAGACAGAACTAGTTAGTTAGTTATTTAATTAGTTAAAACTTTATTTTTTGACAGGAAAAGAACTTAGGCCTGGGGGCGTATTTACAAGATTGTCCTGTAAAAATAATTCTTACAAACCATACACTACTAATAGATATAAAACATTCATCAATCACAAAGAAAACACCACATGTCCCAGATCAAACACGTATTAAATAACAGGATACAGTTCAGGTTATTAGTTACCTAAAGGCCTAATTACAAGTACATACTTCAATATAAGTTTTGTTGATAGCTGTTTTAAAAGGACCAAACTTGGGCAAGTGTCTCAATATGGGAGGAATTTCATTCCATATTCCAGCAGCATTATACTGGAATGTCATTTGACCAAATTGTGTTCTTACTTATGGGATTGTAAGGCCTCAATGTACTGCATCCCTTAGATGATATCTATGAATATTTGTTTCATAATCTATAAATACTGTAAATTTCCCTTAATCAAACATTTTTTTTACTTTATATACTATCATCATGTAGTGCTTTTCAAACAAAGGGACAAACTATCCCACATTAATTGCTGATACATGAGAAAGTGGTGAATTATAAATGGGCATTCCAAAGCAAATATAGCAAGTTGGTTGTATGAATGGTTAACCTTATCCAAATGTTTTTGTCCTGCAAACCCATAAACAGAGTTGCCGTACTCCAGGACTGGTAAGATCAATCAATCAATCAATCATTTTATTTAACCAGGCATAAGTTATAAGTAAGATAAGTTGGACTACGATCATGTTACCCATCTGTGACATAACTATAGAGGCTGACCATCTCAATGCATCTATTCTAGTATTGATCTTTTAGTTATGGCATCAATATGGTCTTCAAATGTCAATGAACGGTCTAGTTCCACCCCAAGATATTGATATTTGTTTGTTAGTTGAAATGTTTGACCTTCCCAGGTTAGTATTTCCAAATCAGAATGTGTTGCCTTGAATTTTTGTTTTGTTGTTTCTTTTGAAAATGCATCACTTATTTTTAATGCTAAATACTAGCCTTGAATTGTAAAACCAGTCCTGCAGTATGTCAAAATCTGTCTAAAGTTTTATTTGTATTAGTTCAGGCATTCTTGCTGATGCCAGTAACACAGTGTCATCTGTATATAATCTAGTATGAGAATTTTGTATATAATCAGGTAAATCATTCACCTATATCAAAAGCAGTAGTGGCCCTAGAATAGAACCCTGGGGAAAACCTTTTATTATATAGCTTAAATCTTACAGCTATTCATTTATTATCACTCTCTGAGCTCTTTGATGCAGGTAATATTTAACAAGACCAATCGGATTGGGAGGCATTCCAATGTTTTCCAGTCTAACAAACAGCATTTCATGGTTCACTAAGTCAAATGCGTTTGATAAGTTAATGAACACCGCACCAGTGGACTCCCTGTCATGAAGCACATGTGCCACTTTGATGATGAAGTCCATGAGTGCAGTGCCTGTCAAGTACCCAGCCCTAAACCCATGCTCAAATCGCATCATTCAGGGTAGAAAGGAAGCCTTGCATCTTCATACATGAAGACTTCCTTGTTTCTGGCAAATTGAAGCATTTGATTTCTTTGTGAGATTGATGGAAAAGTGCATGTCACATATCTATATCCCAAGAGAGACTCTTGTATTTTTAAAGAATTCTTCCTGGATTGTGGTCTAAATACTGACTCTAATATGACTGGCTGTTCCGGGGAAAAAGTGAGAGTTAATATCTTCTCCCCCTTATATTTCAGGTCTGCATTTTCAATGTTAACAGACAGCCCAATCAGTCTAAGATTTCTGAGCAGCAGAGTATTTTCTATTTTTTCAAGTTTAGTGGACATGTCCAGCTGCTCGTGTAAAGAAGCATTTATTGCTTCCTCCACCATTAGTACTAGAGCAGAAAGCTTGTCAGCATTTTTTCCTGAGGATTCCACCCACTCCTCCACCTTTGCAATTTTCATTTCAGTAGTCTGGCATCTGGCTGCAGTTTTGCTGAGAGAACTCGGCAGATTGAGCAAGGAGGATTTGATGTCTGACTGAAAATTGGTGAGCAATGCTTGAATAGAAGCTGAGGTCAGATTCACCATAGTTTTTGTCTTAGCATCCAGCTCAGAACACTGTGTTAGTGGGGAGCCATTTCTCTGTTGGGGTGTGGGGAACCACCTGTCCCAAACGGCGGAGGTGCTTTCCTGACTTTTGGAGACAGAAACTTGTCAATAAGTTCAGCTCTGCTTTATGCCTTGTCCTTTTGTTTTTGCTGACTTTATGAGGCCATTTGACCAAAATGAAAGTATTTTAAATGTTGGAAAAAGGCAGATTATCGCAGTTCACAGAGCGGATCAGTGAAAATGTGCTTGTTAGTCTGTTGCTGTCACCAGCCCCCCCCCCCACACACACACACACATTCCTTATTATTGATGTATTTTACCAATCCCTCTCCCAATACTGAATTTCCTTTGAAGGGAAACTTATTAAGCCTGGCCTTTAACTCCCAGTCTGCATTCCAGAGTTTCAACCAAAGTATCCTTCTAGCACTTTTGGACACTGCCACCAGCCTCACTGCCATTCTGAGTGCATCTACAGATGTATCTGCTATATATTTGCCCACTTGGATGGCATAGTCAGACAGATCCACTTGTTTGGATTATGGGTTTTTGGAAGAAGTCATTTCCTCTAGCTCTGTTAGTAGCATTCTGGAGGCATAAATGGCCATGATTGTGGCCCTGCATGCCAGTCCAGCCATCTTGAAATTCTTTTTTATGAGTTTTTCCATATTTCTATTGAGTGGGTCTCTCAATGGGGTCATGCCTTCTAACAGTAAGACTCTTTTCTTACTCAGTGCAGTTACTTGAGTAACCATCACTTGTAGGTACACCAGATCTTATTGACATCCACTTGAACTGGGTAGACTCTGTCAAAGGTTCTCCTTTTAGGTATCCTTGATGGATCTGTAGCCTCCCATTCCTTATCTATGACTTCTGAGATGGAGTCACATATGGCACACAACTCATCCTTCTTTTGCTTAGAGCAAATGAAGGGGTTCAGCTTGGACTGTTGTAGTGGTTCTGGGACATCAGATCCCATGGACTCCTTAATTTCCTTCATCTGTTCTAATAGTGCCTCTACTGCCATATGTTTATTTCTGAGTGTTAGCCTGTCCTCTTCATTGGACTGTTCTTCCCCTGAGTCTTCATTTTTTTTGGTGTCTATGTCAGTATCACCTGGTGTGCCTTTTTATACTTTGTTGTGCCTCTGTTTATCTGGATGTCCCTCCAGGTTTGCATTGAGAGTGTTGGTGTTATCATCCTGTAAGGCATTTACTCCAGAAGTTACAGTAGTGGCATCTGGTTTGGGCTGTGTGTTGGCTTTAGCCATTCCCCCATCTACTCCCACATTCAGAGCATTACTGCTTACTGTGCTTTGATGAATGCTGCTGTGCTGGGATTCAGGTCCTCTAGTGAAGAATCTGGCATGTCTAAGTCTTGGTCCAGCTCCATATCATCCTCACTAATTAAATTTGTCTTGTCTTGTTGTTTAATGCATATCAGGGATAACGTCCCTGACTGTAAACTAAGCCACGTGATGTTGCAAGACTTGCACTTCCTTGCCTTTCTCATTGTGCTGGACCTACGAACAAGAAAATGAGAGAGGATGCTACTACTAGCAGATTCTGCTTCCTTCTTATAACACCTATTAAGTTTGCTGCTGGCATGAGGATGGCACTTTTGCACAGGGGTGGACTATGCTTTACATAGTGATGCCTTCATTGCTATTCTGTGTAGTTCTGGCAAAGTCTGAGGAGTGTGGATGTGCCATTAATGGTGCATTGTGTGCACTGCTGGCATGTCATTATGTGGCCAGAAGTGCGTCAGGGGCATATGACAAGGGGCTGAAAAAAAATTACTGGAAATGCCCCCCCTTATATAATTATATATTTTTACATTATAAACAACTTTTAAGATGGCCAGTATGTGTTGGAAATGGTCAGCGATTATGCTAGGATGGTGCTAGCTGGTGTGTTCAGAGCTGCCATATGAAGAGAGAGAGAGGAACAGTGCTGTGATTGGTAAATGGCCCATAAGGACTGCTGGGGCATCCTGCCAAAATGTTAATGAGCTGATCAAGATAAGACGCAGGAGGAGGTGGAGTGCCTGGACATACTGTAGAGGAGGGACACACTCTCAAGAAGGCCCATTGTGAATTCTCAACATCTCAGAACCACTCGCAAGTGGTTCCGAGGTGTGAGAGCCATCTCATCTGGCTCCTCCTTGTCTAGGGCAGTAGTGATCACTGAAGCCACTCATAAGGGGCTTTACTATCACATATTAAAAAACAAAGGCCACAAGAAATATAAAGAAAAAGACTAAATCACTTGATGAGAAGTCAAGGTGTGGGTGTGGAAGAGCATCTGGCAATACGGAAGACTGGCACCATATTGTAAAAATGCTTGTCACTCTAGTGAAGGCATGATTTTACTATTAAGTTATAGCCTAGATTTCTGGCCAGATAATGTCTCCATACTGTTTCTATGCAGCCACACACATGAGAGGAGATATCAGATTAGTTAGAAAATGAAAACTTTCATTCTATTCAGGGTTTCTGACTCAAGGGGTTAACCCCATTAAGCATAATCTTTGAGAAAATCTACTCCTTTACGTATAACTCTGTTCAATCCCAAATAATAATGCTCTCCTACCTACTGTACTTCTACAGTAACCCTGCTGTATATACCCCAAATGGAAACAAAAATGGCAATAACTGCCTGCGGTTAAAGGGGGGGCTTTGGTTTGAACACCGCATGAAAAAAATGCAGAGACTAAGCACCAAATGAATGCCAGGAATGTAATAGGGCTGCATGCAGACTCAGAGGCCATCACAGCATATCAATAATTATAGGAAAAATGCGGTATCAGTTGCTTACCTATTTATTAGAGGAAAAAATTTGAGAATTAGGCTATATGCTTACAGCCTCTGTGACGTATGTAAGAAACTGGACTCCAGCAGCCAAGAGGTGGCACTGGGTAGATCAGGTTTCAAAGCATCCGGTCACATGTGCATCCCTAGCCTGTCAGATGGACATAAAACCCTCCTGATAATGTTCAGGTATGCTGTAAGGTGATGAAACATGCAATCCAGGCATGGGCATTATGCTGTGATAACTGTACTCCCAGGAAAGGTTGACACGTGGTCTGTGGGCTTGTGTCTTACTATGCCCCTGAGAGAGCAGTTATCACAGTGGAATTCCCACCCACCATGTCTCATTGCTTACATATAAATGCACTAAGGAGAGAACAGTAGTATGCACTGTATTACAGACCCACATTCAGAAATGAAATTAATGTGCAAATCAACACAGGGCACTGCACCTAGAGAGATTCATCTGGGATTTACATAAAATAGCACATGCAACATTGAATTGTACATTATTGGACAGCTTGTGCAGGTTATCAAGATGCAGTAAATTCAACTTGATGAGGACAAGGTGCTCAACACATTCTGGGTGTACTAAATATCCTTTCAGATGGTATGCTGGTCAGGGGCAGAGGCTGTATGTGGTGGCTAGCTGTGCCAAGTGAGGGAATGATGGCAGTTTCTAATTCAGTATTCCAGGGTCTCTACAGAGATAGTCTCCAGAGCCATAGTGAAACAGCAGTTATGAAAATTGCTAGCAGAAAGTGGCTGCTGTTCAGTTCACTTTCCTTACTCTTCCTGCAAAGATGAACTGAGCTGTGCACAGCAGCTATCTTCCTGTTCAGGGATGTCACCATTATGTGGTTCTTCTTCAGAGTGTTCAGTGCATATCACCACCAACCAACATATACAAAAGCTGAGCTTGGAGCTTATCTGATGAGACAGTTATCACCCAATGTACAGGCATTACAATGAGCAGTACCTCACACTTACTACCCCGTACAGAACCTCCCGTAGACACAAAAGCACTTATCACCTCTCCACCTGTTGTCACTTCGATATTCTACACTATAATGTATTTATTGCCCGTCTCTACAGAAACTGTCTGAAGTATTCATAACCCCGTATTATTTGTACTACTCTCAGCGCATCAGCGGACCTTACATTTACTGATCTGTATTGCTGTATCTTGTAACATAAGCACTGCACTGTACTATGACTGTACCAACTAATACTATGTACCTCCTGCCCTCTTGCACAAAAATTGGAAAATTGTATACTGTTTTAGTAACCCTGTATGATCTGTATGACACAGTGAAACCTGTCTGTATGTTCAAACCTTATGTAACAATCCCCGGGTCGCCCCTGAAAAAGGGACCTTCGGGGCCCAGCAGGCCTACCCAGTTAACAAAATTTAATAAACAAAATAAATAAATAAATAATCCATGGTTCCAGTATTGTGGCAAAAGTGCACAGCTTACTGCCACAATGTCCCTCACTGTATGTATGGATGCCAGAGATCTTTTTAAATCTGATTAGAGAATCTCTACAGCGCTTTATTTAGTATAGTATACTGCAGGGATGACCTGACTAAGCAGTGCAGAACAAGCACTCAAGTCATGTGTGCTCCATTAAAAAAGTGCTAGCACTGTTGCTGTGCATTTATTCAACAATAGCTCTGTCCTGGTGGCCTAGAACTCTCTTTATGTCTGTCTTATACTAAGCCCAAGTGGGGCCAACTTCTGCTCCAGCTGCCTTCATAACATAAAGCAGGTATAACTCCATCAGGCGGGGATATTCTGTAGAAGCCTTTGCTGTGGAACCTGAAGGCACTCTTGCTGCTGGTGCAGATTGTTTATGACCTTGCCAGAATGGTGGAAATGTCTCCAAATGCTTCATTCTGCTTTCTTTGCTTGATCCAGCTCTGCTGTCCTGCTAAGGGCCTGTGTCACCACCATATTTAGACTGTTGGTGAAATCAGATTCTTTAAAAGTGTTCCTCATGCAAGGCCTTGAGTATATTTGAAGCATTAGCTGTGACCACATACCCAATATCCAGCTGGATGCATCAGTCTCCATTCAGGATATGCTGCAAGAGAGCAAGAATGTTCATCACACAATGATCCTTACGCATAACTGCTAAATTCAGTGATGGAGCATGCTAAGCAATTAGGTGGAGTATCCACCAGGGGAATGACAAGAGGCCTTGCACATTCAGTGTCACCACCAATTAATTGTCCTGCTGCACACCAGTGTGCAATGAACAAACTATAAGCATTAAGTAAGTGCTGCTCCATATGCCTTTGGCCCTATAGAATGCACAGCAGACAGCCTGTGGTGGTTGCCTAACAATTACCGTACACGCATCCACATATATCTGGTGCACACAACAGTACAGGAAAATGTAGTGCAAAATGGTATGTGATTCTGGGGGTGAAAATTTTGCAGCAGCTGTTGGTAACTGGTACCTTCAGCTATGGAAAAGTGCTATGAATCTATGTCAACAGCACTATGTTGTGCTGCTACATGTGAGGGATGATATTTTGTCTTAGAAGGGCTGCATCGTAGAGGTCAAAGATCTGTGAGATTATAATCCTGAAGGGTTTTTTGTCCTGTTGTCTCTAGGGGAGGGTCTGAACTGGATAACAGTTGATTTACCAAAGAAAGGCAAAGGGAGAGGCACACTGGGTGAAGTCTTTGATCACTGTCAGTGGTGAGTATGCAGGCAATACTGTGTTGGACACCCCAACATAATCAGCACCATCTCCACTTTATGGATCTGAAACAAGTAGACTATCCCCAGTATCACCAGAGGGGCTTGCAAGCACAGCCCTGGGAACCTCTGCTGATTTCAGCAGTGCATGGGGAGGTTTCGCCTGAAGTTGATTGATCACTGCTGTGGTTGTGAGGCTATAAATATTTTACCTGTGTTAATCATGCTCTCACATAGCTCACATGTTGTCTTAGTTGCATCATCTTTTTTTATGATACTGAAATGCAACCACTCTGCACTTTGGCCTCCTCCATGTGCTCTAATAAGGTGGCCTGAGCTGCCACATCTGTCCTACTCTTTTCTCTACTGGACCTGGGTGTTGCACTCTGTCCTTTCTCCCCAACATGTGACTGACTCAGAGGAATAAGTTCTATGCCTGGATCTTGCAAAACCCTTGGAGAGGTCATGATGTACTGCTTTATTTTTTTTTTTTAACAGGATGAGAGCTATCCACTTCCTTGGCCAGCCACCACTATCAGAACTTTTTATCCTTTCCTCTGCCTTTTTTTTGAAGCAGTCAAATAGGATGCATGCTGTTCCTAATCCACAAAATCACTGTTGTTGGTGTCACTATCACTATCAGATGATGGTGACGGTAATTTTTGTGGGTCATGAACATATTGTTACACAAGGTCACTACGCCCTAATTGATACCCCCACAGGTACACCGCAGACAGCTAGCATTTAGGCATATGTTATACTATCACATAAGGCTAAGGGCATCTACTGTATAAGAGTAGATGTCAGGATATATATGCACATTATTGTTATACACTTTACTTTCCAATATGCATGTATTTTTTGCTTACAAGATGTTAGGACATCTATGTCCTTGTAATGATTATGATATATGAGTCGGCATTGCCATCTTCTGATGATTTATATTATTACATGGCTAGGTACAAACTGTACATCTTTGTTTCTACAAAGTGATGACTACTACAAAATTGTATAATGTTATCTTGGACTGAGAAGCCACCTCTAATTTAACCAATAGGGCTCATCTCTGTAACTAGAAAGGTTTCTATCTTACAATAACCATGATAATTATTGTAGGTATATAATATAAGACATTACGTCTTCTACCTCAGAAACCCTGGATACACGGATATCCCTTGAGATATAAGGAATGCTTAGCATTGGCTCCCAGTTCCTATTGGTAAGAACTGCTTAGGACAACTGTGATTATCCTTTTGGTAGTAATAAACAAGCTTTATTACTCTTATGCAACGTGTCTGTGATTCCTTGCATGCCCATTATTGCCAAGAACCTGAGAGTGAGGTTTAGACCTCCTGACAATATTCAGAGCCAAATGAATGCTCTGCAGTCTCCTCATTGACAACATCTGGCACACAAGCAGCATGAGCACTCTGTTGGTGTGGCATTGTATGAGTGGTTATGGTCATGGACACTAGGGGAAATACAGTAGGTGCTCTATCCATGGACATAGTAGTCAACACAGTCACAGGAATTGCAGTACTTACAGTATAAATTAGTACAGTGTCAGTGGAGACAGCTGTCACAGTGGTAGTGGAGGCTGTGTTGACAGCCATGGTCCAGATAACACCAGCTTCTGCAATTATGGCACAGGTGGTGTTTGGGATCAACCAACTGGGGATGTAACAGCTGTGGTGGAAGTGGGGGAAAGCTTCTGGTGTTTGCTACTGTTTCCACATCAGGGGGTCTACTAAGCTTTAAATGGACACTGTCAATCCCCATAGGCCTTAAAGTGTCCCTAGTTTAAAAAAAAACCATTTTATGATTGTTCACATTCTAGAGAGATTGTTGATGCAGCTGGTAGTTTTATTCAGATCCTTTATTTCTTTTAAAAAGTGACAAACTGAGTGCCCACCATACTGGTGTTACCACACCAAAACATGTTTGTTTACATTTCTTGACCAACTCCCACTGCATCTTTTCTAAAGTCTGGAGCACCCCAACACAATCAAGCCACTCATTATGCAGTGGGAATAGAGGACACCATGGCATTATGAGTGGCTGCACTGTTTGAGGGTATTGCTAATGTTCAGGAAGTATGCAGTAAAAGTACTTCAGTGATCTGAAGCAAAACAAGGCTGGGACTAGTTAAACATTACTATGCATTTCAGTTCTAATAAGCAAGGAGGCAGATAAAACACCCAGATACATCAATGAATTTTAGAGAAGATAAGAAATCATACAATGTGGAGTTTTACTTAAAAATAATATAATGCAAAAAAGGGTGATAGTGTCCCTTTAAAGCCCTCCTACTAGCCCAAAAGAGGACGGGGCTGCAAATGGGATGCTGGTACTGCTGATGACAGTAACAGCAGTGGTGGTACTAGTGCTGTTTTCCTCAAACCAGCTGCTCCAGAACCTCAAGGTTTACTAGCCAAAAAAAAGATTTTTCCCACCAAATATGCCAAGATGACCATCTATTACTCTGTTTCTTAGTGCTTGGGGAAGGCAGTGGAGAGGATTTGCTGGGGCTTAACCAAACTCTTTTATGAGGTTTCTGCTTATCAGACATGGTAAATGTCATTAATGTTTGATGTAAGTATAGTAACACAACAACTCAATATTACTACTAGTAATAACTGTTTGTGTATTGTGATGAAACTATGCCACTTTTGGAACTAAATGAACAATACAGTACCCTTTAGGAAATGAACTAAATAAACAATACGGCACCCTTTAGGAAAACCAGTTCAGCCTGTCTGTCCTGTGCTGTCCAAGTACCAAAATGAATAAACCAACTGCCAGTGCATGTGCTAAACAAAAACAATATTGCACAGTATCCAGTGAACAGGGCAGCTGTAATTGAGTGCTTACAAAAATGGAGTCTCAATTAAGGCGCCTGTGTTCAGGGCTGCCTGGCAGGGCAGTGACCGGATACCTGGTGGATGAAGTAGGGCAAAGGGGTGTACATGCCTATTCACACACATGGGAGGGGGAGAGGAAGGGGGAAGGTATGTGGGAGGGGGTGTGGTGGGCAGCTGCCTAGCTGGTACACTAGCATGGTGAGGAGGGTGGTTGATTGGGAGGTGCAGGGTACAGGGTTCGGGTCCAGCATGGTATATTTTTTGCTGGCAGGTGGCTTTTAATTTTTTTAAGTATTATGCCCCCCATCATGGACTTCCCTGGAGTTGAGAATCTTTTAGTAGGGGAGTGCGGGGGGAACAGCCCCCCTCATTAAAGAAGCTTCCATGGATCTCTGGCGCCTTCTTCCTGTTCGCTCCGAATGTGCATCTCCAAAATTTATTTTCAGTGATGTACACTCACCCTAACAGTAATCTGTATTCTGTGATCACCGTTATCACATACAACCATATTGCACAGTTCAGGAGGGAGCTTCTCAAATACCTTAACCCATCAAGACACTGCAACTGCCAAGGGTGACAGTCAGGGTGATTTTCCTTCATCACCACCACTTTGCATTCCCCCATCCACTTCCATTCCTTGAAAAGGCTCTATTGCTGCTATCCACCTTCCTGTCTCAACAACTGGTTACCTCACCTCTTAGTAAAGGCACTGAATACTAAGTATACCCTACCAATATTCAGCCTGCTTATTAACAATTACAAGTGGCTTTGTTCGATACAAGATTGGACTGAAATTGTTTGCTAATAGTGTAAATACTGTGTATAACTCAGTTCTGATCCTTGTATGGTGTTGACAAAACACTGTTGTGTGGCAATTACTTGCAAGTGATGTAAACTCTGTACATATTTCCTTGAGTCTCCTGTTCGATAGTTTGTAATGTTTCTAATTTCCCCTGCTATGCTTTGATGCCTGTACAATTTCTGTTGGCATGGAACCTTTGTAAATGAACTTGTAGCAGAAAGGCGTACTCTAAAATAATAAATAAATAAATTAATTAATTAATAAACAATACCATCCAACACTGAACAAATCACAATTCTTTCCATGTACCACTAAAAGCACCAAAAAAAAAAAGACAACAACACTGCTTTGGTACTCTAGCGGGAGAGTCAGATGACAACTTTCCCAGTACTGTTCACAGAACTGAGCCTAGGTCCATTCAACAGGCCACACACAAAACAATTAAGTGAGTCAACCATGACCAACTGAAAATAATGCCACAGCTAAAAAAAATTACTTTCTCACAGACGTGCACAGGCAGGGAGCAGCCTCACAAAATACAGTGCATTGCATACACACAGGCTACATGTGAATGCAGAGCTACAGCAGAAGGGAGTCAGCCAAAGATACCAGGGCAATACCGCACAACAAAGACAGCATGACATGAACCACGCCGTGTAAAGCATGCCTGTATTCACAGCAGCAAGGGTATAACAGCTGTAGCAAATTACCACTACCCCTGTCGCTATGTGCTTTCTGTAAAAAGGGATCAAGTTGCCGTGTGTTGGGGTGCCTGGTTAAGCCATTCCCATGGTTGAGTGGCTAGGGCACCAGTACACAGCGGGATTGAAGACCTGGGGCCATGGTTTGGTCCCCCCATGTCTCCTGGTGCTACAATCAATTAAGTTTATTGATTGTCCAACAAAATATTATGGACATTACAATGGAAAATTACAAAGATTAATAATTAAAAAATATTTAAGACTAAGTGACATACATTTCAAACATATTAAAAGTTAACAATCGGCATAAAAAAACTGCCTAAATGGCAGGACACCTTAAGTTCAAATAAGGCACCGCCTTCTTTTACATTTTTGACTGCTTCCAGGAATTTTATAATCATTTCAACCTCCTTTACTGTCTGAGGATGCAAAACGATAAATACTGGATCATAATTCAGAGACATGTATTTATTTAAAAAGTCCTTTCATAATGTATTTCTAATTGACTTGTAAAGTGGGCACTGAAGAATAATATGTTTAATAGACTCTACAAAACCTCTATTACATGGGCAGAAATTGGAAATAGCAGATATATCTTTTCTATGCCTATTAAGATAGGTGTATTTAAAGATTATAACACCTAGTCTTGCCCAAGTAATTACTTTTCCTTGATCAGGTAGTACTGGAAGTAGTAGATATTCTTCAATACCACCTACATTCTTGTTTTCACTGCACCAAGCTGATTGTTTCTGTATTTTAATTGTCCCTCTGTCTTTAGTTGATGCAAGATATACTCATTTATTTTCAATACTGTCTTTAAACTGGGGGGCTATCTTTATATTTCTTAAATGATCTGACAACAAATGTATAGTATTAGTTTTCTGTAGGACAGTAAGTAGTTGATTTAGCTCCTGGTGCTGCTACTCTTTGTAGTCTTTTTTTTTTAAATGGGTTTCCCCTTCTGAGGTTTCTCCCCATCCCAAGTCTACACCTCCGGGTTTGTTATTTAAATTCTCGGTGTGCGGGGGGGGGCAAAGCCCCTTACAAAAGCAAGAAATCCAATTGTTTTGTATGGCATGCGCTGTTTGTGTTGTTTCCGGCCTTATTTCAGCACATGCCCTTTTGCTTGTGGCATTGATTGCCATGCATTTTTTATTTTCGGCGACATGACCCCATTCCTCAGCTAAAGCTTTCTTCAGCTGTACATTGAGCCAAATCCAGCAAAAACTATAGCAGTTTCTTTAAATGCCAGAAACAATGCCATGCACATGCAAACCCCACCACTGATTGGCCAAGACTCTGGAGACCCAAAACCCTAATGTTTTTTTACTTTTGCTGCTTGGGGTATGGGGATAGATAGTTAGGGTTGGAAATCCTAATGCCACATTTCCCTAATTTTGTGACATTAAGTTACCCTAACTGGTGCATTAACAAGGTTCTTTGAAAAAGAATTAAATATGACTAGGTGGCGTTCCTATAATTTATGGCTAGTAATTACTGGGTTACAGGAAAGAGGTGTTGGACTGGGAGGAAGCCATAACGGAGGGAAATATGTGAAGGAGGGTCAGCAGGGTAGGCACTATGGCAGTCAGAGTCAGGAAAGAGGGGAGATGGTTGTAATAGTAGAGGATTCTATTCTGACAGGAGTATGATGGGTAATAAACAAAGAAGGAAAAGCAACAGGAGGCTGGAGTGCATGCCAGGCATGATGATAGGGAACGTGGGAGTAATTATATTAAAATGTGTGAAGCAGAAGCAGGGGAAGCCTCACATTGTGTTCCATTTGGGCACCAATGATCTGGTGGGTTGAAAGGTGAAGGTGGTGCAGGAAAGGTTCACAGAGCTGAGAAAGATCTGCAGTGGGGTGGAAAAATCAGTAGCTTTCTTGGAGGTACTGACAGTGCCAGGGGAATGCACTGTTAGAAAGCTGAGGACTGAGGAATTCAACTCATGGCTCGTGGATTATGTGAAGAAAATGGGTACGGGCTGGTGGGAGAGTGAGATAGAACATGGAAAGACAAATACCTATAGCACCGGACAGGCTGCATCTAAGTAAAGAAGGCACAAGGGTCCTTAAAGGCAATACAGAGAGATACTTGGAAGTCAGGTTGAATTTAAACTGAAGAAGGGGAACAGCAAAGGGCAAGGAACTCAGCACCAGGTGAGGGAGACTTCTGGGCCCCCCAAGAAGGAAAACAAAAGGCAGGGGAAGGGGAATGGGAGAGGATAGTAGAGACAGGGGGTGAGGAGAGACACAGTAGGACCAGGAGCAAAGAGGTACAGGGATTGTGATGGAAGATGGTGTCCTTGAATGCAAGGAGTCTGGCTAACAAGGCAGCAGACTTACAGGTGCTAATTACAGAGGGGGACGGGCATAGCTGCCATCACAGAGACATGGACAACTCAGTACCATGACAGGGACCTCAAGATCCCTGGGTACCAATTGCATAGGAAGGATAGAACAAAGGGAGGGGGGTAGAGGGGTGTTGTACATAAGGAAAGGGATAATGTGCACCAAGGAGGAGATGGAGGAAGTCACGGCAGAAGCCCAATGGGTAGTGCTCCAAAACACTGCTGGGAAAAGGATTCATGTGGTGGTGGTGTACAGACCACCTTCACAGGGCACAGAGTTGAATAGAGAGCTCGGAAAACAGATCAGAAGGGTAGGGGGAGAGGGAACATTGTAAATCTAGGAGACTTCAATCTACCTGGAGTAAACTGGAGTACCCCGGCTACCTCCTGTAGCAGGGAACAGGTCCTCCTGGATGCTATCCAGGAGTGATTCCTGACACAGGAAGTCACACAGCAAACAAGGGAAGAGTCCATACTAGACCTAGCACTGTCAGATGGGGAGCATGTACAAGAAGCTGAAGTGAGGGAACCCCTTGCAGGCAGTGACCACAGCGCTGCATGGTTTTCCATCAACATGGGGAAGGAAGCAGCCATGTCAAAAACAAAAGTGGTGGACTTTGTGAAAGCCAACTTCAATAGGATGAGGAGCATGATAGAGAAGCAACTATCAAAACTCTGACCAGAGATGGATGTGGACCAGAAATGACCCATCATTGAGATGGGGTGAATCTAGGCCACCAACACTTGTTCTAAGGTTTGTAAAAAGAATTCCAGGATCAATAGACCTAGCTGGTATAGCAGGAAGGTGGCTGAAAAAGTGAAAGAAACTAGGGTATCCTTCCTAAAGTACAAGCATACCTTGAGGGAGGAGGACAGAGAGGTATAAGCATAGAAATCTTGAAAAGGCAGGGAGAGAGGTCCAGATAGCCAAGGCTGAGAAAGAATTAAGAGTGGAGCAGGGGATTAAGGAAGGGAGAGAAAGACTTCTTCTGGTACATTAAGGAGAGAAGAAGTAGAAGGGATGGGTTAGTTAGGATAAATAGGGAGGGTGTATAGGCGGAAAAGGGTGAAGATCAAGCGGAGGCACTAAATGAGTACTTTTGGTCAGTCTTCACCAGGGAAGCAGACGGGCCTATGCCAAAGGGGAAGATTGGGGGGAACCATGAGGGGGGAGGAGTATGAGGGGGAGAGTAGGGTTGACAGGGTCTTACGGGGACGAAGGGAACTGCGGGTGGACAAAGCACCTGGCACAGATGGGGTACATCCGAGGGTCCTGAGGGAGCTGGAAGGGGTACTAGCAGCCCTACAGACAGACCTGTTGAACACCTCAGTGGAGAAGAGATGTGTGCCACAGGACTGGAGGACAGCTCATGTGGTACCTCTCCACAAAAGTGGGCCAGGGATGGGTGGGGGTAATTACAGGACGGTTAGCCTAACCTCCATAGTGGAAAAGTTAATGGAGACCATTCTAAAGGAAAGGCTAATGTACTCCCTTAAGGAGAATGGTCTCCAGAATGACAGGCAGCATGGGTTTGTCAGGGGGAGATCTTGTCAAACCAACATGATAGACTTCTTTGACTGGGTTACAAGGTCATTGGACGGGGGCAGGTGGTGGACATCCTATACCTGGACTTCAGCAAAGCATTTGATTCAGTGCCACATGGCAGGCCAATAAGTAAGTTGAGGGACCTGGGAAGGGGACAAGCTGCTGTAGTGGGTCAAGAGTTGCCTAAGGGACAAGAATCAGAGAGTGGTGGTGATGGGGGGAACTGTTCAAGCATAGGCATGTAACCAGTGGGGTCCCACAGGGCTCAATACTCAGACCTGTGCTATTGAATATCTTTATCGGTGACATAGCAGAGGGAGTCAAAAGTAAGATCTGCCTTTTTGCAGCTGATACTAAGATCTATGGGAGGGTGGACACAGAGAAGAGGAGACAGGATTTAAGGGAGGAACTGGCTAGGCTGGAGAAATTGTCAGGCGTCTCGTAGTTGGGTTACAATGCTAAGAAATGCAAGTTAATGCACCTGGGAGACAGAAACCCAAGGGCCAATAACCGGCAAGGAGGAATATAGGTGACAGTTGCAGATAAAGAGGAAAAAGATCTTGAAGTGATGGTCAGTGGTGATATGAAACACTCAGCACAGTGCTGTAAGGCAGCAGCCAAAGCAAATAAAATATTGGGGTGCATCGCCAGGGGAATCACCTCTAGGAGAGAGGAAGTCATGCCACTGTACTGGTCACTGGTGAGACCACAACTGGAATACTGTGTTCAGTTCTGGTGCCTTTACCTGAAGAAGGATATCAAACTACTGGAGGGGGTCCAGCAGATGGCAAACAAAATGATTCAGGGCATGGGGCCAGAACATGTGAAGACTGCTAAGGGAGCTAAACATGCACTCCCTAAAGGACAGAAGAGAGTGGGGGGACATGACAGAAACCTTCAAGTACCTTAAGGGCATAAACAGGGTTGGTACAGAGGGTATCTTTGACTTAAGAAAGGACAGTACAACAAGGGAGCATAGCCTGAAATTGATGGGGTGTAGATTCAAGAAGGAAATGAGGAGGCACTTTTTCACTGACATGGTGGTGAAGGAGTGGAATGAGTTGTCGGAGGAGGTAGTGGCGGCAAATGTGGTAGCCAGATTCAAGGGGGAGGTGGGACAGGGTGACAAAGATAATTAGGAAAGGAGGGGGCATTACTGGGAATTGGAAGGGGGGAATGGGATGGAGGTGGCTGACTGCAAGAGTGATGCAGAGGGGGCAGCTCCAGGGAACTAACTGAGCTGCGCACTTGAGCAGACTTGATAGACCATTATGTCCTGTTTCTGCTGCCAAATTCATGTTTTTGTATGTTCGTAATTAACCCAAATTTTGCTCCGAAAAAGTTAAAAACTGGTTATGCATGGCAGTAACACAGCCCCTGCTGGCAACAGATTCTCAGTAGTAAAGGGAGCAAGCACATCCCAAATGAGATTGTGCCTTTGCTCCTGGGAATCCTATCAGTGTTATGATAATGACCACAAATGGCATGCAAGGCAATAAGGGGCTATTTACCTGTCATTATGTCACTATCAGTGGTTGGGCACAATACCACCATGCATAAAAGTGCAGAGGTATATGTAGAGCATAGACCACCCACCCAGCTGATGCCTCTGTAGTCTGCCCCTGGTAGACTAATGGTACCCTCGGCTGCACAATTGTCAAGTAGCAAAGTGGCATCATATACTGTTATTCCATCATAGTCTAGGGTTACCCCACTTCCATTCAATCACAGAATAGCAAAGGGACAGCATGCTCATCATTCCCTGGTGGTCTAGTATACTCTCTTCCATCACTGGCACATGCCCCCTGCTCATCTCTTTAACCAGCTTTTCCCTGCTCTTTTGAAAACAGCTGTTTTTATAGTATGTGCACACTCACTCCATTATTGAGACAGTGACTGGTTAAGGTAGTCTGCAGTGGGTCTCTGCCAGTTGCCCTTACTGCTGCAGTGATGGTGGCAAATTCTCTGTGAATAGTACAGTCACTGGTGGATGGGCAGTTGTGGGAGGTAGATGCTTTGTGTGGGGGATTGCAGAGGGGGATAAAGAGCTATGTTTGTAATAACAGGTCCTAGGGGATCCACTAGACTACCAGAAATGGATTATTGCAATATTTATATTCCATTGGAGATTGCATGAGGGTGGGAGACCACGATACTATAAGAGATGACAGGGTCTTAAAAGAAGTGTATCCTGATGGAGATCTGGTGGGGAAGAGGGGTACTATGAGACTAACAGAAAATTTTTTACATGAATTATATACTACTAGGGATTGGAAGAAGAAGGGGGTAGCACTAGACAACAAAGAAATGACTGCCTATGTCTCTTTGCTACTTGAGATCAACCAGGAAGGAGGGGTACCACAAGACTACCAAAGAAGGACAGCAAATGCTACCACTTTTGTACTTGGAGATCCGACAGAGTGTGGTTCAGATTATTGTGCATTAATGTACGTGATATTAAGGGTAGGGTTTTGAAAGCATTAACTAGTACTGCGATGGGAACCTTTTGCTGCTTTCAAAAAGCACTTAATATACCACTGCATCTTGTATGCTAGAAGGGTCCCTTATTTGCATGAGTGTAGTGGTGTATTCAGTGTGATCATGCACTCAAATGAGCGCCATGCACTGGGGCACTTTGAATATGGCCCCCACCACATCCAAACAGACTCATCCCAGTTCACATGGCGCTACTCATATTAGCACTGCATTAACATTCTGAATATTGTAACTATTTTCCTGCACTGTTTGAGCTACTTATTCATGAGAGCCTTTAGTTATACTCTAAATACTGCTGTACATCTTCACCATTTGTAAGAGAATGCACTACGTAGTTGCTTCACTTTATTTCTATAGTGATTTTATCATAATATTTTATTTAACTGACCTAGATGGTTTCTATAAACCTGTATACATTTGTATGTTCAATTTTTATGACTGCTCAGCATTTGTAATTAAAAGGTTCTTAAATGCGAGTGTGACATATTGATTGCCTGTATTAGCAATAGTTTTTGTTTTATTTTGGGAACTGTGTGCAATGGCACTACTATACTGACCTTTCAAGCTGGCATGTGATTCTGCATATGTACCAGTGCAGTGCCCAGTTTGAAAGGAAAATTAATCATAAACGTCACCTTTAATGCACAAAAGCATTTACAAGGAAAAATGTATGTTGCGTATGGAAACATTCTCAATCTAAAAAGACCTGATGGAAATGACCTTCTGTATCTCTATATCAGCACTCAAAATGGTCTCTGTTTTCCACACAGTATGTTTTGAGTCAATCAGTTCTTTATTGCATGGCATTTTGCTATTGCAAAACAAAAAAAAACATATACAGCATAAAATGCACAGTTGTACAATTGTGAATGAAATATATACTGTAAAGTTAATATAATTTAAATGCTTAAGAGCTCATGTGTGTACCCTCCTTGTTCCCAGGGGTTACTAGAATCCCAGTTAGAATCAGTGGTAGGCAGGGAAGGCAACTAGTGGAATGCCAGTTAAATGGGTTTCACTCTGTCACACTGTTCTCAGTCTCAGTTGAGCTCTGGAGGGATGATGTCATTTAGAACTGTTGCAGCAGCATAAGCCACACTGGCCAGCAGCTGCTGGGGAGTGAGTTAGAATGTTAGTGAGAAAGAGTGATCTACAGTCCAGTGGAGGAGGCTGCACTGTTAGGCAACTCCTTAGTCAGTTCTGTCAGAGAGCTACCTGTTTGTTTTCTTTTAATTTTCACCCGAGTGTGTGACAACCGTTCCAGCATTTCAGAAGTGGTGGAGAGCTGTGCCATAGGGTTTTCCGGTGCCCCATCCCAGGAGGGATGGGGTAAACTCCAGGATTCAGTGGCAACCCACAGGTCCTTTCTGGACTTTTGAAGCTGCCTTGTGACAACTGCTCTGTGAGTACCTTGTTTTTCTGTGTAAACTGAGGAGTATCTACAATTTCTGTAAGGGTGAATTTCTCTGACAAAGGGACCCTGTTACCTGAGACTTTCTGTTTAAAAGTGTCTGCCTACATTTGGAGTCCAGTATGTGACCGTCCATGTACAGAAGCTTTAACTTCTGACACCCCTGAGGTGGGTGTTTGTAGTGTGTTAAGTGTGATATACATTTGATACAACATATACAGTTTCTGCAGTTGTGTGGTGTTATTAACTAGATGAGCTTGGAAACAAAAGGTGGGAGACCCCCTCAATTGGAGTAACCAGTTTACCTCTATGGGTTCTGAAGGGAACCTATTATTTTTTCTTCAGTGCAATTGGTCAATGCCTGAGAAGAGTGTTTACCCCTGTATGTGCATTATTTTCTTCCAGTTAACCCCAGTATAGTGGGTTCTGAAAGTGCTGAGCCTGTATGTGCTCTTTTGTGGTTGCGTGTACCACCTTCATCCTGTGAAAAATAGGAAATGTACCAGTACCTGGCCAGATCTGCCAATTTCCAATAGGAACCAGTATGTTCACCAGTGTGTGTTTTCTTCATCCTGTGCTAAATGGGAATTCAGGAATGTCTGTACCTCAGTAATGTGCATTACCAGTGTGTGTAGCCCTATGGGGTCCATCTTCGCTTTGTGATTATTCCTACTCTGTTACATGAATAAAAACCACAATCTAGAATCCCAGCTTGGTTTGGAAAGTAATGTTGTTGCTTCCTTGTGTCTGGAGTTACTTGGGTGCCCCTGTCCAGAAGTGCAAACCTAGCATAGCCCCGAGAAAACGTTTTCTCCCTAGGACCTGGGTTGTTGGCCATGGCAGTTGATCTCTACCAGGTGTGTGCCAGGTAGTTGCCACACTTGGTTGTCTGTTTTGCATAACAGTCTAGTCCACCTTGTATATGGTGGCTTGGGAAGTTTTTGTTATAAAACATCTTTGCAAATGTAAACTCCACCCCTCTTTTTACCCCTAGAAGTTTTGGTGAGAGGAGACGTCCTACTGGTTAAACAAGAGGGGCCAGTGGGGGTGTTACATTTGTATTTAAAACTATGTTCTCTAATGTTACAGATATTATATTATGTACCAAAAGAAAAACAGTTCCAATAGGATTTGATCCCTCTGTTGGTAACACAGAATTCAATTACATAGATACATAGCTTTTGACAGCAGATAAGGGCCTACAGCCCACCTACTCGGCCCATTTGCTCACCTTTGCTTCTTCAAGCTTCTGCACAACTTGGTTGTCCCCTTTCCCGACTACCAGGATCTCCCAGTGCATATCCCATACATTCTTAAATCCTGTAGTCATTTCAGCCCCCACCTCCACCTCCAGCAGGGCATTCCATTTGTCCGCCACCCTCTCCATGAAGAAATACATTCTCATGTTCCCTCTGAATCTCAGACCCTACAGTTTCATCCCATGTACTCTAGCCAAGGAACCTTTTTTCGATGCAAAATTGTACTTTCCTGCACCTTGTTCCTCCCTGCTAGGTACTTATATGTCTCAATCATGTCTACCCTCTCCCTCCTTTACTCCATGGAGTACATACTTAATTCTTTCAGCCTGTCCTCATAGGTCTTGTGATGTAATAATAATAATAATCTTTATTTTTACTGAGCCTTTCAAAAATCAAGGTGCAGAACATGATTAAAATCAAATCAGAATAAAACATGATAATAAAACCAATGAGATAAATAACATCAGACATCATAATAGAAACAATAAGATCAAACAAAGTCTGGGCATCATCTTGGTTGCATGCCTCTGAACTGCCTCAACCCTGTCTATGTATTTACATAGGTAGGGCCTCCAGAACGGGACACTGTACCTGAGGTGTGGCCTCACTAATGTCCTGTATAGTGGCATTATGACCTCTCTTTTCCTGCTGGTGATACCCCTGCTTATGCATCCCAGCATCCTGTTTGCTTTACCTTCTGCCTTGTCACACTGACTTCCTACCTTGAGGTCATCAGAGATGATAGCCACGCCCTCTCCCCAGGCTGATATGCTGTTCCTGGGTTCTTAAGTCCCATGTGCATTTTTTTACATTTCTTTGCATTAAATCTCAACTGCCACTCCCTTGACCAGTCCTCAAGCTTCTGCAGAACTCTTCTCATTCTATACACACCTTCCTGCATGTGCACCCTGATACAGAGCTTTGTGTCATCAATGAACAGGGAAATGCTCTCTTCTAGGTCTTATGTAATGTTACTGATAAAGATGTTGAATAGTACTGGACCCAGCACTGATCCCTGTGGCACCGCACTGGTAACCCTTCCCTCTGCGGAGTGACAGCCATTAACTACCACCCTCTGTATCCTGCAATCCAGCCAGTTTCCCACCCACTGCACCACCTTCCTTCCCAATCTCATGTTCCCCAGCTTGTTTAACTGCTTTCTGTGTGGCACAGTGTCAAAGGCCTTGCTAAAGTTCATTTAAGCTATGTCCACTGCCCCCCACCCCCCGATCCACCTCCCTAGTCACCCAGTCAAAAAATTCAATGAGGTTAGTCTGGCACAACCTCCCCCAGTAAAACCATACTGCCTTGGGTCATGTAGACCACTAGCAACCAGGTGTTCCACTATTATTTGTTTCAGTAGTGCTTTCATGATCTTCACCACTACTGAGGTCAGGCTGACTAGTCTGTTGTTTCTGCTCCCTCTCTGTTTCCACTTTTGTATAGGGGGGCTACATCAGCTGTCTTCCAGTCTTTGGATGCCTCCCCTGTTTCCAGTGACAGGCTAAACAGGGTTGCCAGAGGTTCGGCCACCACCTCTCTTAGCTCAGTCAGCACCCTGTGGTGTACCCTATCTGGCCTGATAGCTTTATTGACCCTTAATCCTTCCTGTGCCTTTAGAACCCTTTCCCGCTGAAAAGGACTTGTATCCATTTCCTTGCTCTTCCTGCCCTTACTACTCCTTTCTGTCCTATTACCCGCTCCCTCCTCTGTAAAGACTGAGCAGATATATTTGTTCAGTATATCTGCTTTACTGTTGTCATCCTCTACTCCACTCTACTCCCTCCCTCCCCTTTCAGCTTCACTATCCCTCCCTTTGCCTTCCTTATTTACTTATGTACCTGTAAAAGACTTTGTCGCTTCTAACCACTGCTTTCAGTATGCTCTCCTCAGTTTGTGCTTTGGCTTCTCTTACTGCACTCCCTGCCTCCCTTTGCTTCTCATGATGCCTCTCCCTGTCCCCCTCTGTTTATGTCTTTTTCTAGTGTCTGAATGCAACTTTTTTGGCTTTCAGTTCCTCCACGTCCTCCTTGGAATAACATAATGGTCTTCTCTTCCTTTTCCCCTTTTTTAGTTGTTTGACACATAGTTGCAGTGCCCTTGTTATCCCTGTTTTGAATACTGCCCACTGTTTCTCCACCCCTGAATTCCTCTCTGTTGCAGTTAGTGCCTCTTCCAAGCATTTCCCCATTTTCCCAAAATCTGCTCTCCTAAAATCTAGGATTAGCATTTTTATGTGGCTTGGTTCTGCCCCTTTAGTTATGTCAAACCACACCGACCTGTGGTCACTGTTCCCCTGGTGCTCCTCCACTGTGATCCCCATCACACTATCCCTGTTTGTGATCAGCAGGTACAGTAGTGCCTCCTGCTGTGTGGGTTCCATGATAAGTTGTTTAAGGAAGGTGCCTTGAAGTGAGTCTAGGATAAATCTACTCCTGGCTGACTCCACTGCTGGGAGGCTCCAGTCCACATTTAGAATATTGAAGATGCCAGTTAGCACTACCTCCCCTTTGTTCACCATCCTTTGGAGGGCTAGCATCATTTCCCTATCAGTCTGTTCCCCTTTGGGTGGTGGTCTGTAAATTACCTCTGTGCAGATTGCTGACCCTGTTTTTCTTTCAAGCTTAACCCACATTATCTCTCTCTTTCCCTCCTTGTTCCCCTTGAATATCTGTAGCCTTTAAGTTATCCTTCACATAAAGTGCCACTCTTCCACCCTTCCTCTCTGTCCTGTCTCTCCTAAATAGATTGTAGTCTGGTATGGCCATCTCCCAGTCATAGTTATCATTATAACAGGTCTCTGTGATGGCCGCAATGTCCAGGGCTGATTGTGCCATGGCTGCCTTCAGGTCCTCCATCTTGTTACTAAGACTCTGGGCGTTGGCACTCATAAGGGCATATTTTGGGCCATGAGTGGAGTTTTATATAACAATATACAATTTTCATAATACTGATTTTTCTCATAAAATGCACTTTGTCTTTCTACTCTGTTAGCTATAGATAATACTGCAGTGTATTTCTTAACTTTACAGATCTTCATAATTTATACACTATAATACATGAAACAAATCTGGTGATTTACTGTGCATTTAGCAGAACTTTGGCAACTGAAAGTCCATATATGTTTGGTAAGGGAGAGTTATATCCAAAGACTGCTGAGTTATGGCAAAGATAATCAAAATTGTAAAACCCAATAAAGACCCAGACCTTAAGGCTGTGCCTGGTAACTCAGCTGAAGTAAGCTATACAGATGACAAAAAGGCATCTGGAAGGATCTGAGAGCAGGCCCCCACAAGTACCACTCATGGTCTAAAATATGCACTTACCCATACATGGCTATCCTCTTTATACTTTACTATTATTCTTTAGTGTCTCTTCCTGGTGGGCAAAGGTTGTTGTCACTTCAGTTAGATCATCAGATTGGTCCTCCAATAGTTTGAAGTATCAACACTGATGGATCTAAATAAACATAGTTCAGGATGGGAGCCAGGAAACTTGTTTAAAAGTTCTCTATAAAATGGACAAATACTTGCAAAGTGTTTAAATGCTGTAAGTTTTTTTGTATCGCACATGGACATATTCTGTTGAGAAAGGTTATATTGTGATACTAATCAAATATTACAGCTGTATTCATATGTCACGTTCTGAGCTTTTAAAGGCTTCTCTTTTTTTCCTTTACCCACGATACAAGTCAGATAACTTTTTGAATGTATTTCATATTTTATGTATTGATAATAGGTGACATCACACTTGTAACTCCAATATCATACAGGATGTGTTAATTATTTATATTAATTATCCTACTTTTTTTATTTTGACAAGTGAATATGCCTGTCTATATCTAATTGTAATGACCATAGATGTCTACAGTGCATCCCATGTCATATGCATAGTCCTCAATGTTCTTGAGTCTTGTAAGTGTTTCAACCTTATCATACTGGTTATGTAATGTTTCCAATTGAAATATTTTAGAAAGTTGATCCTCATTCATTCTAATCACTTTTGTAAAATTGAGAAGTAATTTAAGTATAGCAAACTCTTTAATGACCTCTGACCTAACTCTCATCTCATGAAGGATTATGGTGTTGATTTGGGCACCATTGATATCTAACTTATAAATGAATTCTGTACTTGTTCCAAAAAAACAGTTTAAACCCACCTCTAGACAGGAGACAGCTACAAAAATATCTGATGTTTTAATTAGGTTTCTTGTATTCCTTATTATAGATGTGCAGTAGCACCACTATAGTAAAAATGGATGTTAAACTCAATTTTTTGTTTGCTTCTTTCAGAAAGACAGGTTTACAGAAGTACATGAAATATTCAGGATTTGTTGTACATGGCACAATTCCTGAAAGTCTCAAGTAAATCTGTTTAGTATTTTTAGAGATACTAAAGTATGAAAAAGCTGTGGTTCATTTCCATTGACTTCAATAGTGTTTTTTTCTGAATGTTTGCTCTTGTCTAGACAAAAAAACTAGAAAACTTTAAACTGTAAAATTTTGCAGGGTTATGTAGGCTGATTGGGAAGGATTTCTTAGATGTATTTGATGTTTGGGAGTTTTGTAGTTTTTAAGCTATTCAGTTTTGAAAAATGTCTGTTTTACTGTTTCCTCATCGGCTTACAACATCGGGCTCTAAAATAACGTGCCACATGTGCAGAGCAGTTTCAATGCTGTTGAATGGGGATAGAGAAAGTGAAAAGAAAACTCTCTTCCATTCCCTTTCTGCATTCCTTGCACGATGCCAAAAGGACAGCTGTTCAAGGTGCACTGTGTGCCATTGAGCTGGATAAGATACAACATCTTAAGATAGCTTAAGATTTTATATCTTATCTTACTATATCATATGTTAAAAATTCCCTGATGTCTAGTGCCCCTCTACTCCGATCAGCCTGTAAATAAAACAAATTCCAGTCTGGTATCTTAGTTTCTCATATGGGCAGAGCAGCAAGATGGCTGCGATGCTGCTCCACTTCCCATACACTTGGTAGACAGTGAAAACAGATAACTGAAATAGTCAATTGTCAGTCAGCCCGGCTTCTTCAGTAGCAGGAATAAATAATAACAGTTACTTAAAAGATAATTATGACCCACAGTAAGTAGTAGTTTTTTTTTTTAATTATCCGCACCGCCGGCAAAAGTCAAAGTTATAGTTCCTGATTAGAGTCTGTCTCTGGAGGCTTGGGATCAGAATAGTACAGAAAGGAACTCTTGGACCTGGATATTCAAAGCAGTTGCACATGGCACAACTGAGTTGAGCTGACGCAAGTGCAGACTTGCACCAAGGAGCCATATTCAGTGGGAGCCATTATACAGCACAAATCTCATTGCACCATTGCACAACTATAATGAATGCAGGTGTAAGTGCAGGGGCTTTCCCATGAATATCCAGCACAGTGGTATATTCAACCATGAAACCATGGTGCAAATGCAGAGCAAATCGAAGCTGCACCGAGCAGACTTGTTCCTATAAATACAGGGTGCAAGCACACAGATAGCATGTGCACCAGGTGAGAGGGAGAGAGAGAGAGAGAGAGAGAAGAAAGAAGAAAGAAAGAAAGAAAGAAAGAAGGAAAGAAAGAAAGAAAGAAAGAAAGAAAGAAAGAAAGACAGACTAAGGCAGACACAGAGGGAGAGGGACAGAGGTGGCATTGACGAGGGAGAGAGGGCAGAGAGAGAGTGAGAGACACAGACCGACACACTGCCAGGCAGTGCACTAGGTTGGCACACAGCCAGCAGCAGCCAAATGCCCAGGGGGATGTTGGATAGCATGGACAATGGATAGTGCGCCTTTCATGATGGAGGCCATAATGAGGGGTGTGAAGGGGCAGGAGGAACAGCGATGTAGCCGAGGAAGGGCCCATCGGTGGTATGCCCAACACAGGTGGTACCGTGCCCACATCACCTTCAAGTAGTACAGTGACATGGAGATAGTGAACAGGGCCATTCTGAGGCAGCTGTGCAAGCTATGCAGTGAGGAGATGCAGGCACCTGCCAGACAGAGCCATGCCATGTCCATGGAGAAAGTGACAGTCGTCATGTGCCTGCTCACCACAGGCACCTTCCAGACACCAACAGAGGACACCACAGGCATAACCCAGTCAGCCACATTCTGCCTTCTCACACAGTTCCTATACGCTCTGCTACCACATGTGTTGGAATTCATCCATTTCCCCAGCACACAGGTGGAGCGTACAGCAACCATGCAGGACTTCCACAAGGTATCACGTATAACTGGCATGATTGGGGCCATTGACTGCATCCACATGCCACCTGGGCCCAAGGGCGTGGTGTACATAAACAGGAAGGGGAGCCTGAGTGTCAACTGCCAGGTGGTGTGCGATGCCATGGGGCACATTATCAATGTCTGTGCCACAGACTCTGGGAGTGCACATGATGCATTCATCTTGCACAGCTCTGTGCTCTGCCACAGATTTGAACATGAAGACATCCCCACAGGCCACCTAGTGGGTGAGTATGGCATGGGCAATGGGCAGAGCAGACCATGGGATGGAGGAGGGCAGGGTGTGCATGTTGGCGTGGGCACCATGGACAGGCAAGGGGCACAGCACAGAACAGCAGAGGGCTAACCATGTCATTATCCACACAGGGGGCAGCACCTATCCACTGTGGCCCTGGCTGCTCACCCCTACCAGCCTGTTGTCCCCAGCAGAGGAACACTACAACGAGGCACACAAAAGCACATACAAAATCATTGAGCATGTCTTTGGCAAGCTAAAAGCATATTTCCATTGCCTAGACAGGTCAGGCAGTGCCCTACAGTACAGCCCCTCAAAAGGCTGTGGCCTATTCCTGGCCTGCTGCAAACTGCACAACATGGCCATTGACCGTGGGATAGCTGTTGAGGCTGATGAGGGTGACAGTAGTGGGAACGATGGAGGCAGTTGGACAGCCACCCCCTGGGCAGAGGGATCCCCAGCTGCAACAGCAGGCTCGATGATACCGGGACACCATTGCATGGGAGCACGATGGTGCACACAGGTAGATGGTGTGATACACATGCATGGGCCACACAAACAGGTATAGCACACATGCAGAGGAGTGCATGGCAATGGGCATGCACACACAGAGGCATGAAGCAGAGGTAGGGGAGACAAGGGCACACAACCACACACAACCACACACAGCATCACACACAGCACCCCCCCACACTCACACACACACGCACCCACACACACAGGCATTGGTATGTGGCATGGATCAGATGTGTCACACTGGTGCACAGGTGCAACTGGTGCAAGACTGCCATCATCACACCCACGCCACATGGCCCAGAGGCCAGGCAAGCATGCACACAGGCAGCATGTGGCACAGCACAGAGGTGCCACACCAGTGGTAGACACACACACACACTGCTCATGTGCGCACTGGGCAGCAGCTGCAGACCGCAGGCAGGGTGGCCCACACATCAGGTCTCCTGCGTGGAACCATGGTCACCATGGCCACAGGGGCATCTGTACCTAGGCCTATCAGCAGTCACAGGCTGTGCATCAGCCATGGGGGTGTGTGCAACAGCCCCCAGGGGTTAAACCATGGGACCGCAACCATGTCTGCACTGGGGTGTCAAGGCACCCAAACAGGCCAGACCCAGGTGTGCCTGGGATGCCGACATCAGAGCCCGGCGGCAACTGTGCTGGGGTCACCTGATGCCAGGTTCGCGGGGTGGACAGTGCACTGCAGAGGGTTGTCTGTGCCCAGCCATGCCCTGTGGCAGCCAGCAGTGCAAAGCCATCCGAGACCGCAGTGGCAATGCGATCCAGAGATGCAGCCATGGTCTCCTGCATGTGCTGCATCCCTGCCAGGATCTGTGAATTGCCCCTCTACTGCTGCATGGCTTACCGGCACAACTCCGCACTCGGCGCATGCACCCCAGTGGCAAGAAGCACCTGTTGCTGAATGGACACCCACAGCAAATGGGTGTGCTCAGCCAATGGGTCGGCATCCTGGGGCTCCCAGGCCAGCCGCTGATCCTCATGTGGTGACCGGCCATGCTGCATGGCTTTCCTCTCTGGTGGACACTGCACAGGGGGGTCTTCAGGGGGAATGGGCACAGCAGGTGCACTGGCTGTGGACCCTGTGTCTGGCTGCCTGGTGGCACCAGCAGCCTGCTACTGTCACCTGTCCAGCTGCTGCATGCCACCCAGCACCTGTGCAGCTGCATCACCACTGCAGGGCACAGCCAGGGCAGCGCACACCATTGCAACCGCAGTGGTGGTGGGCAGCTGTTCTGCCACTGGCAGGGCACTGGGCATGCTGCCTGTGTTGGTGGCCAGCAGGGGTGTCTCACCCACAATGTTGGCCATGCTGTTCAGGATAATCGTGATGTCATCATTGGTGTCGGACCCTGCCCTGATCTGTGTATCTGCACACAGGACACCAAGGCTGGCATCCTGCAGGAACACATCCAGAGCCTTGTCCGATCCCAGGTCCAAGACATCCACCTGCACAGTGGTGGTGAGCTGCAGCCTGTCAGGCCCCCGAATGCCAGTGGAGGCAGATGGCTGGTCCTCCAGGGCCATTCCAGCATCCTCAGCTGCTGCCACCACCGGTGCCCCATCATCCGCACGGAGGTGTGCTGGTGCTGCAAGAGAAAGAGAGGCATGTCAGTGATGCATTTCCCACACATGACTCTGCCCACACTGCCATTTCATGTGTCCTGCAGCATTGCACGAGCGTGGGTGTACACACATTCACATGACATGCATGCCGCTGCATGCACGCCAGCATACCCGCGTACGCACGCTCCATGCCACCAGCTGTGCATGACTGACATACTTACCATGCAGTGATGGGCTGCCACCCATCTGGAAACTGCCACCAGGCACACCCTCCACCATGCTGTGGTACATGGTGGCTGCCACCAACTCCTCCTGCACCATGAGTGCTGGTGCATCTTCAGGCCCCCCCTCCAGTGGCATTCTGGGACACACAGATGGCCGGCACCTTCTTCTTGATGCACCTCTTGTCCATGCCCACCTTCTTCCGGCACTTCTGCGCTGACCACTGGTTGCTGCCATTCTGGTTGACATATGCTGCCACCTCCTCCCAGGTCCCAGCCCTGGCCTGTGGTGGGCCTGTGGAACCACTCAACAGGGGCTCCCTGTCGAGGTATGCATTGAACAGGGCCTCTGTCTCCACTTTCATGGAATTGGGCCTGCGTTTGCAAGCAGGCCCACGCTTCTCACCCTCCTCACGTTCCGACATTTTGCTTCCTCTGGACATGGATAGCACAGGGTGTCAGTGGCAGCATCACCCTGTTCTGTCCCACCCTGCTGTCTGCTCCCAGTGAGCTGCAGCAGCATCCACAACTTACCTCGAAAGGATGCAATACCGGTCTATGGCTTGTGCTGTTCCATGGAGCTTATATGGAGCAACGCATGCAAATGAAGTTTGGCACAATGGCAATGACATGCTAATGCACCCAGTACACCTCAGATTGGCTGATGAGCTCATTTGCATGTGGTGTCTGAATATCGTGATTTTGCTCTGTGCACAATGGGATTGCTCCGGAGCAAGTCACGGCGTAATCCACACGCATGCACAGTGCGCAGGCCCGAAGTGCGCATACTCCAAACAGTATCATAGAAACAGACTTTGATGGCAGATAAGGACCACTTGGCCCATCTAGTCTGCCCATTTCCCTACCTACAGGATAGGCCACAGATCCTAGTTAACCAACAGCCTATTTCTTCCTACCCCCCCACAAGAATTGCCTTATGTCTGACCCATGCATTCTTGAATTCTCCCATAGTTTTAGACCCCACAACCTGCTCAGGAAGGCTGTTCCATGGATCCACTACCCTCTCTGTGAAATAATACTTCCTCACATTGCCCCTGAACTGCCCGCCTTCTATCTTTAAATTGTGTCCCCTTGTTCTTGCACGTCTCTTTTTCTGAAAGATGCTACCCTCTTGGACTTTGTTGATTCCACTGAGGTACTTAAAAGTTTCTATCATTTCCCCCCTCTCCCTTCTTTCCACAAGGGTATACATATTAAGCTCCTTTAGTCTCTCCTCATATGGTTTCTCTTGCAGACCCTGCACCATTTTAGTTGCCCTCCTCTGGACTACCTCTATCCTGTCTATGTCCTTGTGGAGATGAGGTCTCCAGAACTGGACTCAGTACTCCAGATGGGGTCTCATCAACTGTCTGTACAGAGGGATAGCAACTTCCTGTTTTCTGCTGCTGATGCCTCTCCTATACATCCCAGTATACTCCCAGCCCTCCCTGCCTTCTCACATTGCTTGCTAACCTTAAGGTCATCTGATATGATTACCCCAGGTCTCTTTCCTTTTTTGTTGTTGTTACTACTTCCCCACCCATTGTGTATTCTTCCCCTTGGTTCTTGTTTCCCAGGTGCATTATTTTGCACTACTTTGCATTGAATCCTAGCTGCCATACTTCTGACCATTCCTCCAACCTTGCCAAGTCCCTTTTCATCCTTTCTATGCTTCCTTGTGTATCAACCCTGTTGCAGATCTTTGTGTCATCTGCAAAAAGGCATACTTTTCCTTCCAGTCCCTCTGCAATGTCACTGATGAAGACATTAAAAAGGACTGGACCCAAAACTGAACCCTGCGGTACCCCACTAGTAACCCCTCTTTCTTCAGAGTGGACTCCATTTACAATTATCTTCTGTGTCCTGTTGTGCAGCCAATGTTTTACCCAGGCTACCACCCTGGGACCCACTCCCAGGCTGGTTAATTTGACTATTAATCTTTTGTGTGGGACTGTGTCAAATGCCTTGCTAAAGTCTAGATAGGCCATGTCCACAGCCCCTCCCTGGTCTACTACTTTGGTCACCAAGAAATCTATTAGATTCATCTGACATGACCTTCCCGCTGTGAACCGATGCTGCCTTTGGTCCTGTGCTCCACTGGCCTCTAGGTACTCAACTATTCTTTCCTTCAGAAGTGACTCCATCACTTTCCCTACCACAGAGGTCAGACTGACAGGTCTGTAGTTTCCTGCCTCTGTCTTGGTACCACTTTTGTGAAGGGGAATCACATCCGCCTTCCTCCAGTCCTCCGGTACCACACCATCCTCCCATGATTTATTAAAAAGAGTAGCCAGTGGTTTCACTAGTTCCTCCCTTAATTCTTTTAGAATTCTGGGGTGAATTTCATCAGGACCCATTGCTTTGTCCACCTTCAGTTTTAGGAGTTCTTGCAGAACCCTTTCTTCTGTGAAAGGACTGGGATAGACCCCTCTATCAAGAGTGCTTCTGTTAATTGGATTAGGCACTTCCCCCTCCTCTTTTGTGAATACTGAGCAGAAATATTCGTTCAGTATCCCTGCTTTTTCACTGTCCCCCTCTGCCCACTCACCGTTCCTTCTATTTAGCCTCACTATCCCTCCCTTTGTCTTTCTACTCTCTCTGATGTACCTATAAAAGGTTTTATCCCCCTTCTTAACTGAGTTGGCTATCTTTTCTTCAGTTTGGGCCTTTGCTATTCTGACTTCCCTCCCTGCTTCCTTCTGCCTTAACTGGTACAGCTCTCTGTTCTGCTCCTTCTGTGTTTTCTTATACTTCCGGAATGCTATCTTTTTCTTCCTGACCTTCACAGCCACCTCTTTTGAGAACCATAGTGGCTTTTCCTTTTGATTTGATTTGTTTATTTGCTTCACACAAAGGCTCGTTGCTTCTGTGATGGCAGTTTTGATGATTCCCCATTGTTGCACCACACCTCCTTCTAGCCTGTTTGCTAGTGCTTTTCTGAGGCACTCTCCCATCTTGCCATAGTCAGCCCTAGTCCAGTACCCTCGCTTTTATATGGCTTGACTCTGTAGCTGAGTTTAATGTGAACCACACTGTTTGATGGTCACTTGTCCCCAGATGGCAACCCACTTCTAGATCTGAGATCCTCTCATTGCCCCCGTTTGAGAGTACGAGGTCTAAGATTGCTCCCTCATGAGTGGGTTCCGAAACTAGCTGTCTGCGGCCTGCCACCTGTAGTGCATCAAGAATGGCCCTGCTCTTGGATGTGGCTGCAGCAAATGTGCTCCAGTTAACATCTGGCATATTCAAGTCTCCCATCAACAGAATCTCCCCTTTCTCTGCCATTCTAAGAATGCCTCCATTCCCTCCCCCTGACATGGGGGTCTGTACACAACCCCTGTATGGATTGTGGTGCCCTTTCCAGTCTCCAAGGTGACCCACAGTGCCTCCTTTCCTCCCTGTTTAGTCTTTTGATCAGTTGCTTTTATCCCATCCTTTACATAGAGAGGTACTCCTCACTCTCTTCTCCCCTGCCTGTCTCTCCTGTAGGTTATGTACCCTGGTATGTTAACATCCCAGTCACGGTTCTCTATGTACCATGTTTCAGTGACTGCTACGATATCCAGGCATCCCTCTTCCATCAAGGCCACCAGCTCAGGGAGCTTGTTGCCCAGACTACGGGCATTGGCACTCATTACCCTCCATTTCCTGATGGCCTTACTCCCTTTTGCTCCATCCCTGTCCTTCTTGCCTTTGTCACTTTCTCCATTTACCCCAGCCCTTCTCCCTATTGACACCTCTATGTTGGTGTTTGCCACACTTACTACCGTGATTATTTGGGGGCTAGGATTTCCCAGCTCCTTTCCAGTGCCTCCCCCCTTGGCTAGTTTAAATGCTTGCCAATGAAGCATTTAAACCTATCACCTAGGAGCCTGGTTCCCCTCCCGGACAGATGCAGCCCATCATGCCAGTATAGGCTTGCATCACTCCAGGTGGACCCCCAGTCCCCAATGAAGCCAAATCCCTGAGCTCCACACCAGTTTTTCAACCACTGATTGAGTCCCATGGTGCAGAACACCCTAGCCTCTCCTATGCCATAGATGGGCAGCACCTCCGTGAAGGTGCCGTGCATGCTACTTGACTAAGGCCCCTCCCCAATTCCACAAACTCTTCCTGCACTTCTCTAATCCCTTTCTTAGCCAGGTCATTTGTCTCTAGGTGGACAATGACATCCAGCTTCCTCCCCTGTGCAGCTGCTCTGTCAATCCTGAGGATTAGCTCCCTGTCCTTCCAAACCATGGTGCCAGGCCGGCACCTTACCTCCCTCTCCCCTTCCTCCCCCAGTTCTACCTTCCTAACAATGGAGTCCCCCAACAGGAGTTGTTTCCTTCCCCTGCAAGGTCCCCTGCCACCCTCATGTGGGTCTCCTTTGTGGAGGTTCCCAGCATCCTCCTTGGTCTCCAATGAGGGTGCCTCCATAGAGGAACCATACTTTTCCAGAATGGCATAGGAAATGTGGAGAGGTACAACTGGAGGGATGTGCCTCTGTTCCACCACCCTCACCCTCCCTGAGCCCACTGTGGTCCAACCACTCCTCTTTCTTGGCAACCTCTGAGGCAACGGCAGTGGCACTGGTGGTCCCTGGATGGAAGAGGAGGTCCCACAAATCCTGGCCAACTCAGCCTGGAGATGAGCAACCTCCTCCCTCAGCCCAGAGAGGTGCCTGCAGATGGGACAACACCGCATCCTCCAGAACGTCTCCTGGAAGACTGCTGCTCCACAGCCACTGCACTGCACCACTCCAATCATGTCTTATTTCTGGCCCCTTAACTGTTTGCAATCCTTACTCTTTCCTCTATTTTTTTTTCTCTCTCCTTACTTTCTGCCTGTGTGCCCTTTAAGCTCCTGATTGTCCTGTTCTGAGACAAGAATATCCTATATTTCTTCTCAGTAGACCACTTACTTGCTCAGAGTCAGACCTCCAGCAGCTAGAGGGGGCCGGAGAGCTACTCTTTCCCTTCTAGGATGGTGGGTCTTTGGTGGTTCTGTGATCACTCACTTCCTGCTCCCAAACAGGAAGTTTCTGTTGTCAGTCAAATCCTGTGCCTATAAAAATAGAACTAGCTTTGGGTGGGGGGTGGAGGGGAGGAAGGAGGGCAATATAGTCCAGTAGAGAGTTCAGTCACACAGCAGTCTTTTCTCCTGGTGTCTTCTGCCAAGCTATTAGCAGAATCTTTCTAAGGCAGTCTTTAAATGTAGCTTCCTTCTAGCTAAGCCACTCCCCCTACTTACTAGCTCTTTCTACAAGTAATTTAAACCTCACAACTATTAAGTCCTTTCAATCACCTGAGATTTACACCAAGATAACTGTTCAGATACCCATTCAGTTCAGTTAACTCAGACAAACACACACTTTTTTGTTTTGTTTGTTAGTTTTTTTTTTACCCTAAATTAAAGGTCCAAGTACAAAAGTTCTTCTTCATTAGTCCCAGTAGAGAAGTTCAGTCACACAGCAGTCCTTTCTCCTGGTGTCTTCTGCCAAGCTATTAGCAGAATCTTTCTAAGGCAGTCTTTAAATGTAGCTTCCTTCTAACTAAGCCACTCCCCCTACTTACTAGCTCTTTCTACAAGTAATTTAAACCTCACAGCTATTAAGTCCTTTCAATCACCTGAGATTTACACCTAGATAACTGTTCAGATACCCATTCAGTTCAGTTAACTCAGACAAACACACACCTTTTTTTGATGTCAATCGTACACTGTGCACCAACAGCACAATGCAGGGGCATAGCGCATGATGTGCATGATGTGCCAGGATGGCTATCGCATACATGCACACTGCGCAGAGGCAGGTGACCCCTGACCTCTGCTGTGACCACTGACCTCTGGGTCTCTCCCTTCACTCATTGACCCCACCTAGCCACACTTATGCCACACATCTCCAGGACTGTGAGATGGATGTACACAGCGCATGTTCCCTCGCATCATGCATCTGGTGCATGTCTTGGACACGTGCGCTTACTGCTGCCATTTTGGATACCGAGTTCACTGTATAACATGGTACAGAGATGTGTCCCCAGAGCCCAGAACTGGACACAGGGTGAACTCATCATCCTGGTTGCCTGTGTCCAGCCTCACACCCCTCAACTATTTTGTCAGGTGCCCCTGCAGCAGCCAAGGATTGCAGTGTGGCAGGAGATTTCTGCCATGCTGCAGCAAAGGACCAGGATGGCCAGGACAGGGGAGCAATGCTGCCACTGGTATGGTGACCTGGAGAGGCGGGACCCAGAATGCCTGAGGAGAATTGAGGCACATGTCAGGCAAGGGGCTGCGCCACAGCTAGGTAAGTCAGCCCATGTTTACCCCTCTCCTCAATCAAGGGAAAATCATCTTTTTCTTCACCTTTTATTCTAATCCTGGCCTTACTTTCATTATATCCCCTCCTACTTACATGCTTCCTGCTCTACCTACAGTCTACCAATAAGCTAACGATAGTTTAGGATTGTTGGCTCTTCCTCTCTCTCTGTAAACCTATTCTATGAATTGTAGCTGTTTTACAGTTCCAGCAGATCACTATGCACTGACTGTATTGATGACTACCCGGACATTGGTCTAGCAACACTGATTTATTGTACCTGTGATTATGTATTGTATCTATGACCAGCACCACCTTGAAAATGAGCTTGCTCAAATGTGTCTATGCCTGGTTAAATAAAGTTTATTGATTGATAAATTGATTGATTGATATTGCATGTGTGCCCTGGTGCTGTACTGTAGTGTTGGCTAGACTGCCTGGCATGCCCTGCAGAGTGGTGAACTTTCATTGTGCACATCATGGAGGGGCATTGCCACCCACCGCTTGCATTGTGATGCAGCCATGAGGGACATGTTGGGCAGGGGCTCACCCTGTGCACATGGGTGGGGGTGGTGGGAAGCTGCTGTGGTTGTTTCCTGATGTGTAACTATTTTTGTTCCATTCCCAGGGCCTGAGAATCGCCGGTGGGTGCAGGTGGCAGCAGCAACAGCAGCAGTGGGACAGCAGGCCTCAGCAGGCCACAGGGTGGAGCAGGAGTGGGACCAGCACTAGCGGGGCCGTAGAGGGCAGGTAGGCACTGTCATGGTCCTTCGCTCTTTACATGGGGGTGGCAGGGGGTGTGGATGTGGGCACGGCCACCTGTGCTATGTGACATGGCAGCTGTGTGTGTCACACTGTGCATAGTGCATGCCACTGTGGTGCATCCATTGGACATGTGTGCCAGCTGTTGCTGGAGTGGGTGTGTGCCCAGCTGCCACTGACATTGCTGTGGTGCTGCCGGTGCACTGTGTCATGTGACTGTCATTGTGCAGTCGGGTGGCAATTTTGTAGGGGGGCCACCTCTGTGCACTGTTGTGGTGTGCCAAGTTGCTGGCAAGTACAGGTCCTCTGGGGGGGGGGTTCCCACTGCCCATTGTGTGCTTTTTTTTTTTAATTAAGTATGCTTTATTCAACTTTCACATATACAACCAGAACATTACACATTACAGAGGATAAAACATTGTATGATTGTACATATGCAATTCAGAGGATGCTTTCAACTAAATCCACTCCCCACCCTACCCTCCCCTAAACAAATATCTCCCCAAACCTCCCCTCCCCACAAAACCCACCCCTCACCCTAGAACCAGTTCCATAGAGTTGTACTAGCCATAAATTAAGAAATTGACAAAAAAGAAGTGTTATTCGGGAGATATCGCTAAAGTTATGGGGTCATGCTCTAACCCTAAATAAGATAAGGAATCCTCGCCTCCTAGTTTAATGTGCAGGAGCAACTGACCATAAAGTATGCAATTTCTCCCACTTTGTGTTGTATCTGAAAATTACATTTCTAAGACTGGCAATAGTTCTCTCAGTCTTTAAGTTGTATAGCAGATCATTGATCCATTCCTAGTAGGTAAGAAGATGCTGGTCTTTCCAGTGCATTAATACTAGATGTTTCACCGTGAGTGATATTAAGTTAATATAATACCTCCGTTCTTTCACAGCCACTGTTGAGTAGTCCCCAAGTATACATATTTGCGGAGTGAATAGATTTTGTATCCCTAATAAGGGATCCACCTTAGATTTAATTAGAGACCATAGGGGAGCGACCATATGGCAATCCCAGAAAATATGTAGCAGGGATCCTTGCATCTGACCACACCTGAAACATATGTCTTCTGGGAGCTTACCCATTCTATAAAGCTTTGCAGGAGTTAAGTGCATGGCATGCAATATGTAATATTGTGTTAATCGAAGCTTATCATTAGCACTATAGATATAGATTCCTTTCCATAAGTATTCCCAATTAATACAGTTAGTGGGAAAGGTCTCTATCCAATATTGGGATTGTTCCACCAGATCAGGGTAAGATTTTAAGTATAAAGCTGCGACTAAGCGGGAGACAGCGTGTGGCTGCCAGGCAAGGGTTTGGAATTCCAAGAAGGCTTCCCCGTGGTTAGTTTCCCACGGATTCAGCCCAAACCATATAGTTAGCATATATCTAACTTGATAAATAAAAAAGGAGTGCTTCAGCAATAATTGGAATCTCTCCAATATATCTGGGACCGAGCTCACCCTTCCCTGGGATACTAGATCATTAACCTTGGTGTGTGAAGGCATAGTCAGATTATGTGATAGGAGGAGATTCTTACCTATTTTAAAATTGAGATTACCAAACAATGGCTGTGAGGTGTCTTTAGTATATGCAACCCCACGTGACCTACATAGTTGATTATGAACCTTAACTGAAGTATATATAGCCTTAAACCGCATAGAGACAGGCAGCTTTTGAGGGAGTATGTACCAGAGGCTAGATGGTGTCATCTTGGAGCCTTTAACAACATTCCTTTCAATTTGTAGACATAGATGGATATACTAGGGTAGAAGACTTGGTGTGCTGGCCAAGGCACCTAGCTTCACCTGAGCTCTTTCCTTCTCAGACTGCTTGAAAGGCAGAGTAGAGCAACTTACCAGAGCAAGGGAAAAGGATTAAGACTTATTTTGGCTAAGCAGATTTACTGTGTGGTGTTGTTTTAATTTTTTACTCACAGGGATTGCTACTGTTTGTTGCTAACATTTCATTGTTTTATTTTTCTCTGTAGCAAAGTGTTTCTTACAGCATATATCTTCTCTGAAATTATTACAGGTGGTGCTTTATAGGTTTTACAGTTTTATCTAACATTAGGATAAGCTTTCAGGGTTACTGCATTTGTTATTGACTGATTGTTTCTGCTCTTACCTCCTTGTTCTTTAGTCCGTGGTTTTTCTTTTTCGGCAGGGGAAGGGCTCAGCCACCGACCCCCATCCCCAACCATCCCACACTACACTCCTTTTATAGGGTACCACAGTTGTGACATTTCCTGTGGCAGAGCAGGAAGGGGTGGATCAGTGGGGCCTCCACAAGGTGAGCTCATTTACAGTGGCACTAGTAATTTAACTTGTTGTTATAACAACTTAAACAAAACACAATCAAACCATTACTTGCATTTTTTTTTCCTTTTTTTTTTCCTTCTAATTACTCTGACTAGGTTATAAACCCAGCAACTTATCTGGAATGGATATCATTAACTGCAGGTACTGTGGAACAATTTTCAGAAGGACAGTCTTACAGGATTTAGGACACTGTCCTACATGCTGGGCCTTTGGAGATCTTAGGGCTCAGCTCCGGGCAGCATGGGCAGAGATTGCATGCCTCAAATTTCATATTCAAGAGGAAATACATTATAAGAACCACCCGCCATTTCCCCAGCATCCAACAGAAAAACCTCGACCGCAGAGGGTAGTTGGTCCAGGAGGTTGGCAGGTGGTTAGGAGGGGCAAATCGGGTGCCCCATCACTCTCTGCCCTCCAACATATTACCTCCAAAAACCATATAAACACTACAAACAGGTATCTGCCTCTATCTCTGAAATCAAACAAAGAGGCAGAAGACACTGTAGAGCAGGACACTGCAGCACAGGAGCTAGCACAACAAAACTCACCCAGATCAGGAACCAAAACAAAAAAAGCAAAAAGGAAATCCAAAAAACTTCTGATCATAGGAGACTCCATGATTCGGGGGAGTTGATACCCATCTCCAGCCAGGGGTAATGGTCAGATGTCTCCCAGGTACATCAGCATGGAGAGACACTGACTGCATTGCTAAAATTGTTCACAAAGCAGGAGAAAACATTGATGTCCTAGTACACATAGGGACTAATGATCTCGCCAGCCAGTCAGTTGTGGAGACCAAGGAACACCTGACTAGGCTGGGTGACAAACTATCATCTATTTTGTCCGGCATCTCCTTCTCTGAGATCCTGCCAGTCTGGGAGAGGGGAGCAGATGGACAGAAGGTCAGAGAAGGGGAGATAGGGGAGCTAAGCACGTGGCTCAAGGGCTGGTGCCAGGAAAAAGGACACAGATTTGTAGGGAACTGTCAACAGTTCTGGGAGTGAAAGTTCTTTAAATTTGATGGACTGCATCTGACTAAGGAGGGAGTCAGTGCATTGGGGCAGAAGTTTGACGTCTTTGCAGAATATTTAAACTAGCAAATGGGGAGAGGGGTGCAGCACCCCATACGTCAAATGGGAAGAACACCCTTCCCCCCCTCAGCTAGTGGTCAAACAGGGATTCAGCTTATTTGCAGTTCATTTGCATCACCAGGTAAAAAAAAGGTTTGTCTCCCCATACGATGCACGGGTAATGCCAAACCTCACCCAACAACTAACACACCAAAATCTGGCCAATGGAAAATCATGTACACAATGCTCACAGCCTGGGAAATAAGATCCCAGACCTGCAGGCAATAATGTCAGAGGCTAAACTGGACATAGTAGCAATTAGTGAGACATGGTTTACCAGTAACCACACTTGGGAGACTTCAGTACCTGGCTATGTATTGTTCAGAAGAGACCGAGGTGCAAAAAGGGAGTGGCCCTGTATGTCAATGAAAATATCAAAGCTACAGAAATTCAGAATACACATAAGGAGCCAGAAGAACTGTGGGTCACCCTGGAAACAGGAAATGGGACAGCCATAAGAACTGGGGTTGTCTACAGGCCCCAGACCAGGGGAAGGACATAGACACATTACTGTTAGAAGATATACAAAACATGACAGCTAAAGGGGAGGTTCTGATAATGGGAGACTTCAACATGCCGGATACAGATTGGTCAATACCAGCAGGAACATCTGCCAGAACTAGACACATAGTGGATTCCCTGCAGGGGAGGAGTCAAACAACTGGTACAGCAACCCACGAGAGACAGGGCTATCCTAGATCTAGTACTGACTAACAAGGAAGGGATCACAGATCTCCAGGTAGAAGGTCACCTGGGGGCCAGTGACCATCACATGGTATGGTTCAATTTGGCTACTACATCTAAATCATCCCATTCCAAGGCAAAAATATGGGACTTCAGAGGAGCTGACTTTGATAAGATGGCCAACAGAGTTAAGCTAGCCCTGGCAAAAAGAAACACAGGTGAGGAGGTACAGGCAAAGTGGGCAAGCAGTAAGGATGCAATACTTGAAGCAACATCCCATTGTGTTAGACAGAAAATGAAGTGCAAAAGAAGAAGGAAACCACTTTGGTTCTCAAATACAGTAGCAGAAAAGGTCAGAGCCAAAAGGCTGGCCTTCAGGAAATATAAGGGAACACAGCGGGATGAAGATAGGAGGCATACCAAACTGCCCTAAGGAAAGCAGGAAGGCAGTAAAGCAGGCAAAGTCCCAAACTGAGGAAAACTAGCACAAACAGTAAAAGAAGGTGACAAGACTTTCTATAGATACATTAGTGAAAGGAGAAAGTCCAGAGGGTATTGCTAAGCTTAATGGAGAAAGGGAGCATGTGAGGAGGAGGACCCTGTAAAGGCATCTATCGTAATAGATACCTTTGCTCAGTATTTACTGAAGAGAAGGCAGGGCAGGCCCACAGCTCAGCATCATGGACACAGGGGAGGGAGGTGAGCACTACTCCCTTCACAAAGAAAGGGTCCTACAAGAGCTTGCTAAGCTCAGGGTGGATAAGGCAATGGGACCTGATGGCATACATCCCAGGATACTTAAGGAGCTAAAGGTGGAACTAGCAGAGCCATTAGCAGAACTGTTTAGTGAGTCTCTGAGCACAGGAGAGGTTCCAGAAGACTGGAGAAGGGCTCATGTGATCCCGCTCCACAAGAGTGGTAGCAGGGAGGAGGCGGGGAGCTACAAACCAGTCAGTCTTACCTCAGTAGTGGGCGAGATTATGGAGGCACTCCTTAAGGAAAGGATAGTGCAACACCTGGAATCCATAGGGGCACAGGATCCAAGACAGCATGGGTTTACAAAAGGAAGGTCCTGTCAAACAAATATCATAGATTTCTTTGACTGGGTAACCAGAGTGGTGGACCAAGGGGGAGCAGTTGATGTCACCTACCTTGACTTCAGCAAAGCTTTTGACACTGTTCCACATAGAAGATTGATAAATAAGCTGGGTAGGCTCGGGGTGGGTCAGAGTTGGTCAACTGGGTGGCAAACTGGTTGACAGGCAGAAAACAGAGAGTGGTGGTAAATGGTATACAGTCAGAAGAGATGCAAGTCACAAGTGGGGTACCTCAGGGATCAGTCCTGGGGCCAGTCCTCTTCAACATCTTCATTAGTGACCTTGCAGATGGACTAGAGGGTAAGGCCTGTCTGTTTGAAGATGACACCAAGATCTACAACAGAGTAGATGATCCAGATGGGTTGGGCACAATGAGAAGAGATCTGGATAAACTAGCAAAATGGTCAGAAGAGTGGCAACTGGGATTTAATGCAAAGAAGTGCAAAATCATGCACATAGGGAAGAGAAACCCTGAAGCCACCTATAGGCTGGGAGGGGGGTTGCTAGCAGTCACAAAGGAAGAAAGAGACTTCGGCATTATCATCACTGATGACCTGAAATCATCCAAGCAGACCTCTAAAGCAGTAGGTAAGGCTAGGGGGGTGTTAGGGTGTATTAGTAGGGGTATCACAAGTCGTAAGGGGGAGGAAATAATCCCTTTTTACAAGACACTGGTTAGGCCCCATCTGGAGTACTGCCTGCAGTATTGGAGGCCACACCTTCACAAGGACATTAACCAAATTGAGGCAGTCCTATGAAGGGCAACCAAAATGGTGCAGGGACTGCATCAGAAGACATATGAGGACAGATTAACAGAGCTCAATATGTATACCCTTGAGCAAAGGAGGGAGAGAGGTGATATGATTGAGGCATTCAAACACCTTAAGGGCATTAACAAGGTGAAAGAGTGTAACATGTTTAAATATAAGAAAAATAGCAGGACAAGAGGACACAGCATGAGATTAGAGGGGGGTTCGATTAAGGGGGAATGTGAGGAAATTCTTTTTCACAGAAAGGGTGGTGGATGCATGGAATGGCCCACCACAAGAAGTGGTGGCTATGAATACAGTGCAGGGCTTCAAACAGGCATGGGATAGGCATAAAGGAGCAATACAAATGACTATAAATAGATAGGCCACTGACAGAGCAAAGGCTGATGGCACATTTATGAGGTAGAAAAAGAAATGGGAAGACTGGATGGGTCTTACGGTCCTTATCTGCCATCAACTTCTATGTTTCTATGTTTCTATGTTTCTATGTTACTAGGGTTGAGTATGGTTCAGATGGGGTGCTGCCCAGCACATATATTTGGCCATATGATTCGCCAAGTAGTAATGATAAAAATTTGGGAGCTTTATTCCCCCTATGGATTTCAAGGCAAAAAGATGAATATAAGATATCTGTGGGGGGTTGCTATGCCATGAGAACTTAGTAATCATTCTCTGGACTTTACGGAATCAAGTTAAGGGGAGTTAAATATTCAGCATATTGAGGGGCTAGAATAATCTGGGCAAGACATTCATTTTAATGACATTGATTCTTCCTTGGAGAGAAAGATAAAGGGGAGACCATCTAATTAAGTCTTGCTGAATGGTTAAGAGGAGGTTATCTAGGTTAAGCTTCCTCAAGATAAAACTTCAGGGTGCCAGAATAATTCCAAGGTATTTAAGTCTGGTGGTCCAAGTCATGTTGAGGGCAACTATATCACCTTTATCAACATGGGAATTTAGAGGCATAACCTCTGTCTTACTTACATTCAACTTGTAATTGGAGAACCAGCTAAACTCGACAATTATCTCTAAAGTTGTTGGCATAGATTTAGCCGGATCAGTAACATGCAATAGGATGTCGTCTGCATAGGCCGATAATTTAAGTTCTAAAGGGCCAATTGAAATACCAGTTAAATATGGAGATAACTATAGTTTATGAAGCAAGGGTTCCAAATATAGGTTGAGCAACAGGGGTGACATAGGACACCCCTGCCGTGTACCTGAATGTAGTGGGAATTTCCAGGAAAAGATCCCATTACAATAAATTTTTGCACTAGGTTTGGAGTATAAGTACCTGATCCAGGAAATGAATTCAAGGGGGAAACCAAATTGGGCCATAGTTTCAAAGAGGAAAGGCCAACTGACTCTATCAAAAGCTTTCTCTGCATCCAGGGAGATAAGGGCCATTGGTAGGTCCACCTCCCTGGATACAGAGAAAATGTGAGCCAGTTTACGAAAGTTATCAGAGTGGTTTCTGCCACTCATGAACCCAATCTGTTTGGGGCTGATTAATTTTCCCCAGACTTTGGTGATCCAGGAAGCCACAATTTTAGCTAGTACCTTGATATCGTAATTCATCAAGGAAATCGGTCTGTAATTTGATACTTTGTCATTGGGTTTACCAGGTTTTGGCAGGACTATAATGGTTGCTTCTAGTAATGTGGAGTCTATAAGACCCTAGCCACAGATATAGTTATATAAATTTTGGAGAATCGGAGTAAGCTGTTTTTCAAAGGTACTATAGAAGTTTGACGGATAGCAATCTGGCCCAGGAGCTTTGTTTGGTGGGAGAGAGCGAATGGCGGTAGTCACTTCTAATGCTGATATAGGGGAAATTAGCTGGGGTTGCTGGTCAGGACCAAGAGTAGGAAGGGGGATTTTAGATAAGTAGTCTTGTATTTCGGTCTGTGTAGGGCTATTATCAGGAAGGCTATAGAACTGTCTATAGAATAATTCAAATTCTTCTACTATAGCCTTAGGGGTTGCTAATGGTCGTCCATCTTCTAAAAGAGAAATAGATGTGACAAATCTAGACTTCTCTTGCTGTCACAGCTTGAGAGCCAAGAGGTGGCCAGCCTTATCTCCTTGGTCTAAGTACAGAGCGTGCATCTTAAAGTGAGCATATTCAGCCTGTTCTCTGAGGGTATCTGTGTATTGATCCTTGAGGATCACAAGCTGATTTAAATCCCCTTCAGAGGGATGGGTAGCAACCAATAGTTCAAGCTGTTGGATGGATTCTAATAAGGATTTCGCAGTGGCCTCCCTCTTCCACTTCTGGGTAACAGCTATCCTGATAAATTTCCCCCTCAAAAAAACATTTCAGGGAACTCCAGATTTGATCATATGCTGGGATAGAGCCCTCATTTCGCTCCATGAACTGAGTGATCAGTGTTTTGATCCTGCCTATTGTTTCTTCATGAGAAAGCAAAGGAACATTTATTTTCCATAGGGTAGCCTTCGGTGTCCCTTGGGGTATAAAACCCTCAAACCAAATCAAAGAATGATCGGATAGCACTCTAGGAGAAATACCACAGCCTATTGGGCCTATCAACATGGCCTGGTTTACCAAAAATAAGTCAATACGGGAGTGGGATTTGTAATAAGCAGAATAGAAGGTGAATTCCTTCACATTGGGGTAGAGAAGGCACCAGGATGTCCATCATTTCATGTAGAGATCGCTGTGCAGGGGAAAAACTATGACCTTTCTGGGTAGATCTGTCCAGAGTGGTATCATAAGTGAGATTCCAATCCCCAGCTAAAATTATAGGTAGTTGTTTAAATGGAGCTACTATAAGGGTTATTTTTGAGAAAAATTCAGGGGAAGAGTGATTAGAGCCATATACGGTGCCCAGGATTATTTCTCTGTGATCAAGAAGACCTCTTTGGAAAGGGAACCTACCTTGCGGATCCCCTATTTCTTGTAAAATCTGGAATTGGGTCTCTCTAGTAATTAAAATCGCAACCCCTCATTGCGTAGTTGAATTGCCAGCTGCATAGACACACCCCACTTGCTCTTTCTGAAAAAGAGTATTCTCTTTAGCCAACAGGTGTGTTGCCTGCAAGAGAGCAATTCCTATGCATTAGGGCCAGATGCTTTAGAATTTGGTAGCGTTTCACCCTGGCACATGCTCCTTTAATATTCCACAAATTAATTTTCATAATAAAGCTGATAGGTAGAGCATGATAGCAGGTCTAGTTTTATTAGAGCTGAATATGCCCATTCAACTGCCAGATGAACCTAGTAGCCCAGTGACTGGCTCCATACCCCCCCCATTCCTACATCCCCAAATAAAGTCAGCGTATTTAGGTAAAATCTGAAGTATATTCCCCCTTAACACTAATCTCCAATCGGGCATATACAAATTTAACCTAAGTATGCCCCAATAGTTAAACAAGAATTGCAATACCCCCAGTCCTAGTGACTGAACCACACTAATCACAATCGGTACAATGAGTATCATGCTGCCCCTGAGTTTCCTCCCCTCCACCTCTGCACCAAACTTTAACATAGTCTAAACAAACTTTTTATAACCATAGAAACACGTTTAACTATAGGATTCTAGATCACTACTGTATAATAACTATGCTTTTATGGGTTGGATCCCTGCATAAGTAATGAGTTTAATACCTTCCACCAAACCAAAGAGGAGGAGATAACTATATATCATTAGATCTGTGTAACTGGAAAACCGGAAGAGAAAACTGCCAAAGTTAACAAGATTATACAGTTACCCTATAGCCGAGTAACCCATATAATAGACCTTAATAATTTTAGAACAAAACTAGTTATTGGTACTATGTATAACCATTGGAAAAATAGGAGGAGTCCCACATACCAAGTATAGCATCATAGTGATCAGTAGGACAAGGATGCAAAGCTCTAAAAAAAACCAGCACAGCGAGACTTCAAAAGCATCTCTAATAGTCCAGAATTAGGTCTTTCCAATTATTGCTACATAAGGGTGGACCTCTAGAAGAATCAGATCTCTAAGTAGTGGATAAACATTGGTAGTGGTAGCTTGCAATACCAAAAATGACCACTGGATGTCACTCTTTGCCACAACATGGAGCTGGAAAGATTTCATATAATTAAATCTGGGTACCACTTCTTACAAGCTTCTCTAGCAGATTCCAGTGAATCAAATAAATGCCACTGCCCATCCCTATTTATCTGTAGGGTTGCAGCATAGCGGACTCTGTATTTGATGCCAGCAGATACTAACTTAGAGACCAGGGGATGAAGAGCTGAATGCTTCTGGCAGACAGAGAATGGTAAGTCCTGCACTACTTGGATTTTCTTGCCTGCCCATTGTATTTCTGCCACCTCCTTCAAATGGGTCAAAACGTGCTGTTTATCCAAAAAATTCAACATTTGGAAAATGAAGGGGCGAGGGGGTGATGCCGAGGGAGGCATGGGGAGAAGAGATCTATGCGCCCTTTCTGTAATGTAAGTGGGGCCATTAGGTAAAGGCCTCACTAGTTTTTCGCATAGCCTTTGTGCAAATACTATGGCCTGAAGTCCCTTTTCCCCTTCAGGGAGGCCTAGCACCACCAGATTGTTGCGTCTCGAGCCTCCCTCGAGATCCTCAAGGCGGTCTTCGTTTTTTTTCAGCCTGTAGTGCAATGTAACCAGTTCTGGGTCCAGCCTTCCTCTCCAATCATCCAGGGAGGATATACAGGCCTCATTATATTGGGTTCGGGTATTGAGCTGCTCTATGGACAGTTTCATTTCTTTTAACTCTGAAGCGAGTACTAATAGGGTTTCCTTCATTGGCACCAACTCCTCAAGAAACCTGTCCTCCGTTAGAGTTACATTTTGTTTGGTTGTTGTGGAGGTTTCAGGTCCACTCGCTTTAAATCATTTTGTGGCCTTGTCCTTGGCCGGAGTCAGTGGGGGTGTATGTCTGAGCAGCGGCGTCTTCATCTCCACATCCATTTCTATGGACAATTCATTGGTAGGTAGTACTGTAACTCTCACCAGGCAATCGGGGAGCCGTTGTGTGCGATTGTACTGATGCAAATGTAAAGTGAACTGTTGCTATGTAGTAGCACTAGAGGGAGGGCAGGGGAGCCATCTGAAAGAGCATCTCAGCAGGCAGCCATCACACTGGAAGTCCCTGCCCATTGTGTGCTGTGGCTGGGCATGGTTCCTTGGGACATTGCACTGATCACCTGTCCTGTCCCTTGTTATAGGTGTCCAGCAGAGGTGTTGGAGGCCCATATACTGCAGGCTGCTCCGGCAGCTCATTCTGATTTGTCGCCTGCTGCTGGAGGACTGGAGGTGGTGAGAACACCAGGGGGCAGCAGGTCATGACAGCTGGTAGTTTGGCACCACCATTCACCTGTTTCCCCTGCTGTACCTCCCCCTATGTTCCCCCATCCCACTGCACAGTCCCTGTTCCCTGTCCCCTTTCCTCACTTCCCTAAACTTTCCCACCCACGTGTTGTTGTAAATAGTTTGCTTTGGAATTATATATTTTTTGACTTACCTGCCTGTGTCAGTGTTTGCTTTTGAGGTGGCATGAGAAGCCATGCTGCAGTGGCCCAGTGTCTGTCTGTGTGGTGTGCATGTGTCGGGGTACATGTTGTGTTTTCTGTGGTTCACTGCTGTGTGCTGTGGTGTGTCCCACTGAGGTGATGTCCCTCCCCTCGGTCTGTGGCTATGCCTTGGGTTGCCCATGGGGCGGCTGTCAGGGGAGTGTGGCGGGTGTGGGCATGGTGTTGGCACATGGCCATGATCTTTGGTTGGGTACTGCCTGCATGTTGTGTTGGGGCCCCTGTTTGCCATTGTGCAGCCTGTCCCATCTGGTCTGCCAGGCTATGTGCCTCCTGGCATGCTCAGTGCCTACTGTGTGGGCTGCCTGTGTGCCTGTGTGGCGTGTGTGTGTGTTTGGATGCATGGTCCTGGGTGTGGCCTGCTCTGGTCTGGGTGGGGGGGGCATGGCCTTCAGCTTATGGGGGGTTCCATTGGTGGCCCTCCATTGGCTATTGGCACCTCCTATCACCTGCTGTCTGTGCCACTGTTGTGTTCTGGAGTGGGATGTCTGGGTGCCTGTGTGCACCCTTTTGTTGTACCCTGCTGGTGAAGGCCTCCTGTGGCCTGTCACTGTGCTTCCCTGGGTCTATCCCTGGGTCTCTTGTTTGTATCATGCCCCACTCTGTTGCTCTGCTACTCTGCTCCCACTGTTGTTGAGCATCTTTTTCTGCTCCATGGCATAACTGTGTTTGCGTCAAGGTGCAACTCTGGGTGTGCCATGGCGCGCTCTGGTGTGTGGCGCAGACCATGCCATTCAGCCGGGTTGTGCTGGCATGTCTGCCAGCTAACTCTGAATATGGCTTCAGTTGCACCACAGAGCATTGGATTTGCACTGCGCCGGACTTGCGCCAGCCTTTGGTGCATTTCTGAATATCTAGGCCTTAATGTTTGAGTCAGAGTTGCTGACATTTATAACAGCAATGATCTATGTCAGTACTTGGAATGGGAAACAACTTTTCTAAGCAGGGTACCTGACTGCCATCAGTTTTTTTTTCTTGATAGGCTCCAGAATCAGGACCTAAGCTGTTGGGGGTAGGGATAGTTGAGGTAGAGAGCACACGCACCACAATTTTAATGTATAGGCTGTGCCTGATACTACACTAATCCAAGGATTGTACTGTGGATTGCAATGCAGATGTTAATGAAGCGGAAGCAAGGTTCTGGGGTTAGGTTGATGTGGGACTTCCCCTAAATTGAATAGCAGGATATACCTGTTCAAAGCACCGCAATATGTTTGTCGGGAAGATGCTGCAAAGTAATGACAGCTGCAGTGATGGTGGAAGAATCTACCCAGGCTCCCTGAGAGTCCCCCCAGCATCACTACCATTTTATATTTAATATACCTTTTGGTTCAGGGAAGTCCCAGTGCCCCTCCCCCAACACACACACCTGCTGTCTCCCTCCATCACTCTATACTGTGCCCTCCACTCCCTGACCCCAATCCATCCTCATATCACCGACCTATACAAAAGGGAAAAAGTTGTGTTTTCAGTTAGGCTCCTGGGAGCGGTATTATGTATTTAATTGCTCCATCACCATGGCAATCATAGTCTCCATATGCTGTTTCTTCTGCTCTGTTGCAGTCTTCATCTGCCAGTGAGTGGGTAGCGGTGGTCACTGCAGTAATGATGATGCTGTGGCATCTGCAGGGATAATACCTCTCACCTGGAGGTCTTGTTTGGCCTCAGCTCCTGTCTCATAAGTATCTGTCCATCAGGAGATTGCACCATCATTCAAGGAGTTTTAAATTTTAACTCATTGGCTCTAAGAAATGGCAGCAGGGAGATATATTCATAGCATTGTCTCATGGCATTAGAAGCAAATCATTATCAAGAAAAATCCTGATAAAGCTATGGAAGATTTTGTTTTTCCATGCCATCCGCAAAAGTTTATTTTTAATTGCATAATTTAGAAAGTGTACTATTATGGAGCATGATCAATCCTCTGGGAAAGTTGGATTTGGCCCCAAGGCCAAATTCATATGCTCAATATCAATGGGGTATACTGCATCTAACTCCAAGGTGATATGGAAAAGACAGTCCAGGAAGGCATTGAGGTTGATGCCTTCTGAGTTCTCAGGTATCCCGAAGATACAGATATTATGTCTTCTAGCCCAATATGCTGCTTCTTCCTGGCAGTTCATTACAGTAAGCTGTGTCTCTGCAAGCTCCAGGAGATATATGCTCAAGCTGACCAAGTCATTTTTCTGTTGTGCTAAGTTGTTTATCTGTTTCATCCACTCCCTGTTCAAACACCTTATTGTCTTTTTTAATATCTTTTAAAGTGTCTTTGAACTTCACTCTGAACACATGTAATTCATAGCAGATAATAAGAGGAGGTTGCGGGGTCTAAAACTGTGGGAGAATTCAAGAATGCATGGGACAGACATAAGGCAATTCTTGTGGGGGGTAGGAAGAAATAGGCTGTTGGTTAACTAGGATCTGCGGCCTATCCTATAGGTAGGGAAATGGGCAGACTAGATGGGCCAAGCGGTCCTTATCTGCCGTCAAAGTCTATGTTTCTATGTTTCTAATTGCAAGTTTTATTTTTATGAATTGTGTTTTTTTCCCTTTCAATGTGGATTCCACATTGCCATGTTCTGGCCTTCATGTCTGCAATAGTTCAGAGTTGGAATGGGACCCTCTATGCAAGGTTCACCAGCATCCTCCATCAGTAAGCATTTTTATGGTTTTATAGCTTTCACCATGGCTGTAGTACACTCTGAGTATATCTGTTAAGTACTATAGCCACCACTGTATGCCTGCATTTTTTTTTCCGAGTGCTGTATCTACAATAAAGGGTTTATTTATGTGCCAGTGATTGGTGTGGGGGGGAGGGGTACTACACCCTAGGGAATTTTACTTACATCCTGAATAACATGTTAAGATATCTTAAGATGTCATAGCTTATCTTACTGTAGTGTGTGTTAACATACAATATATTAAGATAAAATACAATATCTTAAGATCTCTTAAGATGTCATATTTTATCCAGCTCTCTGGCACACATGCTTTTCCCATGGGCACATCATTTACTTTGTTGTGCATTTTGTGGAATACATCAATTTATTTTATGCCATTTAAAACTAATTACTTATTATGCCCTGTGGTTTTATACTTGTCACATAAGGAAACTACTGTTTGTTGCCTACTAGGATAAATCCTTGGATAGAAAAATCTTAACCACATGCCTTGGAGCAGGGCTCAATAGCCCTACATGTATGCATCTGTTCACGCAGGTCCCAAAGAGTTCTGTTTGAATAAGGATACAACTCCACTATCTCAAAAGGAAAGGAAATTCTTTGCAAAAACTACATTAAGGCACCAGCTAGGATGGCTTAACATCAAAAAATATATATATATTTATGGAGTTTGGTGAGTCGGCTCCTTTTCTACCAGTTTTTTTCTAGCTTGTTTATTGCCGTCTGGTCGATAGCCACTCCCTCATAATTATTTTTCTTTTCTACCGAGGTGGCAGTACTGGAACTTCTTCTTTTTAAAATCAAAATCACCAGGAAATGGGGCATTAGGGTTAACAACCATAAGGCACACTCCACACTTGCTTTGTGAAGATGCAAGAGAGGTTTAGTTTAATTTAATTTATTTATTTAATAGAGTGCACTAATTCATTGTGATGCTAGGCACTGTACACGTTCCTGAAGAGCATAAAAAACAAAAACAGAGGCATAAACAAGCATATACCTTAATAAAAATTAGGAGCAAAAAAGGCCTTATTAAATAAAAAGGTATTCAATTCAAGGTGAAACTGTAATGGTTTTTCCTGTTACTGCCTACCGGGTGGGGTGGGGATTTAGGGCTGTAAACCTTAACAGCCATTTCCTGACTTTTGTTGGTGTTAAGCCACCCTAACTGATGCCTTAACTTAGTTTTACAAAGTGTGTGTGTGTGTGTGTGTGTGTATATATATATATATATATGTGTGTGTGTGTGTGTTGTGTGTGTGTGTGTGTGTGTGTGTGTGTGTGTGTGTATATATATATACACACACACTACCTACCTACACATATACACTACACTCTATATATATTTATGTGTGGTGTGTGTGTGTATATATATATATATATATATGTGTGTGTTTATATCTAAGCTACATAGCACTATTCTGGTTTGATTCTAATAAGATTGTAGCATGCTTCTGAGGTGGTAGTGTCAGGTATAAATTATAACTGCCATTCATTTTCATACACAAAAATTGATTCAAGCAACAGTAATGCTAGGATCCAGAGAAAGCATACAAATTGACTTAGACGATACATAATTGACTCTAATTACTCCCAAATTCAAACTAGTTGTTTGATATAAATATATAGGTATCACCTATTTCATTTGTAAGGAATTTAGTGTATTAGATCAGAAAACTGTAACATACAAGAGACTATTGATTCCCGGAAGATTATTCTGTAGCCATAGGGGCTTGAGCTGCATAATCAATAAAGCAATTTATTTTACCATTCTAATTCTTCTAGAAAGAGGGACTTAAAATGATGATGCACATCTGATCATTGAAAGGATTAAGAGATTAATCATCAGTGTATTACAATTCACCTTTCAGAAACATTCTCTGATAAACTGCATGATAAAATAAAGACATGTCAGCCTTTAAGAGTACAATTCTAATTGCATTACATACAAAAGTGCTACAGTTCAAAGGGTAAAAATAAAACTCTCCTTGCTATATATCTTTAAAAATGTATTTGCACTCTTGTTAATTTTATAGATATAGATAGCAAAAAATGACACTAATGCAAATTTAGGTGTCTACCACTTGAAACTGAAACCCTCAAAGTTTGTGAAAGTGCTATTATGGTTTTCAACCCAATGCCCACAAAGTTTGGAAATGTGCTATTAAGCTAGGCAATGGTGGGGATGAAGTGAGAATTATGGCTTCCATTTACTTTGAACATGTTGGCCCTATATGAGGTATTGTACCATTGATGCATGGCCCAGCACCTGTAGTGTAGCCCCCCTTCAACATCTACATCAGTGATATTGCAGAGTTTGAGAGGGAGGGTATGCCTATTTGCTGACAATACAAAAATCTGTAGTACAGTGGATACCCTGAAGGGGGTAGAAGACATGAGGAGGGTCTTCAAGACACTCGAGTAGTGGGCTAGGAAATGACAACTGAGGTTTAATGCTAAGAAGCATACGGTGATGCAGCTAGGGAGCAAAAAAACATGAAAGCAGGGTACACACTGGAGGGGGAATCAAAGAATCAGAACAGGAAAAGGATATGTGGCTCAGTCTCCTAAAACCATAAGGTAGGTTTCCAATGTAGTAGGGTGGCAGGAAGGGCCAATGAAATGCTGGCATGCATAGGTAGGGGCATTACTAGCAGAAGGAGGGAGGTTACAATGCCCCTCTACAAAGCCATGGTGAGGCTGCAGTTAGAGTACAGCATACAGTTCTGGAGACCACACCTCCACAAGGATATAGGAGCATTGGAGAGGGTTGAGAGAAGGACAACAAAGATGGTGCAGGGTATGCAGGGGACGACATATGAGCAGTGGTGTAAGGATCTGAATCTGTACACGCTGGAAACAAGGAGGGAAATGGGGGACATGACTGAAACTTTTAAATATGTAAGGGACTCAATAAAGTAGCTGAAGGGGGACAGCAGAGGAGGAAGAAGAGAACCAGAACTAGATTACAAGGAAATAGTTTCAAGGGCAATGTGAGGGTCCATTTCTTCACAGAGGATGGTGGAGCCCTGGAATGGACTGCCATACAGAGTAGTGGGGGCTGAGATAGTGGAAGAATTTAATAGAGCATGTGACAGACATAATGGGCTGAGTACTGAGGGGAGGTGGGGGCAGGTGGGGGTATGTGAAAGGAGAGGGTTAGGCAGACTAGATGGGCCAGGAAGGGTCCTTTTCTGCCATCAAATTTCTATGATTCTATGATTCTATGAAAAAGGGGAAGTGAGTGAGGGGGGACAGAATTAGGCTTGACTACCCTAACAGCATATTTCCAAACTTAGTGGCCATTGTGTTAAAAAAAAATAATAGCACATTCCCAAACTTTGAGAGTTTGCATTTTAAGCAATAGCAACCATAATCTACATTAATGTAGTTTTCTGCAATTAATTCCATTAGTTTTTAAGACAGTAGATGGGTAACTTGCATCGTTCATGGTCCTTGACTCATAGCTTTCTTTGTGGCAGGCAACAAGCCTCTGCATCAAGCAAATTAGCAAAAGCAAGAGGAAAAAGAGCCCTCTGTGGTTGTTGAAAGTGACTGCTGTAAAGGTAAAGACTAAAAGGACAGCATTCAGCGGGTACTGCATAAGGAGACACAGAGGGAGGAAGGCAGGGAGGTGTATCACAGGAATCAGAGGGAAGCAGGGGAAGCAGTACAGTATGGAGCACAATGGCACAAAGTGAAGTGAGAATAGCCCAGGTGGTAATGAAAGGATACAAGATATTTTTTAGGCATGAAGGGGAAAAAAGGATGACCTGGAGAGTGATTGTAAAGCTAAAAAAGGAAGAGGGGACTGAGCAGAGAGGGTACAGGAAAAGGCCAACATCCTGAACAAATACTTTTGTTCAATGTTCTCAGAAGGAGAAAAGGAAGGGCCACAAAAAAGTAACAAGAGCTTTGGAGGAAGGGAGGTAGACACTAGTCTTTTTTCAGAGGAGACAGTCCCGAAGGACCACTCTAATCTGAAAGCAGACAAAGCAATGGGGCCAGAGGAGGGTACATCTAGTGTATTTAGGAAGCTCAGGAAGGTACTGGCTGCACCTCTGGCAATCCTGTTTAACAGCTCACTGGAAGCAGGAGTGGTTCCAGTGGACTAGACGAGAGCAGATGTAGTCCCATTTCACAAAAGTGGTAGCAGACAGGGGTGTAGCCAGGCATTTCAGATTTGTACACCAGGCTGCCACACTGCTACCCTCCCAGTACATCCATCTGTGTGCCCCCAACCCTCCCAGTACATCCATCCGTGTGCAACCCCAGATGCCAGCATCATATCTGTGGCATTCGGTAATGAAAATGGAAGTTAAGCAACACACTATTTCATTCTCATACAATAAGACAGCCCTTCAATAACCAACAATGTCAGACTAAAATTGGCTTTTAGTTACAATGAAGCATTGTGACAAGCCTCTGTCTGTACTATCACTAGACTAGCTTTTAGTTATGATGTTGCATTGTGACAAGCCTCTGTATCACATCAAGGTAGCCAGTCCCACAGAGGTTCATTCACACTAGCTCCGACCACCAGACTGCCTCTTAGTTACAATGTTATATTGTGACAAGCCTCTGTACCACAGATTGGCTTAATTACAATGTTGCATTGTGACAAGCCTCTGTACCACAGCAAGGTAACCAGTCACACAGAGGTCCATTCATACTAGTACCTTTAATCTTATATTTTATCCACTCACATGAAAGGCCCAAGTCCAAGCTACAGTACCACACAAGCCACTCACACAAAAACCCCAAGTCCAAGCACCCACACCAGCCACTCACACAAAAGCCCAAAGTCTGAGCACCCACACCAGCCAACAATCATTCATGTACTTTCACATATTTACATTACAGTGCTATAGCAGTGGGGTAAGCTAGATGTTGCTCAGGCTTCTATTAATCCTTTAACCACTTATGCTGTTCCTTACCCAAAAAGTTCAGTACCATGACCAGTTTTTAAATGTAAACTAGATGGAAATGCTCACAGATTCCACACAATGTGCATACCACATTCAACCACTGAAACATACCCACAACAGAGTAGTATTACTTACCCACAGCAGAGACCTTCCACATTACAATATGAGGGTTGTGGTAAGCTACAGTAGATGGTGCTTTGGTGATATATTTTGGTTCAGTTACTTTAACTGCCTAAACCATTCACACCAAATAAGCCCCATTCCAGCCACAATGTTGTGTGTTAAAAAACAGTTTTCAGGTTCTGAATTGACTACATGCAAAAGCAAAGACAATTGCTGAGCTTATAACCAAACATTCATATACTGCAGCCCACTCACACCCAAAGTATCCAGAAATCACCCACCTCAAGTGGTCACACCCACAGCAGTGTTACAAGTACAGTATGTAACAGCTGAGCTCACAGCCAAACATTCATGTGCTTCTGCCCACTGAAACCCAAAGTATCCAAGACAATCACCCACTGCAAGTGGTCACATACTCATAGCAGTGTTACAAGTACAGTAAGTATACCATTACTAACAGATGAGCTCACATCAACCAAACATTCATGAGCTTCTTCCCATTCACACCCAAAGTGTCAAGAGATTAATCACCCACTGAAAGTGGTTGCATACCCACAGAAGTGTTCTGTTACAAGAACGCTACAAAGTTTATGGCAGCTACCTTAATATTACGGTCACTACAGCATATGGAGGATCTGGGTAAGCCAACTGATATACTAGTTTTGGTTCAGTTACCATAACCACCTAAACCATTAGCACCAAATATCCCCATAGCCCCATACCATACAAAACATGTTCCAAGTCAATCTATTTGCTTATTTGCAAAGTGTCTGTCCTGGCATGGGTCAAAGTCTCTGAGCACCCATTCTACATCAATTTCAATGTATCTGTGTGTATGTAAAAGAGCCAGTCCTGCCAGGCTTTGTTCCACCATGCTGTTTCTGAGCCAGGTCTTCAGCCTCCTCAAGGCACTGAAGGATCTCTTGGCACTTGCCAAGCTGACTGGCATGTTGCCAAGACTGATAAAACTGCATAAACATTTGGGTAGAAATCTGCATTCACATCATGTAATGACATGAAAATAGACTCTGGACAATCTGCCACAGGAACACTGACCCCTTTTGCCTTTCATCTTTCCAGCTCCACCTTAAGCTCCTTCAGGCTTCCCAGGTCAGTCTTGTAGGCCCTGAACATGGCTACTATTTTGTCCTCCTATAGCAAATGCAGTTTGTGTGGTAGAAGATACTGCCCAAGGAACAGTGGCCAGCACTTGATGAGTTGATCCTGCAATTCAGAAATGATATGGTCTAGAAAAAGAAAGAAAATGTTGACTCTGAAGTAGTCTTGAGGGCTTGCAGCACTGATGTTGCTTCTCTGAGTTTACCTACCACATATAGGAGGTACCTCCTCCCGAATGAACGCAGCCTCCGCTAAAGTCAGGATACTCTGACACAGTTCTGCAAAGCCGCTTTCTGATCTGTAACTCATGTTCTTTAATAGTTGTACAAGGTTAGAGGCCTCTTGTGTTGCTTGTAGGATGTCAATATTGACACACTGCAGATATAAGTGAAGAGGTTTCTTTCGGGACAAAATATAATCAACAGATAGAAGAGTCATAACAAAGTTGAACTGTTGGATACACAGCAGCAATCTGCTCACTTGTGTCAAACTCTGCAATTTTCTCAAGCGTACTTGCTACTACCAAAAATTTTGCTTTGAACCATGAAAGAGAATCTGCCTGACTCATCCACCTGGTGTTTCCATCTGTAGGAATAGTGATATGTTTGATCTGCTGGCTCATCATAGTCAGATGGCAAGTTGTTGAATTTTTTAAGTTCTGCTTAAAAGGTGTTACTGTGCTTGTAGGATGACTTGAGCATTGAGATAACCTTTTTTGTGATATCGAACATATTAGACACTTGTCACAAGGAACATGAATGGACAATAGCAGTGTTGAGGCCATTAGCCTTGCAAACTGTATACACTGCTTCAGGGGCAACTGCTGTGATGTGTGCTTGCACACCATTGAATTTTCTGCTCATGTTACTCCCCTTGTCGTACCCTTGTCCGCGAATTAGTTTTGTGTTGATGCCCCAAGCCTTTACACACCACAAAAATAGTTCTGTTAAGTCATGGCCAGTTGTATCCAAATCTTCACTGAACTCGATAAAATCTTCATGAAGTTCAACTGTGCCAGAAAGGTCCCGATGTACATAACGAACCGATGAGAAAATCTGCTCCTTGGTAGACACATCAGCTGTTCCATCCATTATTAAGGTGAATCATTTTGCTTCCCTTACATTGTGTAGGATTTTTCACTGTATTTGATGACCCATCAATTGAATTAGTTCATTCTGAATTTGTGGTGACGTGTACATTGCATTTCTTGGAGCCACTAGCAGGTGTTCTGTAGACTGGGATCTATTTCTGCCTGCTGTGTACTGCAACAAGCCATGTAAACTTACAGTATCATCAAATTTACCTCACAGGGCAATGTTGTGCCTCCCACAAGAAAGAATAACATTAATAATTCTACATAGAAAATGGATGATAGTCTCTGACACCTTGGTGTAGCATTTCACATGAGATTGGCTTGCTGTTTTTAACTTCCCAGCACAAATGGAAACCCATCTGCCTTCATGACAGCATTCCCATGGTCCTTGGATTTGCTATGCCTCTCCATAATATTCTTTCCATTAGACCAATCCCTCCTAGGTGCTGACATGAGAATGTTATAACTGCAATACTTAACCATGAAGCATGGCCCATAGAAAATGCCATCCAAAACGTTTGCGTACCTGACAAATATGAACTTGTGCAAAGGATGAGCATTGAAATGCTGGTAACGCTGGCTTGGACCATCTGGACCCATCAGACTACCTGGAAACTGAAATCCTGGAGGTGGTTGCCACTGCTGTTCGATAATTTCCTTGCTCTGAGCATACGTGAGATGGGACTGATTCATACAGCTGATGCCTTCTGTATTGGGAGTATGCATGTCTGGTTCCAGGCAACCACTCAGAGTCTGGACTGCTTTGACAATAGCTGCTACTTATTCTTCCATGGTCTCCATTAAATGGAATTCAGCATAAGCTTCCTGCAGATCTTCAATGGTGTTCACTAACAGGGAGTCGATATCAGCTTCCTGGAGAACAGCTTGTGAGGTTATGTCTTCAAAAACTTTACCAGTAACATGTCCGTGTGCATGTGCAATCACCAGTGCAGGGTTATGAGATGTGCAGGTCTCCTAAATGACACTTCCATGCTGCTGGTCTGTGTTTGGAACCCTGTAAACACAAAGGTCTGCATTTATCTTTGATGCAAAATGTTTGTTTCTCATCATTCTTTTTACATGAATCGAACACATTTTATGTTGGCATTTCTTACCCAGAGCTTGATGAAGGCTGAGTGAGGAAGGACTGCATCAGCTTGGACATTTTTGCAGTTTCCTCAATTGTTGCACGTTTTGCCTTTCACACCTGTGCTTCTAATGGCAGTTTCCTTTTACCTACCTCCATTCTGCAAATGGTAGAAACTTGTTTAACCCGTGCACTATAAGTGGAAGAGGGGATAATGACAGAAAGATAAAGGGATGAGGGAATGGAGTGGCATGATGTAAGTCAACAAATACAGATACAATACCTTGATGCAACAGTGTGTGCAGTCAAAATTGGGATATCTAACTGTTGCCTGAAAATCAACACTGAGTCTTCTGCCAGAGAATCAATGCTGTGACTGTTGCTTTTGGTAACTTGTGTTTGCCATTGCTGCTGCTGCCACCTGTCCTGAGAACCCACGCTGTTTGTCTCAGACACCACCCCTCAATTAAACAAAAAAAACACACCTCATTTGACAGCTTATGGAATGGGTGGTACAAATTCACATCAATTAAGTGGCTTCACTGGGACTTACTCCCAGGCCTCCTAGAATACCATTCTAATTGTGGTAACACACCAAAACAACTAGAATGTGAGCTGTCAGAGCGCATTACTCTGGACATTACATAAACTATTTTCCCACTAGCCAGAAAGCAAATATGTATTTATATTATTTAATACAAGTCTGTTCCCACTTGAGAGCAAAGCATACTATTGGTTAAGAGGAAATTATTTTGGGTGTGTGGCACAGGCCACAAGCATACTCCATGGGGTAGGAAAGAAGTGATTTCTGGACAACTAAATGTTGCATAGCAGGACCTGCAAGTGTGAAATATACCAAAGAATTGCCAATCACAACACCTGTTGTGGTCCAGTCATGCTTTAATGCTACTGTGAATAAAACAGTTCTGTAAAATCAAAGCTACTGCATTGGACATTGATCGTTGTCTCTGTGTGGAGTTATTGGGGGCCCCCCATTTAGGTCTAGCATATGTCTGCCATCCTGTCACCTGGACAAGGTTGTCTTACAAAGGTTCAGTTTGGCTACTGTGCCCCCACCTCATGTCTCTAGATAATGAGCATGGTATACATCCTATATGTAGGGCTTGTACCAATCTGAGTATTTCTGCCAGAGGTACATGCACTTGACATAGCTTCAGTGTTCTCAGAGCAAAGGTGAATGAACAAGGCACTGTAAATAAGTCCACATTCACCTAACATGCTTAAAGAGCAGGTGCAGTCTGTCAGGAACCCATCCCTTCTGAAACATATATGCGAGCTGACCTGCCCCAGTGTTGTGGTGTATTAATATTACCATGCGGTTCCATCCAGTAACAAAGTTACAGCATGCCAAATGTGAAGCCCCAGGAAAAAAACGTGTTTATTTTGTGACGTCATGAAATGTATGCTGAGTGTGCACCCCATTATAGGTTAATGGACAGAATCGTATGGTAATATAAAAACATCTCAGCACTGGGGCAGGTCAGCTAGCATATATGTTTCAAGAGGGCTGAGTTCCTGACAGCCTGCACCTGCTCTTTAAAGCTGCAGTATTTATTGGTAACTGTGGACATCTCTGTAATAAGGTTAGTCTGGCAAAAATATCAAGATACACATTTTTTTTCCATTCATTCCTGAACTAAAATAAGTGGCCTTGAAGTCATTAAAAGTTCCCATGGCACACCTGTGCCACCTCCACCATGAAACTTTACTTATGTTCTACTGTTTTCTATCAGACACATGTAACCATTCAAATACAAGTACACTATTAATCTAGCATGCACATTCAATAAGTAACAGGACATCAAAGAAAGGTACACATCACTTATAGGGGGCCCATATAAACTGAAATCAAGCATATTACAGCTTTATAGTATATGGTTACCATTTGTTATGTATAAAATACAGCCTGCTAAAAATATTTGTTAAATGCATTCTAAACAGTTGTGCACATTCCTAAGTGTTATTCACATTCCGAACAGCTGTTATGCACAGTTCAAAGGTAATACTATTTTAACTTTATAATTTATTCCACACCTAGCTAACTAATAAACACCCAGTGGCCAAAGTCATACCTTTTACTTTTCAGAAGTCTGGCAATTTGATTTTGATAATTAAGTAGAATAAGGAATGGCACAATTTTTTTTTTCACTTCAATGGGGGTCTGTCACTCTAGTATAAAAAAACATATCCTATAAAAAATAAAATATGGACAACCCCACAACTCAGCATGTCTTTCCATCTTAGAGTTGAGATGACATCATGGACCTCTCGAGCTTCTCTCTCAAGGTTCATATGCCGTCATCTCAACCCCTTGATGGAAGCAGCCTTGTTGTGTATAGTTGCCCATATATTATTCTCTAAATAATGTATGGGGAGCTGATATTAACTGAAATTAAGCAGATTACAACCTTGTTATGCCATTGTTATGACATCAGTCTATTGTTAATCCTTCCTGAGTGTCATATCAATGACATAACAAAACAGAATGCTAACAATCATTGTTCTAACAAAATGGAATGCTCACAACAAAGTTCTGTAAATAATTCAACCAGGTAAATCAGAATTAAAGTAATTCAATCCATAATTATACAAACTTAGTAGCCCATGCTCTTTGGTTAACAATGGTGCTGGAAACAATTAAATGTTCCCATGACATCTGAAACCCTCTCTAGCTGCACTCACAAGGTTCACATGATGTCATAGCAACCTCTTGAAGTGTTTTCATTCTCCTCTGTTATGCCACTGGTATGACATCACTTGGGTAACCATTTTGGAGTCATATCAATTGTTTCACAAAACAAAATACTCAATCAATGTTCTGTAAAGGAATTCAGTAAAGTAATTCAATCAATGATGTTGTGGCAACTTCAAGGTGTTTTCAGCATTGCTGTTCACCAAATACTATATTTTCACCTATATGTTATTGTAACCCCCGACCCCTGCCTTTTTGCAACACGACAGGTGGCATGCTGTTGAAGCTGACAGCAGTACCTGGTGGGGACTGGGTTCGGGGAGGACTAGGTTACTTGGCACAGGGGGCCTAGATTTGGCTACTCTGCACAGGGGCACCCAAGTAAATCTGAACACAGGAAGCAATAACTGTGATGTCCAAAACCAGGAATGGGATTCTACAGTGTGGCTTTTATTCACATTTCCAGCTGAACAAACAAAGCATAGACTGACCCCCACAGGGCTACATTCCTGGTAATGCAGATTAGAGATAACAGAACACTTCTTCACCTTTCAGCCCTCAGGCTCTGAACCCACCAGGCACACAGTCCAGACTTGCATGCAGCTTTGGGTACACAGCCTGACTTGTACACTATTTGGGTTTTCCCCATGGCCCGGATCTCCCACCAGCCACTTGATCTGCAGTCCATTATGGGAATGAACCAGTTTTCCTGTTGGTGGCTCCCCAAACCACCTTAGAGCCTTTGACTCCTAGAGGGAATTTTTCTTCCATCCCGAAATCTTCTTATTTCCCACACTCTTGGACAAAATAAGGCAGCTTCTTCACTAGCAGTAGCCAGAGGGTTGCCCCTGGAATAGCAGGTAAATCTTTCTGCCCTATCCCTTGAGGGATGGGGCACAGAGACCCGAATCAGCGGTCTCCACCACTAAAAAAAAACAGCTTACTGTGTCTCTCTTTAGGCAGAAACACACACCTTTCCCTAAATGTAGCCCTATTTCAGGGCTGAGGCTCCAAGAGCCTAGCACAGAGCTGTTTTGCTCCTCACACCACACTCTCCAACTACAGACTGACTGTTCAAACCTCCCAACATTCTACTCTAACTCCCTTCTACAGATTCCATTGTGGCTCATGCAGCTGCGATAGTTCTATGATGATATCATCCCTCAGTCTCAGCTGAGACTGAGAAAGGAGTGAGACAGTGTGAAATCCATTTAACAGGAGTTTCACAAGCAGCCTTCCTTGCCTACCACTAGGTCTTACTGGGATTCTAGTAACCCCAGGTAACAAGGGGGTTACATTATGCCCCAGGATTATAACCTAGATCTGCAGCAGCATGCACCACCGCCACCACCTTTGATATTTTAGTTTAATCAAGAGTCACACTCACAGAATCAAAGAGCGGCATCTTGTAACCAGCCCCCCCCACATCACCCTACACTTGTACACACAGACAAGGCAACACATTCAGTTCAGAGTCTCAAGTCAGCACTGGCACAAAGAAATCCCTGCACTGCACTACTTATATACAACAGTACAAAGTTAGACAGACAGGCACAGAAAACACGAATATTAACTTGTCACCATTACCCTCACCTGCCTAGTCAAGAGCGGCATCTTGCAAACAGACACGCACATGGACACACACACGGACACACACACAGACACGAACACGGACACGTACACGGACACACATGGACACACACACACAGACACACACACACACAGACACACACACATAGACACACACACACACACACACACACACACACACACACACACACACACACACACACAGACACACACAGAGACACAGACACACAGATACACAGACATAAAACACCCTTACCCTGGTCAAGAGTGGCATGTTGCAACCAGGCCCCCCCCCACCCTTAACCTGGCCAAGAGTGGCATTTTGCAACCAGGACACACACACACCACACTTAGCCTGGTCAAGAGCTGCATCTTGCAACCAGTCCCCCCCACACCCTTAACCTGGCAAAGAGCAGTATCTTGTAACCAAGCCACACAAACACACACAACACCCTTAGCCTGGTCAAGAGCAGCACCTTGCAGCCAGGCCCACCACCCTTGATCTGGCCAACAGCAGTATCTGGCAACCAGGACACACACACACTCACACACTCACTCACTCACTCATGCAAGCACATGCACACCACCCTTAGCCTGGTCAAGAGCTGCATCTTGCAACCAGCCCCCCCCCACACCCTTAACCTGGTAAAGAGCAGTATCTTGTAACCAAGCCACACAAACACACACAACACCCTTAGCCTGGTCAAGAGCAGCACCTTGCAGCCAGGCCCACCACCCTCGATCTGGCCAACAGCAGTATCTGGCAACCAGGACACACACACTCACACACTCACTCACTCACTCACTCACTCATGCAAGCACATGCACACCACCCTCAGCCTGGTCAAGACCGGCATCTTGCAAATAGGCTCCCCAGCCCCACCCCACCACCTGTAACCTGGCCAAGAGTGGCATCTTGCAGCCAGCTCACCCCACTTGTAAACATAAGATGTACACTCATTTAATTAAAACAATACAGCTCTGCTGGCAGTGCTGGTAATAACATAACTATTCCTATGGCACATAACATTCCTGCTGTGCCAACAGCTCCACAACTCAATACACTACTACATTAAGCCTTTTCAAGTGCTGCACTTCAATTGATTACTATAAAAACCTGGGAATTTTTATCAGACTCAGAACTGGGCTGTGTAAGGCATGGCTCACAGTTCTGAGATGCAGTATGAAATATGTCACCAAACTGAAACTACATTACTGTTCACTATTATGTATTAGATGTTCTTTACAACTTGAGGTGAGATATTTCATATTGCAGCTCAAACTGTGAGCTCTGGAAGCAGCCCAAATGCTACATTTGAGGTGGACAATTTTGTTCATATGGCTATATTTCACATACATGTGCATATATTTAGGCATGTGCAACACACAACACAAACACAATGTCTATAATATATACAGTAATTTTAAATTAATAATTCAGTGCTTGCTCTTTGTCTCACATTTACTACAGACCCACCAGTTGCCAATATACATTTGAAATATTTACAGTCTTAGATTCCTGTGGTTCTTGTTTCAGTGGCAGCCCAAGCCAAGGTATTAACTCTTGCAGGATTTAGGCAGTATCCAAAATCAGGACAGGAGGACACCCTCTCCACCCATTAAGCCAGCCTGGCAGCTGGCTCTTGTGCAGAAAAGCCACCTCTAAAAAATCTATCAAACACCTTGTCCTTATGACCAAGCAATACAGGAAAGCTGTCAAAGCTGCAATAGTTGTACAGTACATTCATGGGTTTTAGAAATTAGACAGTACTTATCTCAAGGCCTTAGCTTGTAGTCTGTTGTACACAGTGGCAGCTACACTCTAGCACCCACTCAGACTGGAAGAACTGCCCAGGATTCCAGGAACACAGTCACTGGTGGTCAGATATAATATAATTCAGGCAATTACAACATGCCAAATGATTGACCAATGGATGACTCCCAAAGCTACTGCCAAGCCAGCTCTCTCACAACTTCAAGCAGTGGCTTAGAAACACACAGCAGCAGCAAGGCAAGAAGGCACTGACTGGTAGGCAGCAGGCACTTTGCAGTCAGCAGACCAGGCAGTAGGTAGCAGCAAGCTGGATCCCCTGGATTGGTTCGACACAGCACGATCAGCACTCCACCCAAATGGTGGTGCCACACTGAGATATGACAATCCTCAGCACTCAGCTGACCACCACCTGGCAATCTGCAGCAGCACCACTGACAAGTTCCTCCTTTGTCTTCACAGGTTGACTCATCTGACTGCAGTGTACTGCTCTGCTGCTCCCCTCGTTTCTGGTCTCAGAATCTGCCAAAAGGCTAAGCTCTCCTGGGTGGATATGGTGGGCAGCAGACACTGACCATCAAGTCAACTCACAGGCATAGCAAGCAGTCAGGCAGCTCTGGTGCTAGCAGCTAAACTGGCAAGAGGAGCACAGCAAAAACCCAGTGATTTTTCAGCTCTTTGAGAAAAATTATAGCTCTTGTACCATGCATCTCTAAGCTCTGCTCTTGCTCAGCTCTTGACTTTGCTTGCCCTTGTCAATGCTGCCAGCATCAGTCTGGTCTCTTTCTCTCTATCTCTCTCTCTCTTCCTCTGGAGGGGGTGCCACTGCTCACCAGTCACTCCTTGAACCGCTGCTTGCTGCTTGTCTGCCCGAGGTCACCACCACTCACTCGTGGCTCTTCTTGCTGTCTTCTGTGCCGAAGTTTAACTCTCAGAATCCAACAACAAGAATCTTTCATGCAGCTTACTCAGATGCTCTGGTTCACCCAACTTGAGTCCTCTCCTGGAAAGGTTTTCCAAGTAACAGGACTAATGCCAGACTCCCAAGACCTTTAAACAGGGCACCCTGCATTGGCAATGCCCCCAAGCTGACTTCTGCAGCCAATCAAGTCCTTCACCAACTAGGCAGACCTGATTGAGTATGGCTACATTGGCAACATCAACAAGGCAGCACTCCTCCACCCATGAAATAAAGGTGATTTTCCCAGCAAAGTTTCCAATACCTGGCAAGCTACATAAAGAAGAAAGTGTCTGGATGGAAAAGACTCAGCAGGAGTGCCCAGCTCTGCTACCCTCCTGCACTTTCATAAGTACGTCACGGCTTACCCAGCATATCGATAGCTACGCTCTTGGTAGTAGAGAGGAGACTGGCAATTATAGGCCAGTCAGCCTGACATTGGTGATGGAATAGTTAACGGAATCACTGCTGAAGGAAAAGGTTGTGGAATATCTTGAATCCAATGAGTTACAAGACTCGAAACAGCATGGATTAACTGGGGGGAAGGTCATGTCAAATTAATTTAATATATTTCTTTGACTGGGTGACCAAGGAAATAGATCAGGGTGGAGTGGTGGATGAGGCCTACTAAGATTTCAATAAGGCTTTTTACACCATTTGACCTAGGAGAACAGTAAGCAAGCTTGGTAGCTTAGAAGTGGGTCCAAAGGTGGTAAACTAGGTAGAAAACTGGTTAGAGGAGAGGTGACAGAGGGTGGTGGTAAACGAAGTTCACTCCAAGGAAGGAGGTCAACCAGCGGGGTATCTCAGGGATCAGTGCTGGGACTGGTCCCCTTTAATGTCTTTATAAGTAACATTGCAGAGGAACTGTAAGGGAATATCTACCTTTTTGCAGTTGACACCAAAGCCTGCAACGGGTTGAAACTCCAGGGGCACTGAAAAGGATGAGCAGAGACCTGAGACCTGAGAGGCCCTTGTTACAGAACCTGGTTAGAAATTGAATAAATGCACTAAATGAGTTAAGTACTTCTAATGTAGAGAAATCAGATAAAAATAATTTCATTTTCCTCCCATTTCTAGGTGTTCATAAAAGCTACTTTGACTAGAGAGGAAGAGATTCATATGCTTTAAAACCTATATGTGAATGCACATGAGGTTGATAATCATGGAATGAACTAAGTGCCAAAGAACTAAAAATCTTTTAATTAATTAAGGAAATAATTTTTTGAATAAAGGATGGCATTTTTAAATATGTAAACACTATGGGCAGGACTCACAAGCTTTTTTTTGTAAGTTTCCCTTCGCAACTGCTGCTGCTGCGGACCAGAATCGCCTGCAGCTGCGCTGGTTCTGATTCAAAGCCACAGCAGTTGCGGAAGGAGTTATGGCTGCTTCCAGCAGCCATAGCCCATTCCTGCAGCTGTGACCATCTCCCTGATGACACCACCCGCAGGTAGCCATAGATTGTGGAGCCGGTCGTAATCCAGCTCCAGCTTTGTGAATACCCACTGCTGTGGATAACCTGCTGATTCGGAAGTCACAACTGACTTGTGCCACGGTTTACCTGCAGCTGCGGGTATTCCACAAGCTTCGTGAATCCTGCCCCATGTGTTTTGTCACATAAAGGGTTAAATGGTTAATTAACTCAAAATGAATAAAGTTGGGCTGTGATTGGCTAAGTGCACTTTTTTGATTTAAGACTTTTGTATATAAAGCTATTAATTAATTATGTTCACCATCTCTGATGAAGCCAGTAAGGACTGGTGAAATGTAAGGTGAGGTGCATGCCAGCACCACTTGTTCCTGTATTGCACTGTTTGATTGTTTACACAATGGATTTAAATAAAGGACTATAACTTTTACTACTTTCCCTGTCATGGATGTAATTACTTCTCATGACAGGGGGCGAGTGCCTGGTATTGTATTTGATTAAAGACCTGCTTAATGTGAGGTGCACAGAGCAAGGGTGGATGATAGCCAGGAGTGCCAGAGTGAATGTACCAACAGTGATGCTTCCTCCTGCACGCCACCTAAACTGACACTGCAGTTGCACAATAGTAAATGAAAAATAAGTGAACACAAAATGTATAGCAAGGTGGGAGCTCTGGTAAATTCAGAAGAAAACATAGGAAAGGCTCTTTTTTGAAGTAAACCTCACCCATTGATGCACTGCAAGAAATAAGAGGAGATTTGGGGCTCCTGTTGTGGATGTGTAATGGGTAAACATTTTTAAGGTACCCTAATGTTTTGGCTTATGTCCAGGGTCTGAATAGAGTCTGTCTTGAGGTGTTGACAAGGGCATTGAGTTTTTGGGGGGACATGTTCCCATGTAGAAACTGTAAATATGTTAGTAAACATACCTCATAAAAGGGACACTAGAGGACAAAAGTTCACATTCAAATCATTTTATTCATCCAAGACAGACCACTTCCCACCTGACATGTTTTGGACACTGGATCCTTCTGCAAAAGCCTTTGAAAAAGGACCCAGTGTCCAAAATATGTCATGTGGGAAGTGGTCTGTCTAGATGAATAAAATTATTTTGATGTGAACTTTTGTTCACCTTATATCTATGGACGTAGAAGTACTCTACTCAAACTTTCCTCAAGAAGAAGCTCTAGATACTATGAGAGCCTTTCTAAATTCATGGGAAAATGAATCTAGATCCTGTACTGAATTATTACTGAAACTGGTGGAATTTGTGTTAAAGTTCAATGTGTTTTCCTTTTTTAGAGAAATATTTTTTACAAGTAAAGAGAACAGCAATGGGGGCAACTTTTGCCCCTAGTGTTGTCAATCTGTATATGAGTCATTGGGAAAACACTGTCATAAGAGATGTTACACAGAACCCATATTTTTGTAAATTAAGCTTGTACAAACGTCTTATTGATTATATTTTTATCTAGAATGGTGACATGACAGAGTTCCAGGAGTTTGTAGATAATCTACACAAATCTAATCCTAATCTACATTTCACACATCAGGCAAGCAAGGAAAGTGTTGCCTTTCTGGATCTAACAGTTATGAAATAATCGGATGGCACCATACCCACAAATATTTATAGGAAATCCTGTGAGAGGAACACACTTCTGATGTAGTGAGAAACATACTAAAAGGACAGTTCCTCAGACTAAAGAGGAACTGTACAGATCCTGCACAATTTGAAACAGCAGCTATTGATCTTCAGAATAGATTTATAGAAAGGGGATATGCTGCAGAACATGTAGAAGAAGTGTTCCAAGAAGTGAAAAACATTGGGAGCCAAGATGTGATGGTCTCATCACAGAGACAGAAACAATAGAATGAACAGGTCAATTTTGTGACTACTTATTTGGTAAATGCTTCAAGGGTTGCCGACGTAAATAAAAATAACTGGAACATCCTGAGGGAAGACCCAAATTTAGTGAATGTTATAATAATGGTCCCAGATTCTCCTACAGGAGAGCAGAGACTATCAAAGATGTCCTAGTTTATAGTAGACAGACTCTACCTATTCAGAGTACATTTCTAGGAGCAACTGTGGAGTGCTACAAGTGTCAGAGATGCACTATGTGTACCAATATGAAGGCTAATAAAGAATTCACATCATGTCTAGTAAATAAAATGTACACAATTAGACAGTTGATTACCTATGACACACAGGGGGTCGCCTATCTTGCGAATTGTATGTGTCAAGCCTTCTATGTGGGGGAAAAACAAAAAGGAATTTGAAACACAGAGTGTGAGAACATCGAAGAGCTGTCAAAAATAGGGATGTTACATATGCAACAGCTCAGCATGCGATGCAGTATGAGAAACAAACAGAACATGCATTCACCTTTCAAGGAATAGAAAGAGTGTATAGAAATCCTAGAGGGGGAGATTTTGACAATTTTATCCTTTCAAGGGAAAGTTTTTGGATATATACACTAAAGGATTTCAAACATTCTAGGTTGAATGATGGTTTCAGTATCAAACCATTCCTAATTTAAAAAAAAGTATATTGTGAGAGAAGAAAAAATTATTGCTCAAATTGTTAGATACTTTAGGAGACAATGCATGCTTCTGTAGATATATAAAACTTTAGAAATATTGACAGTATCTAGAATGAGATTACAATGTGAAATTCTTCATTGCCAGCTTGTATCTGCACACTTTTCTTCCCTTTCTCCCCCTTTCCTCCCTTCTGCCCCCCTTTTTTTCCCTCGTCCTGTTTCACCTTCAGAATTCTTGTTTTTTGTATCTAGCTAATTGATTGTATTTTTAACATTGTACACAGTAATCTTTGGTGTATATAAAGTTTTTAAGTGTTCAACAATTATGTTTTTAGGGTACAGGAGGTTGTTATACATATATATGCTCACTTTATTGTTAAAATCTGAGTGCTGACTGATGTTGTCAAAGCTGTTTGAATATTTAAGAAGTGCCAGATCTGTCATTTAGATCCATTGAAAAAGGGTGTAATGACTTCTGAAATGCATCTGGAATTGACACGTTTTTTATTTTGCACATAACTGCTTTATAAAATACGTCACTTTTGAAAATAAGCAGGTTGGAGCCTCCTTCATTTTATGGTGATGAGTGCAAGATTGGTGATATGGACTAGTTGATTTTTTATCTTTGTACCACCAGTCCCAGTGCAGCCGCTTTTCTCCAGATTACTACAATTTATTTGAGACTTTTTTGCACTGGTTGTCAGCAAACATTTTTGAGTGTAAAACCTGCCATGGAGAAGCTCTTTTGAATGTGCAACAGAACTTTTTTGATATAGACTATGATAATGGAAATGACTGTGGCAGCTGTGTTAGAGAGAACACCTGAGCTGAATTTCCAACTAATGGAGTAATAGCAGCACTTACAATTATGCAGGTGGCTCCCTTTGCCTATGTTGATGCACTATTGATTCAAGCAGGACAGGTCAATCCTTTTCTGATGGAAACTACTAGAACTCCAAGAGCAGATGGTGGCACAGAGAAAACAGCAGATAGCACTTTATGGGAGGCATTCCACGCTCTGGAGAAAACGGTTATGAAGGCACGCAGGATCCAGTTGAACATCATAAGTTTGGAGGCCTACCTGGCAGCCAAGCACATACCGAGAGGACTACGGATTATTAAAGAATCAGCGTTTGGCCTTAATGTAGCTTCTTTAATGAACCAGTGGAAACAGATTTTGGATGAAGCCTCGAGCAAATTAATGAGAATAAAGAACATTCAGATTTCAATTACTGCAACACTAAACTAAAAGACACTGTCAAAACTTGATAGTAATCTGAAAAAGAAAAAAATAACTAAATTTTGGAGGGATTTGGAAGATTACCAAAATGAGAGGGTCTATAGCTAGAAGAAGAAAACACCACCTAGAAGTATTTTAAGGGACACTCAATGAGTTTCTTTTAATTTAAGCACAGACCCCAGTGAAAATGAGTAAACTACTTATTGGGGGAATCATCAGTTAATTCCTACAACTCATCGCCCAGTAGTTCAGCTCCGTGAAGGAGTACTTGCAGTAACAGCTACCAGGGTTTTCAAGCATGAGAACAGAGCAGACCAGGTCAGGTTGTAAGAACAAGAGAAAGACGAGGAGAGGAAAAGGGACGAAATGGAGACAGAACAAGGGTGAGAGATTTTCAGTCCAAGAGAATGCACGATCAAGTATACCAACAACAGTCCCAAATGGGACAAGTACCCCCACCCTCCCCATATTAGCCACAACAACATTGGACGGAACACCACAAGGAACAGAACTATTACAGACAGAACCTTTCACGTTGCAACAATGTGTGATGAGGTCGATGGAACAGGAGGTCGTGGGACTGAAGGTGATAAATTTATCAGACAAGGCACTTAAAATGACTGAAATGCATGTTCTAGAAAGGGAACTGAGTTTTGCACCAACAGTGGGGGTTAATAAGATTGAGACATTTGTAGATCTGCAGAATTTTTCAGGAACCTCAGTTTAAAATCTTTTTTATGCAAGAAACAAAAGGATGTGAATGAAACTGGGAACAGAGAAGAAGAGCAAAATATTGAACATACAATAACAAACAGTCTTTATATTAATAACTTTAGAAGAAGTTCTATATTTTGTCCCCCTCAAAGTGCAGCTATTTCGACCTTCAGATCAATATGTGAAAATGAATTAGAGGATCTAGTCACACATTTACCACCAGTGACTTTTAACAATTTATCTAAACAAGAAAGACAGGCCCTGGACTTGTTAAAAAAAAATATGAGTCTATCGTTATTAAACAAGCAGATAAGAGGGGTGCAATAGTGGTGCAGAATACACCTGATTATATATATATATATATATATATATATATATATATATATATATATATATATATATATGTATATATTAGAGGCAAAAACTCCACACCGACAAAAGTGAGGAAATTTGGTATTAAATTTGAAAAGCCTCCCTTGCCCCTGCCCACACCCCAACTGGCATCGGGGTGCGCAGTAGGGTTGTCGGCCATAACTCTCACCCCATCACATGTGTAAAGAAGCAGAGGTGTAGGAGAATGGGGTGAGAGTTAGGACCGACAACCCTAAAAACACACCCGATACCGAAGATGAGGTAATGAGCAGAAAAGAAAGTGAAACTTTCAACTCTAACACTAATTACTCACTTTTATTGGTGTGGAACAACTAACTAATGCATTAAACAGAGTTTTTGCCTCTAATTTCCCTTCTTTTGAGAATGATAACGAGAAATAGTGCATGTAATGCGGCCGCGGGGGGCCCCGCGCTCCCGCCACATGATGTCTTGTCATAGAGTAACATTGTGCCCGCAAACTCAAATAGTAATGCTCATGGTGACACAAAGCAAAACAGAAAGAGAAACAGTAGTGTAGACAGAAATGTTAAAAACAATGCAAAAGCAAGCGCAAATGAAAACGCAAAGGGTAATGCACATGGTGGCGTAGACGTGAACGGTAAGTGAAACGGGAATGGAACAGCAAGCAAAAACGGTTATGATAACAGTAATGTAAGCGCACAGGCTGGTTTTCCCCAAAAGCTGCATAAAGAAACACAGTGAGTACAAAGAATGTATGCATAATAATGGTTCTCGGAGCAGAAAATGAGGAGTTGGAATACTAAATTGCTTATATCTCAGGAACCGTACGACGTACAAAAAAAATATAAAAGTCATATGATTTATGACTTTCCTAGTTAGCTTTGTACTTAGCCCCTGGTAGGGGGCTATGCATTTTTCTGACAAAAAGTCCATATCTTGCACCGTTTCCGAGATACGGGCCCTGAAAGGCACGGCGAATGCCGTAATGGTATCCTATGGGAAAAAAAGAGAAGTTCGGAGTGCCATAACTTTGGCTCCCTGTAATATTTTTTCACCAAACCACAAAAAGGAACATCTGTGGTATGTTGGCTGTGTGCCCACCAAATTTCAGCCCAAAACACCAAACTGTTATTTTGCAGCAGGGCGCCAAAGGATTCCTGTAATGCATTGTATTCCGTAATGTTATCCTATGAGAAAAAGCATAAATTTTGGAGTGCCGTAACTTTGCCGCCATACAATATTTTTTCAATGAAACACTAAAAGTCACATCTGTGAGATGTCAACTGCGTTCCCTCCAAATTTCAGTCTGAAACACCAAACCATTCTTTTGCAGCAGGGTGCCAAAGAATTGCTATCTTTGTCCCACAGCCTAGAAAAATACTGTCGAAGTTTCCGAAAGCTTTCGCAAATTCATTCAACAGTGTCGCAAGTGCGACAGTACTTTGTGAAAGTACTTTTTCCAGAAATTTGAAAAACATATTTCTGGGGTGTTTCACCCCAAAATAAAGACATGGTTAGCATCCTCAGGGCCGACTAGGTGAATACAAAAAGAATTCGGTTGCTAGAGGGTCCCAATTTTAAATACCAAGCATTTTTCTGATTGCTAACTGAAAACAAAATGACGGATTTGTGACAGTAAAAGGGCCATTTGTGAAAGTAAAAACTGCATTTGTGACACTGTCGAACTTTTTGTTAACTTTTCCCATTGACTTATAATGGGAAATTGTTTTTTGAATAACTTTTGAACCGTTTAATATTTTTTCTTGAAATCTTCAAAAGGAACATTGGGGACCCCGGACGCACGTTCCCTGAAGATTTTGGACTGGTCGCACAAACTGTGCAACCTGTAGAGATGACAGTAAAATTCCAGAAAAGCATAAACACGCACGCAGATCATGCTTAATAACTCCGCAGCCGTATATGCGACCGGTACAAAACTTGGCAGTTCCCAAAGTGTATCAGTCTTGATCATGTATTCCAAATTGCAGGCAAATCCATCAAACAGTTGCAAAGTTATTAAGGTGCAAAATTAGGGGATTAACATGTAAATGGCTCCTCAACCCTAACTATAGTGGCACTACTGTGCCACCATTATATCTATATATCTATATATCTATATATATATATATATATTATTATATATATTATATATGCTGTATATATATAGAGAGAGAGCGAGAGAGAGAGAGAGATTCATGGCAAAAAACTCTGTTTAATGCATCAGTTAGGGTTGTTCCACAGCAACAAAAGTGAGCAAATTCGGTGTTAGGGTTGAAAACCCTAACTTTGAATTCACACCCCCCCCAGCACCATACACACATAGACACACACACATGCAAGTAGGGGGGAGGACCAAGGCAAAACGACCAATGACAACCAGCAGCAGGTGACAGAAATAAAAAGCAATTGTCTAAATGTACTACAAGACATCCCCACCCACCTGACCAGGTACTGCATGCTCAGTGGAGATCAACAGCAAAACTGAGGCCATGTACACCAAACGTACACATCCCTGATTGCAGGTGCACACAACGTACCACACTTAGTAGTTGCATGGCCTTACCTAGCGATGCCCCACACCCCACCACACCTGGTGGGCCACCTCAGCTATAGAGCACAGCAAAACTAAGTTGTTGTACAGGTATGGTATAATATGTGTGTTTGACTTCATGTATACACACTCTCCCACTGCTAGGCACTGTAGGTCCTTTGCAAGGCAGTGCCCCACCCACTTAGACCATGTGCTGTGTAGTTACTGGAGAACAGCAGTTAAAATTAACCCATGAAGATCAACACTGTAACTCGATGATTTCAGCCATCCAAAGGTTAGTATAATTATAACTCACAGAGTCTGTGATAAGAGAATGCCCCTTCCCATCCTACAACACTTATCCCATTGTGACTAAAATCTATACTATAAGAAATTCTGTTTATATCTACACTATACCTACTTGTTTCCTGTTGTAGTACAATTAACATAGTTATCACTTTGATAGCGTCAGTGACAGAAATTGTGCCAAACCCAAAGACTAGGTTCTACAATCTGAGTATAGAACAACTACTTAAAAAGTGAGGCTGTGTGCATAAGTGGTATAGATCACTCATTGCAACAATACTAAACTTACCACTATTTCAATAAGTGAGGCGTCAGAGAGGCAATGCCATTGTCTTTACCATGTAGTACATCCTCAGTAAGGATCTACAAGAAAATTGAGCCTATAGACATCTGTGATACACCTACATCATTGTTGGTTCAGTAATGTTAGGATATTTAGAAGTTGCTTGGCCTCAGCCAGGTAATTACACTGTTTGTTAGAAAGAACAGTTACTACATTTGTAGTATACAGACACACTGAAGGTATATATATGTACAGCAACAGTACACCTACATCACTGAAACTGCATAGCTGATACTGACATTAGGAGTTGCACATCCTTGTACAGGCAATAGTTTTCCATTCCTCGACATCAGCCTCTCTATCTTGAGTATACAGTTGCAGTAAATTTGCTACTACTTAAATCACATAGTAAATGCAACAGTTCTTTTATCTTGATGATGGCTGTGTCTTGTAGTAAATTTATGTTGTCTTAATTTCTGTTTACTCATAAGTGTAAAAACCTTTGTGCAGCTGCAATCAGACACCTGCATCACTGATGTCCAGTCATGGTGCAGTACCAGGTGTGGTGGGGTGTGGGGTAGGTAGAGGATGTGACAGGTTGCTACCTTACCCCTCAGGGTACGCTGGATGAGCTGCCCAGGTGGTGTGGAGAGATAAAACATTGGCAGCTCAGCCAGCATACCCTGAGAGGCTCAGGTTCTGGTTCAGGCTACAGAACATTTCGTAATATTGCCTGTAACTAATGTGTTTTTACTCCGAGGTCCACACACCCTTGAAGTTTGTTATATCAGTTATGGGGAGTGTGGGGGGGTACAGGGTGACAACTCTCCCCCAGTATTGAGGTGTTTGTTGTAGCGGGATACCAGACATTGTACTGTCGGTCATCCAAGTCATGCTGAATTTTTCATTTTGGGGTCTAACGTAATATATCCTGTTGATTAGCACCAGATATAGTGTCCCTATACAGTACAACTGTATCAGGCTTGAAGATGGTGTAAGAGTAGTGGTGGATTTCCTCAATAATGATCTGGAATACAGCACCCTAGCAGTTCATAATTGAACAGTTTGTCCTCAGACATAACTATTTTATGTTTGATTGATGTTTTTATTTACAACAAAGAAGGACAGCTCTGTGTCCTGCTCTAGCACTGTCGTATGCCAATATCTTTTCTTGCATGGAGGTTATATTTACTTAATCCACAACCCCGACACATACTATATACTGGTGCTTTTATTGACAATATTTTGCATGTGTTAAGGGGAGAGGGTGGAGCCAATACCAGATTTTATGAAGTGGATTAATACAAATACAATGAACCTGAGTGCTACTTTCAAATTCGAAAAAAATGCAGATTGAATATGTGGATGTCATACCTAAGTTTGATAATGGAAATAACATGCAAGTGGAGGTAGTGCTTTTGTTTGTTATTAGTCTATCATGCCTATTGTAAAAACTTTTGGACATTGCACTACAACTTCATTGAAATAGTCATTATTTTTCACTAGTGGTTATAAGCAGAAGGGTAAGTGCAATGTTTTCTGTTTCAAATTGATTAGTGCATGCATTCTGAGTGAAGTGGGTTCTTTGGGTTTTCTGAAAATCATTCTCCCTTCCCCCCAAGACCACCAAACAAAACAAACTCTGGCCAGAGCTGATAGGGCTGCAGGTGAGGAATCTGGGGTAAAAAATATTGAAAATTGCCAAAGTTATGAGCCTGTGTTTGCACAATGTAACATAGGGTCATACATTTGTTATTTTGTAATATTTGTACACCAGATTTTGAACATAGCGTTGTTATGACCCTACCTCATGAAGAAGGACAGAGAAAATTTTCAACTCCTGGCCTAAAGGTGATTTTGCACATGGACTGTGAAATCAACTTTTGGGATGCAAAAACACATTTTGGGCAGGAGTTGAAAAATGGTAGCTGCCACATTCATGAGGTGCTGTAAAGAAATGGCTATGTTGAAAATCTGGGGTAAAATATTGAATATTACCAAACTTACCAGCCAGCGTTTGTAAAATTCAATGTAACTTTGTTTTTTAAAAATATTTTTTACAGCAAATTTATAATATAGCTTCTTATGACCTTGTGTCATGAACAAGGGCAGAGAAGATTTTCAACTCCTTCTCAAAAGGTGATTTTGTGCAGGGACCACAAAATCACCTTTTGGAAAAAAAAAACATTTTTTGTCAGGATTTGAAAAATGTCAGCTGACACATTAATGAGGTGCTGTATAGATATGGCTATGTTGTAAATTTGGAGTAAAAACATTGAAACTTACCAAAGTTATGAGCCTGCTTTTGCAAAAGTCAACATAGGCTCAAAACTTGGTTTGTTTTTTTAATATTTTTGCACCTAATTTTCAACAAAGCAGTCTTATGACCCTACCTTATGAACAAGGCAGAGTAATTTTTCACACTCTGTCTGAAAGGTGGTTTCACTCAGGGACCACAAAATCACATTTTGTGAATTAAAAAATAATTTGGCCAGGATCTGAAAAATAACAGCCATCACATTCATGAGGTGCTGTAAAGATAAGGCTATGCTGTGTATTGGGGGAAAATATTAAAACATTACCAAAGTTACAAGCTTGCCTTCACAAAATTCAACTTAGTCTCATGACTTTTTTTTTTATATTTTTACAACAAATTGTCAACATAACTTTCTTATGGCCCCACCTCGTGAACAAGGGCAGAGAAAATGTTCAACTCCTGACTGAGAAGTGATTTTGTGCAGGGTCCAAAAAATCACCTTTTGGGACAGATCTGCCTAGTGACAGTGCCATTGTTCATTAGGTGGGTTCCCAAAGAAGGCATGTTAAAAATTTAGGGTAAAATATGCAAATATAGCCAAGTTATGGCACTACATTAAAAACCTATTGAAATATGTTGAACCACATATCTGTTTCCTCAGTTTGTGGTCTGGCTTTGAAGAGTGAAGACATGCCTGCAGTTCACAAATGATTACAGTGTTGGACCCCCGATTGGTAAGTAAGGGCTTGGGTGGTGTGGAGTGGTGGGTGCTGAGCAAGAGAGTCAGTTGGGTGGAGTCTAATGGCTGCAAAAGACATTAATGTAAAGTTTTCTTTTTACAGGTATAAAAAAATAAAGACCAAGGATTCCTGCACTGGGGGATGGGCACCCCCCCTCCCAGTGTCACTACTACATTTCTTGGGGGGAGTGGGGTGGTGGGTGCTGAGAAGGAGGTTCAGGTTGGGTGAGTGATTAAAAAAATAACCACACATGCGTGGTACTGGAGATGGGGCACCTAAAAAGAAAGTGGATTGTGATGGCAACTCTGGGAGATTGGGCACCCCCAGTGTCACTGTTATGTTTCTGGGGTGGGATGGGTGCTGACAGGGAGGATTGGGTTGGGCAATATGAAAAGAAAGGACAGCATCCTGATCACAACACTGTGGGATTGGGATTCCCCAGTGTCTCTCTTATGTTTCTGGAGGGGTGGGTGCTGGGTGCTGAGAGGGAATGTTGGGTGGGTGGATATCTCTAATTTAAAAAGAGAAAAACAAATGGCAGAACACGGCATACTCAGCCATGTCCAAGAGGGCGCCACACTATATTGTGTATGCGCTAGTAGTCGCACATGCTCAGAACAGTGTGGTGGCCATCTTGGAAATGGCAGAGTGTGCCATGTTGTGCCATGACCATTTTTTGCATTCTTCTCTTTAAATTAGAGATATCTACCCACCCCTCCCTTCCGCTTAGTACCCACCACCCAACACTCTCCCAGAAAAATAATAGTGACACTAGGGGTGCCCAATCCCCCAATCTCACACTCAGGACACAGCTGACTTTTTCAAACTAAAAAACAGTGCAGTACAAGTGGAGTGCTCCACATACATGATGAGAGGGCTGTGGGTTCAGTTCCCACATCTGGCACTTGGGTTAATATCCCAGTACTGACACTGTAGTGCAAAATGAGAGGGGTGCTGCACTTCTGAGGTGCTGTCTTTCAGATGAGATGTTAAACAGAGGTCCCATCTGCCTGGATTGGTGGTAGTTCAGGTGGATGTTAAAATTCCCATGGCACTTATCGAAAAGAGTATGGGAAATTCCCTGGTGTCCTGGCCAAATTCCCCTCATTCACTAAAAATACCATCAACAGCTTAATCTGGTTCAAGGTCAGTTGGCATTCATCTGTATCGCCTTCCCCCGGGTCATGCTTGAAAATAGGTAGGATTTGTCTAGTGCACTTACCTGGTCAACAAAAACTAAATAAAATAAATAAATTTGGAAGGGATGCTGAGTCCTTTTTCAACAGCAAGAGGTCTGTAAGGCTTAACCCACTGCAGCCTTAAAAATGGAATGAGGAGGTGGAGCACAATATCACTGCCGCTCCCCGTGCCTAAAATAAAGCTGTTCTTTCTTTGCTTTACGGTTTGGAAAAAGGAACGCACTTACAGGGATGGAGCCACAGAGCTCATGTAAACTTGCTGTTCCCAATGTGCAGTGAACTAATCAGCAATATGTTTTTAGACTGTACTCCCTAGCTGTACTCAGACAACTCAGGATTTAGGGAATTATATACACATCTCTGTAGAAAAAATATAAGAGTCCCATAATACTTTTGTGATTAATTATAGTAAAGGTTGGAGAACCAAAGGAAGCAGAGAGCTAGAAGAAAATGACAGGGTTCAGTTCCTCAGCTGGGTCACTGTCACTGACAGTGATTAAGGCAAAGCTACCACAGTACTAAAGTCAGAGGGACAAACACTATCATTGACACTTGTGAAGGAGCACATCTAATCAAATTTAGGTAGGCACAAACACACACGAACAACTCTATCAATATTATGATTTACTGTCTCAGTGGCGCTGAGGGTTGAGGCATTAAATGTCACACCTCATGCCACACTGGTGACCTGGTTTCAGGAGTGAGCTTTGGCTGCCGGGGGTCAGCTGAGGAGGGGGGCATTGACTTGAATTGAGCATCTGGCAGGCGGCTCTCCTTTTCTGAGGATGGATGGATGCACTGCGCAGCTCTGGTGGCTCCTAGTGGTGACTAGGAGCTTTCAGCTGATGTAGTACACATTACAGGGGTACAGGGGCAGCAGCAGATGTCCAGCAGGCAGGTGCAGGAGTGTGCCCATGCTGCACTGGACATCATTGCACATCTGTGCCCCTGGGACCACAAAAAAAGTGGAAAATGGTCCCTGGCCCATGGACAGGTGAAGGTGGGTCCAGAGTCCAACCTCGACTCCTCACTGGATTCATCCTGGCTGGCTTCCATGTCTCCTCCACTCTCGGCCCCTCCTCTAGATTTTAGATAGAGCCCCGGAGGAGTTAGGGCGGTCCCATCCCAGGGTGCTCAAAGTTGGGGGCAGAGTGGTTGGTAGACTTGAAGGAGCAAACCAGGAACAGAAGACCGGACCATGGAGGCTCTCAGGCTGGGTGGGATAATGCTGGACTGAGATACCACACCTGAGAGGAAGTCTAAGGGGCCGGTGATAGTAGGTGCATAAATAGAATTCAAAAAAAAATTATGGTTTACTGAAGTAGAAATAACAGTCTGAATTTGTTTAACTTTTATTAACAGTTATTAACCCTAATTCAGCTCACCACTAAAGGCTGAGGACAGAAGAAGAAATTGTTTTGAGTGGTTAGGTATGCAATGTACAGTAGGTGTCATTTAAAGTTCTCTCAGAAAATCTAATATTTCTCTCATTTGTTTCAGTAGAGTGTTAAAGCCCACAAGTTATAATAGTAGAAAGGTAGAAAGAGTTTGTGTTCGGTATTATTTGAAAGTAGAGCATTCAACTCAATATAGGCATATCTAATATATAGTAGAAGTTCAGTTAAAATTAGATCCAGAAATGGCAGCAGGATGCCCATTAAATAGTGGCAGTGGTGGCCTATAATGGGGCCGTCACTGCCGCCTTTAATTCAATCATACCTGTTTGTGACTGACCCTTATCTATTCGCCAGAGACCTTCCTGATTTGATGGGGAACTTAGTGAGTTAAAGATTAAGGGCTGGACGTTAGAGAGACATCGGAGGGGCTCTGGCCTGATGGAGGACAAATTGGCCCTGACGTCCCATTATAAGGATTATCAAGGGGCAATCTCCTGAAAGAAGGAAGAATTTTTCTCAAAGGAGATTGCTGTGGCAAGGAACAGACCGGCTCAGCTCTTCCACATGATGGATGGGCTATTGCATCCTGCCTGCCTCTGTGTGGGGGGGGATGGGTTCAAGCACTAGGTGTGAGGAGTTTGTTGTGTTTTTGCAGACAAAGTGTCCTCTATCAGAGCAGAGATCTCCTCCAGCATCACTCAGAGGGATTGTGAGGTCCACTCTGAGGTGTGCTGGAGCACTCCTCCTGTCTGGGTTGAGTTTGATCTGGTTGGGGAGGAGGAGCTGGTGAAAGTTGTCTCGAGACTGAAGTCAACACATTGTGATATGGACCCAGGTCCAACCATGACTTTTGGTAGGATGTATGGACCTGATTGTACCTGTTGTTGCTGAGATAGTCCAGAGTTCCTTGAGGAGTGGGGTCTTCCCACTGGCCTTGAAAGAGGCCTTGGTTAGACCCCTATTAAAGAAACTCTCATTGGACCCGGACTGTCTTATCAACTACAGTCCAATCTCTAACCTCTCATTTTTAGGGACGGTTATAGAAAAAGTGGTGGCAAGTCAGCTTGTGGAGTGACTTTCCTCATCCTCCACCTATGAGATTTTTCAGTCTGGGTTTATTGCTGGGCATAGTATGCAGACCACCCTGGTGAAGGTGCTTAATGATTTCCTAATAGCAAGAGACAGGAGATATTGTTACATCATGGTCCTCCTGGATATCTCAGCGGCATTTGACACTGTGGACCATGAGGTACTGCTTGACTGACTGTGGTTCTGATGTGGCCTGTCTGGTAAGGTCAACAAATTGTTCAGGTCATACCTGACAGGTAGAGTGCAGAGGGTGGTGATGGGGTTAGCCTCATCTAGCCCTAAGCAAGCCTCTAACCTGTGGTATTCTGCAGGGGTTGGTCTTGACACCCTTATTGTTCACAGTGTATATGCTGCCATTGGGAGACATTATCCAGTGGTATGGGCTGGGTTTTCACAGCTATGCAGATGATACCCAGCTATACTTGTCCTATGTGCCAAGTAACCAGATGGCAGACTCTGTATTTAACAACTGTCTGTCTGAGATCTGGACATGGATGTCCCATAACTGGTTGGGACTCAATCCAGACAAGATGGAGGTGCTGGTGGTAGATCCAGGTCATTGTGGGGGGGATGGGGGTCTGTGGAAACCCCCTAGTCTTGTACTGCGGGGGTGTTACTGACCCCATCGGAATAGGTGAAAAGTCTGGGTGTGATCCTCAACAGTGGCTTGATATTTGATGCTCAGGTGTCGGCAGTTGTTAAGAGTGGATTCTATCATCTGAGGAACATTGCCTGGATTCAGAACCTGTTATCCCAGACAACCTAGCCTCACTAGTACATGCTTTCGTAACTTCTAGGCTGGATTACTGCAATGCCCTCTACCTAGGGCTATCTGGAGGTAACCTCTGCCGGCTGCAGCTAGTGCAGAACATGGCGGCATGATTATTGATGGGTGCTTGTAGGTATGATCATATTACGCCTGTCCTCCGAAAACTGCACTGGCTGCCAGTTAGGTGGAGGATTGCCTTCAAGGTCGGATTACTGACCTATAAAGCCCTACATGACCAGTCTACCTGCAAGATCTCCTTGTGCTTCACCATCCATCCCGGGCTCTCCATTCCACTGAGGGTTGTCTCCTTAGTGCTCCTAAGGTTAGGTTGCTTCACTTTGGTGATAGTGTTTTCGGTGGCTGCACCTACTGTATGGAACTTTTTACATAAACAGCTGAGGGAGGCACCCTTAGTGGATACCTTCAAAAAATGACTAAAAACTTGTTTATTTAGCCAGGCTTTTAATTTGTAGATAGTATGAATTAGATTTTAATTGATTGGATAGATAGTTTTATATATATTATGTTTGGATATTGTTGCTTGCTCCAGCTTTGTACTTTATGAATACTTTAAAATTGTTGTATTGTGTCTCAATTGTGAAGTGCTCCAAGTCTCTGGAAAGGGGTGCTATAGAAATAAAGTATCTATCTATCTATCTATCTATCTATCTATCTATCTATCTGCAGATATTTTCTGATACAGAGAGGTCCTTATCGGATAGTTATGTGATGTTCTTTGCATCTTATCTTCCCTTGTGCAAATACTGTATTTATACATTTACCTCATGGAGATTTACTGAGTCTGACAATGTGAACTCACTGTTACATAACATTATTTATAAAATGGGTAGAAAATTTCCTGAGTTTTGATTGGCTAAGAAGTACCATTTGCTGTGTCCTTATCAGTACATATACAGGCAATTGGCACTACTTATGCCACCCAAAAGTCAGATCAATGCCTTCCAGACATTTTTTTTTCAGCCATGTTAGTGCTGTAAAAACAGTACATACCCTAAATGTAAAAAAGATCATTCTCACATTTCAGAAATGCTACCAAGGAGTAAACTCAATAAATAAATCCACATTTTCATTTTCATGACACTTAAAATTACAACTTAACCTTTCTTGCCTATCTCTTCAAAAATGTTTATGGCAGGTCGCCGATCCACAGTTCCTCAGTAGCTCCAGCTCCACAGATCTAGCTATCCAAAACAGAGAGCTTGTGCCCTTTCCTTCTCTGGGATCTCTGTAGTGCTGGATGTTTATCCAGTAGCAAGTCTTTAGTCCTCCCGCCCCATAATCAAATGGCTTATATTCTCTATTAAAGAAACTGTACCCAGCATCTTCCACATATTAGGAACCTGACTGTGATAGCAAAACCTAACCACAAAACTGGAAGTGGCTTGCTCAGATATCGCACCATTCAGCAGTTGATACAGTTGCAATCTCATCATCCTTGCCCCAAACTATACATCAAAAAATCATTGACATGAACAGATATATAAGCAGACAACATAAAAGCAACTGACACAAATATGAAAAAGTTAAATACTAGCTGAACTCAAAACCGGAAGTGGCTCAAGCACGTACAACAGCTGCAAAGAGGCATGCTGACTTCCCTCCTGCTCCCATTGAAATCCAGCCCTCTCATGCTCTGGGAAAAACAGAGCCAAATAAATAAACAAAACAAAAAAATAATAATGAAAAATAAATAAATAAAATGTGTGGGGGGCAGACACTGGGGAAGGGAAGGAGACTCAGACACCAATACCCTCTAGTGGCATTGTTTTAAATATGCTGTCATTACAAATACAGTACAAAGACATTGACTTTTTTTCTATTCTTTTTATTTATATAAAATTACTTTTGAAACTTATCTGAAATATTTAAATAACATTTTTTACAGGGGGACACACTATAAGCAAACTAATTTGCTTCAAGGTGTGTTTATGGCCTGACAGGAGCTTTTTTTCCAGGTGCAGATGACACTCTGCACAAGCGCCTCATGCCTCATTATGCACCTGGGCTGTGCTCTTATCAGGCCATAAACCACACCTTGTTGTGTTTTATTCCTTACTTAAGAAATACAGATTGTCAGGGCAGGATTTTGAAACTGGCTCTGTCCATCCATATTTTCAAACACGCTTCAGTCTGCAATGTTTGTCCCATCTATTAGATGGTTTAGCAGTGTGGATACAAGACCTGGAGCTTGCAAATGAGAAATGACACAAGCACCATGTTTTTTTTTTACTGCAAGCACCTTTTTTTTTTTTTTTAGCATGAACAACTTGTTTGATGTATTTAACAATTTTTTCATTCATACACCATGTTTGTGACACACACGCCATGTTTTGGATCCAAGCTGACATAACATGTAGAAACTGCTGCAAAAGGAGCCAAGGTTTTAGCACAAGGGAGTAAACACTTGTGAGAGGGATGTGACATTGAAAACTTATTCAGGCATTGGTACTTAAGTGAGTTATGGTCTTGGCCCCCCCCCCCTTTGCATGTGTGTCATATCTTTTATGTGCAATCTATGAAACACACATGGTAGATTTTCAAAAGAGGCAGACTCGTATGCATTTTCCACCAGTGGCTATGTTCTCTAAGTACTACCATATCCTCATAGAGGACACTCAAATTACATTGCCAAAACAGAACTGTTTCCAATTGATCTCAGCTCTTCACAACAACTTGGAGAGCTACTGGCAGGTTGAGGGTTTGCCGTTCCCCCCTCTGCAGTCCCTCAGTGTCATGGAGCTCCTTCTTTGGATGTGCGTAAGCATGCCCACCTCTCCTTAATCTTCCCTGTTCTGACCAATCTGGCAGGTCTGTGTTTAGCCCAGGACTAGAGTGTGGAGTGGGCACACGTGTCCCTCTACTTGCCATGGGATATTTTATGTGACGAAGGTGCTCCGTGGCCACACAAGCCACACTGCACTCGTGGTGGCAGCACAGCACATTGTGGATTGAGCCCTTAGATACATACAAGAAAGGGATGCCTTTTTATCCTGTAGTGATACAAACACTACATCGTGAATCAAATCAATCAATCAAATCAAACAAACTTTATTTAACCAGGCAGTTACATCATTGAGCAAGCTCATTTGCAAGATGGTCCTGGGCACACAGAACAATTTCCATTTAAAATTTACAACAGCATGTGAAGACATATCATACAGGAAAACAGTATAATCATAAATAACATTACAGGATAATATGATATCGGGAATAAATCTTGGTAGCAAAGACTGTATACATACACAGATGCTTCGTCATAAAATGTTTGGGGACAATAAAAGAGCAAGGCAGGAGAGGAAGGCAGCGGCACATAGGATACAGTGGGAAGGGGATAGAAACACATAAGGGGAAGGAAGGGTAACCCTGCTATGTTAGAGTCCCCCAAGGGGTTGCCACAGGGAGGGAAGAGGGGAGGGAACTAGGGAAGGGGTAGTTATCCTAAGGGACTACCTGTCTACATGGGGAATAGGGAGGCCAGGAGGATCCATAAGCTAAGGGTATATTCAAATTGTGTATCAAAGATTACCGGAAACAGTCACACACAGTTTTCAGGCATCTAAAAAACAATTGTTTGAATACATAAGGGCTGGGTAGGCAGGAGAGTTTAAGAACTTTTTGTGAATTATTAGAAAAGTGATGGTAGGATGGAGCTGATGGCAGCTGTGCAATGGCGAGTCCTTGTTCACGGTACCTTGAGGAGGATAAGAGAGGAATTCCTTTGGCCATATACACCTGTTGACCATTCAAACAGATTACAGATGTAGGGTGGGAGTTTATTGGAGAGCACCCTGAGGATCCATGCAAGGGCATTTATTTGCCTCCTCAGGAGGGATGGCCAACTAATTGCCTGGTACAACTGGCAGTGATGAATCCGGAAAGGCATATCGAGTATAAATCACAAGGCTCAATGGTAGCGTGTATCAAGATTCTGAAAAGCATACTGGGGACAGTGGCTGTAAAGAAAATCTGCATAATCAAGTAGAGGTAGAAAGGTTGTTTGAACCAGCCACTTCCTGGCTTCAAGAGTGAGAAGATGTCTTATGTGGAAGAATATGCCAAGGCGCTGTCTTAATTTTTTTGTTAACTCACACAGATGTGAATGGAAACTGAGTTTGTTATCCAACCAGACTCCCAGATATTTGAATTTATCCACTATTTCCAAGAGTTCACCAAGGAGTGTGGTAATCTGGGGGAGGCCGGATGTCCCCATATTATGAGGGGAGTGTGGGGAGAAAATCATAGCTTTTGTTTTTTTTGTATTGAGCAAAACTTAAGGTTCAACAGATTATATTGGAGGGTGATAAAGTCTTTCTGTAGCTCCTTATGAGCAATATCTAATGAGGGGTTGGTTGTATAAAGGACTGTGTCATCTGCAAAAAGGTGAACATTCCCTGTTAGGATGCCAGAGTCAATGAGGTTTATGTAGAGTGCGAAATGGATGGGCCCCAGGATGGAACCTTGTAGCATGGCTTGGGGCAGAACTTTAAGTGGGGACTGATCCTCTTGTGTTTTAATTTGTTGTCTTCTATTTATGAGGTAACAATGGAACCACTTTAATGTAGCAGGGGTTAGGCCAATGTTACCCAGAGAATCAAGCAGAATGGAGTGATAAACTGTGTCAAATGCTTTGCTGCAATCAAAGAAGAGAGCATAGGTGTGCTGTTTGCTGTCCAGGGCTTTTAACCACTCATTAGATACTTTGGCTAGTGCCGACACGGTGCTATGCTTCAGTGTAATCCCTGATTGGGCTGGGTTGAGGATGTTTTTGCAATCCAAGTGCTCCTTCAGTTGTGAATTGATGATTTTTTCTAATAGCTTGGACAGTACAGGAAGAATCGAGACTGGCCTGTAATTGTTCAAATCTGTGGGGTCTCCTGACTTGAACAAGGGGACATTATGTGCAATTTTCCAACTGGGTGGTAGCTCCCCTTGCATAAGTGAGCTATTAAATAGGTGAGTGATTGGAGCTGTTGGATAATAGAACCCTGTTTTTAGAAAGAAAGGTTCTAACAAATCTGCACCAGCACTATTTTTGGTATCCAAGGAGAGGAGAAGGTCCTCCACCTGCTTAAAGGATACTGGCTGGAAGCTGAAGGGAGGGCAGCCAGTACGGGGGACAGGGGCAGGGCTAGTACCTATGTAGTGGCCCTTGAGGTGCACAGTTTGCTGACAGGAGAGGCATTGAATGCAAGGCCTGCAGTAGCAAAATGATTATTGAGTTGATCGAGGATCTCAGACCTGTCTGTATAGGAGTTATTGTTCGCAACAATCTTGGCAGGGATTGGGATGGTAGGGGAGTGTACTTCAACCTCTCTCAGGATTTGCCAGAACTTGGCAGAGTAATTTTTGATTTTCTCAAGGGCGGACTGAAAGAACCGTGATTTTTCGGCTCTGACCAGTTTAGTGCAGGTGTTCCTGGCTACCAGAAAGGAGAGCCAATCTGCATCAGACTGTGACTTTCTTGCCCTTTTCCATAGGGTGCCTCTGGATTGCAAAGCCCTTTTCAGGGACGGGCTGAACCAGACAGATGGCCGTTTTCTGGATTTGACCTTTCTTAGGGGAGTATGTTTGTTTATTACCCTTGTTAACAGAGCCTGAAACGTGCAGAAGGCTTCGTTCAGAGAAGGTGCGAGATAGAAATCCTGCCACATGATATTCCTAAGATCTGTCAGGAAGGCAGGGAGGCAGAAGTGTTTTAGACTGCACTTTAATTTGAAAGTAGAGGTGGAAGGGATGTGTGGAGAACACCTGATGCAGGCGACATCGCAGTGGTCACTCATATCATTATGGAAGACCCCTGTGTGGGAGATGTTATGTGGCTTATTGACGAGCATAAGGTCCAATAAGGAACTACGACCAAGGTTTTTTTTTTTTTTTATTAGGTTGGGTGACCTCAGGGATGATCTGAGTAAACCTGTGCTCATCACAGAACTCCTTAAGCCTATTGGCACAGGCATCATTCCAGTTGAGATTTAGGTCCCCCATAATGACATATTCAGTATTTGCATTTTCCAGGAAGGAATGAAGGTGCAGCAATAGACTGAGACCAGCAGCAGGAATAGTGTTACTGTAGGAGCTATACTCCTGTGATGAGGTTATTTTGTGTACTAAGATTCATACTAAGGTTCTTTAGGAGCAAGGAGGCTTATAAGGCCCATAGATGCTCCTGTAGGTTACTATGTGTAAGAGCTAAGTTTATGTCCAGAAATTAGCAGGTTATCGAGGCGTCATTTAAATTCATTTTTTGTTTTACTGATAATTACTTCAAGTGGAAGTTTATTCCAAGGATTAAATATTCATAAAAGTGAAAAAGAATTTGCAATTATTATTATTATATTTTCTACCCGATAATTGTAGGGGGTGACCTCTGGTGTTATACAAGTTATTTTTTTTTAAATTCAAAGCCCATTTCTGAACATAAATATGGGTCTTGGATTATATCAAACATTAGGAGAAGATCACCTCTGAGATGGCATGTTTCTAAGGACATGAGGTTTAGTGAATTAATTCTATTTTTGTAGGACTGGTTGTATAAGCCAGCTACCTGTTTAGTAAACTTTCTTTGAACATTTTCTAGTAAGGTCTAATCTGACTTTTTTAAAGGGGCACCAAAGCTGAGAGGCGTGTCCTAAGTGGGGTCTGGCACATGCCCTAAATAGAGGCATTATAACCTTAGGGTCCCTTGATCTGATATTCCTTTCTCTGGATCAGATAAAGCAGTTTGTTTTGCTAATAGCCTCATTTATTTGCCTTGAATGACCTAGATCATTTGATATGAATACCCAAGGTCCTTTTCAGCTGTAGTGATGTCCAGGATGGTGTCTCATTGGGTATACTCCATATGGGGGCTAAGGGGTCCTAGATGCATTAAATTGCATTTATTGGTGTTCAGTCTCATGCCCCAAGTAGTTACCCAGTTTGTGATTTTGTCTAGATCATTTTAAATTGTTTGTGATTGATCAACATTTATACAAGGATCACCGATTTTGACATCATAAGTGTATTTCACAGAAGATGGTAAGCAATTACTGGTTAAGTCTGAAATAAATGCCTGAAACAGGCAGGGACCCAACACTGAGCCCTGTAGAACCCCACTAACTAGTAACCTGACCCATATCAGACAGATGGCTTGTGATTTGAGCTCTCTGTGTTCTATTGCTTAACCAGTTTTCAATCCAATTGCCAATATTTTTATTGATATTGAATGTATGTTATTTTGATATAAGGGCCCAATGAGGCATTGCATTGAATGCTTTCCTGAAATCAATGAATATGATGTTGACTGGTGTCCTACAATCCAAATGCGAGCTAAGCTGTTCATAAAAGCACATGAGGCACCCCTTCACTTTTTAAACCCATGTTGTTCTGGATCCTGATGATTCAGAACCAGAGTAATTGAGTCCTTTATTTGTGCTTTCTAAAAGTTTACAAATTTATGAGGTCAGACTGATGGGTCGATAGTTTTCTCAATTATTTTTAGGTCCCTTTTTATGTTTGCTTGCGTGCATGCGCAAGAAACATTATGTGGCAGCTTAGGAGAGAAGCGTGTTGAGGAGGTGCGGCACTGTGATAGCCAACGGAGGCATTGCATTTCGGGGCTTGGCACTGGTGGACCAATGGAGGCACAGTGTGCTGATGACACTGGCTTCCAAAAGTGCCAGCAATTTGTAACATTTTCACCACAGCAATCAGGGGCTGCCTCGTCATTACAGCATCAGCCATTCCGCTGCAATGAGGGAGCGACCAGTCATTGCAAGGCAGAACGTTATCTAGTGTAATATTGTTTGTGAATGCAGCAGCAAGCCGCTGCCATGTTCACAAATAATATCATACAGCCCCCACTGCCGAGGTGGTGCCCAATTCCCCTCGGCAGCATGCACCCCCCCAAAACAGTCTTTGTTTGCCGACGGGGGCCCCAATCCCTGTTGGCTTCAGTCTCCCATCCCAATTTAATTTGCTGATGGGGGCACCCACTCCCTATTGGCATAATATCCCTCCAAAAAAAGTTGGTTTGTGCCGAAGGGGGTGCCCAATCCCTCTCAGCTCTTGCAGACCCCCATGTGCTGACAGGGGTGCCAAATCCCCCTTCAGCTACAGTCACCCCCCTAAAAAAAAACACCCGGGTGGCACGCTGGGAGCCCATCCCAGTGTGCCAAATGTACCTGTTTAAAAGGAAAAAACGTACCTCAATGTTTGTTTGTTTTTTTCCTGTAAATCAGAAAACAGTCCTTCGTTGAGTCCGGTGGCCGCCCCCAACCCATGCCCACCTTCGTGCACCCTGCCTCCCCACATCCCACCTCACCCCATACTTACCTCCGGATGCCAGTGTGATGATCTTCAGTGGACTGCAAAGACATCTGCACTCTTCAAAGCCGACCTTGAACTGAAGAAATGCTGGTAAGCTGTATAATGGCATAAATAGGGTTTTTTCAACTTTGGTGCATATCTCAGGCATTTTGGGAACTTTTGGCATGAAATTTTCAACATGGGGTTATTGGGACCCCTCCTCGTGAATTCAGCCACTGTCATGGCATTATTCTGTCCCAAAATGTGATTTTGTGGTCACTGTGCGGAATCACCTTTTGGGACCGATTAATGAAATGACAGTGCCAGTGTTCATGAGATAGACTCTCGAAGTCTATGTTGCAAATTTGGTGGAAAAAATCCAAGAAATAATTGTTTTATGAGCATGCGTTGCGCAGTTGCTACTCACACTTGTAACTTCACAAATTTGCAATATTTTCACTACAGATTTTCAACATGGCCATTTTTTCGCACCTCTTTATGAACAGTACAGCTGTCATTTTTCACATTCTGGCCGACATGTGTTTTTGCACTTCCGGTGCAGAATAGTGTGGTCGCTGTCGGAAATCAGTGTTTGGAACACATTAAGAAAATCACAGTGACACTGTTCATGAGCAGATGTCCTAAAATGCCTATGTTGAAAATTTTGTGATGAAAGTCACTAAAATGATTGTGTTACGAGCGTGCATTGCGCAGTTTCCATGCATGCTTGTAACTTTGCACATTTGTAATATTTTCACTCCAGATTTTCAACATTGCTATTTTTCCACACCTCCTTATGAACAGTACAGCTGTCATTTTTCACATCCTGGACAAAATGTGTTTTTGCACTTCCGGTGCAGAATAGCGTGGTCGCTGTGGGAAATCAGTGTTTGGGACACATTAATAAAATCAAAGTGACACTGTTCATGAGCCGAGGTCCTAAAATGCCTATGTTGATAATTTGGTGATGAAAGTCCATAAAATGACTGTTACATGCATGCATTGCACAGTTTCCATGTATGCTCAAAAGTGCAAGCTTTTTTAATATTCCCACTACAGATTTTCAGCATTGCCATCTCTTCACGCCTCCCTGTGGGTGGTACATCTGTCATTCTTCACATCCTGCCTGATCTGTGTTTTCGTACATGTGGCGCAGAATGGAACGGTCACTGTTGGAATTCAAAGTTCAGGACACATTGACAAAATCACATTGCCATTCTTCATGAGAAAAGGTCCCAAATGTTTTCTTGAGGTGGGGTCACAAAAAGGCCATGTTGAAAATTTGTAGTGCAAATACTAACAAACGCCCGAGGCGTTAGGGTTTCTAACTCTAACGTCCCACCCTGTACAGACTGACAGGCATCGGGCTGTGCCTTTGGAATGCCAGCTGTACTGCTCATGCCATCCCACCCCCACCCCCCAGCCACTGACAGGCTTCAAGGTGCACCTTGGACTCTTCAGCCCCAGATGTCACCCCATTCTCCTATGCTGTCTTCCCTGCAAATTTCAGCCCCAAAGACCAAACCGTTATTTTGCAGCAGGGCGCCAAATGATTGCTGCAATGAGTCGGATGCCTTAATGTTATCTGATGAGAAAAAGTGTCAACTTTGGAGTACCGTAACTTTGCCACCATGTAATATTTGTTCAACAAAACATTGAAAGGTACATCTGTGAGATGTTGACTGTGTTCCCTCCAAATTTCAGCCCAAAACTCCAAACCGTTCTTTTGCAACAGGGTGCCAAAGAATTCCTGTCATTTTCCCACAGCCTAGAAAAGTACTGTCGCAATTTGCGAAAGCTTTCGCAAATTCATTCGACAGTGTCACAAGTGTGAAAGTACTTTGTGAAAGTACTTTTTCCAGAAATGTGAAAAACATATTTCTGGGGTGTTTTACCCGAAAATAAAGACATGGCTACCATCCTCAGGGTCTGACTAGGCGAATACAAAATAATTATTTGCTAGAGGGTCCCAAATTTAAATGCCAAGCATTTTTCTGATCACCAACTAAAAACAAAATGGTGGATTTGCGACAGTAAAAGGGCCATTTGCAAAACTAAAAACTGCATTGTCTAACTTTTTGTTAACTTTTCCCATTGACTTATAATGGGAACTTGTTTTTTGAATAACTTTTGAACCATTTAATATTTTTTCACGAAATCTTTGAAAGGCACATCGGGGACCCCGGACACACGTTCCCTGAAGATTTTGGACCAGTCACTCAGACCGTGTGACCTATAGGCTCGATTGTAGAATTCCAAAAAAGCATAAACACATGCGCAGATCACACTTAATAACTCTGCAGCCATATATACGACCAGTACAAAACTTGGCAGATCCCAATTCATATGGGTATTGATCACGTATTCCAAATTTCAGACAAATCTGTCAACCGGTTGCAAAGTTATTAAGGTGCAAAATTTTGGGTTTAACAATGTAAATGGCTCTTCAACCCTAACTATGGAAGCACTACTGTTCTACCATAATATATATATATATATATATATATATATATATATATATATATATATATATATATATACACACATATATATATATATATGTGTATATATATACAGTATATATGTGTATGTATATGTATGTATGTATGTGTATATGTATGTATATGTGTATATGTGTGTGTGTGTGTGTATGTGTGTGTGTGTATGTGTATGTGTGTGTGTGTGTATATATGTGTGTGTGTGTGTATATGTGTATATATATATATGTGTGTGTGTAATAGGCAAACCACTCTAAGGTGTGAGGTCATGCCTGATATAATATAGATATATATAGATATGTAGATATAGATAGATAGATAAAGATAGATAGATATAGATATATAGATAGAGAGATAGAGAGATAGAGATAGAGATATATATATATTATATATATATATATATATATATATATATATATATATATATATCTATATCTATATCTATATATATATAATATAGTGGCATGGTTGCGCCACTATAGTTAGTGTTCAGCGATCACTTACATACAAATCAAAAGTTTGGGCCTTAATAACTTTGGACCCACTCAACAGATTTGCCTAAGGTTTGGACTGCATGGTGGGGCATTGTAGATCTCTTGATATGCCAAATTTTGTTTCAGTCGGACTTACGGTGTTTGTGTACAAAAAAGCTGATAAATGCTAAATTATCCATTTTTTGGAGGCAGATTTTGGGATTTTGGATGTGGCCTGCATGGCCATTGTGTGGTGTGCCTCTCTGTGAGATAGCTCATTTGAAAGAGCTTTGGTGCTTGAACATGTCACTTTTTGTTTGGTGAAAAATTATTAAGGCATTCAAAAGTTATGCCACTTTTAAGTTCCCATTATAAGTCAATGGGAAAATTTATATGTATGTTTTGCGAACAAAGAATGGGGTTCTAGCCATCTCATCCCACCTGGCAATCAAAGAATTTGCAGCATCGCAGTTCAAGAATCTTTGTCCATGAGGAGTTTTAAAATTCTTTGATCGCGAGGTCTGCCATCTTGTTTTTGATTTTCAATTGGAAAAACACAAATATCTAGGCTCAGGGGTCACTTCTGAAGTAAAATTTGGATGGGTTTTACTCAGGGGACCCTGATCTATCAAGCCATGCCTTTGGTTTGATCGAAATCGGTTTAAAAATAGAGTTCTGAACTTTTGAAATCTTCGTTTGCGGCTCGCTAACGATCTTTGATCGCGAGCCTGCAATTTCTTTGATCGCGATCGTGCATCGTGAGTGAGGGACGAGATGCCCAGATTTAAAAGTGATTTTCTCAGCCCAGGGGTGCCCTAGAAACTTAAATGAGTGTGGTTTTTGCTCAGGGGGCTTCGTTCTGCCCCATCTGAATAAAAAAAAATCATCTTTTAAATATCCCTGGTAGTCTAACGCCCCCCCATCATAATAAAATACACAACAATCTCTAGTAGCTCCCCCAATGTCAATGTCATAAATCGTTTTTTATATAGCGCTGGTAGTCTAGTGGCCTTCCCGATCTGCATAAAATAATAATTGTAATTCACATCCCTGGTAGTCTAGTGGCCACCCCCATCATATTAAAATATATTACCATCTGCAATTGCCAGGTAGTCTAGTGGCCCCCCCATGTGAATTTGATAAAAAAATGATTTTTTATGTCCCTGGTAGTCTAGTGCCCCCGATCTGTATTAAATGATAATTACTGTTCATATGATTGGTAGTCTAGCGGCCCCCCTTCCATCATAATAAAATAAAAAAGCATGTCCATTTTCCTGGTAGTCTAGATCTACTAGCTGTGCCAGCCACAGCACCACCTCTTCCCAGCCGGTGACTGGATACAGCTACCTTTCACCTCCATGGCTGGTTGCTGACTGTGTATTACGATCACATTGCAAAGAGGCACTCAGAAATATTTCAGAGTGCCTCTTTCCATTAGTGCTCATAATACACACAGTCTGGCTGGCTGTGGAGGTGAGAGGTGGATTGTACCAGTTGCCGGCTGGGGAAGGTGGGGGTGCTGGGTGGGCTGGCACGGCTGGGTGGGGGGAGGGGCTACTAGACTACCAGGGAATTGGACATCCTCATTTATTTTATTATGATGGGGGGGGCTGCTAGACTACCAGGGATAGGAACACTAATTATCATTTAATACAGATCGGGAGGGGCACTAGACTACCAGGGACATAAAAAATCAATTTTTATCAAATTCACATTGGGGAGCCACTAGATTACCAGGCAATTGCAGATGGTAATATATTTTATTATGATGGGGGGGTGCTAGACTACCAGGGATGCAAATTACAATTATTATTTTATGCAGATTGGGGGGGCCACTAGACTACCAGGGATATAAATAAAAACTATGTATGACATAGATATTGAGGGGGCTACTAGAGATTGTTATGTATTTTATTATGATGGGGGGGCACTTGACTACCAGGGATATTTAAAAGATTATTTTTTTTATTCAGAATGGGCAGAATGAAGCCCCCTGAAAACTCAGCCTCATTTAACTTTTTAAGGCACCCTGGGCTGAGAAAATACATTTTTAAATCTGACAATCTTGTCCCTCACTCTTTGCTCACAAGTGAGCAACTTCTTTGATCGTGACCCTGCAAGTTCTTTGATCACGAGATTCTTTGATTGCGATCATGCATCGCGAGTGAGGGATTGTAATCAGAACCAAATTTAGTGTTTCTCCCACTATGTATTCACTTGCCTATACTGTTTTCAACTGTCTGCCTATGTTCCCCCTTCCCCCAGGACGCATCTGTAATCGAGCAGTATTCTGCTCAGTATGCCTTCCTGGTAAAATGCTTAAATAAATAAATAAATAAATAAATAAATAAGAGATGGCTAGATAAAAAAAAATCTATTTTCTCAGCTTGGGTGTGTCCTAGGAAGACAAATGAGGATGGGTTTTACACAGGGTGCTTCATTCTGATGAACCATGGTGGTGGTTTACCGCAATTCTTTGAATTTTTTAAATTACAAACATTTTTTTTCTTTGGTCATGACCCTGCAAATTCTTTGATCACAAGCCTGCAAATTCTTTGATCGCGAAATTCTTTGATCGCGATCGTGCATCGTGAGGGCAGGACAAGATGGCCAGATTTTATATATTGGAATAGATCGGGAAATTTTACCAATGTTTAACATTGAATATCTCAGAAACGGTTTGGTCTTTTTACTTGAAATTTGGAGGGTGTTTACGGCATGTCGTGTGCATGTAAAGTACAGTGATTACGTGTCAGGAAAATTTTTTTTGCCAGAGATGTGGCGTGGCACAGTTTACGTTCTATGGACAGTGTTTTGCTTGTGGTGGTGCCTTGAAATTGATAGGATATCTAGCCTTAGTGTCATGGATGTAGTTTCCAGTTGTTGCGTGGTAAATGTCATCAGGTGTGGAACTGTGCCAGTCTGACAAATGAAAATTTCCAACTGTGACATGTTATATCTCACAGACGGTTTGGTCTTGTCACTTAAAATTTGGAGAGTGTTGACGTGATGTCCTGTAGATGTGAATTGCGGTGTTTATGTGTCAGACACTTTATTTTTTGTGGAGCGATTGCGTGGCACAGTTAATGTTTTGAGGACAACGTTTTTTATTATTCTACTACATTAATATTTGTTTAGTGGCTGGTTGTGAAGTTGTCACTGTACTTTTTAGTCATCAGCTGTATAATGTGGCGCAACACTTGCAAGTTGGTGGGAGCATGGGGCCTGAAGGGCCCCGCACTACCACCAACTTGTGCAACTTTCTACTTTTTATTCTTTCTTAAAAAGGAAGGAAATTCTATGCAAAAAAACATCATTAATGCATCAGTTAGGGTTATTCTACAATAAAAAAAGTGAAGAAATTTGACATTAAGGTTCCCACTACTTGCACCCCACCCCCACCCTGGCCTCACCATAGTCATCGGGCTGTGCGTTGGGGTCATTGGCCCTGACTTTCACTCCATTCTCCTACACTGCACCACCTCAGCTTGTTTACATAAGGGATGGGGTGAGAGTTAGATCTGGTGACCCCAACGCACAGCCTGATGCCTGTTGGTGAGGTCAGGGTGGGGGGATGCGAGGTGGGAACCTAATGTTGAATTTCCTCACTTTTTCGCTGTAGAATAACCCTAACTGATGCATTACTAAGTTTTTGCATATATATATATATATATATATATATAATAGTGTCACAGTAGGGCCACTATATATAGGGTTGAGTACCCCATTTAATGTTAAAGTGTGAAATTGGCATCTTAATAACTTTACCACCATATAATGGATTTGCCTGAAATTTGGCAGGTACAGAGCAGTGCTATTGATCTCTGGATCTGCCAAGTTTTGTATTGGTCAGATATATGGTTGTAGAGTTACAAAGTGACATTCTGTAGTGCATTTACACTTTTTCGTGCATTCTTTGCTCACACCTACAGGTGCTACGGTTTGCACGACTGGTCCTAAAACTTCACAGGACATGCGGCAGTGGTCCCCAATGTGTCTTTCAAAGATTTCATGAAAAAATATTAAATGGTTCAAACGTTATTCACAAAACAAGTTTCCCATTATAGTCAATGGAAAAAGTTAACAAAAACTTAGACAGTGTTGAAAATACAGTTTTTAGTGCCGGAAATGACCCCTGTAGTGTCGTGAGTCAGCCATTTTTTTTTCCTTTAGTGGTCATAGAAATGTTTGGCATTTAAGTTTGGGACCCTCTAGGGACACAATTCTTTTTGTGTTCACATAGTTGGACCCTGAGGATGCTAGCCATGTCTTTTTTGGGGGGTTAAACACCCCAGAAATATGTTTTTGAAATATCTGTAAACTGTAGTGTCGCAAAGTAGTGTCGCACCTGCAACACTTTCTTGATTTTTTTTTTTTGCGAAAGTGTCGTGATTTGCAACACTACTCTGCGACACTATGCCCAAAATAACAGGAATTGTTTGCCACCCTACTGCAAAAGAATGGTTTTGTCTTTTGGGCTGAAAATTGAAGGGAAGAAAGCCACCATTCCACAGATGTGCCTTTTGGTGGTTTACTGGAAAAATATTACAGGGATGCAAATTTATGGTACTCCAAAGTTGATGCTTTTTCCCATAGACTAGCATTACTGCGTTCGCTGTGCTTTTTGGGGCCCATATCTTGGAAATGCTTCGAGATACGGACTTTTCATTGGAAAAATGCATAATGCCCCACTAGGGGCTAAATGCAAAATTAGCCAGGAAAGTCATAATTTATATGAAATTTTATTTTTTTTCTTCATCATTTGGTTCCTGATATATAAGCAGTTTAGTATTCCAAGTGCTCATTTTCTGCTCTGAGGCCCATTATTTTGCATACATTCTTTGTATTCACTGTGTTTCTCTATGTAGCTGCTGGTGAAAAAAGGGTGTGCACTTTCGTTACTGTCACAGTTAGTATTCCCACTTGCATTTCCATTACCATTTGCATTACCGTTCCTGTCTACACCACCATGTGCGAAACTCTTTGCTTTTTCATTTGCGCTTGTGTTTGCGTTACTGTTACCATTTGCATTTCCATTACTGTTTCTGTTTGTGTTTCGTTTTGCATCACCATGTGTATTACCATTTGCATTTGCTTACATGCTTCTGTTTGCATTTCCTTTGGCATCATTGTTGCTGTTACTGTTAGCATTTGCATTTCCTATTGCGGTACCACGACCGTGCTTGTTACCATTTGCGTTTCCATACGCGCTTGTGTTTGCGTTTCCATTTGCGTTACCGTTCCCATGTATGCCACCGTGTGCATTACCCTTTGCATTTTCATTTGCTCTTACGTTTGCATTACTGTTAATATTTGCATTTCCATTACTGTTTTTCTTTGCGTCTTGTTTTGCGTCACCATGTGCATTACCATTTGCATTTGCGTAGGTGCTTCCATTTGCGTTTGTGTTTCCTTTGGTATCATCGTTGCTGTTACCATTAGCATTTGCATTTCCAATTGTGGTACAGTGACCATGTGCTTCTGTATGCGCTTGCGTTTCTGTTTGTGTTACCGTTCCCATCTACGTCACCATGTGCGTTACCCTTTGCATTTTCGTTTGCCCTTGCATTTGCATTACTGTTAACATTTGCATTTCCATTAATGGTTCTGTTTGCATTCTGTTTTGCATCACTGTGTGCATTACCATTTGCATTTGCATACGTGCTTCTATTTGCATTTGCGTTTCCTTTGGCGTCATTGTTGCTGATACCGTTAGCATTTGCATTTCCTATTGTGGTACCGTGACTGTGCACGTTACTATTTGTGTACCATGACCATGCTTTTCCATACTCACTTGTGTTTGTGTTTCCGTTTGCGTTACCATTCCCTTTTATGCTGCTGTGTGCGTTACTCTTTGCATTTTCGTTTGTGCTTGCGTTTGCGTTAATGTTAACATTTGCATTTCCATTACTGTTTCTGTTTGCATTTCCTTTTGCATCACAGTGTGCATTTCCATTTGCATTTGCTTACACATTTCCATTTGCGTTCCCTTTTCTGTTTGTGTTTCCTTTGGTGTCATCATTTCTGTTACCGTGTCTGCGTTTCCAATTACGTTGCCATGACTGTGTGTGTTACAGTTTGCATTTCCATACATGCTTGTGTTTGCATTTCTGTTTTCATTAACATTTGCACTTGTGTTTCTATTACTGTTTGCGTTATCGTTTCTGTTTGCATCAACATGTGCGTTAGTACTTGCGCTTGCATTTCCATTGCCGTTATTTCACTATTTATAGTGCACATTCTCAAAAAGAAGGGAAATTCATGGCAAAAACTCTGTTTAATGCATCAGTTAAGGTTGTTCCACAGCGACAAAAGTGAGGAAATTCAATGTTTGGGTTCCCACCCCACTTGCACCCCACCCCACCCTGCCCCCACCAACAGGCATTGGGGTGTGCATTGTGGTCGTTGGTCCTAACTCTCACCCCAATCTCCTATACTGCTTCAACTCAGCTTGTCTTACACATGGGATGCAGTGAGAGTTAGGACTGATGACGCCAATGCACACCCTGATACCTGTTGGAGTGGGCGGGATGGGGGTGAGGTGTAAGGGAGGGTGGTAACCCTAACAATGAATTTTCTTGCTTGTGTCACTGTGGAACAACCCTAACTGATGCATTAAGTGGAGTTTTGCCATGAATATATATATATATATATATATATATATATATATATATATATATATACACAAATATACATACACACACACACACACACACACACACACACACACACACACACACACATACCTGGCTTAGGTTACACCACTTGCATCTCGGGAATGTGTCATTAAATGCTCACTGAAATGATTAACTTTAGCCAGTGCATCCCTTTCTGAAAAAATGCCAGTGGCCTGAGGGTTAACTTAGTCCATTCAGGTCAATTAAACAATTTATAAACTTGCTAGCAGGTTTAATGCTACCATTCAGTGGTGTAGAAGTCAGAGATACTTAGGATGATGTGTATGTCAAGGTCTGACTAGACTACCCTCTGTGTTAGAAGAAATGTATGGGCATGAAAATGAGGGGAAAATAGCAACTGATAGGCCAGAATAGTGCCCCAATTTCTGCAGGCCCTGCATCAATAAGAAGTTTCATATTGCCACCAGCCACCTAGCAACAGCATCCACCATCCCAAGGACTAAATTTGGACCTTCATAACAGCCACTGATTCCCTCCATGGGGGAGGCAGGAGGGGAAGGTTCATCATACCAATCCCCCTTCCATTGACTCTCATCAGCCATGGTAACCCCCCAAGACTCTCCACCAGTTTGGTATGGAGTCCTGTTCATGGTGAAGGGGAGTATAGCAGTTGGGGCCTGATATTCAAATGTTTGCCCAGGTGAAGATCCTAGTTTACCTGAGCAAACTTGGTTTTGCACCAATGTCCTATATTTAAAAGACATTATATGGCACCAAACTAAGTGACTATTCAGGAGGGGGGGCAGTCCCAACTGTGCAGGGTGGTCTTCAGTGAAGTGACTGAGGTACAATGTGACTGTTAGTGGTGGGGATTACTGCTGTAACTGCCTATGGAGAGTGTCATCCATGTGACTTTAGGGGTATGGGGGCAGTGTTGTGATGGTGGTGGGGTATAGTGCTGTGACCATTGGGAATAGGGATCTGTTCTGTGACTGTCAAGGGTGGTGCCCAGTGCTGTGATGTATAGTGGAAGCTTTCAGTCATGTGACTGTCAGAAAGGGGTATAGTCCTGTAACTGTTGGGGGTAGAAGGGTCAGTCCTGTGATGGTCAGCGGTCAGTGCTGTGGCTGTAGTGTAAGTAGTGTAGAGTGGTGTGCACTGGAAAAGGTGATGCATTAGTGAAGCAGCCAGCCTATAATAAGAAAAGAAAGTTCAGCACTCATAGAGTCAGTACAAGATTTAGTTTCTGGCAATATGCTGGTGTGCACCCACTAGCCCCAGTGCTTCAACCCTTCAGTGGGCCTTCCTCATGGGGTGAGTCTGAGAAATACAAATGTGCATCTCATTTATACAGATCTCTTAAAGTGTTATACACCACACACTAAAAACAATGTGCAAGTCAAGCTGAAAACACATGAGTAACTTGTTTACGAACATGTCATTATTCTGTGTTTTGTGTTTTGTTTTTGATGCTTATGGTAAACAGTTAATGATATTAGTATACTACTTAAATTAAACATGCCTCTATATCTGTTACTTTGTTTAATTCTGTAACTTTCTATCTAAAGCAATATTTTTTTTTACCTTTTACACTATACTATACTTCTTTTGCATCTCTATCCTCTCTATTTTTCCACTACTAAATTTACTCCATATTAACTTTTTTCTCTTTAATTTCACAGTCTCACAGGATGTGAATTCCTTCCCTATCAGATAAGTATAACAATATATCTAACCTTTATTATCCTTCCTAATAACTATCTAAGAACTGTGGATCCTTATTCTACAGGTCTAAGAAACCTCACCTCTTTAAGACTCCTCCCACTGGCTCCATAGTACCCTGGTATGAAATCCTGTACATATTACCTAAACTTGGTAGGTTTACTGTAACCCTCATTTTGGGAAGGTTGTATATATGTGTTAAGATCATACATACTGCAGCATTTCCCTCCTTCATAAAGAGTTTAGTCTTGCTAGTTAACTCATGCAGGCTGTCAGCCCTGTCCCCACCTCCCCTGTCTGCCACTTCCCTGTCTCAGACCACTGAGTGTAAAGTTCCCCATGGATTGCTCCCCCCATGATGAGCCCAGGAAGGGGAGAACCATCCTCCCCTCCAACCAGTCACTCACATTTAGAACTGAGCCTGTCATCCAGGTGATAGTGTGTGACTGAGGTAGGTGGGTAGACTGTGCTAGCCATTTCCACATTCCCATGCCCCTTGGATTACTGCCTTCATCTGGGGGAAGCAAAGGTCAAGTCACCATGCCTTCCCACCCAGGGACAAGACAGCTATCTGATTTAATACTCAGTCTTCTCTCTGACCCTCAGCAACCTGAGCAGGTGTTTGAGCTCAGGTCACTGACGTAGCGGGAGTCAAGGCACACAATGCCTCATCCTTCCATACCACTGAACAAGACCAACCTTATACTGCAGCAAGGGAATTATTTATTAACACTGCAGGCCATTGGAGAACGATGGAGCCACTACACACCAGGGAATGATTTTTTATTAATGGGCCCAGCAGTCAAAGGGTGGGATGTACCTGTGGACACCAGAGAAGGTGTTAACTTTAACAGGGTCAGCAATCACAGAGGACTCTTTGTTATTGGCATGCAGTTTGAAAGAAATATTGAGCTGCTTGAGGTTTCATATAAAAGCAATTTCCCTGTAGATGGCTCCTAATCACCATAAAATAGCATTATGTAGCCTTGTTGGCTCTGACTAGATTTGTTTATATAGTGGCTCTTCTGATAAACTAATGGGATAGCCAGTGATAGGTGGTGAATCTTGAATATTATTTTCCTTTGTGTGAAAAATTTCACAAAACTTAATGTTAAAAATATCTGCCATTTCCTTCAGTACTTGAATCTGGTGATTATCAATTAATAATGGCCTACTTGGTGGATTGTTTTTTAAGGGAATTAATATAAGAATTGAAAGATTTACTATTAGTTTTATTCACAGTATTTGCCAGATTATATTCCCATCTAGATTTAGATTTCTTGATTTGATCTTTACATTTTTTTTTATTTTGAGGTAAGAAGCCCAGTTATTGGTTGTTTTTGACTTAAGATAGGTGTCATATTTTTTGTTGTTCTGCCTTAGTAGTCTTTTTAGGGACCTATCTATCCATTTAGAAAAATGTTTTTAGTGCAGTTTTTTAGTTTTGATAGTACATAAGTGTCTTTAAGATGTATTATAGTCTTCTTTAAAAAATCCCAGCATATTGAAATATGGTTGTTAGAAAAAAGTGTATCCCAGTCTATATTATTTAATATAGATTTCATCTCAGATAGGTTTGCTTTATCATAAAGAAAGATTTTTGTAGTACTAGTACTTAAAGCATAGTGTTTTCAAAGGTTAAATTGTATAGAATTATGGTCACTGTGACTCATAGGGGACCCAATAGAAATATTATTAATAGCCAAGTCCTTGTTGTGTAGCACTAGGTTGAGGATCCTATCACCCCTGATGGAGGAGAGAATGGTTTGTTTTAACTTAAGCCATTGACTGGTAAGTCATATATTTTATCCATGCCCTGAACTGGCTGTAAAATTGTTCCAAGAGATGTCCCTAAATTAGAGTCCCCATGATGATAATATCACCTAATTCACTGGCAAGCTTTAATACTAAGAGGATCACATCTGAAATTTCTGATGAGGAATTCGGTGGATGTTAGCAAGTTCCTAGTATGATAAACTCTTAACCACTGAGCAACAATTTGATTCAAATAGATTTGGTACCTATACCATGGGTTTTTATTTTGTTAGAGATGTCAACTGTTTTAACATTGTTTTTAACAAAGGTGGCAACACCCCCACCTTTTCTATTTGTTCTATTTAGTATGTGACTAATTATAGCCGGGCAATATGATGTCCCAAGAGGCTCTATCATCTCCTCATGTTTCTGAAATGGAGATGATGTCTATATTTTCCTTGCTTACTTTTGTTTTTACCTCTTCTAGTTTGTTATTTATGCATCTGGCATTAGAGTACAAAAAGGTAAGCTGATTTTTAATAACTGTATTTTTATGATTGCCAGAATAGTTAAGAGAGGCAGGCATTTCCTGCCTCTCCCCATGTGCATTTAGTTTGGTATTGATGACTGACACAATATTTTTTCATAGTAAGGTGCTGCCATGTCTGTTAAAATGCAGCCTATCCCCACAGAATAGTTCAGTTCTATTAGAAAACTCCTCCCAAGAAATGATGCACCTGTGTGAGGCACCACTTCCTCCTCCATTCATTTAAGGTCTTAATTTTCAGATTAATGTGGATGGATGCTCATTGTATAGGGAGAATTTCCAATAAACAAATTTCACAAACCCATTCCACTAGTTTATTTGATAATGCCACTAACTCCTGTTTAATATTTAATATTGAATCATGCATAATGTTTTTAGTTCCCACATGTAAAATAACGAGGGGGTTGACACCAAAGTCATATAGAATATTGTCTATCATAGTCATAATATTATCAATTTTCACCCCACGAAAACTTGAACAAGTGTAATTGATTTTATCCTGGTCACACATACAGTAGCTCTCTGTCTCAGTGTTTGACAATAGAATCACCTAAGTCAAAAATTTGTCTTTGATGTGGAGTAGTAGAAGCTGATGGCTAAGAATGAATTTCCATGTCAACTGGTGGGTTTAAGTTGCACATAGCAGAAGTGGCTGACAAATCCACGAGGGGAATAGTAACATTTGCTGTGAAAAGGTGGGGGCTCTATAGCCTCAGTAATGTCCCTGGAGGTCGAGGTATTATTATTAATTGATGTACCATCCATAATCATAGGTACAAATGTTACATCAGTGACTGAGGTGAGAGGAATAGCCACTAGAAGGGTAATGCATTTTGAGTTGAGTATAGGAGTCATAACTTCAGTTGGTGCATTAGTAAAAATGCTGTTATAGCAGGGAGTCCTGGAAGAGGTACTGGGATAAGGATCAGGGGGACGTATATTTAAGTCTTCAGATGGGATACATGTTAAAGGTTTGAATCTATTTTGAATCAACAGGTTAAATGTGTTGACCTTGTGCCCTTTTTTAGATACCCTTCTATTCTGTACATCATACCAATGATCATCTGATCCATCATTATCTTCCTGCTTACCCATTTTCTACTGACTGAATCAGATAATAGGGCAGAGTTGCCTGATACAGCACAAGTAGGCACTGAGGCCTGGGGAGCAGTCATAATGTTCACTGCAGCTACAGCAGTCTGATTGGGATTATCAAGTGGTTGCAGACTAGTTGCCAGTGGTATGGTGGAAGTGGCAGAGGGGGTTGTCATGGTTTCTAAATCATGAGGCAATATCTTTATGACTTTGATCTAAAAGCAGAAGCCTAGAATTAAACATTGAGATCTCTTTCAACATTTCCCCATTTTGTATACATTTATTACACACATATGCTTTCTTAGAAGGGGGCACTGATATAATGGAGTGCATAAAGCAGTCAGAGCGTTTGATCCCAATCTGACCCTCCAGGGTCATGATAGTGTCAGCCATAGGGAGGAATTGCAAGTAACAGTATGTACAACAGGACTGTGTTAGAACAGATAATCTTCAAGTACAAGGTCCACCGGTACATGGCTACAGGAAGTATTAGTTCCTACACAGCTGTATATACTTCATTAAAAGATTACAGATGTTTTGAAATACAAAGCCTACCATATACAATGGTAAATAAAATGGTCTGCCAACTTCCATACCTCACAAGCTAAACAAACTTAATATGCGCTGGATGCACATGTCTCCATGCATGTCTCCGCATGTGGAGCTGCGCATGCCCTGCTCCGCTCACCCTGCTCACAGCAGGGCTTGTTAAATAGGAGCCAGTGCCCAGAAGTCACTGTAGGGAGTCACGGCTTGCACTGAACTGCCAAATAATGCTTTTATAACTCCAAAAATATAGGCAAAAACCACCAACCCATGGTTTTGGCACATATTACCACTATAGTTCCCTTAAGATATTAAAACTTGAGGATCCCATGAGCTGGCAGTTCTACACCTATACACAAACTACACAGCTCCTCTTCCTATTTCCTGTATAACAAGACCAGGGATCAGACAGCACACGCTTAGTAGTGATGCAAATTTAAAACACAGAACTGATGTAAAAGGCCCCTTCACATCAGAGAGGAGATGTAAAATGAATAGTGTATGATACTACAGAGCAAAGAGGATTAGTAAGAAATTTTGCAGTTTAAGATAGAATTGTGATAAATGTATAGTTGTTAGAATTATGGCAGTTACAATGAGACACAACTTCAGGACTTGTCACCACTGAGAGTTTTGTGGCATTTTAACTCAGTGCAAAAAAGGCTTTCTTAAAACTGCAATTGAAAACTAGTTTTGTGAACTCACACCACTTTTATTTTTTGTGTGGTTATTCACAAGCCAGATATTACTTTACCTGGCAGCTACTTCAATTTTAAATATAAAATACACCATGCCTGATAACTCAATTTTAACAGCTCTGTTAAAGAAAACAGAAAGTGGTTTACACTTCATTACATACAGTAATCAAGAACAGAAGAAAGTGATGCCTATCATGTTAATTCCCCTGCTATCATAGTAGTCATAGCCCTTTGTAATTCTTAGTCTCAGATAAATATCAAGCTGAGCTCAGATAAACTCTATCTCCACCAATTTTGCTAAAAAAGAATGCAACAAACAGAACACTCAATCAGCGAAGAAATTTTTACATATGTCCAATATTATTGTATGCTGACAATGCTGCCCTTTACAGAATAGACATGTAGGTAAAGGCAATATGTACTGGATTAAATATTGACTTTGCACTTTTGAAATAGCAGCTATTTGCCAACCAACTTTTTTTGAACACCAAAAAACAAAAGTAATATTTATGGGATCCCATTAACTTAGGCCAGATAGGACTGATTCCCTCAGCATCATGTCCTATTGGGGAGTCAGACTTGAGGTGGTGAATATCTTTAAGTACTTAGTTATCCTGCTTGACCAAGAGCTGTCCTTAAGACCTCAAGGACAGAGAACTGTATCAGTTAAAGCAAAAGGAAGCTGGGAAGGCAGTCAGAACAGCAAAGGCCTGAACCAAGGAAAAGATAGACAACTCAGTTAAGAAGGGGGATAAAACCTTTTATAGGTACATCAGGGAGCGAAGGAAGAACAAGGGAGGGATAGTGAGGCTTAATTAAGGGGGGGTGGGCAGAGGGTGACTGTGAAAAGGCAGAAATACTAAACAAATATTTTTGCTCAGTATTTACAAATGAAGAGGGGAAGGTAACTAAAACATACAATACAAACACTCTGGATACAGAAGTTGATACCAGCCCATTTACAGAAGAAAGGGTTCTGAAAGAACTCTTAAAACTGAAGGTGGACAAAGCAATGGGGCCTGATGGGATTCATCCCAGAATTCTAAAAGAACTAAGGGTAGAACTAGTGACACCACTGACTAACCTCTTTAACAAATCATGGGAGGATGGGGTGGTGCCCGAGGACTGGAGGAGGGCAGATGTGATTTCCCTTCACAAAAGTGGGAGCAAGGCAGAAGCAGGAAACTACAGACCTGTTAGTTTGACCTCAGTGATAGGGAAAATGATGGAATCACTTCTGAAGGAAAGAACTGTCGAGTATCAAGAGGCCAGAGGGGGCACAGGACCCAAGGCAGCATGGATTCACAGCAGGAAGGTCATGCCAGATGAATCTGATAGATTTCTTTGACTGGGTGACCAAAGTAGTAGATCAGGGAGGTGATGTGGACATGGCCTACTTAGACTTTAGCAAGGCATTTGACACAGTCCCACACAAAAGATTAATATACAAGTTAGCCAGCCTGGGAGTGGGTCCCAAGATGACAGCCTGGGTAAAGAATTGCCTGGAGAATAGGACACAGAGAGTAATAGTAAATGGAGTCCACTCTGAAGAAAGGGGGGTTACTAGTGGGGTACCGCAGGGTTCAGTATTAGGACCGGTCCTCTTCAATGTCTTTATAAGCGACATTGCAGAGGGACTGGAAGGAAAAGTATGTCTCTTTGCAGATGACACAAAGATCTGCAACAGAGTAGATGCACAAGGTGGGGTGGAAAGGATGAGAAGGGACTTGGCAAGGTTAGAGGAATGGTCAAATGTATGGCAGCTTAGATTCAATGCTAAGAAGTGCAAGGTAATGCACCTGGGAAACAAAAACCCAGGGGAAGAGTACACAATGGGAGGTGAGATACTAACGAAAACAAAAATGGAAAGGGACCTGGGGTAGTCATATCAGATGACCTAAAGGTGGGCAAGCAATGTGAGAGGGCAGCAAGGAAGGCTGGGGGGATACTGGGATGCATAGGAAGAGGCATCACCAGTAGAAAACAGGAAGTTATTATCCCTCTGTCCTGAAAGCTGGTGAGACCCCATCTGGAGTACTGCATGCAGTTTTGGAGACCCAATCTCTGCAAAGACATAGACAGGATGGAAGCTGTCCAGAGGAGGGCAACTAAAATGGTGCAGGGTCTGCACTGGAAGACATATGAAGAGAGACTAAATGAGATTAATATGTATAGCCTTGAGGAAAGGAGGGAGAGGGGGGACATGATAGAAACTTTCAAGTACCTCAAGGGAATCAACAAAGTCCAAAAGGGTAGCATCTTTCAAAAAAAGAGGTTGTGCAAGAACAAGGCGGCACAATTTGAAGATAGAGGGGGGCAGCTCATAGGTAATGTAAGGAAGTATTTTTTCACAGAGAGGGTTGTGGATGCATGGAATGGCCTTCCGGAGGAGGTTGTGGAGTCAAAAACAGTGGTGGAATTCAAGCATGCATGGGACAGTCATAAGGCAATTCTAGGGGGTGGGAGTAGGAAGAAGTAGGCTGCTGGTTAACTAGGATCTGCAGCTTATCCATTAGGTAGGGAAATGGGCAGACTGGGTGGGCCAAGTGGTCCTTATCTGCCATCAAATTCTATGTTTCTATGTAAGTGGACCACACAATTAGGATGTTCTACCAAAAGCTTGACCTACTCCACCAGCTTAGGTCCTACCTCTCAAAAGATGCCTGACTCTCAATAGCCTGCTCTCTGCTACTCCCAGTACTGTTATACGGAGCTCCTATTCTTGCCTCACTAAGAGAAATTGAACTAAATAAAGTGAAGCAATTCTACCACAGAATAGGTAGTTCTGCTTTAGGAGCAAATATCAAGGAACAGTACTGTACTGTATTTACATCCTTTAAGTGGCCAACCCTGAAGGAGATGCTAAACTATTCTGTTGTCTGCCTTACATACAAAGTCATAATAAGCTCCTTACCTAACCTTAATGGTATGGTGATAGGAAAACCTCTAACTAGAAACCTTCACTCCTCCACACATCCTTCTTTGGGGGTTCCTAAATCCAGGACCACATCCAACCAATGATCCTTCTTGAACAGGGCCACTCAGCTCTGGAATGAGCTCCCCATCCCCTTACAAGAAAGATCATCTCATGGGTCATTTAGAAAGCTCCTCAAAGACACCCTTCCTCCTTGACATCCTGCACTTGCACATAAGGTCTGACTGATACGGGAGCAGTCCTTCCATAATGCCACTGCTTCCTTTATGTCTATTTGTTGTAACTGACTGATATTGTGTTGTCCTGAAAACCTTATTGTAATTAACTTAATTACACTGTTTTTTCCATACGTCATTGATTATCTTGAATACTCCCTGCTGTATCTTTGTATTTTGGCATTACCTTTGATTGTTGTTGTAATGTAACTAACTCTGGGTTGCCCCCGTAAAAGGGATGTCTGTCTCGGTGGGCCCACCTGGTAAAGAAAAATCAAGCAATCAATCAATAAATCACTCAATCAATAAATAAATAAAACCACCTTCCCCTGTTTTGCAATTATGTCCTCTAGTTCTTCTATGTGTCATATTGTTGCAGATGGTTCCACTGTTAAGTCCTCCCTGCCCGCTATGATGTTAAACACTGCAAACATCCCCCTTCCCCCCGAACATCCTATATTCCAATGAATACATGTCCAGGGTTTAACAATTTATCATTATAGTTTAACCACTTGACCTCTGCAGCCAGACAGGTGTATTTTTTTCTGTATTCTTTCCAGATCATCTACATCTCTTCTCAAGTATGGCGACTAGGTCTTAAAGCAATACTCCAGATGAGATATGCTGCATTGGCCTTAAAACAGTACTCTAGATGAGATTATACATACATGTATGTTATGTAGAAGGGGCCAGCACATCCTTTGATATGTTAACAAAACTTGTTTTGATATGACCAAGTAACATGGTAGCTTGGTTAATTGGTAACTTGGCATTATGAAGACAGAAGTAGGCGGTTGACATTGAGACTGTTTCCCACTCAGTGTGGCTCACATTGGACATACCTGTAATACCCCATGAATTTGTCTAATTCCCTTTCAAATGTGTCTAAGTTAGTAATGTTTACGAAGTACTGTGGTAGTGTATTCCGAAGTATTGGAACCCTGATAGTGAAGAACCCTGTAGTTATCCCTTTTTTCAGTAAAGGTTCTGGGTACCTTGAACTGTTTGTTATGGGATCTTAGATCTAGTGGTCGTGTTTGTAGGGAAATGACACAACCCATCCAGAGTTCCCTGAGGTTTATTATACTAAAGAAATGCAGGTAGTCACCTCTTACCCTTCTGTCCTATAATGACATTAAGTTCAGTTGCTCCAGTCTTTTTTCATATGGTTCTTGCTGTAATCTAGTGATTGGTGTGGTAGCCCTTCTCTGTATACCTTTCAATAATTTTGATATCCTGTTTATGATACTGTGTCCAGAAAGGGACCCACAGTCAACATTGGGTCGAACATAGGCATTGTACAAACTCTTGAGACAGGCTTGTCTCTTATTATGAAGGCCTTTTAAATTATGTTAATATATTTGTTTGCAGTATGTGTTGTTTTTCTTATCTGTGTATGCTTAGTGAATGAACTATTAAAGATGATGCCCACATCTTTTCATTACTTACTACTGGCAATGGTTGTTTCATTAAATAGTAATGTCCCAATGGATTGTTACGACCGAGGTCCAATACTATACATTTATCTAAATTCAGTTCCATTTTGTTGTTTTTCTGTCCAGTTCATGATTAACTCTAGGTCTTTGACAAGGGACAAATATTTAGTGTCAGTATCTACTTCACCAGTAATTTTAGTATTATCAGCAAATTTTATTGTTATATTGCATAATCCGATTTGAAGGTTGTGGATGAAGTAGCTAAATAAAAAGTGGCCTAAAACAGACACTTGGGGGACACCACTTGTCACATTTCTTTCAGATGAGAGTTTACCTTGGCATCTTACCCATTGGGTCCTGTTTGTTAACCAAGAATATACCCCTTTACCTAGATAGGGACTGTACACCATATTTAGCAGTTTGTGTCGAAGCTCACATTTGGGAACCGTGTCGAATGCTTTTTAAAAATCTAAGAATATTACATTACATGGTTTTCCGGAATCCAAACTGGAACTGATCAATTCAAAGAAGGTAATTAGATTGATTGTACAGGATCTAGCTTTGTTGAAACCATGTTATATGTTTTCTTGCAGCCCCAAAGTAAGAGTTTCCCCCTCAAACATAGCCTTAATAAATTGTTCCATTACCTTTCTAGGCACTGATGTCAGACCTATCGGTCTGTAATTTTCAGGGCATGTTCTGTTCCCTTTCTTGTGAATTGGAGTAATAACTGCTTGTTTTCATTTGCTTGGTAGTGAGTCCAAGACTAGGGATTTGTTAAACAGTAGCCTTAATGTTGTGCATAGACTATTGGCTAGGTTCTTTAAAAATCGAGGGTGTAGCCCATAAGTTCCTGCTGATGAATGTAGCCCAACTAAGACCTCCTCCAATGAAAATCCTATTATGGGGGAATCATTAGTACAGTCAGGCATGATAAAATTATCATTTTTGTTAAACACAATAATGAAGTAATTATTGAAAACATTGGCTATTTCAATAGGGTTATGGATGGAGTTTCCATTTATTTTTAACACCCTATGGCATTCCTTCCTCTATTAATATTATTGACATAAGAGAAAAATGTTTTTCTGATTTCCCTTAGTTGTAGTTATTCTATATTCCAAGTTATGTCTTTCCCTTTTGATCAGTTGTTTGGTTTCGTCAGTTCCTCCTTATACTTCATGTATGACTGACACTTTTTCCTTTTGTAAATCAAGTATGTTTTTCTTTCTGTTTTGTCTTTTTTCAGTTTGTTAGTCATCCATAGTGGTATTTTATCTTTGTTGTTGCTGATTGGTTAGGAACATACCAATCCTCTGAAGTTCTAATTATATTCTTAATGGTGTTCCAGCATTCATCTACTATTAAATTATTCAATATTCTTTCCTACTGTATTGAATCTAAGACCTCTTGGATTTTGTTAGTTAGCCTTGTAGTACTTTTTAGCACATCGCTTCTGTTTGCTTATTCCCCTTTTCCCCAAATAGGCAAAGGTCACCATGCAGTTGTCGCTGTTTCTTAAAGGTTCTTTTATTGCTAGTTCTGAAATGCCTGTGTTTATATTGGTTATTATAAGCTCAAGAATGTTTTAACAGCTGAAAGTGTGTCCAAAAAGGTTTGCTCTTGGGATGAATTACTTGTAAGGTTTTCCCAATTAATCCCTGGGTAGTTTAAGTCACCGCATATAATTGATGAAGACTTGTCTGCAATATGTGAAATTTCTTTTATAAGTTGCTCCTTCTATTCCAGGGGGCTGGCTGAGTGCCTATAACAGTTCCCTTTTGGTAATATTTTATTTTTATTTTTTGTTAATTACATTTTGACATTGCTTAGTACTTTTTGTATATTCTTTGATATTATTACCCCAAATTCTCCATTTCTTCCACTGCCAGCAGTTAATTACCTCCCACTGTTTTGCATTCTTGTACTGTCAATTGCTTAACCCCAAATGAATGAGTTTGCATTTGATAGCATTACAAGATAAAAGTCGTCCTTATTATAGTAAAAAATTGTTAGAAGAGTTCCTTTTAATATACTTATGTTAAACATAATTATCAGTGTTTTCTAGTCTGACTTTTTTCTTACCTGTTTCATAAATTCCCTCACTCAGAATCATCAAACAGACTGATAAATTCAATAGTAAATACACATGTGGAGTTGATGCATGCTATTGTTTAAATAACAGATGTAAAGTAATTAACTGCTAATCCACACAGCATCATTCATACCATAGTGGCAATCCCTATTCAAAATAAAAACAAATGAGTATATTTGATTTTTTTTAACAATTAAATGGGAGTAGTATTCCAAAATTAATTAATTGCACACTGTAGAGGTGGCCAGGGCAATTTCTTCTTGCAATACTGATTATTATTTTTCTGTCAGTTTTTTTTTCCTCTACAGTTTTTATGTAAATTAATTTCAGACTTAACACAATTCAGTTATCCCTAAAGCACAGCAGTATTAAGATCTGCAAAATCAATGATAACATAACTAAGCTAATGGGTGTTGTTATAAAATTGCTGTAGTACATTTTCAGTTTAAATTAGGTTTTCGATATGAAGTTCTAATCCTTCAAAAACCAAAAATATTGCTTTACAAGTGAAGAAACAACAAAACATACCTTACTGGCAATATGAATATAATAACCCCTACATCATGGATACAAAAACAGGAATATTATTGGATATTTATATTTCCATCTATACCCAATCTATTCATTCTTTTTTGTTAATTCTTTAAATGTTGACCTGAAGGGAGAACATAGATGCTACAATATAATAAGCCTCTTTTGGGTACCAAAACATTTTTGGGAGCACCCATAAATTGATTCTATTAGAAGAATAGTAGCTTAACTCCTTTTCTTAACAAGACTAACCAGAAATAGGGAGACATAAATATACAAAATTAAGACCAGAAAAAGTTTTTCTATATACTGTACATAAAAAAATGTTCCTATATTCAAAACCAAAACATGGAAAACATATAATTTGTTGGCAGCAAAGGACCAGTTGGCCCATAAGTCTGCCTATAAAGGTGTGGATTCTCCAGATGGACATAGAGTCACAGAATAAGGTGCAATCCACTATTTCTTAGTGGGATGTTTATTCCTTCATAAACATATACCTGGCACAATCTATATAACACACACAAAAAAAGCATTCAGCAAAAACAGCAAAAGAAAATTGATTCAGCAAGCACAGAACCTCTCTTACTGCTGGTCAGAAGGAACTGACCCTATCTGCCAGCTACCTGCTCAGGTAGTGCAAATATACCCGCCTACTTGAGTCAGGTGATCTAGCATCATCAAACATTTAAATATGTTTTAAATCCCAGCAATAATAGATTTAGACAGGCTAAACATATAGAAATATTGAGTAAAAAACCCCATAATTCCAGGACAGCAAAATAATCCTCATTTGAAATATATTACCAAACACATTTCTTTCCAAAAATGATTGACAGATTGTTCACTATAGATGTGGGCCACAAGGGGCCACTGTCTCCCTATAGAGTTGCTCAGATCAGAGGTAGAACTTAAAGAGAACAGAACTCTTATGGCTGAAAGGCAGTCTGGAATACTCCAGCCATGAAGCAAAAACAGCAATGGGACCATTGTGAAGACTTTTAGAGCAGCAGAGCCATCCAAGGTACTACATGCCACAATTGTCTCCTTTTATTTAGAGGTCTGTCCTGTTTATTTTACTTAGGTTTAAACCTACTAATAGTGTTCAACACTAAAACTAAGTAGTTAAGAGGGCTGCTGTCACAAACAAAAAAAAAACACCGCAGGATGAAACCCTTTTATTTATTTTCAGCTGCTAAAATCTTTATTATGTAGGGCAAAAGTGGTCTTAAAGGTCAAATTGGGGTTTACAATAGCTGAAAAGCCAAAAGGCAGTAATACCACTGCTGAAATGTCAAGCCGTCGGCTGAAATTGCAAGCCAATGGCTGAGACTTTCACTTTCTGCCTACTAGACTTGAGAGGTTAAAAACTTGTCTTTCCTACAAGGAGAAGCTGTATTAAGTTAGTGATACTGTACATGAGCCACTAGGAACAGCAGAAACTAGCAGAAAGGAGTATTTTAAAAGCCAGTTAGTGCTAGTGCTACACACATGTTCGCACGGTGACGAGAGCTTTACGATCATGTGCACAGCCGCGTAGCACAGCAATAAGCTCTTTCCTGTTCAACCAAAGAATTCAAGGTGCTTTAACACAGAAACTGCAGACACAAACATTCTGCTTTTAGGACCAGGACCCTCCCTTTTCCTATTCTCCTACCATACCAGCAACAAAAAAGAGGGGTACAAATGTACTAGTCCTCTATCCAAAAACAAGGCATTGCATTCTTGTAATCCTTATATAGATGCAGCAAAACATAACATAATTAGAATTTTCTTTAACTTTCATTAAAATTAAAAAAAATAATAGCAAAGCAGCACAGGATGCAAAAAATAAAAAGGGAAATGCTGCTTGCTTAACCTTGTATCAGTAATGCAGTTTTTCCTGCCACATCAATCATATTAGTTCTTCATACTGTTAGACTTCTACTTAACTACATTCAAGATCTCCTTTCCTATGCCTTTTTACTTAGGAACCAGAGAAATAAAGAGAAGATACAGATGGAGACGGGGTTGTATGGAGGTGGCCTGCCTCCAAACAGAAAAAAAAGGTATAGCAGTAGCAAAGAGATAAATACTGGTTTCAACCATAGAAAAAGGAAATGATGGGTCCAACCTTTAGTGGCAGGGACTGTCCCTGCCACACTGCCCAATTTGTCCTGCCTATTCCAATGCAATGGAAGCTACATTTTTGGTCTTTAGCATCCTTCCCACCTCCCTATCTTCTACCAATTATACCTGTGTACATTTCCCACATATGCTTGAAGCCCTCCATTGTTTTTGCAGCACCACCTATTTGAGCAGGTTGTTCCAGGCATCTCCCATGCTTCTGATGAAGAAGTAGTTCCTCATATCTCTCTTAAACATCCCCCCTCCAGCTTCATTGCATGCCCCATCTTCTGGTGCTTTGTCTTCTGTGAAAAGCACTCCCCACCTGCACCTTGTTCATTTCTGTGAGGTACTCACATGTCTAAATCATGTCCCCCTTGCTCTCTTCTCCTCCAGGGAGTACATGTTGAGTTCTCACAGCCTCTCCTCATATGGCTTCTCATATCTGTCTGTCTGTCCATCTGTCTGTCTGTCTGTCTGTCTATCCGTCTATCTATCTATCTAATCATTTTTTGGCATGGCACTTGCAAAATCAGGAAAATGTAAAGAAGGGTGCATGACTTAGAGTTACCATTTATAAAGAAAACATTTTAGGAATGTGGTAGTTCCCAATTTCCAAGTGAAGGTATTCTCTTATCATCTGTTGAGCTTCCATCAGCCTAGAATTGCACTGTATGGGGGAAAAAAATATTGATCTACAAAATGAATTAAACATTCTTTGTTTTAAAACCCAAGGAGGAGCTACCAGCCAGGGGGATTCAACTAGCAAAGATGGAAGAGGAGAAGAATCTGGGGTGATCATAATGGAAGCAATGAACAACTACGCAGTGTAGAAAGGCAGCTAAAAAGGCCAACAGGATGCTTGGTTGTATTGCCAGAGGCGTATCCTCCAGGAGGGGGGGGGAGGTGACCCTGCCACTATGCAGGTCACTCATTAGACCACACCTGGAGTACTGCGTGCAGTTCTGGTGACTGTACCTGAAGAAGGACATTAGGTTAAAGGAGGGGGTGCAGTGCAGGGCAAGAAAAATGATCCAGGGACTAGTGGACTTACCCTACGAGAGCAGGCTGAGGGAGCTAAACATGTACTCCCTGAAGGAGAAGAGGGATAGGGGACATGATTGAAACCTTCAAGTACATGAAGGGAATAAGTAAGACAGGCATGGAGTGGCTTTTCAAATTATGGAGGGTGGGTGACACTCAAGGGCATGATCTGAGATTGGAAGGGGAAGGGGAAGGTTCAGGAGGGAAATAAGGAGACACTTTTTTACAGAGAGGGTGGTGTCTGGGTGGAACACATTGCCAGAGGAAGTGGTATCCTGTAGAACAGTGGGCTGCTTCACAAGGGGATAGGACAGTGTAAGGAGGAAGGTCACTGGAAGGGGGAGGGGAGAGAGGGGCAGCTGCAGAATAAGGGCTTCTAGCTGCACAAGTGAGCTGACTTGATAGACTATAAGGGCGATATCTGCTGGCAATTTTGTATATTTGTATGTTTGTAAATGATTATTTCTTCAGGTGCACATAGGAGATATGGCCTTGTAATACATAAAGATGTTGCAGTGTTGGCAATTCCAGTTTCCTGCTGGTTGAAGGGGCTTGAGAAAAATGTCCCTCAGATTATCAGAGGACAAAAAAGAGAAAAAGAAAACAAATATACTTCTACTTGTGTGCTTTGCAAAATGAAAGCAATACAATGCAACTGAGTAATATTGGCAACCCACTGCTCATTGCATCCACCCCAGAGCCAAAGTGGAAATGATATCTGAGTAAAGCTTGCCTCAGAATGTGGAATTCTTTCCTAGGATAGCTCTAGATCTGCAAGATTCTTTTGTAGTAATTGCAATACTAATTCAAATAATACCCGAAATGTTAGCCTGATTTTCATTACTGACTGGCAACCCACTGCTGACTGCACCCTCCCTTAGACAAAGGTATTACTGAACTCTTGGTAAAGCTCTTCACCAAATGTGGAACTCCATCCCCAGGGCTTAACTAGCACCACCAGCTTACCTATGTAGTAACAATAATGGCCTTTGAAGTGGCAATAGTACCATTAATCTGATCCATTGGGCCACCCAGCAACCCAATGCTATATGCACCCAACCCAGGACAAAAGTGCTATAGACCTACAGCAGGTGGTGCTTTATTGCCATGTTAGTCCTAGGTTTGAAGTTCTCTTTTTGTAGTCCATGTAATGCTTTCATATGAACATACAAACATATGAAGAAGCCAGCAGAAGAATGCCATTTGGTCTATCAGTCTGATCATAATGCAGGGTCCACAGCTTGAGCTAATGTCCCTGCTTTCCTTCCCCACTCCTCCCATCCACCCTACCCATGATCCTTACCTTCCCCCTATGCCTATACAAGCCTCTCTTAAAGCTGCCCTCTGTCTTCAATGAGAGGACCTCTTCCGGCAGTGCATTCCAAGTGTCCACCACCTTCTCTGTGAAGAAGTGCTTCCTGACCTCCCTCCTAAACCTTCCGCCCTCCAGTTTCAGACTGTGCCCTCTCATGTTATGGTTGCCACTCAGCCCAAAAAAACTCTCCTTAGAAACCTTATTTATCCCTTTCAAGTACTTGAAGGTCCCAATCACGTTCCCTCTTCCTCCTGTCTTCCAAATCAAATCAAATCATTCTTTATTTATATAGCACCTTTCAATAACAAGGCACTGCATAAATTTAACAACATATTTAAAACAGAGCAATATACATATGAAAATTATTCAGTCTGGGAAAGCCTGTGCAAATAAAGAAGTTTTTAACAAAGATTTAAAACTACTGACGGTCAGGTATTCTCTTAACCGATGAGGCAGAGAATTCCACAGGGTTGGTGCTGCAAATGAAAATGCACGAGCTCCAGATGTTTTAAGATGAACCCTGAGAACCTCTAGCAATCCCTCATCAGTGGATCGGAGAGGGTGATTAGGGGAGTAGGGAGTCAGGAGATCTTTCAGGTAGTTGGGTCCCAGGGAGTACATATTCAGTGCCCTTAATCTCCTCTCGTATGCCTTACCCTGCTGACCAGCTGTCATCTTTGTAGCCCTCCTCTGGACCTTCTTCAGTGGGTTAATGCCTGTTTTGAGGTGTGGGCACCAGTACTAAACTCCGTACTCTAGATGCGGCCCTACCAGTGACCTATACAAGTGCAGTATAACCTCCTCTCTCCTACTACTGATCCCCCTAGATATGCATCCCGGCATTTTGTTTGCCTTTGCTGCTGCTTTCTTGCACTGCGTAGAATACTTCAGGTTACTAGTGATCATCACTTCCAGATCCTTCTCCTCCTCCTCTGATGCAGATACTTGGATTCCACCCAGGTAGTATACTGTCCTGGGATTCTTGGATCCAGTATGCATAACTTTGCATTTCCTGGCATTGAAGCCAAGTTGCCAGATTCTGGACCACCTCCACAGTTTTTCCAGATCTTCCTGTAGGTCCTGTATTCCTTCAGCTGTATCCACTCTCCCACAGAGCTGGTGTCATCAGTGAATAGGTACATTTTGCCCTTAATGCCACCTTCAATGTCATTGATGAAGACATTGAATAACACCGACCCCAGCACTGTGCCCCGTGGGACCCCACTGGTTACCTCTCTGATGCCAGATGACTCTCCCCCAACAACCACCCTCTGGGTTGACCCTCAGTCAGTTTTCCACCCTTCTGGTCATCTTTTTCCCAACCCCAATATCCACCAACTTCCTGATCAACCTTTTGTGGGGCACAAAGTCAAATCCCCTGCTGAAATCAAAATAGAGGATGTCTACCTCTTGCCCCTTGTCTACTATCTTAGTGACACAGTCAAAGTCAGTCAGTTTTGTTTGACATGATCTCCCCCCCAAACCCAAGCTTTCTCACATCCTAGAGACCATGCTCCTCTAGATATTCCCCCAACCTTTCCTCTAATATGGTCTCCATGAGCTTGCCCACAATGGAGGTCAGACTGGCTGGTCTGTAATTCCCTGTGTCATCCCTGGGACCGCTTTTGTGTCATGTGACACTAGATCTGTTAACTTGATTTACAGAACAACCAGTAATGTTCTGCTGAATAATCTCCCCTGGACAAAAGTGTCAACAACCTCCTGGTAAAGTTTATTGCAAAATGTTCAGCTCTATTCACAGGGCTACACTAGCTCTGATAATTCCTCTCTATTGCCGCAGCTATTCCTTTCTAAATTACACTAGAACTGTTGGTTCCAGTCTCAGCATTTCCTGGCAATCGATTGTTTAATGCATATATCCCTAGGCAAAAGTGCCATCAACCTCTAGATAAAACTCTGTATGTAATGTAGACCTAATTATTAGGACAGCGCTAGGTCCACTAGCCTCACTATGTAGCCATAGCTATGCTCTTTCAAGAAGCACTAGAACTGTTAACACGATCCCAAGAGCTACCAAACAACTCACTTCCAAACATGTCTACCTCTATGAGAAAGTGTCACTGGCCACAGGGTAAAGCTCTTCATGGAATTTGGAGTTCTATTTTCAGGGCACTTCTTGCTCTTCCATCCTCTCTGTATAGCCACAGTAATGTCCTTTCAAGAGACAACAGAACTGTTAACCTGGTTCCTAGGGTCATCTAGCAAACAACTATTGAATGTGCCCTACCCTTAGGCAAAAGCGCCACTAACCTCTGAGTAGTTTTTTATGAATGTGATGTTCTGTTCTAATTCAGTGCAGGTTCTTTTACATTTTGGAGTGCTGATAATGAATCAACTAACTTTGAGGAAAAATATAACATTTGATGTCTGCAGTCAAAGAAACAATAGCACCGCAGGTATACAATCCAACACTTTATTGTAGTTGCCACAGTAAAAATGGCACAGCCACCCATGCATTTCAGGTTGGGTGCCTGAACTGCATGGGTGGCTGTGCAATTTTTGCTATGGCAACTACAATAATGTGTTGGATTGTATACCTGCAGTGCTATTGTTTCTTTGACTGCACTACGGACTACTGTGAAGCACGCATGTGTGGAGCTGAGGATTTGTTTTTACAACATTTGATGTCTGCAGTTTGTCAGTGGTGAGTATTCACTTTTTGAAGAAAAAGTTAAAAACATTCTATTCCAAGAGCTGCCTTTGCTCCTTCAGCTTCATTGTGTTTCCCATTGATACCCTGTCAGTAGACACCAGAACTTTCAACATAGCCCCAAGGACCACAGCAACCAACTGCTGAGTTTAGCCACTCCAAGCAAATGTCCCACTGATCCCTGAGTAAAGATCTTTACAGAATTTGGAGATCTATTTTCAGAGCTGCCATTACTCCCTCAGCCTTTCCCTGTAGCCCCAGTGCTAGAATTTCAAGTGAAACCAGAAAAGTAACTTGGTCAGTAGGGTTACCCAACAATGTACTGCTTATTCAGTCTTTCAGATGAGATGTTAAACTGAGGTCCCATCTGCCTGGATTGGTGGTAGTTCAGGTGGATGTTAAAGATCCCATGGCACTTATCAAAAAGAGTAGGGGAATTCTGTGTTTATTGAAACTCAAAAGGAAAACACAAAAACACTAAACAAACAATGAAAACTGCAGAAAAACACAAAGCATAACAGAAAACATTCAAGTAATGGGAGCATCTGAATCAGTAATCCATACAAGATTTTGCCAAACAATGGACATATAACGAGCAGTTTGAGACTGCTTTTCTTCATAATAAACAGTATGCAAGGCCTTCAAAATATTAGCAGCTAGAACAGCATAAGGAATATCCTTCTGTTGCAAAGTAAACAAGCAGCGAGAATTCCAGATAGTCCATTTAGCTATAGCAAAAAAGAAGTTTAAAGTACTATGGTGCCAGACCCTCCAAGAGGAGCCATAGACACAATAGATCAATTCATCATAAGAAACAAATCAGAGAACAGGCATATGCCGAAAAGCAGCCAAATAAGTCCAAAAGGCCTGTATATAAAAGCAATCAAAAAACAAATGAGGGATAGTCTCTATGACAGCATCACACTGAGGCTTAGCACAATCCTGTTCCTGAACCATCTAATGTTTTTGATTAGCCTTAACATTCAATTTGGCATGACAACAAAGCCATAAAACATCATGATACTTTACAGGAATTCGTGTATCAGTAAGCAAGTGAAGCACTGTCGACATATATCACACTGGACAAATAGGAAAGGACGTGGCCTCAGTGAAATGAGTAGCTAGAACTTGCCCATACAGTTGCTTTTTGCTGGACAAAATAACAGCTTTATAAGTAAAATGCCACCTATAAAGTCTAACAAACACCTCACGTAAATATGGAGGGGCAAAATGAACTGATTTGAAACTTTTCTGAACATTCTCTTTCCAACCTGTGTACCAACTAGAGATCTTGACTAGGAATAAAGGAAGCCACCCATAATGGTGCTGCAAGCAGACGGGCCTTAGATTGACATGCAAAAATTGACAAAAGAAAAATAAAATAGGATGAACCATCCCCAAGCCACCCTCCTTAACAGGTAAGTACAAGATATTCCGTTTTATAGGATTCAACCTACTGCCCCAGATGGCACAAAAAAATAACCAAAAAATCAGAGCCTCCCTTTCCTTAGGAGGTGGAAAAATTGAAGCAACATACAAAAAAACAGGAATCAAAGTTGTAACCATAAAAACATGCTTCAACTTACCCATGGAAACCGTATTCCAGCGGTCCACAAGAGTAGATCCCCTCTGAGGACAAATATCCCAGTTTTGCAAATCTTGCCTATCTCCCCCAAAAATGATCCCCAAAATACAAATGGGTTCCTGAACAAGGGAAATGCCCTCCAAGGTAAGTGGGGTAACAGTGACTGGGTCAGCCAAAGGACCCAACATCACACCAGAACATTTATGAGTATTAAGTCGGACACCTGAGGCTGACCCATAAAGAGAACAAAATTCAATAACACAGGTAACATCTTGAACACCATGGACAATAACAAACAAATCATCAGCATAAGCAAGAGCAGAAAAAGGAAGACGAACAGAGTGCAAAACCAAGGGAGTAAAAAAACCTGACATCATTCAAAACCTGAAGCAATAAATCAATAGAAAAGACATACAAAAGATAGCTAAGGGGACAACCCTGTTGAACCCCTCTATGAACAGGAAGCATTGGGCCCAAATAACCATTAACCAAAGGCTGAACAACTGCAGTCCGGTAAGTGGAGCAGATCCAAGCTATAAATTACCATTTATTTCTAAAACATGCCATAAAAAGGCATGGATAACCGAGCCAAAGACCTTGCGTTGGTCCAAAGTAAGCAGAAAATCTCAAAGCACAAAGTCTCCCAGATTCAAAAATTTCATGAAGAAGCAGCAAGTGGTCAGTAATGGTCCTACCCAGAATACTACAAGTTTGGGCAGGCGAGATAACAAAAGAAACCATACACACTAGGTGATTATGCAAGACTGTCATCAAAATCTTAAAATCAACATTTAGCAGACGAATGGGCATCTAATTATCCAGATCCTTCCGCTCCCCCTTTTCATAAAGAAATGTAACAATACCAGTAGCCATAGCAAGAGGAAAAGCCCCATACATAGTAGTCAATTCAGCCGCAATCATGGGACACAAAATTTGAAAAACCTCACCCGGGATACCATCTTTCCCCAGAGATCACCCTTTAGGGAGTGCCATATTAGCTTGTGTAACCTCTTCAACCTGTAAATCCTGGGTAAGCTCACTAGAAAGGGAAATAGGAAAATCAGGGAGAAAAATCAGAGATTGTAAGGATGAAAACAGCCCTACATCACCAGAATATGTACTAAGCTGGCCACGCAAATAGTCTGAAACAGCAAGCAAAACACCTTGTGGGGTAGATTGTGTCACTCGATTAGTGTCCCAAACCTCAGTTATATGCTTACGTTTAACTCTTTCAGCACATCTGAGAAAGGGACAAACCATGGCCAACTTACCCTGTGTCCCAAAAGCCTGTTGCATGATTAAGGAAGCAAGTTGCTTGGAATGAAATTCCTTCATATCATGCTGAATACTGGTAATCTGGCAGGAATAATCACGAGCTGTGGTGTGTTCCAAGCTCATCACTCTATGTAAATGAGAATGAAGGGAGAGATATCAGACTTTATCCAAATCTCAAACCGACTTACTCACGGAAATCAATAAAACACTCAAATCCGATTTCAAACAATCCCACCATAATAACGCATTATCAAAAAGGTCAAAGTCATCTTACTACCAACTAAAAACAAAATTTGATGAGAAATAGAGTCTTTCTGCAAAAGGAGAGTATTAAAATGCCAAAGCCCAGGCCCAAAAGGGGAGGGAGGAGATCCTAAAACCACACCCAATTCCTTGTGATCAGAGTACTCTACAGAAGTAACCCAAACATGATGTAAATAAACAAAATTACTAACAAAAACAAAATCAATACGAGTGGCATGTTTGCCATGCTGAAAAGTAGGAATCCCCTTACCATGTTTAGCTGTACAGGCATCAACCAACGAGGCCAAACGAATCATAGAAGTCAAAAAAGACATATTACAAAATACTTTAGTCATTTTTGCAGCACTATCCCTATCCTGAAGTGACAACCCACAATTAAAATCACCACCAAAAATCACAGGACTTGTAGAGAATAAGTAAGGGCAGACAGAAGTAAATAAATCAATTCGCTCAGCCTTAGATTATGGAGCGTAAATATTAATCAGTCTGTAATATCTAGAGTCAATAATAACATCTAGCAACAATACACACCCAGGAAATAAGTCCAAGAGCATCAAAACCTGAACCGGAATGGTAACTAAAATCCCAACCCCTACACGTCGATCCTAACCCAGTGACCAGTAAGAAACTCCATGAAACCATTCATTAGAGGCCCATGTAACCTCAGTAAGAGTATGCAATCGGGTATCCTGAAGAAAAATAACATCAGCAGCAACATCCCAGAAATGAGTAAACACAAACCCCCTCCTATGTCCATTCTTAATGCTATTGACATCAACAGTAAGTAATGTAAGTTGTGACATTACAATAGTGGAAACAGATCCTTATTTCTTTTTAACATGTTTCCCAGGAATGTCAGACTTACACTTTGGGGCAGGCTGCCATCATGTTTTCCCAGTTGCTTGCATATCATCCCCTACTTCACTAACATCAGAATCTGAAGCAATCTCCAAATGACCAGGATCTCCATAGGAAGTTTCAGTCACGCCCCTGCCCGGTCTCCAAATCTTGCAATGGGCTGAATTTATTGGAAAGAACGGTCTCAGAGACCTTCTGGACTTTAGAAGCAGGTGGTTTCCCAGCCTGACATCACCAAGAAACCTGCCTCCCAGGCTCTGGAGTGTTAACCACAGGGGGAGGTGGAGGAGGCATGGACACAGTACTATGGTCAGGAGTGGGGCAAAGAGGATCAACCTGCATAAGGGCTGAAGGATGCTCATCTGTACAAAGAGTAGCAACAGGACCAACATGACACCCAAAAAAAGCAGGCCTTTGAAGGAAGACACCTACAGGGCTATAATGGAGTTGGCTGAGAAAGCTAATAGAATGTGGGAGTTGGTGTAAGGGGAGGAATCAGGGAGGTCTGGAGAGAAACAGAAAGCAGCGAAGGGTAAAGAGGGCCGAGAGAAGCGGCCGGCTGAGAAGCCACACAGCCCAACCAGGGTACAACCACTGATAGTGGGACCTACCAAGGTGGCTAGTCCAGTACCTCTGCAACCAGTAGGCCTGGTCCCATCAGTACCTCCCCAAGACCAGGTTGTGGTTCCCCCAGTGGAGCCCAGGCTGGATCCCCAGTGTACAGTGGTTCCTCCACAGCCACTAGTAGGGCAACCAACACTTCAATCAGAGGGAAACATACTGGGGCACCAGGAGGACAGCAGGCAGCAAGGAGTGGACAAGGCCACAGGTAATGCATCCAGCTCTGTTGGTGACAGTATCAAAGAGTACATAGGCCAAATCATTTTGGAACTTGGCTCTGGGGGTTTGGGCCAGATGGAGTCAGCAATGGCTGAGATTAGGGTAGAAAAAGAGGTGCCAAAAGAGAAGGAAGGAGAAGTAGAAAAAGAGGGAAAAAGAACAGGGGAGATAGGAACTCCTGAGATGAGTGGGAGAAACATGTTCTGTTGGCCACAAAAGAAAAACTATGGAAGGATGAGTATGTGGATATTTTTGCTTTAGTAAGCCGGGAAGTGGCTGCAAAATATGAGGAAACAGAATATCAGAAAGAGTGAAATGGCAGCAGCGGTAGTTTTGTTAGGCAAGAAAGAGGAAGACAAATTCACTAAAGGGAAGACTTGGGAAGGGTGGTTTGTAGGTTTTGCCACATTCTCAGCCATAGTATTGGAGAAGATGCCTGAGTTGGGTATCCCACTCATCACATACTCCTTGATAATAAGGAGAGCAAAAGCAAAAGGGGGTGTAGGGTGGATTAACTATGATGAATTTTTTCAACAGAGAATGGCGACATATGGAGATGTTGGATGGGACACGAAGCAACTTGACTTGTGGACAGACTACGTAACCGATCAGTCCACACCTGAGGGAGAGTTTGGGAAAAAAGGTACCATACCGCAAAGATGTTGCTGGGCCTACAATAGGGCCTTTTGCTCATGGCCACAATTCTGTTTCTGGCATGCCGGTTTGAAATGTGGGGGATCACATCCAGCTAGTAGATGCAGGATGCCATGGGTCCAAGGAACCCAAGGATCTGGTGGGCAAGGGTCAGGTTAGCATTTTTTCGGGAAGGGCAGGGATATAAAGGCAGACATGGAATAGAGGGGGGAGGGGCAGGAGACGTGCAAACAGAGGGAGTCAGAATCATTGACCAGCAAGGCCTGGCATCAACCAGAGGGGGAGACCTTGGCTGGGAAAAAGAGCAGAGGACAAGGGAGCAATTTAAAGAAGCCAGAACCCCCATCAGGATAGAGGCATTGGGAGAATGATTAGACAGATACCCAGATAGGAAAACAGCAGAAATTATTAAAAAAGGTTTTTACACAGGTTTTTCATTACAGTGTGAGGGCACAAGGCAAGCCAGAGAGGCGAACAATCTGGTTTCAGTGAGAGGAAGGGAAGAAATGCTAAGACAAAAAACAGAGAAGGAAAAGGCAGCAGGGAGAATAGAGGGACCATATGATACCCCACCATTGCAGAATATGATGGGTTTCTCCATTGGGTTTGGTCCCCAAAAAACAAGAGGGGGAATACAGGGTGATTCATCACCTATCTGTTCCGGAAGGTGATTCAGTGAACGATTTTATCAGTGAGGAATATAGTAAAGTGACATATTCCACCCTGGAAGATGCAGTCCGGATTATCCGGGCAACTGCGGATGCAGGGATGGCTAAGACAGACATAGAGTCAGCTTTCAGATTACTTCGAGTTAGAAAAGAGGATTGGGACCTGTTGGGGTTTAAAATTGGGGGACAGTACTATTTTGACAAAGCCATGCCCATGGGTTGCTCTATAGCATGTGCGACATTCAAAGCATTCAGCACATGTTTGCAGTGGATATTTCAAGAAAGATCTTGATATAAAACAGTGATTCACTATTTGGATGATTTTCTTTTTATTGGCAGTTGGAGAAGAGAAACGGAAAAAATGTTAGCCAGCTTCCAAGAGCTGTGTAAGGAACTAGGGGTCTCATTTTTCACCTGAAAAAACAGAAGGGCCCAGTAAGGTGTTGGAGTTTCTGGGGCTTGAAATAGATGCTCTGGGGGAAATATTTTGTCTGCCAGACAAAAAAGTGAAAACATTGATGGAACTGATTCAGATACACACCAGTAGAGGAAGAGTACATCTAAAACAGGTACAACAAGTAGTGGGACATCTGAACTTCACGTGCAGGGCTATTCAGCCGGGGAGGGCTTTCACCAAAAGGTTAGCAAGGGTTACAGCCAGAGTGACCAGACCACACCATTGGGTAGACATGACAAAAGGAGTCAAGGAGGATTTTAAAGTATGGGAGGAATTCCTTAGGGAATATAATGGCTGCTCTTTCTGACAAGAGGAATGTATGTATAACACAGACCTCGATCTTTACACAGATGCAGCCGGGGGCCTTGGCATGGGGGGGCTATCTGAAGGGCAGATGGTTTGCTGAACCGCGGCCATCTGACTGGGTAAAGGACAGTAATGTAAAAGACATAACATTTTTGGAGATCATGCCCATTTGGGCATGCACCCTGGTTTGGGGGGAAGAATTATGGGTTCAAAAAGTGGCATTTTGGTGTGACAATAGAGCAGTGGTAGAGGTCCTGAACAACAGGGTAGCCAGGTCAGAAATGGTCATGCAAGTTTTGTGACTTCTGGTGCTAAAGGCATTGCAGTTGAACATGTCATTCAGAGTGAAACACATAGAGGGGGTACACAATACCCTGGCTGACAGCCTTTCCCGTCTCAGCTGGATCGTTTCTGGAGGCTGGCACCAACAGCAGAGGAGTAAAGAATGGCCATACCAATGAACATATGGGACGTTGGCAGGAAGAAGCAGAAATGCTGTTCTGCAGTTCATGGGCACCATGGACTCTGAGGGCCTACAATGGGGCCTGGTGAGTATTTCAAACATTCAGGGCAACACACCACATGGAGGTAAGTAGGCCACTCACAGAAGAACAATTGGGGAAGTTCACCATAGAGCAATGGCAAAAAGGAACAGCCCACGCCACAATGGGGGTCTACTTATCAGGGATTAGTGTGATCTGCAGTCTAATAGGATAGAAGGACCTAACAAAATCAATGTTCATTAGAAGAATGATGCAGGGGATGGGGTAGGTTAAAACAAGGGACGGTGGATAATAAAAGATCAATAGGGGAACAGTGGCGGGTGAAACTGAAGGGTGTGTTGCCGGCAATATGCAGATCAAAGGCTGAAGTCCACTTATTTCACATGATTTATATGGTAATGTTTGCTGGGGCCATGAGAGTGAGTGAAGTGGTCGGCCATGGCGGGCAAGACAGGGAAGGGGGACTAGAATTGGAAGACATATGCTGGGGGATGAAGGAGATACAGCTCATGATTAAGATGTCAAAGATGGATCAAAGGGGACAGGGCTACATGGTAACACTAAAGAAACATGTTGAGGGTGCAGTGTGCCCAGTGCAGGCTTTGTGGGCTTTCGCCGCAGAGCGTGGGAATAGGACAGGGAGATTATTTCTGCATGGTGATGGAAGTAGAGTCACAAGTTATCAAGTCACAGCATTGCTCAAGAAAGGTATTCAATTCATGGGGGAGGATCTGATTAATTATTCTTCCCCTTTTTATGGATAGGGGCTGCCCACAGTGGGCAGCGGCAGGTGAGACGGTGAATAATATTTTGGAAAAGGGGCGCTGGTGGTCAGCCAGTTACAAAAGATACATTCGAACACTGCAGTGTAGACACTAACGTATCACCTATGTTTTTTGGTTACAGATATGGTGCCACGGGGGGACAGGGGAGAGGTGATATTGTAATGAGAAATTAAGACCATATATAAGATATTTATTCTGTTTAAACCCTATAGGAAAAGGGAGGAGCATGGAAGTCTGGCTGTGCGGCCACTCTTATATTTATTGGGCAGAAAGGAGAGCCGAGAAAAAGGCTGGGGGAAAGCAACTTTACCAGGAGGTGAAACAATGTAAATTGGTATGGCATGGCATTCGAGGGATGAGATGGGCACAACTGCTCCCCACCTTGAAAGAGCTGAAGGAGTGGCGACCCATTCCAGACTTAATTATTATACATTTAGGGGATAACAACCTTGGGGGCAAGCCATGGGCTGACACATACATGCAGATAAAAAGGGACTTAGAGACAATACAGTAGTGGTGGCCTAAGGTATGCCTTGCTTTGTCAGATATGATACCAAGGAGGGTTTGGAGGCATGAGCACAGCCATAGAGCTGTGGACAGGGCCAGGAGAAAAATGAGCAGAAGAGTAGGGACACTAGTAAGAAAAATGGGAGGACAAGTAATATTACGGGGTGTGGAAAAGTGGGTAGAAGATTTCTACAGGTCAGATGGCATGCACCTGTCAGATCTAGCCATAGATATGTTTAATACAGAAATGATGGGTTTTATAGAAGCATAGAGGAGGCATGCAAAAAACGGATAAAAAGGTGGAAGAAAGGGGAGAAGAGAAGAGATTGGAAAGTGGTTTCCTGAGGTATGGGGAACGTTACCTAAGTGAGGGAAAGCCGTTTATCAATGCAAGCTGGAGACTGGTTAGTGGGGAAAAAGAGGGGAAGGAGGGAGGTGAAAGAAAAAGGAATAAGATGAAAAAGAGGAAGAAGCTGAAGGAGAAAGCTGTCTCGGTTTTCACCGTTACCTAACAGAAAGGAGAAGAAGAAGGCACCCAGGTTTTCACCTGGGGGGAGCAAAAAGAGGAAGAAAGAGGGACGATCAGAGATTGATATATATGGATGAAAATAAATGAAATTTTGAGAGATATGAGAATAAAAGATGATAAAATGTAACATGGAATTATATATATAAATAAATTAATTGCCGATCTGAGCACAACAAGAAACACTGGTTTCTGTCTTTTTGTGAGGGAAAGGGGGGGAATCCTGGACAGTGGAGTTTGCCCTTTAAAGGGCAGACCAGGTTGTCCTGGTGCACCCCTTCTCTTTCCATTAAGATGGTGTGCTCAGAAGGGGATGGGGGGAGGAAGTGGAGGGCCAGGGGGATAGAACAATGGCCAAGCAGCAGGAATGGGCGGGGCAAGTGGAAGTACATAAGGGACAGCACATAGGTGGTTAAGCCACTTTTGCTGGAGTTTTGATCCCTCCACCCACCCTACAACTCAGAGCAAGAAGGAAGGACAGTCAATAAGGGACTGTATGGTAGGTCTGTCAAAGTTGGATGACAGATGTGTCAGGACATTTATTGGACTGCCAAAGGTGAATGGCAGAAAACAATATGGTTATTGGACTGCCAAAGGTGGATGGCAGAGAAAGGGGAAAAAGGGGGGGTGGACGGGAGGGGGGAAAGAAAAACTAATAAGATGAAAAAGTGGAAGAAGCTGAAGGAGAAAGCAGTCTCGGTTTTCACCGTTATCTAACAGAAAGGAGAAGAAGAAGGCACCCAGGTTGTCACCTGGGGGAAGCAAAAAGAAGAAGAAAGAGGGATGATCAGAGATTGATATATGCATGAAAATAAATAAAATTGTGAGAGATATATGAATAAAAGATGATAAAATGGAACATGGAATTATATATGTAAATAAATTAATTGCCGATGTGAGCACAACAAACAATGGTTTCTGTCTTTTTGTGAGGGAAAAGGAGGGAATCCGGGACAACTACATTTATAGCACATCTTTGGTTGTCCAGGTTAAAACAAAACCCCTCTGTCCCCACCAATGAAAAAAGAATTAGGCAAATGCTAAATTTCACCATCGACAAGTGTCAGGGAGACCCAAAACTTCCATCCCCCATATCCCCTCGCATCAAAAATAGCTTCAGGGTGTCCCAAAACAGTACATTTTTGTTTTAACCAGAACAATAAGTCAGTGACACTTACTCCCTCATTACGAAAAAGTACAGTGACAAGCTTCTGAGTGGGTTTGGTTAAAGGGACAATGTCAAAAGGCGTCCATGATGGAGTGCTCTTGACTTGCTGATAACGAGCCCAGAATTTCTCAAGGCCAGAATGCAGTTTGAAGCAGACATCAAATACATCCTCCCCCGAAACATGAATAAGGCCATAAAGTTCAGCAACATGAAATTTCAAAGAACACAGCAACACTACTTTTCCAACATATACCATATCTGGAAACAAATCCAAACCACCTTTATAGAGGAGGCGCACAGCATTATGTCACTTGGCAGGAAAAACCTTCTTCTGAAAGAAAGAAGCATGGGTTTTAGATTGATGTCGGCCATGATCACCCCCTCTTGGATCAGACCCAGGGCGATCAGGGAAGTTCTCATCAGGAATAGGGGGATAAAGAGGGTCAGGAGAAGCAGAAAAAGCAGTAGGCCCTGACGGATGGGTCAGTAAAGGAGAAATAGGGACAGGGTCAGTCTGGGAAAGATGTAATACAGGGTGCTGAGTCAACTGCAGGTCAGAAGGTAGAGAAAAGTTGAGCAATGGCCCAGAAGATGACTGTAGCACTGAATCAGGAGCAACAGGGTGTGGAACTATCAGAGGCACAGAACGGACAGGGGCAATGAATGCGGTACTGACAGCAAGTTGAGTAAGTCCAGGAACATGAATAGGAGCAAAACCTGAAGTCCATTCTCCCGTCGTAGGAGAGAGCACCCAACCAGCCACCTTAAGTGAGCTATCAACTGACCACGGTTCTGCAGGAGCAGTAGAAAGATCAGCCCAGGGCTGCTTAACAACAGCCTTCTTGAAAAGGCGGTCAGCAGAAGAGTTTGCAGCAAAGGAAAACACTGTAGCCAATGTCTGAGTAGTATCAGTAGACCGCACAAAGACTGGAGCGGTCGGCACCATAGCAGCCGTTGTCAGGGCGACAGGCATATTTTGGGATATAGCCTGACAACTCACGCAGGTAGCATGTAAGCGGTCCTGAAGGAAAGGAGGTGCCATAGAAGATGTATTGTGAGCAATTTCCAAAGCCTGTGTAAGTTCAGTTGATTTCTGTCGATATCTTGATTCAGTATCAGATAATGCCATAAGTAACTTTTCAACCTCAGGTGACTGCGAAACCAATTAGGAAGTCGGCAATAAATTGGTAGCGTTCACGATCTCCACTCCTTCGAATCTTACAGCAGGAATACAACTATCTGAAGCAGTCAGCATGTTGGAAGCCTGTGCAGAAATCTGTGGAGGAGCCTCCCACTCCCCAATCCGCTGCACATCCAGTTCCATGCTCCGCCAGAGTCAGAATGAAACGGACAACACCAGCATGGCCCCCTGCTGTCAGAGCAGGGGAATTTCCCCAGTGTCCTGGCCAAATTTCCCTCATTCACTAAAAAATACCACCAACAGCTTAATCTGGTTCAAGGTCAGTTGGCATTCATCTGTATCCCCAGGTCATGCCTGAAAATAGGCAGGATTTGTCTAGTGCACTTACCCGGTCAACAAAAACTAACTAAATAAATAAATAAATAATGCATGCAACTTTAAGCAATGGTGGCACTGACCTTTGTGTAAAGTTCTTCATAGAATGTGGATCTCTATTCCCAGGCTAGCCTTGCATCACTGGCTTCACTTTCAGCCCCTGAGTTGAAGATTTTCTCTGCCTTTCTTCATGAGGCAGGGTCATAACAAGGTTATGTTGAACATTTGGTATAAAAATATTAAAAAAACAGATGTTCAATAATTTTACCCCAAATTCCCTGACTGCAGTCCTATCAGCTCTGGCCAGAGTTTGTTTAAACTAGGGACAGTTTGAGAACTAAAGGGGATGACAGTGCCCCTTTCAAACATTTCTCCCCTGTGTACCTGTTGATGGTTAGTAATGTAAGTTGTTGATTAGCTGTGAAAGGCTCCTAGAATTGCTGTGGTGCCATAAGACAGAACTAGGCATGCTTTTTTTTTTTTTTTTTTAATTATTATATGTTTTATTTATCTTTATTCTGTAACATCAGTGTATTGAATATTTAACATTTATTTTGTTATTCTGTAAAATCAGTGTATTGCATATTTAGTATTTGTTATGTTGCAACACCTATGCTTTTATGTACATAGTATTGAGATCTTGCCTTTAAATGGGTTATTGTTTTAGTATCCTTGCCTGGTGAACAAATGAATAAAATACTAATCTGCCACCCTACACCCACTCCAGTCAGTCTCGTCCTCTTTTACCATCCTCCATTTGGCCAGTCAGTTAGAAAAAAAAAAAAGAAACTCAACACCTGGCTGTAAATAAGTGTGGTACATCCAGTAGTCCTAGTGTTGATTCCTATAATTTCCACTTGTATACTGTGTGACTCTGAGCAAACATAAGCTCCAAGTGCTCCTGGGTCACCCCTGAAACCAGGCACTTGTGCCTAATGGGCCTTATCCAGTTACCCCAAAAAAGTTATCTGAAGTGGCATAAGAGACTGACTGGGCCAAATCAAAGATAAAATTGTGGAATTACAGCACATTTACCTAACAGAAAGGTAACATTGGTACATCTTTACTTCGGTGTGCATATTTATTTAGTTTTTGTATACCAGGTAGGTACACTAGACTATACTGGCCCACATGTTCAGATGAGATGCATTGCACATCGCTGGATGTGTCATGCACCTCTGGAGTTGTGCAGGCCATTGGGGGTGTGGCCATATTCAAAGGCCACCAATGAGCCGCGCACCCGACTGTGCTGCTGCATACAATATTGTGATGCACCTATGCAAATGAGGGGTCCCTCATGCATATGTCATGCATCACAGTATTGATCCCCCCAAGTGTAACTATGGTTGGCTGCACTGGTGCATAATTATGCTTTTAAAATCCTTCTTTAACTATGCTTGTGTAGGTAGGTGCCCAGCGCATAGTCCAGGGCTGCGTAGGCAGTCCCCATCCTCAGCCTCGATCATTGTTTAAAGTAAAGATCCCTGTTGCCATAATGTAGTGTTCCCCCCAGCCCTGATTACTGTTAAAATGAAATATAAATCACCGATCCACCGTTTCCATAGTGTAGTGCCCCCTCTCCTCAGCACCAATCACCTTTAAATGATATAACCCCCAATTTCCATTTCCATAGTGTAGTGGCTCCTCTACCCAGCCCCAATCACTTGCAAATAATCTAATCCCACCAATACCCATTTTCATAGTGTAGTGGCCCCCTACCCCAGCCCCAAACACTAGTAAATAGGGAGGCAGAATAGCACAGTGGTGTAATGCTCTGAGCTGCAAATCTGGAGACCTGGGTTTAAATTCCACAGCCCCCACTTGCATACTTTGTGACCCTGAACAAGTCACTTAACTTCCCTGTGCTCCCAGGTTGCACCTGTAAGCAAGCTTTCAGCTTAGTGTGTCTCACCTGGTTAAACAATTGGGAAAAAAAATAAAAATAAATAACACAACCCCCCTGATTCTCATTCCCTGGTGCTAGTGGTGCCCCATCCCCCACTCTGGTAGGCAGTTAGCCACCACTCCATAACCCCCCTTCCTGACCTGTGCCAGTGACTAGCACAAAGCTCCTCACCCTGCCATGGTGAGCTGCTGATTGACTGGAGCACATACAGTAAATAGTATGCACTTCAGTACCAATCAGTTGGTATCTGGCTGTGGCAGGGTGAAGAGGGTTCTGCCAGTCACAGGCACAAGTCTGGATGGGGGGGTGCAGGATAGTGGATTAATGCCTACCTCAGCGGTGGTGGGGACCTGCTAGCACAATGAAATGGGGCTCAGGGGTTGTGTTATTTTACTAGTGCTTGGGGCTGGGGATGTGGGGCCACTACACTATGGAAACAGGATTGGGGTTATATTTGAAAGTGATCGGGGCTGGGGAGAGCCACTACCTATGAAATGTGATGGGGGAGTTTATATTGTTTACAAGTGATCAGGGCAGAGGAGGGGGATGTTAGGTGTTTAAACATGGATCAGGGTTTGGGAGGGGGATGTCAGGTTTTTAAACATGGATCATGGCTTGGGAGAGGGGTGTCAGTTGTTGACACAGTGATCAGGGATGTCATGGTCCACTGAACTACCTGGGTTATTTCATTTATTTAAATTATGGGTGATCGGGGCTCAGGGGGGTGGAGGCTGGCCCAGCACATTCCACCCAGCACAGCCATGCAAATGAGCTCATAATGGGCATGCATAAGGCTGCTTTGTACCATGCATGCCCAATGAGCTCATTTGTGTGTTTGGGCCAAATATCGCCCATGGGGGCTGCAGCGCATACAGGTATGTGCTATGCATTCCCCTATCAGTGGTCCTCAATCACACACCCTGTATGTGCTATGTAGATCTGGCTGACCCTCTGCTGTGCTGTGTGCATCCAGGGTCTGATATTCAAACAGATAGTGTGATCTGTTCAGATGGCACATTCTGTTTGAATATAGTGCCAGAGCCAGTCAAACCATTTTATTTGAGTGGCTCATCATTTTGCGAGCACACTTGGCTGGCTCTGAATATGGGGCACAGAATGCCTATTTTCATGCACAACCCTGAAGAAGTGAAACAATAAATAAGAGTAGGTCAGTGGCATGAAGGGACAAAGACATGTTACGTACATCAGCAGTAAAAGCCAAACAATACCGTAGTGCAGAATTTTATGAGCAGAGCACATTCTGAGTTAAACTGAAAAATCAAACAAAAAGGCACATGCTAGTAGTGATACAAAGCATCAAGCATTTGTTGGAGGACCACAGGAACTTGTGAACCTCATTCTTGAAAACTGGATGCATCTACGAGATCTAAGGTTAAGTGGAAGTAAGTTCCAGAGTTTAGAGGCAAATATGGAAAAAGACCGCACACCCATATTTGTAGTGCATTTTGGCCCAAACAGAAGTGACAGATAACTAGATCTTAGGGAGTAAGGCTGATCAATGTTAGAGAATGTATCAGCCAGGGCAGAATGTTTAGCTGATCTGATAATCCTGTCTATGGTACAGCCTAAGGTACTGAGCTACATGAGATTGGGGAAAGCCATCACAGGCTCATGTAAAGAGACGAGTGGTGAGTCAGCATGGGCAAATATAAGGCAAAGTGGCAGATGTTGTTATAACTGGCATTCCATTTATTTATGTCATGTGTGTTAACCTCAGAATAATGTACAAGACTATGACAGGCTAGGCATCAAAACACCCTGAGAAATAGCTAGCCTAGCTGCAATAGTCAAGCTATGTCTGACCCTACAAGCAGATCCTAGCTTCATATTAACAGATTTGCAGGCATTAGACATGTTCAGGCTAAAATCGAGGGCAGGATCAAGAGTTAACTCATTGTCTCCTAGCAGACGCCTGTAGTCGTCAGTAAAAAAACACTGGTGTGTCCTGAGTACGTCTGCAGAAGTCGGCTACTGACTCCCAGTGTGCCCAAGCAACATCTGGAGAAGTCACTTATATATTTTAATATATAGTGTAACAGAATATAATATATATTTGACTGCATAGCACCATTGGAAAGGTAATGTTATGCTGAAAAACTCTGTCACTGATATTTTGTGCATATCATGTATACTTTAGGAGTTATTTGCATTTGTTTATGGTATGGTGTGTATGGCTTATGTTGCCTGTTTTAGTGAAAAAATTTTTTTTTTGCTGTTTCAACCAGCTTAAAAAAAAACAAAATTACATATTATTATTTGCATACCACCATTGGGAAGGTAATTTTGTGCTGAACAACTTTACCACTGATATTTTGTGTACATCATGTATACTTTAGGAGTTATTCACATTTGTTTATGGTATGGTGTGTATGGCTGACATGTTTTCCATCAAGATTCACCTAAGTAGCTTGAATAAAATTCACTTTTTTGGCACTTCAGCAGGTATAAAATAAAAACCGTATTGATTACTACTGGTTGCATAGAACCATTGGAAAGGCATTTTTGTGCTAATCAACTTTCATGCTGATACTTTGTGTGTATCATGTATACTTTTGGAGTTATACGCATTTGTTTATGATATGGTGTGTGTGGTTGAGATTCAGCCCTCAAATCTCACCAACGCACCTAGACTAAAATGGGGAAAAATTATGTTTTATAGTAAAAATATATCTTTTTTTAACTAACATGATATTAAAACACCATCTAATGTCTGTATGCTTAATTTGGTGTTGATATTTTACATATTTTCCAACAAACAATTACTTATGTTGGACTTTTTTAGTGAAAAAAATATTTAGTTTGCTCTTTCGACCAGCATAGAAAAAAAAACAAAATTACTTATTATTACATGCATGCCACCATTGGAGAGGCAATTTTGTGCTGAATAACTCTGCCACTCATACTTTGTGTCTAGCATGTACAGTTATTGAGCTATTAGCATTTGTTTGCAACATGCTGACGTAAAACGATTTTGCTTAGAAAGGCCCAGGATTCACTGTTAAAAGTATACAGGAGATTCAGGAGGCAAGTGGTGTAATCTCAGAGTGAGCCTGTGGAGGCAATGAGTTAAGCCACGGTATTTGAAGGAGTCAACAGCAGTAAGGGGAGAACCATCAGAGAAGTACATAGCTAAGGTAAGGGAACAAAACCTCAGCTCAGGTGCCGAGCCAAAGAGCACAGAGTGGGTTTTGCTAGACAGAGTTCAGGAGAAACCTGTTTTGAGTTAGCCAAGACTGAACACTCCCAAGGTCAGCACTGAGGGTGTGGCCAAGCTAGGCACAATGGCAGATGTGTTCTAGTTATGCTCTTATGGGCACTTTGTTTAAAATAGCCCTACAACCTACCAGTTGGAGAGAAGAACAACAATTCTTCATCTGAATATACTACAAGTAAACTGCAATAGGAAAGCAAAAGAGCAGGCAACTTGAGTTAAATTTCAAAGCTATTGAACAGCTGAAAGAGCAATGCCCAATACACAAGGTGAGAACCTACTCTCAGGCCCGAGCTGCATTTGACCAGGATCTGAATATCTCAAGAGATTGAAAAATCCCTGGCTAGTGTTCCAGTCACCCTGTCTATAATGCAGATGGAGAAGAAAGCTGAATTTACTAACCTAATGGCCAAAATTATCCATGTGCAAAACATGGTAGCCAGCTTCTATGAAACTTTGGCAGCACCCGCAACAAACATAGAGGAGCTTGAAAAAAGAGTAAGCAAGCTGGAGTACATAGCAGTGGATGTGAGCCATGAATGAAACTCTTATCAAAGAAGCCCTGGAAGAGCTCCTATACAAACAGATGACAAGGAGAACCACTGCTGGAGGTCTAACTTGTGCAGAACATGCTTACTGTAGGGAACCAAATGCAAAGATCTGAAAAAAGGCATCCAAAAAATGATTGGTTACACTCCCCAAGCTTGACCTTGTAGTTCTTAACTACGAGGAGGAATGAACTCAATGGACTGGCCCCACACCAAAACCTGGAAATCTCCCCCGACATTGCCTCATCAGGTAGCTGTGGTACACCAACAAGGACGCGATGCTAAAAGCCTCAAACACCCAGGGCCCTATTCTGGTTGACAATGTTCGTGTCATGATATATCAGGACAACAGTAGAGAGCTACAGTCCCAGCATCAAAAGTTTAACAATGTAAAATCCAAGCTGCACTCCATGGGATAGTCATTTGCATACCTATATCCAGCCAAGTTTTGTATTGGTCATCCAGTCGATCTCCCAATTTTTTTCACCAACCATTTGGAGGCTGACCACTTTGTTGAAGAAAAAAAAGCAGCTCAAGAGCGCTGATCACAAGTGAGAACTGCTGCCCCTGCACAAGGCTAGTTTGTCCCTCCTCACAGTAACTTCTTTTATTGATTAGCTGAAAAAACAGTGGCTTCATACTCTCTTGAGGTCCCTAACCTAAGCTAGCTCCTTCTCCGTGATACCCAGAGGGTCTTCGCAGGTTTCTGCTCTCATCCACTCAATGAAGAATTGTCTTGTTGTATATGGGAAGCAATGCATTATCCTATATATATTTTTAATATATAGCAGTTTCAGGGTGACAGTACAGGAGTCTATGTATGCAGCAATAGCCTGCCACCCCTAACTACAACTGTGTATGGGGCCTCTGATTGGTGTTCATAGAAGAGGGGAGTCTTGGGTGCTCCATGGCTAGGCTACTTCAAGTTGTCCCTTGGACAACAACTATAATTTTTTTAAAGATGGGGGGGCGTTCAGGGGCAATGTGAGGAAGTATTTTTTTACAGAAAGGGTGGTGGATGCATGGAACAGCCTTCCTGAGGAGGTTGTGGGGTCTAAAACTGTGCAAGAATTCAAGAATACATGGGACAGACATAAGGCAATGCTTGTGGAGGGGTAGGAAGAAATAGGCTGCTGGTTAACTAGGATCTGCAGCTTATCCTGTAGGTATGGAAATGGGAAGATTAGGTGGGCCAAACGGTCCTTATCTGCCGTCAAAGTCTATGTTTCTATGTTTCTATTCAGTTATTTGCTTTGTTGCCAGTACATTGAGGGGGTGCCTGCTAGCAGCCATTAATGTTGTATGACATAGCACTAAGCCCTAAATAGATTTAGATAGATATGGAGAGCCAGACCAGCTTCTGAAAAGCAAAAGACTAAAACTGAAGGACTAAGGGAAATTAAGTAATTTACATTTATGTGGTGGAAGTCTGGAATCCTCCTCACAGGCCTTCCTTGCCCAGGTCCCCCAAAACTGTAAAGCTGACTCTGTATTATTTATGTATTAATATGCCACAGAAGTTTTAACCTTGCTGCAGGACTTGACCTAACAGTGCCACAGAATTTCAGAGTCCCTGCTGCAGAAGTTATGTCAGTTTGCTGCAGAGAACAGGGGGCCTTATCATTGACCATGGCTCCTGTTTCCACATACAGTCCATAAGATAGATGCCACAACACACCCAGCCATACAGTAGGTACTCCACAACATAGAAACATTGGTGTGCTGAATCGGTGCTATGCCTCTTCCTAAAACACACACTCACAGAAAAAAATCTCAGTGTGTATCCCCCCCCCACACACACACATGGATCATCACGCAACATCTTACCTCTATGCACATTGGCCACACCATCCCTTGGTAATATACACTTTGCAAAACACAAGGATATCAATGTGATACACCACAGCTGTGCCATCCACCTCCCAACACTATCAAACCTCTCATTGTGTAGGCCCACATGTACATGGCTCCCCATACACCACGGAATGTCTCATCATGCTACCCATCCACACAAACCCCATCCATCACTCCACCTATCGAACCCATCCCCTTGATGTGATTACACCACCCACCTGGGATATAGGTACTCTGTAGAACAGAAAATACGTCACTGTGTTGAACCACTTCTGTGGCTCCTATCGCACTAACAAACTACCATGTCTCCATACACTGCATACAAGCTCTCAGAATATTGTCAGCACTGCAACCCAATCATATGCGCTCCACAACAATGAAGCCATGACTGTGCTGCAACACAGCTGTAAATCCTACTAAACCTAACAAAGCCATCACTGTGCAACAAAACACCAAGGCCATCGGAGCTTCACACAGTACCCCACCATTTATTGTGCTGAACCCCCAGCACACAACCCCTCTGTGTGGATTTGGCTTCTCATACACCACCAAATCCATTACTATACCACCATACTATTACTTTGCTGTCCCACCATACATCCCCACATCTGCACAGACACCAACAAATCACTTGGTGAGATGTGCATTTTTCCCCCACTACCCAGCGTCATGGGTGGTAATACATCATCAAACCCTTCATTGTGATGGCCCCACATCAACACACAACCCCTTGGTGTGATGGCACAACCAACCCAAACCCCACCCGGGACATATGTACTCTGCAAACAGAAAAGATGCCAGAGTGCTACACCACTGCTCTTGCCCATACCACTTCAACAAACCTCTTAGTTTTCAGGTAACACCATGCCCTTGACTACGCACACACTACCTAGCCACTCATCATGCCGCACACAAAGCCATATCCATGACTACTGCCAAACACTTGTTGTGCTACACCACCATCCCAAAATGCCTCAGTGTGGATGTGGCTTCCCATATAACACCAAATCTTCACTGTGCTGTCCCACCAACATAGCACATAGCTGCTCAAACACCACCCACCCTGTCGGTAAGATGGACACAACACCCCTTTGGGCAGAACCAATTAGCAAAACACATAAGATGTCACTGTGCTGAACCATGGCTATGGCTTCAACCACTCCACCAAATTATGTAGTAAGCAGTCACCCCCATCCATAACTCCGCCCACACTACCAAAACCCTCATTGTACCAGCCAGCAACTTACCTCCATGACAGCACCCATCCAACACCATCACACAGTGTTCTGCCATGCCCACTTGGCTGTTTACACCCCACATAACACATCAGTGTGATGCCCACAACAGAACCCAGCCATACTTAGTCTACAAAACAAAAGACAGTGTGCAGCAAACCCAGCTGTCACTACTTCTAAGCAAACAAAGGTCTGTCATTGTGAGGCACCCCAACCCACAGCTCGTGGATCCTCACCCAAGTCATAACCCATTAGTGTGATAATCCCCACCCCCTCATACCACAGCCTCTCAGTGTAATGCCCACAACACTCATCTAGCTGTAGATAAGCCACAGCAGAAAACCCATAAATGTGCTGAACCACTGCTGTGCCTCATCCTACAAGAGCAAACCCCTCAATGTGTGATCCCTCTCACACAACCCCATGGATTGTCACACACTACAGCTTCCTACCACAACACCCACCACAGGGCTGTGCTGCAACAACCCCCCCCACACACACACATACATACACACGACTGCTTCCTCCATCATTACCAAAAACAGCTCAATAAGCTACAACATGGGCATGGCTTTTCACACAAAATACAATCCTGTTTGTGCTGACACTGTAAACGCACATGACTACTCACATACAGTAGCACAGAGTACCAAACCAGTCAATATGCCACATCATCACAATGGTTCATCTCATATGATCCAACCAGACCATTCACTGAGATATCACGCTGTAAAATTTTCCAATTAAAACACAGAAACCATCAGTGAGCTGCTCAACCAGCACATGGATATTCCCATAGAAAAAAAATATGATGGAAGCTATCTGCTATGCTACATAATGTGTGCATAAAGACAGCTGAACTGTAGAGAAACATTGAAAATTGAAATTGTATTTGTTTGTTTATTTATTTATGTATTTATTTATGTATGTATGTATGTATGTCTTTGATAACTGCATGAGCAAATGGATCCAGAGGACCATTTTCAGTCATGACCCAGGCCACCAAGGTGGCAAACATAATAAACATCAATACAATAGGTGATAAGAGACCCCCCCTCTTCTTTTGTTTTATTTAAGGTCCTTACTAGATTGCACCAACATGTTCTACCTTCATGTATCTGTTTATAACTGTGTGTCTGTTTGTTGGTTCGTTGGGCTGGCCACCCATTTTGTTCCCCTGTCTTGCTGTTGACCCCCCCCCCGTTTGGTGCAATCCAGTTCCCAGAAAAATGGTTTTCTTTTGGGGTATTTATACAGAAAAATGGAGGTTTCAGTCCTCCTTAATGAGAACCCCAGTTGTAACAACTCGTCATGTGAAACATAGGCAAGCTTTGGGATAAAACTAAAACAAAATAAAATATAAAACAAAGCGTAAGTCCTGCACAGAGGTAATTCTGCTGCCCCAGTAGTGCCTTGTACCAAAACAGAAATTAAAAGAAGTCATGATGCGTCCGCAAAAAAGCGCTAGCTGTGTTTTCTGTTTTTAAACTGCAAGCCCCTGTAGAACACTTTACCTTTGGGCTCCCGTGTAGCAGGGGTTCTGAGTCTCATATTCAGCACTAGTAAGGCAGTGTTTCTGGTTCCTTTCCTTGTTTTCCCCCAGAATCTCCAATTTTTAAAGGCAGTCCATCGCTGTAGTGCCGAGCTGCGGTAAAATTTACCGCGCGAATGCTCGCACTATCATGACGGACTTTAAAGGGGAAATTAAAAGGTCTCAGCTCGGGTTTGTTTTTAACATGCTCTTGTGGTTTGGCAAACTATTTACCTGGCTGCTATATGTCTAAAAATCCAGAAGAGTTCAGCCTGAAATGGCGAGGGGATTTCTGCACAAGTCTGCAGGTTGGATCTCTGCTTGCTTCTGCTCCCTTCTTCCCTTGCCCTGTTATGAGCCGGCCGGCCGAATGTTTCCCTTATTTATGTTGATGGTCAGAGGGGCGGACTCACTGAATGCATTTCTCTACCTTTGTACAATTAAAATCTAAATGATTTATATATTTAGACTTCTTTATTTGAACAACTGGAAAATGTATGTTCTGTTAATTAAAACAAAAGGAATTAATATGGTTTTTAAATAATCTTACTGCAATAAGGTGGAGTCTTTTTGGTCACATGTTTGAAACTGCTATATAAAGACCTTATTCAGAGGAGTTTAGTTAGTTGAAGAGAGGGTGTGTGCCTGTCAACACCTGGACCTGAGTTAACTATTTTCTAACTCCTGAAGCTGAAGTATTACACTATTTGTTCTGGAAGATTGTTCATTTCTTTATCGTTGCTGAAGTCTGCTGTATAAAATTAAATTTATTTTTTTTTCTGCTAATATTGTCTGAGCGTATTCTATCCCATGCAAGTTCACATTTGGTGTCAGAAGTGGGATAGTTGGTCCGGAGGGACCTATTGAATCTGAGTTCAGATCGAAATTCTATGCATACAGACAAGGCAGGAGAGCGGACTGCACCAGCCACCTCACAATGCAACCTTATAGATTTAGTATAAAATATAGGAAGGGTTCAGCTAATACCAACGCTGATTTCCTATCAAGATATGGTATGGGAGACGCTTTTACTGACCACAGACCTCGGGGTAGAGATACAATACAGGGATACAATTAGAACAAAACAGGACAGCCAAAAACACTTGGTATGATGTCAAATTACATAGTACAAATATTTCAAAGAAATCAGTACATACAGGTGTAGTGACATACATTAAGTGGTTATGCAGTATAAAAGGCTTAACGTGATGATTATCATAAATTAATTACATGCAATGTACATACAGTCACTGGGGAGCCAAGGAAATGAATACAGTTAAAATGAAGGTTCAGTCTAAAACCAGGAGTGGTATAGGCACAAGTCATAGGCAGAAATGTAACTTAAGTTAAGTTGCAGAACCTGCTAACAGTTCAGTAAAACAGGTAGTCATATCCAGATTAAACAGATGAGCAGTGTGAGAGGGTAGAAGTACTGGAGGTAGAGGAGGGCATGAATAGGTGCAATGCCAGGGTACGGGCCCTGGTACCACCTAGGGAACAGCTACAGGTACAAGCAGCCTCAGTCAGGAGCCACACCCTTAAATTTGCCTTGAAGAACTGATGTGAGGGGGTTGATTGGATGGACAGAGAAAGTCTATTTCAGAGGGAAGGAGCACAGACAGAGAAAGCTTTACTACCCATGGTAGTAGTAGTGTGAGGGACTTACAGTGGGGGAATGAAGGAGGCCCAGAGGCTTCGAGAGACCACTCTGTTAGTGAGTAGGGGGACAGCTGATGGTTCCTGAGTGCACTGCCAATAAGGCTGCCCATAGCAAAGTCAAAACTGCTCTGCAGAGAGAAACACCCAAGGGACTGGTATAGCAAGCAGCGGTGAGTGGTAAATGGGGCTAGAAGGACAAAGCAGCAGATGAAGTTACATGTGGTATGTAAGTGGGTCCATAGGGAAGAGGATGTAGTAGAGTATATGGGGGAGCAGTAGTCAAGGAGGGGGAGGAGGTTTCCTTGAGCAATGGCTTGGAAAGCTTTTGTGGATAGAAACTGATTTTGGTGGTAGACTGCACCTAATGTTTGGTGTTTTTTCATCACAGTGTTGCTGATGTGTTCATTGAAAATAAGGGAGGGTCTAGGGTGACACCTAGATGTTTAAAGGATGGGACAGTTTCAAGTGGAGGCCGGCAGGGGTAGTGATCATGAGTGAGTTTTTTGACCTGTCTACCTTTGCTAGGAATGGTTTTGAGCCAAAGACCATGGCCTTTATCTTTTTCTCATTAAAGAGACATTTTCTGGAGAGGAATCAGCTCTGTGCAGCCCCAAAGTTTGCTGTGAGGGTGGTGGACAAGAAATCTATGGAATTATTGTTGTGGTATATGACTAGGTCATCTGCATAGAGGAGGGCCTTGCAATTCATGCTTTCAGCAGAGAGGTCTTAAATAAACAAAGAAAAAAAGTAGTGGCCCAAGTATTGAGCCCTGGGGTACACTGATGTGGGTAGGCAGTGGAACAGAGGAATTTTTACCTATCAAGACGAACTGGGACCTGCCTGAGAGGTAACTATGGAACCATGTGACCGTGTCTGGTGAGCAGCCAAAGTTTAGCAGGGTGGAGTAGAGAAGTTTTGTAGGTACCATTCTGAAATAGGTGCTCCACAGCGTTCAGTACTGTGACAAGCAGAAGCACCATCATCTTTTCTGGCAGAATGATCTGAAATATATGAAGTGCCAGCTGTAGTCTTAAATGATCGGGCTCAAGCATACAGTGCTGAGTAAGCCTGAAGAAATTATCACCAGCATCAAGTTACTTATATTTGGTGAAGTCAGACATTGAAAAATGTAATGCAGCTCTGGTATGTATAGAAATTGTATGCCCTTCAGTGAGCAATCACTAGGCATTCAAACTGTGAGTCTCCCCAATTATGTCACAGAGTCGCATTAACAAACACTGGTCATGCAAATCTGAATGTGCAGAAATGTAAACCAGGATTGAACACTGTCAGAAAATAGTGTAAGATTTAGTGTTTTTAACTCATTTTTCAGAGAAAATAATTAGATGCCTTCACAACACACTTACAGAATGAATTAACCCATTAGTTACAAAAAGGAATACTTAAGAAAAAACACTGATATAATAGTCCTTAAAACACAAGATGGAAACTATCCAGAAGTTTGTACTCTCCAGATTTGATTATATTTTGAATAACCTTCCCCTTGCGGTCCCTGATAACAAATTTTGTAAGACTGATAAGTTAGTGAGTTTGCTACTACGAGAAGGGAAGGTACCTAGCTCAACAAAGTTAAGCTCTGAGCACACTGGTCACAAGGAGGACTGGGCCTCCCCTTGTTTCAGGGCTACCTCTGGGCATACAGAATGGCCCAGGCCACAAAATGGTTCTTTGCATCCAGCATTGACACTCCCCAATGAGTTTCTCTAGATCAAGACTTAACTGACATGAGGCAGTTGGACCTACTCATAGGGCCCATGACATCTAAGGAGACTATAAATAATCCTATTATTCTAGAGATGCAGAAAGCCTGGCATTGATCCTTACAGATCACTAGATGCACCAAACCTGCTCATCTTCCTCCATTGTAGTACACTTACTTATGGGTAACCCAAACATTCAGGTAGTAGGCACCACACTTATTTGGAAGTCATGGGTGAATGCAGGGATTCACACCATAACTGACATCTCTATGTCAAACTCTTATGATCTATTCTCTTGTTAACAACTCCAGGCTAAATTTAAGATACTCAGAGCCTATTTACGGAGATTTTTCAAATTCACAGTGCCATCCAATCCTTTAGCCAGCATTACTCACTTCAAAAGGAATTAGATTGGCTTCAGCACCTGCATCAATACCAGAAGTTTATAGGGGTGACAGGCTGGATATACCACATAACTAGAGATATCCAAACCATGCACCACTGACAAATGCAAGGCATAGTAGGAAAAGGTGCTATGGGTGGATTGCTCACCTGAGAAATGGGAGTTCTACTTTTGGGCTGTTCATTTAGCATACTGTGATGCTAGAAGCCAACTAATCCAGATTAAGCTCCTACAAAGATGGTGCTGCACCCCTGACTTTCTATTCAATAGAGGCTTATTATCCTAGTCCCAGTGTTGGAGGTGTCACACCCCTGCTGACAACTGATTACATGTACTCTGGCAATGTCCTTGTTAACACCACTTCTGGAAAGAAGTCTTAGGGGACTCCTCCAAAATTCTGAATTTCCAGATCCCACATCATCTACCTTTGATACTCCTAGGTGATACCTCCATGTTACCCAGAGATTCTACACCCAAAATCCATTAGTGATTGGTCACCCTTATTGAGGCAAAAAGAGCTATTCTTACAAAATGGTGGCAGCCTTCCCCCTCCCCCATCACTCATAACTAGGCATACTGATCTGGCCCATTTGGCTGTCATTGAAAGATTGACCTACTCCACTCGTAATAAACTCCCTGTTTACTACAAGAAAATGGGCAAGTATCTTTCTTCACACCTTTGATCAGTTTCCCTTCCCCCTCTGGAGAATCCACCTTACTGGTTATAGTGCTGACTTTACTCCCAAGGTTCTTTCATACAACACTGGTTAGATTTACCCTTATGTATATATTATGTCACTGTTTATATTTTGCTTCTTTTGCATCTACTGGTCATGTTGATTTAAACTGTGTTGACTGTTCATGTTTGTTATATGGTGTCCCAGTTCACTATTATGAGTTAGCAATTTTGGAAAAATCAATAACATCTTTATTGTTAAAGGACAACTAAACTCCTTTTTTACACATTCTGTGTTTTTTTAATGCCTTCTTTGGTTTGTAAAGGAGAGGCTGTATTTTACATTTATACTGAAACTGCATTTATTAAAGTAGGATAAATGCAGTTTTATAACATTTGAAAATTGTAAACAAAGCCTCTCCTGATTCAAAAATCCTGCTCTAAAAATCCTAAAATGGTTGCTGTGAGGATGTCAATGAAGTGTGATGCTAGCTGCACAGATGTATTTTAGCTCTCCTAACCATACTCAAATGCAAATAGGTTTAAAATAAAAATTATAGTATGGTACTGTGAGCACAGAAGTTGATCAGCACAAAAATATCTACAAAATGAGTGGTGTTTTATTTATATATAACTTTTAGTTATTTTATACATAGACAAAAAACACAGACTTTATTTTTCATTTTTTGCAACAAATAAATGCAATTAGCTTTAAAATGAAAACTGATAGCATGGTACTTTGAGCACAAAAGTTGTTCAGCACAAAAATATATACCAAATGACTGGTGTTTCATTTATAGATACCTTTTAGATTTGCTATAATCAGCAAAGAAATGGCAGGAAATTCAGTTTTTTGTCACTTTTTCAACAAATAAATGCAAATAATGTTAAAACAAAAATGATAGCATGGTACTATGAGCACAGTATTTGTTCAGCACAAAAATATCTACAAAATGAGTGGTGTTTCAGTTATACAGTATATACCTTTTTTAAAACTTTTTATTTATGAGTTTTACAAATGTTACAGTAGACACTGTAATACATAAAAAGAAGAGTTTGGACATGCAGGTCTCCACACTGGACACGTAGAGTATTAATAATAAAGCTTATATTCTTAAAACAATAGTTCAGTGAGTCCATGGTGTGTGTGGCCCTGCCAATAATTCTAATAATGGAGTAAAGTTTGATTTGATTATATTGTAGAGTGTTGACACTCTCAACACCATAAAATAAGACAGAACATTAAAAAACACCAACATATCAATTTCCAAGCAGGACTAAAATATTAAGGAGGGGCTGGGTGGCAAGCAAATTATGGAAATGGGATTGATATGATGTTTTGGTCTCAGTTAAGCTGCATTATAACTCCCACAGCTCCAGATAAGGCAAGGTAACCTACCCTGTGGGCTGACAGAGTGTATCATCAGGTACTGATTATTGCTCATGAACTGAGCAGCGTACGCAGATGTCAACCTTTAAACTTCCATAATACTTGCCCCAAAAGAAAAAAATGTTCATTTAACAGAACTAATATAGGAACAGCATATGTGACATATACACCATATTAAACCAGACAGTGGACAGCCAGCTTAGTAAACCTCTTAAAATGCAGAAATACATAACCTTTGCCAGCATGAATATTGACATGTGTCTAGGGCAAATTCAACTACAGTCAACAATTACCCGAGGTGAACAAAAACCCCCATAGTCAATTCAGTATGATGCTTTAATTACAGCCCTTGAAACATCACACTTCCTCATCTGAAGTGTCTTCCAGAGGGTTCTGTTTTGTGAGTAGCTTTTCTGCAAAGGCAGCTGCAGAGATTGGGTCCAAAAATATGTGCAGCTTTGACTTGTGTCAAATTTGCAGCCTCTCTGGGTAATTGAGCTGCACCTGAATGCCATTTTTAAGAAGGTCCTTCTTAATTACTTGGAGTTCTTTTTTTCAATGTTGTGTTTGTGCTGCAAGATCTGGAAAGAAAGTCAAACAACTGCCTCCCTATACAATTTCTCCTATGGCTCGTGTGGCTTGTAATGAAAGTATCTGAGCCTCCAGCCATGGTAAGGTGGCAAATCTTTGTGTCGGGTCAGCTCATGGATGTAGCCACTGTGGAATTACAAATACTTTCAATACTTTAATATTAGAGTCCTGTGGTAGAAGCTGTAAGTCCTGAAAGATCATTTTAGTTACTGCTTTAAGAATATCCAGTTTCCCAGTGAGCGGGGGAGGAAAGCCCATGATCCTGATATTGGCCTCTCTTTGTGTGTTCCCCAGGCTCTTGATTTGGACTTTGAGGTAGGTGAAGTCTTGCACATATGCGGCATTACATTCTGCCTGTCGAGCTTGTTCCGCATTAAGATCCTTGATGCCGGTAGCATTTTCTTGGAGTTCATGCTCATTCTCAATGAGTATGTTTTCAACTGCAGCTTACTGTTTGTTTGTTTCTTCTCCAATGCTTGTATTTTTGAAAGCATTGCCAACATCTGCAACAATGGACTTTCTTAGTGCCACCATACTGCTAGACACAGTTGCCCTTGACCCTTTAGAGGATCCCATAGGGGATAGAAAGACATCCAAGCTCTGTGAAGAGAGTTTGCCATCTTTTATAGGTCCCATCTTGAACCCGGGAGTTTCAGGCGAGTGGCAGTAGTTTTATTTTGTAGCTTTCTGTAAAAAGATGTATGTTTCTAAGTAGTTTAACAGTTTGGTATTCTGAGCTGTCTCAATAAGATGCCAACATGATAGTGCTCCACAGCACCTCCTTTTATATATACCTTTTAGTTTTTTATAATTAGCAAAAAAAGCAGAAATTATTTTTATTTTCACTTTTTGCAACAAACACAAATTGCTTTAAAATGAAAAATGATAGCATGATACTTTGAGCACAAAAGTTGTTTAGCAGAAAAATATCTACCAAATGAGTGGTGTTTTGTTTATCAATACCTTTTAGATTTTTTATAATCAGCAAAAAAATGGCAAAACATTCATTTTTTTCACTCTTTTGGAGTCATGACATAAATGGAATATATTACCTTGCTAGTGGAAACATTGTTGATATTTCTTTGTTCTCATGTCAATTGACATGATGTCATCACTCATAGCATCACCACTTGTGATGTCATCGAGTCAGTCATCATGCAAACAAAAAATATTAACAATATTTCCAGTAGGAAGGTAGCATATTCCATTTATGCCATTACTCCAAAAGAGTAAAAAAAAACTGAATTTAATGTCATTTTATTCCTGATTATAAATAATCTAAAAGGTAGCTTTAAATGAAACACAACTCATTTGGTAGATATTTTTGTGCTGAACAACTTTTGTGCTCAAAGTACCATATCATATTTAGTTTAAAAGCTATTTGCATTTGTTGCAAAAACTGAAAACAATCTAATTTGGCTGTTGTATTTTGCTAATTATAAAACAACTAAAAGGTATATATAAATGAAACACCACTCATTTTGTAGATATTTTTGTGCTGAACAGATATTGTGCTCACAGTACCATGCTATCATTTTTTTGTTTTAAAGTTATTTGCATTTGTTTGTTGAAAAAGTGATAAAAACTGAATCTGCTGCTGTTTTTTTTGCTGATTATAAAAAATCTAAAAATAATCTGTCAATGAAACACCACTTATTTGGCAGATATGTTTGAGCTGAACAACTTTTGTGTTTAAAATACCATGCTATAATTTCTCATTTTAAAGCTATGTGCATTTGTTTGTTGCAAAAATTAAAAAAGAAAAAAATCTGTTGTTTTTAGCTATTTACAAAGAAACTAAAAGGAAAAAGGTATATGTAAATGAAACACCATTCATTTTGTAGATATTTTTGTGCTGAATAAATATTGTGCTCACAGTAACATGCTATCATTTTTTGTTAAAAAGTTATTTGCATTTTTTGTTGAAAAAAGCTCCTCTCTAAACTGTTGGAGGACTGTGACCACTGAAGGACCGTCGCTATATCTCTCCTAGGCAAAATTAATACCATACAAATGTCCATCCTACCTAAATGCTTATATTTATGTCATTCCCTATCCATACACATCTTGTTAGTACATTTTAAACATCTAAAGCTTGGGGAAACAACTCTACTGCACTTCCACCATAACTATTGGGCCTCACAGCTGGACTTTATGCCAATGATGGAGGGTACAGCAGGTCCTAAGAGGTTATCTATAGAAGAAGAAGAGTTGGAGGGTAACCTGAGAACTATCTGTCTCAATCTCTTTGGAAGTTAGAACTGCTCTTGGTAACCAACCATTCACAGCAGCCACAATTGCATCCTGGCTCGCCGTTCATAAGAAACTACATCTGGCATCAGCACCATCACCACATATAGGCCTCCTTGGTGCTCTGAAGAGGTGGGGTACCTACATAGTACAACTCCACCAGAGGCTTCTCAAGTGGTGACACACAGGCCTCAAAAAGGTGGCCCAGCTGTATCACATGGTCAAGCTCCTTGATTTTACTACAGTCAAAAGTACATGGCACTCAGAATCACAAGACCTATTTGTCTACCTTTCTATATAGAATAGACTGGGTGTTATTGCTTCTTGGTCTTTTGTCTAAGATCAGAAAAAAGTAGGCAATACCTTGGACAGGTGTACAGGTTGGGGAGAACCTGCCACATTTCAGGAGGAACTCTGTAGGCCTCAGTCATCCATGAAACCCCTCACAACCTTTTATTGAACTCTTCAGGGAGGGGATGCTCCATCTATTGCAGAAGTATGGACCAAATAGGACCAGGACCTAGGTACCAGAACCGATGAAACCACCTGGCACCTGGCAGCTACTCACCTTCAGGACTGCTCCTGCAATAACATGCTGAGGAAAATTCAGATCAATTTCATGTAAAGAGCTTTACTTTCCCCACTGAAATTACATACTATTAAACCTGACAGGCTGGCTGAATGCCCCAAATATTCCTTCAAAATGGCTAATTTTCTACATATATCTTTAATGTGCTCAAAAATTATCCCCATTTTGGTATGAGATGTACAACATCATGGGCAGGGTCCCATGCTATGGTGTTTTAAATCCACCCTGGAGCTCTTCCTTGGTGCAGATCAAAAGATACACCAGGGTAGAGGCAAAATGCTGCTCTGGTCACTTGCCCTAATAACAACTAAAAAAAAACAAAAACATAGAACTGATTATCATCAAGCCTTCCCTCCATACAATAATAGGCCCTTAATCTGAAAACATGTTTAAAATTAGAGAGGGTACAGCTGATTGCTAATGGTTCAGCAAAGACCTTCTCTTAAATTGGAGATTCTCTCTTGTTGGCTATTGTAAATGGTCTCTTCCAACTGTAAAATTAAATAAATCTGGAGCCCTAATATAGAAATAGGCTAGCCAAAATCCTACCAGGAATCTGCCATCTGTACAAGATTCCTAAGTAGTCCCAGTACAATGTGTGGAATTATTTAGCCAGCTATATGAAATATGCTTCCAGCAGTTTAGCATCCCTGAATGTTTCACCCAATGCGCTATATAAAACAGCCTGATTTTCTCATATGTAATTCATGAAAGTATTAATTGTGTTACACTTCTATACCCAATCAACTTTAAATAACTGCAGTTTTACTCTTCTTTACTGTAATGCTTTTTGTATTACTGTTTCTTTATAATTCGTCAATAAAAATATTATTAAAAAAGTCAGCATTAAGTCACAAATTAATTTCAGTAGTTTTCTTTGAGCTAATATATAGCACCATATTGTCTGCATAAAATAAGATGGAGCAGGAAGCCATGGACCTGGGCAGGTTATTGACAAAGTGGGTAAAAAGCAGTAGATCCGGTATGGAGCATTGAGGAACACCATTTTTATTGGAGCAGTCAGATTTGCATTGGTTGAATTTAATAAACTGCTGTAGATCACCAAGGTAACACAAACGCCAGGTAATAACAGACAGCAAAAACAAACGTGTGGGCAGACAATTTAGGATTCATTAGGGATTGGTCAGAAAGGTCAAGGGCCTTTGTAATATCTGTGAAAACAGCCCTTGTGTACGTACTCCTATCCATATCTATTTTGACATCATTAGTAAACTGGATGATGGAAGCTGACATACACTACTATGGGATTGCTTGAAGCCATGCTGAGCTGGGGAGACCAGGTTGTATTTGTGAAGGTGCTCAGTAACCTGAGAGGCCACTAGCTTCTCCAGTAGCTTGTTGAGCATTGATAGGATTGCAGTAGGATGATAGTTTTCAATGCACTTTGAATCATCTTTTTGTAGACCTGCCCACTTCAGCAACCTTCCAGATTTTGGTCACCACCCTGAAGGTGAGGGACACGTTAAATAGTTTAGTTACTGGAGAATCTAGCTGGGACTCATCAGTCCTGAGAAGCCTGGGTTCATGGCTATCATGACCAACAGTGCTGCAGGGAGAGAGTCCTCAAAAGGCATACAACCTCACTGTAACTGACAGCTCTGAGGTAGAAAGGATTGAGCTGGTTGCTCTACTTGGGAATATTTGTCAATGGCAGAGCAAGACATCTTGGTGTACTTGGTCAGGTCAGAGAAGTGAGAATTAAATGAATTAGCAATTATCTCAACATTGTTACAATCTGTGGCATTCAACATTGTCAGACGCTGTATGGTTAGCACCTTTACCCATAAAAATCTTAATATGACTCCAGAATCTATAGGAGTTACCTCCAGAGAACGGGAAGAGCTCTTTACAATAATTACTTTTAGCTCCGTGTATAGTTTGTTTACAATAATCCCTCTGTGTTTTATAATCCATCCAGTAAGTAGTTAGCCCTGAAACTAAATCTAGAACTAAATCTAGACCAGCATGTATCCCTAGCCTTGAGTGAGCATACAGGTTTCTATGTAACCGTCTTGTGGCTGCTTCTTTTATTCCATGCCTTATTAAGGGGATATGCTTGTCCTGCAGGTCCCGGAGCTTAGAAACAAATAGTTTAGAGCATTATCGACATTGGAGGCATGATACAAAGGAGACCAGTCTATCAGACATACAATATGTCTGCAGAAAGTTTACCAGGGTTAAATCTGGAAAAAACTCAGAACACTGCTTCTTTAGGAGGCCCAGACAGGGAACTGGCTTTCCAAATGCAGAAAACAGGTGAACGATCATTAGTGGAGTTAGGAAGAGTGCCAGCAGTGATTAATCTTATCATTTCTATTTGAAAGGATCTAGTCTATGAGGGATTGGTGGTTGCTCCCCATCATTATCCCAGTAGGACAAGTGATTAGCTTGGCCAAATGGAGCTTGACTACAGAGGATTCAGATGAGCTTGTATAATTGTCAAGCCAGACCTGGTTTAGGTCACCCAAAAGGAGGTCAGATAATTGATAACATCAGAGAGGCCAGCCAGTCCATAATTAGGGGGATTATAAACACATATAATGTGCAATGTGTTGGTATTTCCATGAACTAACAGTGAGTACAGGACTTTACAGGAACTTTGGGTACTCACAGTTAGTGCAGAGAAATGCCTGTGCCCTTTAACATAGATAATAACATGACCACCCCTGAGGTTAGGTGGTCAGGTCTGAGCAGGTTGTAGCCACAAAAGCAGCACATGGAATCAGGGATGGTTGGCTTTCATCAGGTTTCAGTTAATCCAAGTACATCAAACTGTTGTGAATTACTCAAGCCTCAAGTTTAGCAACGTTGACCATAAGGCTGCAGATGTTTAGGTGGGCCATATTGAGGCCTGTAGCATCAAACCATTGGGATAAGCTGGCAGGATTCGTATTGTTGAGGTGGCCAGGATTAGGATCAATATCCCCATATAATGTAATGCAGAGAAGTAGGTGACACATTTTACAGATATCAGTAGAGAGCAAGTGACTTTAACAGAGACTCACAAAATGAATATTTGGTTAAATGGCTGAAGATAAATAATGCACTGTTAGGCCAAAGACATCATGTTAAATTACTGTGCAGGAGTATAGCCAAATGCCATAAGATTAGAGGAGTCGAAGGCAGGTTTGGTATTTGGGATGGATCGAGACTGGTAGCCAGGGACTAGGTTAACATAGTCCATAAGGACTAGCTGGGCTATAAATGTAATCCCTGTAATAATGGATGAGCGCAACATATTCTGGATTTCAGTAGTACTAGGACTAACTAAACTGAGGGCAGTCAGCTAAGAAGAGACTAACTGTCCTGCAAAATAAATGCCTACCTGAACCTACATATCTTAGGCTGAGACTGAATGGGCAAGTATTGAGTACAGCACAAAACAACATCTAATGAAAAGCAGCAGCAATAAGCAGTTCCCAGTAAGTTAGGTGAAAGACAGAAGTAGGCAGAATGTAGATAGCATGTTAACTGCAGACTACAATAATCAGGTTTGAACTACACAGCAAGGTTGCAACAAAGATAACGAGGGCAGTAATATAAAGCTGAGAACGTTAGCTGTGCCAAACTGCTCTGAGTATGGATCCCAGGTAGTTATAGTGAATAATCAAGACATAGGTTAACGAAACCCCACTACTGTAAAAATTGTCAGACTGGGGTACAGATAATATTAATGTCAAAAGATACACAGAGCAAATAATGTAAAAGCACAGATCTTGTAGCATGAATCAAGTCAGTGACTGCAGTGACACTGCAGGATACAGTGCGATAATGATTAGTAAGAGTACCCTAGAGTGTCCAGTTGACTAGAACATGTAGAGTACAGGAAGGCTTGCTGGGGGTCAACTGAAGAAGCATGACTGGCCTCCTGCTGGCTCCTTGGGCTATCTCCTGGGTAGGCTGTTTCATGATGTCCTTTGCGCGCAATCCTTGGTGTTGAAGGCTGCAGTGCAGATGGCCACTAAGAGTGCCTGAAATTTAAAAAGCTCACAGAACCACCCCAGTGACTGGCGAATGCCCTGATTAGAGGGTGCATGAGTCCAGTGAGGCATAGCTCAGTTTAGGAGAGCTCTGTTAAAAAAAGTACATCTCCTTCAGCCACATTTGGCAAATGGCAGTCAGTGCAGGGTGAGGACGCTGGAACCGATTAAGCCTTCACAACCCCCGGTGTCTATGTGGGGAGTCAGCTGGCGTGAAAATAAACTGCAGCTTGTTGCTCCTTTTTATGCCTCTGTTCTCACAGCAGGACTGCCCTGATGACTGAAGAAAGCCATGACTAGATGCCACAGTGGTCAAGGGAGACACAGCTCAGCTCAAGCGATCTTTGTTAGAGGAAGTACAGCTTTTTCAGCTGCGCTTGGCATACAGAAGTCAGTGCAGGGGAAGGGTGCTAGAAATGTGGAAGGCCTCATGACTTTGGATGTCTAGGCAGGTGATGAAACATTATGTCAAAGGTATGAAGTGTCTAGGATCCTGTGTTGTTGCGCACTACTGAGTGAAGTAAATGTATTCATATTTCTAAAACTAACTTTATACCTTGTTTGATTGTTATGGAGTTCATTATTACAGTGTTTCATTGCATACCTGGGTCACACTCCATGGTTGGGGGGGGCAGAATGGTCAGATTTTTCAGCTGGAAATCCAGTTTTCTGGTTTGCTATCTTGGAATTTGGTTTTACTCAGAGATAGTCAGGTTGTTGTGCTATTTTAAGTGCTCACTTTCTCTTAAAGTGGATTTTGTCATAACATTAATTGTTGCAGCTGCATCTCCAATTTACAAATAACTTCTGTTTTCAAAGCAGTCAAGCTGAAGGGACAATAAGAGCATTGATAGATACTTAACCTAATCTTTTCTATGCTGCATCTTGCAGCAGCACTGCAGCAAAGCAGTGCATAAAGTCCAATTATACTTTTTGTAAAAGTAAAATATTATATTCTACTTTCATTTACTGGTAAACGTTTCCATTTCCACTGGAATTTAAGTATTTTTAAATGTTATAAATGTGTTTTTTCCCTTCAAGAAATGAATATGATCACTTCTTTGGCTTTCAAATAGTATTGTGGACATGAAAATAAATTGTATACAGAAAAAAAATGATAGTGCACATTACGGAAACAAACCCTTCATTTATTATGTATCTTTGTTTACGATTTACACTGTCCTCTGTCCCCCCCAACCCCAAGATTACATCTGTAAATATTTTCTTTATCCATGTATGATTACTTGGTAAAACTGTTTCAATAAATAAATAACTAGGAAGAACCTAGAAAAGCAAATTTAACGGGTACATTGTTAACATATCTGTTGAACTGCTTCTTTAAGTATTGTTTTTTACTGCTCCATTAAAGTCTGACACAACAAATGACTTTGGCGATGCAGCAATGCATAATCAGTTATGAAAAGAGTTGCCCTTATGGGTGGAGTTCAGGGTGTGGTTTAGCATCCAATTTTTGCCATATCCAAAGATGGCATCTCTAAAGTCTGTGGATGTGTTTCATCCATGAATGAGATTGGCAAGAGACTATACAGTAAACTAGTATTACAGAATTAGTAGTAAAATATGTGATTGTCTGGAAATTGACAATTCAGCAAATTTCATCTACAACAGATTCTAAAACATGCTTGAATTACAATTCAGTCCAGAAAATATTAACTAATACATTTTCAACAGCATTACATAATGACCATATCATTTGTTTGATACTGATTAGTATAAAGTATTGCTATTATATTTATATTTACTGTTTACCGTATTTGTATATCATAGCTAATACTCTCATTTTGTCTCTGCTGTGTTACCTTCTATAAAATTCATCACCTCATATTCCCTCATGCTTCACTAATTGTATTCGGCATCTACATAATGCAGCTTTACTATTGCAAACCTGCAGTATTGGCTAAATTCACCATACTGTTTGTAATAGTAGCTTTGATGTGTGCATCCACTGTATTGTCATATATTTCATTTTTTTACTTAATTTATCTAGACAACTGACAAACCTATGTATTTGTATAGTACGCTTCTCAATAAACTTCTCACAAATTCATCCTGGGTTGCTGCACACTTGCTGATACCTGTGCAAATTTCATTAGTGAAATTATTATTTAAATTCCTCAGTGGAGTACCCTCCCTGTTATATTATTCCTAAAAAATATTCTAACATCTTTGCTCTGTAATGTAATCATATCATCATTTTAATGCTGCTTTTGAGTAGAAATGTAAAACTTAACTCAGGCCTAATCTGCACCATCCAAACCTCCTTTGTGGCTATCGGCTTACCTAAAGGGATATTTTACTTTCCAAGTCCCATTGACTTTGAATGAACATCTACCTGAAAAGCACCTGGGTTCATCAAAACTAGCCTGATGTGCTTTCTTTAACTTAAACCTGGTTATCTGCTAGAGCCCATTTAGATTCCATTGCCATTCATGTCTATTTCATGTACCAGCAATACAGAAATAATAGGGGTAACAGGGTCCTAATTTATATAATGAGTACCCTATCCCTCTGTTACCCTTCACCTTGAAACCATTCTATAATACCATGAAATGCTAATTGGAAAACTCATTTTCCCTGCTTGTTCCATTCATCTTATCCAGTACTTATTGTACCCTGATGAGGATATTAAAATTAACGACAACGTACTAAACCTATTTAGCACTACCAAATGTGACATATTTTACTTGGTGGTTATAATATAAATCAGTTTGCTCCATGCATTAATTCACTGCAGGCTAAAATCAAATACCTCTACCTGACTCAAATAATCTCTGCCACCACAAGGCCCAACCCACGAATAATAACCATATTTTGCTTAACTGGAGTTTCACCTTGCATCCTCGTAGAACTGTGGCTTCGGGTACATACCCTGACATCTTCATGGACTTACTGTGTTCAGAAAATTAGGACTACAGTTCAAAGGCTATACCTGGACTTATCCAAATCAGATTCATCTGGTCTTTGCTCATGCCAATTTACTCAGTGATTTAGAAAAAACAAACTAGTATCCTAGACTTAATACTTGGGAGCCAGAACTGGCATTAATTAAAGTGCTTTCATAGTCTCTGTTATTGTATTGTTGAGACTCATGCCCCCTGTAAGAAGACCAGGATTAGAGAGGTATACCTCCCCTTGGTTACTTCTGAGTTAATTGATTTGTTTAGATTGAAAGATGCTGGCTGACATAAACATAAATTGATCCTTGCCCCTGCAGACAGGCTGTACTTTAAGAAGCTAGGCAATCTCTGGTTAGCCATATTAGGAAAGCAAAAGCAGCCTTCTGCAAAAGTAAATTCCTGCACTCTGGTGCTGACCCCCAAAAATTCTAAACCCCGCTTGCCAAGAGTCTGTATTACCTGGACCTACCTCTCGATCTGACCAGTTGGCTCACCACCTAGCTATTTCTCAAGTGCTAAACATGCATTTCATCAATGGTCCTAAGAGCCTGCTATCTAGTGTACAAAACTGGTGACTTATTTGCTTTATTCCCCATTAAAGTGATTGATGATTTCTAGGAATTGTCTGGAATTGACCTCACAGCTAGTACTGTGTTAGAAAACCTGACACAATTGTTTTTGTTGCCTGGTGTTCTGCATGTTACTAGGCAGATAACTTGAATTTTAACCTCTCACTGGCCACTGGTTCTTTTCTAGCAGTCTGGAAAAGTATGCAGGTCCTCACTCTCGATAAGGATGGTACTGCAAACAATCTGAATAACTATTATCTAATCTCCCTTCTCCCTGCACTCCAAATTTCTAGAGGGAGAGATTAATATGTGTACATTTTAATGATTTCTGTAAAATGTCTTACTTTTCACATTAAGTCAATTAAGTTTCGTTGCTAGTCAGTTTACTGCATCCCTCCTCAGACTCACTATTAAGCAATTTGGGCTCCAGTAATGTTTCTGAAGCTATCTTTATAGATGTAGCCAAAACTTTTGATATGGTGAATCACCCCCTTTTAATTATTAAATTGGAAGATTCTGGATAGGGTTGTTCAGATATCTGTTTTATTCAATGGACGTATATATGATTTTAGGTAAAATGTGGGATTTATGGATAAATGTGCCAAAGCTCCTAATGCCTAAATATTAGAATTCCAATTAGATTTGGATACCAAAATCCAGTCTGGTTTGGAATCCATAGCATGTATCTGTAAGAAATACTTCCCTCTCCCTGTGTGAGTCCCCCCAACCCAGATGTTGTTAGTTAAGCCCTGCCCAAACTACTCTCTACACCCCAAAATTCCTCCTCTCCGCCAAGCTCCCTGTGTGCCCATACTTCTCATTATAAAAAAGTGGTATCTTTGCAATAAAGATTGTCCCCCCACACATGCAAAATTAGAAGCATCTACCCACCTTGACACAAGCCAAAATCTAGCACCAGGTTCAATAAGCAGCCCCCTACCCAGCACACCAACTTGCTCCCACTTCCCTTCCCCCATAGCACCTAAATAGTAGGAGATATCTGATTCAGGTGACTCAGATGACAGTCCCACAGTGAAGCAGCTTGCCCTTATGTTCAGTCTAGGTATAAATGAAATGACATCCTCCACTAGGAACTTCTGACTGACTACTTGTAAACCAAGCAGGTGTTTTACTATAGGAGAACATCATAATTTCACACATACCTCTGCAGAACAATAGACAAGAGCAAACTGCTCCACTGTGGCACTGTAATCCAATTCACCCAACTTGGATATATCCTGTTATTTGGCTATCAGTGGGAGAAAGTAAAGCAGGGCTAGTGAGCATTTTGGGCAAGTGTTGTTTATTGAACTGGGAGGTTTACATCTTCTGCAAGGGTAAAGGAAGATGGAAGGCTCCAGATTTGACATGGGTAGGGGGACTTTTTATTATAAGGATTGCACAATTATTATTATAAGAAGAAGTATGTGCTTACAGGGGGCTTGGGTGTAGGAGGGAGGTTGGGGGTTACAAGGTGGTTTGGAAAAGGGGGTTATTGATTATAGGGTGGGAGTGTACTTGGGAGGTCTTTTAGGGGATTTTCTGTTTTACAGACAGATTGTGGATTATAATGGTCCAAATTCCAAAAATCAGGCTGTTGGATTGGATTTTGAGCTATCTGATCAATCTTACATCTGTTACTACTTGTAGATACCTTTTTTTTGGTTCATATTGTACCTTTTCGATTAATAGCAAGCTATAACAATGTGTCAGTATTTATTATCCCTATTCTCCATTAGTCTGGGAGTACTGAAAGGTTCAGTGCTGGGACCTTTCCTCTTCTCAGTCAATGAAAATTACCTTCCTAACTGTATCACCCCTTGTGATGTACCCCTTTATGCTGGGGATACTGTACTATATATATATGTGATCTCAGGTCCTCAGTCATAAATCACAATCTACAATCTGATTTAACCAAAATTCAGAACTGGTTCTCTATTAACCAGCTTATACCAAGTCAGAAGAAGATGGTTATGTTATCACATTATTTGGAACTAACCATAGGCTGAGCAGTTTTTACCTTCTGCACATCTTATCACCTTACCAGGTTATATTAGAGAATGTAACACAGTGCAGATATCTTGGCTTGTTACTTAAGATCAGGAATGGAATTATGCCCCACATATACACTCTGTTCTCTCCAACTGCTTTGAAAAATTAGGTGATCTAAATAGGCTGCAGGAAGTCTCTCACTGTTTACTGGAAGATGACAGTGGAACAAATGATCCTGGTTTCTTTAGACTATAGTGAATTTATGCATGCAGCTACCTCTAAATTGGCACTTTCCAAACTTAACTGCCTATATAGGATAAGATAGGATAGCAGCTTTATTTATAAAGCACTCCTCTCCTGTGGCTCAGGGCACTTAACAAGAGTAACAACATACATACATACAGTACATAAACATTTGCAAATGAAGCAGAGACTAAACATTAGTACAGTTCTACCTATCCCACACTCATTTACATAATATTCCAATAAAAACAAATTAATAAAATGGCAGCTATAGTAAGCATTAGGATAGAGGTCCGCAATTCAATCAGATCAAATTAAACACCCACTCAAAGATCAGTGTTTTTAGGCCTCTTTTGAAGGCATCCACTGAGCGAGCCTCCCAGAGATGGTGAGGCAAAGAGTTCCAGAGGGTTGGCATGGCAACTGAGAATGGCTTGTTCCCAGACTGCCACAGCCTAGCCCTGGGAACCACCAGGAGGCCACCCTCAGTGGAGTGGAGAGCCTGAGATGGCTGATAAGGAATCAGAAGGTCGTGCATTCTATACGTTTGCACTGAACTGTGCTCCCCACACACATCACTGTGTAATGTACTCAAACTGGGGTTTGTGTGCAAGTCATACTGCCATCATAGGAGCCAAATTCATGGAGAACAGATTCTCTACAGTATGCTTCTTAGTACCTTGAATTCATTTGCCCCAACATTGACTACCTTTTTACTCAGAGTAGGATAAAAGACTGCTTATTCCTCCAAGGAAAAAAATCTGGTCAGTCTGCTGTTAGATTTTGACTTTCCAACCTTTGGAACAATCTGCCCTGTGACTTAACTTGCTCCCCTCTCTCCACGCATCAAAATCAAAAATTAAGCAGCACTTTATTTCCCCCAGCAAATGCTCTCCATATAGTATCTGGTGTATTTTCATATTAAAATTCATACTAAAAGTTTTGAATAGAAGAAGGCCTTGAGCCTATGTGAACCATCCAAGGCACTATGCAGTGAAGCTCACTAGGATGAAACTTAGTTCTGGAGAATTCTGCAGCAGAGTTTACTGCAGGAAACAATGCAATTTCAATGGGTGTTAATACCTTTTCTAATGCAGGAACTGTGACACCGTGGTTCATCCTGGCAGGCCCCACTGTTTATACTGTATAAATTGATAAAAAAGGTGCCCTAGTGGGTATCTACTCCATTGTCAAATGCCTGAAGATGGAGTGTTTATTAAGTCTGCTGGTAGATCACTCCATAACCTTGCATCCTGGTTGTGAACTATTTATCCCTTTTTACATTAAAAAATGGTTGTTTTGTTAATTTTAACTGTGACATGGAGTGTTAATACTGTGGTGGTATCTCATTCTCATTCTATTCATTAAATCAGAGTCATTGTCTTTGCTTTGTATGTGTATCATAAACTCTTATGCATAACCTAATGTATTAAATGTTGTAAATGTTTGTTTCTGATGTTCCTATATTTTAAATCTATTCTCTACCCATCCTAATGCCCCCAACAAGGTCACATTTGTAAATAAGACTGTTATCTGTATTTCTTACCTAGTAAAAGAATTTCAGTTAAATACCTACATAAATATATGCATACGTACATAAACTGTGATAGCTGTGCTGTGTACCTATGGTACTGTGCATGGTTTAGCACCATTCAACTGGTGCTATTCCATGCACATCCTCTGTAGGAAGGCAGTCAGCTGAGTTTGGTACTGTAGATCACACCTTGTTTGTGCCACCAGTGAAAAATCCCATGGTCATATTTGTAATGCACCTTAGTTGATGGGGAAACACCTCCCATGTGACTAAGGCAGTAATTCATGTATATCTGATTGTTATGTTTTCACCCTGAAATTGTGCCACCACCAATTTTAACTGTACCTAGTGGGATTGTTTCTGCTTATACTCTTGTATGTTCCAGCCTGAAATGTGGAGAACAAAGCAGTCCCTATCATCTGTCAGAATGTCCTATTCATTTGCTGTGCACCATAAGGACCTCCTATCTTCATCTTTTGCAAGCAATGTACTGCCCCATCCACACACACACACATGCCGCAGGTCACATAAAGCATCTTGACTAGATTGACAAGTAATCATTTCAGTCTGTTTAAAAAAGTAATCATTTCAGTCTGTTTAAAAACCTGGATCAATGTTGTTGTTATGGAGAAGGAGGTATGGTCATTTTACTTTTTAATTATATTACATTTATTTTTATTGTTTTCTTGAACAATATGGCACTTCTCTGCAAGAAAAAAAAAGCCTGCATACAGATAATGTTAGGGTCATGTGCAGGTCCCAAACTATCAGGAAATTCAGTGTTAGGGCTCAACAGTCACCAACTCTGCATACCAGTGGATGAAAGGTAGTTCTGTAGATCTTCATAGTACTGCTAGTTGGGTAAAATATACCACAATGCAATGTGTAATGAAACTAATTAACCAATCTGAAACTCCATTACATTGTATCAACAAATATACTGTTAGCGTTTGATTCACATGTTACATATGTGAGCATCTGTCATTAAATGTATGTTAATAAAGGATGACAATTGCAAAAACCTTAGCACTAGCTAGGATCATTGCACAAAGTAACAAACATACGTGCATGGGACATTAATGCAAAAACATCTCATAAATCTTCATGATTGCAGTAAAATTCACCTATGGTTTGAAAGTTTACCCTGAACAGTGTTAATATTACCGTAACTTTGATCCTCTTTCTGAAAACATGAGGTATACCAGTCAATTGTTTAAGATGGAAAGAGAGAGGTAAAGTTAACATAAAGGCCTACATTTTCAAAAGAGATGGGCAGCACATCTCAGAAAAAAATGGAGATGAGATGCCCATCTCAAAACTTGTGCCAAAATTCCATATTCAAAAGGGGCAGATGCACTGCCCAAATCGAGATGGGCTATGGCCAAAGTTATTGTATGTGGCACAAGTACAGTAGAGGGGGCATGCCCATGAATATTCCTCCTAACTGAATATTGAGAGAAGATGGGCCACCCAAGTGCACGAGATGGGCAGCACAAAGTTAGGCATGGAAAAAGCATGCCTAACTTGGTTGGCCACCCACAGGCAGGCTACAGTAGTGCACACAGTAGCACCACAGCCTGCCAGCCACTGCAGCCCTGTGTCACACCCTGATCCACTTCCCAGTGCCCATGTATTGGTGGAAACAACCCCAACCCCATAGTAGAGGGCCTTTCTCCCTGTCTGAACCCTGTTACAGTAACAAAAAGCCTGTCACATCTTTCCATAGTGTAGGGTACCCCCCTCCGTGCCCGATCCCTCACTGTATAACATTATTGTGTCAAAACCCCATTTCCATAGTGTAGTGTCCCCCAACCCCATACCCCAATAACCATGTACATATAATGGAACCCCTGGTTCTATAGCATAAGGTACACCCCTCCTACCCGATCACCATCTGAGTAGCATACCATAGCCAAATCCCCTTTTCTGTCACTGATGGGCTTGTACACTGTACAGTACAGTGCTTGCAAGCTGTGCAGTAGGTGGCTGGGGTGGCAGGGAGAGAAGGGCTGTGGTTGGTGTGGTGGGGTGCCAGGCAGGGTCCTGCCTACATGGGTGGGGGTGGGAGCAACTACACTATGGAAATGTTGGTGAATGGGGATTATTGTGCCGATGGGAGTGTGGATTGGGGACAGGGCTGGGGGACTGGTCAAAATCTAGTATTTATGGAGTGGAATTCTGGTTTGGATAGGGATTGGGGTACTGGGGTGGGGGTCCACTACACTATGGAAAAGGGGATTTGGCCATGGTATGCTACTCGGATGGTGATTGGGTGGGAGGGGGGTACCCTACGCTATAGAACTGGGGGTTCCATTATATGTACATGGGCATCAGGATATGGAGTGGGGTGTGAGGACACTATGCTACTGGCACAGGGTTTTGGCACAATAATGTTAAACAATTGGGGATTGGGTGGGGTGGTTCCCTACACTATGGAAAAAGGGGGTTTGTGATATTTTTTACACAGATGATAATTGGGCAGGGAGGGGGTTCCCTACATTATGGAAAATGGGGCTTGGGATACATTTCAGAATGATGGTGACGTGCAGGAAGGGATGTTCCCTACACTATGGAAGCAAAGGTTTGGGATATTTTGTAAATGGACTGGGATCAGGCTGGGCAGGGGTTCCTATACTACAGCTGAGGGGGAGGTTGTGGCCATACATGGTCATCGTGGAATGGGTCTGGGGCTGCAGGCTGGCCAAGCACACTCTACCAGGTGCAGGAATGGTAATATATGCAAATGGATCCATAATGGGTATGCAAATGGCCCACTTGCACCTTGCATGCCTGATGGCTCCATTTTCATATGCAGGCTGAATATTAGGAGTTTGAAACTGGTGCATCTGGAGATGCGCTGCACATCCCCATTCCCGGTATTCAGCCCATCCCCCTGGATGCACTGGTGCATTGTTGGCTGCTCCAATTTGTGCTGACTGCACAGGTTGCTATATTCAAACAGGATTCGCTATCAAGTGGGATCCCACATCCTGTTTGAATATGGCAATTTTTTTGTGCTGTCCCATTTCTTTGGGCGGTGCAACTAGTTGCCCTGCATATCCCCCTCCATCTGAATATCCTGACCACAGTGTGTACATATCCATCACACACAATTGTTACCTAGGTGTTTTCAGTATTAAATTATGAATTTTATTATTTCATAAAACACTAATGAGAAATGGGCAAATGTAAATGTTTGAAGCACATTATGTAACTATGATAAGATTTCACTGAAATGATGTAGGAAATATTTAGGTGAATTAGTAGTTTATGTATTATTTATATTTGTATTCAACTATCATGATAAAAACAGAAAATAAAGGTGTTACATATTGCCCTAAGGAAACCTTAACATAGTTAAACATATAAAACATCACATTCAAACATTTGATCCATAAACATGACACTGGTAACTGCAATAATGTACTCTAGTATTTGAGGTTCTAACCAAAGCTGTATCTTGAGCTTTAGAACTCCACTGAACATACAGTAAGATCTGTGTTAATGCACACTCTAGTGTAGGGTATTGTTTACATGTATCAATTATATTTTATTATTATTACACCATAATTTGGACTACAAGCAATCAGTTATAGTCTAGGCCACCAATTTAAGGAGATTCAAATAGAAAAATGTTGGTTTCCAAATTTAATATTCTGGGCCCACGCCAGTAATTTGTAGTATAAGTTCCAGATTTCTCAGGATTCTAATGTCTAGCTTTTAGTAAGTAAATATTCAGAATAAAAAAAGCTAAACATTGAGCAAATAAACTACAGCCAAATAAAAATAATACAAGAAATAAATCATAGAAAAATTCATGGTCTGTGTATTTATCACTCTGGCGTAACATTGTAAATTTCCTGCTGGTATTTGTTTTTATCATGGGAAGACTGTCCAGATTTTGGGATTATGCTGTTTTTTGTTTCCCCAGAGAAAACTGTAAATCAGTAGCCTTGAGTCTAGTATATATATAATACCTCATGGAAAGGATGGAAGGTTTGATACCTTATATTGGATCAAAAAGTGTCTTGTAAAAAGGTGGAATTATATACAAGCTTTCAGGGCCACACAGGTCGCTTCTTCAGGTGAATAGCAAAAATGAGTAACATAAGCAGTATTTATATCCACTGTGCAGCAATTAAAAATCAGGAAGTGAAGTAGGAAGGTGACAAAGGGGACTAGAGATGAAAGTCTAAGATGCAAAATAAAAACATGAGAAGAAATGGGAAGGGGAGAAGAAATGGGAAGGGGGCTAAGTAGGAACAGGTCAGAGGGAGATGAAAGGGAGCTAAAGGGAATACAAAAGCATGCAGATAGGATCTGAGATCAGAGGCTAGCTTTAGGGTAGAATAGACAGGATATGCCTGAAAGATGTATGGAAATCAAGAAATTAGGAGAAACAAAAGATCAAAGACCTAGATAAACAGAATGTGAGGTAGTATGAACACAGGTGTGAAAACAAGAGGGAGTGGGTGGAACTGAGCTAAGGAGTTAATGGAAGAGGCAGGGAAGATGTGAGGTATAGGTAAAAAAACAAATCAGGCAGAACTCAGAGAAAAAAAAATTATAATAAGAGAAATACAGAACCAAAGAGTGATAAATGATGACATGATTTAGTACACAATAAAAAAGAATTACAGTTTACCATAATGTGTCATGAAACCAATGTCCAGAAATGTTAAATTTAAATTGTTTAATATGTTTCAATTCCCATGTCCTTCTGTCCTGTGTGTTTCTGAAGTTGCCTCTAAGTATCAAGACAGATAAATCCAAGAGAGAGTGATCTGTTTGTGAAAAATGGTTTCCTACTGGAGTGCTGATAATCTGGTTTACTATTGTGTGATGGTGGTGATTCATCCTGGTTTTCAGTGGTTGGCTCGATTCTCCAATATAGCAACAATTTGTGCACTTCTTGCATTGAATTAGGTAAACCACATTGCTGGATTGACATGTGTAGGATCCATTAATTTGTATTATGTTGTTCTGGCTTGTCTTAATGGTGGTCTGTGTGCATATGTGGGTGCAGGTCTTACATCTTGTCATGTTGCATGGTGCTGTCCCTCTTGTTTTCTGGTTATTTTGATCTGCTGGGAGTTTGTTATGAATTATTATGTTCGAGAGGCTAGGGGGGCTGCTTATAGGAAATGACAGGTGGTTCAGGGAAGATGTCTTTCAGTGTTTCATCTTCTCGCAGCATGGGTTGTAGCTTTTTGACAATTTCCTGAAGGGGTTTCAGCTTGAGGCTGTAAGTGACCACTAGGAGTGAGCGGTCAGTTTGATGTATTTGGCTGTATTCCAGCAGATAGTCTCATGGTATTTGTATGGCCCGTTCAAATTCTCTGTCAATTTGTCTTGGAGAGTGGCCCTGCTGAATTAGGGAATTCTGAAGTGTTGAGAGCTGTCTGTCTCTTGTTCTCTCATCAGAGTAGATTCAATGGTATCGGATCGCCTGACTGTAGAGTACAGATTTTTTTGTATGATTTGGGTGGAAGCTGGAATTATGCAGGTAGTGGTGTCTGTCAGTGGGTTTTCTGTAAACAGCAGTTTGTATATGTCCATTTTTAGTGATACTGACTGTGGTGTCAGGAAAATCTATGCTGGTGGTGGAGTATTCAATAGTGAGATTTATGGAATGATGGAAGTTGATAAAATCATGATGGAATTAGACCTTTGATCTTTTGTTTCTCCTAATTTCTTGATTTCCTTACATCTTTAAGGCATCTCCTGTCTATTCTACTCTAAAGCTAGCCTCTGATCTCAGATCCTATCTGCATGCTTTTGTCTTCCCTTTAGCTCCCTTTCATCTCCCTTTGACCTGTTCCTACTTAGCCCCCTCCCTATTTCTTCTCATGTTTTTATTTTGCATCTTAGACTTTCATCTCTAGTCCCCTTTGTCAACTTCCTACTTCACTTCCTGATTTTTAATTGCTCCACAGTGGATATAAATGCTGCTTATGTTGCTCAGTTTTGCTATTCACCTGAAGAAGGGACCTGTGTGGCCCTGAAAGCTTGTGTATAATTCCATCTTTGTACAAGACACTTGTTGGTCCAATATAAGGTATCAAACCTTCCATCATCCCCTGTTTTGCAATGACCAATATGGCTGGAATCTTTTTTATAATACCTCATGAAATTTAGGTAATGTGTTTCTTTTTTGCTTATGCAAGATAGTAACATTTCATCAAATTAGTTAGTTGATTTGGAAACAGTATTTCCAGTATATTTAACACAACTAACAATGATATAAAAACTTACTATCTTGCTTCCATGGGACATGCAGAGTAGAGATGCAGCAAAGTTTAATTATGCCAGTGAAGTTAGGGCAAAGTTGCCCACTCCACGTCATCAAACACTACAGGAAGTTCCCATGAAATCACACCACTTAGCCTTATGGTAACTTCGCTCTTATGACTTCACATTACGCTCACTTTGTGTTCACTTCATGTTGTTTTCTGTGGAACGTGAAGTGAGTCATAATAGAAACAGCCCACAGATCACATGTGTTACAGTCTGTTGGTCACATGGCTCAGGCAGGAAGTTAATCAGGCTAGAGAATGAAAGACTTTCACTTTCTCCTTACCTAATGTGGAAGAAATAGGTTTTGTGACAGAGGAGAGAGAAATATATTGCTTAAATCTGCTAACCATATGACTTTTTTTTGTTAATTAGATGTGTTTTTTATATTTTGATTGCCTCTTGCATTGAGTCGTGCACCTATTTTCAGTACAGTAGTTCACTGTTACTTTTTGTGTGTGTGTGTGTGTGTGCGTGCTGTGTGTGTGAGAGACAGAGAGTAAAATTAAGAGAGTCACCTTTGGTGGAAGGAGAGGAGAGCATATGAGGATACAGATGTGTGGTGGCACCCTGCGTCTGAACAGGAGCACATTATCATCATGCAAGTGGTCCCCTCCTTGATGCAGGAGGTAGTGGTGCCATGGAAGCATCCCCACTGGTGACACCACCTACTACTAGTTCCCCCACCACCTGCCATGGCCCCTGCATCAGTGGCTCAGCAGCAGCAGTAGCAAGAAGTGATAGAGGAGGTGCAGCAGTCTCATGAGCAGCAGCAGATTTCTCCCCCCCAATTGTGCAGCAGCAAATATCACCTGGGTCCCCCCACCTGTGTCTGATCCTTCCCACACCTCTGTTGTGTGGACTTTTTTCAGTTCAGTGCCTGGTGTTGATGATCCAAGTGTCGTGAAGTGTAATATCTCTGGTGGGAAAGTGAAACAAGGGTTGCTGTTAGGAGAATGGTGCTTGTAAAGTCCCAAAAGAGTTCAATCAAGGCAGAAAGGACTCAGCACTCCTTGCCAAACACAAAGTATACATATACCACCAGATTTCATAATTTAAAGATTTATTATGGTGAAAACAAGCAATATATCTGGTGTAGCCTAAGGAGACTACCACAGACCAATGTTTCACACTCAGACTGAGTTATTTCCTGAGATGCACTGCTTTATGTGTGCACCCACTCTTCATAAGTGTGCCCCCAGAAATGGCATCTGTCACAGTGTCCCAAAAATGCCAGACTCCAGAAGAAGAGAAATAACATGATAATATTTTTAGAATATTCTCAATTATTTTCTGAGATGCACTGCTTTATGCGTGCACCCACGCCACATAAATGTGTCCCCAGAAATGTCTGCTGTCACAGTGTCCTGAAAATGCCAGATTCCAGATGAAGAGAAATAACATGATAAAATGTTCAGAAAATTCTCAATTATTTCCTGAGAAGCACTGCAATATGTGTGCACCCACTCCCACAACTATATGGTACCTGCTGATACTCATGTACTTCTATCTTCTGCTGCCTGTGCTGACTGGGCTGATGCACAGTGTTGTGCCAAATGATGATAGCCACAGATAACCATTGTGTGAACAATGATGTGATGATGCAGTGCCAGTCAGAAAGTCTACTGCACTGGCTGTTACATGATGTCCTATGTGTGTGTGTATGCACATATTACCATTGGTAAATTACTGTATCATACACGCTCATGTTTCTACAGAGAACCATATGTTAAATATATACATACATGTAATCGTTGCTGTTTTTTCTCTCACAGGTCACCCAGTCATACTTCGGTTGCACATTTTTTTGGCTTGCTAAGGAATTTGCTGTAGGAAAACTGTCAAGCCAGGAAAGGTAAGTATTTCTTTTTTGAGGGGGTATCATTTGGAAGCAAGTTTTGTGAATGGTTCTGTTTTGACTTCTTTACAGGTTTTCTGTGTATCCTCTGGATTCATTCCAGTTGCATGTGTTCTTATTTGAAGAAAGTACCGAAGGCAGCACACAGCACCAAAATGTTACCTGCAAACAGATGAAGAAGAAATAATTATTAGTTCATTGCACTAACACATTCTGTTCTAGCAAAGTGTGGCAGTTACTGTCTGTTACATCCTGCTTAACAGATACCAAGCTATTAGTAAATCACACCAAGTCCAAATAACAAGTTTAGTACGTGTGACATGCACTGGCCCAGTGTCCTACCTTAAGTTACATTCCAAGATGTCTTGTCATGACCTGGATAAAACTTTGTTCAGCCCCAAGGCATGCTGAAGTAAGCCAGTGACTGATGTGCACGAAAAATATATTATCTGCTGTACATGTCACCTACTTTGTATGATTTACACTGGCTTGAAAAAATGAAATACCTAAAAGAAGTGATGAAATAAGATTGATATACTTACCTGAAACTGATATCTTATAGGTAGTTGTAGACAGTACTGCAGTCATCCTGTCTTCCAGTCCGTTACACTGTTTGAAACTGGAAATCTGTAAATAAAGAAAAAAAATTGACTGTATATGTTTCTCAAGCGCATCTCTAAAATGTTAAAGGAAGCATTCACACAGCTCAAGAAAATTCTATAGCATGACAAATTAGTACATACTTACTGTAAACTACTGATAATAAGAAGCATGGTGGCTGTGGCGGGATGCGGGCTTCTTCTGCAAGGTCCTGGTCACAGGAACACATTCCCTCTCACTGTCATAGCAACTGGTAGCTTTGGCTGGCAGGTGGTTACTTCTGGTCATTGGCACAGGAACACATTCTCTCTCCCTATTAGACAGATTGGTGGCTTTGGCTGGCTGCAGGTTACTTCTGGTCTTGGGCACAGGAAAACATTCTCTCTCCCTATTAGACAGATTGGTGGCTTTGGCTGGCTGTGGGTTACTTCTGGTCATGGGCACAGGAACACATTCTTTCTCTTCCTATTAGACAGATTAGTGGCTTTGGCTGGATGTGGGTTAATTTGGGTCATGGGCACAGGAATACATTCTCTCTCCCTATTAGACAGATTCGTGACTTTGGCTGGCTGGAGGTTACTTCTGGTCAGGGCCACAGGAACACATTCTCGCTCACTGTCAGACAGACTGATGGGTGGCTGTATATGGTGTGTTACAGTCTTTCAGTGTCACACAGGAGGAAGATATCTTTAAATGGCAGGATTTAAGTGGCTACCACCTACTACAAATGGAAAGTTGTGTTTAAGAAGCTGACTGTGTTTGCTAATGACAGTACACATTCTGTTAAAGAGCAGGTACCCACTGTCAGGTACCCAGCCCCCCTCTCACATATATAATAGCTGACCTGCTCCACTATTGAGGGGTATTAAAAATTACATGCCCTTCCCTCCAGTTACAAAGAATGTGCACCCCCATAAAAACAGAGCAGTGCCTGACTTGCCCCCAGAGATGTACCCCCAGCCCCCTTTTGTGTTGTCAGAAAATGAATACTGAGTGTGCATTCCATTAACCTGTATGTATGTGATATTACTGTGGCATTTAATACTATTTAGAGATGCCATGTATAAAAATAAAAGCAGCCGCTGTAGTACCAGCCACATTTACTGGAGTGGTTGCTTTCATTTTTCCAAGTGGCAACTCTAAATAGTACTAAAAGTCATTGAAAACATGGCACCAATACAGGTCTATGGAGCACACATGCATCCTTCCTTTTCTGACATCACAAATGGGGGCTGGGGGTACATCCCTGAAGCGAGTCAGACACTGCTCTGTTTTTATGGGGGTGTGCACATTCGGGGTGCTTTAACTTTATAATTGGTGTGAAGCACATGGAATTTTTAATACCCCTTAGTAGTGGAGCAGGTCAGCTATTGTATATGTGTGAGAGGGGCTGGGTACCTGACAGTGGGTTCCTGCTCTTTAAGTGGAATCAGAAGATATACCAAGGTGAAGGTAAAATGGAATGATTGTGATGGGGCATTATTTGTGCAAATCTATAATTATGGAATGAGACTGAGTCAAGAACACTGGTTTTATTTTATGAAAACCAAAGAATGTACCATTAATAAAATGTGACAGTCTTTCAAACCGTTAACTTAAATACCAGCAACATCCACCTCATCCTCATCAAACAGGAAGCTGCCCTCACAGTCATCAAGGTCAGAATTGTACCCACTAGGGAATTCTTTGTCTTTGACTGCATTGTCAACTTCAATGGTCGACTATTTGATGCTGCCAGCAGGATGATCTGCTTCTCCCACATTATCAGAACAACCATCATCATGACAGGGTATGAACACAGATGTGGTAGTTCAAGGTGGTATGTGACCTTCATTCATTTTTATGAATGTCAGCATGCTGACATTTGTTGCAAGAGGTTGGTACAGTGGTCACAAACTATTGTCCCCGCAGAACTGAATATCCTCTTCACACATACACTGTAGGTTGAGCTGGTCAGGTTCTTCAGTGCCACAGAAGTGAGGTCTGGCCATTCATTCACATTTCCACTCCAGTACAGTAGTGGATTGTCAATTACTGACAGATGCCTTTTTTCAGTCAAGTATGAGTCAACCTTTCTTTGTGCTGCATGCAGTTCTGTTGTTGACTCATCCTCAGGTTCACCGCATTCATCGATGTCACAGATTCCCACTTGGGACAAGGCACCCCAAAGTGAGTTAATGGCAACCGGTTTTGTTGACATCCCACCTGGACCCACAGCTGCCTTACTGGATGTGGCTAGCAGTCCACAGTGACTTCAGTCTTGTTATGCTGTAGTTTGCTGAACCTGGCATGTGACTTCTGTGCCCCATGAACCAATCGCACCAGTTGTCCACTGAGATTTTTAACCTGTTCAGGCCCTCCCTCCAGTTAGGATGCCATTCCACATTTGTATCATGGGTCCAGCATTGTTGCTATTTTGAATTCGGCACTTTGCAGGTTACTTGTTATGTGGCAATTGCAGTCCAATACTGTCAGCATGTGTTCAAGTAACACACTGCTTGAACAATCTCCGAACACATCAAGGCTGTGCTGCAGATTCAACAAAGTCTTCCTCAGCACCAGCAGCAGTGGAATGGCTTGGCTTATGAAGGCAGTGTCACCACTCACTGCCTGTGTGTCATGTTCAAAGGGCTTCAAAACTGATAACACCGAGTCCATGAGGTGCCACTGTTCTGCTGTCATAGACATCGAGGCCCCAGAAGTGTCATGGCTAGTGTACATGACTAGGTATTCCGTGATGGCTTTGTGCTGTTCATACAACCTCTCTGCCATGTACAGTCACATTCCAATGCGTGACAACTTCCAGCTTGAGGCAGTGCTGAGGGAGGCTGTTTTGAATCTTCAGCTGCTGAAGTTGGTCACAGGCTATTCCAGTGCAAGAAAAGTGTGCACAGATGTTGTGTGCAACTGTAAACATTTCCTTGATGTCAGGGTGCTGCAGAAACTCCTGGACCATGAGATTTAAACAGTGGGCCATGCATGGAACCCAAACAAGGCCACCATCGATGATACATTTCATCAAGTTTGAGCTATTGTCACTGGCTGTAATGCCAGCTTTCAGGGACAGGGGGTTCAGACACTCATCAATTTCTGTCAGTAGCAAGTCAAGCATTTGTTCACCAGTGTGGGAACCGTCCACACTGCACATTGCAAGTGTTGCATGTTGTCAAATTCCAGGAATGTTGCCACCACAACAGTCTGCCTTACTACACTAATTTCCAATACAGCCAGCACAGAAAACTCCCAGGACCTGCACCCAGTGTGCAGTAGTACATAAATATGAACTGCCTGCTGTTTTGCCACGTGTTCACATATCCATACTTAACTGGATAAATGGTGAGGAGAAATACTGAAGGGCATGTTTTACAGATGTTGTCACAGTCCGGTATAACTCTGGGACAGCACAGGTGGAAAAGTATGTCTTGGATGTGACTTTCCATTTGAGACAGGTGCGTGCCTCAAAATGCTGGAATCTGGAATTCTCCATAAAGGAGAAGGGCAACAGGTTAATTGCCAGCATTTTCACTACAGCAGCGTTCAGTTCATGAGACACTTCATGATTGGGTGGGTATTTCAGGTTCTGGGTAAAAATACTCTACAACATGGGCTGAGTTGTTACCCATTTTGCACGTGGTGTGCCAAATGGCTCTGCTTTCTGAATGGATATGGGTGGGGTGCTTTTGCTGTGTGATGAAGAGGGGTGCACAGGTGACACTGACAAGTCCACAAATAATGTTATTTTGTCTGTTTTAAGCATGGGGTTAATGGTGAACTAGAAATACTGCTGCAGAGGTCACCACCCCTGCTGCTAGTCTGACCACAACTTGACAACAATTCAAAATCATCATCCTCCTCATGCCTGTAGTAATCCTGTTAAAAGTCCTGTAGTAAAGCTGTTATTTCACCACTACTACAGACATGGTTACTTGGGCTAAATTCAGACATGAAAGGGAATAAAATGCTTATTAAGGTGGATGAGGGTGAATGCTCCACTATTGCATTAGTTCCCCTCTGGTGCTGAGTCCACAGTGCCATGTGCCAGTTCTTCAAATGTGTATGCTGGCCCCCAGTGCCCAGATGACTACCCTTTTCACCACGTCTGACATGCGCTTGGCAAAGCTGGCAGATTGCCACTGCTTCATCACTTGGATCTTGTACAAAAAAATCTTAAACGAGGGATTTTGATCCCCAAATTTTTATTTTAACAGGTCTCTGATGCTGCAGATTAGGTGCCAGTTTTTTTTGACAATGACATGGGGGGTGTACTGCTACATGATTTCTGTTACTGGCCATACTTGGGCTCTACCAACCTATCACTATTTATGATGACTACTACTGGGTCACCATCATCAACAGAAACTGCTACATAACAACTTTGAAGAGGTGGTGATTTAACACTGACAGACTGAGACTGTTTGCATACAGCCACCTATAATTTCTTTTTCTCCAGTTACCAACTGGGGTCACTAAAATCATCATCATATTCCTCATCTGCATCCATAATGTCAGCTTGAATGCTGTCTTGTGCAGAACAAGTACCAACCACAGCATCGTTATGATCATACAATATTTTTTCTCCAACATTTGATGGGTTGGATGGCACAGGCATGACCTCATCAACAGCAATGGAAACATGAGATTGTGATGACTCTTTGTTAGCATCAGAATCATGTTCAACTAATGTGGGGACAGGGATGTGGACATCGGGGGGGAGTGTGATATCTACTACACTCTGACTCACGGTCACGGCTTTAGGCTCCACAATATTTGGGAAACCAGTTAACTTGTTGCCACAGGTTGAACCTGGAGCAATACTCATGCCATCAGACAATTTCACTACCACCAACTGGGACAACAGCATCTCCAACCATGATTGAAGCTATTGATTGCGCTGTGAGAAATGTAGTCAGAGAAATCCCTTTACTGGCAACAACTATGCACTTCTGCTGCATATTCCCACCACAGCCATGGCCACTCTTGCCACTGGCAGCAGTGCCATGGCCAGACACATCTTTGCATGCACATCTCTTTGCAGGCATTTTTGGGGATTACACAGAAAATTCACAACAAATTGAGATTTCTGAAATTCAGGGTGGATGGGGAGCCAAAAAAACAACTGTGGCTTACAGATGCAGAAGGCACTAAACAGATGCAATCGCACAGACACAGATTGCATGCTATAAAGAAGCGCAGTCGCACAGGCACAAAAACACTTTAACCAGTGTTCACACTAATCAAAAACTGGAAAAATAAATTATACCTTTTGACAGTGGAAGAGGGGCCACTGCAGTAGTAGTTCACTATCTAGATAGAATTAAGCAGTAAAAAATGCCACAGATGGATAACCAATTCAAAGTGCGGTGATTACTGTGTGGCACAATAAAATATGTCTGACTTAGTGGCATACACACACACTCATACACTACAGGTAATGCACAGAAAATTTAACAGTGCAGTGCACTATATAACCAAATATTTTAAACAGAATAAAAAATATGCACTGCACCACAACAAACAGAAAATAATTATCAACAAACTCTAGTCAGAGCAGATACGGCTGCACCGATTTCTTACCTGTCCCAGTATGAGAGCAGTGGCAGCATGGCCTGTAGTGCACTGGAACACCAGCGGCGAGCAGTGGAGTACTGGTGGCGACATCATAGATGGTCATGGAGCCTCAGCGAGCAGTTGCCCTTCCAAAGATGGTGGTGGCAGCGACACTGCACATGCATGATACTTGCACATGCACAGTGAATGTGGAAGTGCACCTATGAAGTAGTGCACTGTGGGAAGGGGGAGCTCATTCAGCAGAAGAGGATTCCATCATGAAGGAAAGCTTCAGAACAGTAAGGACTGTCATGATGTTGCTGAAGCACCGTAGGGGAACACAGGGTTGCTTTCTGGAGCCAACCCCCTGTTCTCCTATGATGATGGCATAACATCTGTGGAACACCACCCACGCAGGCGTAAAAATCACTAAAGCCCATGTGACCTGCTATCCCTTAAATCAATGAAAATTCACCTCACATAGCAATAAACAGGTGAAGCAAAGCAAAGTCCATTCAAATCAATGTCACTTAACTTTAAAATTAAGGGATGGCATTAAAACAAGGTGAAGTAGTGTGATGTCCTTTGAAACAATACAGTTTGCATTCCTGTTTTGAAGGCTGAGTAATTCACTTCATGTTGTGGAGCACTAAGCAGATTGAGGGACAATACGTGAAGTGCTCAATGTAGCAAAGCGGGAGCACTTCACCCATCTTTAATGAAGAGTTAGGGTCTCGGTGACTCTGATTCTGCATTCCTTGACATGTTATGTTTTGCTGTGGATGCTAAACTTATCTTCATGTTGTTGTTTTTTTTTTTTGCAACGAATATTCAGTAACGCAGCAGAATGCCATTAATACAGACAAAAGGATTAGTTATATTGGGAGAAAGGCAGGAACAAGGATATGAAGATGGAAGAGGGCAGATTAATGCATTCAATAAAGCAATAAGGAAGTAAATAAATGTCAGATTATACAATAGATGCCATCAAGGATTCCAGATATTTACAGATGTTTTACAATATCTTTAAAGGTACAGTCTCTGTTGGTAATCACATCTGCTTAGAAGTTCTTTAGTGAAGTTGGTCCCTGATGAAGGTAAAATAAGAACCAAGAACAGGGGTAATTCTGAGCAAAAACACACACACACACAAAAAAAAACAAGACATCTCTTGAGTATTAGTTGCTTTTTATTTAAATACCCTAACATTTCACCATTTACAGTATGGTTTCTCAGAGGACACTGCAGTTCAATAGAAACATGAATAAATATACTTCCATTATAACACTAAAAAGAAATTACTGCCCAATATGCACAGTACCAGTACTCTTTTGTGCCCCTAGTTTTTTATGCTCAGTATTATTTCACAAAAATGTACAGCATCCACACCTCATTATATTCACTTCATTCTGCAGGGACAAAAAAATGTGTAAATGCCATGTATTGGCATGTTTAGACACACATAACTAACACCACACTTTTTTTCAACTGTGCAGCTAATTGCTACTATTACTTCTTCCCAACCTGTAGGGTTCTTGACTGCTGTCTGAAGGATGCTGTACTAATGCAGTGTTATCTCTCTGTTTTTCTACAATGAAACAATAAGAAAAGCATTGCACGAAACATAATCATTCATGTAAATAATGTTTTCTAAAAGCTTTCACCATTAGCCACCACTGTTAACACCAACTCACTCAGTTACCTTAGTTTCCAAGACAGTATTATTGCTCTGAATTGCATGGGGGGAGGGTGCAAAAAGGAGATAAAAGATGGACAGCCTCTTAGTACAGTACACATTTAGTAGAAAGTCTTTTTATAATTATTTTGTGCTACTGTGTTATTCTCTTTAATGTGGTACTTGTTTTGTATTAGGCAGATAGGTAGTCCTTCAATTGCTTATTTTATGATAAGTTTGATATGTGGTAAAATTAAGTTTACATATTATCATCTATAGTATAATTTGCCATATGGCTTAGAAATGTGATTGTAGACAGTAAGGGTTAGGATCAATAAAATACAAATAAAACCCATGGTAGGTATCTAGAAAAGTAGATTTAACAGGTATGCAAATATTTTTATAAACTGTACCTGAAACTATCTTTGTGGAAAACAAATCATTGCACTGCTGCTTAAAACACATATCTCCAGTCAGTGGCCAATAGTGTCCCATTCTGAAAGGTCATGCTGCATTGACTACGGATGCATGATGTTCTGTAATTAAGTCAGCCAATATTGATCTGTTCTATAAGGGGTTGTGCTGTATTGACTCCATTGCCTTGACTCCCTTTACTTAAATCATCCTATAGTGCCCCATTCCATAAGAGTTTGTACTGTAGTGACCACTGCTGCCTGATACAGTACTTAAATTAGCCTGTAGTACTTCATTCTATAAAGGGTTGTGCTGTAGTGACTACTGCTGTCTAACTCCCTGTTCTTAAATCAGCCTATAGTGCTCCATTCTATAAAGGGTTGTGTGGCAATGACCTTCTGACCCTCTTTACTTAAAATCAAAATACATCACTTCAAACCGTGCCTCATTACTACAGTACTTAGGGTTTGTGTAGTTGCAGAGAATGCCCTACCACAAACTATTGGTACTACTTAAATCATAGTCTACCTCCACTCAGCCTATTAGTGGACCACATAAATTACATTTCTATTGCCTATAAGGGGTTGTTTTAATTAAGTACCCCTCCCACTGAATTACTATACTTAAATCACAATCTGTCAAATGCTGTAAATCAGTGCTGTAACACCAGTGTGCTTAGGGGCTGAGGAATCGCAGTGCTCCCTTCATGATTTTGGTACATAATCACAATCCATCTCCAGTCAGTCTATAGTGCCCCATCCTAACTACTGTTTATAAGGGGTTGTACAGTGCAATAATTGACCCAGCTAACTCTTTATAGCACTTAAATCAGAATCAGTCCAGTCAAACAGTGTAGTCTGTTCAGTGAACTACAAAAAGCACATACTATATAAAATGGACAAGTTTATTATAATATGGTCAAAGCAAAGTGAAGTACGCGACAGTTCAACACCAACATGAAACATAGTAGGATATGAGGCAACTGTAGCAAATTCAGTTTCAAATGAGGAGGAAACAGCTGCAGCACAAGTTGATATTGACATGGATATGGTTGAAAATTAGTCATGTAACAGCAGCAGTATTCTATCTGGAAAAGAAAAATCCAGCCAGGATTCAATAGTAGTCTCCAATAAAAAAGGCAGAACATTTCCAGAAGGGTGGCATGATCACTTTAAATGGATAACATATGAAGAAATCAAAAACAAATTTACTGTTCACTCTGAAAAGAGGCAAGAGTGAATAAAAAAACTACTAACATTTTCTACAAAGGTGCTTGGCACAAGGTGACTGAAAGATTTGAATCGCATGAGAAAACAGGCTGTTACAGTGAGTTGTAATGAAAATGCAGTGCAGACAAAATATGTGTGATATTATGTCTGAGGCTAGTAGACAATCAGCTGGAGATGCAAGTGTTGTACTTTTGAAAATTATGACATCTTTATGATTCTTAGCCAGACAGAACTTGCTTTTAGAGGCCATGCAGATGACAGTTCAAATTATATGCAATTGCTGAATGTGCGAGCCATTGAAAGTCCTCAGTGGCAGAAGTGGTTGTTAAGGGATAGCTTCAGGTAGTTGCCTCTTGACATAATGAATGAAATGTGAGATATTATGGGAAAGAATGTGCAAAACAAAATTGTTTCCCAAATCAAAACAGATCATTATTTTTCTGTAATGATGGATGAAACAACAGACATCACTGTTCATGAGCAAGTCACAATATGTTTTCAGTTTGTCAATGAAGATTTCTGTGTAGAAGAAGCATACGGTAAATAGGATTTCATGAAACACCAGAAGTAGATGCCTCTACAATATTCAGTGTTCTGAAAGATGTTCTTTCACAGATTGGCCTAGATTTACATAAGTGTAGGGGTCATCGTTATGATGGGGCAGCTACTCCACCAGGAATTGTTCTGGAGTGCAAGATAGGACAAAGGATGTGCAGCCAAGGTCCCATTTCTTGCATTGTTTGTTACATTCTTAGAACCTTGTAGTACAGGACTGCATGACTCTCCCAAAAGGCTACTTTTTAAAAACATACAAGGTGGTATGGAAGACATTCGGCCTGACCCTTCACAAACTTTTTCTCCAACAAGATAGACAGTCAAGGCAACAAGCTTAAATTCAATTCTAGAAAACTACACTGTATTATTAGAATTTCTTGACAGTATATCCTTAGAACATAACTAGGAGCCTGGGGCAAAAGCAGGAGGTTTCTTGGCACACTATCAATCTTTTAAAGGATTTTTCATCTTGAATCTTCTCCTAAATGTTTTCACTTATTGTGACAGCATAAACACTGCCCTTCAGAAAAGTTTTCAGTTTCTAAAAGCAAATCTTATGATACAAACTCTTATTGATACCATTTGACAATTTCTGGAGCACAGTAGAAGACAAAGCAGAGGAACTATAGATAGACAGACTTTCTCATCAATGCAAGGTTCAGTGATGATAGACAATGGCTCAGAATCAGTTACCTATGCGCCTCTAAAAAGCCACTTCTGGAGAGTATCTTTCCAAGTCATTGGCAAGGACATGATGCCTCCATATTATTGGATGCACAGAAAGAATTGTGGAATCCCATAGGCTGGGCAGAATTTCATTAAGTCCCAATGGTGCAAAGCAGAACTCACATTTGTTCATGGAATGTCTGTGATCACAGTGACACAATGCATGGCTCCTACTAAAACTTCCTACCACTGCCACCAAGTGCTGTTTTTCTGAGAAATACTGTAAAGGGAAAAAAATGCAGTCTCGAGAACAGAGAAGCTGCTTTCATATCTGGGTCACCAATTGGTACCGGAATGAAAAAAAAAAAATCCTGTCCTTTTAGTACTTTACGTATTCCAACAAGATTTCTAATCAAATATAGACTACTCAAAATAGTAACATTTTGTTGCGGTTTGTAAAGGTTGTACAGTCAAGATGTGTGTAGGCAAAACATTTTTAGGTTGTGGTATGGTAACATTAAAAAGTAGGCAAGTGGGATGCATAATCAAATAAAATAGCTACTGTAACCATCACTCAGGCAGCTCAATACAGCCCTCCCCACTTAGCGTGTGTTGTATGTTTGAGCTGGGTATGAGGGCAACTGAGCCGACATTCCATCATGCAAGGACTGACTCCAATTCATGGACCACTCAATGTTATAATTAGAAAAAAGCAATACAGCACCTCACACCAGGCATCTTGGAGAGTCTCATTGGAAAACAGGAAGTTACCTGCACTCAAACAAAATTTATTATAGCCATCCAAAAAACAAATTAATAAATGTCATTTATTCATGTAGGCCAATACAGCCCACCTCACTCCAAATTGTTTTGACCAGATACAAGTTCTGCTGTACTGATGATCCAGTGCACTGTAAAAGTGCTGACTATTTTGATTACAGAGAAAAAAGAAATACAGCACCTCACGCCAGCTGTCTTCATGCCTGTAAAGTTCTTTGCATCTAGGTGAGTGCTAGCATGGATCCTATGATCTTGGGGGCACACACCACAGCACTGTGAGCCTTTAGCTAGTTTTGGGGGAACTGACTTCTTTAATTTTTCTGTCCACTTTGAATGCTAATATACAATATATAATGATGTGGATACTAGTGTGATCTTTTCATAGTGCAAATGCTACTCTCAGGGTTTTGGTGGGAGGCTGGCCATGGGTCAGTGGGGAACTGGCCATGGGGTGTAGGGAGTTGGGGAAGGGGAACTTGGCTGTGTTGGGAGGAACTGGCTGTGGTAGGGGGACTGGCTGTGTGTGTAGGGGGAGCTGGTTGAGAGTCCATGTGAGTGGGGTGGAGTTGGCAGTGTTGGGGGGGTGAGCCGGCTGTGTGGGTGTGTAGGGGATGCTGGTTGTGTGTTGGGAGTCATGCATGCCTGGGAAGACAAACTTCATTGAGCCAGAGAGCTGACTGTGTCTTAATGGGGGAAGCTGGGTGTGACTAGGGAAGATTGGAGCTGGACATGTGTGTGTGTGTGTGTGTGTGTAGGTGGGGAACTAGCTGTATCAGGGTAAAGGAACTGGCCATGTGTGTAAGAGGGAGCTAGAGAAGAGGCTGTCCATGTTTGTGAGGTGGGGGTAGCTGGCCATAAGTGAGGTGGGGTGGAGCTGGCTTTGTCGGGGATATGGAGCTGGGTGTGTGGGCAGGTAGATGGCTGTGTTGAAATGGGGGAGCTGGTCATGTGTGTAGGGGGGAGCTAGAGAAAGAGATGGTCAAGTGTGTGGGGTGGGTGGAGCGGTTTGTGTCAGGAGGTGAAGTAAATTATCCTTACAGACTGTTCCCTCCTTGAGTATAGCACAGCCAAGCCATTTTTAACCCCAGGTGGCCCTACACCTTCCTGAGTGCTGCCCTCTGCACTTGCACATCATCAGCACCACATAACTGATGCACAAAGCTAATTAAATAGTATGTTTCCTACTTACATAGTTAGTTAGAGAATCCATTCCAGGAGCAGCACATTGCTTTAGAGACACCTCCTCATGTGTCCACAAAGCCTTTCTTAGTCATGGTCACATGAAATTAGGCATGACTGTTGGGCAGGTGGAGTAGACTCTGTTTGGTGGGTGGGGGAACAGACTGTGTATGGTGTGTGTGGGCAGTGGACTATGTTTGGTGCGTGGAGGGAGCAGACTGTATTTGAGTAGGGTTGTGAACTGTGTTTGGTGGATGGGGAGTGGACTGTTTGGTGGTTGGAGGAGTGGACTGGTTGGTATGGGAAACAGACTGTGTATGGCGGGTGGGGGGAGTGAACTGAGTTTGGTGGGTAGTGGGGAGCAGACTGTATTTGGTGGGTAGGGGGATCTGACTATGTTTGGTGGGTAGGGGGAGCCGATAGAGGTTGGTTCGAGGGAGCTGACTGTGCTTGTTGGTTGGGGGTAGCTGACTGTGTTTGATCCATGGGGAGGGCTGACTGTGTTTGGTGGGTAGATGGGAGCTGACTGTGTTTAGTGGGTAGGTGGGAGTCAACTGTCTTTAGCAGGTGGGGGGAGGTAACTGTGTTTGGTGGGTAGGTGGAGTGGACAGTGTTTGGTGGGTAGGGGGTAGCCAGCTGTGTTTGGTGGGTAGGGAGAAGCAGACCGTGTTTGGTGGTTAAGGTGGAGCAGACTGTGTTTGCTGGGTATGGGGGAGATGACTGTGTTTTGTGAATAGGGAGGAGTCAACTTTGTTTTGTGGGTAGGGGAGAGCTGACTGTGTTTGATGGGTAGGGAGGAGTTGACTGTGTTTGGTGTATAGAGGGGAGATGTTTCTGTTTGGTGGGTATGGAGGAGATGACTGTGTTTTGTGGGTAGGGAGGAGTCAACTGTGTTTGGTTGGTAGGGGAGAGCAACTGTGTTTGCTGGTTAGGGGATAGCTGATGGTTTGGTGGGTAGGGAGGAGTCCACTGTGTTTTGTGGGTAGGGAGGAGTTAACTGTGTTTGGTGGGTAGGGGAAAGCCAACTGTGTTTGGTGGGTAGAGGAGCGGCGACTGTGTTTGTTGGGTAGTGAGGAGCTGATTGTGTTTGGTGGGTAGGGGGAGTGGATTGTGTTTGGTGGATAGGGGGAGTAGACTGTGTTTAAGGGGGAGAGGAGAGCTGACTGTGTTTTGTGGGTACAAAGGAGCTGACTGTGTTTGATGGGAAGGGGTGAGCCAACTGTATTTGGTAGGTAGGGGTTGAGAAGACTGTATTTGACAGGCAGGGGGAGCTGACTGTGTTTGGCAGGTAGTGGGAGCTGACTGTGCTTGGTGGATGGGGGAATCAGACTGTATTTGGTGTGTAGTGAGGAGAGGGCAGTGTTTACTAGGTGGAAGGAGCTGACTGTGTTTGATGGGTGGAGGGGAGCAGACTATTGGTGGGAAGGGGGGAGCAGACCACTGGTGGGTAAGGGGAGAGGACTGTGTTTTGGTGGGGAGGCGGGGACTGACTGTGTTTTGTGTATAGGGAGGAGTCGACTGTGTTTTGTAGGTAGGGGAGAGCTGACTGTTTTGTGGGTAGGAGGAGTGGATTGTGTTTGGTGGCTAGGGGAAGCTGACTGTGTTGTTTGGGTATAGAGGAGTTGACTGTGTTTGGTGAGCAGCAGGGGAATCCAACTGTATTTGGTGGATAAGGGAGAGCTGACTGTGTTTGCTGGGTAGGGGAGAGCTGGCTGTGTTTGGCAGGTAGGAGAAGCCGACTGTATTTGGTGGGTAGGGGGAGCAGACTGTGCTTTGTGGGTGTGGGTGCGGACTGTGTTTGGTGTGTAGGTTGGAGAGGACAGTGTTTGGTGGGTAGGGGGAGGTCACTGTATTTAGATGGTAGGGGGAGTGGACCGTTGGTGGGTAAGGGGTAGTGGACTGTGTTTGATGGTTAAGGGGGTGTGGACTGTGTTTGGTGGGGAGGGGAAGTCAACTATTTTCTTAGTAGGGATGTGTTGATTGTGTTTCGTGAGGAGAGAGGACAGTGTTTGGTGGGTAGGGGGAGTTTACTGTGTTTTGTGGGTAGGGAGGAGTCAACTGTGTTTGGTGGGTAGGAGTTCACTATATTTGGTGGGTATAGGGCAGTAGACAGTGTTTGGTTGGTAGTGGGATCAGACTGTGTATGGAGTGCGGGGGGAGCAGACTGTGTTTGATGGGTAGTGGGAGTGGACTCTGTTTAGTAGGTAGGGGGAGTGAAATGTGTTTGGTATGTAGAGGTGCGCTGAATGTATTTGGTGGGTAGGGGGTGCCGACTGTGCTTTTGGGCAGGGGGGAGCTAATTGTGTTTAGTAGGTAGGGGGGTGCAAACTGTGTTGGGGCTGAGGATTGGGGAACTGGAGCTGGCTATGTTGTTGGAGGGGTGCTGGCCGTGCATGTTGGGTGTTGGAAACTGGCTGTGTTGCGGGGTCAGGCCATGTATGTAGGGCAGAGGGAGCTGGTCATCTGTTTTGAGGCCTGCAGTAGGGGAACTAGAGCTTGTTGTGTTGTGGGAGCTGGCCATGCATGCCGGATCAGGGGAGCTGGCCATGCAAATTTGGGGAGGAATTGACCATACATGTGGGGTCAGAGGAGCTGGTGCTATTGTCCGTAGGTGCTTTCTGTTGGCTATGGGGGCCTTTGTTATGGCTTTGGGCTGGGGAGCTGGTCAGGTTTATTTTGGTGGGATTGGGGAACTTGCTGTGTTGTTGAAAGATCTGTCTGTATTGCTCCTCTGGAGGCTTGTTGTTGTCATCTCAGAGGAGCTGATCTTATTGGCTGGGATCAAAATGCCTGTAAAGATACTCTACCACTTCTGCATGGCTCCTAATTGCAGACTTCCTACTACTGCTGCACAGCTCCTAACCACCAGACTTCCTACCACTGCTGCATGGCTCCTAACCACTGAACTTTGTGTGAACTGCCTCCCTTTTGTTACCCACTTGTTTGACCCACTGGAGACCCTGAGTGACTCTGCCAAAAAGTAAAGATGTTGGGCTACTTTGTAAAAGCAGTGGGTCCTGGAGAACTAGGTAGTCCACAGGAAGCGGAAGAGATATCTCTGGTATTAGCATTCTGGCAGTCCCGAGTGCAGGAAGAACACTGGAAGGAGTTGTGGTGGTGATGGTGGTGTGTGTGGGGGGGGCTCACATACGACTTAACAAGCCAAATCATTTTCTAGTACTCTTTTTATTTCATACATGTGAGTTCCACTCTACATTTTGCCCTATATTCAAGTCTTCTTCAGTTGATTGCCTATTTTGCTTTGAAGCTCATACTTTTCATGCAGTTTTTAAACTAGCACTTTTTCATTAAAAGTATCTTGTTCTGGCTGCTTTTTGTACTTTGTTTACTGTGGCTTAGCATGACCTAATGTTTCATATTTGTGCATAAAGTATGCTGCTGTAGAACACTTGATGTTTCACTAAGGATGCAGCCTTTTTTAAAAGCAAAAGTATCATTGTAAGAAAAAACTGCATAGATTGGCATAAACGTACACCACAGATTAGAACAGGGAAGCTGATTGCACTCGATCCTGGGTTAAAAATCAAAAATCAGCAGCAGTATATATTATCTATATTTATAAAATGACTTATTTCAACAAGGTGCAAATATGCAAATAAGGATTTCTCACACGAATACTGAATATAGAAAGCCAAATGCCAACCTTAGATGGCACAATGACTAATGTTTTAGTTTATGCTTCAGAGTCTTTGTTTTCACATTTGCACCTTGTGGGAATAAATCATTTTTTTATGTCTATTCAGGTGCTGATTTGTGTTTCTAACCCAGGTATGAGTGCAGCTGACTTTCCTGTGTACAAGGGCTGACTCTGTACGTTGTGTTTAGATTAACAAAAAAATACTCCACACTCACTGTTATTCAATAGTATGTACCAAAAAAAACATATACAGCAACAACTGTCTGTTCTCCTGTACAGTATGTATGCTTGCAGAGTCTAGGTGAGTGATGAAAAACATTTTTTTTCAACTTCAGCTTGGGTGGACCTTGTGTTATTAAACCATGAGGTCCTCAGCACATCAAAGCAGCATGTGCCTTTGGCTCCTGTTCGATTTCAGGGCACTGATTTTTTTTTTTACGTTATTGAGGGAAGTTAAAATTGTCCAATGGCTGTTAGCTAGATAATGATTTATCAATAAATGGAAATAATCATCACAAATGACCTTAAATTTAAATCTTATTGTAGGACCCGGACAAAGAAAGCAAATCATAACCTCAACTATATTTCCTGACACATATCAAGTAGGAATAAAAATGTACTTCTTCCCCTGTCTAATGCCTTGGTTAGGCCTCACCTGGAGTATTGTGCGCAGGTCCGGTCGCCACAAAATAGAGAGGATATAAACTTATTAGAAGGTGTGCAGTGTAGATTTAATAAATCGGTGGAAGGTCTAAAAAATAGATCTCATAATGATAGATTGTCATCACTTAATTTATATTCCCTCTATTACAGGAGGCATGGTGTGATCTGTGTCTTCTTTATAGACTACTAGATGATGATGTACTTACGGCAGAGATGGGTTTTCAGTTTAATATGGGTTGGATCAGTTCTAGGAGACACAACAAACAGCTTTTACGTAGTAAATGGAATCAGAATCAATGTAAATTTTGGTATAGTCAGAGGGTTGTAACATCATGGAATGATCTTCCAATAAATATTGTTAACAGTTCTAACATGAACAACTGTAAGAATAGTTTAGACAGGTATTATGGGGATAAGGTATTTCAGTTTTAAATTAAAATTATGGGATGGCAAGCTGGTAAGGACCTTGTGTTTGTTAGCTTGACTCTACCTATGAAACCTATGAATAAAATAGCAGTCTAGTAAGTGTTTAATATTTTCAACACTAATATGCTGAGTTCGTTTTTTGGACTTTTCTCTCAATGAAAAACTGAACAATTCTGTCCCTGGACTAGTAAGTTAAACCTGTGGTACATGCAGATACTGACTTTATGAGTTTTGTTTTGTTTTAATACTAGAGATGGGTGAAAGCTGCTAATTCCACTTTCGCGGAACTTCCAAAAAATGTTGCTGTATTTTTTTAACTTTCACCTGCAGCAAAATTAGGATATTCTGTGGATTTTAGGCCGATTCCTCAAACTTTTTCCCTAAACTGCAGAATAATACGTCTAAACTGCTGAATTTATTCCATCTGCAGTTAAGATGTATTATTTGAGTGATAATGCTGGTGTCTGGTGTCCCTACCCACCGATTGGGGGCCCAAAGTAAAAAAAAAAAACCTGCTCCCTGGTGGCTAGTTGTCCCACACCCACCTGCCGATCATGGCCCCAAAAACTTATAACTCCCTGGTGTCTAGCAGACCCCCATCCCTATGATCCCTCCCCTTATTAAAAAAATACTGTCCATCGCTTTATTCAGATTATTCCCTGGTTTCTAGTGTCTGCGGATTTTTTGCTGCAGTTTAATACAGTAACCAGCAGTTGGTAGATTTATTTTGCTGTTTTAATATGGAATTTCAGTGGAAGTTGCCAAAATGATTTCTGAAATTTCGCAGAAGCTAAAGTCACACTTTCTTGGATATTCCACTGGCGGAATTTTATTTTCACACATGCCTTTTTAAAACTAATTGTGTAAACATTACTGTCACTAGAAGTCAGTTTATTTACCTTTGTTTTCCAGATTGAAATCCTTGCTTTACCATTTTACTTGAGCTGGCTATGTTAGAGGTAGAGATGTGTGAAGTCTGCAAAATTTGCTCTGCCAATTAATTTGTGAATTGTGTGCAAATTCGCAAATTACAGTTCATGAAATTCGCTGATTCATATAGCATGGATCAAATGTGAAGTGTGGAATTTCACACACTCATGGGAGGCACCCCCACTGGCCAAAATGTAAAAAAATATATATATTTTAATTAAATCTCAGGTGTTTGGTTGTTCCCTCCCCCCCCCGCCGACCACTGGCGACAATGTAAAAAATACTGTATGTATATTTTACATTAAATCCCTGGTGTCTGGTGCCCCCCACAGATCATCAGCCACAATTTAAAAAAATTAATCCCTGCTGTCTAGTGACCCCCCGATGATCACGCCACAATGTAAAAAAAACAAAAACATATATATATATATATATATATATAATTAAATCCTGGTGTCTAGTTGACCCCGCCCTTCACCCCATCAGGGGTGCCCCACCCCACAACCCCAACCCGAGTGGGTGGTGCAGCCCTCCACTCTCCACCACAGCTGGAGCCGACTGACCTGGAATGAATCAGCATGTGCTTGTACAAGCACATGCTCATTCTTTCCAGGTCAGTCAGATGGCCAGCTGTGGAGAGGAGTGGAGGGCTGTGCTGGTTGCCCACCTAGGGTTGGGGTGGGATGGGAGTAGGATGGTGGGGCACTCCCTGATGGGGTGGGGGAACCAACAACTTTTCAGCTCCTTAATTTTTTAGACAAGGCACATATACAGTCGAAGCTCAGGGATGCCGAAGAGCTTGGGTGGCAGAACAGCTGGCTTTTTATCTATAATTACCTCTACCTGGCAATTCGCTCCAGACAAAAAGAATATAGGAACATTAAAAAGAAGCTTTATGCAGCAGGAATGAATTCAAAATGCGATACCCCACATGACTTCAAGTTGCAAGCCCCTAATGAGAAAAGCAATTTATGACTGCCTCAGAACCACGTCTAGAGCTACTTAAATGTTTCCCTACACTTTTCCCTCTACAATGCACTCCTCACTGACACCAGTTATTTTGCCATCCCATCAGGATACTGCCATCCCATCAGGATACAGCCATCCCATCAGGATACTGATGTCAACCTACTCTTGTGGCAGTATAGCCTAGAGGTTAGAGTAGAATCGACTGGCCCAGCTGTTTCGGACTGTGGACAGACTGTGCAACCTAGCCTGTCTACGAGTCCAAAAAGCTTTTTCTCAATTGGAGTGTGAGGAGCTCGCTCGGTTCTTTGCAAATAAGGTGGCTGACATCAAGGTGGGCTTGCGTACAGAAATCTCTAAGGGTGATGTTGTGGAACAGTGCGAGTTCACAATGCCTAAATTCTCTTGGAGTTCCTTTTGCCAACCGGAGGTCGTGGATATTATGAGGATCATCCATAGTTTGCGGCCTATGAGCTGTAGTTTAGGCCCTGGACCAACTCCCCTGATTTTGCACTGTCTTGAGATCATCGGTCCAGTTATGGTGCAAATAGTCTGGTGCTCCTTAGAGTCAGGTGAGTTTCCTAACTCCCTGAAAGAAACAGTGGTTACATCTCTACTGAAGAAAGCTACTTTGGACCCAGATTGTTTCTCAAACTACAGCCCTAACTCTAATCTTCCCTTTAATGGGAATGTTATTGAGAAGGTAGTGGCAGCCCAATTGGGAAGACCATTTAACCATCCATAATGTCTACGAATCCTTCCAATCTGGTTTTCGTAAAAGACACAGCACCGAGACTGCGCTGGTTCGGGTTCTTAATGATCTTCTGAGGGCGAGGGATCAGAAGAGATGTTCTGTTCTAGTTCTTCTTGATCTCTCGTCAGCCTTTGACACTGTGGATCACCTGGTGTTGTTAGCACGCCTGAGGCAAATATGTGGAATGTCGGGAACTGTTTTAAAATGGTTTACTTCATTCCTTACTGGGAGATCACAAAGAGTTGTGTCGGGGGGTCCATTCCTCCGGCCCAACTTCTTTGTTGTGTGGGGTGCCTCAGGGTTCAGTGCTGTCACCCATGTTATTCGCAGTGTATATGCTGCCCCTCGGAGACATTATAAGACGGTATGGGCTGAGGTTTCACTACTATGCAGATGATACCCAGTTATACCTATCTTTCGCGCCTGACCAGGATGGAGCTCTCTCAGTGTTCAATAACTGTCTGGAAGAAATCCAAGTGTGGATGGATTCTAGTTGGTTGAAGTTGAACTCAGAGAAGACAGAGGTATTGGTGGTGGACCCGGGTGGTCAGATAGTGAGGTCGAATGATGACTCGCCCTCTGGAATCTTTCTTGACGGCGTGTCACTTCCGACCTCTGAATGGGTGCGCAACCTGGGGATTGTCCTAGACGACAGGCTGACCCTTCAATCTCAAGTGTTGGCCGTTGTCAGGACTTCCTTTTACCATCTTAGGAATATTGCCAGGGTGCGTCACCTTGTTCCGTCTGACTCGTTGCCAATGTTGGTCCACGTCTTTGTGTCCTCGTGGCTGGACTACTGCAACGCCCTTTACTTTGGGCTTTCTGGGGTTGAAATCTGTCGCCTACAGCTGGTGCAAAACGCTACAGCCAGGGTGCTGACTGGGACAAGGAGATCCAGTCATATTACCCCGGTGCTGCGCGAACTACACTGGCTTCCCATACGGTGGAGGATCACCTTTAAAGTCATTTTATTGACTTTTAAAGCCCTTCATGATCAGGGTCCGACCTATCTGAAAGAACATCTGGTGCCTTACTGCCCTGGCTGATCGCTATGCTCGGCTGACGAGGGGTTGTTAGAGATTCCAAGAGTGAGCTTAAAATCTTCGGGTAATAAAGTCTGCTCCTATGCTGTTCCCACTCTTTGGAATTCTCTACTTCGCCAGTTAATAGGGAGTGCACCTCTGTGGAGGTATTTAAGAAAAATTTGAAAACCTACCTGTGGCATATGACCTTCTTGGATGATTAATTGATATTTGAGTATAAATATTAATTTTGATTGCATGGATGATTTTATTGTTGTTTTTTAACATATGATGTTGCTATGTATTTATTGTATTTATACGTTTTTATGTGATATTTTATATTGTGGCTTCTGACATGTAAAGCGCCTTGATACTTTGAAAGGCGCTTTAAAAATAAAGTCATTATTATTATTATTATTATTATTATTATTATTATTAATAAACATGGTACATCCAGCAGACCAGACCTGGGTTTGATTCTCACAACCTCCACTTGCTTACTGTGTGACACTGAACATATCACTTAACCGCCCAGTGCTCCCAGGTCACCCCTGAAAATAGGAACTTGTGCCTAGTGAGCCTTACCCAGTTACCAAAGACTAATAAAAAAAAAAGATATATATATATATATATATATATGGCTTTGTTTCAGTTGCCTGCATTTCACTGCTTTTTTCCCTCATGAACAATCACCTTAATTGTTTTAGCATGTGTGTGCCAGTGACCCCTTGCAAATGTTTCCTGAATGTTTAACTTGAAATCTTATCTTCAGTCATTTTTGGACTGCATAAGCTGCCACACAGTAACATTGGTTGTTGTATATTTATTTATTTAGATCTCAGATTAAACACCTTTGAGTTATCAGATCTTTTACATAGGTACCACGTCGGTATGACAGGTAAGTTACAGTGAAGAACAGATTACACTCTCACAACAGAAACAACATAAGGTGGCATTGTACAATGTATGCCAGAGATTTAGTTTAATACTGTACAAGAATTACAAACTGTTGGGACACAAAAAAATAACTGTAAGATCAGCCCATGTGGCCTTGTCCAGGAAGGATTCAGGTGGGAGGAGGGAGTGAAAGTTAGGGTAGGAGGTGAGGAAGTGAGGAAAAAAAGGGGGCATGGGGGAGGTGTGGGGGTGGGGAGTAAAGATTGAGAGAGGAAGTATGCAGCACAGTGCCAGTAAGGGCAAGCTCAGAAAGCAGGTACTTAGTGCTAATTGGGGCCTATGAGAAGGGGTAAGTAAATTTTAATGGAAGCAGTCACAGCAGGCATTTGCAACTAGGTGCTGACAGAGCTTTAGTCTGAATGAGCCCAGTGTGGTTTGAGTGGAGACTTCATAATGTAAAGAGTTAAACCAGAAAGGGGTTCAATAGTCAAATCATCTTTGTCCTATAGAAGTGCGCCAGTAGGGGATCAGAAAGATCTAGTTGTCTGAGCCTCTGGTTCGACGAGGGTTGCTGTAAGGGCTAAGGAGCTTCTGAACCCCCAGGGGCATGAGACCTAGGCTAAACATTTTTGTAATCAGGCAAGTTTGGTACAGTAGGTGATTCTACCTTTTAACTGGAGCCAGTTAGCCTGAGCGTAGAGGTCACAGGTATGTGTAAAGCATGTGGATCCAGTGATGAGTCAGCAGGCTTTGTTAAGCGCCATTGCGATGCATTGGAGGGACGTGTCAGTGGCCAAACCATAGATAACCAGCCCATAATCTACCAGGGAAATGACAGAGTTGTGGATAGCCAAGTTTAGGGCTTCAGGGATCAAGCTTTGTCTGTGCCTATAGAGGAACCCAATGTGAGTGTTGATTGCTTTGGTAGTATTTTCTATGTGGTCAGCATATGGCAGATTGCTGTCAGTGATAACACTCAAGTATTTGAAGTGCTGTATTAGCTCCAAGGATGAGCCCACACTTTTAGTGATTGTTAACGAGCAGGTTTTATGCTTGCTTTGGGTACTATTGAAGACCATCATTTTTGTCTTTTTATAGTTAAGGATTAGCTTGTGTTTACTGAACCATTTTTCCACACTAGCAAAGTTATGCTGCAATTGGTCCTCTACAAGTATGGGGTCAGGACTGCTTGAGTAGATAACTGCATCATCCATGTAAAGTAGGAAATGTTCTTGGCATGAGGTTGGTAGTTTGCTTAGGAAGATGCTAAACAGGAGAGCACCCAAAATGGATCATTGTGGAACACCCGATCGAACATTTCTTCTATAAGAGAGAACATCACCAATCTTGACTTGTTAGGACCGGTTTGACAGGTAGCTTTTAAACCAGTCTGTGATGTCCTTGGGTAGCCCTGTGCCAGATAGCTGATCAATCAATCAGGCATGATGTACTGTGTCAAAGGTTTTTGTCAGATCTATGAATGCCACTCCAACCAGGTGCCCCTGATCAAGTAAGTAATTAATAATGCCTGTGAATTCCAGAAGAGCTGAGGTGGTGCTATGCCCTTTCCTGAACCCATGTTGTTATGGACATTGTATCTGGTATTTTTCCATATATTTGACCAGTTGCTCTGCCACTATGCACTCTATGGCATTAGAGAGGGAAGGGAGAATAGAAATTGGTCTGTATTCCCCATGTTGAGTCCTGTCACCTCTTTTATGGACAAGGGTAACCAAGGCAGATTTCCACTTATGAGGGAATTGTGATAACTTGATAGTCAGGTTAATTATCCTGGTGAGTGGTGATAGGATTTCATTCAAGGTGAGGAGTTTGAGATTGAGTGAGTCCCCATTAAATCTTGATTTCCCAAGTACCTTACAGAAGTACTTTCTAGCTTCATATTCCGTGACTATTTTGAAGTAAAAGGGCAGATGAGTACATGGCTGGTCTAGTTTCCCACTATGATCATTGTTTGTGGTAGTGTGAAAGAAGACAGGAGGAGGACACTACTAAGGTCCGCAAATGCATTATTAAATGGGTTTGTAATGGCTTGTGGGTCTAGTATAGGGGCATCATTGATATGGAGCATTGATGGAGCCATTTTGGTTTCCTTCCCAATGACATCCTATATGTTGCTTCAGAACTTCCTGCCATCTGACCATGTGTTAGAGAGGGCATCCTTGTAAAAATTTTTTTTTTCAGACCAGATACCTCTAGTACAATTGTTTCTAGCTTTCTTGTAGCCCTGGCTATCAACTTGTTTACCTGTGGCCCGAGCCCTATGCCAAAGGTGATCCCTGGTTTTCATGAGGTTTATGAGATCTGCCATTATCCAGGGATTGCAAGTGCCCTTGACTTTCCACTTTTTAATCGGTGCATGGATGTCACAAACTGCATTCAACTTATTGATGAAGCAATCAAGTGCAGTGCCAACATCACCAGCACAGCTAACTAGTGACCAGTCTTATATGCGAAGGTCAGATCTGAGTTGTTCAAGTTGGCCACGCATTAGGACTCTACTAGTAATAGTTCTGGCAGGGAGCTTGATGAATTTATTTGACCATTTTCATAGAATAGGACAATAGTCACTGACAGCATCTGGGAGCACAGTGGTATCAGAGATGTGTTCTGGGCGGTTCAACAGCACCCAGTTTATTAAAGTACTAGTACCTCTCCTGTAAATTATTCTAGTTGGGGACTCAACCAGCTGGGTGAAATGAACAGTAGAGATAGCATCCTTGTAGGTGCTTGTGTCAGGGGAGAGCCAGTTGATATTAAAGTACCCATCATTACAATTCCAGAGTTTTGACATAGGCTACATATGCAGTCTATGATTGAGCTTAGACCAGTAGTATTCTGCTTGGGCAGAATATAGGCTGATATCACATTATGGGCTTTATTGTGTGTCCCAAGCAGAATTTTGATTGCCAGCACCTGTATATTTTGCTCAGTATTAGGCATGGGCAGGACATGACCCATCAACATGTCTCTTAGATTGCACATCCACCACCTCTTTTGGTAAGCTTATCCTGTCTGATATTAGTGTATCCAGGTAATGAGATAGCGGCATCTGGAATCTTGGGTGAGAGCCAGGTTTTGACTATAGAAAGAATGTCTGGTTTATGCTGAGTAACCCAGATTTGTAGATTGTCCAGTTTGGAGAGAAGACTGCAGATGTTAAGTAAATGATGAAGGCATCATTTAGTTATGTTTTCCTTAGCCACAGTAGTATTTTTCTTCACCAGGACAATGCTTGCTTCAGTCCCACGCTTGAGGCAATGAACAGCTCCAATTTTGGAGGGTTGTCATCTTTAAGGAGCACATCTTGAACTTTGGGACTGTATTAGAGACTCTATACCTTTTGTTTTGAAGATGCAGGTTGCACTTTTCTTGCAGCAGTTTAGGATATCATTTTGTTTTGACTTTATATGAGTGACCCTATATAGAGTTGTATAGATATTAAATCCAGGTTGGGGGTGACCATGTTGGGGAAGGGGGAAACAGAGAAATGCTGGTTGTTTGTTGTTCTTCACTGAATGGAATAGAGGCATGATGATGGTTGTGTATTAGTTTGGCAAGACAGTACTTTTTCGCACTAGTTGGTGTGGGCAGGAAGTGTGTCCTCAGCATCTCCACCTTCAGTGGTAGTGTTCTTATTGTTGTTCTACAAATCCAGCTCAGGCCATAATATTAGGTGACTGAGGATCACTGGGAGCATCTCTATTGGACCCGGAGCGGACTTAGTATGTGGTGGACAGTCCAGGGACCAGGGACTGGCTTATCCCATTAGCTAAGAGTGCTTTTTATAATTGCTGGTATTTTCTACTGTATTTACTTGGGTGCTATGTTTTTTGGGTTGACAGAGTTGTTGGGGAGTCGGAGGAGGGAAAGGAATGAATTATCTGATACTAGCTCTAATAATCACAATGTAAAGTTTGCCAGAGCGGAAATATCTGCTATTTAATTAATCATCATCAGATGCATAATAGTATCAAGTATGCTTTGTGGAATGTCAAAGGGGAACATACTAAGGTCAAACGATACCAAATTATGAAACACCTTAAACATATTGGAACAAATATTACCTTTTTACAGAAAACTCAATTGTTATGTAATGAGTGTCACTATTTTTGTAGAGAGAATATTGGACAGGTCTTTGGAGCAGGAGAATTAAATCCCTGGAATCTTGCAGAGCACCCCCACCCTGTCAGGGAGTGCCCCACCACTCCAACCCCCCCCTCTCCCAGACCCAAGTGGGTGACCAGCAAAGCCCTTCACTACGCCATCATGGCTGGCTGCCTGACTGATCTTGAATGAATGAGCGGTGCTTAATCAAGTACACGCTCATTAATTGCAGGTCAGTTTGGTGGCCAGCCATGTTGGAGAGTGGAGGCATGTGCTGGTCACCTGCTCGGGGTCAGTATATGTGGGAGAACAGGGTGATGGGGTACTCTGTGATGGGGTGGTGGTGGAGGGGGGTCCACCAGATACCAGGGATTTAATTAAAAAAAAATATATTTTTTACATTGTGTCTGGCAATTGGTGGTGGTGGGGAGGGACCACTAGACACCAGGAATTTAATTAAATATATATATATATATATATATATATATATATATATATATTTAACATTGTGCCCAGTGATTGGGGCAGGGACCCACTAGATAACAGGGATTTGGGGATTTGCGATTTGTAACTTCTCCTTGCTTTGGGTATTTTTAAGGGCAATTTGCACTTAAAAAATACCAGAAGCAAGGTGAAGTTATGAATTTCGAATTCTCATTAAACCAGTAAGTTTGCAAACTGATTTGCGGAGGCGAATTTGGTGACTTTGCCAAAAATTCACCAGTGAAGTAATGCTGCATCTCTAGTTAGAGGGGAGAGATGAGCTGGGAAGTTAAAGGGAGCTGGCTGTGTTAATAGTTTTCTTACTCAGGTGGTTAGTGATTGAAGGCGTGTTGGTGGCAAACTGGTCTGCCATGACAAGGCCCTCCCCCCATGATCTTGTATTAAAATAATAAAGTACAAACAAGCCCTAGCTGGAGCCATTACCCTGGTAGACCCTGTTGGCTCTCCTTGAGAGTTGTGTGGCCCATTGAGGAGGTGTCCATGACTGAGCATGAATGGAGGTGGTGGTGTGGGGGGGTGGGAGGATGCTGGATGGTTGGGATGTGTTTGTGTAGACATTGTCCTGAATGGCAGGGGTATTTGTTTTGTTGTCCACCCCATGTGTATCCAGAACCCTTCTCCCAAAATATCAAGTATGTGAGGGTGGTCTGTAGAATTTGAGCCCAGGGAGGGAGGGTTGAGGGATTGATATTTTATCTTCAGGTAGATGGTGATGAGTGGGGACTGGGGAGTGTTAGTGGCAAGCTGGGCTGCCAAAAGAAGTCCCCTCCTCGATCCAGGTTAAAAAAGATAAATAAATGATAGTGGTAGGACATATGCATATAAGATAAAATGCAAATAGTGGTATGGGTGGAGCTCATATCCCATATTTTGAATAACTTTTAATGGATGCAATTATAGATGCACAATAGTAGATGTCAAAAGTGCAAAACTGCATGCTAACAGAGAAAAATATTAAACAAAGTTCTCAGAACAAAACACTGGTAAAAATTGAGTTTGGCTTTGCAAGCACTAGTGCAAATATTAGTTTTTCCAATATTCAACATGGAAGTTGCCCTTTATCAGTTATGGTAGACCAGTGTCCCTGGTCATTGGATACATGGTTGTTGTTTCTCTCCAAGATAGGTTTAAGTGTCCAGGTCAAAACTCATGTTAGATACAAAAAAGTGTGCCGTAGAAAAAGGACCAGTAGATCCCATATCTGATTTTATGGTAATGAAAGGGTACATTGTTTAACCAGGAGTAGCACACTAAGCCAAAGCTTGTTTCGAGAAGCAGCCTGGGAGTGCAAGGAAGTTAAGTGACTTGCTCAGGATCACACAGTATGCACCTAGGTGACTGTGGGATTTAAACCCAAGTCTCCAGATCTGCAGCTCAGAGTCTTAACCCACTGTTCTATACTGCCTCCAATGATTTGGATGCAAGGTGACTGCACCTACAGTACACCATGACATGTTCACTGACATTACAAAACAAAGTGGGCAAAATGCTAATTCACTGCAAGATGTATACAGTGCCATTACACAAAAAGAACAAATTTGTAATTTACTGCCAGAGTTTGTAAAATTTATTTAGACCTCACTGACAGTGCCAATATCAACATGCATGGCTGAGCGTTCTTTTTCGGGACTAAGACTCAAAACATATTTCTGACCAACAATGTCACAGACATGGTTAAATCATGTGGCTTTTATTCACCTTCATCAGGAACACACCACTTTGCCTGAAACAGTCAAAATAGCTGATGGGTATATTGATAGAGCAACAGTGTGCAAGAACACCTTCTACAGTATGTGATCAAATAATGTGCGAATACCAAAATACATTCACGATTAGCTGGCCCGTCTGCACGTGGTTGGATTTCCGCTTGTGTCGGCAATGACCCGAGTTCAGATGTGAAACTCAGGAGTTGGAGGACCAGCTGAGCAGAGGAGGACTGAGCATCTGACTGACTGCTCTTCTTCAAGGAGAGGGTGGGGCAGCACTCGCTCAGGGACCAGCCCCCAGAGGAGGCTAGGGACCAGTGAAGGCAAGGCTTAGTGGTTCTGGGAGGTGTGCCAGATGTTGCTGCATACGCCAGTACATCATTGCATGCCACACCTCCCACCTAAGGGGGACTAAAGGGATGCACCAGAATCCAGTAGCTCCGGCTCCATGAAATTGAGCCCGGAGATCCACAAACCACCAGATTAGACAATGTAGCACCGTTCGGAGCAGTACTTGGGGGTGCCCTACCCCGTGTCTCTGCCCCAGGGGGTAATCTGGGGTGAATGCCAGTGGGAAGTGACAATGGTCCCAGCTGATGGGGAGAGGTGAACTGGATGAAGGTGAGTCCACCCCCCAAAAAAATACATTCATGACATTTGCTCTGGTGTGCACAGCCTCACTATAAAATGAAGCTATGTTAGAGTCTATCTATACACATGCAACACAAAAGTCAGAAGACTTGTAATTTTCTTACCCAACCTTGTATTTACTTCACATTCAAAGAAAACGACAGTGACAGTGTTTAAATATGCATCCAAGTACAACAACTCATAGCAGAAGTAAAAATACTTCTGGCTCAATTGCCTAAATCCAATCTGCTTGCTTAAATCACATTTTCCTTGTTTTTAATATTCAAAGGTTACCCCAAATCCTCTGGAGATAGCAACAGGGAAAAGTAAATGAGCATGCATGTGCAAGTGCTCATGTGACCACTGACATGTCAGCATAACTCTGCTTCCTCAGAGTGCAGTGTCAAAAGTCTGTACTGCTTAAATAGCTATCCTGGTCTCCGTGGAGAGCCAGTACCTAAACAACAACTGCTGTGGCTTTAACTGTTTATACATAGTTCATTATACACAGTGCCCTATCACTGAAATCTTAGTGTAAATATTCTTAAAAGACAGACAGTAGCATTTGTTAAAAATATTCAAATGGAAATAATCCTCAGACATAACACTTCCGTTAAAATAATAGGGAGGCAGTATAGCGCAGTGGTTTAAGGCTCTGAGCTGGAGACCTGGGTTTGAATCCCTCAGCCCCCACTTGCATACTGTGTGACTTTGAGCAAGTCACTTAACTTCCCTGTGCTCCCAGGTCACACCTGTAAACAAGCTTTCAGCTTAGTGTGCCACTCCTGGTTAAAACAATTAGCCAAAAAAAAAAAAAAAAAAAAAAAAAAAATTATTGAGCATAATCCTAAGTCTCCTCTTGCTTCTTCTATTTTGAATTTCAAATTAATAGCAGTCAGCATTAGGCCAGCCCACCAGTGCAGCATTATTGCTACTGCCTGTTGCATCGACGACCAGGTTTCGGAAGTGAATCTTTGGCATTGCAGAATCAGCCTGGTGGGGGGGAGGTGGAGCATCTGTGGGACTGCTCGCCTTCTCCAGGGAGGGTGGGGGGCTTGATGCCCATTGCCTACTGACCCCTAGCATTGGCTGTGGAGGGAGCATGACAGCTTGGGACCATGCTGCTTGTCCAGTCAGGGCAGTCAGTGGAATTTTCCACATCAGAGGCGGGAATGCACCTGGTCAGGCGCCGAGGTCATTGTACAACTGCCTCCATTCCAGTGGGTCAAGCAAGGGAAAGTATACTTGAAAAAACACTCAGTACACGCTCCATGATGCTGAATCCCAACACATACCGACACAAAGCCAATATCGGGTGTCCGCTCTGCTGTTGACGGAGGATGAAAAAACGGCATAGAAAGAAAATAGCAGTCAGCTTTACTACTCTGGTGAGCTTAATCATGAATCTGTCCTAAATTCTACAATTTCACCCTTCATTTTTGCAGTAGTAAGCACTAATAACCTGTGTTCATTACTTGTTATGATTCATGAATTAAAATTAAATTGCTTAATCAAGTGCAATCACCAGAATTGAGCACAATGGTGGGTTCGTGGGGTACGCATGAAAATCACCATGTATTCATCAACAGCATAATGCGTAGATGGAGTGGCGCACAGGGGTGCTTTACAGCATGCAGAGCAAGGCATAGGAGGGACCTCTGGAGGCAGGAACGCCCATTGAACCCACCATATACAGTGATCCACACCACTACAGATACATGACACTCCAATGCGCATGCATGCTTTTGCATTCAGAGTTGTCATCATGGCAACAGTGCCATGGAACATGTAGGACAGTAGCCATGGGCACCAGGCTAGTGATGTGATATCCATGCTGATGTCTTCCCTGCTGGTGTAGGGGTCAGGTAAGCACACACTGTTCATGCAGCAGTGGTGCTACTGGTCTAGTGTGGGCACAGTAAGTATGAGTATAACCCATGCACACTGGCCCTGGGCAGGGTGTCACTGCTGCTGTGCCCATCATGGCATGAGGCTCCTGCCCCACATGTGATTGAGATTGACCCCACCATTGAATCGCCCTGAAAGTGGATGGCTGTGATTAGGTAAAAGCAGGATGTGCCCTGTTATGTTCCCCACACCATCAGTATGAAGAGACTGTCACCTCCCACACTGGCTCCCTGCCTGTGATAGGGCTGCACAACCTAAGAGGGTGTGGCATGCATGGGGATCCAGCTGACTTGTGTGGGTAGACAGAGATCTTGGGTATGAGCAGTGAGCCAGAGTCTGGACTCAGTAGCTGTAGAGTCACAACTGTCCCACTGCAAAAGATGCTAGATGGTCAGGACGTTAAGGGACAGGGCCTGTGGTGCATGTCTGGCAGAGTAGCTATGCAGAACAGGGATGCCAGAAGCAAGGAAAGAGGCAGACTGGTGTATGCACTGCACCCAACATGCCATACAGAGGTGACATACAGACAGGGAAGATTGGATATCCACCCAGGGCATGTACAGAGTAGCCTGCACAATGGAAAGGTACATACCCTAACAGACAGATATGCATTGCTACAGCAGCCTGGTCTGGCTAATGATAGAGTACAGGGGTAGATGCTGTGTAGGTGTGTAAAGGCAGCATACAGTATAGGATGGGACAGAAACTAATCTGTGTGTCTTGCTCACCGTGAGGTGTAACGGCTGGCAGTGGAGACCCATGTGAACTGACATTACCCATAGCAATGCTGGAATGGCTGCTGTGAAGGGAGACAAGCATTGACCCTGCCCCACAGAAGCATTCACGGAGTGACATATGCAACCACAGAGGCCCGGGTATTGAAACATGAAGCCTATGAAAGGGGTGCCATGAACTCTTTTGGCAACACTGATAGTAGCAACTGTGTCCATGGCAAGCCCCATCAGGGTATATGGAACATCAGATGTCAGGGATGGAACATGTGACTCTTTGTGATACAGGGGCCAGCACCACTACTGCAGCCCCACCTAGAATGTACACACTTCAGGGCACCAATGAAGGGATGGAAGATGTCAGGGATGGTAGATCTGGTGATCACAGAATTAAGCTGGAGGGGTGGCAACCATCATGAAGTGCCGCAACAATGGGTTCTGCCCCCCCCCAAACAACAGCAACATGAAGCCCACATGGACACACAGGTGGCCTCACAAGCCTTGGCATTGACAGCATGCCCCATAGTTGCCAGGACTGTCATCATAGTACTGCCTTCTACTGAGATATCTAGGTGACCATGTGCCAGGAAACATGGTGCATCGAGGGCAGGGAAACATGGTACAGCATGACAGCAACCAGCAATGGCTACCACCGGGGGGGGGGGCTACACAGACAAGTAAATTACCCACATCCTCTGGTGCCATAAGGAACAGTGGCTGCAGCCATTACAGCCATGTACAACTGATGCCCTAGTGGTCCCAAGCAGAGAGGTTCATGCACCATCAGGTGAAGGTGAAGTACCCCATGCACACCTATCTATATGTCCCAGAGGTGTTCTGGGATGAAACTGAAAGGCACCAGGATGGCTGGGTGTACAAGGCAGCCCTAGACAAGATTCATACTAAAAAGGACACTACTCTGAGACATCAGAGGTGCTTTAACCCTCCTTAACAATCTTTCTAGCATCTACAACACAAAATGCCACCTGATACCCCCTGTTCACTATTCCCTACACCCTATTCCCTAACACTGTTCCTCACCTCCCCCTCCCACTCTGTCCTCTATATTTAATGTCCTTGTCTGGTTCTACCCCCTTACAGGATTCTCAGCATCGTGATGGGAGTAGCTCTAGCCCTACTTTCTTCCCTATCCCCTTCAGCTCCACATCAGCACCCCCCCCATCTTCTACAATCTAGTCCTTGCCTATCTCTTCCCCTAACAGGGTTCTCAGAATCCTGGAGTGGGTAGTCCTAAGTACACCTCCCCCTACCCTCCCTCTTCCATCCACCCTACCCCAGTCCCTTGTCTTATATCTGCCCTGCTACCCACTACCCTCCCTACCCCACTTCCCAACGCCCACTTCTTCCCCTGGCAGGGTTCTCAACATCCTTCATTGGCTTAGTCCTGGGCTTGATGCGCTGTTCCCCTTTTCTAATCCTCCTCCTCTTCCTCCCCATCCCTTTATTCCGCTAGCACTTAATTGAAGGCCCCCCATACGCAATACTAAATACAACCCTATGGTCCCTCTACTGTCTGCACTGCCTAAACACTGCCTGAGCTCTCCTTAGTCCAGAGCCAAATATCTCACTCACCCAGGCCTTGCTTTTATACTTACTTGACAATGTCCTCCTCCTTCACTGCTTCTCCTTTCCCAGATGGTTCCAGTGCTACTCCTACTCTCTTCATTATTTATTTATTTTTTTTTTTAATTGTTTAACCAGGAGCAGAACACTAAGTTGAAGGCTTTTTTACAGGTGCGACCTCGGAGCACAGTAAAGTTAAGTGACTTGCTCAGGGTCACACAGTATGCAAGTGGGGGCTGTGGGATTCAAACCCAGGTCTGGTCTGCTGTATTTCACCAGATTTGCACCTCAGAGCCTTAAACCACTGCGCTATACTGCCTCCTAAGCACTTGCAATGGTTTAATTGTACTGTAAACATGTTGTAATAGTAACATCCTTCCTACAGCAGTTGTAGCTAATGCTCCTCACTCTATGTACATTATCATATCCCCATGTATGTAACTGAATCTGTAAGAATAGTCTCTACTTAGTATTTCACGTGGCTCAATCTCTGCATATAATTATATCCACATGTATGTAACTCATACTCATGTATGACTGTATGTATGTAACTGAATCTGTATGTATATTCTATCCTACATCCACTGTACCCCAACCCCCCAGGTCACACCTCGAGACAAGCAACTTGTTGTTCAGTATGCCTTCCAGGTGAAACATTTCAATAAATAAATAAATAAAAGTATTTATTTCTGACTTTTCCAGTGGAACATTACCACCCGACTGCCATCTTCTCTTGTCTGCCGGTAATCCATGCTGCTACTCCAAGGGGGATGGAAGAGGTTTAGGTGGGTCTGTGCACTCATGCAGTATGTTGAAACAGTCCTCTGTAGTCTATTCACCATTTTGACCATGAAATGGTCTAGAACCCCTTGCTTACTTATATTAGTGCAGATGTGCCCCCCTCCAAGTGAGATGTGGAAGTTCATCAAGCAAAGCAAACCCATTTGCCCTGGTTTCTCTGTGTTTCTAGAACTAGCGTGCAGCTGAGCATGAAGTCTTTTCCCACCAGGGGTTCCAACCAGCAGTCCATACTGTCTGTTTCCCCATTGTCCTTGCTTCTTTCTTATCAGTACAGACCTCTTATCTCTGCCTCTGCCTGTTTCCTTCTTGAGGTATAAACAAGTCTTGCTCATGCCTCAGCATAGCCTCAGTGTTTCCTTAGTTTTCTCCACCCTACTTACTGTAGTCTATGGTTATGCAATGTCTGGGGTGGGCAATGTGGAGTTGCCATGGAGATACTACAAACCTAAGGGGTTAAACATGCCTGTAAAGGGGGACAACCTGAGTTCAGGCTGAAGTGTAAAACTGTGTCAGTCATTAATTTACCATGCTCTGGTTGAGAATCAGTATTAAGAGCCAAAATAACACCATTGTACAAAGAAAAATGTCAGGAAGTTGCTCAGCTGTACTCACTGTGCCCTTTTTATAGCCCAGGTAAACATCAAACTAAGCCTTTTGTTCACCCTTGTACAGTTTTCTCAGGTCTGTGCAGAGGTAATTTGGTATGCCTGCTCATGGTGATCTCATTTTGTTGCCGTCTTTCCAATTCCCTGCAAGTGCACAGGCAATCTGCTGCACATCTCTTTTGTAGCTTTCTTCAGGCTGCTCTGGCATAGGAATGCAATGTGTTTCCAAATGTTTTGCTGCCTGTAGCATTGTTTGGTATAACTTAAGTCCTGATTCCTCCTGTACAACCAGTTTTGCAGTGTATCCAAGTTGCGCCTTCACAAGCTTTTCTTTAAGCTGCTTTAATATCCCCAGTACCAACTTTCTTTTTTTCAACAGTTCTGGCAGGAAGCCTTGATCATAAATATCCTTTTTCCAATGAAATTGAGATCTACATTTGCCCCTAATTTCCTCATTGGCTTTTCCTTCACTGGATACTGTACTTTACCAACTAAATTGTGATGGTGATGGTGCACATGATTTCAGTTCGGGGCCCAGAGCACAATGCACTATCTCTATTTCTATTTTAGCTTCCTCTGGCAGACTGAGTACCTGTTGAAACACATTGCATGAAAGGAGGTAATGTCTGGGTGCTCCGAGCTCTTCAGAAACTCAAACAGCCTCAGACTTTTCCAGCAGGCCCCCAGTCTGTCAGCTCCTGTTGATTTCTAAATGGGAACATTACAGCCCCGCTGAGGCTGTTTCCTTCATCATGCAGCTCTGCCAGAGCCAACTCAATTGCTCCCAGTCTCTGGTCTAACTTTTTAATGTCTTGTTTAATTTCAGAGTCATTAGCGTTGATCCTTTGGAAAGCTTTAATATCTTGGCCGTGTTGCCTTTGCTCATCGCTAAGCATGTGGTGGACCCTCCATCATCATCCTCTGCACCAGAGCCAACCATAATAGCCCTATTCTCCTAGCCACTTAAAACTTGTGTAAGATACAATGACCACCTTTTTTGTGGGGATTTTAACTGACATCACTAGATCCACTGCTCTTCTTGACAGCAACTTTATGCCATGAGAACTGCCTTAAAATGCATTATCTGATTGCAGAATGACACTCAGCCCTGGGTGGTTCATCTTATGGTATTATGATTTACATTATGGTACTGGGAATTCATTATGTGCACGTCAACATTTAGGATAATGGATGGGCAACTATGCACAAGTAGTGTGTTATGCCACCAAGGGGTACTGATTCCCTGTGACCTCAAGAGCAAGGCTCGAGAGGTCCATGGGAATCAGTTCCCTGAGGTGGCACAACACACTGGTCACCCAGTGATTCTATATAGTGTATGGGCATCAATGCCTATTTTGGACACTGCCCTTTGTTTCAGTGAACTGGAGGTTGGGGATGCATTTGAAGGTTGGGGGTAGGCTAAAATTACTGACAGTGTGCTTCTGATGTTTCTGCAAGTTCAAGTTTAAAAATCAACAACTTCCAGCTTAATTGGATAGGGGAAATCAAATATTTGGCAGCATTCCAAGTTGTTCTTCTGCAGTAGTGACATCACTACTGCAGCAGAACAACATAATGATGTCACTACTTCAGCAGAACAAGCATATTCCAGGAATGGAATTCCATGCATAACAGCACTCCACCATACACTATACGGTATATGGCATGCATAACATTACTAACATCAATAAGACATACAAAGTGCATAAGCATAGTACAGAGTCAGTAGCATTAACAAATATCAGAAATTGTTATTGCACAAGAAATGTTTCATATTCCCATAGATTAATAATAAGGAAGTTATAATTTTATTCAGCAGCTTATGTTTATTGTAACCATACATTTCAGTTTGCAAAACATGGTGGCAACTGTGGCAAAACAGCATGATATTCATGAAGCTCTTTGAATATTTAGTCAGGTATCTGAACAAGTTGAGCAGGGTGTGTGTGTGTGTGTGCATGCTTGAGTGTTAGGATCCAAATGCAAAATTAAATACAATATGCCATGACTTAAACTGTAGAGAGACCTGCATGCCAAACACTAAAACTAATATACACCTACTTGAAGGAAGTCATGACCTACCACCAGCGTATTTTCACACACACACACACAGACACACACACACACAGACACACACACACACACACAGTTTTGCTTCTAAATTGGTTATGATCTGGGTCTTTTACATGGTGAGTTTTTGGCAGGAGAGGTGGGAGAGAGAGAGAGATCAGAATCAGACCACAATGTTGATTGCCCACAACAATGTAAGAACCCTAACAGGCACAAAAATTGCATCTAACTAATAATTTCCTATTTTCAACTTGGGTAACATCATAACATGGAGGAGCAGTGGGGGATACATTTACTGCTACATGTGTATAGGTTTTGTTTATGGGTAATCCGAAAAGAAAGACCACTAACTTGACACATTTGGGACTAGGACAAATCATACAGTTACTGTACAATTTGCTTTTGTTAGTATGCTTGCAGTATCGTCCTAAGACTAAACAACATACAGTTGAGTGATTGCCTAGTTCATACACTACATGAACAGAATCATTCACTGGTTATGATCCCATTAACAATATTTTATATGTGCTGTTATATAAAACAAACTCTAGCAAGAGCCAATATGGATGCAGAAAAAAAGTGATATTGTGGGCAGTGTAAAATGTATACACTAGTAATTGTTGCAGTAACCACTGATCCTCCTAACTGCACTTTCTAATTGCTGTGATATACACACACACACACACACTGACTAATACATCTAGACATATATATTGTGGTATAACATAGCAGTGCACTGTCTGTATACACATACACACACACACAGAGCATTGCCACGCACACACTAACACACAAACACTGTCTTATATGGCATTTTTTTTACTTATACATCTAACCCTAACTTTTACTGTAGTTAGGATAAGCACTGTATTTTGCACCAACTCATTGTACTAATTTATGGCATGACTGGGAAACTAAGGCAGTGGACCAGGGAGGTGCAGTGCATGTGGACCTATCTGGACTTCAGAAAGGTCTTCAACACCATTCCACATAGAAGACTGATAAACAAACTGTGCAGCATAGGGGTGGATCTTAAAATTGTTCTGTGGGTAGAGAACTGGCTGAATGGCAGGAGTCAGAGGGTTGTGGTAAACAGAGAGTACTCTGGAGAGGGAGAGGTGATGAGCAGGGTGCCACAGGGGTCAGTGTTGGGGCCTGTCCCCTTCAATGTCTTTATTGGGGACATTGCAGAGGGACTGTAGTAGAAGGTACACCTCTTCACAGATTATTCAAAGGTATGCAATAAGGTGGACATGCCAGGGGGTGTTGAAAGAATGAGGGAAGACCTTAAAAAACTGGAGAAATGGTGTGAAGAATGTCAGCTGGGATTCAATGCAAAGAAGTGCTAGATCATGTACATAGGACACAAGAACCCAGAAGCAAAGTATGAACTAGGTGGGGAGGTACTGATGGTCACAAAGCAGGAAAGAGACCTAGGAGTTATCATCTTTGAGCACCTAAGAGAAAGTAGGAAGTGCAATAAGGCAGCTAGAAAGATTAGCTAGATGCTTGAAAGCATAGTAAGGGTTATCATGAGTAGAAAGAGGGAGGTCATCTTGTTCCTGTATAAGACACTCATGAGAGACTGCACTTGGAATACTGCATCCAGTTCTGGAGACCCCATCTGAGAAAGAATATAGGGTGGAGGCGGTGCAATGGAGGGCCAGTATAATGGTGCAGGGCCTGTGGGATAAGAAGTATGAGGAAAGACTAAAGGAGTTAAATACTGTATGTATTCACTGGAGTAAGGGGGGGGGGGAGAGAACATGACTGAGACATACAAATACATCACTGGTATAAACAGAGTACAGGAAGGAAAAATCATTCAAAGTTAGAGATGCTCCAAGTCAAGGATGCTCAAAATTAAGTGTGCTGGGGGGCTGTGGGGAAACATGAGAAAATAATTTTTCATGGAGAGTGTGGTGGATGCCTGGAATAGCCTACATCGGGTGGTAGTAGCTAAAATGGTCACTGAATAAAAAAAAAAAAAAACAGTTAGATAGACACAAAGATATCTTGGAGGCAAAAAGAGGGGTTCCAGCATTCAATATGGACTTGGAGCCGCACACTAAATAGTAATTAATAGGGAAGACTGAGTGGTGATGCAACTCTCACCCCCCCCAGCCCAGCCTCCCACTGAGCACCCACCACCCCTCATCCCCAGAATCCCCACACACCTTCACTCACCTAAACAGGTCCCAGTGTGAAGATCCACTCACCCGTTGGAGATGTGTCTTGCTGCTGTAACTGGTGACTGCTATATGAGAACTAAGGTATATGCAGTTCAATGTATTTCAGTGGGTTTTCAACTGCACTTACCCTATTTCTCATATAGCAGTCACCATTTCCAGTAGCATGATGTGTCTTCCATGGGACAATGCATCTTCACACTGGGATCGGTTCAGGTGAGTGAGGGATGGTGAGATGGATCTGGGAGGTGTAGGGTGGCAGCTGGTCAGTGAGAGGTCAGGCTGAGGGTGTGGGGATGCACCAGTGATGGATTTTCTTTAAAGATTAAAAAAGACATCAAAGGTTCCTGTATTGTGCTTTCAGTATTGTGGATTTCTATCTGAGTCAAAAGTGAGTGTATATGCCTTGCAGTGTGTCTACCACCAAATGTAACACCCCACCTCCACCCTGCACACAGCCCCCCACCTGCTGCTGTGTGCTGGGTGGGGGTTGGGTGTTAGGATTGGAAATCCTAACACCACATTTCCCAACTTTTGTCACTGGAACTCTAACTGACGCATTAACAAAGCTTCTTTTGCAACACATTTCCTTAATTTTTGAAATAGTATAATCATAGCCTTGTTTGCTATAGATATTTGTGTCTGGGGGTGCAGTGCCCTCTGGGTCCTGCTCTGCCATCCATTCATAAGGCCTGCATCATTCCATTATGGTATTTGTATTTGCATGTGGGAGCTCATGGTGCCATCCATCCATAATTGTAGAGATAGAATATTTGTATCCCTATTTCCCTGTGGGCTCCATTAGTCCATAATGGCATCAATGCATAATTGTTGAGATAGTGTAGCAGTATCTTTATTTGCCTGTGGGAGCGCAGTGACAGTGTGGCACTTATCTGGGGGGGAGGGCTTTTCAGTTGTGCAGGAACAAGATAGACATGTTGATCTGGGGTTGCTTGTGCAGCCTGAGTTCTCCCACTGAGGTCCAGTGGGATGTCTGTGCATGGGTGCAAGAGTATGTACCCTGCCACGGCTGGTAGAGGGGCAACATTCTTTTGGCATGAAGATGGGACTCCTCTCACAGCGTTTCTGTTCTGCTACATCTTAAAGAAGGCCATGAAGGGAGAGGGGGTGGATTTGAATAAGTTCATCACCCTTCTTTCCACCTTAAAACTGCCACATATGCTAATGCAGAGGGATTTATAGATGGTAGGTTAGAAGCATAGCTGCACTAGGATAATTAGGGTGCTTAGTGACAAAATTACAAACAAGTCAAAATAGTCATGGCACTCGCCCACCACACTTAAGAAAGTTGGAGATCTTTGAGAAAGCCTGTGATCAGGTGAAATGTAAGAAGCTTTGTCCTGCACATCTCCATACCCAGTGGGGTAATTTTACTTTCTTTTTATAATAAAGTGGAGAATTGTTAAGCACAGTTCATGTGAGGCTCCAACCTTATTAAGTGTGGTGGGTGAGTGTTGTGAGTTTTTTGATGGGCTTACAGGTAGCCAAATTCATACTAAGAACTGATGAGGTTACAGGCTTTTGAAATATATGTACAGCCATACTTGCTGTAGCCTCTGTTTTTGGTTTTTTGACAGGTGGTGTTTCCGATGAAAACCAAGTGTGGATCTGTGGGTACTCTTTCATCCACTGGGCAGCTGTCTCAGTGAAATGATTCCAGAGGGTGTGAGAATCCTTTTCTGGACCCCAAGCAGACATGAATAAACTGGATGGGATGTTAGGGGATGAGATGAATTAACCTGCTCCTGTGGATCATAACTAAAGCTGGATGGCAAAGGCCACCCAGCATCTTGGTCATACAGTTGGGAGGCATAGACTTCTGTCTGGTGAAGTTGCTTGAACTGTTGCATAAAATCAAGGAGGACTTGGTTTTGATGTGGGAAACCTAGACTGAGTTGACCATAATCTGGTCACACATCATCCATCAGAGGCACTGGCAACATGCATGGGACCCAATAAAGAGAGTCCTTATTTTGACTAACATGTGCCACGTGGAGTTTTGTGGGCTCTGTGGGGAGTATGTCCTGATTCACGATAGGTTTGATAATAAAGTACCACAGTTTTATACCCAGAATGATGTGCATTTGTCTGATTTAGGTTATGATGGGTTATTTGATGACATACAAGGTAGTGGAAAAATTACTAGTATAAAGTGCTTTGTGGGGGAAAAGCATCAGTAACAATGCTCCTCTGGTGGTGACATGGTAGTCTTGAAAGGTCTGTACAGAGGGTATACATAGATACATAGATACATAGACAGTGTCGGCAGATAAGGGCTATGGCCCACCCAGTCTGCCCATTTGAGCTTGTAAGTTCAGTTTGTTTTCCTAGAAGTCTGTTTCCCCATACCCCTGACCTCTAGAATTCCTTTATGTCTATCCCATGCATTCTTAAATCCCGTGATGGTTTCAGCTCCCCACCACTCTCTGGCAGGGTGTTCCACTTGTCCATCACCCGTTCTGTGAAGAAATTCTTTCTCATGTTTCCTCTGAATCGTCCTCCTCCAACTTCATCCCATGCCTCTAGTCCTGGAACATCTTTTCGCTTAAAAATAGTGTTTTCCTGCACCCTGTTTCTCCCTGTAAGATACTTATATGTCTCTATCATACCCTTCTCTCCTCCTCTCCTCCAGGGAGTACATGTTCAGTTCCTTCAACCTGTCTTCATAGGACTTGTGATGCAATCCATGCACCATCTTTGTTGCCCTCCTCTGAACCTTCTCTACCCTGTCTATGTCCTTACGAGGTATGGTCGCCAGAACTGTACACTGTACTCCAGGTGGGGCCTCACTAGTGTCTTGTATAGCGGAATTATGACCTCCTTTCCTGCTGGTGATGCCCCTGCCTATACATCCCAGCATCCTATTTGCTTTACCTGCTGCCTTGTCACACTGTTTCCTACCTTGAGGTCATCAGAGATGACAACCCCAAGATCCCTTTCCTGCTTGGTGAATGCTATATCCTCACCCCAACTGATATATTGTGCCAGGGTTTTTGTGCCCCATATGCATTATCTTGCACTTCTTTGCATTGAATTTCAACTGCCAAACCCTTGACCATTCTTCAAGTTTCTGCAGGTCCCTTCTCATTCTGTCTACACCCTCTGGTGTGTCTACTCTGTTACAGAGCTTTGTGTCATCAGTGAACAGTGAAATTCTGCCTTCTAGATCCTGCGCAATGTCACTGATGAAGATGTTGAATAGGACCGGTCCCAGCACTGATCCCTGTGGTACCCCACTGGTCACTGTTCCCTCTGTGGAGTGACAGCCATTTACCACCACTCTCTGTGTCCTGCCACCCAGCCAGTTACCTTCCCACCACACTACTGTCATGCCCACACCCATATTCCCCAGTTTGTGTAATAGTCTTCTATGTGGCACAGTGTCAAAGGCCTTGCTGAAGTCCAGATAGGCCATGTCCACTGCCCTCCCCTGATCCACCTCCCTAGTCACCCAGTCAAAAAATTCAATGAGGTTGGTCTGACATGACCTCCCCCTGGTGAAACCATGCTGCCTTGGGTCCTGTAGTCCATTGACAACCAGATGTTCCACCAATCCCTCCTTCAGTAGTGCTTCCATGATCTTCCCCACTACCGAGGTGAGGCTGACTGGTCTGTAGTTCCCTGCTTCCTCTTTGTTCCCACTTTTGTATAAGGGGACTACATCTGCTGTCCTCCAGTCTTTGGGTACCTCCCTGTTTCCAGTGATTGGCTAAACAGGATAGCCAGAGGTTCAGCCACCACCTCTCTTAGTTCTTTAGGACCCTGGGGTACACCCCATCTGGCCCCATTGCTTTGTCAACTCTTATTACTTCCAGTTCCTTCAGGACCCTTTCTCGTAAAGGGACTTGTGTCCATTTCTGCACCATTCTCACCCTTGTACTCCCTTCAGACCCATTACCACCTCTTCCTCAGTAAAGACTGAGCAGAAATACCTGTTCAATATGTCAGCTTTACTGTTGTCATCCTCCACGCGACTCCCATCCTCCCCTTCAGTCTCATTATCCCTCTTTGTCTTTCTTTTTCACTTATGTACCTGTAAAGGTTTTGTCCCCTTAACCACTGATTTTGCAATGTGTTCTTCTGTCTGAGCTTTGGCTTCTTACTGACTTCCCTGCCTCCCTTTGTTTCTCCTGGTACTTCTCCTATCCCCTTCTGCCTGTGTCTTTTGTATTGCCTGAATGCAATCTTTTTGGCTTTCACTTTCTTTGCTACCTCTTTGGAAAACCATAATGGTCTCTTCTTCCTTTTCCTATTGCTAATCTGCTTAATGCATAATTCTGTTGTTCTTATAATCCCCATTTTAAATACTGCCCACTGTTCCTCAACCCCTGATTCCTGTCCCATTCCCCTTAATGCCTCTTTCAAGTATCTCCCCATTTTCCCAAAGTCTGCCCCCCTAAAATCCAGGATACGTGTTTTTGTGTGGTTTCATTCTGCTCTTTCTGTGATTTCAAACCACAATGACTGGTGGTGACTGTTACCCAGGTGCTCCCCCACTGTTACCCCCATCACACTGTCCCTGTTTGTGAGCAGAAGGTCCAGTATTGCCTTCTGCTGAGTTGGTTCCATGACCAGTTGCTTGAGGAAGGCACCCTGAAGGGAGTCCAGGATAAACCTGCTCCTAGTTGATGCTGCTGCTGGGATGCTCCAGTCCACGTCTGGAATATTGAAGTCTCCAACCAGTACTACCTCACCCTTGTCTGCCATCCTTTGGATGGCTAGCATCAGCTCCCTATCTGTTTCTTCCTCCTGGGCTGGTGGTCTATAGACCACTCCTGTGCAGATGGCTGGCCCCATTTTCCTTTCCAGCTTAACCCACAGTATCTCTCCCAGGGAATCACTCATCTTTGCAGGTGGTTCACATTGATTCTGGCAAGAGATGAGGGCCCAGAGTGCTGGAGTTCTCCCTACAGGAAGCAGATGAAGGGATAGCCTCTTTGGGCATTGCTTGGGGGTGCAGAGCCCTCTGATGGGGGAGGTGGCATTAGCACCTGGCCCAGAGCCATCCCTCATTCCTCAGATGCTAATGTGCCTTGTAAGGTTTTAACCTATTCTGCCAATTCCCCTTGGGGTAAGTGAATGGCTGAATTATTATGCTTTATATATAGAATGATTTTTTCATACTTGGAGTATAAGACAACAGAAGGCATTGGCCCATAGAAGTTGTCCCCACCTCTTAGTGGAGGCCACTGTGGTTGCCAACCAAAATATGGTGGTCTAATCTAGCCTTAAAAATATTAAAACTAGGTGCCACAACTACTTCCTCCCACAGCCTATTCCATAGACTGACAACTCTAAGCTTAAAACTGTGTCTCCATAATTCGGTTCTACAATGTACGTCAACTAGTTGTAGAGTATTACCCCTCAAAAAATAGTTTGATTCTCTGCATTTTAGGCCCAACTCATTCCTCAAATATTTCTGCATAAGCATCCTGTATAGCAATAACAAGTTCCCTCTTGCACAACAAAATTCTAGTGACCATAGACCCAATTTATTTAGTCTATATTTATATTGTACATCTTTTAGTCCCTATACTAATTTAGTTAGTGACCTCTGTGGCTTCTCAACCCTTTTTATATCCTTTTTCAAATAAGAATTCCAAATAGCTGAACAATAATCAAGAAGTGGCCTTATATATGTTTTGTATATTGGTAGAATAATACATTCATTTTGGGAGAAAAAGGTTCTGTGGATACAGTTTACCAAGTGCATTGCCTTGTTAGATACAAAACTACGGTGTGTCCAATTTTTCAGGTCATTCCCAATGTACACTCCTAGATCCCTCTCACAAATTGAGTCCCTTAACTTTACTCCTTGTATGTAATAATCCTGGTGTATTTTGTTTTTCCCCATATATATTACTATGCATTTTGGTAAACTGAATTTCATTTTATTGAGTACTGCCTATTTACTAATAGTTATTAAATCTTGCTCAAAGGTTAATCTATCCTCAAAGATATCCACCACCCCACCAAGTTTCACATCATCAGCAAATTTAGTTAATTTATTCCTATTATTTATTGCCATATCACTGATAAAAATATTAAACAACAGAGATCCCAGCACAGACCACTGTGGCACATGACTCGTCACCCCCATCTCCCCAGATACATGCCCCAAGACTCTCACATTTTGTGTTCTTCCCATCAACCATTGCTTAATCCATGTAATTAAAGTGCAATCTATCCCTAATTTCTCCAGTTTTGAGATCAACATCCCATGAGGCACAGTATTGAATGCTCTGCTGGAGTCCAACATCACCACATCCACTCTTACCCACTGATCCACACAACTACCTACATAATTGTAGAAGCAGGTTAAATTGGTGTCACAAGATCTATACTTAGTGAATCCATGTTGTAGTTTGTCAACTGAATTATTTTCTATCAGGTATCTCTTAATCTCATCTGAGATTACCCCTTCAATCAATTTCCCTACAATTGACGTTAAACTTATGGGTCTGTAATTTGACACCTCTTCCCTTTTACCCTTCTTGAATATTGGGACCACAGTGACTGTCCTCCAGTCCTTTGGCACATAACCTTCCCTTAGTGATATAATAGCTATGTCTGTTATAAATGGTGCTAGTTCTCTACCTAGTTCCTTTATAAATCTGGGGTGAAGGCCATTAGGACCCGTTGATTTATCGACTTTAAGTGATTAGATTTTACTATATACTTTATCAACTTTAATATACCCCATCTGGTCTGAACTCCTGTCCTCAAGTATAATACTTTGCTGTGCATGTTATGATAATTTGACTGTAACAGTCATCACACATGGTTTAATAAACACATGGTTGTGGTTATTTTTCTCCAAAGCACAATGTATGTCTCAGTCTGTTCAGATGGTGGGATGGGCAATGTGGCCTAATAAGACAATTAGAGAGCCCAAAGAATTGCAGCAGGTGGAGTTTTGCTCCTCATAACATCTGAGCTGGCAGGTACAATAGCTTATGTATGTAAACACTCACTAGAGGCAAGATTAAGCAGGTCAGTAAGAGTTCCCTGGTGGCTGGGGAACTTGTGGTTGAAAGGGAGCAGAAAAGGTCTATATAGAAAAAAGCACAGAATATAGCTTCTTCTTTCCTCCTCCACTCTGACCAGAATCCCACCCAAATCCACTCTCATAAAACAGGCAGTAGGGAACTTAATGTTCCACTATGGGGATAGCCTCAGGGGTCAAGAAGACATTTTCCCATTTTTCCCTGCAAGTGGTTTTTTTTTTTATTTAGGTTTTTATCCTCCGAGTCCTGGCAGAGAATTTTACCCCTCCGAGGAGGGACTCTCTCTCAGGTCCCACCACATTGCAGTTAGCTGACCCCGGAGATTCCCCCATGGCTTGCCCCCCATAGCGAGGCCAGGAAGGTGGCATCCCCTTCCCAGGGACCTAATTCAGAAGCCAGGGTTGGCCCTCGGCATGGCAGACTGTCATGGAGCCCTGCCAGGCTCCTTTTCCTCCTGTTTCTTCCTGTCACCCCTCCATATCAATGTATTCACATCAGAGCACACCTCCCAATCTGTATTTCCCTCCAGTCACAACGAGAAGGCAATCAGTGAGTGGTATAATGTGAAACCCTACTTCCAAAAGAGGAGAACAGTCTTCTGGACACTCGAGCCTCTCTCCCTCCACCATCCTCCATCATCCCAGGCCCATTTCTGAACCAGGGTCACTGGCATGGAACATGGTGTGGTATCCTGCACCTCAACTCTCAGAACCACCGGGCTGGCCTCCCCCAAGTGTTTTTTTTTTTTTTGCTTTCTCCAGCAAGGCAAACAAAGTTTTGGTTGAGGTTAGGTTAGCAGTAGGATGTCACAGTTGTGTAATACAATGTAGCATCATTGTCTTGTAAGGTCTGTACAGATGGAGTAACAGGGAATCATGCATCTTTGCAGCTAGTTCACCCTGAAGCTGGCCAGAGGTGAGTGTCCAGATGGCTGCAGTTCCCCTATAGGGGGCAGTTGGAGGGATAGCCTCTTTAAGGAATGCCCATGGAGAGGATGAATCAGCACCAGACCGAGAGCCATCCCTCATGTCTTGGAGACCAGTGTATTTCATGAGATTTTCACCAATTCGGTTGGATCCCCTTGGGGTAAGGAGGTGGCAGAATTATTTGGATTTGATGTATAGATTGACTTGCTATGATCACCTTCCTGTGCATGTCAGGCTAATTTGACAGTAACTATCATTGCACATGATTTAATAAACACATGGTCATTTTTCTCCAAAGCACAGTGTGTATCTCAGTCTGTTCAGATAAGGAGATGGATAATGTGGCCTAATATGACAATAAACAATGTCCATAATAACAAAGGATTGCCTCTTAACAGATGTTACATAAGGAAACACTGACTTAAATGATGGTGTACTATAAATCTCCCAAAATAATAGTTTATCATTATTCATTCACTATAGGCATTACTGGAACCAACAGAAGCTTTAAAGGTCCAATTTAGAGTTTCTAATGGGAATATGTTTTACATGCATGCTGGGCTGACTTCAGGAAATTACATCACTATCTAATGTACAGCATAGAAGTAAGAGTATTTTTTTTTTTACTTTTACAGGAAAAATTGATTAATTTTCAATTAACTCCTAGTATAAAACTCAATGAAGTTAGAGAGTAAACAACTGCCATAGAAAGGGAAAGTGAGTCACATTTTAAATAATTTGTGCAAAATCTGCTGAATAAGTGTATTTCAATTTATTATTTTTTTGGCTGTAAAACAGTGTTTTAATTTTGGGAAAGGGAGACTGTAAAATGCAATTATCATTTTAGGCTGCTCTCAAATGTTTACAATGATGGGTTCTTCTTTAATCAGAACAATTTGATTGTGTTACCAAAGAAAATGTGTCACAGTCAATTATTTCTAATCTGTTTAAATTTGCAGGTGTTTAATAAATTGGCTTTTTTAGTTTAGGTACAGTCGACTAAACATAGGGTCTAAATTTAGCTTCTCAGAAAGAATAATGAGATTGTTAGCAAGGGAATATTAAATCTTTCATGCTTATTTAGGGTGCCACAGCATGACTCACTAGCTGTTCTACTGCATTCATGTTTCACTTCATGTATTACAAATATTACAAGAGACATTATTTTTTTATATAAGCTAATTAGCAATTAAAAACTTTACCAATAAAATCAGTACATAAAGACATGCAAGTAATAATACAGAACTATTATTGCAAATTACTTTTCAATAAGAAGCAAAGCAGAATTATAAAGACTATTATCCATGCAAGTACATTCTTCAAAACATTTTATTGAATATTAATGAACTCAAAATGTCATTTCTGGTCTAATTGCTTCAAGTAATTAGTATTCTGTGAAGCTCAAAAAAGATTTTCCTAATTATGCAGGAGTGGAATTTTAATAAGGTGCATTTTACAAATTAAAAAAATGTATTGGCATCATGTGTTTGTATCATGAAAAGCAAGTATTAATAGAAGAGCATTCTTGTATACAAAGAACATACTGTAAACAGAAAAAGGTAGTCTCTAATTTTGAAGGGAACATGTTCTCAGAAGAGGTTGTGTAGAATGATAAAGCAAAGCAAAACCAAAAACAAATGTATATACAGTATATCCAATCTGGACACTGAATTACTAGTCAGCAACACAGTAGTTGGGAAGGCTAGTTGATTGCTGGGGTGCATAGGGAAGAGTATCACCAGCAGAAAGACAGAGGTGCAGTTCCCTCTGTATATATTGCTGGTATGACTCCTCTTAAGAGTACTGTGTCTGGTTCTGGAGGCTGCATCTCAGGAAGGACATAGACAGAGTAGAGGCGGTCCAGAGGAGGGCAACTAAAATGGTGCAGGGTCTGTATCAAAAGCACTATGAAGAGATACTAAGGGACCTAAAAACATAAACCCTGGAAGACTATAGGGAGTGGGGGCATATGATAGAGACCTTTAAATACTTCACAGGAGTTAATAAGGTACAGGAGAGAAGTATTTTTCAGAAAAATAATTTGCTCAAGAGCAAGGGGACAGGCTATGAAGCTGAATGGGGATTCAGGAGAGATGTGAGGAAATATTTCTTCACAGAAAGAGTGGTTGTTCCTAGAACAGCATTTCAGCAGAGTTGGTGGGGCCAAAATTAGTGGTGGGGTTCAAGAATGCATGAGATAGGCACAAATAAATCATTACGTCTGGCCAAATTTCCCTCATTCACTAAAAATACCACCAATAGCTTAATCTGGTTCAAGGTTAGTTTGTATTGATCTGTATCCCCTTCCCCTGGGTCGTGCCTGAAAATAGGCAGGATTTGTCTATTGCACTTACCCAGTCGACAAAAACTAAATAAAAATTAAAAAAATTATCAAGAGAAAGGGGGAGGGAGAAAGATCTATAGATCAAGTAGGATCTGCAGTGATAATGTAGGCAGGGAATAATGGGCAGACTGGGTTGGCCAAGCAGTTCATAAAATTCTATATTTCTATGTTTCTATGCATGTTGCTGTTGCTGGGCAGTGCATAGGTGGCCCGTATTTAAACTGTGCTCAGATGGCATTGTGCTCATTCTATTTTTCAGATAGCATAAATGGAGGAAGTGTCATGTATTGGAAACCTAGCAATAAAGCCTTGGACAATGCTACTATGTTTCTAATAAAGCAATGCTTGTAACAGATTTTCAATTTACATTACTCCCTGTGAGTGCTATTCAAAGCAAAGCACTAACTGTTGTTTGACTTCAAATTTCAAGAGTGATCACAAGCATCTTTTTACAGTAAGCAAGCTGGGTGCTTTGCAAGGCATAAACCCCATAGCATCTAAGTGTTGGATTGAAATATTTTTACGTAAAATTCTGATGACGCTATTCAATGTGCATGGAACTAACATCATTTTTCCAGATTACTATAAACATGGAAACATAGTTGTTGATGGCAAATAAAGAACAAGGATCCATCCAATGATTGTTGCCATATCATTACCTGCCAATCTACATGTTATTTTCAAGGCACATTGCTCTTAACAATGGATGAAAACTGTGGGCTGCAGAGGTCAACAAAGCTATCCAGTTTCAGTACAAATGACAAATGGAGAAGTGTAACAAGTGATGATGCAGCACACCTTGTAACACAGTGACTGCAATGTATTGCTCTGCTTAAGGAGGCAATTACCAAGGCACTGGAAATTCAGGGTTGCTGTTTCCTCATAGGACCTGTAAAAATACCTTTCACCCACAATTTTGCATCTAAAAACATCATTATTAATTTTAAAGTTTCTTCCTTTTTGCTCACGTTTGTTTACTGGCCCACACTGATTCCACCCTCCATCTTGCTCCACTACACAATATGACATTTCCAGCTATTGTATGACCTGGTGTCTGACATGTCCTCTGACAGTATCTCTCAGAGTGCTTATTTTACTGTCAAAAGCTTGGGCACAGTTGTATGCTCCAGGCCCCCCCTCAGGACTGTGCCAGTAACATAAGAAGGGCACGGGGGGGGGGGTGTCATCAGTGCTTGACTGCCAAAAATTCAAGAGTTCCTGGAATGTTGCATGGCTGCTAATAGAAAAAGCTTCCCTTGTGCTACAGAGGCCAGCAGTGTAAGCTGTAAATCACTATAACAGACCAGACAGAGAGCTACTGCAAAAGAACCATTCAGCTACCATATGAGTGCCCCCTGTGCTATGGCGGCCAGACTTTCACACTAACTAACCCCCACAGAGAGCTACTTCAAGAGGACTGCTCACTGTCAATGAGCTTCCCCCCTGTACAGTGAGGGACCACTGCTGGAAAGCTTGCTTCCTGTCTTGAATGACACAATTCTGTGCAGTTGCTGCATGCCAAAGCTGCATTTTTTTGCCAGGTTTGTGAATTTATTGGTCTTGTGTAACAGTGTTCAACACATAGAAGAATACATGCAGTAGCCAAACCGGACTTTCACTTGTCAGTTTATATAGGGACCAAGATTGTGTAGTGTAATTTAACTCATCTGATCAAAAGATGCTCTGAAATAAAAAGGTCAGATTATTTTTTTTTTCAGTGCCCAGTCTTGGATGGTGCAGATTTGCTGGGCTGGGCAAGTAGAAATCTTGTGCTGGTAAGTGATCGGGTGTGGGATGTGGAAAGGGCTGAGTCAAGCTTCACAGATGTTTAAAAAAAACGTACTGGTCAGGGTAGGTATGGGATATGGGAAGTGCTAAGGTGAGCTGTGCAGATGCTTAAAACAATTGTGCTGATCAGGGAAGGGGCATGGGATGTGGGAAGGACCAAGGCAAGCAATGCAGATGGTTAAAAAAATTGTACTGGTGTGGAAAGGGGTGTGGGATGTGAGAATGGCCAGCAGGAGCATTGCATATGCTTAAAAAAACATGTTCTGGTCATGGCAGTGGTGTGGAATATTGCAAGGGCCTATGGGAGCAGCACAGATGTCTAAAAAAAGTTGTGCTGTCAAGACAAGGGTGTGGAATGTGGGAAGGGCCAAGGTGAGCAATGCAGGTGCTTAAAATAAGTGTGCTGGTCAGTGAAGGGGTCTGAGATATGAGAAGAGCCGAGGCAAGCAGTGCACATATTTTAAATAAATTGTGCTAGTTAGGGAAGGGGTGAAGGATGTGGGAAAGGTCGAGGCATGCAGCACAGATGCTTAAAAAAATTTTGCTGAACAGGGAAGGCATGTGGGATATGGGAAGAATTGAAGCAAGCAGTGCATATATTTTAAAGAAATTATGCTGGCTAAGGAAGGGGTGTGGAATGTGGGGAGGACAGATGGAAGTAGTACAGATGCTCAAAAAAATTGTGCAGTTCAGGGAAGGGGTGATACATGTGACAAGGGCCTAGTCGAGCAGTAGATATCTAAAACATTGCAATGTCAAGGGATGTAGGATGTGAGAATGGCCAAGGTGAGCAATGCAGATGCTTAAAACAATTCTGATTATCAGGTAAGGGGTCTGTGATGTGGGAAGGGCTAAGACAAGCAGCGCAGATGGTTAAAAATGTTTTCTGGTTAGAGAAGAGGTGTAGGATGTGAGATATGCCAAGGCAAGCAGCGCAGATGTTTAAAAAAGTTCTGCTGGAAAGGAAAGGGGTATGGGATGTGGGATGTGGGAAGGGCCAAGACATGCAGAAAAAACATTTAATAAAATTGTGCTGTATTGCTGTGAGGAATTTTCAAATTCTGACAGAATGGAATTTTCATGGAATTTTCAAAATTATGATGAAATTCCACTGAATTTCAACAGAAATGGGACAGTGGAATTCCACAACAGAAAAATGTGGAGGGACTTTCCTGCAACATTTCCATAGAATTCTATTCTGCAGATCTTAATATTTGCCATGGAAATGGCTGTGGAATGATTTTCCATGGCAAAAATGCTGTTCTGCACAATATAATTTTACGGATCACAGCAGGCTGAATTCTGCAGAAGAACCTGTGAAATTCTGGTCGAAATTCTGCTGGCGGAATGATCATTCTGCTTTAATTACACCAGTGGAATTCTGCATTCCATACAGCACTACTGTGCTGTTTAGGGAAGGGTTGTGGAAGTTGGGGAAAGGACAAAGTGAGTAGCACAGATGTTTATAAAAGAACTGTGCTGGTCTGGGAAAGGGAGTGGGATGTACAAATGGCTGAGATGAGAAGCACAGATCCTTTAAAAATTGTGCTGGTCAGGAATGGAGTTTGGGATGTGGCTAGGGCCTACATGAGCAGCACGTATCTTTAAAATATATTGTGCTTTTCAGTAAAGGGATGTGGGTAATGGGAAGTGCTAAGGTGAGCTGCACAGACACTTTAAACAATTCTGGTAACGGAAGGGGTGTGAGTCGTGGGAAGGGCCTGGGCAACCAATGCAGATGTTTAAAAAACAATTGCAACAGACTGGAAAGGGTGTGAAATGTGGGAAGGACCAAGTTGAGCATCACGGATGCTTAAAAAAAACTGTGCTGGTCAGGGAAGGGGTGTGAGATGTGGGAAGGCCTGAGGCAAGCAGCACTGATGTTTGAAAAAATTGTACTGTTCGGGGAAGGAGTATAGGAATTTATTTTTTTTGCAGTTAGTGCTACTTATGCCATTCCAGCATGACACCTTCAGCAGGGACTAACCCCACCCAGCGTCATCACACTGGCATCATATGGAGTTACCATCCAACTATCATCTTCTCTGCAGCTTACCTCTCAGTGGTGGGGTTGGCCCTCTCTGTTGAAAAAACGGATCCTCAGACTGGAGGTGCACCATAGAGCCAGAAGAAGAGCCTGTGAGGAATCAGTCCCGTGAAGCTAGACAGCCATATTTTCTCCTCCTGTCACATTCGCCAGGGAAGGTGGACATGTAATACCATGTGGATGTGCCCATGCATGCTGGACATCTGCAGCTGCCACTCCTCCCACCCTGAGTTTGCTGTCACTAAGTGTCAAAGCCCAGTCAAAACTTGAAGTCAGTAATACACCTAGTGCAGCAGCCCTTACACCTCGGAGGAGAGCAGTCCCATGGACACTCAATCTTCCTCCACCCAGCTGACCATCTGGCAACCCAGGATGGCTCCCAAACCCAGATCATCAATGCAAACAGTAGCTCTATCACTACACTCGGGTGTTGTTAAAGGCTTGGGATGTGAGAATGGCTGAGCCAAGCTGCACAGATGCTTAAAACAATTGTGCTGATCAGGGAAGGGGTGTGTGATGTGGGATGTGGAAGGGCTGAGGTGAGTAGCGCAGATGTTTGAAAACATGTGCTGGTCTAAGTAGGAAAGTGAGATGTGGGATGGGCTGAGGTGAGTAGAACAGATGTTTAAAAAAATTGTTCTCGTCAGTGAAGGGATGTGGGACATGGGATGTGGGAATGGTCAAGGCAAGCTGTGCAGATGTTTAATAGAAATGCTGGTCAGGGAAGGGGAGTGGGATATATGAAGGGCAAATGGGAGCAGCACAGTTGCTTAAAAAATGTGTTGATAGTGAAATGGATAAGAGATTTGGAAAGGACAAAGATAAGCAATGCAGATGTTTAAAACAATGTGCTTATCGGGGAAAGCGTATAGAATGTGGGAAGAGCCAAGGCAAGCTACTCATGCTTAAAACAATTGTGCTGGTCAGGGAAGAGGTGTGGGATGTGGGGAGGGCCGTGGTGAACTTCACAGATGGTTATAAAATTGTGCTGCTATCCTGGTGGCTCAGAGGTCTGAGGTGCTTAGTACCTTACCTCTCCCATGCCAGCAGCCCTATTTTGGGAATGAACTTGGGCTGCAGGGGATCAGCTGGTGGGAGAAGGACTGAGCATCTCAGTGAATGCTTTTCATCTCCATAGTGGGAGGGAAGCTGGCTCTACCATTCTACTGCCACCTGGATGACCACAGGTGGCAGTGCAACTAGAGTGGTTAGTGGGATGGGGGACATTGGCAGGTGCCACCTACCACACACTCATGTGTGGGATGTGCTTGGCATGCCCTTGTTGCCAAAAGAGAGGGTACTCCAGGATGCAACAATAAAAATATTCCACAATGGCAGGATGGAGCTGACCGGTCCGAAGACCCTGCATCTAACTACTCAGGCATGGTCTCCCCTTACCACATCTGATCCATAACAGAAGGTAAGGGGTGCCTCTGTCACCCACTCCAGAGGTGGAAGCCCTGGAGGAACAAGGGAGGGACCAAGAAAAGTCCTGGGTGATGCCAGGGTGATGGGACTGGGACCAGGGACAGGCAGAAAGAGGTCATCAGTGAGAGCAGGAGGAACATAAAATTGTGCTGGTCAGGGAAGAAGTATGGGATGTGGAAAAGGCCTAGTCAAGAAGCACAGAGGTCTAAAAATCAATTGTGCTGTCAAGGAAGAGGTGTGGGATGCGAGAAAGGCTGAGACAAGCAAAGCAGATTCTTAAAACAATTGTGCTGGTCTGTGAAAGGATATAGGATTTGGGACAGACTGAGGCAAGCAGCACAGATGTTTGAAGAAAATTGTACTGGTTTGGGAGGGGTTGTGGGATGCAAGAAGGTCCAAGGTGAGCAGCTCAGATTTTTAAAAATAATTGTACTGGTCAGGAAGGGGTGTGGAATGTGGGAAGGGCAAAGATGAGCTATGCTGATGGTTAAAATAATTGTGCTGATCAGGAAAGGGTTGAGGGATGTGACAAGTGCCCAAGCAAGCTGCACATGTTTAAAACGAAAATGTGCTGGGCAAGGAAGCAGTGTGGGATGTGGGAAGGGTCAAGGTGAGCTGTGTAGATACAAAAAAAATGCTGGTCAGGGAAGCTTGTGAGATGTGGGAAGTCTCAACAGAAGCAGCACAGATGCTTAAATAAATTGCATTGACATGGAAGGAATGTGAGATTTGGAAAGAGCTGAGATGAACAGTGCAGATGTTTAAAACAACTGTGCTTGTTAGGGAAAGGATGTGGGATATGGAAAGGGTCAAGGTAAGCTGTGCAGATGCATAAAAAATGTTGCTGGTCAGGGAAGGGGTGTGAAATGTGCAAAGGGCTGAGGCAAGCAGCGCCAGTGTTTGAAAATATTGTGCTAGGCAGGGAAGGGGCATGTGATTTTTCTTGCAGTTATTGCTATTTATGCCACCCAAGGTTGGCACCTTCATCAGAGAATGACTCCCTTAGCGTCATCACACTGGCACCATATGGAATTACCATCCAACTATTGTCTTCCCTCCGCGGCTTACCCATCTTTGGTGGGGTAGCCACATCTGCCATGAAACAAATCCTCAATCAGGAGATGCACCATAAAGCCAGGTGCAGAACCTGTAAAGGGTCAGTCCTGGTATGTTGGACAGCCATGTTTTCTCCTTCTGTCATGTTCCCCATGGAGGGCAGATTTGCAATGTCACCAGGAATGTGCCTGCATTTACTCCCGCATGCTGGACATCTGCAGCCACCACTTCTAACACCCCTAGATTGTTGTTACTATGTGTCTAACCCTAGTGCTGCAGGGGGTCAGTAATGCATTGGGTGAAGCAGCTCTCCCTCCCTGGAGGAGAGCAGTGCCACAGATGCTCAATCCTCCTACCCTTGACCAACATTCTGACAACCCAAATTTACTCCTAAACCCAGGTCATCAGCACCATAAATGGTAGCTCTACTACTATGTTGGTGAGCTGCTAGGGGTGTGGAATGTGGGAATGGCTGAGCTGAGCTGGGCTGATGTTTAAAACAAATGTGCTGGTCATGAAAGGGGTGTGTGATGTGGGATGTGGGAAGGGGAGAGATGAACAGCACAGATGTTTAAAAAATACTGGTCAAAGAAGGGAAGTGGGATGTGGGAATGGCTGAGGTGAGCAGCGCAGATGTTTAAAAAACATTTTGATGGTCAGAGAAGGCATTTGGGATGTGAGAAAAGTCAAGGCAAGCTGCACTGATGGTTAAAATAATTGTTGTGATCAGAGAAATGGTGTGGGATGTGGGTAGGGTCATGGCAAGCAGTACAGATGCTTAAAAAACAATTTGTTTGGCTTTTGGAAGGGTCAACAGGAGCAGCACAGATGCCTAAAAAGAATTTTGTTGGCAGAGGAAGGGAGATGAGATTTGGAAAGGTCCGAGTCGAGTAGCGCAGATGTTTAAAAATAGTTGCGCTTGTCAGGGAAGGGGCATGCGATGTGGGAAGGGCCAAGGTGAGCTGTGTTGATGCTTAAAAGAATTATACTGGTCAGGGATGGGATGTGAGATTTGGAAAGGTTTGAGACAAGCACAGTAGATGTACAAAAAAAATTGTGCTTGTCAGGGAAGGGGTGTGGGATCTGGGAAGGACCAAGGCAAGCTGTGCAGGTGCTTAAAAAAAATTGTGCTGTTTAGGGAAAGGGTGTGAGATGTGCTAAGGGCTGAGGCGAGCAACACTGATGTTTAAAAATATTGTGCTCATCAGGGAAGGGGTATGGGATTTATTTTAGCAGTTAGTGCAATTTATGCCACCCCAGGCTGGCATCTTCATCAGGGACTGACCCCCCCCAGTGCTGTCACACTGGCAACATATAGATTTGCCTTTTAACTATCATCTTCTCTGTGGCTTACCCCTCTGTCGTGGGTGCAACCACCTTTTGCCGTGAAATGAATCCTCAGACAAGAGACAGGCCATAGATACAGGTGCAGATCCTGTGAGAGGTTAGTGCCACCATGTTGGACAGCCATGTTTTCTCCTGTTATGTTCTCCAGGGAGGGAGGATGTGAAATGCCACCAGGATGTGCCTGCATGTGCTCCCACATGTAAGACATCTGTAGCCACCACTTCTTCCACCTCTAGATTGCTCTCACTAGGTGTTCAACCCCAGCACTGCTGGGGGTCAGTAATGCAACGGGTGCAACAGCCCTCCCTCCCTGGAGGAGAGCAGTCCCCCAGATGCTCAGTCCTCCTCCCATTGGTCGACCTTCTGACAAACCGAGTTTGCTTCTGATCCTAGGTCATCAGTATCAGAAACAGTAGCTCTATCATATACTGGTGAGCTAGGAGGGGTGTGAAATGTGGGAGGGGCTGAGCTGAGCTGAGCTGATGCTTAAAACAATTGTGCTGGTCATGGAAGGGATGTGGGTAGGGGTGAATTGAGCAGCACAGATGTTTAAAAAAATGGTGCTGGTCAAACAAGGGAAGTGGGATGTGAGAAGGGTCAAAGTGAGCTGTGTTAATGTTTAAAAAAACTCTGGCCAGAGCCAATAGGGCTTCATGGGAGGAATTTTGGGTTAAAAATAGAGAAAATTATCAAAGTTACAAGCCTGTGTTAGGAAACTTTAATGTAGGCTCATAAATTTGTTGTTTTGTAATATTTGTACGCCAAATTTTCAACGTAGCCTTAAAACCCTGCCTCATGAGGAATGGCAGAGTAAATGTTCAGCTCCTGCCCAAAAAGTGATTTTGTGAAAGGACTGAGAAATCATCTTTCAGGACGTAAAAAAAAAACCATTCTGGCCAGGATTTACAAAATGACAGCTGTCACATTCATGAGGTGCTGTCAAGATGTGGCTATGTTGTAAATTTGGGGTAAAAATATTGAAAATTAACAAAATTTTGATCCTGCATTCACAAAATTCAAGGCAGGATCATAACTTTATTGTTTTAATATTTTTACACCACATTTTCAGCATAGCCTTCTTATGACCCCACCTTATGAACAAGGGCAGAGAAAATGTTCAACTCCTGCCCAAAAGGTAATTTTACACAGGGACTGCAAAATCATATTTAGGGACAGATTTGCCTAATATCAGTACAATTGTTCATTAGGTGGGGTACCAAGAAAGATATGTTGAATATTTGGGTCAAAAATATGCAAAAATGCCTAAGTTATGCCACTAAGTTTAAAACCCCATTGGAATGTATTTAACTACATACCTGTTTCTTCAATTCACGGATCGGCCTTGAAGAGAGAAAATGTGCCTGCTGCCAAGACAGGACTATGGTGTGGACCCCCGATGGGTAAGTGAGAGCTTGGGGGAGTGCGGGATGGTGGGTGATAAGTGAGACAGTCAGGTGGGAGGGGTCAGGAATGGCTTCAAAAGACATCAAATAGATGGTTTTCTTTTTACAGGTGAAAAAATTCAAAACCAAAATGACAGAGGATTCCTGCTCACGACACTGGGAGATTGGGTACCCTCAGTGTCACTCTTATGTTTTGGGTGGGGGGGGTTGCTGAGAGGGAGGGTCAGGTAGGAGGGATATCCATAATCACTAAGATGAGAATCTAAACTATAGGGACAATCTCATAAAATATACTGCAGTTTCAGAGACAGAAGAGACAGGAGACAATAGAACCATGAGGTCACAAGAGCAGAACAGGAAAAAAAAAACTAACATAGCAGCAAAATACAAAAAAATAAAAGAGTACAATCCTTAAATGTCCAGTAGGAAACTCAAGCAGTCTGTAACATAAAACAGATTATTTGGAATATATGATGGCCACAGAAATCATGCATGTGGTTGGGATCACAGAGACCTAGTGCACAGAATAAGATAACTGGACCAAGGGCATCCAGGGATATACACTGATCAGGAAAATAGGGAGGGTGAAAAAGGTAGGGGAAAGGAGAGAAATTGTTTAACCAGGAAAGGCATACTAAGCTGAAGCTTGCTTCCAGGTGCAGCCTAGGAGCCCAAGGAAGTTAAGTGACTTACTCAGAATCACACAGTATACAAGTGGGGGCTATGGGATTCAAACCCAGGTCTCCAGATTTGCAGCTCAGTGCCCTTAACCACTGTTCTATACTGCCTCCTACAGGCAGGGGAGTACCTATCTATACCAGAAATGTCTGGGGACCACATTTTTGAATTGGTAAGAATGCCACAAGCCCCCAATGCGCTGACCATATGGCACATGAAGCTTGAGACATTTTCCTGTCAGCAATTGGGATTTTCTATCCCTTGTGCCGATCACAGGCCCTTAGACCACATTTATGTGGTCTAGCCTGCACACTCCCTGGGGCCTCTAATACGGAGCTTGAGCCAGATATTTGGTGCAAGCTACTGTAAATCTTGGAAAGTGTCACAACTATGCCCAAGAATGGAAAATCAGGCATAATTGCAGCAATGTGGTGTGGTGAGCTGGCGGTACCTCAGTCCCGTGGCACAGGGCAGGAGGCAAGCCCTGTGCCATCATTTGAAAATCCTGCCCTCGGACTTTACAGAGATTAATTATGGAAAAAACAGGATGTCTATAGAATTGGTGGGAGTAGAAATTAAAAACACATACATACCAGCAGTGACAATTCTTATACAGGCCACTGGACAGTGATTTAAACAGAGATAAATATATGATAAATACATTAGAAGAGCTCTGTGAGGACAAGAACGTTATCATGGCAGGTGACTAAAATATGCTAGGGATTTACTGTGAGTCTTTATGTGGGAAATCTAACTTTGAAAAATGGTTTCTGGTGAAGGTAAATGACCACAGTTTTTATCAGCACATAGCTGAATCAACCAGAGGCAGTGCAATGTTAGACATAGTGGTAACCAGTTATGAGGATATCCTAACAGACTGTGTACTAAGAGAAGCACTCAATATAAGTGATTATAACATGATCCAGTTTCAGTTGAGACAAACTCTTAACAAACAAGTAGGTTCAACAATTTGTTATAATCTTGGAAAGCAAAATTTACCTTTTGAGGACAGAGTTAGCATGCTGTAACTGGAGAAAGGTATTATGTAACAAGAATAAGGAAAGCCAGTGACACATTAAAAAAAAAAAACATAGGACTAGGAAAGAAGTATTCGCCAGTTAAACAAGTCATGCTACTAAGTTCAAAACCCCATTGAAACATATTGAACCACATTCCTGATTTCCTCAGTTTGTGATCCAGCACTGAAGAGTGAAGATGTATCTGTGGTCCAGAGAGGATTATGGTGTTGAACCCCCAGTGGGTAAGTAAGGGTTTGGGGGGTGGGGTGGGTGTTGGTTGCTAAGTGCGAGGGTTGGTTGGGGAGACAGGAACAGCCGCAAAAGACATCAATGGACGGTTTTCTTTTTGCAGGGTTAAAAAAAACAAGACTCTGGATCATGACACTGGGGGACTGGGCACCCTCCAGTGACACTCTTATGTTTCTGGGGGGGGGTGGGAGAATACTTAAAAAAAACATGGAGGAGTCATGATGGTGACAATGGGGGACTGGACACCCCCAGTGTCACTCTTATGTTTCTGGGGAGGGATGGTGGGTGCTAAGATGGACAGTCAGGTATGGGGTTTGTATAATTTAGAAAAAAAAATTGGCAGTGTCTTGACTGCAACACTGGGGGACTGTGCACCCACAGTGTCACTCTTATGTTTCGAGGGGAGGGGGTGTGCTGAGATGGAGGATTGGGAGGGAGGATATATATAATAAAAAAAAATCAGCAGTCACAACACACTCTTGCCATGTCAAAGATGGCTGCCACAGTCTACTGTGCATGTGCTAGCAGTCACGCATACACAGTAAACTGTGGTGGCCATCTTTGATACAGCAGAGTGTGCCATGACAACCGATTTTGTTTTCTTTTAAATTATAGATATCCCCACTACCTGACCCTCCCTCTCAGCACCCACCACCCCACCCACCTTCAGAAACTTAAGAGTGACACTTAGGGTGCCCAATCCCCCAGTCTTGTGATCAGGACACCCCTAGTTTTACAAAAAAGTGCAGTGACCCTGGAGACAAAGAGCAGAGTGGTCCAGGAATGCCACGGACAAGGAGGCAACTGTGCTCCATGTCCAACAGGTTGTTCAGCCAGAAGGAATGTGCTGAATCATTTTTCTGTATAAAGAGGTCTGCAAGGCTACACCCACTGCAGCCCTGAAAAATTGTGCTGGTCAGGAAAGGGGTGTGGGATGTGGCAAGTGCCTAGCTGAGCAGCACATATGTTTAAAAAAAAATATGCTGGTCAGCAAAGGGGTGTGAGATGTGGGAAGAACCAAGACAAGCAGCACATATATTTTAAAAAAATTGTGCTGGTTAGGGAAGGGGTGTGTGATGTGAGAAGGACCTAGTCAAGCAGTACAGATGTCCAAAAACAATTGGGCTGTCAAGGAAGAGATATGGGATTTGGGAAGGTCCGAGGCAAGTGACACAGATGATTAAAACAATTCTGCTGGTCATCGAAGGTGTCCGGGATGTGGGAAGGGCCAAGGTGAGCAGCACAGATGTTTAAATAAATTGTGCTGGTTAGAGAAGGGGTGTAGGATATGAGAAAGCCAAAGTGAGCAGTGCACATTTTTTAAAAAATAATGCTGGATAGGGAAGGGGTGTGGAATGTGGGAATGCCTGAAGCACGCAGGGCAGGTATTTAAAAAACTGTACTGTTTAGGGAAGGCTTGTGGGATTTGGGAAAAGCAGAGGTGAGTAGCACAGATGTTTAAAAAACTGTGATCAGTGAAGGGATGTGGAAAGGGCTGAGGTGAGCAACCCAGATGCTTAAAAAAATTGTGCTGGTCTGGAAAGGAGTGTGGGATGTGGCAAAGGCCTAGTCGAGTAGCATGTAACTCAAAAATAAAAACTGTGCTGGTTGGTGAAGGGATGGCAGATGCTTAAAACATTTGTGCTGGTCAAGAAAGGGATGTGGGTTGTATAAAGAGCCAAGGCAATCAGTGCAGATGTTTAAAAAACAATTGTGCTGGTTTTAGAAGGGTGTGAGATGTGGAAAGGGCCAAGGCAAGAAGCATGGATGCTTAAAAAATCTGCTGGTCAGGGAAGGGGTGTGAGATGTACCAAGGACTGAGGAGAGCAGGGCCAATGATTAAAAAATTGTACTGTTCGGGCAGTATTGGATTGTATTGAAAACCTGTGGTTCAAATGATTATTACTGCCTCCTGTATCATGGAAAATGTGGTGAATAAAGTTTGAATTTAAAAAAAAAATTGTACTGTTCATGGAAGGGATTTTTTTTTCTGTTATTGTTGTTTATGCCACCCCATACCATCTTCTTCATGGCTTACCCCATGATGGGCATCACCCCCCCAGCTGCAAAATGAATCCTCAGACAGGAGGTGCACCATTGAGCCAGGTGGAGTCTGTGAGAGGTCTGTCCCATCATGTTGGGCAGCCATGTTTCACCTATAGTTACATTCCCAAGGGAGTGTGAAAGTGCAGTGCCACCTGGTAGTGCCCACACATGCCACTGCATGCATGACATCCACTCCTCCCACCTCTAGATTGCAGTCACTAGGTGCCCAAACCCAGTCACTGCTTGGGATCATTAGTGAACTGGGTACATTAGCCCTCCCTCCCCAAAGGAGAACAGTCCCATGGATTCTCAATCTCCCTCCCCGCAGCTGACCCTCTGTTAGCCCAAGTTCATTCCATAAGCCAGGTCATCAGCACCACAAACAGTAGCTCTACCACTGCCCTGGAGAACTGCTAGGGGTATGTGATGTGGGTAAGGCCGTGGTGTGCAGTGCAAATGTTTAAAGAAACTGTGCTGGTCAAGGAATGAAAGTGGGATGTGGAAGGGGCCAAGGAAAGTAGCACAAATGTTTAAAAAAAATTGTGGTGGTCCAGGAAGGAGTGTGGGATGTGGGAAGGGTCAAGGTGAGCTGCGCAGATGCTTAAAAAATGCTGGTCAGGGAGGGGGTGTGGGGTATGGGAAGGGCCATAGGGAGCAGCACAGAGGCTTAAAAAAATTGTTTTGGCCATGGAAGGGATGTGAGATTTAGAAAGGACCAAGATGAGCTTCACATATATTTAAAAAAAAAATTGTGCTGGCTAGGGAAGGAGTGTGGAATGTAAGGATGACCGATGGGAGCAGTGCAGATGCTCAAATAAATTGTAGAGTTCAAGAAAGGGGTGTGGCATGTGACAAGGGTCTAGACAAGTAGTACAGCTGTCTTAAAAAAATGTGCTGTTAGGAATAGGTTGTAGCATGTAGGAAGGGCTAAGCAAAGCAATGAAGTTGCTTAGAACAGTTGTACTGGTCTGTAAAGAAGTGTGGGATTTGGGAAGGGCTGAGGCAAGCAGCGCGGAGGTTTGAAGAAAATTGTACTGGTCAGGGAATGGGTATGTGATGATGGAATGGCTGAGGTGAGCTGCACAGTTACACAATACAATTTTGGTGGTTAAGGAATGGGCTGTGAGGTAGAAAGGGCCAAGGCATGCTGTGCAATGGCTGTCTTCTTAATATACTTTGTTCTTTACATTTCTTAATGTTGATTGTTTTCACTGATATTGGTAATAGCACTGATGTTTTCATATGTCTGCTGCTGCTACTTTGTTGTTAGGCTGGATGTATTTTTTGAAAATGTTTAATAAAACATTTAAGTGCAAGGCATGCTGCACAGATGGTTAAAAAAAATTGTGCTCGTTATGGAAGTGGTGTGGAATGTATGGATGACCGATGGGAGCAGAGCAGATGCTCAAAATATTGTGCAGTTCAGGAAAGTGGTGTGGCATGTGACAAGAGCCTAGTTGAGTAGTACAGATGTCTAAAAAAATTGTGCTGTCAGGAAAGGGATGCAGCATGTGGAAAGGGCTGAGACAAGCAATTAAGTTGCTTTGAACAGTTGTACTGGTCTGCAAAGGAGTGTGGGATTTGGGAAGAGCTGAGGCAAGCAGCGCAGACATTTAAAGAAAATTGTACTTGTCAGGGAATGGACTTGTGATGAAGGAATGGCTGAGGTGAGCTGCACAGATACACAATACAATTGTGCTGGTTAAGGAAGGGGCCTACGAGGTAGAAATGGCTAAGGAATGCTGCGGTATGGCTGTCTACTTAATATAGTCTGTTTTCTACGTTTCTTAATGTTGATTGTTTTCACTGAATTTGTGTTAGTACTGATGTTCTCTCATGTGTCTGCTGTTGCTACTTTGATGCGTGGCTGTTGTTTTTTTTTTAAATGTTTAATAAAACATTTAAGTGCAAGGCGTGCTGCACAGATGGTTAAAAAAAATTGTGCAGGTCAGGGACGAGGTGTGTGATGTGGCATGGATCCTAGTCGAGATGCACAGGTGTCTAAAAAAACTGTGCTGTCAAGGAAGGGGTGTGACTGTGGTGGCAGCGGCCACCTCAGTCACTAAATAGATCCTCATACTGGAAAAATGTCATAGATCCAGGGGCAGAGCTTGCAAGGGGTCAATCCTGTCATGTCGGACAGCCATGTTTTCTCCTTCTGTTGCATTCACCAGGGAGGATGTGTATGCCACCAGCATGTACCTGGATGTGCTCCAGCATGCCAGACATCTGCAGCTGACACTCCTCCCACCCCTAAATTGCTGTCACAAGATGCTCAACCCCAGTGCCACTACAGGTTAGTTCTACACTGGGTGCAGCAGCCTCCCCCCTCCCTGGGGAGGAGAGCAGTTCCATGGATGCTCAATTTTCCTCCCCTCAGTAGACCTTCTGACAATCCAAATTTGCTCCTGAACCCAGGTCATCAGCACTGGAAACAGTGGCTCTACCACTATGCTGGTGAGCTGATGGGGTGTGGAATGTGGGAAGGACTGAGCCTAGCTGGGCAGATGCTGAGAACAATTGTGCTAGTCATGGAAGGAGTGTGTGATGTGGGATGTGGGAAGGGCCAAGATGAGCAGCAGAGATGTTTTAAAAAAACTGCCGGTCAAAGAAGGGAAGAGGATTGTGGGAAGGGCCGAGGTAAGTTGTACAGAAGTTTAAAAAGAAATTGCGCTGATCTGGGAAGGGGTGTGTGATGTGGGAGGGTCAAGGCAAGCTTTGTTGATGCTTAAAATAATCGTCACAGTCAGAGAAAGGGTGTGGGATGTGGGAAGGACTGAGGCAAGCAGCACAGATTCTTAAAAAAACTATTTGCTGGTCAGAGAAGGAGTGTGGGATATGGGAAGGGCCAACAGGAGCAGCACAAATGCTTAAAAAAATTGTGTTGGTCATGGAAGGGATATAAGATTTGGAAAAGGTCAAGTTGAGCAGTGCAGATGTTTAAAAATGTGCTTGTGGGGGAAGAGATTAGGGACATAGAAACGGCCAAGGCGAGGTGCGGTGATGCTCAAAAAAATTCTGCTGTCTGGGAAGTAGTGTGAGATGTAGGAAGGCCCAAGGTGACTTGTGCAGATGGTTAAAAAAATTGTGCTGGTCAGGAAGTGGTGTTGGATGTGGGAAGGACCAAGACGAGCAACACAGCTTGGTAACAGCTTGAGCTGTGAATTATTTAACTGCATTTGCACACACTGTGTCATAATAAGTAGCATATGCTTGATATTGAGCAAAGTCTTACTTTTTTGTTTTCTTCCCCAAACACACTGAAACCGTGTGTGGTTCTAGGTCCAACCAGTAAACATTGTGATGAATTCTTTACACTTGATGGTACTGTAGGTCCATAACTACAGTTGATCACATCTTCCGTGCTTTCCAGGTGTCCAGAGTTTTTAGAGGCTAAAGCAGGGTCTTTGCCCTTTCTACAAGAAGGAGGCAAATAATGTTTCGAACCGCTGTAGTCTGGCTTTAGGAATAGGTCCAGGAGGCTATTCAGGAGGAAGGGAATTTTAGGAAATTCCATCATTTTATATGCTGTTATGTTACCCCGGAAGGCCAGTTTAAGTTTTTTCCATCTTCCAAATTCTGCCTTCAGGTTTAAAAGCAGCTGAATAAAGTTAAGGTCAACCACAGTCTTAATATTTGCTGAGAAAAACATCCCCAGGTACCTGATCTTGTGCTGCCACCACCTGAGGCCCAGGTGCTGAACCTGTGTGTTGAGCATGGCTTTATTCATTGGAAGAACCTCCATTTTGGCCCATTTAAACTTGAGCCTTGACAGGGTTTTGAAGTCATTCAGTGTAGTGAGGGTGACAGTGAGAGAGGAAGCTGAGTTGGAGATGTTAAGGAGTAGGTCATCCACAAAGACTGAGATTTTAACTTGAGCTGTTACGCATTTGATGCCCTCTGTCTCCTTGGCTTGCCTGAGCTTATGTAGCAGGATCTCCATAGCAATAAGGAGTAAGAGCAGGGAAAGTGGCATACCTGCCTAGTCCCACTCAATAACCAAAACAGAGATAGGATGAGGCCATTGGTTATCAGTATAGCTGTGGGCAAAATGTAGAGGGACTTTATCCAGGTGTTGAAGACCCACCCAAAGCCCATGCTTCACATAGTTTGGAAAAGATTGTCCCACTCTACTGAAACAAAAGCTTTTTTGGTGTCTATACTTACTATATAGTAAACTAGGGGTTTTGCTATGTGAGGCAGACCAGATGTCATTCAGTGTTGCCCTGATTTTGTTGATCATCAGTCTTCCCATGATAAATCCTGTTTAATGTTTATCAATAAGGTAAGGGATCAGATTCTCTAATCTGACTGCCAGAATCTGTCTGAGTCCTTAATGTCTGCATTTAATAGGAAGATGGGGTGGTGGTTCACCACCAGTTGAGCATCATTGTCTGTCTTTGGTAGTAAGGTTATTAATGCTTCGGGCATTGACTGTGGCAGTGCCTTATTAGTGACTGATTCCTGTAGTGTTGCTGTGCTGCAGGAGTCAGCTTGGTCAGTTTGGGCTAGGGATTTCCGACAGAACTTAGCTGGCAGTCCATCTGGGCTAGGATATTTTTCATAAAAACAGAAACATAGAATTTGATGGCAGATAAGGACTGATTGGCCCATCCAGTCTACACATTTCTCCCTACCTTCACCACTACTGCAGACAGTGCCCGATCAATAGCGCTTTTCCTTTTAAGCACTGACTTAATGGCTGCCCTGAACTCTGAAACCGTTATTGTGGCCTCTAAGGACTTTGTTTGTTCATTGGACAGTTCAGGTAAGTCCACTCCAGACAGAAACGTCTGCATCTGCACATGTGCTTCTATTCTGTGAGAGATGTACAGGTCTGCATAGAAGCTCTCAAAGGCCTTGGCTATCACTGCTGTCTGGGTGACCACCCACCCATATGGGAGGTGAATAAGACCGATACAATTGGTACTCTGCAGGGGTTTAATGTAATAGGCAAGGAGCCTCCCTGCCTTCTCCCCCGACTCCCAATACCTATGTGCAATCCTTGTCATGGCTCTATGTGCCATATGGAATGTTAAGGAGTTGATTTGTACTGTATCTGCAGCACCTCCTAATTTACCTGGGGTGAGTGGGTGGGAAGTTTGTCATATTCTGTTTCCTTGTGATTCAAGGCTGCCACCAGATCTTGCAGCTCTGAGGAGAGCTGTTTTTTTACATAGGCTGCAAAACTGATTATATGCCCTCTCAAGTAAGCCTTGGAAGTGTCTCATAGCATGACCCTTGTAATGTCTGGTGTGTCATTAAGAGAGAAGAATTCCTCTATCTCCTTTATGAGCCAGCCATGGAATTCATTATGTGATAAGAGGAAGGTGTTCATCTTCCATCTGTTAGGCCTAGGGAGTTCTGGGCCTATTAGCAGCATAAGGCTGACACATGCTTGGTCCGATATCATAACGGGACCTATGGCAGACTGCTGCTCCTCTGAAAGTGGGTCATCGGAATGAAAATAAGTCCAACCTGCTACTCATATTTTGTGGGCCTGAGTGGAATGTGAAGCCACTACCCATGGGGTGCAAGCTCCTCCAGGGGTCTACTAGTCTGAGTTCTGTGGCCAGGCCATGTAAAGATGTCTGCGTCTTTGTGGGGGTGATGATCTTGCCCCTCAGTCCATCCAAAAATGGATCACAGACCTCATTAAAATCCATCCCAAACAATAGTCTGTCTCCAGGATAATGCAATTTGTGAAATTTGCTTAGCTATTTCTGGATAGAAGGATGGTGAGCTCTTGTTGGAACCATAGATATTTCCCAACAAGAGAGTTTCAGTGTTAAGGTGGGCCCTTACTAGCACCCATCTGCTTTCCACAGAGTGGGCTGATTTCAGAATCTGCACTTAATGCTTTTTAGGGAAAAGTATTGCTATGGCTCCTACATTTGTCGAATAGGAGCTGCCTACCACCTATCTAATCCAAACCCGTGCTAGTTTTCTAGTTTCAGCTTCCAAGAGGTGGGTCTTTTGTAAGAAGGCTATATCACAAGGCTCCCATTTCAGGTGGGCTATAATTTTGATTTCATTCATAGAAACATAGAAACATAGACTTTGACTGCAGATAAGGACCGCTAGGCCCATCTAGTCTGCCCATTTCCCTACCTACAGGATAGGCCGCAGATCCTAGTTAACCAACAGCCTTTATCTTCCTGCCCCCCACAAGAATTGCCTTATGTCTGTCCCATGCATTCTTCAATTCTCCCACAGTTTTCGACCCAACAACTTCCTCAGGAAGGCTGTTCCATGCATCCACTACCCTCTCTGTGAAATAATACTTCCTCACATTGCCCCTGAACCGCCTCCTTCTATCTTTAAATTGTGTCCCTTGTTCTTGCAAGTCTTTTTCTGAAAGATGCTACCCTCTTGGACTTTGTTGATTCCTTGAGGTACTTGAAAGTTTCTATCATGTCCCCTTCTCCCTTCTTTCCTCAAGGGTATACATATTAAGCTCCTTTAGTCTCTCCTCATATGGCTTCTCTTGCAGACCCTGCACCATTTTAGTTGCCCTCCTCTGGACTGCCTCTATCCTGTCTATGTCCTTGCGGAGATGGGGTCTCCAGAACTGGACACAGTATTCCAGATGGGGTCTCACCAACTGTCTGTACAGAGAGATAACAACTTCCTGTTTTCTGCTGCTGATGCCTCTCCCCTATACATCCCAGTATACCCCCGGCCCTCCCTACTGCCTTCTCACATTGCTTGCTAACCTTAAGGTCATCTGATATGATTACCCCCAGGTCCCTTTCCTGTTTTGTTGTTGTTACTACCTCCCCACCCATTGTGTATTCTTCCCCTGGGTTCTTGTTTCCCAGGTGCATTATTTTGCACTTTTTTGCATTGAATCCTAGCTGCCATACGTCTGACCATTCCTCCAACCTTGCCAAGTCCCTTTTCATCCTTTCCACGCCTCCTTGTGTATCAACCCTATTGCAGATCTTTGTGCATCTGCAAAAAGGCATGCTTTTCCTTCCAGTCCCTCTGGAATGTCACTGATGAAGACATTAAAAAGGACTGGACCCAATACTGAACCCTGCGGTACCCCACTAGTAACCGCCCTTTCTTCAGAGTGGACTCCATTTACAATTACCTTCTGTGTTCTGTTGTCCAGCCAATGTTTTACCCAGGCTACCACCCTGGGACCCACGCCCAGGCTGGTTAATTTGACTATCAATCTTTTTGTGTGGGACTGTGTCAAATGCCTTGCTAAAGTCTATGTAGGCCATGTGCACAGCCCCTCCCTGGTCTACTACTTTGGTCACCCAGTCAAAGAAATCTATTAGATTTGTCTGACATGACCTTCCTGCTGTGAACCCATGCTGCCTTGGATCCTGTGCTCCACTGACCTCTAGGTACTCAACTATACTTTCCTTCAGAAATGACTCCATCACTTTCCCTACCACAGAGGTCAGACTGACAGGTCTGTAGTTTCCTGCCTCTGTCTTGGTCCCACTTTTGTGAAAGGGAATCACATCCGCCTTCCTCCAGTCCTCGGGTACCGCACCATCCTCCCATGATTTATTAAAAAGAGTAGCCAGTGGTTTCACTAGTTCCTTCCTTAATTCTTTTAGAATTCTGGGTGAATTCCATCAGGACCCATTGCTTTGTCCACCTTCAGTTTTAGGAGTTCTTGCAGAACCCTTTCTTCTGTGAAAGGACTGGGATCGACCTCCCTATCAAGAGTGCTTCTGTTAATTGGATTAGGCACTTCCCCTCCTCTTTTGTGAATACTGAGCAGAAATATTCATTCAGTATTCCTGCTTTTTCACTGTCCCCCTCTGCCCACCCACCGTTCATTCTATTCAGCCTCACTATCCCTCCCTTTGTCTTTCTACACTCGCTGATGTACCTATAAAAGGTTTTATCCCCCTTCTTAACTGAGTTGGCTATCTTTTCCTCAGTTTGGGCCTTTGCTATTCTGACTTCCCTCCCTGCTTCTTTCTGCCTTAATTGGTACAGCTCTCTGTCCTGCTCCTTCTGTGTTTCCTTATACTTCCGGAAACTATCTTTTTCTTCCTGACTTTCACAGCCACCTCTCTTGAGAACCATAGTGGCTTTTTCTTTCATTTTGATTTGTTTATTTGCTTCACACAAAGGCTTGTTGCATCTGTGATGGCAGTTTTGATAATTCCCCATTGTTGCTCCACACCTCCTTCTAGCCTGTTTGCTGGTGCTTTTCTGAGGCACTCTCCCATCTTGCCAAAGTCAGCCCTCCTAAAGTCCAGTACCCTCACTTTTGTATGGCTTGACTCTGTAGCTGAGTTTAACGTGAACCACACTGTTTGATGGTCACTTGTCCCCAGATGGCAACCTACTTCTAGATCTGAGATCCTCTCACTGCCCCCGTTTGAGAGTACGAGGTCTAAGATTGCTCCCTCACGAGTGGGTTCTGAAACTAACTGTCTAATGCCTGCCACCTGTAGGGCATCAAGAATGGCCCTGCTCTTGGATGTGGCTGCAGCAAATGTGCTCCATTCAGTGAGGGAGTTTATGCCCAGGACATTCCAGGAATTAAAACAGTGAGGATTAATCTCCAGCCTGTAGTCTAGTGGGTAATCTATGCTTGGGTTGTTTATGATGACAAGTTTTTGGCTCATGCTGTCCCCCCATCTCAGGGTTGCTAATAAACTGGTGAGGGGGAGCCTTTGGAGAGGTGTCTTGACCAAAGTGTTAGAAGTAGAGTAGAGAGAGTCAAGTAACATAATCACTCTTATGGGACCAAACTCCTTAATGTTAGAACTGGGCCTTGAGGCTAGAGAAAAGGATATTGGTTGACCTGTATGACCCCTTTCCTCCCAGTACACATTAAACTGGTATAACAAAAAATCAGAATCCTAAAAAAACACTGATCTCCAATATACTGTATGTTGAATTCACTATCAAATAAGATATAATACATATACTGTATTAGTAAATACAGTAAGAAGCATGAACATTGTAACCATATCTAATACTCAGTAACACCTAACATCTAAACTACCTTATAGGGAGAGGCTCACAGACAGTTGTAAGGAGATCCCTTGGGTTCCCAACTACTGTTGTCAGCCTCTTGAGCTCACTATGTTAAGTAAACCTCAGTCGAGCTCGCTGTCTCTCCTCAGGCTAAGATAGGGTAACTAATCTCAAGTGGCATTTGCCACATTGTAACCTGGGTTTGATCAAGATTCAGGTCTTAAATGTGTCCTGTCTATCTTGGTAGGTCTGCTGCATTGGGGGGGAGTCATAAAGAGGTTATGGGAGAAGATAAGGTGAAAATGCTATCCATAGATGGCTCCAGTTCCCAATCTACTTAGAGGAGACGGATGCCTTGGCAGGGTCAAAAGCTACACCACTTCATCCCACTGTGCCCCTTTCAGTATGAATGTGACTGAGGCCTGGCAGTGAGCTAGACATGCCACTGGCGTGTTCCTGTCTATTGGATATACTGAGCAGAGGTTATGATCCTATGCCCCTTTTGGACATCTAGTTAGGGAGTGATCCAGGCACTTTTCATGCCTTCTTCTCAGGATCCATCACATCCCACACCAGCACTGAGCATCTTGGACTATGTTAGGCACATTAGGGAGGGAGTGCTACTACTTGACTGCCAGTTAGGTAATGCCCCTGGGCCCTATGTGACAACAGTACTGGCAGACAATTGTCAGCTGAGAACATGGTGGATGCCCTTGTTGGGGTGTTCATGAGCAACTCTATCATTAGCCTAAGAGAAGAGAGGGAGGGAGGATTAGTGACTAACTGTAGTGTCACTTGGGGGCATGGAGGACAAAGCACACACATGTCCCTTCCGGCCTTCCAACATGCTTCCAATCCAGCTACCCCTATGGACTGGGAAAATAAAATAAATTTAGCAGGCACCACTGAGGGTCTCTGGTTGTCTGCCTGGTTAGTGGGTTCTATGTTACTGGCCCCTGGAGCCCCCAGGGCTGGCAAATGGCTACTCCACCCCTGTTCCATGCAGTCAAGGCATATTGTCCTTTTTCCCAGGAGCCAAGACATGGATTTCCCAATTAATGCTGTCTTGTTAGAAAGTAGAGACATTATCAGTAACAGGATTCTTTATGTAGGTTCAGCCATACTGACTGGTGACATGATCAAGGAGTGTATCTCCCAATAATGGTAGGAGGCAGCATAGCATAGTGGTTAAGGGCACTGAGCTACAAACCTGGAGACCTGGGTTTGAATCCCATCAGCCCACACTTGCATACTGCGTGACACTGAGCAAGTCACTTATTTTTTTTTTTTCATTTATTGAGATATTCAGAAAGACCTTTGAGTCAAAGACTCGTTTACAAAGGTTCCACATCATACATAGAACAGAGACAGGGACAACATTTTCACAGGTTGCTGTACAATTCATTATCTTACAATTTTTTAACATGGTTTACACATTTGTTCAGAGAGTGAAATACCCTTCCAGGATAACATGATTTGCAAGTGATTCGCACAGCCATAAGTTAGCAGAGAGGTTCTGAGGGGTTGTTTGTCCAGAAAAGGTTGGCACATAGAGGTCATTGGCATGGAGGACTCAAGGATGCTCTGGGTCATCTGCATTCACAAAGGTTGGTGGCCTGTAGGTGATTCCTTAATCAGGTTTTGAAAGGGCCAAGCCTAGCTTCCTCAGATATTAGGCTGGGGAGTGCATTAGTCCAGGAAGGGGCTCTGTAACTGAAAGTTTGCTGGAACTGGAAAGTGCAGCCACAGGGTACCCATAGCAGCGGTTTGTTTGAGCTATGGGTTGTTTTGCCTGGTGGTGTTGGGAGGATAATTTGGTCCAGGGCAGGGGGGTGAGGCCTAGTATTATCTTTTTGGTCATTAGGCAGGTGTGATACCTGATTCTGTTGTTTAGGTATAACCAGTTGGTGGTACTGTAGAGGGAGCAGATGTGTGTGTGAAGCAGTCACTTCCAAGGATGGGATGACAGGCTTTGTTAAGCACAGACTGGAGTCTGTTTAGGGCTATGGATGGCTCAGCACTGTAGACTAGAATGCCATAGTCTAGCAGGGAGAGGATCAAGGAGTTTATGGTAAGTTGTAATGCTTCAGGGGTGAGGCACTGTTTGTACCGGTAGAGTACACCTAGTCTGGAGCTAAGGGCTGTTGATAGGTGCAGGATATGTTGATTAAAGTTGAGGGCAAGGTCTAGTGTGATCCCTAGATATTTAAAGCTGCTTGCTTGTTCTAAGGGGGTCTGATTAGCAGTGAGAAATTGGGGACAAAGGTTCTTGAGTGGGTTCTGGGGATGGGAGAAGATCATGACTTTTGTCTTATTGTAGTTAATTATAAGACGTTGGGTGGTGAGCCAGTGTTCGATTTCATGGAAAGAGTGTTGGAGAGTTTGGTGGAGTTGTGCTCCCAGGTCACTCATGGAAACAAGCTCTGGCTTTGTGTGCCTTTCCTGGTGAAACAATTTCCCCTTCCCTTTCACCTAATGCTTTGGCTGCTGGACCCCTGTGCAGCTAAGCTGCTAGACATTTGAGCTTCCCTCATGGTAGCTTGCAAACAGCATGAAATTAAAATTTGTTCTCCCCAGTCAGCCAAGCCACCTTCCCACACTCGGCGATTTGAAACCCTGTGGCAAGGGATGAAGAGACACATTTCAACAGCAGCAGGGGGTAGTAGGGAGGCTCTCCAGAAACTAGCATAGAACTATAGTTCCTTTTACATCACAGCTGGGAGTCACATGATGTAGAAACAAACTGCCATGCAGAGTTAACTCGCCCCCCCACAAGCCATATGGGCCCCCTGAAATCACCACACAGCATCGCCAGACCATATAATTTTTCTCAGAAGGGCAGAGCCAGCATCCCACAGTTAAAAGGTACCAAAAGGGTTTGTAAAAGCTAAAATTGACCTTCATCATGTCAGGGAAGCAAGCTGCAGGGCTGGAGGAGGGAGGTATGGGTGATAGTATGTTCTAAAAATGGGATATAGCATTGTAATTGATATGAAACTGCCAAATCATTCTGGGTATAGAGGATTTCAGATCCCAAGGGGGGGGGGGAGTGGTAGTAATGGGTGTTTACTCACCTGGTAAAGGTGATTGTGTTGGTCGGTATCCATAGCACTCCAAACATTACATCATGGATTTTAGCCCACCTGATAGGCCATAGATGCACATGTGACCTAATATCAAATTTTGCAGTATACCTTGGTCCCAGGAGTCCCTGCTTCTCCAGTTAGAATGTCTTTCCAAGCTGAAACAAGGTTAGTTAATAAAAAACAACATACAGTATTCACTATTTACCATACTCAGAAGAAAGGATGGAAAAGATCACTTTATGTATCATAACCATAAGGGTTTATTTCCTATTGTTACAATGCTAATGCACAGGCGTCTAGTACGCCTGATGAGATTGTGAGTATGTCTCTTCATAGCGTAATCTCTAACATATTTTGGCTCCGAATAAATACCCAGTTGAGTCTGTCCACGTGCTCTTACGGGAGGGCCCTGGAGTGCTATGGATACCGACCAACACAATCACCTTTACCAGGTGAGTAAACACCCATTGTGTTGGTCATGTATCCATAGCACTCCAGACATTACATCATGGGTACTTAAGCAGCAGTAAACTTCCCATCAGGTTGGGGTAGAGTGACTAAGAGTGTGTATATGAGGAGGCTGCCAAGAGGACCTTGGTGGCAAAGGAAGCTCTCTGTTTGTACAGTGTCTCTAGTCTGTAATGTCTTGCAAATGTGTGAATGGACATCAAGGTTGCTGCTCGACATATGTCCTCAGATGATGTGTTGGCTTTTTCGGCTCAAGAGGTGGCAACTGCCCTGGTAGAATGAGCCTTGATGCCTTCTGGAGGAGTGACATCCTTAAGTCTATATGTCTCTTGAATTTTTCTCTTTAGCCAAATGGTAATTGTTGCCCTTCAGGCTGCCATGCCCTATCTATGCCATTTTGCCATGATGAAAAGCCTTTCAGTCTTCCTAATACTATGAGTCCTGGTGATATACATTGCTAGGGTGGTTCTGACATTGAGGTGATGAGGGATTGCATTCACCCCCCAACTCTCCTTGAGTGTATAAAGTTGGGAACTCTGAAGTCTGTTCCTTGTGGAGCTGGGATGCCACCTTTGGAAAGAAAGAAGGTACTGTTTTTAAAGATATGCCTTCGGGGTTAAATATGGTATAGGGTTCTTTGCATGAGAATGCCCCAATCTCCCCTACCCTGTGGGCCAAACATATGGCTAAGAGGAAGCAGGTCTTCAACCCCATCCAGTATAGCTGACTGTCTTGAATGGGTTCGAATGGTGGCAATGCTAGGGCACATAGTACCAGTGTGAGACCCCAAGGTGACACGGATGGTCTGATTAGGGGTCTCATCACTTCTACTGCTCTCATAAACTTGACGGTGTCTGGATGGGACCCTGGGATATGTAGGACCACTGGTCCTATGGCTGCCCCATAACCACAAGTTGTACTCTGGGGGAAGAATGGGATAGTCCTTTTTCCATACCCTGTTGAAGAAACAGTAAGATGGTGGACATGTCTGCTGAAGTGGGGTCTGTGTTCCTACTGCGGCACCAAGTAAAAAAAATGTTCCACTGATGTTCTTATATGTGGTTGTGGTGGAGGATCTTCTGGACTGAAGCATGGTAAAGATGACTGCGCTGTGATAACCTGCTTTTAACAGTCTCTGCCTCTCAGGAGCCAGGCTGACAACTGGAAGGAGTCTGTTTTCAGGTGATGCATTGGGCCCTGAGTCAGTAGGTCCAGCCTACGTGGGAGATGCCACCTGTTTACTGTCATGGCCATGGCAGTGGTGAACCATGCCCTCCGTGGCCAGTACGTTGCAACCAGAATGATGAGTCTCCAAGACTCCTTGATCTTGGCCAGTACCTGGAGGATCAAGGATATTGGGGGAAGACATACACCTTTTCCGAGGTCCAATTCTGTGACAGTGCATCGACTCCCTTGGCCTTCCTTTCCCTGTATCTTGAGAACAATTCCTCCACTTGGTGATTTGCCTCTGTGGTCATGAGGTCCATAGTGGTGGGTCCCCACTTGTTCTGGATTAACTGGAACACCTCTGAGTGGAGTTGCCACTCCCTGGGTGAACCCATTGTCAACTTATCCAGTCCCCCCTGACATTCAGTTTGCCTGCTAGGTGGACAGCCCCAATGTGTTTGAGGTGGGTTTGTGCCCAGGTCAACACCCTTGAAGCTTCAGACAGCATGGCCCGACTTCTTGTGCCTCCTTGTTTTGCCAGATAGACCACCGTGACCTGCTTGTCTGAGCGCATCAGGACATTGCACCCTCGCACGGTATCCTTGAATGCTTTTAGAGCGAGAAATATGGCTCTCATTTCCAGGATATTGATGGAGCGCCTGGCTTCCACAGGTGTACATAGACCCTGGGCTGACAGGTGGCCTAGACATGCTCCCCAACCCATGAGGCTGGTGTCTGTCTCTATTGTGATCTTGTAGGTCAGGTTTAGAGGGGCTCCCTTCTGGAGGTTGCACCAGTTTAACCACCAAGTGAGGGAGTGTCTTGTTTCCAGAGGTAGAGCAGTCCTTACTCCTAGGTTGTCCTCGGATGGAGAGCCCTGAGTCAGTAGGTACATCTGCAAAGGCCTCATGTTCCTCCTGGCTCATGGGACAAGATCTATGCAGGAGGCCATGCATCCCAGAACTTTTGCTATCTGCCAGATGGTGGGTCGATGGCATGCCCTTAGGGCTCTTACCAGACCCATTATGCTGTCTATACGCTTCTGGGATGGTCTGGCTATACCTATGGCTGTGTCTATTTCTGCCCCTAGATGTTTCAGCTGCTGTGTTGGTAATAAGGAGCTCTTGTCGTAGTTGATTACCCAATCATGCTCTTCCAGTGTTCGTACTACTAGATGGGTGTTCCTCCAAGCCTGAGTCTCAGACCTGGCCCGGATCAGTCAGTCATCTAGATAAGGGATGATGTCCACCCCCTTTTCCCTTAGATGTGCTGCCAGGACAATCGACACCTGTGTGAAGGTTCATTGGGTGGACTCTAAGCCAAAGGGTAGTGCCTGGTACTGGAAGTGTTGGCCCAGTACATGGAAATGTAGGTACCATTGGTGACTCGGTTGCATGGGTATGTGAAGGTAGGCATCCTTTAGGTTGATTGAGGTTAGAAAGTCTCTGACCCTGATGCTCCTGAGGGTGGAGCGGAGTGTTTCCATTTTGAACTTGAGTCTGAATGAAGTTGTTCAGGTACTTCAGATCCAAGATTGGACAGAGCACCCCCATCTTTTTGGGGAACAGGAAGAAGATGGAGTAAACCCCTTCTTAATGTTCTTGAGTGGGAACATGCTGAAATGATGGAATCACTTCTCAAGGAAATAATTGTCATGTACTTAGATGCCAAAGGGGCACAGGACCCAAGGCAGCATGGATTCACAGCAGGAAGGTCATGTCAGATGAATCTAATAGATTTCTTTGACTGGGTGACCAAAGTAGTAGATCAGGGAGGGGCTGTGGACCTGGCCTACCTAGACTTTAGCAAGGCATTTGACACAGTCCCACACAAAAGATAAATATACAAGTTAGCCAGCCTGGGAATGGGTCCCAAGATGGTAGCCTGGGTAAAGAATTTGCTGGAAAACAGAACACAGAGTGTAATAGTAACCGGAGTCCACTCTGAAGAAAGGGAGGTTACTAGTGGGGTATCGCAGGGTTCAGTACTAGGAGCGGTCTTCTTCAATGTCTTTATAAGCGACATTGCAGAGAGACTGGAAGGAAAGGTATGTCTCTTTGCAGATGACACAAAGATCTGCAACAGAGTTGATACACAAGGCAAGGTGGAAAGGATGAGAAGGGACTTGGCAAGGTTGGAGGAATGGTCAAATGTATGGCAGCTTAGTTTCAATACTAAGAAGAGCAAAGTAATGCACCTGGGAAACAAAAACCCAGGAGAAGGTACGCAATGTGGGGTGAGATACTAACAACAACAAAAATGGAAAGGGACCTGGTGGTAGTCATATCAGATGCCCTAAATGTGGGCAAGCAATGTGAGAGGGCAGTAAAGAGGGCTGGGGGGATACTGGGATGCATAGGGAGAGTCATCACCAGTAGAAAACAGGAAGTTGTTTTCCCTCTGTACAGACAGCTGTGAGGCCCCATCTGGAGTACTGCGTGCAGTTCTGGAGACCTAATCTCCGCAAAGACATAAACAGGATGGAGGCAGTCCAGAGGAGGGCAACTAAAATGATGCAGGGTCTGCACTGGAAGACATATGAAGACAGACTTAAGAAGCTTAATATGTATAGCCTTGAGGAAAGGAGGGAAAGGGGGGACATGATAGAAACTTTCAAGTATCTCAAGGGAATCAACACAGTCCAAGAGGGTAGCATCTTTCAGAAAAAGAGGTGTGCACAAGGGGCACAATTTGAAGATAGAGGGGGGGTGGCTCAGAGGTAATGTAAGGAAGTATTTTTTTACAGAGAGGATTGCGGATGCATGGAATGGCCTTCCAGAGGGAGGGTGTGGAGTCAAAAACAATGGTGGAATTCAAGAATGCATGGGACAGTCATAAAGCAATTCTTGGGGATGGGGTAAGAAGATGTAGGCTGTTGGATAACTAGGATCTGAAGCTTATCCGTTAGGTAGGGAAATGGGCAGACTGGGTGGGCCAAGCGGTCCTTATCTGCCATCAAATTCTATGTTTCTATGTTTCTGTACTAGATCCAGGAGGATCTGCTGTACTTGGTAAGCAGATGCCCTTCTTCTGGAGATTGGGGATTGTACAAAACTGTTTTGGTGTGGATGCTGGGTGAATTCTATTACATATCCTCTGAATACTACCTCCAGTACCCACTTGTCTGAGGTAGTGCCCACCCACTGTTGCAGAAACAGTGAAAGTAATTCGGGGGAAGACAGTCTGTTTCCCCCCAGTTCTGTGTTGATCGTTCCCTGCAATGGTAGTCATTGTGCCTTTCCTCTGCCTCCTCTTCCCCTGAACTTGCTTCTTCCTCTGTATGAGGAGAATGAGGAGGAGACATAGCTGGTGCGGGGGGTGCCATGGTTGGTGTTGCTGTTGTGGAACCCTCTACCTCAAAAGGAATTGGTCTGGCTATATTGGTTCTGCCTTCTCCCTCGGTGAGACCTATAATTTGCCCAAAACCTGCATCTACCTGACAGAAGTTACGTGTACCTGTTGTTATTCTTCCCTAAATCCTTTCCTTCCTCTTTTTGCTTTAGATACTCCTGAAGGCCCTCTCCAAAGATATGCTTTCCTTTCAGGGGAATGTTTTGTAACAAATTCTTGGATTCACTATCTGCTTCCCACAGTTTCAACCATAGAGCCCTCCTAGCTCTATTAGTTAAGGCTGAAGTTCTGGCCTCTAGCTTGAGTGTATCTGTGGCCATATCCCCCAAATACTGTGCAGGGTCTAAGGAACATTCTAGCAGTTCTGCATCTCTTGACATGGGATCTGCCTATTCTAAAAGTTCCTCCAGCCATCTTATCTGGGCCTGAGCTACAGAGATTGCTGTGGTGGCAGCCCATGCTGCCATGCCAGTGATCTCAAACATTTTTTTTAACATGACCTCTACCCTCCTGTTTGTTGGGTCCTTTAGGGATATGGTTCCACATGGCAAGACTGTTTTCTTGCTGAGGGCAGCAATCTGTGGGTCTGTTGTAGGGGCCACACACCAGAGTTGTGCTCTGTCCTCCTGGATGGGATACATCCTATCCAGGTTCCTCTTCTCTCACATGCACCCAGGCGCGTTCGACTCCCATTCCTTTGTGAATATGTCATCAATTTCAGGGCATACTGGGAAGGTGTCCTTACACATTGGTTTTTGTTGGATCATTGGGTCGAGCTTGCATTCTGGTTCAGTGGAGCTCTCCTCAAATCCCATTGTGACCTTTATGGCTTTCATGATCCCTGGGATGAGATCAAAGGGACATAACTTAGAAGTGAGGGATGGAGTTGACTGGGGAGATGTCCATCCCTGCCTCGTCCAGTTTTTTGCCTTCCTCACCCTGTGTATCTTCCTCCCCTTGTCTATTGTCTGGTAGTGGAGGGGTGGGCTCAGGTTCTGGGGGTAGGTCCATATTGCCGTGGTCAGTGGGAGCCAGAGCAGGTTCTGGTCTGGGGTTTGGTGATGGGGACAAGTTCTGGGAGAGCGACTCCAGTTTCTCCATAACTCACAACATAAAGTTCTGCTGACTTTCCGTCATGGCCAATGTGGCCTGTTGGTTCTGGATGAGGAGAGCCCCCAGATTAACCCATGCACTTCTGCTGGCTCCTTGGATGCTTGGATCCAGCAAAGGGGACTGCTCTATGGACAAGTCATTGTCATCATGCAGGCAGGCCGGACACTTCGGGCATGGGTTGTGAGGGAGGAGCATGGCACTGCATGAGGTGCACTTTTTGGTCTTTGCCATCTGAAATATATAATTGGACAAAAATATGGTGATTAAAGGAAGTGACAGATCTGGGACCAGGTGGGTGAACCAGTGGTGGCACCTCTTTGACCTTGTAAATGGTAAACGTAAATGGAATGCAGTCTCCACCAGAGATAACTATCCCACACTGAGTTTTAGTGGGAGCAGTTTCAACTGTGTATAAAAATCACTAGGTGCTAGGAGGAACCTTGCGAACTCTGTCTCAACCCGATTGTAGGTGGTCTGGACAGGGGACATTTTTTTTTCAGTATCTTGTCTCCCTTGTATCCATCTTAGTGTGTTTTGATCCACTGTGGTAGGTGATCAAAGCTGACATAAGAAATGTAAAAATAGCAGTGACTAACCCCAAATTAAGTTTATTCTGGGGATCACTATGTGAGTGGCCATGCTGTGCCTTCTTCCAACCCACTGTGTGAGGTGATCGAAAGGCAGGCCAGTTAGTGAGGGCTGGAAGTTATAAAATGGTGGCTCCACTCAAAATCGCCACCATAGCCCCATGTTGGTATGGCCACATGGCCAGACTATAGTAGCCAGATTTGAAAACAGCTGCTGGAATTTTGAAAATGATGGCCCTGGACAAAATGGCCACCATAGCCCTCATATTTCCTCATGGCCTGCCCATATGCTTGTAATTGTTGACCACATGAGGACTGTGGTAAAAACAATCCAGAGAAAAAAGAAGTTCAGATTTAAATGATACTTTAATTCAGAGCATATGCAGAACACCATAATGTTTTGTAACCTTCTAATTCTGTCCGCCACACTGTTTTGCATTCAGGGGGTGGGGGGGGGAGCTGTGTTTACAGCTATATCCTGAATTTTTACGTGCCACCATTTAACTTCTCGTCTCTTCCCTCTGAACATATGGGAAAGCGAGAGAACAAGCCTACTATTGTCTTAGAGTTTTGTAGATGAGGGTGAGACTCACGCCTCCTGTGCAAGCAGAGCACCGACTGGCAGAAAAGGGATGCAAGCACTCAGAGGCTGCCAGGTTCTCGGTGGAGGAGCGTACAAAAGATTCCTGTATTATGGGAATCACACCCACCAGAGAGAGGGGTGAGCACATGAGAGCGCTATGAGGCATAGGATTGCGGCTTGCTGGAGCGAGGATCGGAAGGGGGAGCTCGCTACCATGTGGCTGACTGCTGGGGGGCGAGAGCGTGGCACAGAGAGAGGATCTGCCTGATGGTGCTGTGTGGAGTGAAACTCAAAACAAAGACCAGCGCCTGTTGAACCTAGCTTTCCTTGCTATACTAACTCCATTACAATGCATTTCAAACTACTGTGCTGAGGGGCGAGAGTGTGGCGCGGTATATCTAGCTTTTCTCATCATCGGCATGGAACAAAGATCAATCAGTCTGCCTTCTCCTCGCTCACTATAACCAATACTACCATGTATGTTTCAGTGAAAATAAAATGTCTCAACAACAGCATGCAATAAAACTTCAACCGTCTCTCTCATCATAGATTAAAAAGCCAACACCAACATTCTCTTTTTTTCTGTTGGAAGCACTGCAGATCCCTAAGACAAAACTTTCCTGAGCTTTTCCAAATTCCTCTTTTGCAAGATCTAAATGATCATAAGATAGAGTAAAAAATCCAACACCAACATTATTCTTTCCAGACAAAACTTTGCTTTAGAATAATTACTTAGAGGAGCCCAGCAGGCTAATTGTTGCTAGGGCCTAATCAAGAATCCATTTAATTTACCTTAAAAGTATCAAATTTTACTCTTCAAGATCTAGCCAGTGTATATGTCGACCACTGAGCTAATTATTCAATTAATGAGTGACAGTCTTTATCAATTAAAGAGCCAGCTAAATTTATTTGTTCTTACCTTGTTTAGACTCCTAAGCAGGGACCTCTGTGTGTTAGCCTTTCAGATGTACAAGAGAAATGGGGAAGCAGGGACTCCTGGGACAAAGGTATACTGTGAAATTTGATACTAGGTCACATGTGAATCTATAGCCTATCAGACGGACTAAAACCCATGATTTAATGTCTGGAGTGCCATGGATACACGATCAACACAATTAGGAGTCAATAGAGGGAACCTCTTCAGTGCACTGCTATCTCCTTGCCTTAAACCTCATCCTTGGGATCCTAAAAAAAATAGGGAGAGATTGTTTCATTAGTGAGCTGTTGCCAAAGGATGGGATGGCTCTCCATCACTTTACCCGCTAATTGCACTGTGCCCACCGTTCTTCTTAGCTGTCCTGCCTCATAACACTCATATTAGCATATTAAGACTACAGCTAGGTTCACTGTTATCTAGCCACTAAATCGTTTTTCACCAATGAAAGGGAAGAAATAGAGAATACTGGATGGGAAGCTATGCACGAGTGTGCTCTGCCACAGAGGGGTTCTGATTCCCTCTGACCTCAAGGGAGAAGCTTGAGAGGTCCCTGGGAATCAGAACGCAGAGGTGGAAGAACACCCCGGAGGGAGTGGTATGTGTGGTTACCCACAGTCAGATGGCAAAGGCCGACTGTAGTTCCCTGGATCCCATAAAAGCTCCTGTGGAAAACAATGGGAGGCTTGTTCCCCAACCTGTGTATCCCAAAATGGAGAGTAGTGAAAGAGAGGTAGGACTTCCCCAAGTAGTTCTGCTGCTAGAGATATGGCCCCCAGTTTATGAATTGAAGGGAATGTGTCACATGCCTTTGGAAAATGTGAAAAATTTGCAGCTGCTCAGAGGACTGATCCTTGTTTGGAGAGGCTGAGAGCTTGTGCAGAATCTGATGGGTCACAGGGAGGTGACATGAGCCATAGAGTATATTGGGGCAATGGACTATTGTATTTCCAAGACATAAGGACAGATGGAGGGGTGATTGGCAGTCAGCTTGTAATTCCCCAGGGATACTGTGAGCGGTTGCTTAAGATGAGTCATGATATCCCCATGTCTGGACATCTGGGAATTGAGCACACCACCAGCGATTGGCCCAGAATTTCTATTGGCCCAACTTGAACAAGCAGGTGAAGAAATATTGCAGGTCTTGTCAATGGAGCCAACAAATATGGAAGTCAGGTAATAAAACCAAAACCACTCTAATTCCCTTGCCCATTGCAAAGGAGTCATTCGAGAGGGTAGGAATGGATATTGTGGGACCTTTGAGTACCCAAGCTTCTCTGCGAAGAGGTTTATCCTGATATTGGTAGATTATGCCACCAGATACCCAGAGACAGTCGCACGCTCTCCTCACTTAGGACAGACAAAATGGCATACACCTTGCTAGGGATTTTCTCAAGTGTCAGGTTTCTGCAGGAGGTTATCACTGATCGAGGGGATACCTTTATGTCGGACCTGATAAAGTGTTTGTGGGAGAAGTGTGGGGTGGTACAGAGATGTATGACACCTTATCATCTGCAAGCCAATGGGCTTGTGGAAAGGTTTAATGGTACCCTAAAATCGATGCTCCAAGCATTTGCTGAACAGCATGGGAGAGACTGGGAGACATACCTTCCCCACCTGTTGTTTGTATACAGGGAGGTGCCCCAAGAGTTGACAGGGTTTCCTCCCTTTGAACTCTTATATGTACATAGGGTGCATGGGCCCCTAGACTTAATCCAGGAAGACTAGGAAGGCAAGCATGCCACTCAGGGAACTCCTATAATGGAGTATGTCATAACGTTTAGGGAAAAGCTATAGGAGCTTGTGGGAGCAGCCAGAGCAACCTGTCAGCAGCCCAGCAGAAGCAAAAGGTCTGGTATGACCACAGAACCAGAGTTCACTTGTTCAGTGTAGGTCAGAAAGTCATGTTCCTAATCCCGGTATGGAAGAACAAGTTGCAGTCCGAGTGGGTGGGACCAAACAAGGTAGTCCAACAGGTTAGTGATGTGAAATATATTGTAGAACTACCTGACAGGAGACATACCCATAGAATGTACTGTACCACGTCAGCATGATGAAGCAATATGTAAATAGGGCAGACATGGTATTTGCAGTGTGTAGTCCTGGGAAGGGGATGGACAAAGAAGACCCCCTACTGGACTTGCTGGAGGAAAGCAAGTAGGAGTCCTCAGTGGAGGCAATCAAACTGTCACCCCCAGTTGACCACAGAAGACACCCTGAAGTGAGGGAAGTTTTAGCAGACTTTGCTCCTTTGTTTACAGCTAAGCCTGGAGTAACCCCCTTAGCGACACACGATGTAGACACAGGGACGCGAGCGCCCATACGGCAGACGGCCTACTGGGTGTCTGAGGCTGTCCTAAAGGACATTAGGAGAGAGATGGAGGAAATGCTGGGTTTAGAGGCAATCCAGAAATCCCACAGTCCCTGGGCCTCACCCATAGTCCTCGTTCCCAAGCCAGGTGGCTCTACTCACTTTTATGTGGACTATCATGGACTCAATGCAGTCACGAAATCTGACACCAACCCAATGCCAAGGATGGATGAACTACTGGACAGTTGGGAGGGGCGACATACCTTGCCACAATTGACTTGACAAAAGGGTATTGGCAGGTGAAGATAACTGCCAGAGATAGGGAAAGGTTGGCCTATATCACTCCAATAGGATTATTCAAGTTCAAGGTAATGCTACCTTCCAAAAGTTGGTCAACTAGGTGTTATATGGTACTGAAAAGTATGCAGTGCTGTATCTGGATGATATTGCCATCTTCATTGCCAGTTGGAAGAAACACCTGTCCTACCTGAAGGAAGTGTTGGGCAGAATACAGAGGGAAAGGCTCACTGTCAAGGCTGAAAAGTGCCAGGTGGCCATAGCAGAGGTGGCATACCTAGGCCATGTAGTAGGGCGAGGGCAGCTCCATCCCAGTCAAGCCAAAATTGATGTGATAGAGGCATGGCCCATGCCTGAAACCCAGAAGCAGGTTCAGAGTTTCCTAGGGACTGCCAGGTACTATTGAAAGTTTGTACCAAATTACTGTACCCTGGCTGCTCCTCTGTCTAGCCTGCTAAAGAAAAGAATGCCCAAAAAGGTAAAATGGGAGCCAGCCTGTGAATGAGCCTTTGCATGGCTAAAGAAGGCACTGTGCAGTGCCCCTGTGTTGGCCAGTCCAGACCACAGTAAGCCATTTGTAGTCTAGACAGATGCCTCAGATGTGGAGATTGGAGCAATCCTCAGTCAGACCTCTAACCAAGGGCAAGATCACCCAATAATGTACCTTAGTAAAAAGTTGCTTCCCCGGGAGCAGGCTGATTACACAGTTGAAAAGGAATGCCTTGCGCTGGTATGGACCCTGAAGAAATTAGAGCCATACCTCTATGGGAGGCACTTTGAGGTATAGACTGATCATAACCCCCTGGTGTGGCTAACACATATGCGAAAAATGAATGGTCATCTCTTAAGGTGCAGTATTGCCTTACAGGGCTATGATATGAAAATTACCCACAGGGCCAGCTCACCAATGCCAAAACAAATGGGCTGTCTCACTAGTTAGAGCAGTGAACAGAATTTGTGAAAATCATACCTTGCACAGGGATGGATTCCCACAAATTCAGTCTAGGAGGGAGGTAAGTGGTGAGCTGCCTGGCTGCTACCACTTATTTGTAGATATTATTCTGTTGTATATATTTTTTTATTTTTAAGTAATCCTATGTATATGTACATGTCAGTGTCAGCAAAGGCACATAGAGAAAAGACTGGATTTTTTTTTTAAAAGGGGTTTGACTTTCCTCTGACCTACAAGGCCAGCCTTGCTTGTAGGAATCTGACAAGTTCTTGTCAAAAAACTTGTGGATACATGATCAAAGAGTATTCATCTAAGTTAACTGGCTAATGGAAATATAAGTAATAAAATCAGCTTGTATAATCATATAACTTACAGGATCTTCCTTATAACTAATTAAATTAAACCAGTTCAAAAGCCCAGGGTGTTTTAGCCTGGAAAGATCCTTCTAACGGTCCTGTGTGAGGTAACAGAAGAAAAAACACATCCTTATAGCATACCTGTGTGAAATTCCACTTACAGGGGTTATGATTATAAACCCTGTGTTAACTATGGGAATCTGACATCAACGATTATAAGAAAAATAAGATTTTTGGGAAGTGAAAGAGTGACACCCAGTGGCCTAAATGGAAGGACCAGCCTTCATTCACAAACTGGGGAGTGGTTATCTATTTAAACTCCCCAGCACAGACACTCAGGGCCATTCTGTTTGGATTCTTTCTCCTGACCACTAGGCTGCTACAGAAAGACTGCAATATTTTGCAAACCAGTGATTCTCTGGACTTTGAAATATTCATACCCAGGGTAGACTTAGCTAACATGTTTCGATGTGTTTTTCTGTATATTTTTTCCATTCTGTTTCTTATATTGTAACCTAAATTAGTATATGTTCTATTTTAGTTGTAACTGTTTTTATTTATTTTAGTAAAAACTTGTTTTCCTAAAGAATATCTGCTTGTATGTGGTTTATATATATTTGTATGTGAATTGTGAAAACAGTAATAATAATCTGTGAAAACTGTTATTGCCAAATGGGCCACCATAAGCAACCAAATTGAGAAAAGGGTCTGTAAGGGATCTGGAAGGACAGGGAGAATATCAAAGTCACAGGGACAAGTCTGCTGGGATTTTGTACCAGGCTGTTGCATGTCCTGTAGGGAGAAGGCCAAATCAGGCTTACACTGCTACTCCAAAGTTAGGTGATGCCTGGGTCTTCATCCTTTGTGGAATAGCCAAGGAAAGGGTTCATATTTGGCCGCAAGACTTGAGACTGGTATTGTGCTCTTAATCAGAGCTAGAGGGATGCCCTGGATAATCATGGCAGAGGTGCAGTCATGACCCCAGTGAGCATTCTAAAAGGACGAGGAAGGTATCCCTGCCCCCCAGTCACAGATTGCACTTAAGGGTGGGCACTGTGAGCTCAGTAAGCCCAACCCTCAGGAGTGGGTTCATGACATCCTTTACTTCCTGAGGGATTGGTATGTTCCAAGACTTGTGGGCAAATTTATTATCCTCTAAGGATCTATAAATTCATGGTATAGCCCCTTCCATTTCATCTTAAATATTGTGGGTTTTTTCATTTTGTATTTTCTTCTGCCTGCTGTAGCAAATGCCTGAGGGGAGTGAAAGCAGCATGTCATTTACTTACTGATGCAAAAATGTCTTAAAAAACTGAGATTTTTTGGCCATGTCATATAAGCGATGCCTTTTCCCTGGCTTTTACGCTGTCATTTTTTTGACACTGTATTTGAGGAATAGGGCAATGAGGGGTCTCGTTCACTCTCCAGCTTTGGTCTTTGGGGCTAAGATTCTGTTGGCATGTGGACCTCAAACTGGGTGGCCTGAAGCCCAAGTAGTTCAGATAATAGGTGCTAGTCAAAGATGCATATGCTTCTCCCCTCAGCACTCTCTCAGACTCCCATAAGTCTAAGATTATTGCAGCTGCCAGAACACTTCAAGTAATCCAGCTTGTCCCACAGTAAGGGCAGCACTTGTTTTAAATGGTATGCTGTGCATCTGCGTGCTTGTCCATGGAGCTCAATGTGGACTCATTGTCAAATACCCTTAGGTTTTATTATTCCACTTTATTTTCCAAGCTGGACTGAGATGATTTAAAGGTTGTTACTTCTTTAAGTATCTTTGAGCAGAGCATTTATATTGTGAGGAGATTCCTCTCCAATGAGCGGTAGTGGCACCTGCTATCCATGCTGCTTGACAATTACTTTTACCTAGATGATCTTGACAGAAAAATTCTTTCCAGGGTTCTGAATTTTTTGATATTTCATTTACCCATAATTTCCACTAAAGAATTCTACAATTGAAAGTGCTGAAATCCAAGTTTTGATTTTATTTTTTTGTGTGTGGAACCCAAGGGAGAGCATGATTGCTCTACGTGGTTATCTTGGTCAGCAGTTGCACCGGAAGTCTGATCAGCACAGAAGTTTAAAAAAACATGTGCTGGTTAAGAAGGGGTGTGGGATGTAGGAAAGACTGAGCAGAACTGTACATATGCTTAAAACAATTATGCTGGTCAGGGAAGTGGTGTGGGATGTGTGAAGGGCTGAAATGAGCTCCCGAGCCCCATCATCCTAGCCCCGTATGGACTTAACATTCAACTACCATCTTCTCCACAACTTACCCAAAGTGGCACGGGTGGCCCCCTTTGGCCGTGAAATGGATCCTCAGATGAAATGTGTGCCATGGATCCAGGTGCAAAGCCTGTGAGGTGTCAGTCCTGTCATGTTGGCCAGCCATGTTTTCTCCTGCTGTTACGATCCCCGGGCATGGTTAACATGCAATGCCCTTAATCACATACATGAAACATTTTTTTAAACACCACTTAGCTCTATCCATCCTTCACTTACATTTTAAAAATAAAACTAATTTCTTGAGTCTTTGGATTCATGCCTTCTAACAGAATCCATGGCAAGCCCTGCACCACATAGAAACATAGAAACATAGACTATGATGGAAGATAAAGACCATTTGGCCCACCTAGTCTGTCCATTTCCCTACCCATTGGATAAGCTTCAGATCCTAGTTAACCAACAGCCTACTTCTTCCTACCCCCCACCAGAATTGCCTTATGTCTGTCCCACGAATTCTTGAATTCCCCCACTGTTTTTGATGCAAAAACCTCCTCAGGAAGGCCATTCAATGCATCCACCACCCACTCTGTGAAAAAATACTTCCTCACATTTCCCCTGAGCCATCCCACTCTATTTTTAATTTGTGTCCCCTTGTTCTCGCACATCTCTTTTTCTGAAAGACGCTACCCTCTTGTACTTTGTTGATTCCCTTGAGGTACTTGAAAGTTTCTATCATGTCCCCCTCCTTTCCTCCAGGGTATACATATTAAACTCCTTTAGTATCTCTCTTTGTGTGGCTTCTGTTGTAGACCCTTCACCATTTTAGTTACCCTTCTCTGGACTGCCTCCATCCTGTCTATGTCTTTGCAGAGATGAGGTCTCCAGAACTTGCAAGCAGTACTCCAGATGGGGTCTCGCCAACTGTCTGTACAGAGGGATAACAACTTTTTGTTTTCTACTGGTGATGCCTCTCTTTATACATCCCAGTATCCCCTCAGCCCTCCTTGCTGCCTTCTCACATTGCTTGCTCATGAGTGGTGAAAGTGCCACTCAAAAGCCAAAAAAAAAAAAAAGAAAATACAAGCTGCTAGCATGAGAAGGCAACTCCAGGAGCTGAGGTTTTTAAACAACATGGTTTGTGTTATATACCTGTCTGTTTTACCTCTGTTATACTTGCTGGGAAGAATAACTGTAAAAAAAATGGCAGAAGCCTTTTGTCTGGTATGTGTGTACAGCATTATTCTTGTTCTGTGTTCACTTATTGGATTTCTTAGAACTTTTTTCTGCACACACTGATTTGATTTGTAACTGCAGTTCAGTTAAGCAGTCTGTGTCTTTTGTTTTTCTCATCTGACTAGCTCAGTTAGGCAGGCTATGCAATTCATTTTTCTTTTCTTGTGACTTTAGCTCAGTTAACAGGCAATACATTTTATTTTCACAGTATGTTAGGCAAGCTGTGCATTTGCCTTTATTTTTAATTCTCAAACTTGATTTATTTATAAGTGTTTGCAACTTGATATGCATGAAACATGTCTCTGTCACAAGCAAAACACCCATGTTTAATCCATGAAGAAGTCAAGCAACTGTATCTGTCTTATTCAGTACATCCTACAAGCTGGTCAGTCTGACATCAGTAGTGGGAAAACTAATGGAGTCATTATAAAGGAATCGAGCTAAGGAAGTCTATCCACCCTCCTGTACATTGTTATTACCACTCTTAACCCATGAGCCAGCACGCCTCTGTTCCCCAAAGCCATGCTGCTAAAGACTATCTCCCCTCCTGTACGCTGCCACAGTCACTCTTAGCCTAGCAGGTACCAGAACCCTAGGCTTGCCAAGGTTCTTCTTTCACTCCACAATTTGATGCAAATCTCCCTGCTCACCACCTGTCCATGTCTGCCCACCTGCCTGTTCACCTTTCTCCTATCACTCTTTCCCTGACAAACCTTCACTCACTGACCTCCTTATACCACCCACCTTTAAATCTACTGTCATCCCCCTGCTCTGATTCCTCTTCTCCTACCTAAACCTGATTGGTTCCCTCTACCCTTTCTGACTACTATGCCTAGGCTGACTCCCCTGGTTATAGCCTAGTAACCTGTAGGTATCAGTTTTGATGAACAGCTCCATCTCCTGTTTCCTCCCAATACAAGATCCTACCTAGCTTCCGCCTCTGATTTTTTTTCTCAAACTAGCACCTAACTCTGACTCAAGCATTTAATTGTATGGCATGACATGTGAACCCAACCCCATTGACTATGTACCCTTGTTTTAGTTATGTGTTGTTATTTGCCTATGTTATCCTACATTGTTATGCTATTGCCAATGTTTATGTATCTCTCCTGTTCACATTTTTCTTACTATTAGATGTTCTTGACAATGCCTATTAAGCTGCTACTGATTCCAAACGTATGTACCCTCCCCACCCTTGTGACAATGATCCTTTGTAAATGAGCTCCTAGCTCAAAGGCTGTAATTCTGATTACTAAATAAATAAAATAAATAAATAAAGACTGGTAAATTACCTTGCATCTGGTGGGTTACAGGACATAAGGCAGCACTGAGTCACATAAGGGAGATCATGCCAGACAAACCCGATAGTTTTCTTTGGCTGTGCCACTTTCCTGTGCAAGTGTGAATGAGTGAGTGAGTGGTGCAAGTGCCACTAAAAAAAAATAAACTCCAAGCTGCTGACAACACTGCACGACTGATTCATTTGCCTATCTTTATTTTGTTAATGAACAAGAATATTGTTACATCAAGTTTCACTTCCAGTATACATTTTAATGTTAGTATCTCATTGTTTGAATAGAAAATCTTAGTCTGTTTCTGATGGACATAATTAGAGTTAGAACATTAAGTACTTATCATTGTGCTGGTCTTCCATTGCTGATTAGAGTTTTAGTGTATTTTATTATTTGTCTTGTGTAAAATTATATATGAACTGATAAATGACATCTGTATTGTTATTTATCCTGTGCTCATATGTTGGTAATTTTAGTTTAGAAATTGCATTTCTGAACAACTGCACAACCCCTTTTAGGGACAATTGATATTTTTATTTCTATTGAATCACCTCTACTAGTGACAGTAGTAGTTTTTCATTCAAGCCAATCCTGCTGAGCTTACTGGTAAATGGCAGTCCCCATTGTTGACCCAGAAGAGTGTTATCCACTTGAACAGTATCCAGACCCACTAAAGTGGCAGTTCAGTGATTAGGTACATCTGAACTGGAACATGTTACAGAGGTTATTCTTCTTTTGATCAGTGATTGCGTGTGGTTTATATATATTTGTGTGTGATTTGTGAAAACAGTAATAATAATCTGTGAAAACTGTTATTGCCAAATGGGCCACCATAAGTAACCAAATTGAGAAAAAGGTCAGTAAGGGATCTGGAAAGACAGGGAGAACATAAAATTCTCAGGGACAAGTCTGCCAGGATTTTGAACCAGGCTGTTGCATGTCCTGTAGCGAGAAGGCCAAATCAGGCTTACACTGCTACACCAAAGATAGTGTAATGCCTGGGTCTTCCTCCTTTGTGTAATAGCCAAGGAAAGGGTTCATATTTGGCCACAAGACTCAAGACTGGTATTGATATTTTAATCTTAATTTTTTATTGGGATTGTGCACTTGCCTTAAGATATTTGAACATGTTTCATTTTGGGGTTGTACTGAGTTTGTTTGCATGGGCTGGGTCACCTTTGCGTTATTTAAACATAGTTCATCAGATGAGAGAACTGCTATGTCAACTGATACTGTTTATATTCCAGAAGCATTTATGTATTCTGCTCATGAGGCAAAATCTTTATTGCTTAAGACCTTCTATACTTTGAAACATGCAGCTTTTTCTGCTTTTCCTTCATATAATTACATTAGGGAGCTTTTATTTTGGCAAACCCTACATACTATTTTTTTTCTATTTTTAAGGAACCTATCAAGTACCCCAGAATAATTTTTTACAATTCAAATCAATATTCTAACATCTTAAAGAGAAATTTGATTCTTTTGCTATTACTAATTTCTGGTTAAATCCACCCAAAACCTAGCCCCCTCTCTAACTCATCACCCTCAGTTTTTTTACCCAAGCAGCCAATAAACTTTGCACACTTAAATGTGCAGAGTCTTTTAGTTAAATGGGATAATTTTATAGCCTGGACTTATCATTATTACTTTGACCTCATTGCATTATCTGAAACATGGCTATCAAATAAAATATCAAATGCCATGATTAATTTGGAAGGATATAACATTTTTTGATGTGATAGAGAAAGCCGTAGAGGAGGTGGTTGTATATTTTATGTCAAAAATCATCTGTCAGTGATCCAAGACAAGACTATTACTAGGTCTTCTTTTTGTGAATTTCTGCCATTAACATTGAAACTAGGTCACAATAATTTTTTATCTCTTGTTTCTATTTATGCCCCTCATGGCTTTCAGGAAGACAGATTAAATCTTGTTCAGGCTCACAGGAGGTCCATCCCAATAAATCGTGAATTGGTCATCTTAGGGGTAGTGTTGTGCGAAACTGAAATATTTCGCCTTGCAAAATATTTCACATAATTCTGCAATTACGTGAATTTTTCACCCATGTGAAACACAATTTTGCCTGTTTTGTTGATTTTGCCTAATGGTGAAATTTCGCTTAACATGCCTTGGTGAAATTTTTCGCCTATGCAAAGTGAAATTTCACTTGGTTTCATGATTTCATGTAAATGGCAAAATTTCATCTAAATGCGTAGGTCTGTCAATTTCGCCGATTGATGCTTTAAATTTCACCTTGCAGTGTAATTTTGCTGGCATAACTTTTGATTTTGCATGCAAAATTTTAGTCCAAAGGCAAAATTCTGCAATGCGTTGTGGGTTAACAGGCCAAAAGTCATGTGTAACTTGTTTACAGCTCATTCTGCTGCGCCTTGAGTTGCAGAGCAGTCTGTTGTGGTGCATCAGAGCCAGTACAGCCTTGAAAACATACCTAAAACTTGTTTTTGAGAGCTAATTGCTGCAAACTATAACATTTTTTCCTACTGCTACTGTGCTGCTAGGGAACATTTTCTAATTTTGTGGATTTTTGTATAATACTTAGTTTAAATTAGGTTTTACTTTTCTCTCTGTCTTTAAAAGAGTTGTGTGGGGTAGGGTAGGAGTGTAAAGCAGTGCAGGCTATTTCTAGCCAAGTAGATTGGTATTTACTCAAAACTGTGAGTTATGTTTTTACTGTTATTTCTTATTAATTTTGTTATATCTTGCCATTTATTTTTCTCTGAAAAGTTTCTCTGTCCTGTTTGAGAGAGTTCCTGCCACTGTTAGCTGTGTTATATACCATTCTTCCACTTTTAGTTGTGAATTGATTGTGAATTCTAAAGTTTTAAACACACAGAGATGATCCTTTGTTTTGTTTGTTTTGTGATTAATTCTGCTTGCTGAAGTGTTAATTTGTGTTACCAAAACTGTGAAAATCAACAGTTCTATATTTTTCTGTATCTTTACTTAAGTACTTCTACTTGATCACTTGAACTTGTCCATTTACAGTCACACTGCATTGTTGAATTGTTCCCATGTATGTCATTACTGAAGCTTGACTCTGCACACTGTGCAGTGTTCCTGTTTTAGTTAACTTATTTAACCCATTCTATATTATAGCATTATTTGCGTAACACCTGATGCGTGCATTATAAAACAGTATATATTAAAATAGTCATTTTCAAGAGATTTCTTGGTGATTCCTCCCATCCAGACCACTACCATATTGTGTGGTACCAATTGCCTTTGTTGCAATTGTATGGTTGTCTCTGCCCTTATATAAAAAAAAATTGTCGTACTAAGTAATAACACATTACAGTACTTTATTTTTCCAGAGACATAGGTGATCTGTATTTAAAGTTGAGCACTTGTGCTCTTTTTCCTTGTGTGTGTTTCTTTAATTCCTATCCTGTTTAGGGGGGAGTTACCTTTTGGTTTTTTACTAGAATTGGCTGCTTACCATGTATGGTATTAGTTGTACTGTAAGTGCTGGTACCTGTTCTGATTGTGTTTAGACTTGTAAGGAAGCCAGTACTGTAGGTGTGTGACATCATCACTCACATGTGAGGCGTTATTCACACAGTTAGTACTAATACATCCTTTTTTCAAATACTCCCAGAGAAAGGCAAAGCTTTGAAGCAGCAGTCAACAAAAATGCCTGCTAAGAAGTGGTCAAGTACAGAGGGGAAATGTGGCAGGGGGGATGGGGGAGCTAAGAAGTCTGCTGAGAAAAGTACAGTTTCAGTTCCAGTTCCCCATAGCAGTGAAAACATATGCATGTCTGCATCAATGTCTTCTGATGTGGGCCCTGGTGGTGTGACAGGAACCAGCAAAGGAGATGGTGTCCAAACTGTGTAAGGCATACCTGTGTCTGACTTTTTCAAAGCTCAGACTAATGCAGCCATGCTAGTGGGGGATGCTGACAGTGAGAAGGAGGCAGGCACTGATGCCAGCATAGGAACAGTGGTCCAGGACTAAGAGGAGGCTGAGAATAAGTCTGTCAGTGTGACTGTCCATGTTCCTGCAGGAGTTGGTGATGATAGTGTTCAACAAGAGTCTGATAATCCTTGAGATAAGGATATTCAGCATGCCTGAGATGGATTTAGAAAAAGAAAAAGGTGCCGTCCTCCAAGAAGATAGTGATGGGGGGGAGGAGTAGGAGGAAGAGGACGACAAGGACATCATTGCTATTGGTGGTGATGATGACTGGGATGATCCCACATGGCAGCCTGAATTAAAAAAGGTCAAGGATGATGTAGACCATTTACATGTACAGTCCATGTGTTAGTCTGTCACCAAGCATATAAGCAAACCTCCAAACAGTTAAGTAACCCCCCCTCCCAAATGTAGTTTTACTGAAGTGATGAGAGCAGCCCAAAAAACACACACTTCCACACCTGTTTCTGATCTATTCCAGTCCCAGAAGCATTTGAAGTCCAGAGGTCAAAAGTCCTTAGTTTGGGACTTTTATGTGCTAGATCCTGCTGATGAGACCATAGCAATATGCCAACTTTGCCAGCCCATGTTAATCGGGGGAAAAAGGGAAGCCACATAGGCACCGGTGGCCAACACACCCACCTGAAAAACAAGCACCCACTAAGATGGCAGCAACACCAGAAGGATGCCAGAGCTGTTGGTAGCAAGTTACATGAAGTAGAGCAAGAGCATGAGGAGGAAGGGGAGAGTAGGTTGGTGGTGGAGGAGGAGGGTAAGCAATCCTTTGATCTCTCGAGTAGTGGGCATAGCAGTGGTGGTGGGAGTCTCAGTCCCAATGAGTCTGAAAAGTACACCACCACACTCACAAGCAACCAAAATAACTGTTTTCATGCAATCTACACAGCCCCAAGAGCCAAGTGTTACCGCTAAAAGAACATCATTGTTGCCACAAGTACAGCATTCTGGTTGGACAGCCCCAAAGATGCAGCCCACTCTGAAAACCATCCTTGAGTGGCAGACACAGTACCACCCCCAATCATGTTGCTGCATGATAGTTAAATGCTGCCACTGCTGAAATGCTGGCCATCGATCTGTTGCCATTCTCATTCATTGAGAATACTGGTTTCTGCTGGTTGATGGCCCGTGCCTGTCCCAAATGGCAAGTTCCATCGCGAACCTATTTTACTAAGCATGCCATGCCAGAGCCGAACAGTACAGTTGCTGATTATATTAGACATGCATTAAAGCATAGTGCATCACACTATATCCATTTTAGAATAGATATGTGGACCAGTGGACAAACAGCAGCAAGACTGTATCTGTACATAGCAGCACACTGGGCACAGTTGCCTGGGACGGTACTTGATTTTGGGCCTGGCAAAACATGAGTGAAGCAAAATTGTGGTGGTAGCAACACACCTGGTATTTGTCAGCATGCAACCCTGAGTATGACAAGTGTCACAGGTTCTCACATGGCTGCAAAAATGCTTACTCTTCTGCTGGACAAGACTAATGGGTGGCCACACACACAGTCACTCATAGCAGGATTCATCATAAATGATAGTGGCTCCAATGTAGTGAAGTGCATTATCGATGGTGTTTTTTTTAGAGTGCCCTGCCTGGCACACTGCCTTAATCTTGTTGTTCAGATGTTTCTCACCATGCTGACATTAAGGAAATGGTTACTGTTTTCCATCAAATATATGTCCACTTCATCCATTCTGCAAAGGCCCATGACCATTTACGTGAGCTACAGTGCAATAACCATCTACCTCATCACTGGATGAAGCTTGATGTTGTCACTGGGTGGAACTCCACACTGTATATGCTTGACCAGCTGTATGAACAGTATATGACTGTGTCAGAATACCTGCTGCTGCACACCACCTGTGACAGTGCTGGAGTGTCCGTCACTCTAACAACAGAGCAGTGGTGCCAAATTGATGGGCTAATATGCATTCTCTGTCCATTTGAGCATGCTACAAGGGCAGTGAGTGGGGACACTGCTTGTATACATCAGTCCATACCCCTCATATGTGTGCTGAGGCAGGCTCTAGTGAATGTGCGACACCAGACAGAGGCAAGTGGGGATCATGGCACTCGTGATCTAATGGATTACATGCTCCATGTGCTGGACACAAATACCCACATATCTGGCATTTTACAGTCAGCTGAATCTGCAGTTGCCACCATGCTGGATCCACGCTACAAACGTGGCCTGCCTTCTATAATTGAAGGAGGTCATCTGCAAGTACAACAGTTGACAGAAAACCTCATTAGATTGGTACATGCTGCACAAATGAAAAATGCACACACTGCATCAAAAATGGGTGTTGCTACCACCAGCAGCGGTTCACAGGCAACCCAATCAGAGAAAATGGGCAAGGCAGAGCAGAAAACAGCAAGCAATCCCATTTGGGATGTTCTCTTTCAGGTGGGAGTGGAAGATATGGAGGAAAAGGAGGAGGAGGAGGAGACAGATGAGGCAGCTGGACTCTGGGCAGCAGAATGAATGATGGAGGCCTACATGGGGGACCCAAAACACCTTGCCATTACTGACGAGCCACAGCTGTACTGGAGCAGTAAAATGACTGACTGGCCAGCACTAACATTGGTTGCTGTGAAATACCTGAGCTGCCCACCATCCGGTGTCACTGTGGAATGAGTGTTTAGTGAAGCTGGGACAATTGAGTGACTGTAGGACCAATTTGTCACCCAAGAATGTATCCATGCTAACATTCAACAAAATGAATTAAAGGCTCATTCTGCACAACACAGTGATGTCAGTGGTGTTGCCACAGGAACTGTATCTTGGTGACAAGGATGATGCCGATCCCTCAACTAAAGCATCCACCGGCAGTGAGGTGGATGAGGCAGCATTGTTGAGAGAATTCCCACCTGATGAGAACTCCAGTCTTGAAGACTGTTCGGGGCACTTCTTTGATGATGTGGAATTGGAAGTTGAAAAAGGCTGAGTTTTCTCTAAGGTCTCCCCCCAAAAAAACTTTCAACTCAGTATGGTGGCTGGGGTGTGTATGTTATACCTTATTATTAGCTATGTACCATTGGATTGGTTATTGTAATGTGTTGTTATGTGCTGCAGTGTGTATACGTTTAATTTGATCACCCTTTGCCATGACCTGTTGATTGGTCACCTCACCTCCAGTCCCCCAAGCCTATATAAAGCAGCAACAATGTAATTACCATAACTGTAAAGATTTTGCAATTGCACGATTACAGTTATAAAGTTTTTCTTACAAAAATATCTTACTTTACATATTGACTATATCAACCCCGTCTTATAGCAAGATATGTTGTCTGGATGTCCTTGAAAGTGCCCATGATGGCAAATTCCAAACTGCCTACCGCCCCCTCTCATCACCTGATCTGATCTGACACAGCCATGTACTCCATGCGACTGAAAAAAATGTTTCTGCCACTTAGTATCAGTGACATGTACAAGAACCCTGGCTCCTAGACTAGTACAAGTAGCATATGAATGTAACATGTTAATTCAACAGTTAACACCACAAGTTGAACACATTTTGAGAAATGGTGAATGGTGGCCATCTTTAATGATGCAGGTCATTAATTACAAAAGTAATCATGACAAGGCTTAACAACTTACAACATCAAATCTCCCCAAAAAGGTTGCTTATGCTACAGTACCAGGTTAAGGTACATTGAAACTGCAATGGTTCCTGGGGGGGGGGTCAGGGGGAGGGTCCTCCTGTCCTCACTTTGGAATGGATTCAAAATGTTCATGATTACTGCAGCTATGCAATCTCCATTGATTAGACAAGCCATTAACCCCCTCCACCTAATTATTTACTAAACACCATTTCGACCATCTGTTTTCACATATAGTTTCTCCCTGTATGTGGGTGGCAGTGGTGATTACTCATTAATGGTAATGGTATGGACACCAGTCCAGTGGGCAACATTGCAGTTCAAGCAGCACCCCTGTCTTCCACAGACACAGCACAGCTCCTGCAGGGCCTAGATTGATCATGTAGTCATCAAGATATGACATACAATGAAACCTCAACAGAGGAAAATTACCTAAGCAAGACCAAAGATAAGAGAAAATGTTGGATACTCATCAATCGACATGCATGGTTTTACCTAACAAGTTGGAAGAAGAAGAAGCAGAGAAAACAAGCATTTGTCAATGCCTAATGTTGATTGCGTTGGTCTGTTGAGCTCGTTCAGTGGCCCTCTGTCACTGGCTCAGTCTGTTTGTCCTGGTGCTGCAGGATGCTCTTTTGTACTGGGCTGCTGCCTGTGTTGGCACCTTGTTCTGCTGAGGAAGAAATCGGCAGCTGTCCCAAAAGAGCTCCATTGAGGTTGCTCACTCCCCCTCTGTCACTCGCTCATTCTGTTTCTCCTGGAGCTGCAGGATGCCCTTTTGTACTTGAATCCTGCCGGCGTTGGTGGCTTTGTCTACCCACAAAGAAATCCACAGCTGACTCAACAGAGCTCCGTTGAGGTCGCACACTCCCCCGTCTCACTCATTCTGGTTCTCCTGGTGCTGCAGGCTGCCCTTTTGTACTGGTCTCCTGCCTCTGTTGGTGCCTTTTTCTGCCCACAAAGAAATCTGCAGCAGTCCCGACAAAGCTCCGTGGAGCTTGCTCACTCCCCTTCTCTCACTCACTCATTCTGTTCCACCAGCACTGCAGGCTGCCCTTTTCTACTGGGCTCCTGCCTGCGTTGCTGCCTTCTTATGCCTACAAAGAAATTTGCAGCAGTTACAATACAGCTCTGTTGAGCTCATTCACTCGTTCATTCTGGTTTTCCTGCCACTGCAGGCTGCCCTTTGTACTGGGCCCCTGCATGCACTGCTGCCTTTTCTGCCCACAAACAAATCTGCAGCAGTTCCAACAGAGCCCGTTGAGCTCACTGCCTCCTCCCTCGCTTCACTCTCTGTGTCTCCTGGTGCTGCAGGCTGCCCTTTTGTACTGGGCTCCTGCATGCATTGGCAGTTTTTTCTGGCCAGAAAGAAATCTGAAGCAGTCCCGACACAGCTCCACTGAGCTCGCTAACTCCCCCTCTGTCACTCTCGCATTCCACTTGTGCCGGTGCTGCAAGCAGGCCTTTTGTACTGGGGCCCCTGCCTGCATTTCCACATTTTCTGCCCACAAAGAAATCTGCAGCAGTCACAATAGAGCTCCGTTGAGCTCGCTCACTACCGCTCTGTCACTTTCTCGTTCTGTTTCTCTTGGCGCTGCAGACTGCGATTTTGTATGGGGCTCCTGGCTGCGCTGGCACCTTTGTCTGTCCACAAAGGAATCTGCAGATGTCCTGACAGAGCTCCGTTGAGGTCGCTCAGTCTCCCTGTCTCATCGCTCATTCTGTTTGTCCTGGCGCTGCAAGCTGCCGTTTTGAACGGGGCTCCTGCCTGCATTGGCTTTTTCTACCCACAAAGAAATCCCAGTAGTCCTGATAGAGCTCCATTGAGCCTATTTAGTCCCCTTGTCTCACTCGCTTATACTGTTTCTCCCACTGCTGCAGGCTGGCCTTTTGTACTGGGCCCCTGCCTGTATTGATGCCTTTTACTGCCCACAAAGAAATCCGCAGCAGTCCTGAGAGTGCTTTGGTGAGTTTGCTCACTCCCACTCCCTCACTCGCTCTCTCGTTCTGTTTCTCCCAGTGCTACAGGCTGCCCTTATGTATGGGGCTCTTGTGTTGGGGCCTTTGTCTGAACACAAAGAAATCCGCACCAGTCCCGACAGAGTTCAATTGAGCTTGGTCACTCCCGCCTTTCACTTTGTTGATCTTAATCTGTCCCAAACACTGATTTCCTAGAGTGACCATGCTACTGTCACTCAGGAGTGCAAAAACATATTTTAGCCAGGATATGAAAAATGACAGCTGCAGTGTTCATAAGGAGTTACAGAAAAATGCCACAGTTGAAAAATGTGGCGTGACAGTATTACAAATTTGCAAAGTTACAATGGTGCGTGGAAACAGTTCAACGCATGCTTGTGACACAGTCATGTTATGCAGTTTCATCACCAAATTTTCAACATAGGGATTTTAGGACCTCTGCTCATGAACAGTGCCACTGTCATTTTCTTAATCTGTCCCGAACACTGATTTCCCACAGTGACTATGTTATTCTGCGCCGGAACTGTGAAAACACATTTCAGTCAGGATGTGAAAAATGACAGCTGTACTGCTTACAAGGATATGTGAAAAAATGGCACTGTTGAAAATCTGGTGTGACAATATTACAAACTTGCGAAGTTACAAGGGTGAGTGGAAAGTGCGCAATGCACACTTGTAACACAGTCAATTGATGGGCTATTCTCACCAAATTTTCAACATAGTCATTTTAGGACCTCTGCTCATGAACAGTATCATTGTCATTTTCTTAATCTGTCCCAAACAGTGATTTCCCAGAGCGACTGCTCTATTCTGTGCCAGAAGTGCGAAAACACATTTTGGCCAGGATGGGAAAAATGACAGCTACACTGTTCATAAGTAGGTATGGGAAAATGGCAATGTTGAAAATCTGGAGTGAAAATATTATACATTCGCGGCCTTACGAGCATGCATGCCAACTGCACAACACACGCTCGTAACACAGTCATTTTACGGAGTATCGTTACCAAATTTTCAACATAGGCATTTTATGACCTCTACTCCTGTACAGTGTCACTGTCATTTTCATAATCTGTCCTGAACACTGATTTCCCACAGTGACCGCGCTATTCTGTGCCAGAAGTGCGAAAACACATTTCGGACAGGATGTGAACAATGACAGCTGTACTGCTCACAAGGAGGTATAACAAAATGTCAATGTTGAAAATCTGGCATGAAAATATTTAAATTCACGAAGTTATGAGTGTACGTAGCAACTGCACAATGCACACTCGTAAAACAGTCATTTTTTGGATTTTTTCCACCAAATTTGCAGCATAGGCTTTTTGAGAGCCCACCTCATGAACACTGGCACTGTCGTTTCGTTAATCAGCCCCAAAGGGTGATTCTGCACAGTGACCGTGAAACCACCTTTTGGGCCTGATTAACACCATGACAGTACAAGAATTCATGTTGAAAATTTGGTGAAAAAATTCCCAAAAATGCTCTAGATATGCACTAAAGTTGAAAAAACCCTATTTATTACATTATACAGTTTATTGGCATTTCCTCAGTTCGCGGTCGGCTTTGAAGAGTGCAGACGTGTTCCTGGTCCACCGAAGATCATCACGTCTAGCTCCAGAGGTAAGTATAGGTTGGGGGATGCAGGATGCAGTGGTGGGTGCAGGTTGCGGGTGGGGGGCAGGGCAAGCGCTGAGGAACAGTTTCCTTCTTTTCAGGGGAAAAAAAACAAAAGACATTGCGGGACCATTTTTCACTTCACTGGGGCATCTGGCACACTGGGGTGGGCTCCCAGCGTGCCAGCAGAGACTTCGGTTTGGGGGGCAGCAGTAGTCAACGGGTGATTGGGCACCCCCCTCGGCAGGAACAAAAACAGGGGGAGGGTTCATTATGCCAATGGGATTGGGCACCCCATCGGCAGGAACAAAATGGGGGGGTTCACTATGCTGATGGGGATTGGGCACCCCATCAGCAGGAACAAAATGGGGGGGTTCACTATGCCAATGGGGATTGGGAACCCCGTTGGCAAGAACAAAATGGAGGGGGTCATTATGCCGATGGGGATTGGTCACCCCCGTCTGCAGGAACAAAGGGGGTTTACAGAATTCTAACGGGAGTCGGCAAGAAACACGGTGGGGGAGGGTTATATGTTTAGGAACAGGGCGGCAAGCTGCCGCCCTGTTCACAAACAATATCAGGGGTTTCACATCCTGCCCTGCAATGACGGGTCACTCCCTCATTGCAGCAGATGGCTGACGATGCAATGATGAGGTGGCCCCTGATTGCAGCGGCTGATTTTTTAGAAAGTTGTGGCATGCTGGCTGAACTATTGTCAGCAGCAGTGTGCCACAGCTTTGGGGGATGGGGGACAAGCCTTTGCAGGTGGTGGGGGCATTGGGCACAACAGTTCCATGCCTCCACAACCTGCTTGTGGAGAAAGCTGATGCAACGTGTTTCTTGCGCATGTGTGCAATCAACATAAAAATGTATACTTATCATACCCTGTGGTGTCATCAAACTGTGGACATTCCCCACAGGAACATGCTGTGTAGTGCACATGATTCCAGACCAAGGCCCATGATGAAGCACAGTAGCACTAGCAGGCATTCCCCTTCCCCTATCAGTACTGCATACCTTGAAGTAAGAGAAAAATAAGAACAAATTTTGAGGATTGTTAAAAAGTTCCCCCATCACCCGTGACCATCCACCCACTCCCCCACCACAGAAGACCATAAAAAATGAAGAAATACTTACCTCAAGGACTGTGAAAGTCGAACCATTGCATAATTAAATAAATCCCTCAGATCTGGTTGAGCAGTCAGCAGCAGCAGCGGCAGCAGGATGGAACAAGACTTCGGCGGAATTCCTGATGTTGACGAAAACAAAAAATAACACAATTACTATCAAGCTCAGACAACCAGATGGCAGTAACAGACATACCACACTAGTATGAAAATTCCAATACTTACCGTCTGCATTGGGAAATTGGGAAATGCGGTGCATTCCAAGATCCATAGATCTCCCTCCCTTCCTCCCAGCCCGACATGATGATGTCATTCACAGCACACTGAAAAATAGTATAAGAGCAGGACAAGCATATTAGAACTCAAGATGCCATAATACTAACCCACCAACACCCTTACCTTGCACAGGAAAAAATAAATAAAGACAGATACTTATGTGTTCAGCAGCAGCAGTATGGACTGGGTGAAGATAATCCACCAAGCATCAACCATCCAGAAGAGTAGTTCTTATAGCAACTTGGCAAGGAGTAGTCAGAGACAGCAGCAGGCAGCAAGCTACAGTGCCCCAAAATGTCAATCACTCCCCACCGCCAGGCAAGCTACTACCACAGAGTCAGTCAGTCAACACAGCTAGACAATCAGTACAGCAGCATAGGGATAGGGAAATGATAATTGTACATTTCTATATCAATCAATTGAAACAGCAGCAGCAAAAGGAAAGAACTGCAAGTAGCTGCACCATTTTGCAGGAGGAATTCATTTTCTCTGCATGGGTTGGCACCCCTTTTCACATCCCTGAGGTGGTGGTACACCATAAAACATTAGGACTGACACCACATTTCAGTCTCAATTTGATGTAACATTTTTCCTTTAACATTTCTGGACATGTAGGCCCTGTTTGGCACCAGCAGCAATGAGTTCAGGAAGAAATATTTGGCAAACAGGCCATTTAATGTCTGGGTGGTGGGGGGTGCACCATAAAACATCATGGCTGAGACCAGATTTCTGTCTGAATTTAATGTAACATTTTTCATGCAGCATTTCTGGACATTTACTGCCTGTGCTGCACTCACAAAAACAAGATGTAGCCTAAAAACAATTGTAAACAGTGGCCAAAAGAGCATTTTATTGTCTGGATGCTGGTGGCACACCATAAAACATAAGGACTGACAGCAGATTTCAGTCTCAGTTTGATGTAACATTTTTTGGTAAACATTTCTGGACTTGTAGGCCTGGTTTGGCACCAGCAGCAGTGAGTTTCAGGCAGAAATATTTTGCAAACAGGACCCGTAATGTCTGGGTGGTGGGGGGGGCACCATAAAACATCATGGCTAAGACCAGCTTTCTGTCTGAATTTAATGTACAATTTTTCCTGCAACATATCTGCACATTTACTGTTGGTGCTGCACTCGCAGAAACAAGATGTGGCCAAAAAAACAATTGTAAACAGTGGCCAAAACAGCATTCTAATGTCTGGGTGCTTGGGTACACCCTAGAACATCAGGACTGATTCCACATTTCAGTCTCAATTTGATGTAACATTTTTTGGTAAACATTTCTGGACTTCTAGGCACGGTTTGGCACCAGCAGCAGTATTCTTCAGGCAGAAATATTTGGCAAACAGGCCCTAAAACAGCTAAGTAATGTCTGGGTGGTGAGGGGCACCATGAAACATCATGGCTGAGACCAGATTTCTGTCTGAATTTAATGTACCATTTTTTCTGCAATGTTTCTGGACATTTACTTCCTGTGCTGCACTTGCAGAAATGAGATGTAGCCTAAAACCATTGTAAACAGTGGCCAAAACAGCATTTTAATGTCTGGTTGCTGGTGAGGCACCATAAAACATCAGGACTGACAGCAGATTTCAGTATCAATTTGATGTAACATTTTTTAATAAACATTTCTGGACTTGTATGCCCAGTTTGGCACCAGCAGCAGTGAGTTTCAGGCAGAAATATTGGGCAAACAGGCCCTAAAACAGCTTTTTAATATCTGGCTGGTGGTGTTGTTGGGGGGGAGGGACATAAAACACCATGGCTGAGAAATGATTTCGGTCTTGATTTACTGTAACATTTTTTGGGAAACATTTCTTGACTTATGGGCCATGTTAGATAGTGTCAACACTCTGTCTCACTCTAAATTCTCAATGTCATCCTAATTTTTTCCTGTAATGTAATTCTCATCTTATCATGCCTACACTGCACAGCATGGCTTCAAGAGGTTGTGTTAAACTGTAGCCCTACTAGAGCACATTTTGAACTGGGTGGTGGTGGTGGTGTGGTTGGGCACTATAACACCAAGTTAACATTGTGGCAAGCCATGGGGATATGCCTGCTAAGCACAAAAAAATTTATATTATGTTTAACTTCACAATAAAAGTGCTTATGTTTCTATGATTGTTGTGTACATATTCATTCAGACTGATCCTGCACACAGCCAAACCAACTGCCAATCCACAACACCTCACATAGCTTTGGGAAACAATTTTGTTCATGGGAAAAATGTAAAAATTACTATACTTGATATTTGGGGATAGAAGCAGGAAATACGGACACAGGGACTAATATGAAGCAAGTAGAAAGATACAGTGAAGATGGGTAAAGACTAAAAGTGACTGACAGACAGTAACACATGACAGGGGGTGCATCATAAGGGTCAGGTCAGGGTCAGGGTATACATATGAAAGAGAAAAGGGAGGGAGCATAAATATTGCATAACACACAAAAATCTGGACAAAAAGAAGCAAAAGGATATAGAAGAAGAAGAGGACAGACAATATACATATCTATCTATCATATATATATATATATATATATATATATATATATATATATATATATATATTTATAAAATGGTGTGGTAAATCATAAAAATCCTAGTGATACATGGCACAAAACACATCACATGACCTGATTATTTCCCAATGACTGCACACCTTCCACTACGACCATGCACGCCTGAACTACTTTCCTCCTCAAAACCTCTTCACCAGCAGCAAGACCACTCCACACCTGGTGCAGCTAGACACCCACACTAACACACATGTGCAACTGACACCCACACCCATAAATAAATATACCAGTAGTAGCACCACACTGTAGAAACAGATCTGTTCATCCTACCATTAATGTTTACTGAAAATTTAATTTAAAAATCAAATCCTGCCTGCCATGTTTACAGTGTCACACTGTACAACCACTTTATTACTGTAAGCACTGTGACCACTCTGACTAACAGAAACCTAACTCTATATAAAAACTATAACATACATTCCTTTGTATTCTTCTTTTCATTTATTTAAAAGATGGCTGCCTTCCACTCACAATACCAAGGATCCTGGCAGTACTTTCACTTTCATTAGAAAGGTGATTGAAGGGAAAAGCCATTTTGAAGTGAGAAGTTAAATACGGTCAAAGTAAGATTGGTGTGTTTAAAAAAATCAGAAAGTGACTGCCTTTTGTTTTTATGTCGGTTTCCTAATATTAGCTCCATATGCGATGAGGAAGAAGCGAGATAAATCGAGTTACTTGTCATTTAGAATGGACGGAAGTGTTTAGTGTCAAGCATAGCAACACCTCGCCTCGGCCTGGCTCACGCTTCTAAAATTACCGACCACTCGATTCATCCCTCATTGCTTCCGCATCTCATATGGAACTAATATTACGGAAAACCGCACAAAATAATAAAAGCTAGTCACTTTTTCTGATTTTAAACACACCATGTCTTACTTTGACCTAGTAACAGCTTCTCACTTTCTAAAATGAGCACTCACGTCACGCTTACATTTGGGCAATTAAAGTGACACTGCTTTACAGAAATACTTTTTTTCACACCAAAAATGACTACATAAAGTTAAAATCATTTACAAATACAGTTTTTCAAACCAAAAAGTGTCACCTCTGCCAACATATCATTTAATTACTAACTACACAGAAGGACTACTTCCCCAAAAAAATCTATAGCCATTTTATAAGATAGATATACCACTCTGAGGTGTCTGGTCGCGCTCTGATATACGCACGCCTTGTGCGGTTGATGCACTCGGCCTGCGGCCTCGTGTGCACAACGCACACCAAGGCTGCGTATATCAGAGCGCAACCGCAAACCTCAGAGTGGTATATCTATTAATTATATATATATATATATATATATATATATATTTATATTTATACCACAGGGTGAGAGCTTTCTCAATAGGATAATCTGTGTTATTTCCACTGCAGTGAGGATAAATCCTGATGACATCAGCAGAGTGAGGATATCAAGATTCATCCATAACTCTGCTGATGTCACCAGAGTGAGGATAAATGCACTACAGCTTGCATTCTAAAGGAAATTGCTTCAGAAAAAGTTTCTCTTTCTCACTGAAGCTGCAACTTACTCAATTAGCTTTACAAAAGAATCTCACCTATGTCTCACTGTGTTTCTAACATTGCTAGCCCATTACTGTGCTGATCTCAGCTTCAAAACAACCTGAATACTTAATGAAAGTCTTTTACAAAGCAAGTTCTGTTTCTCAGTGCTACCTGCAGCAGTTTGTCTTTCTCACTGAATCTCTGACTAACTCAATTAGCTTTGCAAAACACACTCACCTCTGTTTCTGACTCCCAGTCCATTCAGAACACACACACACTGACAGCACACACAGAATGAGCTGGAAACACACAGACTGATAAAAAAATGTTTCTGCAGCTCTCACCACTGTGGTATAAATCACACACACGATGGGCAGATCATGGCATATGGAAAATATTCTCTCTCCTGCCTCGTGAGCTGTGTATTTTCACTCATGCCTTCGGCACTCGTGAGAATACACAGCTCACTCTGCAGGAGTGTGAATATTTTACATAGCCCACTACTGCCCATCTTGTATCCCTTAGATATATATATATATATATATATATATATATATATTTTGTTGTTGTTGTTGCTTTTGTTATTTTTAGAGGGTGCAGATGAGGGAAGAGTGATAGTAAGAAAGCAAGGACAGGAGAAAGAAAAGAAAAAAAAAATTGCTGCCAGTGCTGTGCTGACATTATCTTTGCTGGTCTGGACTGTTACACTGCACTGGCTCCAGGTACCAATTTTGTCCTGCCACCACCACCATCACACAGCTCCATCAGAAGTTCAAACATTTTCTATTGCTCCTCAAGGAATTTCCTGAGGTCCCCCCGACCTCCTGGTGGAAATCATTAAACTCACTGTGCAGAGCTCCCACCTCTCTGTGCACCATTGTCAGGTCTTTTTGGCTCACAGCTGCTGGTGCTGGAACATGAGCAGCTGGGGTGGCTACAGGCTGTGGTGGGTTGCCACCATGAACCCAGCAATGCCTGTGTCTATGAGGTGAGAGTGATGGGGCTCTGCCGCTGCCTCCTGCTGCTGCTGCCACTGTCGCCTACTCGTGTGGTGCCTTTGCTCACCACTGGCCCCTTCCTCCTGCTGGCCCACTTCCACGTCTAACTACTTGGCACCCTGGGCCCTTCTGCCTGCTGCTGCCAACTCTTTTTGTCTTTTCAGCCAATCTGTAGTGTGGTGGTACTGCAGATGGCTCCTTTGACCACCATTGCCAAAATGTCCCCCAGTCTTGCCCCTTAGAACCGATCTGCCACACAAGTTGCAGATCACCACTGTGTTGTCATTGGTGTTTTTGGTGAAAAAACACCACACAGCTGATGCTCCAGCTGGGGGGATGGTATCTGGAGGTGCCTGTTGCTGCTGCCTAGGGCTGGGGGCCACACACTGCTGCTGGACAATAGGAGGATCCTCAGCCTGCTGTGTATAATATTGCCACTGCTGCTGCTGGGCAGGGGCTCATGCTGCTGCTGGGGGGTGGGGAGCACATGCTCCTGCTGTTGGGGGGAACACAGACCTAAAGGTCCACCTGTCAATGCGAACACTGGGTAGGGGTGATCCAGCTGCCTTCTTCCCAGTCTCTACCTTGTCCCTACCTTTCCCATCCATTCTCCTAGGCTACATTTCACCTAACTCCTTGCTACAAAAAAAAAAGAAAGGGGAGAGAGTGAAGGAGTTTTACATACACACACACACACAATCACACAAAATCTCAGTCATAGAAAGATAATAATATTTATTTTATTAAGTTTTTGTTGACCGGGTAAGTGCACTAGACAAATCCTGCCTATTTTCAGACATGACCCGGGGGAGGGGGATACAGATGAATGCCAACTGACTTTGAACCAGATTAAGCTGTAAACACACACACACCAGATAGACTAAACATAAAGAAAAGAGAACAACTCTATTATTTTCTTAAACAACTGTGTACCACACAGAACACTCTCTCTGCTGCTGCCTGCTTCTTCAAACTCTCCAGCCACGTAGCAAAGGAACTAAATCTGTCACTTCCTGCCTGTTTACAGTCACTCACGTGACCTGCAAAGAGTAAATCATGTGACAAGCCCAATTTCTCCTAATTTCAGCTAATATTATCACAAGGTGAAATTTACAGCGAAATTACACCGTAGCAATTGGCAAAATTTCACCATAAGCATGTAATTATGCAAAATATTTCACTGTGCAAAATTGGTAATTTCACCAAGATTTCACAGGTGAAATTAAATTTTGCAACATCTCTACCTGGGGGACCTGAACTTGAACTTTTCTGGGAGAGATGCATCAAAGAACAGAGATACTTTAACTAATCACAGACTTACACAGATTGTGGAAGCCCCTACCAGGGTCCATTACAAGACAGGTTATTCATCTGTGCTGGACTGATAATAATAATAATAATAATAAACTTTATTTCTTTTGCACCTTTCAGAAACCAAGGCGCATTACAAAATAACATCACAAAAACAGGTTAAAAACTAAACTAAAATATACAACTTTAATTAAAATCTATATCATCACCAAATGCCTTTGTCCATAAAAAGGATTTTAGGCCTTTTTTAAAACCCTCCACCGTCGTGCACTTCTAATCCCAAGAAGTAGAGAATTCGAGAGTCGGCACCACAAAACTAAAAATGCGGGTGCCAGAAGATTTTAAAACTACTCTCGGAATCTCCAGCAACTCCTCGTTGGCTGGGTGGAGTGCTCGCATCGGAAGGTAAGGCACCAGAAGATCTTTCAGGTAATCAGGGCCCAAACCATGTAGGGCTTTAAAAGTCAGTAAGCTGACTTTAAAGGTGATCCGCCACTGAACTGGCAGCCAGTGCAGATCCCGCAGCACTGGTGTAATATGGGAGAGACAAGAGGTCCCTATTAACACCAGGGCCACTGAGTTCTGCACTAGCTGCAAGCGGCAGATATCAACCCCAGGAAGCCCAAAGTAAAGGGAGTTGCAGTAGTCCAAGTGGGAGGTCACAAAGGTGTGGATCAAGGTTGGCAGGTCACCGGATGGAACCAGGTGCTTGATTCTGGTGATGTTCCTAAGACGGTAAAAGGAAACCTTCACAACCGCTGACACTTGTGCACGCAATGTCAACTGATCGTCAAGGATCACCCCCAGATCTCACACCCATTCAGAGACAGGGAGCTCCACATCCCCCAGGTATAAACCTGAGGTTTTATTTGCCCTCAGCCCCTCAATCTGGTGGCCAGGATTCACGACCATCACCTCTGTCTTCCCAGAGTTTAACTTCAGCCAGCTAGACCTCATCCAACCCTGGATCTCATTGAGACAGTTGTTGAACACTGAGAGTGCTCTATTCTGGTCATGTGCAAAAGACAGATAGAGCTGGGTATCATCAGCATAACAATGAAACTCCAGCCCATATCATCTTACAATGTCTCTGAGGGGAAGCATGTACACCGCAAACAACATGGGGGGACAGCACAGAGACCTGAGGCACCCCACAGGACAGAGCGGTGGGATCAGAGGAAAATATCCCTGATACAACCCTCTGAGTTCTACCTGTGAGGAAGGAGGAAACCATCTGTGTACCAAACCTGACAGCCCACAGATGGATCTCAGGCTCTCGAGTAGCACCCCATGTTCTATTGTGTCAAATGCTGCTGAGAAATCCAAAAGGATCAAAATGGACCATTTTTTCTGGTCTCTCGCCATCAGGAGATCATTAAGCACCCGAACCAGCGCAGTCTCAGTGCTATGTCTCTTTCAAAACCTGATTGAAGAGGATCATAGATGTTACGGATGGATAAGTGGTTGTCCAACTGGGCTGCTACCACTTTCTCGATAACCTTCCCCACAAAGGGAAGGTTCGAGATGGGTCTGTAGTTGGCTAGGGAATCTGGGTCCAGAAAAGCCTTTTTCAACACTGGTGTCACCACCGCTTCTTTTAGGGAGCAGGGATATTCCCCAGAGTCTAAGGAGCACCAGAATATCCTAGCTAGAACTGGAATGATAACCTCACCACAGCCCATAATCAGGCCAGTGGGACCCGGGTCTAAACTACAGCTAGTGGTACGCATGCCCTGAACAAGCCTCATAACATCATCGATATCCGCCTTTCAAGGAACCCAGGTAACGGGTAACAGCCGTGAGGGCTGGACCACAGCAACTCCCATGGAGAGAGCTGTGCGAGTCTCAGCCCTGATGTCAGCCACCTTATCTGCAAAGAATCAAGCAAGTTCCTCACATTGTATTTGTGAAAAGGCTCGACTAACCTGCAGACAGGTTGGGTTGCACAGCCTGTCCATGGTTTGAAAGAGCTGGGCTGGTCGATTCCATGCAGCAGCAATTTCTCCAGACAGGAATACTGACTTCTTATGAGAAATTGCTGACTGATAGAGTTTATAATGCTCTAAGAGTCTAAGGTGGTCGGCATCTAAGCTGGATTTTCACCAGCACCTCTCCAACCTGCGTCCTAGTTGCCGCTTCTCCCTCAGATCCTGATCAAACCAAGGGGATCGAGGTGGAAGTTAGAGAGGGTGCACACAGGTGGGAACAATTAAATTCAAAGTAGCGGTAACAGCCTTGTTATAGGCTAGCACCAATTCTTCAGGATTAGAACTCGTCCCAGGAAGTGCTGATAGGTCAAGAACCGCAGATAGGCCTTCGGGGGTAACATCCCGTAAAGGGCGGAACTTGACCATCTCCACAGGGGTAGGCCTTTGCAGGGGGGTTCAAAAATTGAATCTCATGGTGTGATGGTCAGACCAACTGACAGGTTCCACCCCCACATTGGAGGCTTCCATCCCCAGCAGGAAGATCAGATCCAGCGAGTGGCCATGTTTATGAGTGGCAGAGGTAACCTCCTGTGTGAGGCCCAATGAACACATCAGTTGAAGGAAGTGCTGACCAAATTGCGAGAGTTCTTCATCGACCCAGGCATTAAAATCACCCAGCACCATCAATCTGGGTGATTCAAATACCAGGTCAACGATGAAGTCTGCCACTTCCATAAGGAATAGCTTCTCCTCACCGGGTGGATGATAAACGAGTGCTATCCTATAGTCCCCACCTGCCACTACAACACATTCAAAGGATCTGGTCTCCTCTACTGGAACACTAGTGAGATCCAATTCAGTCTTGAAACAGACCACAACCCCCCCGCCCCTGCGATCCAATCTCAGGCGGTGTATCACCGAATACCGGCTGGAACTGTGGCTTCCACTACTGGGCCAGCATTACTGTCCAGCCAGGTTTCGGTGATGCAAGTCAGGTCCACAGTGCCCACCAAGTCTGCTATAATGGCAGTCTTGTTCTGATGGACTGGCATTGCAAAGCACCACCCGGGTTAGATAGGACTCCTGGGACACCCCAACCACCTGCTCACCATTTACAAAGGTGGTGGTACCCTTGGGTATGGAGACCAAGCAAGGAAATCCCCATTCAGCACTCCATTTCACCTCAGGGCATCCTCTGGACTTAACCACTTTGATGTGAGAACCCCACTCATCCATCAACTGCTGTTCACGCCCCCCACCCGACACCTCCCATGAGCTATTCCCAAGGCCCTGCAATGTTGGTATATAGGGAAAAGCAATGGATGGGGAAAGGAAGGACGGAGGGCATGAAGAGCGGCAGATGTATAGTGCAAGACTGGGAGGGTAGAAAGACATTGGATATTTTCATCTACAAACATGGCACCAACATGATGATCACTAAGCTCCTTATAATAAAATAAAATCAAAAAACAATACAAACATTACAGACCAAACTGAAAAGAAAACTACATCATAAATAAAGCAAAAACTTAACAGACAAAATCCACTAAATATAACCAACAACAAAATTAATTAAACAATATACAGTCCAAATAAATTGTAGAAAGTCTTTTCCAGACAGTGGAGCTCCCACCTTCCACCACCAGAATGTCCAACTATGAAGTCACAGATTCTCACTCCATAAAATCAGTCAACGAGGGAACATAAATTAAAATAAATGCCAAAGTCCCAGAGGCGCACCCCCAGTTCAGCCCCCGAGGAGCTCTCACCATCCAAGGGGGACAGTAATGGTAGGAAGCCCTCCAAGACAAAATAATAAACTAAGGCAGGCAGATCCAAGAGCAGTTAATCAAAGTACAGTGTCAGAAACAGATCTTCAAGGGCTCTCACCAGCATGAAGGAAGTATGCCAACCTGTATTCTTCAAAGAACCCCACCAGGAACAGTTCCACTGCTAAAAATAATATAGCAGCAACAGATAAAAATTAAAAAGCAAAGGTCTTACTTTCTTGTCGATGTCCAGGAGTGAATCAGTAAGAAAGGGAAGGACCTAAAAAACCACTGCTTGCACCAGGAACTGACCCCATGGACCAACCCGCCTCACCATGGTCCTTACCGCCACCAGGTCAACTCTCCAGTTGCTCCAGTGCAGATCAGAAGTGCTGGGGGAACTGCCGCCAAATAGCAGCAGTCTCCCAGCCCACCACCCTAGAGAGGACAGGCGACCAAGACGAAGACCACCGGCCACAAACAGAGACCCCAACAGGTCCAAAAACTTACTTCCCCCGACTCTTTTCTTTCCCAAAATGGGTAGGCTGAGTACAGGTCCACACACCAGATAAACAGGGCCCCGCTTGGGAACAGGAAATCCAGAGAAATCCAGGAGGTGACAATGCCTCCTAACACACAGTTCCTGGGCTCCTCTGCTGTATTCCAAGGAGCAATGGCCAGAAAACACACTTATCACCTTAATCCCCAGAGTCGGACCTCTTCAGATACAGCCAAAGCCAGAAACACAGCCAGCAAGCTGAAGAAATCTCCAGGGGTATAAGTCCTCACTCCCCGATATTCATTTCTCTAATTAAAACCTCTGCTCCCCTCTATTAAAGAGTACCTTACGGAGAAATCCTCAGCCCTCGGCCAAAAAGTCATCTTCACCGTCCCAGTTCAACACTCCGCATCACCGTAGCAGGTCCCCGATGAACTACACTAAAAATTACTCCTCACAACAGACAGACAATAATTGGTCCAGTCCTCTGCTCCACACCACTATAACAGGTCCCAGATGAACTACGCTAGCAACTGAGTGAAATGAAACTCCTCCTGACAGTTGGGCAGTAATTAGACTTTTTGCAAAAAATTACACAAACGTAATAAAACCAAAACTACCAGAACGCTAAAATAAAAGAATAAAATGTAAAAATCGGAGCTACAGGATGGAGCAACAAAGACGCGCTCACAGATCGCGGCACAACACCGCTGCCATCTTGATCCTGATTTCTGATACCACAAAAATTTTACAATCAGGTGTTTTATCTGACAGTGTTAGCGATCATAGCCCAGTGTATTGTTGTTGGAGTGCCAAAAAGAAATCTGTTCCACATGCCTACAGCTTTACTCAAAACATTAGAAAACTGGACACTGTAACATTTTGTGATACCCTATCTTCAGTTGACTGGTCCTGTTTTGATCACTCTATGGATGTGAATGATGCATTACAAGCATTTTGTTGATGCTTTAATACAATTTGTAAAACTTTAATCCCTGTTAGAAGGCTAAATATTAGGGGGAATAAACAAGATTGGGTTACATTATTAAGGATATTAAATGAGCCATTATGCATTGCTTCGGAATTTAATAAATTATTTTCTGATCTTGCAAATTATATTCCATGTGATAAGCCCTACAATATTATGAGTTCTTATAATAATATTAATACTAATTTGAGGCCTGTGCATCTAAAGTTTTATTTTAGGGCACTTGCTCCAGGGGAGGTTTTGTCCTATTTTTTAAAACTTAAACCTTGACCTTTAGTAGGAACTGAAGGGGTGGACTTCAGTCTCATGAGGATCACTGCGGACATCATTTGCTTTCCCTTTATAAAAATATTTAATTTGTCACTTTGTCTTGGCCAGTTTCTGGACACTAGGGGCCCGATTCCAAAATGCATGACACAACTTGTGGGCCTAAGCAAGTTGCACTATGCAGCGCTATGCCAGGAACCCTGCACCCTATTCTAAGACAGGCAGGGTCCCGGCACCTATGCCCCAGACTTGCGACAGCCTCAGGCTAGTGCCAAGAGAATGGCACACTGGACCTGGATGCTGCAAGTCACTGCAGGCAATCAACTGCCCCCTCCGGGCCCCCCAACCCATAACGCACCCGAATACACCTGGGGGCATTGGGGGGGCTGGCTGGTTGGCACTGGCAATCAGGGGGGCATGTCAGAAAATAGACCCAAGGGTCCCCAGATTCCAGGGGGTTGGGGAGCATGACTGTGCAGGGGGGTTCACTAGGCACAGATATGTCATTTCCATGGTGCTGCTGGGGGGCATCCTTCGATGTGCCAGGATGGATGCCCCTTATACCACCTCCTAGCTGGTCTAACCCCACTATGACATTGCCTCTTCTGGAATGGTATAAGTGGGTTATGGCAGCCGTCCTTCCAGAATATAGTGCAGTTGCTGTCATAACCCACCCTTGTGTCATGCCGCTGTGGGTTGCAGGCATAGTGGGTGGCATAGCCCACCTTTGGCACAACCCGCATATAGCATGGTGCAAGGCACCTTCTGGAATGGCCACTTGCATTATGCTTGGTGTAAGGTGTGATTTTCACCATGGAGTTTAGCGTGAATCACCCTGCACCATGTGTAACCTGTCTTGGAATCGAGCCCCATAAAATGCAGTGGTTGTGCTGATCTTTAAATCTGGTGATTATGCAAATGTTCAAAACTATCGACCCATCTCCCTGTTGGGTCTTTTATCAAAGTTGTTAGAATGGATAGTTTTTGATCAGATACTCAAGCATTTACTTAAGTATGATATTCTGACACCTGCCATGCATAGATTTCATCTAGGACACAGTACATCAACGGCCTTGGTGGGGTTTACAGATGTAGTTCACATGGCCTTAGGTAAGACTCTTTTCACTACAGCTGTGTTTCTGGATCTCACCAAAGCCATTCAACTTGTAAATAATAAATTTCTCTTATTGGTCCTTAATAAATTGGGAATGTCCTCAGAAGCTGTAAGCTGGTACCAGAGTTAGCTTCTCAGATGAACACAATCTAAATACATAAAAGGTACATTTCTCCTTCATTTCCTGTGTCACTGGGTATTCCTTAGGGTTCTATTTTAGGTCCCCTTTTATTTAATTTATTTTTAAATACCTTATCTTCTGTATGTAAGAATACTCACGTCTTAGTTTATGCCGATGACACAGTGATCCTCACGAACAGCACCATTTTTCAAAGTGTTAGTGAACATTTGGCATCTGATTTTGTCAAATTCAGAAATGGTTTCTTTTAAATAAATTGGATTTGAATGAGAAAAAAAAGCAAATCTATGTTTTTTTATAACCATAGAAAGAAGCAGTCTGGTGAACCAGCTGTTTCTTTACACACTTTTAAGGATATGGAAATTGAACAAGTCAGGACATTCAAATATCTTGGCCTCATAATGGACACTTCCCTCAACTATGATCAGCATATAAACCTTATGGTTAAAACACTCTAAGATTAGGTTTGTTATATTAATTCAATTATTTTTTTACTCCTTCTTGGTTGTTTCTGTCTCAAAGCTTTCTTTTGCTGGTGACAGATTATTGCTAATTGTTCTATCATTCAGCTAGTGAGGGGTTGTTGGTCAGGGTAAGGACCTTACTAAATCAGATAGCAAGATTTGCTATTCATTTGCTAAATCACACCCATCACTGTAATTTGTGTAAAACTGTAGGCTGGTTACATCTAGATCAGAGGTACTTATTCCAGCTGGGTATCCTAGCCAAAAAGTTATGCTAGATAGAGTCCCAATTTCATTTTGTGTTATCTTTAAAAAGCATAATAGTACTCTTCCAACAAGATCATCACTTCATTTTCAATTCTCTGTCCCTAGGACGAGGACTACGACTGGTCAAAAAACAATGTTTTTTTAAAATCTGCCATCCTTTTTCAACTCACTCCCACCAACCATAGCCTGTATTAATAATTCCATATACATTTTCAGACAAGCATTGAACAACTATCTTTTTTCCAGTAATCATTGCAAATGTTTCTGTGGTTAGTCCTATTTCACTGTTTATGTACTGCATATTTAGTGAATGTTCTTTGTACTTTGTTTAATAATTGTACTGTATATCTGTAGGCTGTTCTGCTTGCCCATTTAAATGGGTCTTTGACCCATGGACTTTTCAGATAAAGAAAACAAAAACAAATATAACAAAATAAAACTAATCCACTATTGAACATACTACAGTCTAAATAATGTGTTCCTTGTGCTGTGATACATTCTTCCAGCAAGATAAATTCCTCATACTTCTACTGTACAGCAAGCAAGCCATTGCATTCTTGTAATTTCCACCAGCTCATTGATGTGGTCAATCTTGTCAACCAATGCTTGGATATCATCCTCCAGTACTGTACATGATAAATAGTCAAGATGTCCTCTGTATCAAGCAAAACAGTGCTCCAACTAATGCTGCTGCCTCATTGTGCAAATTACAATTGTCACGCTTGGAGAAAATACCTGTAACAAGAGAAAGAGGAGAAAACAACAGTTGTAGTGATATATGGCTACAGATATGATATTAGAAAAAAGAAATACAAAAAAAAACTTACCTTCCCATGGTAAGAAACAGCCTGAAATTAAATAACGATAAGTGGGCAAGACACATTTAGCAGAAGCACTGAATCACCCAAGTGATAAACACCTGCAAAGAGAAAAATTGAAACATAGAACATACAGTAGAAACATAGAAGCTGTTATGAGAAAAGGACCTGTTGGCCAACCAGGTCTGCCCTAAAGTCTCTATCTTCTGTGCTACAGTAGACCCTAATTGATCTCCAGCCTTAACCCCTTCCCCCCAGCTCTGTTACTAAAGTCCCCCTGTATCTAGTCCATGCATTTTTGAAACCTGTTACTGTTTTGGTACCCACCACCTCTGCTAGGAGGTTGTTCCAAGCATCCACCACCCTTTCTGTGAAGAAATATTACTTCACATCCCCTCAAAGTCTCCCCCTTCCAGCTTCATATCATGACCCTATGTCTTTGAGCATCTCTTTCTGTGCAATATGCCACCCTCCAGTACCTTATTGATACCGTTGAGGTATTTGAATGTTTCTGCCATGTCTTCTCTTTCTCTCCTTTCCTCCAGTGAATATATATTTAATTCCCTGAGTCTTTACTCTTAGGGGTTTGATGCAGGCCATGCACAATTTTGTTGCCCTGCTCTGTACTGCCTCCACCTAGTCTATGTCCTTCCTGAGATGGGGCCTCCAGAACTGGACACAGTACTCCAGGTGTGGCCCCACCATTGCTCTATATAGGGGTAACACTACCTACCCTTTTCTGATGGTGATCCCCCTCCCTATACACCCCAGCATCCTAATGACCTTTCCTACTACCTTATCACACTGCTTTGCTACCTTCAGATCACCAGATATGATGACCCCCAAATCCCTTTCCTGTTCTGTTGTTGTTAACATCTCCCACAAATGATACATTGCCCTTGTGTTTCTGTGCCCCATGCCCATAATAAATAAATTATAAATAATGAAAAAAATGGTTAATAATACAATGGTTTCAAATACCCTAACACACCTGTGACAGAGTGACCACTGTCATGGAACGGTGCCCTGGTATTTGAACACCTCCACCAAAGAAGTAACTACCACACTGCTATTAAAAGTTGATACTAAATGGTTACAAATATATAACTATTGCTTGTTTAAATACAGTTGGTTTGAAATTAAAAATTAGGAGCATGCTCGCTCCTTGAGTTCCCTCTCTCCCTCTTGCCATTCTATCATCAGGGTAATAGCAGCTCAGTGACAGCTTCTTTTTATGAGATGAGCTGTATCCCTGGAGGGTAAAAAGGAGAGTAAACAGAGACAGAATGAGGTACAAAAGAAAGAACAAATAACTAAAACAAAATTAGGACCAAGCTCACTTCTCGAGCTCTCTCTCATCCTCCCGCTGCTTCACTGCAGCTATCTGAGTAAAGTGGGCTGCTGGCAGGATGCCAGAGATGCCTGAAAAAGTTAAAATAAAATTAAAATGTGCCCTGAGAGGTGTGGATGGCACACAATGTGACATTTCTTCTCTAAATTGGAGTGTAATTATGCTCCAAAGCACTGGGATGCACAGCCTGTTGCGGCTTAGTCAAATGGTGGTTTTGTGTGTAGCGCTCACCTGTTCCTCTGGTGGTGTGGTTGCAGTGACCCAGGAAAGATGACGGCAGAATACACAAGAGAAAGTAATGGGGTAAAGTGTGAGCACCCATGAAGGGCTGGGGAACCTAGAATGAAGTACTGGAGCAAAGTTCTTAGGCTCCAATACTACAAGAGTGGATAGCTTTTGTGGGATGCACCTTCACTCTCTGAACAGCACAGTTCCATAAAAACAACAGGATTCTTATTGGAAAGACAGGAAATGAACAGTGGTTTTGTGTCTTGGGGTTGGGCAACATTTGTAAATTATAGCCAACCACCCGAGAAAATAGAAAGTGAACCAAGCAAGAACCTAAGAAGGAGCATAGCTTTTTCAAAAGAAAAGAGTAGCGCATCTGCTCCTAGTCTCTGTTGTTCTTCTTTTACTTGTATGTTAGCGAGGCATGAGTGAGCGGCTGGCCAAGTACCAGAATTGTAGTCTATGTCACCACTCTGTGTCTCTATGTCCCCCTGTTGTCCCATCAATGAGAAAATAGGCCAAAGTGAAATGTTCAGCTGACGTGCTGAAATTTCAGCCTTCGGGGAAAGAAGGGGAAAGTGCTCCACAGAAATAGGAGCCTTTAGAAATAACTGGAAGGGATACAAATAAATGCCTGGGATGATAACATTCTAATATGGGGCATAGTGTGCTGAAAGCACATAACATTCAAATCAAAGAAACAAGATATCATGCGGGAAGGAAAAGAAAATCTTATAATACAAAACAATGTCCTTAAAAGTAAAGGAAGGGTATGCGTCTTGAGAGTGGGCTCCCTCTGATAAACATAGTGATACAGGGATATGCAGTGATTAGAAATATGTACAATAAATGCCTCATACTATGGACTGACCTGTTCCTTAGAGAAGCTTAGAGAGAATGAAGATTCCTACGGGAGGATAGCCATCCCTAGTGGTCTTTATTTATACGGACCTGGTTCAAAGTACAAGTCTACCACTGGGAGGAGTTAACAGTAATGAGGGTCCTTATGGTAATACAGAGAGATAAAACTATGCAGGAAGGGCATATTTATGTACTGTTGGAGGAAAGTAATTTCTTAAATAAAGGCTGAGAAATATCCCTTTCTTTGTTTTGTATAGGTCGGGATATGAGCCAGATAAAGTATTGTTTTAGTAGATTATAGAAAGTGGGTGGATCCCCTAATTATGAGGTCACTCACAGAATTGTATAAAAGGCTACCACTAGGGGTATTAGACAGATTTAGAGATTGAGAGATCCATAGAGGAAGTCAGTCTAGCACTAACAGTGCAAGATAAGGGTCAGTCTCCGAGCTGACTGAAGGGAGCCATTGTTGGGAACCGGATGTTTTTTTTTTCAAAAATGAATTGCGCTGAAATGAACTTGATGCACCAAAGCGTATGAAGTAATACCTGACTTTGTATTTTCTGTTAATTTTATTATTTTAAGAAAAATAAAATGATAAGTGCCCGAAAGGTGCTTTTAATGCACCCAAATTAAATGTTTGCCGCAGTGATTGTACCTTGGAAAACGACTCCCAGCCACAACACCCAAACAACCCAGAAAATAAAATCCTTTCATTCTGCTGCTATATCAATACATTTTTGGGATTACATCTAATTTCTGGGAGTTCTGAGAAGTTTCCAAGACAAGAGAATTAACTATTATTTTCTGATCACTAATGTGCATCATCTTGACTGTTATTGAGACTCATGCAGCACATCAGCACCAGCTAGCAACAGCATATCAGATTTCTGGGAATAAATATCATTTCTGGGTGTCCTGGAATTTTACAAGACAAGAGAATGAACTTTTATTTTCTGTCACTAATGTGCATCTTCTTAACAGTTGCTGAGAATTGTAAGATTCTGCTGGAGATAACCCGATGGTAAAACACCACAAGCACAGATGTGCAGAAAATCAGTTTATTTCTCCCTAGTAATAGTACAAAAGAAAGAAGCATAAGATAAATCTTACCAACTGGAACACAGAAACAGTCATACACAAAGTGTGGAAGCTGGGTGCTTTTGGGGTTCCCCAAAGGGTTTGGCCAGTATTATATACTGCAGATAAGAACATCTCATTGCCGGAGAAACAAGCTTATAGACATCAGTGTGTTTCTGTATTCGGTGTTCCATTGGACAATACATGGGTGTCTTGCACCCATGATAATACTTTTTGTAGCATTCTTCAGCAATATGCTGATGAACTAGATATTAGAACAATAGGCTTCTTCTCATATAATCTGCTAACTAAAGCATGCTGACTTCAAAACTTAGGTGGCACTGCAAATTACAAAATATATTATATTATTTTATGTTTGGTTGCTAATATCACAATTGTCAGTAGATGTCATCAGAGACCACAAACATGTTTCTGTCTGATACATTAGCTATTTGGCTAAACAGAAGAATCCTGAATAGGCCATAATACAACAAATCTGTCAGTGCATTAGTGAACCATTACTATGTAGCATGGTAGTGTTATACTTTGTCTGTTATGATAGCAATGATGGTCATCATATGGGATGGCAGGGCAGGATGGTCCAACATATCCCATCCCCCTTGGTGTCCAGATACAAATGCAACTCTAACTAGGTGGGTAGGTAGGTTATTTTGTTACAGAATGAGATTTGTAGAGAAACTTTAATTGATTTCTGTGTTATGTTAGAGTTTTATGTAAACAGAGCAGGATAATAACAAGGAAAATAATGAGAAACACTGAATAACAGCAAAACCTTTGAATGTGAGTTCCAGCCATGTGTTGGATAGTGCGGTACTGAGGTTACCATTATGAAATAGAGCATTTAATAAGTTTCCTGCCTTGGTGACATTGTTACTTATGTGAATTAAATGTGTATCAATTCTCTCTAGTAGAGACTTGAGATTCAGAGTAAGTGGATCAATATGCACATTAAATACTGGTAAATACTGGGCTACAGCATACAGAAAGTCAGGGTCACTATTGATATAATCATGTTCTGGGGTGGGAACTGGGGTAATAACCATATGGTCTATCATAGAGCATTCCTGGGGCACAAAGCAGCAGTTTGGAAAGGGTATGTCACAAATTAACATTCCATAGGAGAAAGTCTGATGATTGGTCACAACACAGAATTGTCCCACAGAGTGATAGGTCACACATACTTGAGGAAGGTGACACTTTGTGAGCTGGACAGGGCAGGTGATGGAAGTATCATAATACTGCTGGTGTGGATGTCATCTTGAGATGCATTTTAGGAAGCTGTGCTGGAGGTGTTGAAGCTGGGTTGCATTGACTCAAAAAAGGTCTGTCTTGATTCATAGAAGGTGTTGCAAATCTGAAGAAAGTTAATTTATGTCATGATTAAACTGTTATGACCAGTCCATTGTATCAGAGAAGTAACCACAAACTGGCACAGTTATGTCAAAGACATCACATCGGTATAGATAATGATATCCTTTTTTAGAACAACAGTCTGTATGCAGAGCAACCCAGGAGTTGAGGTGAAAGTGAAACACCAGTAGAGGAGGTAGATTAATCCATTCTCTGTAGATGCTGCCCTCAAGATGGCCAGCAGACTGGACAATGTCAAGCTTGTTGAAGACAGAAGAATCCTTGCTGAAAATTAGAAGAAATAGTGTAAATATGGCATTCATGGTGTCCTTATTGCTACAATGATTGGTTGTGCAGCAAGGTCCTTGATTTGGTTGTGGTGTAACATAACCCAAATTGTATGCAGTAGCCAGGGAAAAGTATACAGTCGTATCCCTCCACTTCACAGTACAGGAAAGGAAATGGCAGTTGGGGCAATACCATTTAGCTATATGCTTATCTTGGATCAAATCTGGGCTCCACCTTGATTCCAGATCCCAGAAGAGATTAGTGAATGTGTTAAGTGCAAAATTACCATAAGCTGAACATATTATCTCCCTGCCTATGTGCTGCTCCCTAAGTTCTTTAATATGTGATGCAATCAATTCATTCATTTTATCACAAGTTTCATCAAACAATCTAGCAATATCATGCATATTATAAACAGTAAAACCTTTCTTTTTGTGAGAGTCCTTCTATAGTGTGTAGCATGGGTGTTACCACATTATCTGTAACTTAGAGTTAAAGAGATTGTTATGTCTCTGAATTTTGGCCAAATCGGCATGATTCCATTCCTGAGCCAAACAAACCTGTTACAGTGCCAGCTATTACAGTCACTGCACTCAATGATTGACAACGACACTGAGGATGGAACACTCCATGGCATTCCATTGTGTGGTGCCTTGTTACAGGGTCTTAAGCCCTAACTTGATATGCTGCCATTAAATCCAATAACATCATAGAATGAAAATGAGATACATTAGTAGAAACACATTGTCCAAACCTCAACATGTTTCAGTGAGTTAGATTCAGTACCACTGGCAGGTGCATGTATTGCACAATAATAATCAAAGTTCCAGGTATAGATGTTGCTGTCAGGCCACTCTCTGGGCTAGGCTCCAAGGTTGGACATTGAAGAGGGGTATCTTTATTACCTGGAGTCACTGTAATGAAAAGAGCAATGGAAGCAACTGTGTGGTTTAAACATATATTTTGTACAGTTATATTATGAAAATGTGTGCAAAAGTCTTTATTAATCATTGCTGTGAGATTGTAAATTCCTGTATTTTGTGGTGTAAGTTGACGGATGCACAAAGTTCCATTAGGGCAAATACGGTATTGGGCCAACCTGTAAAAGTTCTTTTGGCAAGGCTGGCAACTGGAAGTTGCTGTCCATCAAGTTTATCAGTTTTCCAGTCAATTTTTAAAGTAGACAATGGTGGTGCAATAACAAGAGTACCTAGGTACACATCCTGTACTGCTTGATCAGAGTAGAGGGTAAATCAATGGTTATGCCTATACTAGGAGGAGGGGTAAAATCTGGACAAGGGGAGAAGTCTGGGTCATTGGGGTTCATGACATGAAGAAAGGCCCATATATGGCTTTGGTATGCCTTCATATACTGGAGCTTCTTGTGGTAGGCCTCACTCTGCAGAAGCTTCTGGTGAGGGGTCAAATGGATGAATGCCAGGTCTCTTGACCACAAATCTAGGAATAAAAGGAATAGCAGGAACTTCAGTCTGGATGGTCACATCTTGGAATACCAAAGTATTTGGTGTTTGGGTTTACTGGAGCTAAGAAAAGGAAGAGAAGAGCAGAAACAAAACAAAGTTAGGGACACAGGTCTCCTTCTACTGGAGACGGAGGAAGGAGTGTCTTTACAACAGCTTCCATCCATCTTTATCTTATAGTTTAGACAAAAATCTTCAGATTATTTGGCTTTTTGGGTTTTAGCAGCTGAGAACATAAAGCAAAAAGAAACAGCTAAGCATACAATGTGCTCCTTCCTCCTGCGACTGGAGGAAAGAGCATTTATACTGCATTTTACTGTATGGGAGGAATCACCTTTGTAGAGCTTCAGCTGGTTTGCATGGTACCACTTATCAATTGGCTTTCTTCTGCCATCAATGATTTGAATTTAGTACACAGCTGGTCTCAATTTATTGATAATATCAAATGGACCTGACCATTTGTTAACAAATGTATGTGCTGGAGAGGCAAATTTCAGAATCATGACTCTGTTGCCTACTTACTTCTTTGTCCTGTTTATCAAACTACCTCTTGGACTGCAGTTTGGCTTGGCCCAAGTTGTTTGCAGCAAACAAGTGGATTTTAGCAAGATTGTATTTCTGTTGGGTGACATAGTTGTCTACTGGCACTTTGCAGTAGGAGCATTGAGTTCAATCATCAAATGTTCTGGTAATCTCATTCATCTACCAGTTATTTCCTCAAAAGGGGTACATCAAGTAGATGTTGATGGGGTAGCTCTGATTGCCATTAGGAGTAAGGGCAACAGGATATCCCAGGTCCTTCCAGTTTCAGTCACAAATCTACACAGCCATTTTTACATGTCTGTTTGCTCGTTCTATCTTTTCTGATGACTGAGGATGATAAGCTATGTGAAATTTCTAACTCCCAATAACTTCATGGTTTCCTGCATGAGTTCACCTGTGCAAGTTGACCCTTTATCTGAATATATCTTAAGAGATAGCCCTCACCTGGTTAATACCTTTTCGACCAAGATTCTGCAGTGGCTTTCGCTGTAGTGGCCCTAACTGGAAGGGCCTCAACCCATTTCGAGAATAGGTCAGTGATCATAAGGGCAAACCTGTTGCTTCTGGTGGTCAGAGACAATGGTACAATGAAATCAATTTGGATGTTGTTCCAGGGACCAGAATGTCTCTGAGATATATGTTTGGCATTTTTCTTGACTGGAGTTGGGTTATTCAGTGCACAGGTGAAACAGTTGTCCACATAATGCTGGACATCTGGTGTTATACCAGGCCAGCAGCCCAAGGGTTTCACTCTTTGGACTGTTTTGTCCACCTCTTAGTCTCCACCTGTAGGGGTATCGTGGACCTGATGAATGATTTTGGATCAAAGTGAGTTGGAGAAATACCCAGAGTTTCTGATCACCCGAGTGGATGAATATCAGTTTCTGATATTGGGACAGATGGTGATTATCTGCACATTTCTTCAATGGATTATGTCTAGACATTTCTGTGTCTTTGGAGGGGGTATTGGTATACCTCCTTTATCCCTTGATCTGCCAACTGTATTTCAGTTAGGTCCAGAGGGACTTCTTTGTTTCTTATGTTTGTTGCTACCATAGGTGTTGTACTGAAAGGAGGCATGATCTATATCACCCCCCCAAGCTCCTTCTATGGCTAAAATCTGACTAATGCCCAGACTAATTTAAAAAATGGGGTTATCTCCAGATGCTGTGAGTGACCATATGGCCACTAACTGCTCCTGGAAATGCAGTCAATTGAAACCTCCACCTCACCTAATCTTTCACATGAAATTTACTGACACTGTAGAAAGGAGTCTATGGCTGGATCGTCAGTTAATAGACTGGTCCTATTTGGATGCAATCCCATATGTCGATCTAGCACTTGACTTTTTTAAAACAACTCTTTTAACCTTCCAGGAAAAACTTTCCTTAAAACTGCTAGACGGGTGCAGTATACAGTGAATAAGTGGATTTTTACTCAATTATTTAAGTTAATGAAGCAGAGCGATCTATCTTGGAAAAATGTCAAATTAATGAAAGTCATGGCTGATTTTAATTTGTGCTGAATATTAAGGAATGAGGGTAAAGCTAAACTACGGCAGAGTAAATTGCAATATTATATCAATCAACAGGAATCGGAGTTACAAAATCCAAAGAAATTTTGGGCATCCATAAACTCTTTGAATAATCAAAAGGTATGGAACCAAGTTAATGTCTTTTCTAAAGAAGGTAAAAATATAATGAATTCACAAGAGATTAGTAATAAATTTTTAAAACACTTCCTACATCTCACTAAATATATACAGCAGGATACTGAATTCAGTTTTAATTTACACCTCATTTCTAATTCAAGTAATGGGAATGCTTTTTATTTTAGAATAATTCAAACTTCCCAGGTGTTGAAATTGTTACAGAAACTACCTATTAAAGGCTCAGGTGTGATGAACTTCAGCCTAGGTTCTGGTTCTTAAAGGTAATTGCTTCCCACATTAGTTGTCCCTTGACGAAGATAATGCGTCTGTCTTTATTAACTGCTTGTTTTCCCCAATAGTAGAAGAATACAAAAATCATGCCTATTTTCAAAGGTGGTGATCCTGGGGATATGAGCAATTATAGTCCCATATCCCTGCTTCCACCCCCTTGGGGAAAGTTTTTGAAAAACTGGTTAATGATCAATTAACTTCACACTTGCAGCTCAGTGGTCTCAGGGCTCCCAAGCAGCATGGTTTTAAAAAGTTCCATGGTATGGGAACAGCCTTGGCTGGGTTCACAGACCACATCTGTAGAGCTATGGATAGTGGCATGCTTACAGATGCTGTGTTCATGGACCTGTCCAAGGCTTTTTACTTGATTGATTATTCCCTGCTGCTTGGGAGCCTGAGCACCTTTGGGCATACAAGTCATCCCTTAGACTGGTTCAGCAGTTATTTGCAAGGAAGACCCTTAAGAGCTTCCTATGGAGGCACTATATCTGTAAATATAAAACTCAAAAGATGAGTTCCCAGGGCTCAATCTTGGGGCCTCTCCTCTTCTCATTATTTATTGATGTAATTCTCTCTAATTTGATAAATACAAACAAAATTCTATATGCTGATGATATTATTCTGTACAAAAGTTCCAATTCAATAGACCCGATTAACTGCTCTTTAAACAAAGATTTTTTTGCCTTGGAAACCTGGTTAATTAAACTTAAATTAGCATTGAACTGTTCCAAAATAAAATGTATGATGTTCTGTTCCAAGCCAAGGTTAGCTAAAACTGCCAAATTACAAATATTTAACCACTCAGGTTTGGTTTTGCAACAAGTTAACTCATTTAAATATCTTCGAATTTATTTGGACCTACAACTAACATATTCAAATCACTTTGGAATAATCACAAGACATGTCAACCAGGAACTTGGAGTTCTTTTTAAACTCCAGTATACTCTAACACTTCAGGCTAGGATTGCTGTATCCCAGATTATATTGCCATCCCATTTATATTATAATTCTTTCTTATTTACACATTTACCAAAACAGGTTTTGACTATTTTGAACACTACATTTCATAATATCTGTCATTTTATATATAAATTACCATATCAGACTCACCACTGTCTTTTATATCAGGCAACAAAGTGGCTCTCGCCAGATCAGCACAGTTTATACAGCCTTGGCTGCTTGGTTGACAATGTCATTAGACAAAAAGATCTTTCTCCTTTGTTTTCATTTTTTAATTTAAAAGTACCTTAAAGCAATTTGAGATCAGACACCACATCTGGTTTTCTGGTTCCCAAGACAAAAACATTAATGGGTGATTGAGCCTTTTCACTCAAGGCTGCACAAATCTGGAATGACCTTCCTGATGAGTTACATAACTGTACAAGTCATAACATTTTCAAAACAGAACTCAAGAAAAGCTTTCTTAAAAAGTTGACATATCAGTGCTATTCTTAATTAGTTTTTTTATCTTGATGTTATTTGTATTCATTGTATGTTATTTGTGTCTGTTATATTGTATTTATTGTTGTATATAACATCTAGACTGTCTTTGTTACAGTCCCAGGTCACACATGAAAAAGGGCCTTGGCTCATGTGCTTCCCTGGTGAACAAAAATTTAAATAAATAAATAAATACATACATACATACATACGTAAATAAATAAATAAATAAATAAATAGTCAGCTTGGTCATTGTAGTAATGGAAGGGATGTTATTTTTTTTTCTTGCCCATCCATAATTTCTAAGGTACAGACAACAGCTATAAGTTCTGCATACTGTGATGATTTGACACTGCACTTCCTTGACACCTCAGTGGTGTAACCTGTATGAACTAGGATCAGGACCCCAAATCCTGCTATTTGCACCCCATCATATGAAGAGGAGCCATGTGTGAAGACATGACACAGAGTAGTGTCATTTAAAGCTTTTTCTGTTGCTAGGAGAAATGGGCCTGGTTCAGGTAAAACGGGTGGCTCCAAGCCACATTCATGTAGTTTTTCTTGATATAGGAGACATGTGCCAAGATGGAGAGCATTTTCGTGGGAAATTCAGTGATGTCTCTGTCTTGGAGTCATAGAGACCAATGTGTGAGTCTGGTGTTAGACACATTGCCATATTTGATCCTATCTATCAATAGAAAGTTGTGGGGGTGTGGTTGGTGTGTAGCAAGATGGGAAAAAATCCTATTATGTATGAAAAGTGTTTGACAGCCCAAAAGGTTACCAGCAGGTTCCTGTAACACAAGGAATACTTCAGCTCTACCATGGGGTTTTTGAGCAATGACTGCTGACATATCTACTTCAGAGGTAGCAATTTCCAAATAGAATGGAAGGTCTGAGCTTGGATTGACCAGAGCTGGAGCAGAGACCAGGGTTTTTTTCAGGGAGATGACAGCAGGGATGGCCTTCAGTGCAAAATTGCAAATAAAATCCCTGGAGTATTTGATCATACCCAAGAAACTTCAGAGGGTTGCCACACTGGTGGGTAATGGTAAATCCTGTAGGCCCTGAATTGTGTTTGATGCAGGGTTCCTCCCTACTCCAGTTATGCACAGGCCCAGAAATATCACTTCTGGCTGACACAACTGTAACTTTGTAATATTGTACTTGAGGCCTGCTCTCTGTAGCAGTGTGAGAAGCTCAGCTAGGAGTTTCAGGTGCTTTTCCACATCCACTGTGGCTAGAAGAAGGTAATCTGCAGTGGTGATTGTGCAAATGTTACCCGGTAGCGCGGTATACGCAAGCGGTGCCGAAGCACATACCCATTGAATAACATGTATATCTCTACCATGAAATGATGAGTGGTGCATGGTACCAGGCAACATTTGTGTGATTACCACTGTACATATTGCAGGAGACACTCAGAGGTGGAAAAACCACTGATTGCGTCCTTCATGTGGGTGTGAAATAGTGAAGGGGTATTATGGAACCCCTGAGGGAGGCAGTTCCGAGCATCCTTCAAATGTGAAGGCAAATTTGTATTGGCTCTCTTGGGCCAGTGGTAGGGACCAAAAACCATTAGAAATGTCTGTTGTACTGAACCACTGGTGTTCAGGTTTGAGAAGTTTTAGCACATTTGGTGCAGATGCCACATTTGGTGCACAGCTAGGGGTTACTTGATTGAGTCTACGATAATCAGTGGTGAGTCTCCAACTATTGTTGTTTTTTTTTTTCACAGGCCAGATGGGTGAATAGACTGTTGACACACAAGGCCCTATGACTCCTTTGTTGGAAGAGTGAATCAATAGTTGCGCTCAGTGAGGGTATTGCTTCTGTTGGGAATGGGAATTGCTTCTGGTAAGGTGGGTCCTCCCCAGTGACCTGGATAAGGGAATACATCCTCCCACAGTCATGTTTGTTTCTGGCAAAGGCCTCTTGTTGCCTTTCCAGAACTGGTTGAATCTGAGGTAGCAGCTTGTGATGACGTTGCATGATGATGATGTCATACTATTTGTCATTGATGGTCACTACTGCCACCACATCTGAATCAGGAATGGGTATCATGTGGAGTTGACTCCTGTCTAGAGTAATAGCCTGTTGGCTAAATCCACAATTCATCCATGTTGTGACAAAAGGTCTCTCCCTGAGATACTTTGGTGACGACGTAAGACCATGAGGTCAAAATGGTGTTCCACTGCCAAAGTACCAATGGTGACTGGTATGGGTCTTGACCAGTAGGTGGTGACCATGGTCCCCTGGAAGGTCTGGGCAGAAGTAGCTCTCCCTATAGACCATTGGGATAATTTGTGGTCATCTTGATGTAACACTGAGACACAGGCTCCCTTGTCTAGAAGCAGTTCCTGTTGGTGGCCCCCTACTAATGCTTCTATAAATAGTTAGCTGGTTTCATCCATCACCAGGGTGGTGATGATGCATACTGGGGCCTGGCACCATCATTAAGAATCCTTCTTTTCTGAAGGGGATTCAGCCTGTGTGTCCTGGAGCATCTGGATACACTCTCGGTAAGGCGATACCTGGGCCTGCTCTACCAGTGGTTCCTCCTGATATGAAGGGGCTGATGAAGTAGTCCCAGGGCCTAGGTCTGCAATCAGATTTTGCTGGAGAATAGTGGCCTTAGATTTCACTAAGGCCTCAAACTCTCAAAGCCGGTTACACTCCTGTTGCAGCTCCTTGTGGCTAGTGCCTGGTCATTTTAGGCTTTGGCTCTGGTAGTATGAGTTCTGGTTTTGTTTCCCATTTTGTTTCTGATTACTCTGTTTCTTGGGGCAGTAGGCCTGGACCTGTTTTTTTTTACCTTCCACCATGTACTGCATAGTTGGCTCAGCAACAGGCTGCACCACAGCCACCTTGGCCTTCTGTCCAGAACCCTGATCTCATACATACAGCTGGTATACACATTCTGCTTTATGCACAATCTCAGCAAAAAGGTCTGCTCTTGGGGAAAAAAGAGGCCTCTATCTTTTCATGGAAAACTGGTAGCATGTTTTCCAAAAACAAATTTTTATGCTTCACTGAGTTTCTGATGTCTGGTTCATTTGCCATGTCCTTTCTGTTTCCATATGCCATCCAAAGATGGCTGTCATGCTGGGCAGGGGGTTTCGTAGTAAACTACTTCACTTGGTAGGCCATGGACATACCCAGTATGTTGGGATTATGTGTGGCCAGCAGGCCTGCTGTAATGTTATTGAACCCCACCCTGGCATCATTACATAGTACATCTGGCAGTTTTGCCCAGAGCATAGGATCCATTGTCTGTTTCAAAACCTGTACTGTTTGCTCAACTGGCAGACTTAGCATTTTGCATGGATTTTCACTTTTTCTGGATGACAGCACAAATTGTCATTAGGCCCCATTCGGCCTACCTGTGTTGCAATGTTAGAGATGGCTTGGGTGAACTGCAGGATATGGGGGGACCGCTTCAGCTTGGTCTGAATGGTTCTCACCACTGCCTCAGCCATAGCTGAAGCCACATCCTGGATGAGGCTGTTCTTGCCCACCTCAGTCTGTATCATATCCACCATGCCCTGCCAAGCTATTGAGATGCCAGACCTTTAGATCGCCTGATCAGCTATGCCCATGACCTCTTCTAAGTCACTTTTCTGCAAGACAGCTAATGGATGTGGGGATGTGGGCTAGGCCACTGCCCTCTGGAGTTCCAAGGACCTCCTTCTTGGGTTTCCTCATCATCATCCCCTTTGTCATCAGGTGGTGACCTCAAGACGATGGGTGGGGTGTAAGGCAATGCTTTCACATGATCCTTCAGAATATCAAATAGCTAACATAACTGTGCATACCTCTGTCTAAATATAACATGTCTTAGTTCCAAACAGAGTACAGTAGCTCAAAAGACTGAGCTAAAAGTCACAAGCTGGAGAGTGCACTTACCTGGGTGTAGAACAGGAGGACTCAGACACTGTCCAGACAGAAGGTGTGGGGTCAGCACTCCAAAGACTTAACCAATAAAAATATATTTGTAATCGACATGCATCACAGACTGCAAACAAACTGGAAACAGAACAAGTCAGTTGTTTAATATAGACTTTAATGAAATAATCCGACAGCAACAAACAGGTTTCCACGTCCCAGTTACTAGTAAAATTGAAGAGCACGGGCAAGGCTGTATTATTTAAACACATAGAGAAATACTTTTTAAAATTGCCATTGCTGGAGCTTACAAGCTTATTTACCTTTACTACCTGGTCACACCTGAGCACACCTACTTCATATCCCTTACATTTCAGCATCAAATGATGCCTTCAACAGAGTGTCTTTATCATGTCTTACTTTTGCATCTATGTGCTGTCCTGTACTAAGATGCTTCTGTAAAACCCTATACGTGGTGCACACATCACGGTTTTCACTGATCTCCCTAACCAAATCCTCCTGACACTTACCCTTTTCCTCTGACAGTTCTTCATTGTCTCTTTTCAAGGCATCGTTTGCACCTGTCAAAATAAAATTCATCTGCAGAAGCCTACTTCTTATCCTGATACATTGTCTCACAATCCTCTTTCAACCTAGCAATCTCTCTGTCTTTCTCTAGCAGACTGTTAAACAATTCTGCAAAAACAACAAAGGCCAGGTGGTCTCAAGATAGATATCTGTTGGTGCAGTAAGGGTGGCTTAATCCAAGTAGAGACAGAAAACAATGATACTGCACTTGTAGAAACAAGGCCAACACTTCCCTGAGAAAGTTTTAATCCACCAGAAAAAAGAGAACACTGACTGGCAGCCCCAGCACTTTGACCACTCAAGGTCTTCCTCCGGGGTTGTCACAGTATATACACCTCATAGGTCACATGTCACATAATGAACAAATAATCTAATGCATTGTGTAAACCAAGAAGGTAATTTTTCCTTCCTTGTTAAGTTAAATCAAACTATAATGACATGTAAAAATGTTTTTGGTAATATTTACATAACGTGTATTTAAATGAAAGTAGACTATAGCAGGTCTGTAGCCAATTCCATTAAAGCAATGAATTAGACCAATAATTTCTAATAATACTTTATAACTTAACGTTCCAATAATAAATTAAAATAAGTGTTCTTGGTGCCCAAAAATATTTATTGAAGTACCATTAAGTTTATTCAACTTCAAGGGGGGCTTTAAATTTAAAATTATAATTATTAATCCCATTTACACATTTATTAGCAGACTAAAACTGTTCATTGCTTTGTGGAATATAAGAGAGGCACAATTCATCTCTGATTTGTATGTGTATTGTTTAAAGACTTCTATAGCATAGAACTATGTTTTACAAAATACACATATGAAAACACATATGAGAAGGCTCCAAGTGTGGGGGGGGGGGAATTTATATGAGGGGTTGAGGTAGAGGGGTTGAAGGAGGAAAAGGGAAGGGAAGGACAGGGAAAGGGAAAGAGGAGAAGAAAAGGGTGCTAGACATAAATTCTGGAGGCAATTAACCTTCAAGGAAGTTATTACTAAGGAGAAATAATGTTTGCAAATATATATTCAATAAAAACAGACAAGTACAACACATTTTTAATAATCCCTTCACAGTAGTTATGCAGTATCCATTATTCTCAACCAAAAGAGGAGAAAGAGAGAAACTGGGTCTAATCAGAAGATCTTCAAAGAATTCCTGTAAGAGATACTGTAAAAACAGGCAAAAGAGGAAACAAAGAAGTATGTCAAAATCAATACACTATTTAGATTATTTGGATAAGATGTAACATACTCTTGCAAAAATTATTTGGTAGCATATCTATAAATATAGACATCCAATTAGACCCATATAAGTTTTTTAATTAATTAAAAAAAGAAGATTGTGATTTATGGGTCTTTCAGAATAGATCTAAGGTCCAGTGCTTCATTCATTCCTTCTGGGTTCAGTGCCCCCAGAGTGTAAATCCACCCACTTTCTTTTTTTCCAGAGAAGATTCAGGTGGTTACCCCCACATGGTAGGTGGGCTATCTGTTCTAAGGCCATAAATTTAAGGCATGCAGGATATGACCTCTGGTCCACTACAAAGTGTGCCCCTATTGGGTTGTCATAATTTTTGTTTACAGTGACTCAAATGTGATCTTGTACCCTGACTTTCACCATTGTAGTTGTCATCTCTATGTAATGTAAGCCACATGTGCACCATATGATGTAAACCACACAGGTGCTTCTACATGTCATAAACTAATATCTGTCTTTCTTTCATGTTCTAAGAGATGAATGTATAGATTCCCTAAAGAAGCATACCTGCAAATGTTGCAAAGTCCACACCTATAAAAGCCATTTGGCCTGTGGGGGAGCCAACCATAAGTCACTTCTGTACTTATTTTTGTTCTTTCAAAATTACTGCTGGTGAGTACAGTATATCACCAAGGGTACGGATCTTCCTAAACTTGACCCTTGGTCTCTCTCCAGTAAGTGAACCTAGGGTTTTGTCACTGTGTAGGAGTGGCCAGTATTTATGAATGGCCCCACACATTGCCCTTGCTACTGGACTATAGCCAGTACTAAATGTACATGGTGTTCCTATCTCTCTTTTGTCTCTCTTTGTCAGGAGGTTGTCCCTACTTTTATTTCTAGCCTTTTCTAATGCTTCCAATAGCAAGGTGTCCTCATATCCTCTTTTGATTAGTCTTTCAGTTAATTCCTGGGCTTGTGTCTCAAACATAGCCTTATTCTCAGAAACTGTGTATACAGGATGGAATTGATCAGTTTTTTTTGGGGGGGGGGTGGTAACTCTAAAAATGCATAATGCTACTACCTGCATTACTTTTTCTGTAACTCTTACTAGTAATGGTTTCTAGTGTTGCCCTGCAAGGTGACATCTAAAAAGTTTGTTTCAGTTTCTGACAAACAAAATGTGTACTAGAGGTTGAAATCATATGTATTCATGAATTGCATAAAATCTGAAAATTCCTGATTAGTTCCATCCCATATACACAGTACATCATCTATAAAGCATAGCCAACAAATTATTTTATTAGTAAACTATTCCTAGTGCTATCGTAGATATGCTATTGTCCCCACTCACCCATGTAGATGTTTACGTATGAGGGGGCAAAAGCTGCCCCCATTGCAGTATCACAATGTTGTAAATAATACTATCAAAGATAAAAAAGTTATTTGTAAGAGCAAATTTTAAACCTCTAAGGATGAAGGGAAGTGGTATAGGACCCTAATTATTCATTGCATTTTGTACTGAGTAAATGCCTTTTGTGTGAGGTATCAAGTATATAGACTGGTCACATCAATTGTGGCCCATCTATAACTTGTTCGCCATTCATAATTCTATAGTTTCCACAATAAATCCATGATATCACAGATATAAGATGAGAGAGACAGCACTCAAGGTTGAAGAAAGTGCTCCAGATAAACATTAAGGTTCTGAGTGGGTGAATCCACCCCCAATACTATTGGCCATCCTGGTGGGTTTTGAAGATCTTTGTGAACTTTGGGAGGATGTAAAAGGTGGAAACGACCGGAAATTCAGTTTTCAAAAAAGCTGCTGCTTCTGCAGAAATTAATTTTGCATCCAACCCATTGTTCACAAATTCAAGCAGTTCCTGCTGAAAGGATTTTACTAGGTTCATTCTAAGTTTTTCATAACTTGATTCATCATGTAATAGCTCCATAACCTTATTAATTTAAAACTCTTCTGGCATTATGACAATATTTCCTCCTTTGTCAGAGGGTATTATCACTGTACCTTTACACTCCTGCAGCTGCTTCAAGGCTTCCTGTTCTGTCGGGGAAAGATTGCTGTTGTACTTAAATGTTCTTCCATTGGCAACCATGTCCAGTTAATGATTAATTACTTTCTCAAAACTAGTAATGCTAGCATTCTGCACATTCAGGTAGAATACAAATTTAGGCTTCAACCATGTGTGTTTTAAATTAAGGTCCAGGTCATTTTGATAGCACATGTCTGTTTCTAAAAGTGAGTTCAAATCCACTTGTTTCAGGATATTCTGACCCCAATAGGAATCCAGATCCAGACTTGTGATGTCACAGTCTAGTCTCTCATCCTGATTGGCTGATTCATTCATATTACTTTCTAATATTATTAGAGGAGGCAGTATAGCGCAGTGGTCTAAGGCTCTGAGCTGCAAATCTGGTGATATCCAGCAGACCAGACCTGGGTTTGAATCCCAGCTTCCACTTGCATACTGTGTGACCCTGAGCAAGTCACTTAACCTCCATGTGCTCCCAGGTCACTCCTGTAAAAAAAGCTTTCAGCTTAGTGTGCTATACCTGGTTAAACAACTAAATAAAAAAATAATATATTTTGTCCAAAGTCAGTAAGTTCAATAAGTTCATGTATGTCCATTTGATTTTCAGATGATCCAATTTCCAGATCATTAATGGTTGTACTTGGTGCAATAGTGGTGTACTTTTTTATCTTTAAAATACAATCATAGCTTTAGATTCCTAATAAACTTGTAGGTATCCACTTTAATTTTGAAAAGATCTACTTTAGGTATGGGAATGAATAATAGACCTCTAGTGAGTAGGCTCCTTTGTTCCTCCGATAGCCAAAAGCCCAAAAGGTTGATAAATTTTATCCTCATAGTGTATCAGGTTTGTGTTCCTTTTCTTGTCCCGTCCTTACCCCTCCTTGTTTTTTCTGGTATTTTTGGCTTTCTTCTCAAAGTTTTTTAACTGTGTATCCTTTGCCCTTTGTTGTTTATTTGTTTGTCTCAGGGCTTCCTGATTGGGGAGGGTCTCATCCTTGTCTCCTTCTATGGAATCACTGCCCTCTGATTCTTCCCCAGAGGTTGCTGTGGCTGTTTCTACATGAAAGTGCACACTAGGAGTCCTTGTTTGGTTATGAGATTGTCTCCTTTGGCTTTTACTTCTTTTCCTTCCCCTCTTCCTATTCTGACTGAACAAGTGTGTTTTTCGCTCCCAGCAAAATATTTCACCCCTCTCAAAGTCTCTTGCATCACACGCTAGTTTGGTTTTCTTTCTCTGGAAGAGCTCTTTTTTGCATTTTTTTAATTTTATTAGCTAGGTTTAAGTTCAGTTCATGGAAATGGGGATCTCCAGTGTGTGCACTCATTTGTACTTGCAATAATTCAATCTCTCTAGTAATTCTCTCCTCATGCTTCTTGTCTCTTTTAAGTAAAGCTGTTAAAAGGCACTCAGTGCAATCAAGTTAATGCTTACTCCCACTCTTCTTTATATTCAGTCTCCTCCTCTGGAAACCCACAGGATGGCTTTTTGTCTGTACAGAAACCCTTGGGAGATCTCCCCAGCTCAGCATATTTTTCAAGGGTAATCCAACTATAAAAATGATTATGTTCTGATAACCTGAGTTTGATAAAGGTTTTAAACAGTTTCTCAATTTCCTGGTTACCTGCTGCACCCAGGATAGTCTCCAAGAAAAGCACCTCTCATGCTTTCTCCCTGCGGTGACTCACTGAAGCAGTGTTCAATAAACAGTGTGGATCTCCCAAAACTTCTGATGAGCAACTAGCCCCATTTGCTGGTATTTTGCTAATAATAATGAAAAATATTCATAATGAGAGTACTCACTGTTGATTTATTCAGGTTTCTTTTAGGTAGAATCCGTCACTGACACACCAAAGCAAAACCATGTTGGAAAGGCAATTAGTCCAATGCTGAGTTTCAAACAGTATGTTTGCATCGTAGCGTTACCAGCAGCACCTCATTAAGCTCAATCATGCAAAAACAACAAAGGCCAGGTGAGCTCAGGATAGATATCTGTCAGTGCAGAAAGGGTGGCTTAACCCAAACAGAGGCAGCAAACAAAGATACTGCACTTAATTTATTTTTGGAACTTTAAGTTATAAAGTATTAAGAGAAATGATTGGTCTAATTCATTGCTTTAATGGAACTGGCTACAGACCTGCTGTAGTCTATTTTCATTTAAATACATGGTATGTAAATATTATAAAAAAATGTTAAATGTAAGTACTACACCTTACAGACCAGTCTCAACATGGTTTCCATAAAGGATTATTATGTGTTACAAATCTCCTGTCATTTTATGAGTTTGTAAGTGACCATCTGGATAGGAATATCTCCACTGATATCATCCTCCTGGATATAAAAAGCGTTTGATACAATGCCAATGACTTAATGATATCCAAATTAAATGTAATTGGAATTAACAAATATATTGTTAGATGGATCAATACATGGCTTACTAATTGCAAACAGTCCAATAGGATTAATAGTGTACTGTCCAGGGAGGAGGGTGTCACTAGTGGAGTGCCCCAGGGATTGGTGCTTGGTGCTGTACTGTTTTCCTTGTATATTAGTGATATGGTGAGAGGTATAAAAAGTGTCATCTCAAAATTTGCAGATGATACCAAGACAGGACGATAAGTGGAGTCCTTGCAGAATCACCTAGATTTTTGTCAGGACTTGGAAAAAATTGAAATTGGGGAAAATATAATAAAATGGAATTTAATGAATCTAAATGCATTGTTATGCACTTTGGTAAGAAAAATCCTCAATGTAAGTATAAACTTAATGGTAAAACTCTTAAATTGTCAAAGAAGGAACGCGATTTTGGAATTTGGGTGAACACTGAGTTAGCTTCTGTTGATCAGTGTCGTCATGTGTCACTTACTACTAACAGATTATTAAGAACTATAAATAAAACCTTCTTAACAAGGGATAGAGAGTACCTAATGAAATTATATAAATCTTATATCATTCCATACTTTGATTATGGATCTCCTATCTGGAGCCCATATTTAAAAAGGGAGATCAAGTTAATAGAAAAAATGCAAAGGAAACTAACACAATCATTAATAGGTTTCAAAAACAAGGAATATAGGTTAAGAATTAATTATTTAAAACTGTTTAACCTGGATACTCAAAGGGAAAGGGGTGATTTACTTCTGACTTATAAGATTTTGCAGAATCCTATTCTGACGGGGTTATATGGGTTAAAATTAAAAATATATCAACAAAGGAATTGAGATCCCATAGGAGACAATGATATATTCCTAGGGTCAAAACAGTTAAAAAATCAAATTTTTTTTACTATTAGATCTGCAAAATTACGGAATTCTCTACCTAGTAACATAGTATTGGCACCCTGCTTTGAGTAATTTAAGCATAGGTTAGATAATTTTCTTATCCATAATCAGTTAGGCCATTAATCCCACTAGGAGTGGGGGGACAATTAAATGGGTTCTCAGCCTACTTCGCCTTAACAAGTATTACCAAGTATTTCATTATAGTTTGATTTATGTTAACAATGAAGGAAAAATAACCTTCTCGGTTTACACAATTTATTAGATTGTTTGTTCATTATGTGACATGTGACCTATTAAGTGTATATACTGTGACACACCCCCTTAGGAAGACCTTGAGTGATCTAAGTGCTGGGGCTACCAGTCAGTGTTCTCTTGTTTCCACTGGATTAAAATTTATTCAAGCATCAGAGAAGTGTTGGCCTTGTTTCTACAAGTGCAGTATCTTTGTTTTCTGTTACTCAATTCTGTCTGTGTCACATGATTGTGACTTTCCATCTTATTCTCCCAAACCTTCTGTTGCTCACCTGTCTCTCTCATTGCATGGATTTCAGCTCTTTTTCCAGAGCTGACACCCTCGCCTGTACTACCTACAGGGCAGCATAAAATGTGGCAACCATTGCACCCTTAGAGTTATACTTCTTAACCATTAGTTTTGTTTCTGAGTACAGCGAACACACATAGTGTACTGGGTGATCTTCGGATGCTGCACTTCATGCAAAATCATCCCAACCTTCATGGAAGGCTAAAATGTTTGTGACATCTAGTTTCAACTCAGCATTGATTGACATTTCAACTGCCCTGCCCTCTTTCTGCACAAACAGAGAAGCCCAGAGTGGTCAGGAACACCCTTTACTTTCCCTGCTAGACAGTTACACTTTTGGAGTCATGGAGCCCCACGGACAAAGCCTTAGGGTTGTGCTATGCAAATAAATGAATTGGAGGGCTCCAGGGTTTTAACACACAATCACCAAAGGATCAGCATGTAAAGCAGACACAAACAACTGCCAGTCTTTACAAAGTACACTTGCAAAAGAGGGGTTAAATCACATTGCCTTGGCTGTGGCATTCCCCTTTATTGGAAACAATATCTGTGAACTGTTTTTTACAGCTGCTGGCTGTCCTTGAAGTAAAGCAGAAGCAAGCAACTGCCTAAACACTCCTCTGGTCAAGAAAATGTCTCTGCCCCTGAAAATCTCTTTATCCTCCATTCCCAAAATTTACATGCCCCTGTAAATTACTCAAGTGGTTTTTGTTCCATCACAATTAGGTCCTGCAACATGGCACCACTTGTAGAATTCAGCAGGAGATAACATGATAGTAAAACACCACAAACACAGGTGTGCAGAAAATGAGTTTATTTCTCCCTTGGAATAGTACAAAAGACAGAAGCATAAGATAAATCTTATCAACTGGAACACAGAAACAGTCATACACCAGGTATAGAAGCTGGGTGCTCCTGGGATCCCCAAAGGGTTTGGCTGTGTACTAGAATTACAGTGTTCCCTCATTTATCCACCCCTCATTTATCTGCCATCCTCTGTTATTGCCAGCTTATGTGATGTACCAATTAGCTGCCATGAAAAATACCTCATTAATCCACCACCCTCCTTGTCCACCATCTGCCAGGTGTTTCCACTGTGCGGTCTGTATAGATCCTTTGTTATTCTCCCTCATTCTTCCGCCAACCGCCAGTCATGACGTTAGCTGGCATCTCAAACGTTGAACATTGAATGTCGAGCGTCTGGTGTCTCATAGTCTTGCTCAATTTAAAAGTGTTTAAAAATGTTATATTAGCTGAAAATAAATTATTTTTCAACATCACTGTGTTGTTTCATTGAGACTTGTTTCCACTTTACAGTACAAGTTTATTTCAAAACTCTTTTGCTGTATCTTCTCGTTTGCGATTGTTTGCCACATGGAATCATTGGCTGGATCCCAGAGAATGGCATACCTGAAAGGTACTAAATGTTTTTTGTTATTTTTTAGGTTTTAAATGTATAAAATCTTGTTGCCTGTGAGGCTCTCAAGTGTAAATAGTGATTGAGCAGTGAATGAGCAGAGTTGACAGGAAGACATACGACCGGGGGGATAGAACTAGTAACACTGACTCATGTCTCATGTTTCTCACCGATGACATAGTTCTCCTGTCAGATACCACATCTGCGTCTTCCTCAGGTTAGTGCTCTGGTTGCTGACCATCGGTTTGGTAGATTTACTGGCTTAGTTGTAATTTGTGTAATGCTCTTAATGAAAATAAAAGAAAAGGGTGTGGACCACAGTATAAATGTGGGTGGGTTTGAACACTGGACATGGCATGGTGGGAGGTGCAGAGAACACACGAACTGTGAACGATGGCCGAGTCAGCAGTGGTGAAAAGAATGCATATGGTGCTTACTGCTGCTCAAAAAGTACCTATAGCAAAGTCTGTAGTGGAGAATCCCTGTAGTAGCCAGCAAGATATTGCACATTTCTCCATGTTGTGGAATCATGATGTGTCTAGAAGAACAGTTGGGGACATTCTAGCTAAGAAAGAGGAGTGGCTGGGGCATGAACTCTCTCAGACAGAAAAGACAAACGTTCACTGAGGCATGCTGAATTGAAGGAGGCATTGTTCCTTTGGTTTTTGAATGCAAGAGCTAACAACATTCCAGTTACTGACTTCTCCTGTTCTAATGGATAGTTGCAAAAGTTCAAAAGCAAAAACAACATTGCCTGCTATGTAAATTCTGGTGAGAGTACTGGTATTAATAGAGAATGTATAAAAGAAGGAATGTTAAGTGCTAGAATGATAGCCAAGCAGTATGAACTAAAAGATTGTTTCAATATGGATGAGACTGGACTTTTTTTTTCAAAATGCTGCCTGACAGGTCACTGACTATCACTGAATTCAAAACAGATGTTAAAAGGTGCAAGGACTGCATAACTGTGGTTCTGTGTTGCAACACTGATGGCAATGAGAAATTAAAACCACTTGTTATTGGGAAGTTAGCTAATCCCAGATGCTTCCATAACTTTAATCATGCACTTTATGTAGATTACAAATCCGATAGAAATGCATGGATGGACTTGGCAATATTCGCTACACCCTCACTTATCTGCCACCCTCTGTTATCCACCAAAATGCCTCTGCACCAAAGTGGGTGGATAAAAGAGGGCACACTGTATATACTACAGATAATAACGTCCCATTGTTGAAGTAACAAGCTTATAGGCATCAGTGTGTTTCTGTATTTGGTGTTCCATTGCATAATACATGGGCGTCTCACACCCAGGATGATACTTTTTGTAGCATTCTTCAGCAATGTGCTGACTAACTAATTATTAGAACAATAGGCTTCTTCTCATATAATTTGCTAACTAAAGCATGCTGACTTTGAAACATTGGTGGTATTGCGGACCACAAAATGTATTATATTATTATATGTTAGGTTGCTAATATCACAGTTGTCAGTAGATGTCATCAGAGACCACAAATATACCATATTTCTGGTCTGATACATTAGCTGTTTGGCTAAACAGGAGATTCATGAATAGGCCCTAATACAACAAATCTGTCAGCACATTAGTTAACCATTATTACATAGCATTATAGTATTCTCCTTTGTCTGTTATGCTAGCAATGATGGTTGAAATATGGGATGATAGGGCAGGCTGGTTCAATAGACTCCTATGGCAAAGCAGCACCAGCTAGCAGCAGCAGCAGCATATAAGATTTCTGGGATCACATCTAATTTATGGGCATCACAAGAACTTTCCAAGGCAAGAGAATTAATTTTTATTTTCTGAAGACTAATGTGCATCTGCTTGAGAATTGTTGAGACTCACTCAGCACAGCAGCACCAGCTAGCAGGAGCAGCATATAAGATTTCTGGAAGAACATTTCATTTATGGGAGTCATGAGCATTTTCCAAGACACAAGAATTAACTTTTATTTTCCTTGCTTTAATGTGCATCTCCTTTACAGTTGCTGTTGAGACTAACAACACGGCACCACAGCACTAGGCAGAAGCAGCATATGACACTTCTGTGAGCCCACTTTATTTCTGGGCAGCAGAAACATTCACAGCATTGATGAATTTAGCATCATTCATTATTTATTACCTAGCTGACACCTGAAAGTATTGCAAAAAAAATGTATGTGTGTTGCGATTTTCAAAACTTGTGAATAGCTATTACGAATTGTGATTAATGCACAAGCAACACAAACTGCATTGCAACAGAAGTGTTTGGAATACTTACACTCTGAGAAGTACAGTTCTGCAGCATGTAGCATGCAGCCTGTCCTATTTTAATGGCACTACAGCAGAGTTCTGGTCCTGAAATTCACAGATTTAATGTAAATTATGATAAACGTGCAATTAACACAAACTGTGATACAACAGTGCTTGAGCCAGTTACACATTGTGAAGTATGGTATACCAGCATGCAGCAACCTGTCCAACTTTTTACCACACTTGAGAAAATGCAGGGAGAAGAGAATTTCTGTAAATTGTGATTTTCACACACTTAACAGTAGCTGAGTAGCACAACACCTGTGTTGGGGCACTGCAAACACACAGCACAGTGCCATGTAGTGGTACATCAAGCAGACTGTGGCATTGATTCTGGTAGTTGAGAAAGTTAAGGAAAGAGACAGACAGATATAGAGATAAAAGTTACTGTATCAAGAAAATATAGGTAGGAAATGTAAGTTTTTTTTTGGGGGGGCTTTTTTTTAAAGATTGTAGCAAAAGTACAGAATGAAGCATATATAAAGACAAGGAACAATAAGTGAAACAACACAGACAGTAAAGATACATTTTTTTTATTATTTAAATGGTTTATTTTGGGATATTTTTCTTTTTTTTTTGCAGAGAAACATACAAGTAGGACACTTGGAAGTAAAGCATAGAAAGAGAAAGAGAATAGGAAATAGACAAACTGTCACAGAGATATTACAAGACTTAATGTGACAAGCATATTGTCTGCCACTTACACCAGGACTCACACCACCATGGTGGAGCTCTGACATACCCTCCAATAGCTTCTCCTGATTGGAGAGAATAATTTTAATATTTTTCTCCACTTCTATGAGCCAGCGATGGAGGAGGGCCCCTCTTTACTTGTTATTGCAGGGAGCTCTACTGCTGATGTTGCTGCTGGTCAAGGGGTGGCTGCTGCAGGTGCTGATGATTCAGCAGCTTGAAGTGCAACAAAGGGAGATGCCACTTCAACAGGGTTTGCCCACTACCATACCATGAGACAGCAACTTCCCTTATGCCCTTTTCTGTGCACCACTACTGGCATATTTGAACAGCCACCTCCACCACCACTTGTTGCTTCCCTCTGTCTCTCCTCCCACTCAGCCTGGTCACTTATTATAAGATATGTCCTTTAGCCCCCAGTATCCAGGTCAGTATACTACTTGCCCTGGTGGAGCCATGCCTTACTTAAATTGCAAGTGACCATGCTGTGGTCACTAGGGTCATTGGTTAAAAAATAAAACATAAGAAAGGGCTTGGGGAATGAGTGGCATGCGTGGAGTGCTGCTGGACCAACAGAGGAGCCAGAGGATAACATAGAAACATAGAAACATAGAATGTGATGGCAGATAAGGACCACTTAGCCCACCTAGTCTGCCCATTGCCCTACCTAACAGATAAGCTGCAGATCATAGTTAACCAACAGCTTACTTCCTCCTACCCCCCACTAGGACTGCCTTATGTCTGTCCCATGCATTCTTGAATTCCCCCACTGTTCTTGACTCCACGACCTCCTCAGGGAGGCTGTTCCATGCATCCACAACCCTCTCTGTAAAAAAATTTCCTCACATTACCTCTGAGTCGTCCCTCCTCTATCTTCAGACTGTGACCTCTTGTTCTTGCACATCTCTTTTTCTGAAAGATGCTACCCTCTTGGACTTTGTTGATTCCCTTGAGGCACTTGAAAGTTTCTATCATGTCCCTTCTCTCCTTCTTTCCTCAACGGTATACATATTAAGCTCCTTTAGTCTTTCTTCGTATGTCTTCTGGTGCAGACCCTGCACCATTTTGGTGGCCCTCCTCTGGACAGCCTCCACTCTGTCTATGTCTTTGTGGAGATGGGGTCTCGAGAACTGCACACAGTACTCCAGATGGGGTCTCACCAACTGTCTGTACAGCGGGATAACAACTTCCTGTTTTCTACTATTGATACCTCTCCCTATGCATCCCAGTATACCTCCAGTCTTCCTTACTGCCTTCTCACATTGCTTGCCCACCTTTAGGACATCTGATATAATTACCCCCAGGTCCCTTTCCATTTTTACTGTTGTCAGTATCTCACCACCCATTGCGTACTCTTCCCCTGGGTTTTTGTTTCCCAGGTGCATTACCTTGCACTTTTTTGCACTGAATCTGAGCTGCCATATATCTGACCATTCCTCCAACCTTGCCAAGTCCCTTCTCATCCTTTCCACTCCATCTTATGTATCAACCTTGTTGAAGATCTTTGTGTCGTCTGCAAAGAGATATACTTTTCCTTCCAGTTCCTCTGCAATGTCACTTATAAAGACATTAAAAAGAACCGGTCCTAGTACTGAACCCTGCGGTACCCCGCTAGTAACTCTCCTTTCTTCACTGTTGACTCCATTTACTACTACCCATTGCGTCCTGTTGTCTAGCCAATTTTGTATCCAGGCTACCACCTTGGGACCCACTCCAAGGCTGACTAACTTGTGTATTAATCTTTTGTGTGGGACTGTATCAAATGCCTTGCTAAAATCTAGGTAGGACATGTCCACAGCCCTCCCTGGTCTACTACTTTGTACCCAGTCAAAGAAATCTATTAGATTCGTCTGACATGACCTTCCCATCATGAATCCATGCTGCCTTGGGTCCTGTGCCCCACTGGCCTCTAGGTACTCAAAAATTCTTTCCTTCAGAAGTGATTCCATCATTTTCTCTACCACTGAGGTCAAACTATCTCGTCTGTAGTTTCCTGCCTCTGTCCTGCTCCCACTTCTGTGAAGAGGAATCACATCCACCCTCCTCCAGTCCTCAGGTACCGCCCCATCCTCCCATGATTTGTTAAAGAGAGTAGTCAGCGGTATCACTAGTTCTACCCTTAGTTCCTTTAGAATTCTTGGGTGAATCCCATTAGGCCCCATTGCTTTGTCTACCTTCAATTTTATTCGTTCTTTCAGAACCCTTTGTTCTGCAAATGGACTGGTATAGACCCCCATCTTCAGAGTGTTTCTCTTGTTTGGTTTAGGTACCTCCCCCTCCTCTTCCTTTGTGAGTACTGAGCAGAAATATTCGTTCAGTATCTCTGCTTTTTCACTGTCACCCTCTACCCACATTCCTTCCCCTTTATTAAGCCTCAGTATCCCTCCTTTGTTCTTTCTTCACTCCCTAATGTACCTATATAAGGTCTTATCCCCCTTCTTAACAGAGTTGGCTATCCTTTCCTTGGTTTGGGCCTTTGCTATCCTGAATGCCTTCCCAGCCTCTTTCTGCTTTAACTGATAAAGTTCTCTGTCCTGCTCCTTCTGTGTTTCCTTATATTTCCTGAATGCTATCCTTTTCTCCTTAACCTTCCTTGCCACCTCTTTTGATAACCATAGCATTTTTTTCCTTCATTGTGTTTTGTTGATTTGCTTTACACAAAGGCTTTTTGCCTCTGTGAAGGCTGTTCTGATTACTCCCCATTGTTCCTCCACCCCTCTTTCTTGCCTGTTTGCTAGTGCTTTTCTGAGGCACTCTCTCATTTTCCCAAAGTCAGCCCTCCTGAAGTCCAATACTCTTGCTTTTGTATGGCATGATTGAATGGCTGTGTTTATCGTGAACCACACTGTTTGGTGGTCGCTTGTTCCCAGATAGCTACCCACTTCTAAATCAGAGATTCTTTCTCCATCCCCATTTGAGAGTACCAGGTCTAAGATTGCTCCCTCCCAAGTTGGTTCCAGTACTAGCTGTCTGAGGCATGCCCCCTGTAGGGCATCAAGAATGACCATGCTCTTGGATGTGCCTGCGTCAAAGGAGCTCCAGTTAACATCTGGTATATTCAGGTCCCCCATCAACAATATCTCCCCTTTTTCTGCCATTCTAAGGAAGCCTTCTATCATTTCCTTGTCCATTCCCTCCCCCTGAGATGGGGGTCTGTATGCAACCCCCATGCGGATTGTGGTGCCATTTCTTGTCTCCAGGGTGACCCAGAGTGCCTCATCTGCTCTCTGTTTACTCTTTAGTTCTGTTGCTTTGATCCCTTCCTTTACATAGAGAGCTACTCCTCCTCCTCCTTTACCCTCCCTGTCCCTCCTGTAGATTGTGTATCCTGGTATGTTGACATCCCAGTCATGGTTCTCTGTGTACCATGTTTCTGTGACTGCCACAATATCCAGGCAACCCTCTTCCATCAAGGCCACCAGTTCAGGGAGCTTGTTACACAGACTACGGACATTGGTACTCTTCACCCTCCACTTTTTGATGGCCTTACCCCTTTTTAGCCCCATTCCTGTCCTTACTGCCTTTGCCTTTTTTTACGTTTACCTCTGTCTTTCTCCCTAATGACTTCTCTACCTTGGTGTTTACCTCACTAATGACTGTATTTTGTGGGGGGATGCTGGGATTTCCCTGATCCTTTTCAGTGCCTCCCCCCTTGGCTAGTTTAAATGCTCACCAATGAAGCATTTAAACCTCTCACCTAGGATTCTGGTTCCTCCCATGGACAGATGCAGACCATTGCACCAGTATAGGTCTGCATCCCTCCAGGTGGCTCCCCAGTACCCAATGAAGTCAAAACCCTGAGCTACACACCAGTTTTTCAACCATTTATTGAATTCCCTGGTGAGGATCATCCTAGCATCACCCTTGCCATAGACAGGCAGCACCTCTGAGAAGGTTACCATATGCACTATTTGTCTAAGGCCCCTCCCCAACTCTACAAACTCCTCTTGCACTGCTCTGATCCCATTCCTAGACAGGTCATTTGTCCCCAGGTGGACAATGACATCCAGCTCCCTCCCTCATGCAGCTGCTCCCACGATCCTGAGGATTTGCTTCCTGTCCCTCCAAGCAGTGGCACCAGGCAGGCACTCCTCCCTCTCCCCTTCCTCCCCCATTTCTACCCCCCAATGATTGAGTCCCACACCAGGAGTTGTTTCCTTCCCCTGTGGGGTCCCATGCCACCCTTCTGTAGGTCTCCTTTGTGAAGGTTCCCAGCATCCTCCTTGGTCTCCACTGCAGGTGGTAGAGGAACCACTATCCACCAGAAGAGTGAATGAATTGTGGAGTGGTACAGCTGGAGGGATGCAACTCTGTTCCACCACCCTCTCCCTCACTGAGCCCACCCTGGTCCATCCTCTCCTCTTCCTTGGCAACCTCTGAGGTAGTGGTATTGTCCCTGGTGGTCCCTGGGTGGGGGTGGAGGTTTCATGAATCCTGGCCAGGTCAGCCTGGAGACGGGCAACCTCCTCCCTCAGACCAGAGAGGTGTTTGAAAATAGGGCAGCATCACAGCCTCCAGAATGTCTCCCGGAACACTGCTGCCCCACAGTCATTGCACTGCACTACTCATAGTAAGAAAGGCTCCTCTGCGTAAGGGATGGTCGTGGTGGTGGTGGTGGTGGAACCATGATGGAGGCACAGAGGGTACTTGCTTCTCCATCTCATGACTAAGGAGAAAGGGCTGCTAGTCCTCAGTAGTCATCTCTGCTTCCTGCTGCTTCTGCTGTTGCTATTGATTGTCTAGGGCAACACTAATCTCTTCCTGCTGTGGGACCAGACCAGTTGTAGGATCTAATGGTGGGGCTGCCACTGCATGGTTGGGAGGAGGAGGAGGAGGTAGTAAGGTACTATTGGGGGGGATCACTCCCTGAAAAAAACAGTTGATGACAAAGACCAATGGCACTGCCATCAGTGCAAGGTGTAAGCACAATGACCACTCTCCATCACTAAATTAGAATGAAAACAAAGAGAAAGTGAGAGATACAGACAATAAATAGTCAAGACAATGAACAAAATAAAAATAACAATTAGGTATAAAAAAGATTCAAAATAAAGATTAACTGTTAAAGTAGTGTTCAATAACTAAAGTACAGTAAACTAAAGTAAAAAGGATAAACAAATTGGTGCTAACAGCATCTGAACTATATATTTTGTTTCTGGTACAGAAGAGGCTCATTCTACTATCTCTATCTGACTAGAAATGAAAAATTGTGACTAAGTCAGATAGTCACAGGTGCAGAGAATGTACCATCAGACCTGCAGAAGCTCCTCCATCTGACCAAAAGCCTTGGTAATACCAAATGTGAAGTTACAAGGCAAAGTCACAAGGCAAAGATGAAATCCACAGATGTTTAACATGGAAACACAAATTCACAAATGTATCCATGACGGTGGAGTTTGCCAATTTCCCTGAACTTTGTGGGTGAACTAAAACTTCCCATCATCTGTAGTTATGGTAATGACTAATGTGAGGATTTTTACTTTATGTGATCCCCAGATGAGAACAACACTAATTACTTGTGCAATTTATTTATTTAGTTTTTATTTACTGGGTAAGGTACACTATTCTAGACAAGTAAATGCATATTTTCAGGTACAACCCGAGACAAAGCAATACAACCATATCTTCATACTAGCAGGAAGATTCTGCTCTTTGGGGACATTAAAGAGTTGTTGATGCCTGTTGGTACACTTTGGAACGCATACTGTTTTAACACAATTCAACTTGTATTTCATACAAATTCTATGGCTTTTGCCTCTCCATTATTTATTGCTAGGGAAATTCTCACAAGAACAAGCTCTTTATTCCATAGACTTCATCTGATTCTAAAGCTTATTCTGTACTTGAAATCATAATACTCAGTTATAACATCACAGTCTGTTTCCATGTGAATAACTGTGATATCACAAGAAGAGTGTTATGGCATCATCCTAAGAAGAAGCATTAAGAGTTAATGAACATTCAAGGAGCAAATATCCAGTTTTTATGCATCTCTCAGAAATAAATAACGGGGACAAGGAATACAAAGCTTGGAAGAAATATAAGCTGCTTTGTGTCCAAATATTACCATATTTTTCAAAGACCTCCTGGAAGCATTGGTGGCTGTTTAGTTGTAACCTGTCACTGTCAGATAAAACAGGAAAGACAGAAAAACAATTCTGTGATCCTGTCTTCATAAAATCTATGACTGAGACAGCAGATCTGGTAGATATGTACAGAACTAAACATAGGGCATATATATCATAGAAATGCACATTCCTGCAGAACTGACAATATTTTTTCTCAGAAACATTATCCCTACTCTCTGTGACTACTGTCCTAGTTGCCACCTCAGACCATCACATGGTATGTAGTATTTGTTCCCTGATAGCTTGCACTGCAAGAAGGGAAAACATGGGCATTAAATAGTACTCTGTTAGAGCACCACTGTGTGTAGGAAGCTTGGAATGATTTATATAGGGCTAAACAGACTGCACAGGTTTTAATGACACTCTTCCCACAATGGTGGAAAGATGAAACATTGTATTTCAAGCAATTTGTTCTGCAGCACGGGCAAAAGGTAAGATTATTTAGTAACATAACAAAATGTTGGGGTTATGGGCCTATTGAAACAGATTAATAATGTTAAAAACAAAATGAAAGAACATCACTATAACAGAGAAAAATCTATACATGTCAAATTAAAATTGGCACTTAAGAAAAAAAAGTTACATTAAATTTGTTTAAGGGTTTCCAACACAGAATACAGACCAGGTGCTTCACAGGTTTAATTTCCAAAAAAAGGGGGTGCTAAACACAGAAGTATCTAGTTTACAGAACATTGTGCATAGAACTGTACAAAATTCCTGTGACTCTGCAATTTTCCTTTAGAACAATTATGTTACTAAAACCTGGTTCTAATCTCATCACAAAAATCAGCAATCGGTTGCCCAGATTAAAGCTCAGGAGGTAAAAGACTCTATAGGTGTATTACAAAATAGTACAGCTCCAAGCCCTGATTGAATTGTTGAAGTGTATAAACAGGGTAAAGATACAGACAACTCTGTGGTGCTGAGGGATGGGGCATCAGTCTGGCACACTGACAGCCTGGGATCACACCCCAATCCTAGATATCAGGAGCACAGGCTGGCAGGAAGGGAGTTCAGAGCATTCTTTGGATGCTTCCCTCCAGGGGTGAGTGGATTGTTATGGGCCATTGTGGTGGTGGCCCACGGTGGTGGCATGGTGGAAGTGTTCTTGGCATGGATGAACACATGCCAACCACCCCACCCCAGGATGCTGCTGTGATCACATAGCTGGGGAGGTGGGTGAGTCCCCAGAAAACAGGAAAATGACTGCCATTGTCTCAGCTGAAGGTGTCGGTTAGGCTTCACTGTGCACTTCAGGCTATGTTGCACAGGCCATTCCTGCCCCTTCTGACCGACATCCTAAGAGCAGCCTTCACTGGGGATTAATCAGACACACTAGGTGTGCCTGACAGATCAGACCGAGCGAGATCTGATTGATGATATCTGGCTGAGTTGAAACCACCTGGGCAGATGGACAGGGTCCTGCATGAGAGCCTGAAGGAGTGGGGTTGTGGCAGTCATGGGAAGGCAGGGAAAAAAGATGGTAAAGAGAAATTGTTGCCAAATTTAGTGGAAGTATACAGTACTATTTTAACTTCAGCTTCATTATGCAATTGTACAGGTGGATCCCTGCTAACTTTTTTGTTCCAAAAGTGAGACAGAAATGATTTACAGAAGTGGAGGCCAATAAGTCTCCTTAGTGTAAAGATATTGTTAGTAATTCTGTGTGTAAGACAATACAAATTGACAGGGACTTTAATATATCCAATGCAAGCTTGTGCCTTACCAGGTAAGAAAATTGAGGACAATTTAATTACAGTTAGGAAAGTGTTTGAGAGACGTAATGGTGACATGGTTGAGGGTCTCCTCTTCTCTATTGATCAGGAGAAAGCTTTCAACTATCTGTCATATAGTTTTCTATTTTCTGCATTGAAACTTTTGGGAATCCCATATGATTTTATCTCCTTGAGCAATCTTTTGTATGAGAAGGCCTACATGTAGCCCATGATAAACGGTCCTAAAGGGGAACTTACAAGGATCAGGAGAAGTGTATGCCAGGGCTGCCCTCTGGTCCAGTTTTGTATGTCCCAAAGATCAGAATATGCACTGAGAGATCATCCATAGCCTATACTTTCCCTAAGCTATGGAACTCCATACCACTTGACATTCATCTCTGTCCCTCCATGCCTATGTTTCATCACAAACACTGTAAATATCTCATTAGCTTGTCTTGCTGTGCTTGTTGCAGAGCTTGAGAAATCTCTATATGGCACTGTCATATGTTTATGTATATTCAGTGTTACTCTGTTATCAAGGGTCTTATACATCCATCATGTTGCCATACATAGATGGATACTGTTATTATATGTTCCCTTCCTATATCATGACGTTTAATTAATATATTTCTTCCTTTCCTTCTTTACTGTGCTACAAAGTTTTCATTATGTTATTCTTACTTTTCAGAGTCTCCTTTTGTACTAATTGCCATATTGTTGAATTTGATCAATTGTATTGCCTTACATGTATTTCCTTCTCTGATGCCTCCTCCCAGTCATGTCTGTTGTAGTACAATTGTATTCTATGCATGTATTCACCTTGTATGGAATCTATTGTGTAAACTCCTGTGTCGTACCTGAAAATAGTTACAGTTTGGCTAGAATGCTTACCTGGGTAACAAAAAACTGAATAAATATGCTTTTGGTATTTCATTAAGAGATATGCAAGCTTCAGAAAGGATTGACAGATTAGTACTCCATTGTTATACTCGTCTGCTAAAGGTTTTGGCATATTTGGATGATGTGATCCTTTCATTGGCAGGGGGGCTGAGACAGGCCATGTCAGTTTTTCAGCAGTTTTCAAAAGTGGCCAAAGCATCAATTAATTTTAGTAAACATGACTTTATTCCATTGTGTAAGAAATGGGACTTTCAATGGCACGGTAGTGCTGAGGGTTGAGGCGCTGGATGCCACTGGCGACCCGGGTTCGGGAGCGGACTCGGGTCACCGGGGGTCGACTGGGGGCAGATAGGTTGAGTGTCCAACAACAGCTAGACTTCTCGGGGGGGGGGAAGTGGAGATCTAACCCAGGCGAGAGGTGACCTCTGGTGGAGGCCGGAGGCATGGCAGCTCATAGGCACCTCGGGAGTTTGATTGGTCATGGGCAGAGGCCTGTGGACCAATCACCTCTAGAGGTTACATCATTGAGGGGGGAGGACATCGCAGATGTTGGTGCTTGTGCCTTGATGTCATGGGCTAGTAGCATCCTCACAGAAAAGAAGAAAAATGCCCCTCCAGAGTCAGGTAGACGGAGTGCCAAGCCGGGTCCTGATATACCACTGCCCGCCTGGCTGAACTTGTGGGACCTGATGAGATTTCAGGGTTCGAGGGTGGTCCACCCTGACCCCAGGTGGGGGTAAACCACAGCACGATGGAGGACTCCATTTGGGCAGGTAAAGCGGGGGTAGGGACAGGCTTCATTGGCATCTCCTGAAGAGGCGACTCCAGAGGAGAGAAGGTGGGAGTATAAAAACAGATTTCCAAAAAAAGAAATGGGACTTTCATCATAATATTTATAATATTCCTGGTCCAGACATACATGTACGAATACTGGGCATTAAGTTAGTTAATGTGATATAGGACAGAAACATTTTGAACTTCAATTGATGGAATTTGCAGAAAAGGTGGGTAGATGGAAAAATGTGACCCTCTCCAAAAAAAAAAAAGAGTCATGCAGGTCAAAACTCTATTACTTCCTACCTTGTTATACCTCTGTGTGTTTCTTCTACCCTCTATATCATTGGAGATAAGACTACATAGGCCCACATATTCAGAAGGGATGCACTGCACATTCCTAGATTCACCCACATATCTCCAGACTTGCGAGGGCCATCAAGGGTGTGGCAATAGTCTAAGCCCCCGATGTGCCCCTCAAACCCCAGTGCCCTGCTGCACAAGATAGTGCGATGCAAGAATGCAAATGAGGGGTCCCTCATGCATATACCCTGCATCACAATATTCAACCCCCCCCCCCCCAAGTCATAACCATGGCTGGCTGTGCTGGTGTATACTTACACTTTCGAAACCCTACTTTAACTATGCGCAGGGAAGGGTGATTCCCTGTGCACAGTGTAGGGCCATAAACAAGGTGCCCCTCCCAAGACCTGATCAGTGGCAACAGAAATGTACAGCCCTATCCCCTTGCTGTAGTGTAGTGTTACCCCTCCCCATCCGATCACTGAGTGTAATTAAAGGGGACAGTAAATGTATGCTAATTGGCAGCTGTTGATAAATGTCATATTCTTACAAATTATATGCATTCCCCTAAATTATCCATATTTAACTATACCTGAATAAAAAGTCACATCAAAAAGCTGTATTTTCCATTGTTTTGTTTTATGAGAAGCATTCTGTTACAGTTCTTTTTATGGAACCAGTAGTTTGGAGTTTTTACTATGTCACGGTTTGTGCACAGAATGCTAAATATGAGCTGTTCACCTATCAGAACTGTGCTTAGAGTTATGTGCACAAACTGTGATATACTTAAAACTCCAAATTACTGGTTCTATGAAGAGAACTGTAACAGAATACTGCCCATGAAAATAAAACAATGCAAAATATGTTTTTTTCATATCACGTTTTATTCTGGTACAGTTAAATATGGATAACTTAATGGAATACATATTATTTCTGAAAATAAAAACTTTGTAAACAGCTTCCAGTTAGAAATGATTTCCTGTCCTCATTAAATTAAATTACAGTTCCCTTTTGCATAGTGTAGTGTCCCCATCCCCATCCCATCACTGAGTGTAATGAAATGAAATCACAGTTCCCTTTTCCATAGTGTAGTGTCTCTCCTCCCTGACTGATCAATGAATGCAATAAAATTAGTTCACCATCCCCTTTTCCATAGTGTAGGGACTTGTCCCAATCACTATAGGAAATACAGGATATGAACAGGTCCCTTGTTTTCTTATTGTAGTGTTCCCCCCCACCCTGGTAGGCAGTAACCCACCACCCCACCCCACCCAACTCATCCTGTGCTGGTAACTGGCACAGCCTTCTTCACCCTGCCATGACCATTCACTAACTGATCAGTACACAAACACATACAGTAAATAGTAAGTGCTCATTGATTGTCTCAACAACCAGTGAGCGCATACTAGTTATTGTACGTGCTCAGGTACCAATTAGTTGGTGGCTGACCATGGCAGGGTGAGGAGAGCTGTGCCAGGCATCAGCATGGGATGGGGTGGGGGTGTGGGGTGGTGGATTACTGCCTTTGGGGTGGGTGGGGACACTACATTGGAAACCTGAGACCAGTTCATATCCTGTATTTCCTACAGTGATCGGGGTAGAGTGGGGGGGGCCCTAAACTTTCAAAAAGGAGTCTGTGAACTAATTTTATTAAATTTGGTGATTGGGCAGGAAGGGGGTCCCCAGACTGTGGAAAAGGGGACTGTGAACTTATTTTGTTACACTCTGTGATTGGATGGAAAGAGGGGACTCTACACTATGGAAAAAGGAGACTGTGATTTCATTTATTTACTCTCAGTGATCAGATGGGGAAGGTGAACAGTACACTATGGAAAAGGGAACTGTGATTTCATTTAATTATACTCAGTGATTGGATAGGGAGGGGGGACACTACACTATGGAAAAGGGGACTGTGATCTCATCTAATTACACTCAGTTATCTTACAGGAAGGGGGAACACTACACTACACTATGGAAATGGGGACTGTGTATTACTTTTATTACTCTCTGTGATTCTGGCTGGGGTGGGTGGGGAGTCTGGCCTTACACATTCTGTCAGGCACAGTCTTGCAAATCAGCCCATAATAAGTATGCAAATGGCCCCTTTGTGCCATGTGTGACCAATGCGTTCATTTGCATTTTTTGGCTGAATATCACCCATGGGAGTTGTGATGCATGCAGGTATACACCACGCATTTCCCTATGTGTGGTCTTCAGCCCCACTTCCTGGATGTACCGCGCCATACATTGTGGCAGCCTGTTATACACCGCACATCCAGGGTCTGATATTCATACAGAATGTGCCATCTGTTCTTGTCATGCATTCTGGCTGAATATCATAACAGAGCCATTCGGCAAATCTTTTTTGCATGATGCACCATTATGCGCTTCATTCAGCCAACTCTTAGTATGTCCCCCATAGTGTCTTTTTCCAGTTATTGTGGGACAGCAGATTAATCCCAGCGAAGTGAAACTTCACATATATTCCTAAAATGTTTTGGGGGCCTGAAAATGATTAATTCCATGTGTTTTTGTTGACTTCATTTTTTAATAGTGATGTGAAAGTGTTAACTCTGAATAAATATATATTTTAGGGTCCCTTGCATAGCACATTAGTTTCAGACATGTCAAGACTCTTGGGTATGGGAATTTAGTAAAATTCCTAAAGTCAATACATTAGGTGATGTTTCAATTTATTTTGAACAGCTTTGTTGGAAATGTAAAATGTGGAACATTTCTTTAACTATCATTGAACAAAATGTTTGTCTACAATGTTTTCTGGGAATATTAGCACAACATTTTTTACCTCGTTAGAACTCCCAAGTGCCCCAATGGGAATGAGGAATGTGCCATAAAATGTTTATGAGATCATCGGATTTCAACACATACTTGAGATGTATCTTGGTTGTACAGTCATGGATGAGTAGGAGTCTGGCAGCACATAAACACAGGAGTCTTCCAGAATGTTATTGTCCATGGAACACATGTGGGAAACAATTAGAAACACAGATGCAGATTGACATCATAAAAATTATAACTACCCCCAGATTCTTGCACATTCTAGCTCCAGGGGAACAGAGTTGGACTGGGAAGCCCTAAAGGCTCCAGGACCCCATCCCCTCATCCACACAGATGCTAACATCACTACAGGGGGACAGAGTCAGACCAGGAAGCCTTAAAGGCTCCAGGACCCCATCTCCTCATCCACACAGATGCTAGCACATCACTACAGGGGGACAGAGTCAGACCAGGAAGCCTTAAAGGCTGCTGGACCCTATCCCCTCATCCACATTGATGCCAGCACATCACTACAGGTGGACAGAGTCAGACTAGGAAGCCCTAAATGCTCTGGGACCCCATCGCCTCATCCACACAGATGCCAGCACATCACTACGGGGGACAGAGTCAGCCGGGAAGCCCTAAAGGCTCTGGGATCCCATCCCCTTATCCACACAGACACCAGCATATCACTACAGGGGGACAGAGTTGGACGGGGAAGCCTTAAAGGTAAGGCTAAGCCTCCCCTGCTTAGCCATCTTACAGAGGGGTGTTACAAAACTGTTATACTGCCAACTACCACTGATTGAATCTGGGTCTGCCTTTCTCCCCTCCTTCCAACGGGATTTAGCACTGTGCTGTGGAGGTGCCTTAAGACCTGAGTGGCCCTTTGTTTGTACTTGGCTTTCTCACTCACTGGGTAGTTTCGGAGGTTCTGTGGCTGCATGTATTCTGCTCAATGCTAGGCTGTTTCCTCCCACTGTGTTTCACTACTCTGCTTGTGTACATTACAGTTGCCAGTGATTCCGTTTATTAGCTCAGTGCCTGCAATTATAATCTGCTTTATTTAGTGTACTGGTTTTAATCGCTAAGGTTGTACTGAAAGTGTACTTGTGAGGACCATTGCTAAGGCCCACCTTGTGGTAGTGGCATTCTTGCCGGCTTCTCTAGAGCTCCATTGTTCCACCAAGCTCTCCATTGCGCAACAGTTAGCGCATGCAAAATCTCAGCATAGGCTGCTAGCCTTTCTGCTGCATGTCAATTTCAGTCCTTTGTTCTCTCCCCTTTTTAGGCTCCGGGACCTACTCCCCTAGTCCACACAGATGCCAGCATATTACTACAGGGGGAGAGAGTTGGACCTGGAAGCCCTAAAGGTAAGGCTAAGCCTCCCCTGCTTAGCCATCTTACAGAGGGGTGTTAGCCCATTGATGGTACATGTTGACTGCCCCGCCTACCCCAGTCACCCACCCACCCAAGGACGTCCCTTAATTTAAGGACCTCCCAAGTCATGTGATCCTCTCATGTTTTGTCTAAGAGTCCATTTCTCCCTAGCAGCTTATTGTAGTCTACCACTATGTGGTAGTATGGTGCTATTCTCCTCTCCTATCTTACTTGACTGCCTCTTCTACCCACACTCCCTGCTCTGCTGCTCCCACACCTGTCCCTCTAGGTACACTCGTCCCTTTGCCCACTAGGAGTCACTATTGTCTCTCCTCTCTTCCTCCTCACTCCCTCTGTGCTTCCACCGTCTCCTGAACACCCCCCTTCTTTTTTCCCCTCTTTACCACTTTCACCTCCATCGCTGCCTCATTCCTTGCCCCTTTTACATCCTCCCCTCCTGGGTCTTGAACCATGCACCCTTAACCCTGCAGTCCATGGCTCTACCCCTGCACCAACTGGGAGTTTCTGCTTCCCCTTTATAGCCCCAACACCCACTCCCGAGCCCTTTTCCACTGCCATGTCTGCACACCACCCCACATGTTCGGCCACCTCCTGGGCCCCCTTGCTGTTCTCCTCCTGTACTTGTAAGCCCCTCCCATCCCTACTGATGCCCCATCACAGTCTTCATGGGTCACTACTCACCATCGCCTTTGCACCTCCCAGTATGGGTGGAGCTCTCCCACAGCTGCCACTCTTCCACCGCTACACCCCCACTCCAGTGCACCCCCACCTCCTATTGGCTTGCCTCCCAGGCTCCCCATAGTCATCCCTCTTCCTAACCATTCTCATCCCCCACTCCCTTCCCATCCCACTCTCTCCCTGAGCAATCTCACGCATGCTCCACTCATCCCTCCCACAGCAATTGGCACCTGCCTGGCCTCAGACTCCTATCCCTTCTTCTCCTGATGTCTAATAACATTCACCCAACTCAGGACCCCTCTTTGCAAACATCCGCTTTTCTCTGGAGGCAAGAGGGCTCCGTATAACCACCCTGAACATCTGCAGCCTACTAAAGAAATTTGACGGTCTGCAAGGTTGGTTATTCCAGCATCAACCAGACATCCTGGCATTTGTCAAAACATTGCTTAATAAGTCAACTCCTGACTCCTTCATTGTTATACCTGGCTATACCCTGTACAAAGAAGACAGAGTCAGGAAGCGATGGGGGTGGCATCGCCATATACCTAAGTGACTCACTTCAAGGGCACACCATCTCCACCCCAGACTTGGAGCATGGGGCATAAGCACTCTCTCCTCAAAATCACCCAAGGCACCTCCAAGGCCCCACTAATTGTCACCACCACCTATATACCCCCACGCCACCAGCTCACTGCCTTTCAGTCCTTACTTGACCACCTCTCCCTGCTCCCACCCAAGTCTGAACAAATTACAACCAGTGATCTTAACATAAATTGGCTTTCCAGTTCTGCCACCCAGGCCAAAGATGCTGTTGCTGCCCTCAACCTCACCCAGCTGGTCACCCATCATACCCAGATGAACCCCACAAATGGCTCTGCCACTCTGCTGGACATTATTCTGACCAAAAGACCCCTCAAAATCACTGACATCACTGTGCTACCCAATGCACTAAGTGATCACTCCCCTATAATTTTCACCAGGACCTGCAAGATTCAGAAGCTGCCCCCCAAAACTGTCTACCGGCATCACCTCAAACCAGGCAAGCTAAGTTAGCTTAAGGACCACCTCACCCACTGGGACTGGTCCCCAATTTCTCTATCTCCTGACACCGACACTGCCCTCTCTTACTTTATCAGTTCCTTTAATACAGCCTGTGACATATTTGCCCCCCCTTTCCAAATTCCCTATCAAAACTCCTGACACCTCCTGGGTCACCCAATCCATAATCTCTCAGTTGAGTTATAGGGACAACCTTTGGCATAGAGCCCTTGACTCTGGCAAACCCTCTGATAGACAAGCCGACCGAGCCTCCTGGCTGGCTGTACCTGGGCCATCGCGAGCTAAAGTGGCTACTTGAGTCCTCCCTTGTCTCCTCCTGGGGCTCTGCCTAAAATTCTGGGACAATATCAAGGAACTTAACAGAAAGCCTGATCCCCCTCCCCACCCAGCTCATCATCAATGGCTGCCTCCACTGATGTGCAATGCATAGCAGATACCCTCAACTCTGTCTTTTTGGATCTCAGTGTGATACTCCTCCCTAACTTCTTTGATTCAGTCCTGGACACCAGACCCCAACCCCCACACTCCCCTTCTATTTCTGTGCCCTCTCACCCAAAGATGCCAAGCCCTACCTCCTCAAGGTCCTGAATGGTGCCAGTCTCAGTAGTGACACACTGGACCTCAAACTGCTACACCTAGTCCTGGATGTCCTACTCTCCCCCCTCACAAATCTCATTAACCATTCCCTCTGCCTCAGCCAGTTCCCCTATGCATGGAAAACTGCAGTGATTACCCCTATTTTCAAGGGTGGGGACTGCACCTCCCCTGGGAACTATAGGCCAATATGCATTCTCACCCCCATCTAAAGCCTTAGAGAGGATAGTATCGGATCAGCTCGCTGACTATCTCACCACCCACAACCTCTTCTGCAAGGAGCAACATGGCTTCCATCATGGCCATAGCACCACTACTGCCCTAACAGAATTCTCCAGCCACATTCACTCTGCCCTTGACAGAGGTCTACTAGCAAGGGCAGTTTTCCTTGATTTGTCAAAAGCTTTTGATACTGTCAACCACCCCTTCTGTTATCCACTCTCAAGCAAATAGGCCTCTCCCAGAGTGTCCAAATCTGGTTTTATAACTATCTCTCATGTCACTGTCAGTGCGTCAAAGTCAGTGGCACCACCTCTGGTTGCTGCCAGTCCTCTCAGGAGTATCCCAGGGCATCATACAGGGCCCCCTACTATTTAGCCTTTATCTCAATGCTCTCCCCAACAACTGCTCTGATAGACTCCTCTTGTACACCAATGGCGTGGTCATCTTCACAGCCCACCCAGATCCCATCTCCCTTCAAAATGCCCTCTAAAACTCCTTTAGACAAATGGAAACCTGGCTAATTGGCTGTAGGCTAGTATTGAACCACAAGAAGACAAAGAGCATGCTCTTCGCACATACTCAAAGCAAATACAAAAATTCTTCCCTCCTCATCTTGTCCAACAAACTCCACCCCCTCGAACAGATCAATTCCTTTAAGTACCTTGGCCTCACCTTTGACCCAGCCCTCTCATTCCATGAACATATCCACACCCATTGTTCAGCCATAAACTCTCATATCAGTCTCATCTTTCGCCACAAGAACTGTCTCCCCCAAGTAGCCCTGAAAATGGCCATTACATCCTCTGTCCTATCACTGGTTGACTATGGGCTCTTGGTTTATGGAGCTGCGGATAACACAGCCCTCAACCATTTCAAGGTCTCCCTTAACAAAGCATGCCTTTTGCTCACAGGTGCCAACAGGCTTACCCACACCTGCTTGTTCTACACCTTAGCAAATATGCTCAACTTCGAGGACAGGCTACAATACCAGACCTGCCTCTTTACCAAGAAAATCCTGTCTGGTCTTGCCCCGTCCCTGAACTATCCATCCTTATCCACCCCAACAACATGCCTCTATCTACCCTCAGCTCCTCCAGATCCTCTCTCCATGTGCCCAGAGTCAGGACATCTCTGGTTCAGAGGTCCTTCCACTACAGAGCTCCAGGCTGGTTCAACACCCTCCCTACTGCTGTCACTTCTGAAAGTAGGCTAGGGCCTTTCAAAAAGGTGCTGACAGACACCTGGTCACCAGCAGCAACTGTAAGTGCCTGTAGAGCCAGTTACTTCCCACCTCACCCTGGCCATCTGCCTCTCTAAGTGGCTTTCTTCTTCTGCCCCGCCAACAAGGGGCCACTGGTCCTGCTCTTACATCCCGTATTTTGTTCCCCCCACCCAAGACAAGCAGTATCTCCAACCATGCCTGTCTGAGTCATGAATTATTTGTTTATTTCTGCTATGTTATGTTTGAATGCTGTAAATTGCCAACCCAACCTTAGTTACTTCCCTGTATAGGATATTACTACTGAGACACTATGTAGATTTTATCTCAGCTCATTAGGCACAATGATTTAAGAGGGCACTAGCAAATGCCCACTCTGGAGACTGGTTGAATCTGACAAGGGCCACTCACCAGCTGTAGTGTTATACTCAACACAGGGGATACCACAAAGCTCATAAACAACTCTGGAGATTTCTGATAGGTACTGGAAAAAGCTAAATCAGAGGTCTGTGGAGGAATAAACCCCAAAAGGTGGAAACACCTGTGGGCTAGCCTGGAGGTCAAAATATGGGGAAACATGCTTTACTGATGACTGTGAAAGAAGCAAGGCAGCCGCCACTTTAAAGACCTCCTTTCCCCACGTGCAGAACACCTAGAATTCTTTACTGTCCTGAGGAATAAATACAAGATCCACCAAAAGGAATTTTGTAGATAGCTCCAGATTAGGGATGTGATTCTCAAGCACAAATGGGGTAGGGAGTTAGCAGTACCAATGCCCCCCATAGACAACTACTCACTACCCCCATGGACCTCCCTTAGAAGTGGCAGGGTCAGTACCACATACAAAGCTATCAGGGATTACCAACCAGACATGTTTCAGCCAGACAGGACACAAAGGTAGACAGACCTCAGCATACCCATCTTCCAAAAGCAATGGGTACATTGCCAGGAGATAACACACAAAGCTTGCAGAGACAGGAGGATTAGACTAATTCACTACAAAACCCTGCACAGGTGGAAACACACTCCACAGGTACTAAAATCCATGGGACTGCTAAGTACAGACATATGCTGGTGGTGCAACTTGCCTGAGGCTTCCTTATTTCATGTCCTCTGAAACTGCCCTCCCCTCCAACAATTTTGGTCCCAAGTTAAACAGGTCTATGTGGAGGTCACTGAAGGGGGCATGCCAGTCACTACAGATCTGCTTCTCTTGGGCTGCTGTCTAGAAGGGATTACTAAATTTCTCCCCCAAGCCCAGTTGTTCCCTCCAGTGGGCTTTGCTACCAAATTGGCAATCCTTTATAAATGGAGAATGCCCAAATCTTCATATGTTAATGAATGGCTTATGGCTGTGGATCAGCTGGCAACCTACAAGAGGTTCCCTAGCTTTGCAAGCAACTTCCAGCAGCAATGCCTTACCTGCTGGGATCCCTTTCTTGATTCCCAATATTGTAAACTTGACCCCTGACTCCTGCCTACAGATAGGTAACTCATGGTATAAAGCAGTGATGTTCAAGCAACCCACCTCAGACAAGAACACAGAACTCTGATGTAGGTAACCAGGTTAGTTGTTAGTTGTTAGTGTAGTCAGATTCTCTTGTTGGTTAGACCCTAGTTTTAAAAGTGGGATTTCCAACCAAGTCACAGTATCTAAAGGCCTCTAAGAATAACTGGACCAGTATTATGTCTGTATAATGCGTATGTACAGGATATATTTATAGGCTATACAATATCACATGGCTGAGTAATACTAGTAGCTATATAGTGACTACTCACACGCTAGAGACCATTACTGTAACCCGTATCTGACTGATGTATAAACTGTAACATGTCCTGAATGTGTTATGTCTGTATGTTTTGTTTGTGTACTGATGTTCGAGAAAAATGATTAACCACAAAGAAATATACATGTATCTTTTTTCCTCCTGCCTGTGCAGTATTATCTCCTTTATTTATTTATTTATTGAAAATGTAGCCACAACAATCAGATGACTCTAGATTTTCCTTCTCACTTAAAATAGCTTGCTATTTTGTATGGACCTTCGAGCCTGGTCAAAATATCATGGTACAATGTTTATTTAGTTTTTTATTTGAAAATTGATAACCGGGAAAGGCACACTGGCCATGGTTCATTTCGAGGTTAAGGATCATATTTGCAATTTCATTGTTTCAAATTTAGTAACATAGGTGTGGTTGCTGTATCATAAATATACCCTTCAGAGTTAGTGAATCCGTTTACCAACTCCGTCTGCTCTGTTTTCAGATCTGAGGCTTCTCATTAATTCTTTACCTGTTTCCTAGGTAGGACAGCTCTGGAAGAATGTACACTGGATACAGTATGTGCGGAACTGTAATAAGTCTGTAGAAATATTATCAGTATGAATGTCTGGATTATTATATTGCCACATTCCTTTGCTTAAATTACTAATTGACTTTTGCTATTACCAAAACAAAACAGACAAAAAAAAACATGCGGGACTGAAGTGAGAAGTACTGTCTGCTGCAACTGTTTTTTTTAATATTTGTTTCTTTATGTATACTGTATGTCTCTATTGAGTTTACCATGGTTTTTATTTCACGAATCATGTTTTAAATACATTGTTTTCTTTTTGATTATGATTTGCATAATGTATTGTTATAGTATTCTTTTAAATAACAATTTTCCCTACTTTTGTGGAAAATGCCATGGATTTCTTGAACTTCTACCAAGACAGCAGTAGACATGGGCAGAAGATACCGTGATTTAACATCTCATATGAATGATGGCACACCATGGGATATGCGGTCCTGGTGCAGTTCTTTTCAAAATGTTCATCAGTGACATAAGGCAGGGAAGTCAGGGCAAAATGTGTCACTTCACAGATAATACATAGCTCTGTTGTAGGGCAGACAGCAAGGAGGGGGTAACAGAACTACTGAGATCAGTAGTACAGGTTAGGAAAGATGAGACTCACTCCCCCCAAAAATAAGTATAAATCTTTGATTCTATTGCAAAAATCAAGTATTTGCCAAGTTTGCACAATTCATCTGACGTAATGTCATGCCAATGTTTTAAGGCAAAAGTCTCTTCCTCTGGACAATGGCAGTGATCACTTAGCTTACTTGGCTTCTCACTTTTTTGCAGTTCACTACCTTAAGTGCTTTCAAACTTTAAATGCTTTCTCAAAGTCATGTCCTGTTAGGCACTTTCTCAGTTTAGCGTTTTTAAAGTATAATCAGTTCTCAGACTGACACAGTGTCTTGTTCTACACACAGGAATGCAGGCAGTGAGAGGCTAAGTATCCTCCCATGTGTTCTTATTTTCTGCAGAGGCTATCCCAGGAAGTCCTTTTGACTCCAGAATTACAGAGGGACATGCAAAGGTTGGAGAGGTGGCCCAAGGTTTGGAAGTTGAAACTCAATACTAAAAACAGCAGGCTGATGCACATAGGAAACAAGAACCCCAGGATGAAGTATTGGATGGGATAGATTCAGCTGGACAATACTTGTGAGGAAAGGGATTTAGAAGTCATTACAAGTGACTCTCCATAAGCAATACAATTAATGTAACAAAGCCTACAAAACAACAACCAGGATATTTGGGAGTATTTGGAGTGGTTTTGATAGCAGTAGGGAAGATGTATTGCTACCACTCTACATATTGCATGCTTGGCCATACCTGGAATGCTGTGCACAGTTATTCAGTCCTCACCTTTAAAATGACAAAGACAAGCTGGAGATGGTGCAGCATAGGGTAACCAATAGAATCAGAGCCTACGAAGATTGGCTTATGGCACTGAACATGCACTTACTGGAGACCGGACGAGAGAGGGGTGATACAACTGAGACCTTCAAGTTCCTGAAAGGAATGAACATGATAAACAGCGAGGAACCACTCAATAGGAAAAGTGAATCTAGTATGCAGGGACATGAGTGGAAGCTGGCAGGGAAGATTTAGAAGGGACTGAGAAAATGTTATTTGACAGAGAGAGTAATTAAGCCTGGAACAGTCTGCCAGCTGAGTTGGTTGATACCAAAACCATTAAAGAGCAGCCGACACCTTTAGTAGATCTTTAACAAAACATACTATTTAGACACAGTTACACCTATATTTCATATTAGTTCTGTATTTATTCCTCCCCCTTATTTATTACTGAGGTCGTTTATGTGAAAAAAGGATCCCTGTTCAATAAGAGTTAATCTGTTCTTGTTGCTTATTCCCTACCTGTGGTCATAATGCATTGCTTGTAACATTGAAGTTAGTCCCAAGGCAACACATTATGTTGTAGGGAGTATTATGAATTGAAGTGGAGAGTAACCTAAAGAAGCAGATCAGCTCTAACAGACCAAGATCCTGTCTTCATGCAAATTTCCACTATTATAAACAATGGGAAAGCAAAATCTATAGGAGAAATATGAAATTCAAGCTGAATTGTACCTAAATATTATGTTTTCAAAATTTTAATTGAGGTGTCATCAACTGTTTAATGATTTCAAGCATGGCTGGCACAGAGTAATGGGTTTAATAGTTTCTCAGGGGTAGCAGGTAGACAGGGAAAATAAGGGTCAAGTACTGCAGACAAAAACTCATATAGACAAAGGTTTGGGGATAAGATAGGGTATTGTGGGGAGACTGGATGAACCAACATTGTTTTTCTGATGTCATCTGCTGAAGGGGTATATTTAGGAGGAAAAAGAAGAAAATAAAATAAAAATGCAGACTGAACAGTGGTGTTGCAGCAGACCTCTGGAACTAGGGACTTGCCTGAAAGTGGAGAGACTGCACTTTGGGGGAAGAGGAGTTTGCTTGAGGCTGGACAGTGGACCGATGGGTATTATGTGGCAGTACTCACTTGTTACCTAATCTCAGCAGTGCATCACTCATTTTTTATTGCAGAACTGACGTTTTTGTAGGGCATTAAAATACAGACAGATTTTGACTTAAACCCCTGGCAGAAGCCAGTGATGTGATTTTTTTTAAACAGTTACTTTTATATAATAATTTTACTGGGCAGTAAGTGGGTGCCAGCTGGCAGCAGGAAAGTGCCTGGCCACTGGTAGCTGGCACCTTGGTGACATACCATAGGAAAAAATCTTCATTCACCTTCATGATTTCACGTTTCCTTTTGTGGCAATTTCAAGCTCTTTATGTTCACCCAAGTTGCAAGCTTGCTTGCAGCAGTTACTTCTTCCTCCTTCTGAGTCATGAAGCAGCCTTTTCCAGTGTGATCTGGGCAGTGAGAAGGGCAGCAGGTGTGTGTCAGGTGGCAGCATACTGGTGTCTAGTCCCTAGAAGTTGGCACCTTGATGGCATCCCATTAAAAAAAGGAAACCATAAATAATAAAAAATGCTCTACATTCCCTCAAGTTGCTGAAGTTCCTGCCTCCTCATCCGGAGTCCTGATGCAGCCTGTGTGTCATCTTGTGCTATGCTGTTGCAGCGCAGTCTGGGCTGTGGGCAGCAATTGTGTGCCAACTGCCACAGTGCTGGTGCTCAGCTCCTAGAAGTTTGCACCTTCATAGCATTTCATAAAGAAAGGGTAAAAAAAAAGAAAACAAATTCTCCACATTCCCTCAAGATGCTGACGTTCCATCCTCTTTCTCCTCCCTCTGAGTTCTGAAGCAGCCTGTGAGTGTGTGTGTATGTGAGTGGCACCCTGAACTGTGCTGTTGCAATGTGAGCTGGGCAGTAGAAAGCAGGTGTGCCAACTGGTAATGAGCTGGGGCCTGTCCACTGGTAATCCTTGGTGGCATCTCACTGATAAAAATAAAAGATAACTATCAGATGATTTTGGCCCCAACATGGCAGCACCTTGATGGGGATGGCCCTTTAAAGCAATGCAGCAGCCTACAGCACCCAGCACTAGATTTTCTCATAATCTGAGAGACATAATGCCAGGCAACCAGACTCATCAAGTAACAACTTAGCAGTGATCATCCTGGCAGAGAACGGACTGGAGATCATGGAGCCACTCTGATTTGTGGCCTTTGTGGTCCCTCTCCCACACTCCTTGTTGAGATGGGGGGGCATGTAGGTCTCTGAAGGATCTGGACTGAGCTAAAGTTAAAGGTGGGGGAGGAGGGAAGGGGAGTGAAATGGTCAGATGCCTTCCTTGTACATCAGCAATCAGGGATATAGATAGGATAGAGAGGATGGTAGAGAAGGAGGAGGGGGATCTGGTGATGCTGTTACACTTAGGTACCAATGATCTGGCAAACTAGCCCGAGAAGGGAGTGAAGTGGAACTTTAAGAAGCTGGGGGACAGAGTGAAGGTACACTCGGCTTCCCTGGCCTTTTCTGAGGTCCTCTCTGTATGGAATAAGAGGAATGAGTAAGATAGAATAAGGAAGGAAGAGACTGAGGAGTTTAATTGGTGGTTGAAGGGATGGTGTCTGGTGGAGGGGTACCACATTTTGGGGGGATGGAGGGGGGCTTCTGGTACAGAATGTTCTTCAAGGGTGATGGCCTTCACCTGATAAAAGAGCGAGTCAGTGCTCTGGGACAGATGTTTGGCATTTACATTGGACAGGTAAACTGATTGAGGGAGAGATGGAAGCTAGAGGAGGCAGTGAGAAGGGAGGTCAGGTGGGGAACCTAGCAAGGGCTCCCCCAGAACAGGGGACTAGCAGCAGCAAGGTGGAACAATAAGGTTCAAGTTCAATTTAGGTTAAGGGAAGAGACCAATGAGGGAGGGTTTACAAAGAAGGAAAAGGAAAAAGAAATGGGATCAGGAGACAGATGGAAATGGGTCTACCCTAGTGCCAGGAGTCAGGGAAATAAAATTAGTGAGCTCCGGGCAATGATGGCAAACACTGAGATCGATCTAGTAGCCATCAGAAACTTGGGCTACAGAAAATAACAATTGGAACCTGACTGTCCCAGGCTACTCTGTGTTTAGATGAGATAGAGGAAAAGATAAAGGAGGAGGCATAGCCCTGTATGTCAGAGAAGGCATAGAGGCAGTAGAGGATGGAAACATCAGGGGAGGTAATGGTGAAACAGTATCACTGTGAGTTCAGCTCATGGCATCCTCAGGCAAGAAACTATGAATGGGGATGATCTATACACCTCCAGGACAGGGGGAAGAAGGAGATAAGGAGTTAAGGTCAGAACTAAAAAGGGGCGTGGCAAAGGGGGAGGAGGTGGTGATGGGAGATCTACACCTGCCAGATACTGATTGGGTCATTCCAATGGCCAGGATCTCCAGAAGTCAGGCCATACTAGATACACTGTGGGACTGTCTGCTATTGCAGCTAGTTAAGGAACCCACTAGGTGAGCTGCTATTCTTGATGTTGTGCTTACCAACTCGGAAGTGATAGGAGGAGTGAGTGTAGGGGAACCGCTAGGGTCCAGCAATAATACCTCTATATGGTTTGACCTCAAGCTTGGGACAAGTAAGACCTCATCAAAGGCTGAAGTCCTAGATTTCAATGGCAGACTTCAACCAGATGAGAGAACTGGTCCAGGACAAGTTTGTCAGAATGGTCAGAATTTAGAATGTGGAGGAAAGATTGGGGGACAACCAACAGAACCATTCTGAATGTCTTACATGAGAATGGTAATCAAAGAAGAAAGGTACAAGAGACCAATATTGTTCTCTGGAAAGGTCACAGAAGCAGTGAGAGCAAAAAAGTAGGTCTTCAACAGGTACTGTACGTGGAAAAACAAGGGAAGGAAGAATGGGGTGAGTACCTAATGAGAACAAGGGGTAGTCAGAGAAGCAAAGGCAGACACAGAGCTGCATGTTGTGGAGCAGGTCAAGGGTGGGGAAAACAGTTCTTTAGATATATTGCTGAAAAAGAAAGGATGGGAGGAGGAATTGTTAGGCTAAACAGAGAGAGGTAGGGTAATTGAGGTGGACAGGCAGAATGCAGCTATTCTTAATGACTACTTTTGATCTGCATTCACAATGGAAGACAGAGGGCCTCTGCCAGAGAGTGGCATTAAGGCAGCTGTAAGGGGGATATCTGAGGTGAGGCAGCAAGTATGTACCAGTGAAAGGGTTTGGAAAGGGCTATCAGCCCTAAAGATAGATAAAGCCAAGGGGCCAACTGGGACGCATCTGAGAGTGCTCAAGGAAATGACAGCTGAACTAAATGAACCCCTGGTGAGGCTATTCAATAGCTTGATTCAGACAGGGGTACAATAGTTCCAAAAGAATAAATGGTAGCAGACATAGTCCCACTCCATAAAGAGGAGAACAACCAGACAACTACAGACCAGTCAGTCTTACTGTACCTCTATTGTTGGTAAACTAATGGATACACTAGTGAAAAAGGAGCTTGTAAACTACCTGGAGAGCAATGGACTCCAAGATAGCAAACAGCACAGGTTTGTGGCAGGAAGGTCTTGTCAGACTATCTGATAATATTATTTGACTGTGTAATGAGGGTAGTGAATAAGGGTCAATCTGTGGATCTACTTTACTTTGATTTATGCAAGGCTTTCAACTCGGTGCTTACAGAACATTGCTGAAGAAGTTTGAGGATCTGGGTGCAGTGAAAGACACAGTTACATGGGTGAGAATCCAGTTGGTAGGAGGACAGCAGAGGGTTGTGGTTAACTGAGTCAAATCAGAAGAGAAGGAGGTCACCAATGGAGTGCCACAAGGACTGGTCCTGGGTCCAGTCATTTTCAAAATGTTCATTAGTGACATAAAAGAAGGAATCAAGGGCAAGATACGTGTCTTTGCAAACAATACTAAGCTCTGAGGTAGGATAGACAGGAAGAATCGGGTTAGAGAAATGAAGAGAGACTTACAAAAGCTAGAGAAGTGGTCAAAGGTTTGACAGTTGAAATTTAATGCCATGAATTCTAAGGTGATCCACATACGGATAAAGAACCTGAGGACAGAGTACTGGATGGGGGTGTAAAGCTGTGCATGACCTCTGAGGAGAGAGACCTAGTGATTCCCTAAAACAATCAAACAAGTGTAACAAGGCCTGCATTAAGGCAAACTGGATGCTGGGGTGTATAGGAAGGGGTATTGACAGCAGAAGTAAGGATATATTATTACCTCTCTGTAGATCACTGGTGAGGCCCCACCTAGAGTACTGTGTCCAGTTCTGGAGTCCTCACCTAAGGAAAGATAAGGACAAGCTGGAGACAGTGCAATGCAAGGTGACCAAAATGATTCTGTGCCATCAGGGAAGATATTATGAGGACTGGCACAAGGCACTGAACCTTTACTCGCTGGAGGCCAGACAAGAGAGGGAAGATATGATAGAGACCTTCAGGTTCCTGACTGGAATGAACAAGGTAAACTGTGAGGAACTATTTAGCAAAAGTATTGGATCAAGAACATGGGGCCCCGAGTGGAAACTGATGGGGAGGGAAATTCAACAGGGAAGTGAGAAAGTTTCATTTTACAGAAAGGGTGGTGGAGCTGTGCAACATTCTGCCTGCTGATGTAGTGAGTGTCAAAACTACCAATGGTTTCAAACATGGCTAGGACAGAGTGAAGGGCTAAGTGGTTGTTCAGGGTGATAGCAGTAGAGTGGAAAGCACAAGGGTGGATAGTTTGGGTTTGAACACTGCATGGACAATAGGTCCAAGGTTTGTTAGGGTTTATGGGCAGACTCAATGGAACAGTGGTCTTTTTCTGCCATCATCTATATTTCTCTGTTTCTATTTTACAGTTGTTAACATACTTGTTCTAGAAACGAACTATATGCCTGGATAGTTTCAAAATGGATGTGAAGGATCCCCAGTTCCACACCTCAGACATAGAAGAAGTGCTTGCCAAAACCACGGAGCAGGCTGGTCTACATGGGTGGGCCCTGCTCTGTATTGTGGGGGGTACTAACTATATAAATGTCCGGAAAAAAAGGATCAGTGACTGAATATCCATATTCACGGATTACCTGAAGATTCAGAAAAAGGCCCTCTGATATCATTCTTACAAGACCTGCTATGAGAGGTGCTTCAACTCCCACCTACCCAGGACCTAGAAATGGATAGAGCTCACCAAACCTTAGCTTTGAAGCCCTCCACACCAGATGCCAGACATAGGTCAGTAATCATTTATTTTTTCTACTTCCCCCCTAAACAGTTAATTCTCTCCACTGCATGGACTGCTAAGGAGGTCATGTGCAAAGGACACTAATTATTTTTTGATCCAGTCTATTCCTCAGAGCTACAACTGAAGCAAAAGCAAATTTATGGGATCTAGAAATTATTGAGAGAAAAGCAGATAACGAGCCAGCTGACCTTCTCCACCAAGCTAAAGATATTACAGGGAGACAAATCATAAACCTTTACCTTTCTAATGGATGCTGTTTTCTCCTTGATGAAACTGGAGATCCCTGTCCCCCACAATATGGCAGAAGCACTTAAGTGAGAACTGCAGCAAGCTGCATGAACCACCACTTCTGGAAGCAAGCATGAAACCCCTTCTTTGCAGGACTCCACAATGCTGAAGTCAGACTTGAAGGACTCGAGAGACATCCTGAGGAAGCATACTTTCTCAATGAAACAGTGCTCCACCATCTGTGGGTGAACATGAAAAGACATTTTGGCATGTCATGACAGCTTCCTGCCATTTTAGGTACTCTGACTGTGTCATTTTCTTTCCATAGATCATGCTTTGCCATCAACCTCTAATGCTGTGCTGTGCTAAGAACAAACTTGGACATACTGCAATTGGTAGACTTTAGCATAAAACTTAACAGACACAGTCTCTTTGTGCCCTAATTGCCAGGTTATTTTCTGTTTTAGCATCTTATTGGCAGCAGATATATGTGTCATTTTTTGGTTCCTACATGTATGATGATATCTTTATTACTGTCTCATGTAGAAAGTTCCATACCCCCATCCTGGCATTCCTACAGTACGTAACCGCTGTGGTTAGCTATCTCCTTGGCTGGGAGTGGGGCCCTATCAAAGTGCAAAGCACTTCCCATAAATAATAGAGGTTCATTATCTAGGTAGGTGGCCTGATGGTTCTGTGTCAGGCCACCTTTCCTGGTGGTACACCACACCAGTGTGAGGGTCTGTTGAAGTGGGGATCTCCATGGGACTCAGACAGGAGAACACTTCAATGAGGTTGGTGCTTCAGTTCCTGAGGAAAAGTACTCTGCTGAAACTCTTGAATAATACAATATTTGGAGTGCCTACTGCAATCCACCCAAGAAGTGGATCAGGATGGCCTTTGTTTTTTTAGCCACTAATTTGGAAACATAGATTTTGATGGCAGATAAGCACAGCTTGGCCCACCTAGTCTGCCCATTTCCCTACCCACTGGACAAGCTGCAGATCCTAGTCAACCAGCAGCCTACTTCCTCCTTACCCACCTCTTACCCCCTTCTACCCCCCACTATAATTGCATTATGTCGGTCCCATGCATTCTTGAATTACCCCACTGTTTTTGACCCTACAACCTCCTCAGGAAGGCTGTTCAATGCATCCACCACCCTCTCCATTAAAAAATACTTCCTCACGTTGTCCCTCAGCCGTCCCCTCTCTATCTTTAAATTGTGCCCCCTTGTTCTTGCACATCTCATTTTCTGAAATTTGCTACACTCTTGAACTTTGTTGATTTCCTTGAGCTACTTGAAGGTTTCTATCATGTCACCCCTCTCCCTCCCTCCTTTCCTCAAGGATATATATATATTAAGCTCTTGTAGTCTCTCTTCATATGGCTTCTGGTGCAGACCCTGTACCATTTTGTTTGCTCTCCTCTGGACTGCCTCCATCCTGCCTATGTCCTTGCAGAGATGAAGTCTCCAAAACTGCACACAGTACTCCAGATGGGGTCTCACCAACTGTCTGTATAGAGTATAACAATTTGCTGCTTTCTACTGGTGATGCCTCTCCCTATGCATCACAGAATCCCCCCAGCCCTCCTTACCGCCTTCTCACATTGCTTGCCTACTCTAAGCTCATCTGATATGAGTACCCCCAGGTCCCTTTTCATTTTTGTTGCTGTTAGTACTCCCCCCCATTGCGTACTCTTCTCCAGGGTTTTTGTTTCCCAGGTGCATTACTTTGCACTTCTTTGCATTGAAACTAAGCTGCCATACTCTTGACCATTGCACCAACCTTGCCGAGTCCCTTTTCATCCTTTCCACCCCTCCTTGTGTATCAACTCTGTTGCCGATCTTTGTGTTGTCTGCAAAGAGGCATACTTTTCCTTCCAGACCCTCTGCAATGTCACCTATAAAGACATTAAAGAGTACCTGTCCTAGTACTGAACCCTGTGGTACCCCACTAGTAACTCCCCTTTCTTCAAAGTGTGCTCTGTTTACTATTACCCTCTGCATCCTGTTGTCCAGCCAATTTGTTAGTCAGGCTACCACCCAGGGACCCACTCTCAGTCTGGATAACTTGTTTATTAATCTTTTGTGTGGTACTGTGTCAAATGCCTTGCTAAAGTCTAAGTAGGACATATCTACAGCCCCTCCCTGGTCTACTACTTTGGTCCTCCAGTCAAAGAAATCTATTAGATTCATCTGACATGACCTTCCTGCTGTGAATCCATTCTGCCTTGTGTCCTGTGCCATGCTGGCCTCTAGGTACTCAACAATTCTTTCTTTCAGAAGTGATTCCATCATTTTCCCTACCACTGAGGACAAACTAACAGGTCTGTAGTTTTCTGCCTCTGCCTTGCTCCCAATCATTGATTTGTTTGTCATCATGTTTCATTACATGTTTGTACAGGTGCATTGGATTTAGAAAGGTGCCTTCAATAAATAAAGTTTGATTTGATTTGATTTGGTTGTGAAGGGGAATGGCGAGATGTGGGGGAGGCGAGGGTAATTAGCACCATGCAGTTTAATGAATGGTTGAAAAAATGGTGCGGAGCACAGGGGTTTGGCTTCATTGGGGACTGGGGTTCCACCTGGAGGGACACCAGCCTATACTGGCAGGATGGTCTGCATCTGTCCAGGAAGGGAACAAGTCTTTTGAGCAATCGGTTTAAATGCTTCATTGGCAAGCTTTTAAACTAGTCAATGGGGGAGGCACTGACAAGCAACAGAAAAATCCCAGCCTCTCCCTATAAAACAGGGTACTAAATGAGAAAAAGACCAAGGTAGAACGGTCAGTGGGGGATGCTGCAACAGAAGGTAAGGCCATCAAAAAATGGAGAGCAATGAGTACCAATGCCCGTAGTCTAGGTAACAAGCTTCCTGAATTAGTGGCCTTGATGGAGGAGGAACATCTGGATATCGTGGCAGTCACAGAAACATGGTACACAAAACCATGACTGGGACATAAACATACCAGGATACACTATCTACAGGAGGGACAGGGAGGGTAAAGAGGAGGAGTAGTTCTTTACATAAGGGAAGGAATAAAAGCAACAGAACAAAAGGGTAAACAGGAGGAGAAGAAGCACTGTGGGTAAATTTGGAGACAGGCAATGGCACCACAATCCGCATAGGGTTATATACAGACCCCTTCTCAGGGGAGGAAGTGGACAAGGAAATGATAGAAAGTATACTTAGAATGGCAGAAAAGGGGAGATATTGCTGATGGGTGATCTGAATATGCCAGATGTTAACTGGAGTGCAGTTGCAGCTGCCACTTGAAGAGTGCAGTTGTTCTAGATGCCCTACAGGGCATGCCTTGAGACAACTAGTACTGGAGCCCACTCGAGAGAGACAATATTAGACTTGATACTCTCAAATGGAGATGGAGAGAGGATCACAGATGTAAAGTGGGTAGCCATCTGGGAACTAGCGACCATCGAACAGTATGGTTCACAATAAACACAGCAATAGAGTCAAGCCATACAAAGACAAAAGTACTGGACTTTAGGAGGGCTGACTTTGCCAAAATAGGTGAGTGCCTAAGGAATGCACTAGCAAATAGGGCAGGAAGGAGGGTTGGAAGAACAATGGGAATAATAAAACTGCCATCACAGAGGTAACGAGCCTTGTGTGGAAGCAAATAAACAAAACAAGACGACGTAAGAAACCACTATGGTTCTCAAAGGAAGTGGCAGTGAAGGTTCAAGAGAAAAAGCATTCAGGAAGTACAAGGAATCGCTAGCAGGAGCAGGACAGAGAACTGTATCAGTTAAAGCAAAAGGGAGGCTGGGAAGGCAGTCAGAACAGCAAAGGCCCAAACTGAGGAAAAGATAGCCAACTCAGTTAAGAAGGGGAATAAAACCTTTTATAGGTACATCAGGGAGCAAAGGAAGACCAAGGGAGGGATAGTGAGGCTTAATAAAGGGGATGGAGGGTGGGCAGAGGGAGAATGTGAAAAGGCAGAGATACTAAACAAATATTTTTGCTCAGTATTTACAAAGGAAGAGGGGGAGGTACATAAAACAAACAGTAGTAACACTCTGGATACAGAAGTTGATACCAGCCCATTTACAGAAGAAAGGGTTCTGAAAGAACTCTTAAAACTGAAGGTGGACAAAGCAATGGGGCCTGATGGGATTCATCCCAGAATTCTAAAAGAACTAAGAGTAGAACTAGTGACACCACTGACTACCCTCTTTAACAAATCATGGGAGGATGGGGTGGTACCCAAGGACTGAAGGAGGGCAGGTGTGATTCCCCTTCACAAAAGTGGGAGCAAGGCAGAAGCAGGAAACTATAGACGTGTTAGTTTAACCTCAGTGATAGGAAAATGTGGAATCACTTCTAAAGGAAAGAATTATCGTAGTATCTGGAGGCCAGAAGGGCACAGGACCCTAGGCAGCATGGATTCACAGCGGGAAGGTCATGCCAGACGAATCTGATAGATTTCTTTGACTGGGTGACCAAAGTAGTAGATCAGGGAGGGGCTGTGGACATGGCCTACCTAGACTTTAGCAAGGCATTTGACACAGTCCCACACAAAAGATTAATATACAAGTTAGCCAGCCTGGGAGTGGGTCCCAAGATGACAGCCTGGGTAAAGAATTGGCTGGAGAATAGGTCACAGAGAGTAATAGTAAATGGAGTCCACTCAGAAGAAAGGAGGGTTACTAGCGGGGTACCGCAGGGTTCAGTATTAGGACCAGTCCTCTTCAATGTCTTTATAAGCGACATTGCAGAAGGACTGGAAGGAAAAGTATGTCTCTTTGCAGATGACACTAAGATCTGCAACAGAGTTGATGCACAGGGTGGGGTGGAAAGGATGAGAGGGACTTGGCAAGGTTAGAGGAATGGTCAAATGTATGGCAGCTTAGATTCAATGCTAAGAAGTGCAAGGTAATGTACCTGGGAAACAAAAACCCAGGGGAAGAGTACACAATGGGGGGTGAGATACTAACAACAACAAAAATGGAAAGGGACCTGGGGGTAGTCATATCAGATGACCTAAAGGTGGGCAAGCAATGTGAGAAGGCAGCAAGGAGGGCTGGGGGATACTGGGATGCATAGGGAGAGGCATCACCAGTAGAAAAGAAGTTATTATCCTCTGTACAGACAGCTGGTGAGACCCCATCTGGAGTACTGTGTGCAGTTCTGGAGACCAAATCTCCCAAAGACATAGACAGGATGGAAGCTGTCCAGGAGGGCACTAAAATGGTGCAGGGTCTGCACGGAGGACATATGAAGAGAGACTTAAGGAGCTTAATATGTATAGCCTCGAGGAAAGGAGGAGAGGGGGACATGATAGAAACTTTCAAGTACCTCAAGGGAATCAACAAAGTCCAAGAGGGTAGCATCTTTCAAAAAAAGAGGTGTGCAAGAACAAGAGGGCACAATTTGAAGATAGAGGGGCGGCTCAGAGGTAATTTAATGAAGTATTTTTTCACAGAGAGGGTTGTGGATGCATGGAATGGCCTTCGGAGGAGGTTGTGGAGTCAAAATCAGTGGTGGAATTCAAGCATGCATGGGATAGTCATAAGGCAATTCTGGGGGGTGGGGGTAGGAAGAAGTAGGCTGCTGGTTAACTAGGATCTACAGCTTATCCAGTAGGTAGGGAAATGGGCAGACTGGGTGGGCCAAGCGGTCCTTATCTGCCGTCACATTCTATGTTTCTATGTTTCTATCACATCCACCTTACTCCAGTCCTCGGGTACCACACCATCCTCCCATGATTTGTTAAAAAGGGTAGTCAGTGGTGTCAATCGGTCTCCCCTTAGTTCTTTTAGAATTCTGGGGTGAATCCCATCAGGTTCCATTGCTTTGTCTACCTTGAGTTTAAGAGTTCTTTCGGACCACTTTCTTCCAATGAATGGACTGGTATCGGCCCCCCTTCAAGAGTGCTTCTATTGTTTGGTTTAGCTACCCCTTCTTCTTTTGTGAATACTGAGCAAAAAGTACTTATTCAGTATCTCTGCCATTTCACTGTCGCTCTCTGCCCACCTCCCTTCCCCTTTATTAAGCTTCACTATCCCTCCCCTGGTCTTTCTGCGCTCCCTAATGTAACTATAAACATTTTTATCTTCCTTCTTAACTGAGCTGGTTATCTTTTCCTCAGTTTGGGCCTTTGTTATCCTGACTGCCTTACCTGCTTGTCTGCTTTAACTGATACAGTACTCTATCCTGCTCCTTCTGTGAGTCCTTATATTTCCCATATGCTATCTTTTTCTCCCTAATCTTCTTTGCCTCCTCTTTTGAGAACCATAGTGATTTTTAACTTTGTTTTGTTTTCTTTATTTGCTTCACACAAAGGCTTGTTGCCTCTGTGATGGCAATTTTGATTTTCCCAATTGTTCTTACACCACTCCTTCCTGCCCATTTGCTAGTACATTCCTAAGGCACTCCCCCATTTTACATATGTCAGCCCTACTAAAGTCCAGAATCCTCACTTTTGTATGGCTTGACTCCACAGTTGTGTTTATAGTGAACCACAATGTGTGGTGGTCGTTTTTTCTCAGATGGCTACCCAATTCTAAATCCGTGATCCTCTCTCTGTCCCCATTTGAGAATTCCAGGTCCAAGATTGCTCCCTCCTGAGTGGGCTCCAACACTAGCTGTCTGAGGCATGCCCCCTGTAGGGCATCGAGAATGACTCTACTCTTGGATGTTGCTGCAGTGAATGTGCTACAGTTAACATCTGGCATATTCAGGTTCCCCATCAACAATATCTCCCCCTTTTCTGCCATTCTGAGGATACATTCTGTCATTTCCTTGTCCATTTCCTTCCCCTGAGATGGGGGTCTGTTTACAACCCCTGTGTGGACTGTGGTGCCACTAACTGCCTCCAAGGTGACTCACAGAGCCTCCTTTCTTCCCCATTTACCCTTTTGTTCCATTGCTTTGATCCCTTCCATTACATGGAGAGCTACTCCTTTTCCTCTTTTACCCTCCCTGTCCCTCCTGTAGATTGTGTACCCTGGTATGTTGACATCTCAGTCATGGTTCTCTCTGTAAGATGTTTCTGTGACTGCCATGATATCCAGGTGTCCCTCTTGCATCAAGGCCACTAGCTCAGGAAGCTTGTTAACCAGTCTATGGGCATTAGTACTCATTCCCTCCATTTTATGATGGTCTTACCCTTTTTTGCCCCATCCCTGCCCTCACTGCCTTTGCCTTTTTCTCCATTTACCCCTATCCTGCTCCTTACCAACCTCTGTACCTTGCTGTTTATCTTGCTAACTAACCTGTTTTGTGGTAGAATGCTTGTAATTTCCAGCTTCATATCAGTGCCTCTCCCCTTGGCTAGTTTAAAAGCTGCCATTGAAGCATTTAAACCTATCACCTAGGAGCCTGGTTCCCCTCCTGGACAGATGCAAACCAAAGTGCCAATATAGGCCTGCATCCCTCCAGGTGGACCCCAGTCCCCAGTGAAGCTAAAACCCTGTGCTCTGCACCAGTCTTTGAACCATCCATTGAACTACATGGTGCAGGGTACTCTAGCCTCACCCATGCCATAGACAGGCAGCACCTCTAAGAAGGTTACCATGCATGCTACCTGTCTAAGACCCCCTCCCCAACTCCACAAGCTCCTCCTGCACTGTTCCGATCCCATGCCCAGCTAGGTGATTTGTCCCAAGGTAAACAATAATGTCTATCTCCCTTTTCCGTGATGCTGCTCCCACAATTTCTATTTTCAAGGGCACCCCTCACTCCATGGTTATGGTGATGCTGGGGGGGATTAGGGAAGTAGATCGGCCTCCCAGGTTAGATGGCTGGGATTTCTTTTTCCAGGTATCTATGTCAAAGTATTAATCTCAGCAATTGCCCTATAGTTTTAGGATCTGACTCCCTCTCAGGTACTCGTGCCAAGTCACTTGGGCCCTAATCTCTGTGGAGGGAAGGGAATAGGTGTTGCCTCTGCAGACCTTGTACTCGATTCTCAAAGCACCTGGCATGGCACAGGGACTTGCACCACAAGGAATTGTGTGATGTGCCCCTTGCACCACAGGTTGCGCCAGAAGTGAAAATGGTGAGAATGGTGGAGTGGATCAGGAACTGTCTGAATGGAGGGAAGTAGAGGGTAGTCATAAGAGGGGAACTCTCAACTCCAAGAGCCATAACCAGTGTGGCACTACAGGGCTCGGTACTGGATCCAGTGTTTTGCATTTTCATTGCAAACATCTTGCATGGGATTAAGAATATGATCAGCCTTTTTGTGGATGACACAAAGTTACAGTAGGTGCAGTGGTGGATGACACAGGGTGTGGCAGGGGCTACGGGATGATCTGGCTATACTTGAGCATTGGTCAGAAACATGGTAGTTGGGGTTCAATGTAAAGAAGTGCAAAGTCTTGCATTTGGGAGCAAGAAACCCAAGGAATCATTACCGAATTGGGGGTTCAGTTATCCCCTACAGAGGAGGAAATAAATCTTGGGATGATAATAACATGCAAATGAACAATTCAGCACGGTGCAGAAAAGTGGCAGCTAAGGCTAATAAGATGCTGGTGTGTATTGCCAGAGGAGTCTCGTCCAGTAGAGGGGAGGTTGTCCTGCTACTGTACAGGTCATTGGTGAGGCCGCGCCTGGAGTACTGAGAGCAGTTCCAGTGCCCCCACTTAAAGAAAGACATTAAACTGCTGGAGGGGGTCCAATGTAGATCAACTAGTATGATCCTCAGTGTGGAGGACAAACACTACTAGGAGAGACTGAGGGAGCTCAACATGTACTCCCTGGAAGAATGGAGGGATAGAGGGGACATGACAGAAACATTCAAATATATCTAATTCATAAATAAAGATGGTACAGAGGGAATTTTAAGATTAAGGGGCGGGATGGACACTAGGGGGCACAATCTAAAGTTGGAGGGTGGTAGATTCAGAAGAGAAATGAGAAGGCACTATTTCATGAAGAGAGAGGTGATGGGGTGGAACACACTGCCTGAGGAGGTGGTATCCTTGAAGATGGGGGGCAGTTTTAAGAGGGAATGGGACAAAGTCAGGGGCAGGTTGCCAATGAGGCACCGGGGGGAGGGGTAACAGCTAGTATGGGAATGAAATTGCATATGTTAGTATGAGGGGGGAGCAGCTGCAGTGTAACATACTGCTAGCTGCACATTCGAACAGACTAGATAGACCATCAGGCCTGTGTCTGATGGCATTCTTCATATGTAGATACTTTCATAAGTGATTCTCAAAGGCAGTCTGCATCTACCACAAGCTGCCTGCACCAAAGGGGGCTTGTGCCATCTGTGCACCACAAACTGGGCTGCAGCATGGCACTAGGGACTTGCGGTAAGTGCAGGCTGCCAAGTCCCATACATCAGCATTCTCAAAGCCCACCCTGAGGGTTGATTTCTAAATACTGTTTGACCAGCCAGGGCTGGTTTAAGAGTTCTTAGAAATGTGCCCTCATGGAGAGCTGAGCAGCATGTGGCAATGTGCTGTGGTCCCCCCTCCCAGGCCCCTATCCCCTTGTATTAAATTAATTAAGTCCCTGGTGGTCTAGCAGGCACCACTGTCCCAATCCCCATTAATTAAATTAATTATGTCCCTACTGATATAGTGGTTCCCCCTGCCCTGAACCTCATTTATTACATTAATTAATTCCCTGGTGATCTAGAGGCCCACCTCAACCCCGATCCCTATATTCATAAAGTTATCAGTCCCTGCTGGTCTAGTGGAACTCCACCCCTGCAGTTAGTGCCCACCAACCCACTCCCCCATCCTGAATATGAGCCAGCAACTGGCACAGCCCTCCTCTCACCACCACAGCCAGCTGCTGACTCAGCTGTCAGGAAGCACATACTGGAAAAGTACATGCTCATTCATTGAAAACTCATTTGAGTTGTCAATAAATGAGAATTTACTGTATACAGTATGCACTCCCTGACAGATCAGTGAGTGGGCAGCTGCGGTGGTGAAAGGAAGGCTGTGCCAGTTGTCAACTCCTATTCAGGTTGGGGCAGCATGGTGGTCAGCACTAAGTGCAGGGGTGGGGGGTGGGATCCACTAGACCTACAGGGACTGATAAATTTACCAATAAGGGGCTATCATGTCTCAACAGTGATGGGAATACAGTGAAGACCATCACAGTGACATTTTCGGCAGTTTGCTGTGATGGTCTGCTGGATTCCCGACACTGTTGCATCTGGGGTGTTTGCCCCTTCCCTGAACCAACTCTGACTTGGAGTTGGTTAATTTAAGTGTGGGGGTTGTGGGGGGGGGAGCTCCCCACAGAAAACACTAGTTCCCCCAGCGACGGCACAACACCAATTGGCGGTGTTGTGCCGTCACTGTGCTGACGGTCAGCAAATTCCATGTTGCCGCGGCATGGTGGAACCAAATAAGGGAAATGGGTCTGGGGGCACTAGACCTCCAGGTAATGTTAGTAATTAGCTATGGATGACATGGGGATTGGGGCAGGAGGAAGCTAGACCACCAGAGACTTAATTTCTTAAATCGGGATCATGGCATGGGGGGTCCGCTAGACCACCAGGGAACTGTAGTTACATTGCCTCACAGCTGCCTACAACTTGCAGCAACAAGTCCGGATGTGCCTCTGTTTGGCACATGCCTATGGTTGTCGAAACCACAGGACTTTGCCACCAGAACCCTACCTGTTAGAGAATCAAGTGCAGGGTCCCAGGTGCACCGGCAATCAGTGCAAGCCACCTTTGGTGTGGCTTGCACCAACTTTTAAGAATCAGGCCCAGTCTCAGCCTTCCCATCTAAGCCCTTATGGGAACACCTTTCTTGACACATGACCTATACCCTGGGAATGAAAACGTACAGCAGAGCTTCCAGAAGAACAGTAATGGAAGCTGGGACTTAATGGCCCACAGACACTCATGAGTGGTTGGCACATTGCCCAACCAGAGCAATCAACTGTGCCACAACTCCTGCCCATCCGTTATGGCGGTTGAAAAATCATTGATATTCATAAGTTATACATTTGTATGGTCTTCTCAGTTTCTCCATGTTGAAGACAGTTTTCAAAAAAGTTATTGTTATTCTGTGGTACTCCAATAAGATAGACTGCAAAGGTTCTTTACATTGTCATGCTGGTATTGGTTTGGTTGAAACAGAAGTCCTCTCTTCCTCCCTCCCTATGGGTTATATTATACTTGATCTTGTGTTAGTATCCTTAAAATTTCATCATGACTCATATGAAAGTGGTTTCCTACAAAATAAAGGGAATGAATAATCCTGTGAAAAGGGCCCAGATCCAATCTCAGCTTAAAAATTTACAGTGCAAGGTTGCTGCCATTCAGGAGAACATATGTCCCTGGTTAAACACCTTAAATTATGGAGGGCCTGGGTCAGCCAAGTTATTGCAGCCTCGTATCACACAAGTAAAAAGTGTGGAGTGGCTCTGTTATTTCATAAAGGCTTGCCATTCAAGGCCCTGTTCCAACAGGCAGATTCAGAGGGCCAGTATATCTTAATACATGCCATAGACCAGTATGTCTTAGTGCATGCCATACAACAAAACCAGCCAATGGCATTCTGAATGTGTATGTTTCAAATTCTGACTCACCTGTCTTTATTAAGACCATTCAGTGCTTAATTTCAGACAAGGCTGACAGCATTTGTATTCTCTTAGAATTTAATTGTATCCTAAATCTGAAAGTGGATAAATCCCACATCCAGCCTCCTGCATCTGTAAATGGACAAAGTCTTACTGGACATGGCAGATCAGCTGTGGCTTCAGGATATCAGGAGAATCTGCCACCTCACTCAACATGATTTTACCTTTTACTCTCATCCCCACAAAAGCTATACTGGTATAGATCTTTGATTCTTACCTCGAAAGTGGTTGCATGTGGCAACAGGCTGTCAAATCCACAATATTTATCACTCCAACCATGCACCTCTGTCTCTAGATGTAGAGATATGCCCAGTACTCACATATAAATTGTGGGGGATGAATGTGGGCTTCATAGCCAGCAAGGCTAACTTGACAAGGACCAAACAGGCAATTCAGAAATAACTAGAACTTAATCCTGGGGGGAGGGGTCACATATATTTATTTATTTAGTTTTTGTTTACCAGGTAAGTGCACTAGACAAAACATGACTATTTTCAGGCACGACTCAGGAGGTTACATAACAATAGAACACTAGAACAAGCATACATTAGTACATAGTACAGTAGATAAAGCACAATTTTGTACACTACAATAAAATAAATAAAATAGTATGTACTAAATAAAATATTGGCTAGTTACATAGTGAAAGGGATTTAGGAGGATGGGAAATTAACAGTTACACTACAAGGGAAATTCAAGGGGGAGACACAAAGAGCAGAGGAGTTCAAGCCCGAGGGGATAGAGAGACAGTGGAGCTATGAGTTATGAGAAATTTGATAATGGAAAAGTTGAGAGTCAATTACAGATGCAGGCATTTGTCTGGCTTAAGTGCTTGAAAAGTACTTGCTTGAAACTGACGTGAGACTGCACAGCCCAGAGGAAGAGTGGCAAAGACCTGCTCACCCATTTTAGTGGTAACCTGAGGGACATCTATGAGAGATTGGTCACAGGAGTACAGGGGGTATGAATTAACTTGGGGGGCAAACAAGGCTGTGAAGGCGGCAGGATTGGAGAACCTGATAATGTTATCAACCATACAACTGATAGCAAATAGACAACAGGAGGAAGAGATAGCCAGCCTAGCTTGGCACATAGTAAGCAGTGGTGGGTCAATCTGGGAGTGGATAGGGCAAACCTGCAAATATTATTGTAAGAAATTTTCCAGGTTGGCAGTGCTAGTCAGGTAGTAGGGGGTGAGGCCGTACATGAGGCTGGGAAGTAGGATACCCTGGGCTATTGACAGCCTGGCAGCAGGAGTTAGAGAATATTCAGTCTTGCATGCTAACCTGAGTTTGGAGTTCATGGTTTTGCAGACACTGGAGATATGAAGGTTAAAGTCAAGGGTGGGGCACAGAGTTACTCCCAGGTATTTGAAACAGTTTATGGAGGATAGGAGAGATCCATCGGAACAGTGGATGGTAAGTCTAGTGGGGCAGGACCTAAACTTAGGCTGGGACCCAAATAATATTGTCTGGTTCTTGTTGGTATTTAGGATAAGGCTTTTATTAGTTAGCCAATTCTGAAGTCTTTCAAAATCAGTATTCAGTTTTGAGTTGATTTCAGCTAAATCCTTGGAGCTAGTGTAGAGAATCAGATCATTGACATAGAGGAATGCATAACAGTGTAGTGGGGTTTTGGGAGCATTATTTATAAATATGGAGAAAAAAGACAAACAAGTATCAAGCCTTGGTGCATGCCTGTATTGACAAAGGTGAGCGTAGATTTTTCCTGGAACTATGACATATTGTTGCCTGTCCGAGAGGTAGTTGGAGAACCATTTGAGTGCTGTGTTGGACATGCCTAGTGCAGAGTTTGGATTCAAGCATTAGGTGATTGATGAGATCAAAAACTTTAGTTAAGTTGAGAAAAATAAAGCCTGTTAGTTTACTGTTGTCTATTCCCAGTTTAATATCATTTGTTAGCAAAGAAAGTGCTGTAGAGGTGCTGTGGGCAGACCTGAAACCATATTGGGCAGTGCATAGCAGGTCATGTTTATTAAGATGATCAGTGACTCGAAGGATGACAATTTTCTCAAGTGTGTTTGCTGAGAAAGGCAAGTATAGCAACAGGGTAATAATTTGCAAGGCTCTTAGGTTCACCTTTTTTGAAGACAGGGACAATTTTTGCCATCTTCCAATTCAGAGGGACTGAACCGGAGATTAGTGACAAACTGAATGATGGTATGGAATGCATGAAAGCAGTCCTACAGGGGACACTAATTTCTCTTACTAGTGCGCAACATAAAAAAGCAGTTGAAGAATGGGATCAGTACGGTTGCCCGGCATGATGTTGCCCGACAAGTAAACTGACATCAGTATCCCGTCATAGGCATTCCCCACTAAATAAAAGCCCGCTTGACATTTTCCCGACATTACCAGCAAACATGTAAATTAAAACCGCATTCACTTGCAACCACATCTATATAGGAAGACTGCTGTTGTAGGACAAAAGGAAGGCTTTGTGTCTCTTTTCAATGAGTGGGCTCACTGCAGTCTAGGAGCTCGGACAGCCTAGTAAAAGTGTGTAAAATTCTAAATCAGGGGATCATGGGTTCAGATCCCTCCACTTAACGTACTGTGTGACCTGGAGTCACTGAATGACTTACTGATTTATACATTGCCTTTTCTACAGCTACAAAAACACCAGTCAACAATATAAAACACCACCAGCATATAAATCAGCATGCCTAACATTCCTAGTTCAGTTCCTGTACAAAACCTCAAAACAAAATACTTCACTCACAGCAGCAAAACTGAAAACGAGATGTATTTCAGATGGGCTATCAGCAGGTTATGGTGCAGGGGAAAGTCAGTGGATTAAGGCCACATAGCAAAAACTAACTGCTAACCTTGTATACCTGTAAATTCATTTACATATCCCCCATTCTCCTCCCACCTTGTTATATAAGGCAGTACAGTCTTTCAAGGTAAAGCATTGCTTACCAAAAAAAATCATGCAGGGTACCCTGTGGAGTAAAGTGGGTGGGAAATCCAAAAAATATATGTGTTTGCACAGCACAGCAGACATATGTATCCCAGTTTACTGAGGGGGGGCGCACGACATGATAGACTTGAGAGTCTCTTCTTTCCATTGCTATGTAATTATGTATGTTACTAGGTATAGTATGTTACAGTGTTATTTTAATACTCTGATATTTTCTGTACCTACTAATTCTGTATATTGTAACAACCAGGCTTCCGACATATATTCACATATCTGACAGTCGAGCAAACAATATTAGGGAAAACATAGAGTCGGCAAATTACATTGCGGAAAACAGATCACGGGCAATACAGAGTCGGGAAAACTTATGCCGGGCAACCATACTAGACCTGAAAGAATGACTAGCAATAGATAAAAAGAGATCAGGCAAAGAAAAGACCCACACATAGGATGCCACTGACACCCAGACTATATGGCAGCTCACTGCAACCAGACACAAATTAGCAGTCCTGGACTTAAAAAAAGGCAGAAGCAATGCTTCGCTACACTAGACAGAAATACTATGCCCATGGCGCCAGAGCGGGTAGCTTGCTAGCCCTTACAGTTAAGAAAGCAACAAGTAGACAAGCATGTAGTGGCACTCTCAGAGCCTACACCCAAATCCCCACAACCTACTCTCCCACAAGATATAGACAAACAGTCTGCCTCCTTTTACCAAGATCTCTGCACTAAATACCATGTCCATAACATTGTCAGGGAACTGAAAGACTTCTTCTCCTCCCTGTATCTGCCCTGCCTAAATGCTCAGGAAGCCTCTCCGTTAGATGCACTGGTCACAGAGAAGGAGGTTTCAGTGGTCATTCTGTACTTAAAGAATTTTAAATCCCTGAGCTCAGATAGCTCCCTAGGGAGTTTTATAAAGTATGAAGCGAGGATGTACTGACCCCACTCACCAGGGCCATTAACTGGGGCTTGACTAATAAACAGTTCCCAGCTGAATGGAAGGAAGCTGTCATCACAATTCTTCCCAAAGCAGGCAATAGTCCCATGTGTTGAGTGTCATGCAGATCAATCTCTTTCATTAATGTAGACCAAAAAATAATGACTGTGATGATGGAGGTGACCAGGTTGCAGAAAAACATTCAGAAATGTATACATTTGAACCAAACAGGTTTCTACCAAAAAGGCAGTCTTCCAACAATATGCACAGATTATTAAACATTATACACATGGTCAAACATTCCAAAACAATACATCTGACCATTTTGCTCGACGCTGAAAAGGCATTTGATGGCCTAAGCTAGATATTCCTATTGCACACCCTACACACAATGGGATTCAGCCCCAAAGTCCTATCCTGAGTTAATGCTTTATACACAAAATCAGCAGCCAGGGCAAGAAAAATGGAATCCCTTTGTCCTTCTTTTAACTTCGGAGGGGGACCCATCAGGAGTGCCCACTCCCCCCTCCTTTTTTGAGCTGCAGTGGGTGTGGTCCTGCAGTCCTTTCACAATCAGTGTGAAAAAGGATGCCAAATTCCTTCCAAATGAACATGTTGAACTTGCATCACAGTCACCTGTGTGTCACTGAAGCAGTCCACCCACGTTGTCCCTACCAACCGCAGCAGTGCACTATTTTACAGTGCCAGCGGTCACAATCAGTGTTAACTCCAATGGCTACTTGTCCCACAGACATAAAGTTGGAAGTGGACTGAAAGTGCCAATCAGGAGCACTGCTGAGGCTCACATGTATTGGCATGGGGTCATGCCGCCGTAACCAAAAACAGCAGAAAATAATGTTGCAGTCAAAATGCTGTGCTCCAACATAATGTCGGACACAACAGCGGCAACAAAAGAAATGTGAACACTCCATTGCAAGTGGACTTTGGCCCCCACAACCCCCCCCCCATGAGGGGGCTTAGCCACACAGTGCACCCAGACTTTAAATAAAGATCCCTGGGAAGGGGTGGACTTTGGGAATGGGGAGAAACTTGGGAGGGGGAAATGAGTTTAAAAAAAAAACTGCAACACCAGGAGTCCGGGGGCAGACTCAAACCACAGTCCTAAGTCTCCAGCACTGCTGTTTCCTTGTGCCCTTGCCACTCCACCATGGGAGCAGCTTGGACAGGCACAGCAGCAGTACAGGCTCCTCGACTCCTTCCTGAACTGTGAGGTCAGTGACAGGGGCTTCGGTAATTGCTTTCCTCTGTTATACCCGTTGCTGTAAATGCGTTCGTGCTTCATACAGCGCAGTTCTTCATGAGCTGTTTTTAAAGTGCTGTATTGACCTGGTACCAATTTATTGAGGACCCAATGAAGGTTTGGAGTGGAGTTCAAAGCTCGATCCTGAGAGATGAGATTTTCTGGAATACCTTAAAGTGGATCATAAAATAATTAAACTATAAAGTGCTATTAATTTCTTTAGATAGCAAGACCGCTTGCAATTGTTGTACATAATACTAAGTGCTGTAATGTGCCTGTACATAATGTTTCTCCATGTGCTGGACTACTCCTTTACCCCAAACTTTTTGCTCGGATCTCTCTCTCTCTCTCTCTCTTCCCCCTCTTTCCCCTCCCCTTCTGCTTGTATGACTCTTATTACAGTGCACTCATCCAATACTTTTTTCCTTCTGTTAACAGACTCTACTCCTACTGCTTTGTCTGCCTGGGTTGAGAAGATATCGGTCTCTGACCTTCCCCTTCTCACTGAATCAACTCCTGCAGCAGCTCTTTCAGGTACAGGACTCTCATTTGGCCATGCAGCTTCTGGCAATTGGTGTGGCACCACTAAGGGGAAGCCACCCTCCCTCCCCAGCCACTCCCTCACCATAAGGTGGTGCTATTTTTATAGGTGGTGGTGAAAATAATATTTGGTTCAATTTTTCACCCCCACACCTCAGAAACTCTGGTCTAGTCCCCTCCTCCCCCCCCCAGTGAGTGCAATCCTCAAAAGTGGTATCTCCCAAGGTTAGCTACAGCACACACTTAATTAATCTACCAGTTACTTCTAATAGCACTGCCATCCCCGGTTTAGTTATATCCCAAGCCTGCAGTCAATTTACTTTACTAATATGGTGCAGTTCCTATCGCTGTCACAGAACTAGTTCCCTCAACATACTACATTATAACAATTACTAATTTTTAATTAGTGCCATGGTCAGTAGCTGTCATTGCCAAGTTTGCAAAGGTATCTGTTCCAACAAGATTTCCATTCTGCTGCACTGTGAATTATTCTACCTTATTTGCAACTGCCCTTGCTGCTGACATTGCTCCACTATCCTCTTGCTCATCAAAACTACCACCATCTGCTACTAGCCTCTCATCTATATACTGTCAATGCCTACAAATCAGTACTGCCTATTGCTTGCTGAACAGTGACACCTCTGTAAAATCTTCACTAGCAATCATTAACTGTGTCACACATACTAAGCTGTCATTGCTAACTACAATCTCTAATCTGTGATGCTCTGTATAATCTTTAAGCAACCATTGTTAGCTGTGTTCTTCAGTGTAAACTCATAATTGCTTCTCACTGTTAAAAAAAATATTTCTAAAGTTTGAATATGTGCTAGGATACTAATGTTGAAGGCTACTAGCTAGCCATCATTAAAACAATTAATTGTCTTCATACAGTGTATCTGCCAAGTGCTAATTGTCCTACTTTGCCTATTGCTTGCAGTCCAGCGACACCTCAGTACAATTCCTGTCATGCTGCCATTCAGTTCTCCTACCCTTTCTACCTCCCCCAACCTCTCTCCCTCCTGCTTACTATCCTGCTCCTCCCACCCACTCCCCCTCATATCTCTACACATGCCTTCTCTACTCTGCTCTCCTTAAACCTCCTCCCCAATTCACTCCCCTGGCTTCCAGATTCCTCCCTCCTCCCTTCTATTCTTCATTGGCTCCACTAGGCCTCCACAAGACTCTTCCTCTCCTCCCCCCCCATCCTCTCCTCCCCCATCATCTCTATTTTACTCATGGTGCACCTTAGCCCCTAATATGTATAGCTCTGCTGCCTCCTCTTATGAGTGGCCAGCCCAACCCAGGCCCAATGCATTCCTTCCCTACTCACCTCCCAAAGGTCTATGTGTGTCTCACATTAATATTAGAAGTCTTTTACTCAAATTGACCTACTCCAACCCCTCATGGTCTCCCTCTCCCAGACATCCTCATAGTCTCTGAATCTTGGCTGTACCCAAGATCCCCAACTCTGCAATCACCATACTTGGGTACTCCCTCTTATATCAAGATTGACCCAAGAGGGGTGTTGGTGTCACCATATACCTCTTTACCTCCATTCTAGCTACCCAGTGCTCTCCATTCTCCTCCTTCACAGCCTACAAGCTCCTCATTCTTAAACTATCCTTCCCTTCTTCCCTTCCCATTTTCATGGCAGCTGTCTACTGCTGCCTAGGGATAACCCCTGCTTCTGTCACTGATCTACTAACCTCCATCTCTTCTCATACCTCCTCTGGTGAGTTACTCATCCTAGGGGATTTCAGCATTTACTGGCTCTCCACTCTCAATAAAATCTCTTCCAAAACATTGTTCCTGAACCTCACGCACTTCAACTCTGTCACAACCCGACACAACTCACAATCCAAAAACCATTCACTACTATAGTGGGTACTCACTGTTATGAACCCACTCCTGAGGGTCAGGTCCACTGAGCTCACAGTGCCCACCCCTAAGTGCAGTCTGTGATGAGGGGCACAGGGATGCCCTTCTCATGCTCTTTTAGAATGCTCACTGAAGTCACAATTGTACACTCACCATGAGGAACCAGGGCAGACCTCTAAACTCTGGATAAGGGCACAATACCAGTCTTGAGTCTTGTAGCCAAATATGAACCCTTCTTGGTTGTTACACAAATGGGGAAGATCCAGGCTTCACACTCTCTTTGGGGTGGCAGTGTGCTCTTGATTTCATCTTTTCCAACAGGACATGCAACAACCTGGTTCAAAATCCCTATAGACTCTTCATTGAGACCTTGGTATTCTCCATATCTCTACCCAGATATCCCTTATAGATCCTTGCTCTATTGGTTGCTTATGGAGGCATCCCTCGGCAATAACAGTTTGTCACAGATTAATAATACTGATCCCACAACTCACACACAATGTAGAAATCTTGCTCAAGCAGTTTTCTGAAAAACAAATGTTTTTACTAAAATACTTAAATAATAATCATACAGTTATAACTAAAAGATGCACTAATTTGGTCACAGAATAACAGAAATAAAAGTGGAAAAATATAAATGAAAAATGCACTATAACTGTTATCTAAAGTGTAGCTTAAGTCCATAGAGAATTGAAGTCCAAAGAATGTAAATGAAAGATTCAGGGTCCTTTATCCTGGCAGCCACTGGGTCTTAGCAGTTTGGCTTCTTGTGTCAGGAGAAGAGAGTCCATTGAAATGATCTGCAAAACTGAGAATGTTTACTCTGTGTCAGCTCCTTAAATAGCTGGAGGAAGCCTGACAAAAAAGAACTATCTAATCCCAAAGGGGCATTTTCTTTTAGGCCAGTAGAGATCACTCTTGCCCTTTCCCAAAATTGTCTTATTAAGGTACTGACATCACAACTTCCTGGCATATATAATAATCATGAACATGATTTCAGAGTTAAAACTTTGATGTCTCAGTACAACACCCTGTAAGCCAATTCACACTGTCCTGTCAAGAATGGCTATTTCCCAAAATCCTGTTTAAAGGACAAGTGCTTAGTAAGGATGTACATATTAAAGGACGATGGTTTGGGGCCTTTTGATGCCTCTGTAATCATTTGGTTTGCTTTTATTTGTTATTTTAATTACGTTTTCATCATTTTACTTGTACTTTGTTAATTGGGCTGGCAGTATATCCTAGAGGTTAGAGGAACGAGGTGTGAACGAGCGTGATACATACAGCAGACCAGACCTGAGTTTGAGTCTCACAACCTCCACTTGCATACTGTGTGACTCTGAGCAAGTCACTTAACTGCCCAGTGCTCCCAGGTCACCCCTGAAAACAGGCACTTGTGCCTAGTGGGCCTTACCCAGTTACCAAAGACTAAAATAAAAAATAAAAATAAACTACTGGCAAAAAAAGAATCCAATGGAATTATTGTATTATGATGTCAGGAAAGTCTTGCTAGTAAGGCTGGCAGTCTATTTCAATGGGAAACTGCAAACCTGGTTTTGGGTTTTCATAGAGAAATAACACTTAACCACCAAAATATTATATATTTAATAGCAATATCTGATTTTGAAAACCTATGATATTTTGTTATAATTAAGGACGTGACAGTTTCTTCTTAATCTGTTTTACCTGGGAAGAAGAAAAGAGAAACCTATTACTGTTTTAGAAATTGTAAAATCATACAGATTGACCACAATAGTGCAAACATATAAAAGGCAAAGTCTGTTGCTGAAAGAAGAATCTATGTCTTTTGAAAAAGGTAGAACAATATATTTCATTTTGCATTGAAATACATTGACCTAGATAGCTGGCAGTTTCTGACATCACAATACCTGAATTCTATTGAATTCATTTTACTAGCACTGTGAAAAATAAAGGCTAAAACAGTCTTGTTTCACTGCACAAACAAAATATTTTAGTATAAAAGTAGAAAGTAATCATTAATATGTCAAAATACAATAAATAAGTCAGCTGTCTACTTATTAGAAGTAAACACCTGGGGCCCTATATTCAAAGCTGAGCCACAGAGCAAAATGAGCACTGCTCAGCATGCTAAATTAGCCCTGAACCAGTAGCAAGCTATATTCAAAGGAATAGCCCTGGGGCTAAACCTACTGAATATAGGGTTCAAAGGAAGCAGTGCAAACAGGGCTGGGAGTGCAGTGCTAAAATAGCCCAGGAAATTAGACAGCTCTGAATATAGTGACAGGGAAATGCAAAATGCAACAGCAGCTCAGTAGACACAGAGGTGAAGTAAGGCAGGGCTGAAGCTGATGGACAATGTGTGTGATAGCAATGAAGTGTTGCACAACTGCAAAAAATAATGCAGGCCACACACTGCAGAGCTGTGCTATGCTTTTGAGAGGACTGCCCGGGGCTAACCCAATTGCACAATGCTAACACATTAGCCAGATGCCAACACATTAGCCTGGGGCAAAAGCTTTCTATATTCAAAGCTCCTATGCAAATGAGCCTACTTAGGCAATCCATGTACAAACAGCCACATTAGCTTCTCATTAAGGCCTGCTTAGCTTACATTAGGATGAAGATTCCCCAGTGCTATTCCATGGTGCACACAGCTCCACCTGAAGGTCAGACTGGAACTACAGGTCAAAAACCTCCATCTGGATGGTGCCCACAGCTCCATCTGTAGGTCAGAATGGGCATACAGGCTAAAAGCTACAAGTTGGGGTGTGCACACAGCTCAACATGGATGTCAGCCATGAGAAACAGTTTGTTAGTTGAAGGCCATGGGTGTCGGCAGGCATACGCAGTGCATACCTCCCACTCAGTCAGCACTGGAATGGGGGACACAGACACTCTGAATGTGGAAAAAAGAGGGACACTGATCCCCATAATGAGATGCACATCCACAAACATGAAGACACAAACTCACGACACAATGGAAACAATTACCATTGTATGTACACAGGGCAAGAGTACTGTGGCACCATGGAATAACATAACTCCCTGCTTGAATGTCTGGATGTACAGTACAGTGTCTGTGTGTGCACCACTGTTCCCAGGAGGAACAAATGCAGGTCAGGACTATAATGAGGGGAACACAGAGGGATGTCCCCTGTAGTGAGGGTCACTGTAAAGGACTGTATAACTGTGTGCATGTACCTATCTATACACACACACACATATATATATATATATATATATATGTATATATATTCTTTGCAAAAACTACATTAACACAACAGTTGGGTTGTTCCACAGTGACAAAAGTGAGAAATTTGGTGTTAAGGTTTCCACCTAACAGCAGCCTCCCACCCACCTTATGGTGTGTTTCTGATTATTTTGTGTTGCCTTATACGTCCATGCTTGTATGTGTCATGTGTGTGGGGTATGTCTGTGTGTGTGTGTGTGTGTGTAGTGGCCAAGGTTAGCTGAAAACCCTAACACCTAATTTCCTTGCTTTTGTCACTGTGGAACAACCCTAACTGTTGCATAAATATAGTTTTTTGCAATGAATTCCCTCACTTTTTGAAAAAGTGTAATATTACTAGTAAATAGCATGTGTTGGTGGATGGCCCCATGCTCCCACTAAGCTGCCCATGTGAGCATAACAATATGCGTCTGTGTGAACACAGGCCCCTCATGCCCTGTGCTGCCACTTGCACGTACCTACAGAGCCATACAGCAGTCCTTTATGGCAAGGAACCCTTGTAACACAAATTTGTCAATATCTCAGGAACCGTAGCACCTAGAAAAAAAATTCAAGTGTCATTGTAATCACGATAGCAAGTACTTCACAAAACATAGATTGACTAAATCTATCATGCATCATCTATGAGTTATAGGTCACAAAACAGTGCTGGAAAGAGACTCTTGGAACCCTTGTGATACTAATTTAGCAATATCTCAGTAACTGTACAAACTACGAAACAAATTCCACTGCAGGTGTTGTCTATTGTCTCCAATTTTGTTCCAGTGGGTTAGAAGGCAATCTAAGCTGCTAGTAGTGAAAAGTTTGTATCTTGCTTCATTTCTGAGATATGGGTGCCAAAAGGTGCAATGCGCACCACAATGTTATCCTGTGGAGAAAATCTTAACTTCGTGATGGCATGCCTATGGAACTGCTTAATTTCCAACACCTAAACAGCATAATTACCACTAGTAGGGCATCCCCTCAATACTCTGAAAATTGCAAGTAAAAAGACCAAACCGTTGATTAGTAATGCAATGGTAATGTTTTTACATCTTAATTTCCTAGTCCATGAAATAGCAAAAATCCAGTCCCTGTCTGTGAGCTAACAAAATCCTAGCCCACCAGCTTAATCCTGTCTGCGAGAAGGATCATCTGATCACAAAGTGACAGACAATGATTTTGCAACCTCATGAAAGAGGATTGGCTGGTGGACAAGGATTTTGACAGCTCGTGTACCTCAATTTTGGCCCCATCGTGAAAGAGGATTCAAAAAACAAATCCTGGTCTGCGAGCTGAAAAAATCCTAGTCTGCCAGCCAATCCTCTTTCTCATGGTAGCTAAATCCTTGACCATCAGCTTGGTTCTGGTCAGTGAGAAGGGCCATTTGGTCACAAATTGATGGACAAGGATTTTGTAGGCTCTCAAATGAGGATCGTCTCGCGGACTAGAATTTTGACAGCTCGTGGACTAGGATCGTTAGCGAGTCGTGGTCAAATAATTTTTAAAATTTAAAAAGCTATTTTTTGACTAAAATGAGCCAAACCAAAGGCATGACTTTGTAGAGGGTGTCACCCAGAACAAAACCCATGCCTCATTTGGCCCAAAAGTCACCCATGGAGAAAGCTACATTTTATTTGGGGGAAAAAACTGAAAACAAGTTGGCAGCTCTTGGACAAGGAATTTTTCTGATGGACTAGGATTTTTTAAAATCTTCATCCATGAGCTGACAAAATCCTTGACTGTTAGACCAATCCTAGTTCATCATATATACATATGAATCTTGGAGTGAACTGATCATGCTCAGAACTCCAAAATTTAAAATGTAATAACTTTGGAACTGATTAATGATTTTTTATCAAACCAATGATGGATTGTTCCTTTACCCAAACTATTTCTATGTTCCAAATTGCATACCAAAAGACCACATGGTGTGGTCACAGTGCCATGAGCAAAAAATGCATTAAAAGTGGCGAAAAATATGTTTTTCAGCGCTTTGCTGTGCAGAAACTATAAGTCTGACTGATACACAACTTAGTAAGTCTAGAGATCTTCCATACCAGACTGCACATACCAAATTTTGTGCACATCTGTTGAATGGTTGCAGAGTTATTAATGTGCAAAAATTGAGGTTTAACATTAAAGTGCCTACTCAACCCTAACTATAGGGGAGCGACCGCGCCCCTATAATATATATATATATATATTTGTATATGTGTATATATATATATATATATATATATTATATATATATATATATATATATTCACTTCAAAAAACTTTTCTTTATGCATCAGTTAGGGTTCATAGCACAGTGACAAAAGCATGGAAAGGTGGTGTTAGGGTTACCACCCCTACCACCCCATTTCTACCCCTCTCAACACACCAACAGATGTCGCGGTGTGCTTTCACGGGTCATCAGGCCCAACTTTCACCCCATTCCATGTGTAAGCATGTTGACATGCTAAAGAATAGGAGAATGGGATGAGAGTTAGCCTGATGACCCATCTTCTGCTATTGTTGTGTGGAAGGGTGGTGGGGTGGTGAGGGGTGGTAACCCTAACGCCTCATTTCCATGTTTTTGCAACTGTGCTATCAACCATAACTGAGGCATTAACAACATTTTTTTGCAATGAATTTCCCTCCTTTTTAAGGAAGTGTAATGTGAGTGGTAACTAGTATGTGTTAGTAGAAGCGCGGGCCCTCTGGGCTCTGCACTCCCTTCATGTCACCCATGTTTTGCATAATGGTATGATTATGTGGGAGCACCTGCCATCCTGGCCCTGCACTCCCACTTATGCATTAGTACGGAGCCATACAGCAGCCCCATAGTACCCAAAGCAATCCTTATAACATGTTTTTGGCAATAGCTCTGTAACCATAGCAAGTAGGGAAAAAATTCCACTGCAGTTGTAATCATGACTTTCACACCTCCACATGTGAATAAAAAATCTGTATCTCACACTGTTTCCGAGATACGGGAGCTGAAAGTCGCCACTGGTGCCGTAATGTTATCCTATGGAAAATGCCTCAACTTTGGAGTGCTTTAACTTTGTAACCACTTTACATTTTTTCACCAAACCACCAAAAAGCACATCTGCAGGGTCAGGACTTGCCACCCAGCAAATGTCAGCCAAAAAGCCCTAACCATTTAGGTGCAGTGGTGTGGCAAAGAAATGGTATTTTGTGGTGCAGTAGTGTTGCAAATTGCGACTGTACAAATGCAATAGTGTCTTGATTTGCAACAGTGTCACAAATGTACTGTCATGATTTGCGACACTATGGGGGACTCAATTTAAATAAAGGTATTTCTAGGGGTCCTAAAAAAAACTAATTGTACCATTGTGTTCCTCTGGCCTAATTTAGTTAAAAACAAATGTCACTAGAATTTGAATTACAGATGTTTTTCTTCACCACTAAATGAAACAAGATGGCTGCAACACGACAGTAAAAGGGCCATTTGCAACAGTAAAATGTACTGGTGGCAGCTTTCATGAGACACATATATTTTTTCCCTTTGACTAAAAATGGAAAAATTAAAGTTTGAATAACATTTGAATGGATTAATATTTTTTCACCAACTCTTCAAAAGGCACATCAGTGACGCAAACTGCAACTCACCTGTAGATTTCAGACCAGTTGGACAAATTGGGTGGGCTGTAGCCATGAGCAAAGAAATGTGCAAAACTCCCAGTTTTGTGCATTTTGTTGTGCTCTGCAGCCATTCATCCGACCATAATGCAACTTGTCAGATCCAGAGATCTATGGTGCCTCAGCATGCATGCAACATTTCAGGCAAATCTGTTTGTACAGTGTCAAAGTTATTCAAGTGCAAAATTTGGGGTTCAACATAGCAGTGTCTGGGTAACCCTAGCTATAGCTGCACTACCGTGCATCTATACTATAAATAGGGGATACATAATGGGCACAAGTGGAATATGGAAAATATTTTCACTCCTGCAGAATGAGCTTGGATATTTCACGAGTGCCGAGTGCACATCCAGACACCTGTTTGAGTGTGGAGTGTGGAGGAGTGGGGGTGGACTAGTAGGGGTGGGAACTCTGGGGGTGGGGCGTTAGGGTTGGAAACCCTAATGCCTCATTTCCCTGCTTTTGTCACTATAGTATTCACCCTAACTGATGCATTAATGGAGTTTATGCAATTAATTTCCCTTTTCAGATAGTATAATTGTATCCTCATTTTCCTGTGGGAGTCCAGGGTCTGAATCCCTCCATCCAGATAGTACAGCAGTATCCATATGTTGCAGTGGGGGTGCAGGGTCCTTTGGACCCTGCGCTCCCATCCCTCCACAGATGCACATATGTATCTAGCTGTGGAAACACAGGGGTCTCTGGCCCATGCGCTTCCACACATAAAGTTATGAGCAGATGTAGCAAAATCACAACAAATAGTCCAAACTATGCCATCTTAAATAATTTTCACCCAAATGTTCAACATAACCTTCTTATCACTTCTCTGAATGTATCCTGTACAGAAAACCTTCAAATCCCTTTGGAAATATAATTCTGTGCAACTGTAATGTAGTTTTGAACCAAAGGTGCAGAAAAACTTTTGGGGGCAGGATTTGAAAAATTACTGCTGTACTATTCATGAGGTGGTGTGAAAAATGGTAATGTTGAATATCTGGAATGGAAACATTGAAAACTGGAGAAGTGATGAGCGTGTGTAGAAACTGTGCGACACATGCTTGTGACGCTGTCATATTTTGGTCTTTTTCCACCAAATTGTCAGCATCAGTGTTTTGGGATGTCCTCTCATGAACAGTTGCACTGTGAGTTCATTAATCCTTCCCAGGAGTTGATTTCACACAGTGAACACACTGTTCTGCACCACAGGTGAGAAACACATTTCAGGCAGGATGTGAAAAATGACAACTGTACTGTTAATGAGAAGATATGAAAAAATGGCAATGCTGAAACTCTGGGGTGAAAATATTGCAAATTGGTGAAGTTATGAGCGTTCGTAGAAACTGTGCAACACATTCTTGTAACACAGTCATGTTTTGGATTTAATTTTCCAAATTTACATCATGGGCTTTTTGGGACCCTACCTCATGAATAGTGGCACTGTTGTTTTATTCATCAGTACCGAAAGGTGATTCTGTGCAGCAATTGTAAAATCACCTTTTGGGACTGAGTAATGAAATGACAGTGCCAGTGTTCATGAAATGGGGTCCCAAGAACCCCATGTTGAAAATTTGGGGTCAGAATCCCTAAAATGTCTGAGATATCATCATAAGTTGAAACCCCTCATTGACAGCTATTATACGGTGCTTACCTTTGATTCTTCATTTTGTAGTTCGGCTTTGAAGAGTGCAGAAGTGTCCACATTCACAGAAGATGACAGCGTTGACCCCCAGAGGTAAATATGGGGTAAGGGGGGTGGAGAGGTGAGTGCTCAGTGGAAGGGTGGGGATGGGGAGGGGGAACTGGGAAGATGATGAGGGACTGTTTTCTTTTTCCAGGTTGTAAAAAACAAATAACACATTGGGGAATAATTTTCTTTATTTACAGGATCAAACAATAAATAAATAAACGTGGGCACACTGAGGTGGGCTCCCAGTGTGCCACATGGGTTTGGGGAATACATGATGTCAACAGGGGGATTTGGCACCCATGTCAGCAAGGCAATAAATAAACAATAAAATAAATTTGAGGCTCACTAGAGTGGGCTTCTAGTGTGCCACATGAGTTGTGGAGGGATACATGCTGCTGACAGGGAGATTGGGCACCCCCCCTCAGCAAGGCAATAAATACAAAATAAAATAACTTCTGGGCACACTGGGGTAGGCTCTCAGTGTGCCACATGAGTTAGGGGGTGGGGAGACATGATGCCAACACAGGGATTGGGCACCCTGATGTCGGTGTACTTGTTGGATCAGACTACAGACATTCAATGCAGAATCCTGCATCGACAATATCGATGCAGGATCCTGCATGGAAGTAAAAATACATTGGGAAATGGTTTTCTTTATTTACAGGTATAGAACTTACAAAATACATATGAGTTGCGGGGTATCATGATGCCAATAGGGGGATTGGGCACCCTCATCAGCAACAGAGGGCTTGGGATGGGGCACTAGACTACCAGGACTGGACATGGATGTAATTAGAAGTTACAATTCAAATTACAATGGTAATAATTTAAAGTGTCAGTTTGAATTACTTCGGGTTCTGCCACCACTGCTTTTTGCAGGCAGTATTTAGTGCTGTGCTACCAGTGGCACAACAACCTGTAGCGTGGTGCTACTATTTTGAAAATGCTGGTGCACTGGCATTCATGGCCACTCCCCTACCTCCCTCCCCTGCATACAAAAACTTTTAGCTTCGGCACTATCACACATCACCGGTGCTAAAAGGGCTTTTGAATAGTGCAGTCTGGTGCAAATTCAGTGCTATTCCAGCACTACAGATTTGTGCCCGGTGCAAAGCTTTGAATATAGGGCCCCTGCTTTTTAACACATCACTCTGAAGTGCATGGTTTATGACAGATAAATGGATTTTGGCATATCCCTGCTGCGGGACCTGGGAATGCAGCCTTAGCTTCCTGGCAAGCAGCTGTCCCTCAGATCAGAGGAAGGTCAAATATTTTTAAAAGAAATCCAGTCTCTCTCTCTCTCTTCATGTGCCCCTTGGCTTAATACTGGCATCATGGTGGAAAGCAGATATACACAGAAACACTTAAAAAATATATTTCTATATAGATATAGATATAGATATAGATATAGATATAGATATAGATATAGATATAGATATAGATATAGATATATAGTACATATCAGAATTATATCTGCAAATAATGACTGGTAGTTGGCTAGCTTGCCACATTCCTCCCTCCTATACTGAATTTGTGGGAAAGTCCCACAATGCATGTTAAGGGTTTCGCAAATTCAGTTACTGTTCTAACTGGTGAGCTAGCCAATCTGCATTGGAATTGGCCAATCCATCCCTGTGGGTAATGGTCATGTCATAGGCCTGTAGGGCAATACTCTACCTTAAGAGATGACCATTTGTTTTACCCATCTGATTTTGCCACACCGGGGGGTTATGATCGGTCTGTACCTTGAAGCATCTCCCGTAGAAGTACAGCTCTACTTTCTACAGTGCCCATTCCAGCACATGTCATTCCTTTTACACTGTAGAATATGCCTGCTCCAGGGGAAGTAACTTTTTGCTAAGGTACACTATTGCGTGATCTTTTTCCTGATTGGAGGTCTGACTGAGGACTGCTCCAATCCCCATCTGAGGCATCTGTCTGGACTACAGATGGCTTGCTGAAATCTGTACTGGCCAACACAGGGGCACTGCACAGTGCTTTCTTTAGCCATGCAAAGGCTCATTCACAGGCTGGCTCCCATTTTACCTTTTGGGGAATTCTTTTCTTTAGCAGGCCAGATAGGGAAGCTGCCAGAGTACTGTAATTTGATAGTACCCAGCTGTCCCTAGGAATCTCCTAACCTGCTTCTGGGTTTCAGGCCTTGGTCGCACCTCTATTGCCTTAATCTTGGTTTGATTTGGACAAAGCTGCCTCCGCCTCACTACATGGCCTAGGTATGCCGCCTCCACCATGGCCACCTGGCACTTTTCAGTCTTGACAGTGAGCCCTGCCCTCTGTATCCTGCCCAACACTCCCTTCAGGTGGGAGGTGGGACAGATGTTCCAAGATGGCAATATCATCCAGATACGCCACTGCGTACTCTTCAGTACCATGTAACACTTGGTTGACCAGTCTTTGGAAGGTAGCAAGGGCATTATTCATTCCAAAAGACATTACCCTGAATTTGAATAACTCTAATGGAGTGATGAAGACTGACCTCTCCCTGGCTCTAGTAGTTAACTCCACCTGCCATACCCTTTCGTCAAGTCAATGGTGGTACTGTATGTGGCCCTTCCAAACTTGTTCAGAAATTCATCCATCCATGGCATTCAGTGAGCATCAGACATTGCAACTGTGTTAAGCCCATGATAGCCCACACAAAAGCAAGTAGAGCCATCTGGCTTGGGAACAAGGAATATGGGTGAGGCACAGGGACTGGGAGATTTCTGGATTATCCCTAAATCCAACATTTCTTCCACCTCCCTCCTAATGTTCTTTAGGATGGCCTCAGATACCCGGTAGGCTATCCACCATATAGACAGTTGTGTCCCCGTGTCTACATCATGTGTCGCTAAGGGGGTTCATCCAAGTTTGCCATATACAAAGGGGTAAAGTTCTTTAAAACCTCCCTCACTTCCTGGGTCTGCCCTGGCATCAACTGGTGGTGACAGCTTTATTGTCTCCATAGTGGATTCCTGCTTTCCTTCCTTTAGCAAGTCCAGGAGAGGGTCCTCTGTGTCCATCTCCTCCAGATGAGTACATACTGCAAATACCATGTCAGCCCTATTTGCATATGGCTTCATCATGTTGACATGGTACAACCTATGGCTGTGTCTCTTGTCAGGCTACTCCACAATATAATTTACATCATTAACCTGGTAGACTACCTTGTATGGTCCTGCCCACTCAGCCTGCAGCTTGTCCCTCCAGACAGGAATTAGGACCATGACTTTCTGACCTACACTATATGAGAGAGCTCTGGCGCTGCAGTTGTAACAGACTTTTTGCTTCTATTGGGCAGCTGATAGGTTGCTTTGGGCCACCCCCATAAGCTCCTTCAGCTTCTCCCAAATCTTAAGTACATACTTTACTATGAGAGTTCCCTGGGTGGTGTGCTTGCCTTTCCAGTCTTCTTGGATCAAGTCTAGGGGTCCATACACCCTACATCTATATAAGAGTTCGAAGAGGGAAAACCCTGTCAACTCTTGGAGGCACCTCCCTGTATGCAAACAACAGGTGGGGAAGGTATTTCTCCCAGTCTCTGTCATGCTGTTCAGCAGACACGTGGAGCATTGATTTTAGGGTACCATTAAACCTTTCCACAAGCCCATTGGCTTGAGGGTGATAAGGTGTCATGTGTCTCTGCACCACCCCACACTTCTCCCACAAACACTTCATCATGTTCGACATGATGGTACCCCCTTGATCAGTGATAACCTCTTCTGGAGACCCGACATGGGAGAAAATCCATAGCAAGGTATCTACCACTTTGTCTTTCCTAACATAGGAGAGGAAGACTGCATCTGGGTATCAGGTGTCATAATCTACCACTTTCAGGATAAACTTCTTCCTAGAGGAGCTTGGGGTACTCAAAGGTCCCACAATATCCATTCCTACTCTCTGGAATGGCTCCTTCACAACTGGCAAGGGATTTAGTGCAGCTTTGGTTTTACTGCCTGCCTTCCCTATTTGTTGTCACCGATTACACAACCTGTAATATTCTTTCACCTGCTGGGTGAAGTTGGGCCAGTACAAATTCTGGGCTAATCGCTGCATGGTGCATGATTCCCAGATGTCCGGACATGGGAATGTCATGAATGACCTTGAACAATTGCTCACAATACCCCTGTGGAAAGACAAGCTACATGCTCATCACCCCTCCCTCTGTCCTCACGTTCTGAGTATACAACAGTCCATTGTCCCTAAATACCCTCTGTCTCACGTCACCGCCCTGTGACCCATCAGAGTCTGCACAAGCCCTCAGCCTCTCCAAACTATGGTCAGTTCTCTGAGCAGCTGCAAAATCTTCACATTTTCCCAAGGCATGGGACATATCCCCCTTAGTTCCTAAACTGGAGTCCATAGCTCTAGCGTCAGGGCATTCATTGTCACTGCCATCCCTAACATTCTGACCATTTGTTTCCCTTCTCTCCTTGGAGTAAGCTTCTGTAGCTGTTTTGTGAACTGCTACTTGGGGAAGTCCTACCTCCCTTTCACTACTCTCCATTTCAGGAGACACAGGCTGGGGAACCAGTCTCCCATTTTTTCCACAGGGGCTTCTACGGGGTCCAAAGAACTATAAGCAGTCTTTGCCTTCTGACTGCAGGTAACCACACACACCACCCCCTCTGGAGATTGTTCCCTATAATCACTTATAGGGTGAGGTTGTCTGCCACAGTCACTTTTTGCATCCTCTCCCCTGTCTCAACCCAGCAAGTGGCAGGGTTTTCTCCTCCCCAGTGAATCCACTTACTGTTACAAACTGATTATGTATAAGCTGTTCAGGCCCAACCAAATCCCCTTTTACTAAGGTAAGAGATGCGCCCATGTCCCTTAAACCATGGGTTTGCACCCCATTTAGAATAACTGGGCGTATGTGCTCCCTCATGTTTATAGGGATGCTTTCTGGGATACACAGTGCACCCAACTCTGTTCAAGAAGCACCTTGTTCACCCTGTGCCTTTTAGGACACTGTCTAGCAAGATGCCATGGCTGTTTACAAAACCAACAGTCATTTCTTTTATCCAAGAAATCCCTTTTTTGTAGCCTGGGGCTTCCCCCTTTCTGTGGAGACAGTGAGGGCTTTAGCTGCCCTGAAGGCATGTTTTCCCTTTCTGCACTGCCACACCTGCTCCACTCACATTTAGAGTAGGTCTGTTCCTGGCATAGCAATCTGAGAGTTCAGCAGCCTGCTCTGTTGGTTTTGGATCTTGGTCCTCTTGCTAGGTTTTCAACTCTGCTTGGCCAGCCCAAAAGAACTGCTCTACCAACATAACCTCCTCATTTTTTTCACAGAATTTGCTTCTATTCCCTCACACCAACGTTTCAAAAACTGACATTGCTTTGTGATGAGTTCCTAATAGCTTATGTTAGGGCTTCTCCAGGGCTTACAGAACTTAACCCTGTATGCTTCATAAGTTAGTTCATTCTTCTGAAGTAAAGTAGTTTTAAGTTTCTTATAATCTTGGCTATCATGATCGTCCATCTGGCCTACCGCCTCTCTCCCTTTACCAGTAAGTAGCAGTGAGAGCTAGAAGCTTCAGGACCCCCTGGGTATTCTGTCCTGGATACAGGCCTTTTCAAACAAATTCAAAAATGTATCTGTATCCTCCACCTTTTTAAACTCAGCTATTTATTTGTAACTTAATTTATACCTCAGCACTGGAGTTTCAAGTCTATCCCTGCCACTTGCCTCCTCTGGCATTGGTCATTGGAGTCTTTGCCTCTCCAGTTCGAATTCTCTCTGGTGCACTTTTTCCTCTCTCTCAGCCTCTCTATTTCGTGCTGTCTTTCTTGTAACTCCTTCTCGAACTTCCTCTACTCGAATTCCAGTTGTAATTTTCTCAGCTCCAGCTGCAACCTGATCCCTTCCAGCTCCAACTTTGTGGTTGCCTTCCCCTGGCACTGTACCTCTGGGTTCCCTCTGGTCTGACTGTCCTCCTCCCTGGGACTGGACTCTGCAATGTGTATTGTCACCACCATGCCCAAGGTCTGGTCCCTTTTAGTCACCTGCTGTGACTCGAGGGTCGAGCCAACTGCTTGCTCATCGGCTACCATGAGAGACTCCATGAGGTGCTTTTTGGTTCATCCCTTGTACTGGACCCCTCTTTCCTGACATGACTGCCTTAGGTAGTCTGTAGTGTATTCACTATAGTTGGAAGCCATCTTCTTCCCTAAATACTACCATACTAGTTTACACTGGAAAAAAAAAGAAAACAGGTAGGGAATTTTATACTGTGACCAAATTATTTTTTTTGAATCTCTGCCTTGATTGTGTGTGGATTGTTTTCAGTTTATCAGTCTGACACACTGGCCTCAAATCCAACTGTTATGCCTATGCCAGCAATATCTCTCAAATCTCAACACTATGCAACCTGATTTTGTGGATCCTAACACTGCACACCAGAGTGTTTTTTTTAAATTAAACATACTTTATTAAAGTTTTAAAACACCAACAATAAACAATATAAACATCACAAACTAGAAAATTATAACAACAGTACCCACCCCAAAAACAGAACCCCCACCCCACCCTTCCCCCACCACCAATGAAGAACACAATTACAGAGCTGCAATAAATGCAAATCTGCCATGTAATACAATCTCAAGACATTGGGAATAGAAGAAAAAATATATACCACATTAGGGGAGAGTCCTACCTACTGTGCTGACAGTACCCACCAAACTTAGAGTAAAACAATTAAATAGGCCTTACTCCACTGGCCAGCTCTAGGGGAAGCTGAAAGGAAAAACAAATCATGTAACTTATTCCATTTTTTATTATAGCCATTTGGTTTATTATGGAGACTAGCTATCATCTTCTCTAGCCGAAGGTTATGTAGGAGCTCATTAAGCCATTCAGTATATGAAATGTCCACTTGATCCTTCACTGACAAAGAAATCATGGACAAGAAGTGTCTCCACTCCTTGATCCCAACTCCTGAAAATTCCCCAACAATGCAGACTTCAGGGGTAAAATGATCTTCAAGCCCCAAAAGGGGATCTGTCCTCTGCCTTATCCAGTCCTATAAAGGGGCAATATTAGGGCACTTCCATAATATATGGAGCAAAGACCCCTCTGCCTGACCACAATGTGTGCACAACAAAAAGGTCAACTTGCCCATCACAGTCAAATTAGTGGTAGTGAAGTAAATGTTGTGAAAGATCTACAACTGAGTGAGACAGAGTTTGTTATCTGACATGTACTGATAAAGGCCAGGCCAAATACATTCCCATTTAAAGTTATAGTAGGGAATGCAGAAGACCAATAATGGGAATACCCCATACTATCTGGGAAAAGCTTAAGGAACAGGGTAGACATGATTTTAGATACTGCATGGGGCTGCCAGGGCAGGGTTCGAAGTCCATGGAGAAATTCACTTTGATTATTAGGCCTGGGGCTCATACCAAATTTACTAACCAATAAATGGTCAAGTTGGTAAATATGAAAAATATATTTAGGTTGATAAATTTAGCATCACCAAGAAATCTTGGCTGGTACTAATCTGACCATCAGAAAGGAAGTCACATACTCTTTTACCAGTTAACTGAGGGAATCCTTCAGGAGTCAACAACTGCCCCTTAACTTAAAATTAAGGTTATTACACAGCGGCTGGGAGACATCCGTAAGTTTATCATACTTCAGCATCCTACACAACTGAGCATGCACTTTCAGGGAAATAAAAATAACTGAATTATGAAGTTGAGGTGGAATGAGATTGTGGGTAATAAAAAGAAGGCAGTCAGGAGAAAGAAAGGATCCCTCAATTAGGGCCTTTTCAATCTGGAGCCACAATGGTACATAGTGGGCCCTCCTTGTGGTAGGGGGGAGATTGGCCATCTAACATACTTAACAATATGACTAGCCAGATAATAAAGAAAATCATTAGGGAATTTAAGGCCCCCCATATGCTTCAGGGCCCCCAAATGAGCATAAGCTCTCCTCGGAGGTATCTCTCACTAAATGAAATTTGAAAGAAGGTTATGAATCTTCCAAAACCAACTGAGGGGAAGCAATAAATTCCAGAGATTGAGGGGACAAAACAACTAGGGAAGCAAATTCATCTGATAATGCCGATCCTGCCTTGGAGGGATAAAGAAAGAGAAGGCCATCTATCTAAATCTTGACGAAGGATGTTAAGCAGATCATCAAGATTCAACTTTTTCATTAAAGTAACATTCTGGGCAATGAGTATCCACAAGTATTTGAGCTTAGTAGACAAGAGAGGCCCAGATCTGTGATATCCGACTTAAACACCCTCGAATTAAAGGGAATTGCCATTGTCTTATTGAGACTAAACTTGTAATTAGAAAACTTCCCAAAGTCATGAATCAGGGTCAATAAAACAGGGATGGAAATGGTAGGATGAGAGACGTGGAGCAGAATGTCATCTGCATATGCAGAAAGCCTTAGTTCAATGGGGCCTACAGGAATGCCCTGTATAAGGGACAACATCTTGAGTTGAAAAAATAACAGTTGCAAATATAAATTAAAGAACAAAGGGGACAATGGACAACCCTGATGGGTACCTGAGTGCAATGGAAACAACAAGGACAACACTCCATTGCAGTATATTCTCACACTTGGTTGCTAATACAGGACCTGGATCCATTTAATAAAGATGGGAGGAAAACCAAATTTACTAAGAATGGTAAACAGAAAGACTCAATTCACCCTATCAAAGGCCTTCTCTGCATCCAAGAAAACCAAAGCCATGGGATGGTTGACCTCCATGGATGTGCAGAAAATGTGGGACAGCTTCCATAGATGGTCCACCAAGGAGCAGCCTCACACAAAGTCCACCTGCTTTGGACTGAGTAACCTCTCCCAAACTTGTGACATTCTGTTTACCAGAATCTTTGCAACAATGTTAACATCGTAGTTCAAAAGGGAGATAGAATGGTAGCTTGTGACTCTTATCTAAGGGTTGACCTGGTTATGTACAACTACAATAATGGCTTCCAACAGGGAAGGGTCCGATATCGCAGACTCACAAAAATAGGAGTAGAGCTGTTGAAGCAGTGGCGTCAGCCCCTTTACAAAAACTTTACAAAAGTTCAAATGGAAACTGACAGGTCCTGGGGCCTTGTCGAGAGGGAGGGAATTAACCACGTTTAGAATTTCCCAGTGTGTGATGGGCCTACTAAGGAAGGACTGCTGATCTGGAGTTAATTGAGGAAGCACAACATCAGATAAATAAGTCGGTGTTTCAGCTACGGAAGGCGGATTAATGGGAGAACTGTGCAACTGTTGATAATAGGACTTGAACTCCTGAACTATCTCTTTTGGAGAAGTTTTAAGGGAATTGTCCAATAGGGAGGAAATAGATAAGACAATTCAGGATGCTTCTATCTTCTGCAAGCGCAGGGCAAGAAAATGACCTGCCCTATCTCCCTGATCAACATAACATGATTAGGTTTTCAAACGATCATATTCAGCCCGTCCTCTCAGGTCCTCCACATACTTATCATGTAAAACAGCAAGGGCCATGAGAACACTCTCTGGGGCTTCGGGGAAAGATTCTTCTCCTAGTCTGTAATCCTATTTATAAAGAAAAGGAGGGCAGCATATTGCTTGTGCCTCCTCATGGAAGCCAACCTGATAAATTAATTGAGCTACACTTTGGAGAACACACTTCTTTGTTTTCCCTGCATTTTGGAAAACTATAGTAAAGTATGGCCACTTCTGCACTAACAAAAAAGATATCAGAGGTGGATAATGACAGCAGTATGAATATGGTAGTCTCGACTTAGATCACCAATCCAGGTTTGTCTCTCCTTGACTTACTTTTGCAAAAGCCGGTATTGAATTTTGTTTCTAACATCCATAATGATAGCAATCTGGCACAAGTGGTAACAGCAATTGTCAATGAATAGTACACTATTAAAACCACCTTCTATGAATATGAAAAAGTAGCCTTTAAATTGAGACAACTGGTATGGACACAAGTTACAATGGCATGTTATCTTGAGGTTAAACAAGTCCGTAGAGGATTGGGAATCCTAAAATTTCCCTCATTTGGAACTTATAAAATAAGATTTGTTGATCCCTGGATTGATGAAATACATTCACCATCCCTTAGACATATTCAATTAATTGATAATGAGTTAATAGAAGAACAGGAAAAAATCATGGATGTTATTAAGATCAAAGAAGCTGCCTTCTATGCTTTTTCTACAGACCCTGATTTTGAGGGACTTAAACAGAAACTGAGTAAATCCATAGAAACTTGGATAAAAAAAACTCAGAGCTCAGAAAGAGAAAAAGTTTCTAAAGGATGAAAGAGACTATATTAATAATTGGGTGCGTAATTGGAAATGGCAACAAACTAAATTCTGAAGAAAACCAATCTTGTTACACCTGCTCAATCAATTACAGGCAGTGAATGAAATGCAGGTTCCTTGTTTTTTTTTTGGAAGACAGCTTAAAGGAGGGAATGGATCCATCACAAATTTCTGTGCAACCTCAGGTAACCCCACGACACAGCCCCCGGGAAACATTTCAGAATGTAAACAAAAACAAACAAGGCAGGAGAGAAGAAAAAAAAACACAGGAAAGCACCTACATTTCCAGGGATGCGGGTGGCCATGGAACCAGAGGAGACCATCACAGGGACAGTACTATAGGAGGGCAAATGAGGCAGGAGGAATTATTAACAGATGACTGCTATGAGGCTTGTGAGTCTAATGTAATTAGTCTCCTTGAACATCCTGTAACTGAGACTGAATTGTCAGTTGTAAAGAGAGACTTAATTTTGTTCCAACTCATTCATTTAATGCATTTGATACTGATATGGATTTGAACAGGTTTACTCATAATTTGAGTTTAAAATGTTTTCTCCAAGGCCGGCCCATTGGTGCAGAGGCATGGCTGCCATTTGCGATGCTGACAACCCAGGTTCAGAAGGCCTGCCGGGGGGTAGAATGAAGCATCAACTGGACAGCTCTCCTACTCTGGGGGGAGGGGGGTCAAGTGTATAACATACTGCAGACCCCTGGCAGAGGCCAGGAGTACTGCCGCGGTCGGCACCATGACGTACTGGGGACAGGGCGGACGCAGGTCATCATTGCATATACCCGCCCACCGAGGGACTTACAGCAAAAATATGCTGATCCCCATTAATAAGCCAGCTCTGGTGCCATCCCCTCTGGTCACTAAAGTCTGCTTTGGTGATCCCACTCAGAGGAATATGCCTGAGTATGAGTGGGCAGCTGCCGGAACCTGGCGAGTCCATTAGTGGAGCTAGGGGAGCCCGGCAACTAAAAGAATAAAAAAAAAAAAAGAAAAAGAAATGTTTTTCCAACCTGAAATATCTTTATAGAGTAATGAGTCAATTAATAATGAGTCTTTTGATTCTGTTAATAGAAACAGAAAAAGTTCTGGCACACGCTAAGTCATACAAGGAACGCATAGAATTAAATTAAAAGAATAATTTTTTGCATCAAGACAAACAAGTCGTCATGTCTGACATGTTTCAGGCTGGCTTCAATCCTTTATCAAAGGCTAACGACAAACTAACAGACACTCCTCTTAAATATATACAGAACACCAAGTGATACAAATAACAAATTAGGCAGAGCAATATCATTAAAAGGGATAGCAGAATAGCTTAAAAACTATATCATAGATAATACAGTATTGTTATCTATGACATAGTGTTGTTAGTCCTCATTTACTATTACCCATCAGGGCTGCTAATTAACTTTAGTGTTGATCTTTTGGAGCTATTCTGCAATGGAGGTATGCTCAAAACAGTTTAGAGCTAAATCTATATTTAAGCCCCCACAGAATACCATGGTGCAGGTGTTTTACAGGGCCTGTGAAAGGGATTTGGAATTAATAACAGCAACATGAGACAAACCTCGATATTTTAACATGTCCCATGAGGAACAGGCAGCTCTTAAGTCCCTTGAGAGTAATTCATCAATTACAATTAAGCAGGCAGATAAAGGGGGAAGAATACTGTTGTTGTTATGAATACTGTTGATTATATCTTGGAGGTGGAACGGCAACTCTCAGATACTAGATTTTATAAGAAATTGAAAAGCGATCCCACATCCTATTTTAAGACAGAAGTTGATATGTTTCTACAGAATGAATTTGAGTTGGGAAAAATAGAACAGGCAACCTTTTCTTTTCTTATTGTAAAATGCCCAGTATGTCCTGTGTTTTACCTTCTCCCCAAGGTACATAAAATCCTTTGTATGCCCCAGGGCACCCAACAGTTGCGGGGATAAATTCTTTGACAGAACCATTTAGCCAGTTTGTGGATCACCACATTAAATATTTTGTCCCTGGTTTAAGATCACATATTAGGGACCCTAAACATGCTTTAGGTATATTGTCTGAACTCTGTGTCGAGGGGACTGATTTACTGGTCACCCTTGATGTGGCATCTCTTTATACTAATATACCCAACAGTGGCGGTCTCCCATCTTTAAAGTACTATTTCGAGCAAACATTTATTTTCTGATCCCCTATTGATTTGTTGATGCAACTGTCTGGATTCATTTTGGAATATAAAGTTTTTATATTTCAGGGAAACTTTTTCCAGCAAATAAGTGGCACAGCTATGGGGGCATCTTTTGCCCCCAACTATGCAAATTTATACATGGGGAGGTGGGAGGAGCAATATATTTATGATTTTGAGGTTAATCCATTTTTTCAGTATATTTCCATCTATGAACATTTTATTGATGATTTCTTTATTATTTGCAGGGTACAGAACAAGATTTGGATCATTTATTGAATACTTGGGCACAGTGAATTCACGTCTGAGATTCATCTATAAGATGGAAAAGAATCAGATTTTTTTTTTTGGACATTTTGATTTGACAAGTAAGGACAATGAGAATGGCTTGGCTACCACTCTTTTCCGTAAGCCTGTTGATAGAAACACCCCATTATTGGTTAGTTCATGTCATCCATGTCACACTATTAGATTCATACCTAAAAGTCACAATTTATCCATGCAAGAAGAAACTATTGCACAGAAGATAGATGTAATGTATGGGCAGATGAAGCTGAAAGTAAATTCTTTCAAAAAGGTTATAGCCAAAATGATGATTTGATAGCTAGAAATGTGGCAGCCATTTCTACAAGGGAGTTCTTACTACAGGATACAGAAAGAATGCACCATGATGCAGGGTACCGAGTAGAAGCTCCTCTGCATAGCTCCAACCTCCTAACTGCAAATAATCACTATTTTGGTCACTATCTCTCCTTAAAAACCAGAAAGATTACAAATTATCACCTTCTTAATATCATGGGCTCCTGCTTGCTTGTTTCCATTGATTATGGAGGTCTACATGAAGAAGCCTCCGCAGAAGCATACACCACCGGTCACTCCCGAGAAGGCCCTGAAAAAATCAAGGGCCTTGAGTGCTGTGAATAAGCCAGAGCTTCAAATCCTTATCATTGAGCAAGAACCCTTAACTCTGAGTAGATTTTTAGAAGAGTTCAAACCCTTCCGGGAAGAAATTAAAGAAATCTCAGCTGAAATTAAATCCCTTTCTAAAAAAACTGGAGGAAGTCACAATCAAAACTTCAGATAATGCAGCTTGAATCTCCTCTCTTGAGAAGCAAGTGGAAAAACTTGATCCCGGTCTCATAGTTATGCGGCAAAGGATTACTAGTTTGGAAGCTAAGTTGGAAGATTTGGAGGGCCGCAACTGAAGAAACAACATAGTTATCCTGGGCCTTCCAGAGGGAGAGGAAGGCCCGAACATACTTGCATTTGTGCAGAAGCTGATTGAAAAGGTCACTGGCCCCTCTCCCTTCGGGGCTAAGTACATCATTGAAAGGGCGCATAGGTCCTTACGGCCTAAGCCATCTCCAGGAGCTACGCCACGTCCCATTATTTGCCATTTTTTGAATTACCTAGAGCGACAACATTTTCTAGCAAAAGTGAGAGAATTACAAGAAGTGAAATGGGAAAATGCCAGGCTCATAATTGCCCAAGATTTACCGGGATCGGTCAGGGTGAAGCGTACTGCTTTCCACCCCATTGTATCGAAAATTATAGTGGCAGGCCTTCGCTTTAAAATGGGGTATCCAGCTAGATTACAGGTACTAGTGGATGGTACCTGGTCAACATATGAGAATCCGGAAGCTGCTCTCTCGGGACTGAAGGCTACTCTGCCTGATCTGTTTTGGGACACTTGATCTGAGTGGCTGGACTTATCCCATCCCGCTATGGTGGGGAGAAGAATTTCTTTGTGTTGCTGTACCAAAAGAGGATTGAATATCAGGCTGGTTTTGTGGACTCCTGAATGTCATGATGGAAGGGACTGTCCTCAGCGGAATCCTGATCTTTTGCATTTTTCATTTTGGCGCTCAGTGTTTTGGAGCGGCTTCATGTCTCAGGACTTTCTCTTTGGGGGTCTGAGTCTTGTCTGGGAGGAAGCTCCCTTTTTTCTCACAAGGATCACATTCTCCAGTTTCTTTTTCCAGGGACACTTAATTATCTCTCATGATCTAGTTAATATAATGTAAACCCTCAGGCTTGATTTTTTTGATTACTGGGGTGCTAGTCGAGGGAGTGACCTTCTGGTCTCTGCATTTTTGGGATTTTTTCACCAGAGGGTGCTCTTGCTGTATTTTTGGTGGATCAGCCCCCTTTACTTATTCGTGCCTGGAATTTAATTTTCTCGGGTATAGATAACAGTGGGGGCTTGGAAACAGATGGAGATCCTCTACTTGGGAGCATTTAGTTTACTAACTAATTTATGTTTCAAGGGAAGTTTCCAATTTTACTAGTGGCAGCAGTTACAACAATTTATTCTGCTATTACGCTTTACATTGAGTGTTTCTGTTTTTCCTCAGATATTCAGGTTGTCTGGATTGCTCCCAAGTAGAGGTTGCTCTCTTCCTCATTTCTTGTTCTCGCTCTTTATGTTTCTGGATTTCAGGAGTCCAGTGCTTGCTTATCATCACTTACATTACCTTTATCTTAGATTAGATATTGCTGACTACTGTTTGTACTAGAAGTTCCACACGTTAGGACAGGGTTTTGGGGTACATGTGTGGGAGGTTGGAGGGGGAGGAAGGAAAGCGGTGTTGTACTAGTTGTTATACGTGACAGTTGGGGTGAGGGAGGGGATGATATTGTGTTTAGGTTTGTCATATTACTTGTTTGTTGGTTGGGGTTGGAATATTTTGGGGTGGGGAGGTGGGTGGGAGGAAGTTGATGTTGGGTTGGGTGGGACATACAGCAGCAAGCAGGGGTTCGGGTCATTTAAGTCTGACTATTGTAATTCCTAGACTTTATATACAATCTCCTTTTTCCTTTTCTTTTTAGATGGCCAGTAGTATAAATTGTGCTACATGGAATGTGAAGGGGATAAGGGAAAGAGTTAAACAATACCAAGTGTTAAAACATTTAAGCTTATTATCTTCTCAGATTACATTCTTGCAAGAATCTCATTTACTGGAAAGTGAATCTCTGCAACTTAGGAGGCAACAAATTCGGCAGGTGTTTACTGCCTCAGGGTCCACTAACAGCTGTGGGGTTATGATTCTGGTCAATAGAAGTATTCTCTTTATTTCTAAGCAAATTCTCAGGGACCCAGAGGGTAGATATGTCCTAGTTCAGGGGAGTATCTGGTCTATGCCTATTTTACTTGGTAGCATTTAAGGGCCTAACACAGATGATACGGGCTTCTTTATGAAGCTTATCTCCATACTCCTTCCCATGCTTCCCATTGGTATAATTCTGGCCGGGGACTTCAATTTGGTTCTTGATCCTGAGGTGGATAGGTCTGGTAGTGGGTTGAGGGGTTTGTCGCCCGGACAGGGGGCCCTTAGGGACTTTCTGGATTGGTGTGGACTGTGTGATGTGTGGCGTGTACTGCACCCTAAAGACAGGGAGTATACCTTCAATTTGCAGGTACACAGAACCCAGTCTTGCATCGATTATCTTTTTCTCTCTCAGGTCTTCTTGCCGGGGGTCTTAACTGCCTTGATCCAGCCAGGTCCAGTGTCAGATCACTCTCTGGTAACTTCTAAATTGGTTTTCCTTAACATTCCCCATAAAGAAACCCGATGGAAATTAAATGGTCAACTGCTCAAAGACATCAAATACTGTGACCTAATAAAGGAGCAGATTAATTTCTTTTTTTCCACTAATTCCTCTGAGAACACGACACCTGATATTTTGTGGGGTGCCTTCAAAGTGTATATGAGAGGGATTATTATCAGTTTAGCTACAAAAAGGAAAAAGACTCGAGAGGCAGAATTATTAGCTTCATTATCTTTAATTAGGTCTTTGGAAACCAAGTTATCCTCTAATGCCTCGGAAGAGGATATGAGAAGGCTTTCAGTAGCTAAAGATAAATACTTAGATCTGTTGAGGGAAAAAGCAGAACAATCTATTATTTGCACTAAAGCAAACTACACTGATCGGTGGGAAAAAGCGGGTCGACTGCTAGCCTTGAGGTTAAAGCAGCAGGAATCAGCTAGATTTATACCTCCAATTAGGGCCCAGGTGGATGGATCCTTGAAGGTATCTCCTTCTGAGGTTGTGCAGGAGTTTGCCTGCGACTATGAGCACTTATATAGGGACATGGAAAACCCTTCTTTCTTAGAAGAGTTCAAGGCCTACCTGAGGGATTCCTCTCTACCCTCTTTATCTGAATCACAGAGGAATCTCCTATCCTCACCAATAACTTTGGAGGAAATATCAGAGGTCATTGGGACTTTGCCCACAGATAATGTCCCAGGACCAGATGGTTTTTCTGGTTTATTTTATAAAACTTTTCGATCACAATTATTGTTGGTTCTTCACCGGTTGTACTGTCATATTCTTTCTGGTACAAAAATAGATACACATTTGTTTGAAGCTCTGATTGTTCTCCTTCCCAAACCTGATAAAGATCCGGAATTAGTGCAAAGCTACAGACAAATCTCTATTGAACCAAGATGTTAAAATTCTCTCGAAGATACTGGCTGATAGAATTACATGGGTCCTTCCAGACCTGATTAATATGTCTCAGGTAGGGTTTATGAGGGGGTGTTCATCAGCTGACCACCTACACACCCTGTCACATGTTGTCTCAGTGTCCAGGGATGCTGCCTTTCCCGCGGGATTGGTCTCCTTCGATGCTGAGAAGGCATTTGATCGCATCAATTGGAATTTCCTGTTTCAAGCCCTTAAAGTATTTGGTTTCCCAGTCAAGTTTATAGCTTGGATTCGGGCCTTATATCAAACTCCATCTGCCAGAGTCTCCGGCAATGGAGCATTCTCCAAACCCTTTATTTTGTTTTCCGGTACCCAGCAGGGATGCCCTCTTTCCCCCTCTTATTTAATTTATACTTAGAGCTCCTTATCTGAAACATTCTCAATAATCCGGAGATAAGTGGTATCCCGATAGGTAATCAGGTGGTGAAGATTACGGCTAACACTGATGATCTCCTCCTTCAGTTATCTCACCCAAAAACATCTATTCCCATCATGTTAAGGGCAATTGCTAAGTTCAGTGCTCTCTCAAAATACAAGCTGAACATAGATAAATCCTCCATTTTCCCTCTTAATCATAAGGTTTTTAAAAATGATCTGTCTCCTTTTGGTCTCGGTTGGTCTCCTCGTTTTCTCAGATACCTTGGTATTAACTTGACACGTAACCCCTCCTCCTGGTTTAAAGAAAATTTGGAGCCTCTTTCCCCAGTGATAGTTCAAGATCTCAATAGATGGTCTAAGCTCCCTCTCTCTCTCTGGGGTCATATTAATATCCCTAAAATGGATGTTTTTCCCTGCTTATTTTATCCCCTCTCGCTTCTTAACTCCTTCACTTCGTTATCATGGTTCCAGAAAATGCATGGAATTTTCACAAACTTTATCTGGTCTAATAAACAAGCCAGGTTAGCATATCATAAGCTAGCCACTCAGAAAATGGATGGAGGACTGCGGATCCCCCATCTGGTATTTTACTACTGGGCTAGTCACATTGCAAAATATATGCAGTGGTTGAACCCGGGTCCGGAATACTTAAGACCGGTCTGGCTCAAAATTGAGTTAGATTTTATTCAGTCTGAGAACATTGACCCCCAGATGATGTTCTATCTTAAAATAGCGTCCCTTCCTGATGCTATTAGTTGTCCCATTATCCGAACGTCCCTCAGAGTTCACACTCAGCTTTGTTCATTTCTAAGGTATTCCCCAGACTTGGACCTGTCTCAGTCCATTTGGAATTCCCCATCTTTCACAATAAACAAAAAAATGATATCTCATAATTGGTTGCCCCAGATTGGGGATGGGGTAATCTCTACTTTTCTGGATGACGAAGGGGAATGGCTTTCAGTTTCTAACATAATTCACAAGTTTGACATCCCATTAGCTTTCCACTTCAGGGTGGTCCAGTTGAATCATCTCCTCTCTACAGTATTTGGTAATATCCCTCCTTGTCCTCCTGCCTTTCTGTTTGTATCGGATCTCTCCTCCTTATTGGGGTCACCAGGCGCTATTTCCAAGATATATCGTGTCCTATATTATTGGAAATATGGAAGACCTGAAGGCCCCACTAGGTTCTGGGTCTCTCTTTTTCCTCAGTATACTCCTAACTGGTCAGCATTATGGAAGTTCTGCCATAAATATATTTCTCAGGATAGACTCCGCCTTATGCAATACCACATAATGCATAACATGTATTATACTCCTGTGAAGCTGAGGAAATTGGGTCTCATAAGTTTGGGGGCCTGTACCAGAGGATGTCAAGAGGATGACACACTTCTTCACATCTTTTGATCATGCCCCAAGATAAAGTCATTGTGGGTAGCTATACAGAATAACCTAGATCCTATACTGGGTTTGCAGGAGTACTTTACCCCAGACATATGTTTGTTGGGGGATCTATCCTCTATCAAGGTGAGAATCAGGAGATATCATATTTCCATGATTGCACTATCTGTTAAAAAAATTGTGCTTCGGCATTGGAGGGATACAGTAAGCCCAACATATCAGGAATGGGTTAATGAAATTCTGGCTAACCTACGGAAAGAGAAAATGATAGCGAGCCTCCATAATAAGTTGCAGTGGTACAAGAATACTTGGGATCCCCTTCACACTTTAATTATGGCCAGATTAACTAAATGAATCACTATATCCAGTGATTCTTGATTTTAGATACTATATAGTATCTTTCTATTATTGTATTGACCCTGCTGCTGTATGGGGTGGGGGGGAGGGGGATAGGACAGCTCATGTAACATTTGGAGTGCTGGTATAGTATGGTGTAACTCTCTGTCCCCTGTAATAGTAAAATGTACTAATAAAATATGAATTATAAAAAAAAGAAGACTGAGGGTATAGGATATTAGACTCAATTTTGTTATGACATACAGTATTGATGCCAAAAAGATTGAAAATATACTGTTAAAGAATTGGTCCATTTTGCAGACAGAACCCAAGCTAGTGGCATTTGTTGGGTTAAGCCCATGAATAGTTTATAAATGGCCACAGATAAGTTGGTGCATAGTTATCAACCACCATTAACTAATAAAACCCCTTTTACTGTGGAGCAGGAAGTTGTCCCCCCAGTATAGTGCCTCATATTGTGCAAACTGAGACATTATCTGTTAGTACCATCAATATGGGTTTTACATGGCTCCCTGCCTTATCAAAAGGGTGTTTTAAATGTCACCAGTGTAAATATTGTAATAATATTAATACCACTAAACAATTTGTCAGGCCCTCTGATAGTGCTACGACACTTGTTGGGTTATATACTTGGGTACATGTAAATGCAATGTCTTTTATATTGACCATACTATAAGATGCCTTAAAGAATGAGTGGGTGAGCATGTCCGTGTAATATTGCATCAAAATTCAGAGTATGCAACTGCAAATCATATTATGAATGTTTGGAATATGAGTTTGCATGGATGAATGTTCACCGAGATTGGAAAAGTTAAATGAGTCTCAAGGGGTGGAGATTTAAATACTCTTTTGGAATGCAAAGAGAATTACTAGATTTTTAAATTACAAGCAACTAAATCTCCAGGTATGAATGATAAATTTGAATTGATTCCACATTTATAGACCTCCCAATGAGGATATGAGAGAAGAAGAAAAAAAAATATGAAATATAAACTATCATGTATTTTTTTTTGATAGTGCTGTAGATCGAAATTGTAGAATTACATTTGATAATAGAAAAACATCTTTAATAGAAGGATTTTAAAAAATATAAAACAATCCTTGTCCATTTGAGTGGACAGCAAAATACTTTATTATAATTTTTGAATATTCTGATATCTATTGCTACTGCTTTTTTACAAATTTTTGCAATGGTTTAATCAAAGCTGTGATAGTTTGCACCTGTTGTACTCACTATTTAAAGGGGTTTGATTATTTGTATTGCTCTCTATTGACAAAGCACAGCTGTGCATGAGTGAAATATTGAGTTTTTTCTGAGTTGGCAGTTGCTGTGTCCACATGAATAGTGACTGAAGGATTTTATACAATAAAAGCTGAGCATCCTATTCCTTTGGTTTCAGAACACTTCCTTTCATGTGTCAGTGTCGAGTTTTTTTGTTTCTCTGATAAATTCACTCCTCAGGACACACTTCAGAGTGCACCATACTTTGTCAATTTCTGGAGGGGAACCAGTATTATAAGAAATGAGTGATTCACACAGTGATCCCTTTGTCCTTAAGCAACTGAGTGTTCAGCTTCCAGATCATGTCCTTACAAATATTAGGCACCACAGAACACTCCAGTCATGTAGGAGAGTGGTTCGATGACACCATCAGAGCCATCCCCCTGCTCAAGACCCCAGCTAATTAAAAAATAATCCAACCAGGTAAAAGTACTTGTGAATCAATGAGTAAAAGGTGTACTCCCAGGCAATGAGATTGAACATACACCATGGGTCACACAATCTGATCACTTCTACCATTTCATGAACAGAGTGCTGAGTGGGGGTAAGGCCGAGGCTTTGCTGACCAGACCTATCTATAGTAGGTCAGAAGTGAGTGTCAAATTCCAGTCCCCATCTAGTATAATGGGGATATACTAACATACTAAAATGCCAGCAGAATAGGCCTAACGGTCTTTCGCATCTGCTCGTTTGGTCAGCCCCCACCCTGGGAGCTGACCTTGCTGCCCCCCCCTCGCATTCTCTGGCTTCTCCCTTCCCAGTTCCGGATATTCATGCTGCATTGGATTTTGCTTCCAGAACCCTTCCCCTGTACCTGTCCCACCCCCTCTTGAACCCCTCCACGTCTCTGCCTCCACCAGCCCTCTAGGCAGCACATTCCATGGCTCCACCACCCTCTCAGTGAAGTAGCACCTCCTCCTTTCTCCCCTGAATCTTCCCCCCTCCAGCTTCCACCCATGCCCTCTAGTGGCCCCCTCCTTTTTCCTTCAAAGCACCCTGACTGTTCCTCCCCTATTTACCCTCTTCATGTACCTGAAGACCTCTATCATGTCCCCCCGGTCCCTTCTCTCTTCCAATGTGTACATATTTAGCTCTTCGAGCCTCTCCTCATAGGTCCTGTCCCCCAAGCCCCAAATCATTTTGTTGCCCTCCTCTGGACCCTCTCCAGGAGTTTAATGTCCCTCTTTAAGTGTGGCCTCCAAAACTGCACACAGTACTCAAGGTGCGGCCTCAATAAGCAGTTATACAGAGGGAGTATCACCTCCCTCCTTCTGGAGGTGATCCCCCTAGCGATGCATCCCAGCATCCTGTTGGCCTTGGCTGCTGCCCTCCTGCAAGTCTCTGAGTTGTTCATCTTGACATCCACCATGACCCCCAGGTCCTTCTCAGCCATCGAGACTTGTAGCATCCCCCCCCAGGGTGTACACTTGGCCTGGGTTTCTGGCCCCCAGGTGCAGTACCTTACATTTCCCTGCATTGAACCTCAGCTTCCACTTTCTAGACCATATTTCCAGAGCCTCCAGGTCCCCCTGTAGGGCCACCCTCCCCATCTACCACTGCCCCCAGTTTTGAGTCATCCTCAAAGAGACTCATCTCACTCCTGATACCTGTCCTTATGTCAGAGATATAGGCATTGAACAGGAGGGGCCCAAGGACTGATCCCTGTGGGACCCCACTATCGACCCTCCTTGGGGATAAGACTATCCCGCCAACTATGACCCTCTGGGTCCAGTCCTGGAGCCAATTGCCTATCCATCTGATCATCTGGTTCCCCATCCCCATTTCTCCCAGCTTATCCAACAGGCCCATGTGAGGAACAGAGTCAAATGCCTTGCTGAAGTCTAGAATGAGGACGTCCACTGGTCTACCCAGGTCCAAGGCACTCATCTCCCAGTCATAGAACTCCACAAGGTTTGTCTGACATGATTTCTCCGGGATGAATTCATACTGTCTATCGTCCAGGCACCCTGACTTTTCCAGGTCCCCCCTAGCCTCTCCTTGACAATGCCCTCCATCACCTTGCCCACCACCGATGTCAGGCTGACAGGCCTGTAGTTCCCTGCCACCTCTCTTGATCCCCTTGTGGATAGGCACTATATGCGCCACCTTCCAGTCCTGGGGCACCCACCCTGTCCTCAGAGAGATGGTGAAAAGCTCCACCAGGGGTTTCGCCAGCACATCCACAAGTTCCTTCAGCACTCTGGATGTAATTTATCTGGCCCCGGTGCTTTCTCCATCTTAAGGGACCTGAGGGCTTCCCTCACTCTCTCTGCTGTGATTTCCACTTCTGCTACCTCTTCTCCTTGCTAGCCTTCCCCCCCCCCTCCAGTGATGCCTCCCCCTCTCCCTAGACCCGCTGATCGGTAAGGGTCCCCCCTTCCTCAGCATCACTGTCTCCTCCCATGTATGATGCAGCACCCCCATTTTCATTGGTGAAAACTGAGGTGAAGTACTCATTTAGTACCTCAGCCTACTCCCCTGGGTCTTGTGCCCATCTTTCCCCTGTTTTAATCCTGCTAATCTGCCCTTCACCCTTTGTTTTTCCCCAATGTATCTAAAGAACCCCTTGTTCACTCTCCTAATTTCCCTGGCCAGGTTCTGCTCCTTCCTTGCCTTAGCCTCCCTCACCACCCTAGTGGCCCCTCTAGCCATCAGCTCGTACTCCCCTCGATCCCTTTCACTTCTTGAGCACTTGAATTTCCTATAGGCTGCCTTCTTTCACCGAACCACCTCCTGGACCTCTCTGGTCCACCTGCAGGGTTTTCTGGCCCTACCGCATTTTTGTCTTACTCTTGCACAGGTGCTGGTAGCATCCTGCACCCCTATCCTGATGATTTCCCACCTACTATCAGCATCCATATCTGACCCATTCCCATCCAAATGCTCCTTAAGGAGCCTTCCCATTTCCTTAAAACCCACCCCCCTGAAGTCAGTTACCTCCATCTTTATGCAGCCTTCTACCCCTCCTAGGTCGAGGCAGAACCAGACCATGGCATGGTCACTCCCCACCAAAGGGTCCCTTACCTCCAGTATAATGGGGATATGTGAAAATGAAGCTAATAAACTGCCCAGGTTCTGGACAAACTCAGGGGAGTCCTTATTGGGCCAATATATACACCCCAGAAGTAACTCTGAGTGGTCCAAAACTCCATTTAGTAATAGGTAACAACCCTGTGAATACTCTATACACTGTGACACTTGGAAATTAACCCCCCCCCTTTCAATTAGAATAGCCACCCCTCTTTGAGTTGTAGAATTTCCAGCTGCATATACCAGTCCTATAGACTTTCTATAGAACAGAAGCCCTTCCAAAGTGAGCAGGTGAGTCTCCTGAAGCAATGCAATTTGAGAATGCAGTACTTTAAAATGTTAAAAATTTGGTAATGCTTCACCTTAGAGCAGGCACCTTTTATATCCCAGGTGACATATTTCATAGTAGGAAAAGTGGAGTAAGCCTAATTCAAACAAAGTTATCCCCATCAAAAAGGTGGGTTGCCAGAAATACAAAATTAATGTCTCAGTTGAGGTGGTCCTAGAATAGCCCCACAACAAATGACATCACCCCTCCAAAAAGAAATAGACTAAGTACAGATTGCCAATGTCCAGAGGTATGGGACACCAATATATGAAATGACTGGAAAACTTTCTGTACCCTCCAAACCAGGGATTGGGGTTGATGCCACATCCCAGCCCTCCCCAAGACTACCAAACCCAAATAATAGCACATAAAAGATAATAGTGCAATTACAATAAGGGTGGAACATAGGACTCCCCTCCCACCAAACAAATAGCCCAACAACATAATGATAACTACCACTACCCCCAGTCCAAACAATTGAACTCCCATGCCCATTTTGGCATAATGGTTGTAAACGTCACCCATAGCATGCACCCCCTGACAAAATGTTCTAACCAATAATAGTATAAGCCAACCTAAATGGAAAATAAAAAAGTAATCAGCTGACTCATAGTCTGCATGAAAACCCATGTCAGCCCCAACAAAGTGTACACATACCTTCCACAAATATTGTAGTATGAAACATAGAAAAAAATGAGACCATAAAGTAAATAATGCAGGGGGCTTAACCACCCTAATGACTGTGGTGACAGACCACTTGCTTCCAAACTAGAAAGGGAGAAAGAGGAGGGGGAAAAACAGTCAAAACAAAGAGCCAAGTCCACTGCAATCTTTATGCCAACTCTGGAAACCTGGGGAGTTTTAAACCAGTCATCAATATTTAGAAGATAGTCCCTGAACCAAGCCATTATTAAGAAAAGAAAATTTATGAGTCCATGACCCCTGCTTAACTACAAGATCCTCTGCAATGATATGTATGCAAGTCAGCTCATTGCACACATGAATGTCTATGAACTGCACCCCCCTGGAGGAAAAGATAAAACAGAGAAGGAGGAAATGCACTATGGCCAGATGAAGAGTCCTTAGCCAGTCCAAATTGCTGCAGCTCTGATCTGAGAAGAAAGCTCCAGCCCCCAGCCCTCACCAGGATCCAGAAATTTAAAACCAAGCAAGTACTGCCATAAAAGCAAACCAAGGAACATATTAAAAAAGATAAAAATACCTTCAGTGCCTCCAGCGCTAGTATGCATGTCAATGCAGCTCTAACCCAATACTGCTGCCAATGCTCCACAGGGTGAATACCTGTGCTGGAAATTAGCACGAGGTTCACACAGAAGAGGGAAGGGGAGGGTATGATTAAAATGGAAAACCAGGGAAGACCAGCGAGCAGGGAAATGATAAGTGGCAGAGTAACAAGTCCAAAGTCCAAATCCATAGACCAACTCAGACTCACTAATGGCAAAAAAGTTACAAACATAACAACAGACCAGAGCCATCACATACTGCCAGCCACATTGTGTATCACAAGCCACACAGTCATTTAAAAAGATCAGGGAAAAGTTTTTAAGTTTGGTGCTGACTTTTTCCACTGATTCAAAACTGTGCCATTGGCTTTCCTGTAGTACCTGGAGGGTGGAGGGGTATTGGACTCGGTAACTAAAGCCCACAGCAATTAATTTGGAGACTATAGGGTGCAGAGCTGACCTCGTTGATGGGCAAAGTATGGGAGATCCTGTATGACTTTAATTGTCTTCCCCTCCCATTGCAATTATTTAATGTCCCAAAACTTGTCCAGCAGGAACTGCTAGTCTAAAAAATTGAGCAAACAAAAAATCAGGGGCTGTGGAGGAGAGCCTGTTTGGGGGGGGGGTTGGCCAGAGAGATCTATGTACTCTTTCAACTATGTAGCTGGGTCCATTCAGAGAGGGGCCCATGATGCATTCATATAATTTCTGCACAATTAAATAGCTGTGGGACTCGGTAAGGGCGGCCTGGGAGGTAGCGTTGGTAGTATTCCCCACTAGATGCGTCTCAGGTGGCTTAGAGTTTTTGTCCCGCTCCAGGGTGGGCAGCGGGGTGTGTCAGGGAAGTAATTTCTTCATTTCAGAATCCATGATAAAGTCAGAATGGTTCCAGCCACAGCAGTGATGTACAGGAGAGTTCAGGTAACACTGAAAGTGCAGAGATAGTGAAATTATGTGGATAAATTCAGTAGTTTTTGGCAAAAGGTCAGAAGCTATCTGCAGGCACGTCTGCTCAGCCAGCCATCATGTGACCTCTCTGCTGCACACTAAATCTGCCACAAACCCACTCCTGAGGGTATGGTCCACTGAACTCACAGTGCCCACCCTTAAGTGCCGTCTGTGATGGGGGGCAACAGGGATACCCTCCTTGTGCCATTTTAGAATGCTCACCAAGATCACGAGCTGAACATCTGCCATGAGGACCCAAGGCATCACTCCAAACTTTGTATTAGGGCACAATACCAATCTCAAGACTTGTAGCCAAATATGAACCCTTCTTGGTTGTTACACAAATGGGTAAGATCCAGGTGTCACACTATCTTTGGGTAGCAGTGTGCTCCTGATTTCATCTTCTCCAACAGGACATGCAACAACCTAATGCAAAACCCCTACAGAGTCTTTTTTGAGACTTTGGCATTCTCCCTGTCTCTACCCAGATATCCCTTACAGACCCTTGCTCGATTGGTTGCTTATGGAGGCACCCTTAGCAATAATAGTTTGTCACAGATTAATAATAATGGTCCCACAACTGATACACAATGTAGAAATCTTGCTCAGGCAGTTTTATTTAATAAAACAATGTTTTGACTAAAATACTTAAATAATAATCATACAGTTAAAATTAAAAGATATACTAAAAGATGCACTAATTTGGTTTTATATATATATTTATTTTTTATATATAACATAATTATATCTGCAAATAATGACTGGCAGTTGGCTAGCTCACCACACTCACTACTCACCCACACCACATCTATGACTCTGGTACCCTTCCTGACACACTCAATGACTACCACATGGTTTACTTTGTGCAAAAAATCTGCCACCCCAGAGCCCCCCCAAAAAATTTTCCAACTCAGGTCATTCAGGTGAGTTGACCTATCCTCAGTGCATGCTGATCTGCTCTCCACTGACTGGTCCTTCATCTCAGTGGCCAGTAATATCAACCAAGCCTTCGAATACTTCCAATCCAAATTTTTGTTAGTCTGTGATCATCATACCCCACTCCTGAAAACCATGGTCAGAGGTTCTCACCTCCCCTGGATCACAGCTGAACTTCTGGCCTTCCTCTGTGCTAGAGACCTGGCATGGAAGACCTTCTGCCAGTTTGCCTTGGCCTGCCTTCCCCATACTCACCACTGTTCTGTATACTCTGCCCTCTTTCTCCCCCCTTGGAAAAACACCGCCTTACCCACTGTGCCATCTTCATCTCTAAATTCTGTATTGCTTCTCTCCCATCCAATCTCAGCTCCCCTCTATCCCCTATGCCACCCTCCTCCTACTCACTCTGTAACACAGGCTATCATTCATTAGTGCTCCCCTCTCATAAATCCCTTGCTGGTCTAAATGCTTTCACCTTCCACTTCCCTAGCATCTGAAACTTTCTCACCCTACCTTTTCACTCTGCCCCCTCCAAATGCATTATTTCCTCACTGATGCAACTCCACACTGCTCTCTCCCTCAAATTCCCATAGCTTACAGCCTTACCTCACCCCCAGCTCTTCCTGCCACCACACTTGACCTCTCCCCATCTCAACCTCTCTCCTTTCCAACATTCTAGCCGTACCCTCCCTCCTCCCCAATCCTCTATCTCTCCTCACCCCAACTCTTCCCTCACCCCAATACCCTCCACTACAGCCCCACTACTACCACTACCCCTTCCAATCTCCCTCTCATTGCACTCCTGCATCCCCCACTAACTTCTGTCCTCCCTCCCTTCCTCCCCTTTCCTATCCCAACACTGCCAGTTCCCAACACCAGTCCATCTCCTCTCTCTTTTTCCTCCTGTTTCATTTTACTCCATCTCTATCTCCCCTTTTTCTCCCCTTCCCTTTCCCTCACCTCCCACTCCTCTCCCTCACCACTCTACCCCTCTTCCCCATATGGCCCCACCGGATTATTGCCTTTTGCTTCCCCACCATGTTTCCTGAGATACAACCAGGGAGTGTGGCACATTGCACTCCTGATGTTATCAACTGTCAGATTAACTATTAACAAGGTGTCAGTGTGGCTCAGTTGATAGCACATCCGCCTCTGGACCAGAAGGTGATGGTTCTCGGCCCACACCAGGATTGGACTTGCACCTAAAAATCGCTGGCATCCGAGTGCAGTATTGGGGGTGCTGTACTGCTGGGGTATGCCATCCTTCGGATGAGATGTTAAACCGAGGTCCCTTCTGCCCATCCTGGTGTTGTTCAGGTGGGTGTCCAGGTGGAAGTAAAAGAACCCAGGGCACTCTTCACAAAGAGCAAGGAACATTCCTGGTGTCCTGGCCAACATTCCTCTTCCCATAAACCGGTTCACACAATTATCCAGGCTGTGTGTGGGTGATGATGTGTGATATCACCACCACCACACATTCAGTCACTTCACTACCAGTCTAGCATTGATTGTAAAGTACTTTGGGATACTGTGTATGAAAAGCTCTATATAAATGCTGATTCTTCATCTTCTTCTTCTTCTTCTTCTTCTTCTATGAATAAAGTGATATTGTATATTTTGTACATTGCTATGTCTCATTATATTACTGTCTGTCTGCTGTATTTGCACTTATCCCAAACCCTCTCCACCCAGGACACATCTGGAAATATGCTGAATGGCTAAGTGTGTCTTCTTGGAAAATCTTTTAAATAAATATAAACAAATAAATACTACAGCTGCAGAAGGAACTTAAACTTCCAAGAGAGAAAAGTTTGCTCTCCTGTTTCTGTGTTTCCCAGGACTCACCGGCAAGGGCTGCACCCCTTCGCAGAAAAAGCAGCCAGCACTGTTCGGCTTTGTTTATTGCTATGAAAATTTTTCAAAGGACTGCAGTTGCAACTCTTATTTGAACTGCATTACCATCACCCACAAACTGTTTTTTTAACTGCAGATCGGTTCTTAAACATTTTTGTAAGTATATATATTTTTTCCTCATCGGGCTATTTTCTCTTCCAGTGTTTTGTATGAATCTACCTGACCCCTTCATGAAGATGACCAAAGAGACAAAGTGCATCTCAGATACCCCCAGCCCCTCAATGTCTGAGGATTCCATGTGGTCCCTGTGTCTGTCACATTCTGGTTTGGATACTGAGAACAGTCACCCTCAGGAGAAAACCTTCCCCAAAGGGAGTGACACAGACCTGAAGAGGAAGGGTTCTGATGATGACACATTTCCTGTCTGCATCCAGGAGGCCATGACCAGGTGCTGAAGGCTTATGACTGGGTCCTGGTGCTTATGCCCATCTGGGTCAAGGGCTCCACCAAGAACAAGTCCCACATCAAGAGACCTATGAATGCCTTCATTGTATGGGCTTAGGCAGCCAGAAGCAAACTAGCCAATCAGTACCAACATCTGCACAACTCTGAACTAAGTAGAAACCCTGGGCAAACTTTGGAGGTGAGTCTATAAAATTTATAGGGGGTGGGGGACAAATTATGATCATCCAGCAGTTGATAGCTTTTGACTCAAGCAACATCTTTGATCACTTACTGTCCATGTAGTGTAAGCAATCAATGTTATATTGGGGTGTAAATGAGGTGATAGAACAGTTGCTTTTCTTTTCCTTTTTTTGTAAACAAACATGATGCAAGCTACTGTATGTTCATTTTAAAATCCCGATGCCATGCATGTAAAGCAATCAAAGTAAGCAAAGCTTTTTTGGGGCGGTCACAGAAAACATAGTATGAAAATTGGTATTTTTGCAAGCAAGCAAGCAGAATCAACTGTCTTTTATCATAAAATCACAATGCCACAGATGCAAACCAATCCACATTTGCTGTGTGTGTGTGTGTGTGTGTGTGTGTGTGTGTGTGTGTGTGTGTGTATGTGTGTGTCTCATATATTTGTCATAAAGTTTTCCTGTGCAGCTTTTTTACTTAGATGTAATAACAAAACTCTAATTGCAATAAAAAAGAAATTAACATAATTTGTAGTGGTTAAGGTGGTATATTTGACTGAAGTGTCTGGTACCACTTTGCTGTTAAGAGGTCATGCCCCAACTGTATATATTGTAAGAAAATTACACTTAATTGTGCCTGAGTAACAAAATCCAATGTGCTGTATATATTTTAACCAAGAAAATGACACTTAATTATTCTTGAGTGACAAAATCCAAAATGCTTTGCCTAAATCAAGGAGCAATTATATAGTCATTCTCAAAACAAGTGTGTATTTAACATGGTTCATAATGGCCTTCCAGTCTGGAGATTCTGGCTTGTGTTTAGATCCATTCAGTAGCTAGTCATACTAACATATGCTGGAAAATGTGTAGTATGGTTCCTATTTCTGGTAGTACTATATTATTCTGTTTCAACTCAAGGTTTGGAGCACGACTTCTTAACAGCAATGTGATGCCAGACATGTCTGTCAAATATAACACCTTAACCACTACCAATTATGTTAATTTCTGTTTTATTGTAGTTTTGTTAATACATCTAAGTAAAAAAGCTGCATAGAGAAACTTTATGGAAAATGTATAAGAAATCTACAAGTGGTGAGGAGTATTTACAATTTATACAATTGTGTCGTGGTGAGACTTTTAATTGAAAAATATTTTTTTTGTATTATTTAAGCAGTTTTCTTTATACATTTGCCCATTTACCATAATTTTTATAATTATGAGACTAGTAACATAATTTCTTAATTTTAAAATGAAAACAAAATATGCAAAATTAAAAATGTAAACAACAATAAAAGATTATTAGGTCTGCAGGGGCAGAGCCCTGTAGACCTCTTGCTATGAGAAAAAGGACTCCACATTCCTTGCAACTGAACAACATGTTGGACTTGCATTACAGTCGTCTCTGCATCTGTGAAGCAGTACGCCCTTGTTGTCCCTATTAATACAGCACTGCACTACTTGACAGTGCCAGCAGAACACAGCACACTCCACCTGTCTAAGATGGCCACTGCAGTCAACTGCTCATGCACTAGCAATCTTGCATGCACAGTAGCATGCAGTGGCAATCTTGGTCATGGATGAGTGGGATGTGTTCCATCATGACTGCTTATTTTTTATTATAAAAGTCCCCCTCCAGCCAACCCTCCCCCTCAGCACCCACCACCTCACTCCCCCCAGAAACATAGCAATGACACTTGGTGCCCAATCCCCCAGTGTTGTTATTATGTTCTCCCCTGATGCAGGTCTGTTTTTTAAATAAAGATTTTTCTCCTCCCACCCAGCCCTCCCTCTCAACACCCACCTCCCAACACCCCACCAGAAACATAACTGTGACACTGGGGTGCCCAATCCCAGTATCATGATCAGGGCTCTTCAGTCCAGATTTTGTTTTCACCTGTAAAAAGAAAACTGTCCATCAATGTTTTTGTGGCTGTTCCTTACCCCCCATCTGACCCTCCACTCAGCACCCACCACCCCACACCCCCAAGCCTTTTCTTACCTATCAGGGATCCAATGCCGTAATCCTTTCTGGACCACAGACACATCTTCACTCTTCAAAGCCAGCCCATAAACTGAAGAAATAGGTATGTGATTAAATGTATTTTGACAAGGTTTTGAACCTAGTGCCATAACTTGGGCATTTTTACATATTTTTGCACACATTTTCAACATGCCTTCTTTGGGGCCTCACCTCATGAACAATGATGCTGTCATTAGCCAGATCTGACCTGAAAGGTGATTTTACACTCCCTGCATGAAATCACCTTTCATTCAGGAACTGGGCATTTTTTCTTCCCTTGTTCATGAGGTGGGGTCATAAGAGGGCTAGGTTGAAAATTTGGTGTATATTGAAAACCAAAAATGTTGTGAGCCTACATTGAATTTTGTGAAAGCATGCTCGTTAGTTTGGTACGTTTCAATATTTTTACTCCAAACTTACAATATAGCAATTTCTTTACAACACCTCATGAATATGACAGCTGTCATTTTTCAACTCCTACCCAAAATGTGTTTTGTGTCCCGAAAGTTGATTTTACAGTCCCTGCACAACATCACCTTTAAGCCAGAATTTGAGCATTCTGTCTGCCCATCTTCATGAAGCATGATCATAACAAGGCTATGTTGGAGTTTGGTGTACAGATAGTCAATACAATACATTTATGAGCATGCATTACATTTTGCAAATACAGGCTTGTAACTTTGGTAATTTACAATCTGGTTAGCCCAAATTCCCCTGTTGCAGCCCTATCAGCTCTGGCCAGAGTTTGCTGCTTTAGTGATTGCTTCCTTGGCCACTGCAATTCAGGGTAACCCAGATATATAAAGTGCTTCATGTTACCCACAAGGCCCCCAAAATGTCACTGTATGCAGTTGATACCTTTCTGTTTATCAATGACCCTGTCCATTCCATGCTTTCACTATTAGACATGTTAGAGGAATACATTAAGGTTTTGGGGCTTAAGATAAATGACAAGTCAGAGGTCTATTAATTGAGCTGGATAATGTTGGCATGGATAAGGAGAGATACACCATTTAGGTAACTACCAAAGCATTAAAATCTTTGGGTATCTATACTAAAAGGGACTCACCTAGCCTCTTTGCAACAAACTATGAACCCCTGCAATGGAAACTCTATATGGACAATCATAAATAGTCCTTCTTGCATTATCAGTAGGTGGCTGAATACAAACAGTTTGAATGATTATCCTACCTATGTTAATGTACTGCTTTCATGTGCTCCCAAATGCAATCCTCCTAACAGTTTAGAAGCAACTGAACAATGCTAGACACAAATTTGTATGATGCTCCACACACACAAAAGTCTGGCTTTCACTCCTTAGACAACACAAAGATAAAGGGGGCCAAGGACTGCCCAACTTTAAGTGCTATTATTGGGCTGCACAAGCTACTCCTGTCATGCTGTGTCTATTACAGCAGAAATAGAAGGTGGATTGAGCTGGGGGACCTAAGCCTCCTAAAGGGGTGGCTATCTGCAATACCTTTTTATCCCTTTACACACAACACCCTTAAACACATGTTAAACCCATGGGTTACACATTCACTCAATATGTATGGCATAATAATGCAACATTTAGGGTAGTCCAACACCATAGCTCCCCTGTTGGATATCACTAATGCTCCAGAATGCCTGCTCAGTCAAGCAGATTAAGGGTTCTACATGCAGCATACCAGAAGAATTACCTCATGCTGATAGGTTATGAACATAGCTATGACCTTCATCAAGATCATTTAGCAACTCCAAGTGGAACATGGGCTACATAGTGTGGCGTTCTTAGGATATATCCAGTTATCATGGTAATCATGCAACCCCAGATCAAAACATCCATCCTGAGACCACTATCCCCATTAAAAGAGTGTGTGGACTCTATAAAGACTATTGGGATGTTGTTGAAAATGAGAACTGGATTAACTGCATTCTGTCAGAATGTAGAGCCATTGTACTCACATATTGTCAGAGATGCTTGGCAGAGGGAAGTTGGTGTACTTTTGCAGGAAAAACATGGTAAAGGGCAATCAGGGTGGGAACCAAAATCTCCATGTCCCTAGGGTTCAGGAAATTTAAGTGGCAAGTCTTAATGCAAATTTTCCTCACTTTGTCATCCACCAAACACTATTACACTAACAAGTCAGACAGGTGTTGGAGGGGCTTCAGTCAGGAGGGAAACCCATACCACAATTTTGGGCATGTTCACAGCTGGAAATATTCTGGACAGATGTGCATGCCTTTCTGCACTGAACCCTCCCTTCCACGGTACCAAATATGTTTCAGGCACTGATACTAGAGGTATACATGCATAACAAATTGCTAAGAAAGGAAGTCTACCTTTATAGCATAGTCACAGTCATAGCCCTTAAGACAATCACCAGAAAATGGATGAACCCTTTGCTACCCACTCCAGGCATGGTGATAACTAGACCCAAAACATAAGACAAAAGGATCTACTTGCAGTTACACTTAATTTACAGGAGGAAGTGAGGCAAAGATGAATGTATCTAGATGAAATTCTGCAGGACATGGACAAATTTTAATATTATGAACTACCAAATAATCATTAGTCAGATGATCACTACACTATGGTGAACATATGTATTACAGTAATGATATACTTTTTGTACTATAATGACTTGCACTTCCAGCACATATGTTTTCTGTTACTTTATGTTTAGTTTCTATATGTTTATAAACTCAGTAAACATACAGTGAAAAAATAAATACAAATTAAAAAAAAACAGCAAATAATTAAATGAAGTTATACCCTTCATCATTCATCAACCAAGCAGCTGAGTAGTGTAGCAAGCTTTAGGAAATGGAGCAACAGTGAGGCCAAGAAGATGGTGGCATGGGATCATCCAGTCACGTCAAAGAAAAATCAAAGCTGAGTGGGCTTGTTCACAGACCCTCCACCTCAGTGGGAACTACAAGTGTAAAGTAAGATGACAGTAGTGGTTGAACAGTCCATAAAATACCACACATTGTAAGAATCACTCACAGTGAAACTGCAAGAGTTACAACGCAAGCAATCATTGTAGAAAAAAGGAATTAGAAAGGAGTGTGTCAGGTAGTGACACAGGTAGAGGAGGTGGAGCAAAAGTGATTTGACGGAGCATGGGGACAGGAGGAGGAGATAGAACAGGTGGGGGGTTGACTTGGGTAGGTGCATTTAAGAGATCAAAAAGACCAAAAGTGGTGACAAAACAAACAAACAAAAAAAAAAACCAGAAAGGCCACAAAACAACAAGGAGAAACACAACAAGAAGCCTCTGAAATGACAGCAGATAAAGAAGGCACTGGTAAAACTGGTTGCCCCGGACACATGGTAGTAGAAGTAGAACCATTTCCTGACCCTGAAGAACTGGTGAATGAAGAGGAGGAGGAGGGTGATGTTGTGGAGCAACCCACAATAGCCTGCCCATTAGGCAACAGCCAGGAGTGGTATGTGGAAACACCAAACCAGTGATGTCAGTGGTGTGGGATGTCTTTAGAGTGGGCAAAGAATCATGGACACATTCAGTGTCTCTTGTGTAAAGACAGGTTGAGCAGTGGTAAGGGAGGAACAAGGCTGGGAACATCTACCATGAACAGGCATATGCTGAAGTCCCACAGATCTCAGTATGAGAAAGCATGTCAATGCACAGAATCAGCAGCAGCACCACCAGGCAGTGAAGCTCCTGCTGCTGCTAATGGTAATTATGATGGCCAGGGTGAGAACATTAGGAGACCAGGTATAGAGGAAGATGAAGAAAGTCTTTTACATTTTAGCTGATGCACAACTCTAATATCTTCCATTAATCAGTTATTTATTTAATTGACTCCCACACCTCCAAGGGGTTGCAAATCCACAGCCACTTTCACTCTCGAGGGTGGCAAAAATAGGAACCAACTGTCACATCCAGAAGAAAAAAAAAACTCAGCTCTCACTGATTCTGTCCCTGGAAATGGGCCAGAAATATAAAACCAACAGATTTTTATAAATAGGGCAAGAACTAATAGGCATTTTAATTTTTACAATTTACGGACTCCATATTATGGAACAATCTGCCAAAAAAAGTAATGGAAACAACCTCATTTGACTCGTTTAAAAATGAATTAGATAAATTCCTGTCCTTAAAATAAAAATAAAAAACAAAATAAAACAATATATTAACAGACAAGCCCACTAGGAGTGGGAGACAATTAAATGGGCCCAGGCCTACTTTGTCTATACAAACCAAGTAACCAAGTAACCAAGACCAGAGACAATAAAGTTAACAAAACAATGTGGCGATGCTATGTACTAACTTGGTGGCATTCTCCTTTGTAAGCAATGCAGGTTTTCTATTGCTAATGCAAGTATTGCCAAGGTATCAAGTGCCCAGCTGTACCTGTTTTCCACAGTGGTTCTTCCTGATTTAAGACTGTTTCACATGCCCTGAAAAGATTTGTTCCAGCCATTCATATCACCACTGACATGTGGACCACTGGTTAGACTACTGGTTACATAGCAGTGACTCTCCATTGGGTCAGTTTCCTCTCTTTTGTCCCCCTCTCTTCCTTTTTCTCCTCCTCTGGGTTAAGTGCCAGCAATAGCAGTAGCTGTAAGTCACTGTGGCTCCCCCAAAACTCTTCAGGAAGGCAACTTTATGTACTGCTATTGCTAGCATTGACAATAGCCATCATGCAGAAAAAGTGTTACACTTCCTTCAGTGAAGTTTGAGGAGCATCTGACACCACCCTCATTAACACCAGGTTTTATGGTATCAGATGATGCAAAGAACATTGCAAAGGCAGGGGATTATATCCATGTTCCATATTTTGTTCAATGCATAAATCTGGAAGTTCAGGGATTCCTAAATGAGGAAGGCACCACTGTGCAGTCAAGTGCCGATCTGTCCAAAAAAAGTCTGTGGAGATTTTAGCCATTCTGTAAAGGAACTGAAACTGTTACAAAACATTCAGCAGCGGAACAACCTTCCCCATCACCTCCTGAAACAAGATGTGGCAACAAGATGGAATTCTACTTATTGCACAATGGAATGGCTGCTAGAGCAACAGAAGGTTATCCACCAGTATGCCATTGAGCAAGGTACTGACAATGGAGAAGTAAACAACAGCCCAAATCAGTGGCAGCTGATTTACACCCTCTGTACTGTGCTGAAGCCTTCTGAGTTGGCCACAAGAGTAGTAAGTGCTGATGCACCTGGTTTAAGCTGGGTATTCCCACTCATTTCCTTCATTACCCTGCAACTTCTCCATATAAAAACTCCATATGAGGAAAAGGAGGATAGCACTGCTTTAAGTCTAGTAGACCACATTTCTGGAATGACACACATTTCAAAAATGCATGCAGATGACCACTACGTCATGGTCACTCTCATGGACCTTCAATTCAATGGCACATTTGAGACATTTGTTGATTGATGCAAAAGAATGTGGTAAAGATTATCAGTCCTACAAAGACTGGCTTATCCATCTGTTCTCTGTAGGTATGGCACTAAACAGGAACAGAACACAAACAGAGCAAAAGAACAACAATCACCACCATTTCTTGCAATTACATTGACAGGACAAGTGGACGAGAGGGAAGAAGGAGGATCCCCAGTCTACTACTTCTACTGTGGCTGCTGCATCCACCAGAAAGACAGGGAGTGATTACAAACCACAATGGGAACAACTGTTGGACTATGGCTTGATGAAAAAACACTGCAAGTCACTTTCAGGCACAGTGGTGCATGAGAAGCCAGCAAAGAAATGGTGCAGGATTATCTGGATGAGAGTGTGCAACTAGCAGAAGAAGATGAACCTCTATTTTACTGGTACCAAAACATGACCATTTGGTCCTCTTTGATATAGGTAGCTGATGAACACCTCAGCTGCCCACCAGCAAATATATACTAAGAGAAAATTTTCAGTGCTACAGCAATATTGTCACCAAGACGAGAATGTGCATTTTGACCGGAAATGTAGACATGCTCACTTTTTTAAAAATTAACCTGCCTCTTTTCCCAAAGCCTTTTTTGCCACAGTTTATGGATAATAAATCTCCTACACTTCTAGCCAGGCAAATGACAGAGGAGGAGGTTGAGGTGGATGGGTAGAGCTTCTGTATCCATTACTTGTTTTGGAACAAGTAGTCTATGCACACACTCTGGGATGCTGCACTGTTGTCTTTACTCAGTCTTCTTTAACATAATGCTTTCTGAATTTTTGGCAGGCCTACACGGGCAGAATAAATAATTTTTCAGGCAACGTCACCCATGAACCAGTGTGTGCAACACTTATTCATGGCATAATGAGAAGCCTTGTCTATGTTTGACATGGTCCCAGTGAGCACACAATTTTTTGGAAACAGTAGCCCACACTGTGGAATGCTGCACTACTGTCTACACTCAGTCTTCTTCAGATTAATGTTTTGTGAATTTTTAGCAGGTCTACACAGTCTGAATAAATACATTTTGGGACAATATTACCCATGAAACCAGTGTGTACAACACTTATCCAAGAAATAATGAAAGTCCTTGTCCATGAGTAGCACTGTTCCAAATTGCACACAATTTTTTGAACCAGTAGCTTATGCTGTGGGATTCTGTACATATATTTTGTGGGTATACATAGGCCTTACAATTACAACTATTTAATTTAAGAATTGTTATTCACTTATTCATGTTTACTACTAGGATTGTCCAGGTTTGGCACTGACTGAAAAGACAGAATTTTTTGAACCACTACCTCTCAGTGTGACCCACTGCAGCATCCTGCTGTTTTGGGTGCTTCAATAGCAGAGTGCATTATGTTAATTCATTTTTTTGCTACCCCCAGCTCCAGGCTGGCCTTTCTTTGGTCCTTCTTATGCCCCTTGCTGCCTCACTGCTCCGATGCAGCCACCCATCACCCCATATTGCAGCCCCCCAAGTAACATAGACATAACCCTTCACAAGGTGGGTCCCTCTCCTCTGAGGGGGAAGGCACCGGTGGGGTAACCAGTGCAATTCTTGGCCTGGATGCTGCTGAGGTGGTCCATGGATTGCTTGGGGTCTCACTGCAGCAGGAGCTGTTGACCATTATCAGGTTGGCTATATGGATCGTTTCCAATTTGCTCCCCAGGGTGAGGCATGCCACACACATCAAGGTGTACACCAACCTTCACCATGCCCCATTAGTTACTGGGACCCAGCACATTGTCATACCCCCAGTTTCCACCAGGGGTCAGCAAGTGCTGGATTGCTTCCCTACCCTCCCCCCAAGAGAAGGTGATCAGCCATCAAATGCTCATGCCCTCTCTCCCGGATGGCCCTCCAGCACCCGGGTCCATTCCCGAACCCAGGTCACCGGTGTCACAAGCGGAAATCCAACTGCTGTGCCATTTTATCCAATTCCAATTCCTTTTAATGGTCAAACCAGTGCAAACTTGTCCACTGTTATGAGAACTTTGGAGAATGTTAAGCAGTTCAAGGGTCAAAGTTTGCATGGTGAAACTTTGGGAGATTTGCACAGCCCTTGATAAAAGCAAAATTATTTTAAAGTGATTTTCCAGTTTCCTGTAAATTAAACACAGTTGTGATCAGTAAGGATTAAATCCTGCAGCATTCCCAAAAGTCTGAATTTCAGAATATTCTCTTCATTATCACTAAAAATGTATGTGAATGGGGCTGGCCCATTGGTGCAGCAGTAGATATTCTGCCTGCAATGTTCAGAAATGGGCCTAGGCTGTTGGAGGACTGGCCAGCAGGAGGAGGATGGAATGTCCAAGGGACTGCTCTCCTCCTCTCGGGGGTGGGTTGGGACATATTCTGGTGAATGACTGGCCCCTCACAGAGGCAAGGGGTCTAGCAGCACAGGAGTTTGACAGTCCGGGGAGGTGGACCAGATGTTGGCAGGCATGCTGAGACATCACTGCACAATGTGCCTTCTGGGAAAGAAAAATGGAAAATGACCACAACTTTGCAAGATGCAACCTTCCACTCCATAGCAGGTCATACACCTGGATTGCCTCTCCCCAACCAGGCTCTAACTCTGCTCAAGAGTGACATAGGTCCACCTCCAGGTGGCCCTTCCTCTGGGAGTTCATTCATGGGGTACTGTGGGAGCAGGTATGCTCTGGAGTGAATGATGGTGGAGTGGATGGTAGGTACAGGGTGAAGTGGGGCCATTCAACATTGGGAAAAAAAGGTATGTGAAGACAAACTCGTTTCCAGTTTAGTTCATCTTATTCTGCTGTTTTATGCTGTTATGAGATGATAATTGCCTGCTTGTGACATCAGAATAATTTCCATACCAACAAAGCATTTTGCCATAAAACCAATGGATTCTGATTTCACAATAGGAATAAGCAGTGAAAACTGATGAAGTATAAGAGAGAAATATTTTAGTTTAAATACACATGTCTTCACCAACAAAACAAGCCATCCAAGGTTAATCAGATGTGAGCAAACACAGTGACAAAAAGGAAAAAACACAAACACCACATATGGTTTACTGACCAAGTCAAAACTGCCATTAGGACCAAGAAAGAGGCTTTCCTCAACTTTAAAAGGAGACAGGGTAACAGCGAATGGGAAGATTATGTTCAGAAGAATAAGGAGTCAAAGACGCAGTGAAGCAAGCAAAGGCAGCAGCTGAACTTCAGATAAAAAGAGTAAAGGAGAGAATAACTAATTCTTCAGGTACCTACAGGAGAAGAGGAAGAAGGGGAGGAGTAGTTAGACTTAAAGAAGAGGATATGATTGTGGAAGAAGACAGACAGAAGGCCACTGTTCTGAACAAATATTTCTGTTTGGGGTTCACCATTGAACACAGTGGCCCAATGCCTGACGGCAGCATAACAGCACACTGTAGTGGTATCCCACAAAAGGAAACGGGGTGCCAATAGACATTTCTGGGTCCAGAACACACCTTTAGGACTGGGCCCCCCCTCACCCTCCTATATCCTCTTACATGCCACCCTATGGGCCCCCAAGCCACTGGGCCCGGGACAGTTGTCCAGCTGCACCCCGTCAGCACCCCTGAATGGAAATGCCAATAATTACCACAGAGAGAGTTATGGAGGTGTTTGACAATATACAATCAGACAAATCTCCTGGACTGGATGGAATACATCCAAGGACAATAAAAGAGTTGGCGGACCCCTTTGCACTTTTGTTTAACCTTTGACTTCAGTTGGGAGTCATGCCAAGCAATTGGAAAAGAGCTGACATGTTGCCACAACACAAGGGTGAAAGTAGGGAGGAAGCCGGTAACTACAAACCAGTTAGCCTCACATTTGTGTTAGGGAAACAAATGGAAGCCCTGCTTAAGCAAGATGTAGTGGATTATTGGATTAAGAATGGCCTTCAGGATAACAAGCAGCATGGAATCATAACAAGTGGAATGGGGTAATAATGTTTCAAAACATTATGCCACATGCAAAAATCGCTCTGCCAATACAGCACCTTTTCTTACATGTGGCATAAATCCTTTTTTTGGCAACCCCTGTTACAGGGGACTGGGCCCCCAAATCCCCCCAATAAGGTTTCTCAACTTCAGGGGGGTTAACACTGAAATTGCACAAAAGTGTGAAAGTAAAAAATTATCTTGCATCTGGGACTGGGAATCAAACCTGGTCCCAGACGCAGTGCTTGGGTTCCATGCTGCCAGTGGCTTACTCCATTGAGCCATGGCAGCTGCTCAGTGGAACCCCATCCCAGCAGAGGTCTTATACTCCACCTGGGATAATGAGAGGGTGCAATATTGCACACAGCAGTATCTGTGGTATTGCACCTTTCACTCTTCTCTACAGCGCTATTTCAGGTTAGCGCTAATGTCATACACTATTAAGCATATGACATATTGACCCTGTAGGATAGTGAGCAGGTAACGGCAAATGAACTTGATTACATTTTTCAATTTGGTTACTAGAGGAATTGGATAGGGGCCATCCAGTAGACTTCCTCTATTTTGACTTCAACAAGGCCTTTAATTCAGTCCCACATAACCACCTGCTAAAGAAGGTAGAGGATTGTGTGTAGCACACTGCAATTTCAGATGGGTAGGTAACTGGTTTCAGGGCAGAAACAGAGAATAGTTGTTAATGGAGAAAGGTCAGATGAGGGAGGGTGATGAGTGGAGTCCCTGAGGGCTCTGTGTTGGGTCCAGTCATGTTTAACATGTTCATCAGTGACATAGGAGTGCGGTATCCAGGGCAAAATTGCACTATTCATTGATTACACTAAGCTGGTGGTAGGGTGAACAGCAAGAAAGCAATAGGGAATCTACAAAAAGATCTGAAAAGGATGAAAAAATGGTCTAGTGTCTGGCAGCTGAAATTCAATGCCAAACAGTGTAAATTGATGCATATAGTAGGAAAAAAGAACCTGAGAACAGCCTATTGACTTAACAGAGTCAAGCTCAGTGCCTCGCAGGAGGAAAGGGATCTAGAACTTATCATATGTGACATCATAAAACAGGCTAGCCAATGCAACACTGGGTACAGCAAAGCCAACAAAATTCTGGAGTGTATATGGAGATGATTAGACAGCAGGCACCAGGATGTGATACTAACACTGTACAGCTCCCTGGTGAGGCCTCACCTAGAATACTGGGTCCAGTTTTGGAGCCTGCATCTTAAGAAAGAGAGGAACAACCTGGAGACCATTCAACAAAGAGTGGCCAAAATGATACACGGGCTTCAGTTGTATGAAGGGTGTCTTGAGGCGTTAAACATGTACTCACTGGAGACAAGGAGGGAAGAGTGGACATGATAGAAACCTTCAAGTTTCTGAGGGGAATTAATACAGTGCCCTACTCTAAACTGTTCAACAGGGTTTTCCAGCTCAAATATGAGGGGACATGAATGGAAGCTGAGGGTTGGGAAATTCAAGAAGGAACTTAGGAAACATTATTATTCAGAAAGGATAGTGGGGCATGGAACAGGCTGCCTGTGGATGTGGTGGAAGCTAAGACTGTGACAGCTTTCAAATGGGTTGGGATAAGGAGTATACTCAAATTAAGTCTATGGGTACTTATATGAGCTAGGTCCTAAGATCTCTAAAGGTCTCAGGAAATCATGGGCAGACTTGATGGACCATTGGTCTCCTTCTGCCATCAACTTTTCTATGTTCTATGTTTCAATGTTTCAAAGACTTCATACACCAAGCAATTGGTTCAGGTAATTTCATAGCGCCCATGTTCATGAATCTCACTAAAACCTTTGACCTGGTTGACCATGAATTATTGATACAGGCCCTTTCTCACCTACTGGTGCAAAAATTATCTGACTGACGGTGTCCGCAGGACCATGATTCATAACATTCTCTCAGATTTGCTGTGGAGTTCCTAAGTGTCCTATTCTTGGTCCTCTATTACTTATCATGTTTTTGAACACACTACCCCGTACCTGCCTATCAACAGAAACCATCCGATATACCAATGTTGCTGTCATCTTCAGGACTGGCAAGGGCATGGTTTTCCTGAACAATGCCATTCAACAAGACTTTGACCTATACCAGGACTGGTATGTAAAGCATAAGTTAGCTCTTAACAAAAAAATACTAAATCTATGGTTTTCTCCAGGGACAAAATACACATCAGTGCCCCCATCCAGCCATTTAACTTGGATAGTACTGAGGTGGAGCACATCACTCATTTTAAATACCTGGGTCTGTACCAGGTCTGATCCTTCACCTTTGACTCCCAGTCAACCACTTAGTAAAATCTGTTCTCATGAGATTAGGTACTCTCTACCAAATAAAAAGGTTCTTAGTAAAAGAAACTAAGAGATTGCTTGTCCATAGCCCCCTGCTCACATTAATTGACTATGGTTCTCTAGTATTTGCGGCTGCGCATGCAAGGATCCTCTTCAAGAAGAACACTGTCTACAACAGTGGATGCCACTTTCTCTCTGGTCTGCTGTTTTCTCCAACCACTGCCATCAGTATGGCATTGCTTCCTTCTCTTCCATGGAGGATTGCTGGGCCTATAGGTCAGCTGGGTTACACTTTAAGTGTCACTTAACTACACTGTAGTCACAATGTAACTAACTGTAACTGCATTGCAATTGCAATGTAGTTGCAACCAATATGTAACTACAGTGTAACTACCCTGTTGCATTCAATTAATTGCTAGTTACATTGAAATAAACACTTCGATTAAAGTGTAACTGTCAACTGTATTCCTCCACAAGGTGGTACTCGGGGGGAAAGCCCTATCATGCATGTCTGAGATTTTTCAATGCTTGTTCAACTTGCAAGGGACCAATTCCCAGTTGAGACATACCTTCATGCTTTCATTTAGAAAAACTACATCCAACAGAGTATGCTGACCTACAGTGTCATTGACCCTTATAGCCACTTACCCATCACCCCACTGACGTTAGAAACATCCCTTCTTCAACTCCAGGCTCTGTCAACATGTGTCTAACAGTTTGCACTGCAACTGTATCTCTACATCCTAAACAGTACCTAATCCACTCATTAATTTCAGTATTGTACCCTGTATTTATTGTGATGTTGTATGTTCTATACCCTGTACCTTTCTGTACAACTGGTCACTTTTGAAAAGGGCTATGTAGCTCAAATTGCTTTCCAGTATAAAAAAAAATGAAACAAAATTAAACCTCTCATTAGCTGTATTTTCTACCATATTTACTTACATAAACTTTTTCTTGTAATCGTCTTGCTGCTAAATTAATGTTTTCAGTGCAGTTTCCTTAACAAAAAAAACAAACTTGTAGTTTTCATCCATCAATTGAAATGCACTGGCCTGGCTAGTGGTAATCACCAACAGACCATTGTGTAAACTTTAATTTATGTGCCACTTGATTATATTTATTTATTTTTTTAAGAGTTTTACCAGGAAGACACACTGAGCAGAGTACTGCTCAATTCCAGGTGCAACCTGGGGAGAGGGGAAGGGAAGCACAGTAACATACAGGTACAGTAATCAGACAGGTCCAAAATACAGTCAACTAACAAATATACTAAAACTTACTATATGAATTACAAACATGCTGTGATTTTTGCAGACATTGGGAGACCAGTTGAAGTCCTAACACACTGGGCCATCCTGGGCACAGGGGCAGGTGAAAGAAAGATGAGTATGGAGGAGGAGGAGGGAGGAGAGGAGTGGACTGGTGGTGGTGTGCTAAATAATCGCAGGGAGGGAGTTCCATAGTTTAGGCAAGTGGTGGGAGAATGCAGATTGGCCTGCTGAGGTGTACATGAGTGGGACAGACAGGAGTCAGAATTCCTGGGATTGTAGGGTGGGGGTGTGAAAGCCGATACGGCAGAGGTGAGGTACTGGGGAAGGTTCTGGGCCCAGAATGTTGCTGTAATACTGACACAGTTGCAGAGTTAGTGAACTGTAACAAGGGGAGGCCAAGAGCCTAGTAGAGAATGCAGTGGTGGGTAATGGGGGAGCAGTTGAGGGCAAAGTGACAGAAGGAGTGAAAGAGGGGGTCCAGTCTCGTTAGGTTGGATATAGGGGCAGATCTGTAGACTACATCACCATAGTTGAAAATAGGGAGAATCATCTTTTGCACAATAGCATGGTGGGCTGGCAGTGGGATGCAACCACGATTTTGGTACAGGGTGTCCAGTTTGGGGTGAAGCTTTTTGTGGATGGCATCAATGTGCACAGAGAAATCAAGATGCTGGTCAAGCCAGATTCTGAGATATCTGAAGGAGGTACAGGTCTTGATAGGAGACGCATCCAGGGTATGGAAGGTAGGGGAATAAGGGATCCGAGATAGTCTTTGCCTGGTACTGAAGGTCAGGGAGATGACTTTTTTAGTGTTTAGAAAGAGCTGGTTGAAATGAAACCAGCATTGGACCTCATTGAAGTCTTGCTGTAGCCTGGTCATCATATCATTGGGGGTAGATCCAGAGGTATACAGGACAGTATCATCAACATACATGTGAATGGATGTCCGCAGGCAAGCTGTTGGTAGGTCATTAAGAAAAATGGAGAACAGGAGTGTCCCAAGGACCAAACCATGGGGATACCTGTAGTGACAGGGAGGGGAGTAGAGATAGAGTTGACAATTCTAACAGATTGGGACCTGCCTACCAAATAGGAGTGGAATCATGTGGTGGTCCAGGTAGAGAATCCAGCACATGAGAGTTTGCATAGGAGGAGGGGGTGGGAGAACGTGTTGAAGGATTTGGCCAGGTCGACAAAGATGGCTGAGGTGATGTGGCCTCTATCCATGCTGGTGAGTAATTGACAATTACTTGTAATCAGGCATGCCGTTCTTACTCTATGCATACTATATTGTTAAATATTCACTTCTCTAGCCATGCATTTCCCTCTGCCTTTCCACCAAACTGATCCACTCTCACTCCGTACCTCTTAAAAGTCTCATTTCCTGGGCCATTTGAAAAACTATTCTACTCATTAAAATGGAAGAGGTTTCTGTTTCTGTATCCCTAATGCTCATTTTTATGTTGTCTTGTGTGCAAGCGCAAACAACATATTGTGGTAGCTTGGAGTAGCAGGTTTTGGAGGTGCAGTCATCTTGTGGCCAATAGTGCCACTGCTTTTTTGGGCTGAGCTCTGTAGCACCAATGAAATAGCGTGCTGTCTTTGACAGCGCACTCCAGAAGTGTGCCACTAACTTGTAACAATTTCCCCACTGCAATGAGGGAGCGACCCATCATTGCAGGGTGTGCCTTGCCTGGTGTAACATTTAAATAAACATGGTGGTGGCTGTCACTGTCTGCCTCTCACAGTCCCACCTGAAAGCCAATGTTGGGGGTGTCCAATCCCCCTGTTGGCATGCACCCTCCCCAGTTCATTTATCGATGGGGAGCCCAATCCCTGTCGGCATACTGTCCCCCTATTTTAATTTGTCTGCCTGGGGGGGTGCCCAATCCCCCTTGGCATCCTGCACCTCCCCAAAACACAAACACATTTTCTGTGCTGATGGGGGCTCACTACCCATCAGCTTCAGTCCCCCTCCCCAAAAAACACAGGTGGTACACTGGGAGCCCATCCCAGTGTGCCAAGACAAACCTGTAAAACCTTCCTGCAATGTCTTTTTTTGTTTAACCCATAAAAGACAAAACTTTCCCTCATTGTCTCTGCTGCCCTTCCCCCAACCCGCACCCACCCACATCCCATACTTGCCTCCCAAGCCCAGCGCAATGATCTTCGTTGGAGCAGGAACATGTCCGCACACTTCAAAGCTGACCGCGAACTGAAGAAATATCAGTAAGCTATATAATGGCATCAATGGGGGGGGGTGTTCAACTTAGGTGGATATCTCAGCCATTTTTCCGCCTTTAGCTCCAAATTTTCAAAATGGGTTTTTTGGGACCCCACCTAATGAACTCAGTCACTGTCATGTCATTATTCAGTTCCAAAAGGTGATTTTGTGTTCAATGCATGGACTCACCATTCGGGACTGACTAATGAAATGACAGTGTCATTGTTCATGAGGTGGCCTCCCAAAAAGCCTATGCAGCAAATTTGGTGAAAAAATTCCAAAAAATGACTGTGTTAGGAGTCTGCATTGTGCAGTTTCCATGCATGCTCAAAAGTTCTAGAATTTTTAATATTTTCATTCCAGATTTTCAACATTGCCATTTTTTCACACTTCCTTATGAACAGTACAGCTGTCATTTTTCACATCCTACCTGAAAAGTGTTTTTGCACATCTGGCGCACAATGGCGTGGTCACTGTGGGAAATCAATGTTCAGGACAGATTAAGACACTGTTCATGAGCAGAGGTCCCAAAATGCCTATGTTGAAAATTTAGGGACAATTTTCCACAAAATGACTATGTTACGAGCATGCATTGTGCTAAAACCACACACGCTCATAACATCTTGAATTTTTAATATTTTCACTCCAGATTTTCAACATTGCCATTTTTGCACACCTGTTTATGAACAGTACAGCTGTCATTTTAAGATCCTGCCTGAAATGTTTTGGCACATCTGGTGCACAATGGTGCCGTCACTGAGGAAAATCAATGTTTGGGTCAGATTAAGAAAATCATAGTGACACTGTTCATGAGCAGAAGTCCCAAAGTGCCTATATTGAAATTTTGGTGAAAGAATTTCACAAAATGACTGTGTTATGAGCATGCATTGTACAGTTTCCATGCACGCTCATAACTTTAAGAATTTTTAATATTTTCACTCCACATTTTTAACATTGCCATTTCTTCACACCTCCTTATGGATGGTACAACTGTAATTTTTCACATCCTGCCCGAAATGTGTTCTCCCACATCTGGTGCAGAATGGCATGGTCAATGTGGGAAATCAATGTTCAGGATAGATTAACAAAATCACAGTGCCACTGTTCATGAGCGGAGGTCCCAAATGCTTTTATGAAGTGGGGTCACAAAAAGGCCATGTTGAAAATCTGGAGTGCAAATACCAACAAACACCCTAAGCATTAGGGTTTCTAACCATAACATCCCACCCTGTAGAGACTGACAAGCATCAGGGGTGTGCCTTTGGATTATCGGTGGTAATGCTTATGCCATTCCACCCCCAGCCCCACCCTGAAGTCAGTGACAGGCATCCAGGTGTGCCTTGGACTCTTTGGCCCCAAAGTTCACCCCATTCTACTATACCTCACCCATCTCAACATATTTCCTTATGGAATGGGGTGAGCATAAGGCCCAACAACCCAAAGGCACAATGTGACACTTGTCAGAGTCTGCAGGGTAGGGTGAGGTGAAATGGCATGAGCTTTTGGCTGACAATCCAAAGAAACACATCAATGCCTGTCTGTCTCTGCAGGGTGGGGTGGGGTTGACATCGGTTCTATACTTTAGTGCCATTCCTAGTATGCATCTCTCTAACTCCTGCACTACTAATGCTAATGCCAGCAAGACAACATTTGGCATTGACAAATGCTTGTTTCTTACAGTAGTACATCGAACAAAGGGTTGTAGAGTATTCTGTATATTGATCTACTTTATATATTAGTGAAACTTTAGCCATTCTAAACCCATATTGTGTGGCTCTTGTATAATTTGTCACATCATGTAGTAAAAGTAATACAAAATTGAACTGTGTTACTTTTTTAAATGTGGGGATTTTGGTTTTAGTGGGGATCTGTTTTCAAATTTACACTTTACTAGGCTTTCTCAAAGTTATTATTCCTAGATTTACATTTCTCCTCTTGCTCATAAAAATACCAATGTCACAATCCATGTAATGAATTGTTACTCTAAGCTATCTACAGTATTTTGCATTAACAATTTCAAATACATTTTAGCCATAATTATAATTACTATTATTACATATATATTTTTTTTAAAGATGTTTGTTGAAGTTTCATGAATAAAAACAAAATATGGTCAGATGCAGTAACATGACATACAACTAGAACACGAACACATGATACCAGAATAAATAAATGAGTACATAAAACATGAGTAAAATACCCTTGTATGGGTAATATGTGCATTACATAAAGGCTTGTCTGGGGAATAAGCTGATGTGAAACAGCTAATGGCATGGACACCAACAGCTCAGTCTTGGGAAGAATTTGATTCCATTTGGTATGGTACCACATCCCTACCTTGTAGTCAACCTCATTAGCAGGGCACTCTAATGGAACCATCAGCACATGCATAGAGGTGTAAAAACATAAAAGGAACATGGTGTCATTCCTGTGATAAGGTTCTAGGGTTCTAAGCCAGTAACATTTTGAATAAAATAAGATTGTCCTTCATCATATGTTAACTGTTGTAAGATAAATCTTCTGATGAGACGTCAAACCAAGGTCTCATCTGCCTGTTCTGGTGGTTGTTCAGGTGGACATTAAAGATCCGATGGCACTTCTTGAAAAGAGTTGGGGTACTTTTTATTGAAAACCAAAAACAAAAGAGACATCAATGATTACATACATTTTTAAATATCTCCATCGGTCATTCTTTAAGCTAAATACATTTTTGCCAATAAAAATAGACATTGTTATATATTTATAAGTTCTACTGATTCTTCTTTTACCCAGGTTCCTTAAATAGTGGGTTTTGTTTAATTTGACCTATCCAAGTTATGTTACTCCATAATATGTTATAAAGTTGTCCACCATCCATTTCTTTTCATATGCATATATTCTGTTTAATTCTTCTTGTATTCTACAAATCACATCCATTGTATTCATGGTTTTGCCTTGTAGCTTCCTTTGGCACTTCTTCTGCCAGACTATAATTTCAAACAAGCTAGAATGATATCAACTGTATTTTTTTCCCATTTTTCCAATTTCCAGGTTAAATTTCCATATATTAAGATTTCATACATCATTTTTCTATAAACAGATTCTCCCTAGATTTGCAACAACATATTCCATAGTGGTTGTATCAATTCACAATCAAAATATAGGTTGTTTCTGTTGTCATTGTTTCTATTTTATTTTCACATGCATTTTCTCCACAAGTCCTTTGTATCATCTGCTTATGTTTATGATTATCTTTTCCATTTAGTTTGTTAGAATCTCACATCCATATTGTGTCAAATTTTTGTGGGGAAATCTTGGTTCTAACATTGCCTCTAGTATTTGTTTTGTGTCTATTTCCGGGGGCACCTGGAATGTAGAACCTTCATAGTAGCTTAGCAAGGTTTCTGTATAGAATTGTTTTCTTGTATATGTTTGTAGCGTTTCTATTTGTATTTTTCAAAGTCTTAAATAGTGCGTCCCAGTTCTTACATAATTTGATAACATATTATATGTTCCTCTATTTTCAGTTGCCAGTTTCTGTCAAAATATTTCAACCATTCTTTAACTAAAGATTTCCAAAACTGTGTTCCTGAGTCTAAACAGAGTTTTATTTTAGCATATATAAAAATACTCTGAAAAAAATACAATTGGGTGTAACTAGTCCAATCCACATTCCTTCCTTGGCTTGTATGTGATGTTTCTTTTAACAGAATTAAGTCTGCTGCCCCATAAAAGTTGAAAAAACAGGCTTGGTATCTTAGTTTGCATGTGGGTTTGGATGGGGTATATGTATGCTATATGTAAAAAGATTGGAGCTATAAATATTTTTAAAAGATACAGTATATTCTTTTCTCTTTTGTCAGTCCAATTTTTCCACTTCATTATTTTTGTGTTTGCCATTTTGTATTTGTCCTCCCAGTTTTCTTGCATGGCATTTCCTGGTCCAAAAGTTATTCCTAATATTTTTATATTGTCTTTTGTCATTTGTATTTCTCTTGTATCTGATATTTTTGCTATCCCTAGAGCCAAAATTGTACTTTCTCATTTATTTATTTTAATCCCTGTGATATCATGTAATGTCTCTATTATGTGGCTCTGTGTATGAAAAAGGGGTACCAAAGTGTGACACTGGAGTAAAATTTTAAAAGTCAAAAAATAGCAATGATTATTATCATTTTTTATTCTGTGACTTACCTTACAAATATGTGGTATGCCGCAGGATAACTCCCATTTCAGATACTGAGAAAAAGCCTCCTCAATGTCTGAAGTGTAACGGGGGACATGACAGTTAGGGCTGCACATGTAACAGGGGACACAAAAGTGACTGCCCATGTAACTGGGGACATGATACATACAACAAGATGTAATAAGAGACAGAGAATACCTGTTCAGTTTTCTAATTTTTTATCATTCAAGGTAAAAAAGTCAAATGGGTAATACAACCAAACATTTAACCATGTAAAAATAAAAATGTAATATTTACAATAACTTTAGCACTTAAGTATTACAGCAAAAAATAAATAATTCTACATAAAGCAATAGGGTACTCTACTATGACTACAAGGCTACTCAACTACGACTACAAGGCTATACCATTCCTGTACAAACTCACTATCATGAATTTTTTGGCAAACTGGAACCAATATTTTTTTGGAGTTCAGCACTGTACACTGAAAATGGTAGTCCTTTTAATTCCATTTATCCTGAAGTGTGCAGAACTTCTCATTGATTTCACTGAGTTCACTACTGTTAATTTCAAAGGTCCCACCTTCCTGCAAAAACTGAATTGGCCCATGAAAAAGTTGTCTTCTTCAAACATGGTCACTGTCCTGATGCTGTGGCCATGTAAAGACATTTCCACACTGTTTCATGAACTTCAGTGAGTACTACTGTCCCACAGGATCCACTGCAGTTAGTTGCCTCACAAAATATTCTTTTGAGTAGTACATGGTGTAATACTGATTGGTCTGTATCATTTGTGGGTCTAGCAAAGTTCTCCGCTTTTTAAGGACTGTGTGTTTCATGGGTAATGGAGCTGAAGCATCAGTGGTGATTGTAGTGCTTTCACTTCTGGTGGCATCCTCTTCAGCAACCTTTGACTCACTGCCATGTGCACCATCGTTGCCTGTGGATTCATCAGGTATGGTCTCAGCAGGCACTAGAGTCTCATTGCAGGCTGTTTGAGACTCCAACGCAGGATCAGCAATTGTGGCCAGCAAGTCATGGGTTGTGTTGACATGGGAGGCCGCAGCTTGAGAATCTGTTGTGTGTGCAGGAGCAGAGGGACCAATGGGTTCGGTGTTGACATCTGAAGATAACATTCTGTATGATGTAGAAGCAGTTAGTTTTTTAACCTTCCAGTCTTCAACATGATGTACATTTTCACAGGGTCCATCTTCATGAGCACAATGTGTACAAAAACTAGTCAGGTTTCTTGTTATCACCACACTTTCTGTTGCACACTTGACACTATGAAGCTTTCATGTTCCAGGTATCATTTTAACATTGTTTTGGGCTGGTCTTCTAATTTCATTTTCATCAACCCAGAAAAATGTACTTCTGAAATGTTTGCTGCACCCTTCTGTGTCATGCTCTCTAGTCAATGTTGCATGGCAGAATTTATGGAACTCTTTAGCTTTTCTAATTATGGCCCATCATGACTGTACAGCTCTGCTTGCTGCTGATTTTACAGAGGCACTCTCACTATCCGCTGAACCCTTTTCATGTCGTGAGCAAAAAAAAACCCTCTCGATGGGGAAGCCAAATTCCTCGGATGACATTGAAATGTCAAAGAAGGCCCATTTTGATTTATACTGGGCACGCAGCCATCAGTGAAATGAACCTGTCTTCTGATTTTTAATTTGCAGACATTTTGTAGATGTGAATTCGATAGCTCCACAAAATGATGTACGGCATGGTGATCATGTTTTAAATCACTGGATATAAAAACTAATGACTCTGTTACTGTTGGGTCACACTGCTCACAGGGGTAGTATGTTACTACTGGATGAACTGTGGCTTGTTCATAATGCCAGTGGGCTGCCTGCACTTTGTCCTGTAATCTGCAGGCATAGTTCTCGGCAAAGTCAAGAACCATCACTACCCATCCCTGGGGTAGGTATTTTTTGATGCAAGCAAACTGGTGGTGCTGTCATGCTGCTGTATGCAAGTGCTGACACAAAAACAAAAGTTCCTCTTTTATGACTTCCATCAGTGTCCGCAATATAGCTTTTTTATTTTTCAGCACTTTTTGTGTCTGCCGTACCTGTATGCCATTGACAGTTCACATGACTGTTGAATTCCTCCACTACTGGAATGTAACATTGTCTTGTCCATGTCCATTAATAAGGTCCTCCATGGCTTTTACAAAATTTTCTGTGCTGCACTGTTCACATGTTTTTTCTACACAGTCCTGGCTGTAAAACCTATGCAAAGGAGGGTGAGGACACATTGTTAGCTCTACTGTGCATTGCATAGTGAGGACTTTACATGATGTCAGCCGGTGAAGGTCCGCCACACAGTTCAGCGCCTTGAGTTTCAGTAAGCTATTCGTGCAGTATTCACAGAGGCACTGGTCCAATTTTTGCTCTTTGGCCAGTTTAATGTGCTTAGGATGTAGGCTTCCAAATTCTCTCACTCCTACCGGTATGTCTGGGTTCTGTTGGGTGAATTCATTGTATAGAGTATGGATGGGTCTGTCAAGATATGACCTACATGTGTCGGTTATTTTGGAAAAAGCTTTCTTGTGGAGTAGTGGGGTTGCAGACTCTTCAAAAAAAAATCTCCACTTTTCTCTTTGTTGACTTGGGCAGTGCAGACTTGTGCCATTTGTTGGATTCTGTTCCACCATGTGATACCTCCATGAGCCTTTTCCAGCTGATGCCCAGTGTTGCACTTGTGGTTCTGAGCAAACGGTATTTTTTTAGCACAAGAACTGTATTGATGAACTCTCTGTTCAGGAGTCTGTTCTGTTTTTTGGCCTTTTTTAGGTTTGACATCTTCTCCATAAAAGCAGAAATCAGTTTTTCTTGTAGGTTGCATGGACTGGGGATAACATTTTGTCATGCCAATGCAGTTTGTTTGGCAGGTGAACAAGATGACAGGATCTTCTTCATTACATAAGAAAATTGATTTTGTGATTTTGGAAGACCTTTTCTTGCTCTCTGCACAGCCTTTCTTACAGCACTGTCATATCTGTGGGCCTGCGGTGTCATACACAGCTCTCTAATTGGCATGCCGATTGGTACAGCTGGTGGGGTGGTGGTGATGGTGGCTGAGAGTTATGCACGCTTTTCTCGCTCCTTTTTTTCTGTGTATTTCCAGTGTTCTTTTTCATTAATTCGTTGACGTTTCTGACTTTTCATTTGTGCACGTTGTCTGCGTTTTTTCTCCCTCTATGCTTGTCTTTGCGCTTCAGATGTGTTCTCATCAAGCTTTCTTTCTCTGTTTCTTGGAGCACTACAGGTGTCAACTTGCAAATTTTTCTGCTTCTGAACCACTCTATATCTTTTCATTCTCTCTTTAGCCATCTGGTTATAATGTTCTCGCTTGTCATCATTCATGTTGCTGCAGTATGTACGTGAGCGTGCTGCATATTTCTCCTTGTAGTTTTGATAACGTTGTGGGGATTTCTTTATGTTTGCTCGGTAACTCTTGTTCCTTTCTTTTGATGATTTATGATCAACTGTAGTCTGCAGAGCTTCAGTGAGCATGGTTGCAGAAGACACCAAGGGTCTTCTTCTGGATTCCATTCCTTGTGAAAAAAGTTAACTGTTGAAACACACATGCGTTCAAAAAATCATGGGTCAACTTTCGCAGTAAAATAATTTTGGTGGGTAAAACCAAAAGTCTACTATGCCGCCAAACAAGACTGAAGTGACAGAGATGATGAAGCACATCATTGACATAAGTGTTGCCTCACAGCGGCTGCATGCAACACAGTAAGTGATCAGTCAAAATACAAAGTCTAAATCATCCCTGCTTGTGGTGGCAAAGTGGTCACCACAAGAGATTAGTCACAATTTAAAGATTTGAGGCAACAAGAGATTGATTACAAAACAGAGTTGATGCAAAGAAAAAATGACACCATAAAAGAGACACTGCACAAAGAGATTCTTCAATGAAGTAAATGGAAGAGGTGATTCTTTACAAAACATCGATGAAAGAGGAGGTAATGCCCACAAAACGAAGTTGATGGAAGGTGATTCTTCACAAAACAAAGTCGACAGAAGAGGTGATTCTTCACAAAATGAAGTTGACGGAACAGGTGATTCTTCAGAAACGTTGATGGAAGCGGAGGTAATGCACACAAAACGAAGTCGACAGAAAGTGATTCTTCATAAAACGTTGAAGGAAGAGGATGTAATACACACAAAACGAAGTTGACAGAAGGTGATTCTTCACAAAACAAAGACGATGGAAGAGGTGATTATTCACAAAACATCGAAGGAAGAGGAGGTAATACACACAAAACGAAGTCGATGGAAGCAGATTATTCACAAAACAAAGTCGATGGAAGAGATGATTATTCACAAAACATCGATGGAAGAGGAGGTAATGCACAAAAAGTTGCCAGAAGAGGAGATTCCCAAAAAAGTCGACTGAAGAAAAGAATCACCCGCCTGCAAACCAAATGGAGGCCCGCTTCCACCTACTTGCAAACAAAATGGAGGCCCGCTTCCACCCGCCTGAAAACCAAATGGAGGCCTGCTTCCACCCGCCTGCATACCAAATGGAGGCCCTCTTCCATCCACCTGCAAACAAAATGGAGGCCTGATTGCACCTGCCTGTAAACACAATGGAAGCCCGCTTCCACCTGCCTGCAAACACAATGAAGGCCCACTTCCACCCTCTTGCAAGCAAAATGGAGCCGCTTCCACCCACCTGCAAACAAAATGGAGGCCCGCTTCCCCTGCCTGCAAACAGAATGGATGCCCGCTTCCACCCACCTGCAAACACAATGGAAGCCCGCTTCCACCCGCCTGCAACTAAAATGGAGGCCCATATTAGTCGGCCTGCAAACAAGGAGACATAGGCACACACATCACAACATGGTACAAAACAGAAAGGACTTTGATTAGTAAATGGGCATTATTTTGCAGACAATTACAACAGATGTGTGGGCCAGTGTTTGGATGCCTGCTGTGGTACGTAGGTCTCGATCAGACTATTTGGAAACCAAAAAGGAGTCACCTTTGGTTTACAAATAATCCGATCTAGGCCTACACACCACAGCAGGGTTCCAAACACAGGCCCAGATCATGTAGAATGTTAGGCCTCCCTCCAAAAAAAAACACAATGCAGCATCCTCAGTCAAATTCCAATGCAACAAATTAATTGCATTTCAAACATTGCTGACAGAGGCCCCCACACCCAGAAAACAAAATCATCATGCCGCATGGTCTGGGCCAGTCTTTGGAAGCCTGCTGTGGTGCGTAGGCCTCGATAGGACTAAAAGGAGTCACCATTGGTTTCCAAATAGTCCAATCGAGGCCAACATACCACAGCAGGCTTCCAAACACAGGCCTCTATTGGACTTTGGAAACCAAAGGTGACTCCTTTTGGTTTCCAAATAGTCCGATCGAGGCCTATGCACCACCGAAGGCTTCCAAACAAAGACCATGCTGCACGTTACCCCCCTCCCCCAATGCAGCATTGCATGGGCCAGAGTTTGGAACCCTCGTTCCGACCATTCAGAATCCAAAAGTGACTCCTTTTGGTTTCCAAATAGTGTGATAGAGGTCTACACACCACAGCAGGCTTTCAAACACTGGCCCACACAATGCAGCATTCACCCATCCAGACCAACAAAACCAAAAAGCTACTTTCTGATTCAACAACAAATTAGGCCTCGCTCATTTGGAAGGCCCAGACCAGGTTAGTCCCCCCCAACCCCCAAGAATGCAGCATATCTCTTTTAGACCCCTTGCAATTCAAAGAAACACCTTTTCACCCTCTAAAAAGCACCATGCAGCAGGAACACAGAAAACCTGGTATCCATTACCAAGAAAATCAGTCAGTCCACACATAAAAATTTAATGTTACCTGTTTGGTATATGCTGCATTCAGGTTCAGGTTGTGGGTCCCTAAAAGTAAATTAACTGCTTTCAGCATCCAAAAGGCAAAATAAACTCCCACACCATGGACTCCAGTGCACACCAAACAGCAGACACCAAACAGGCTCCCCAGGCAGATGCAAAAGTCGATAGTAGCAAGCTATTTCGATTTAAGTAATGTCCCCCATACCATGGCAAAACTGCTCTGAACTTCCCAGGCAGACAAATCCTCTGCAAGCAACGGCCCTTACCTGGAGGATCTGATGGATCTTGTGGTGCCTCGTCACATATCCGGTGGGTTAGAAAGTGTTCCTTGTCAGCTCCTGATGCTGGTAAGGGGACTAACTCTTTAAGACACCGCAATTTAAAACCCCCATGAAAGCCAACCCACCATGGAACAACGTCACTGCTTCAGTACCCGTTCTCACCCTCAAACAGAATCCCGCGATGTCTCTTGATGGACAGCCAGGAGCGAGACATGAAGTGGTCACAGGTGACCTCACAGGTGAGAGTGGGGCTCTAAAACCCAGAAGGAAGGCCAACGATTGCACTGTTGCTCCAGTACATGGCATTGCTGGAGCACAGTGCTTAAAACATAAAAAAAATATTTAAACTCCGTTTTTGATAAGACGTCTGAACGTAACTGCAGGGGACCAGAGCAGTTACGTTCAAGAGCCAAATTCAGGGGGATCTGGTGTGGGGTGGGAGGGTCAGACGAGTGCCCTAAATGGCCAGAACATGAAAAAGCACTAACACAAGTGGTGCAAACAGTTTATGGGGCACAACAAAGTCTATCATTCAAATTAAATGACAAACTGCAGCCTTTGGTACAAATATCACAAAACTGGCCATCTTAGAGCGGGAGTTTCCACAAAAGACATTCAAATTTTTATAGAAAGGAGTATAGGATTTCATTAATTTATCTATATTATCTTCCAATAAAGGCTTCTTATGGATGCAATAATTAAAACTGTATTTAATTGTTTTCCCTGCCTTTGGTCTGTGTGGACTTTTGCAACCAGCATTGGTTACCCAATTTTGTGCATTTAGCCATGTGTAATGCATGATTCCAGATCTTTTGTCATAAGTATATGGTCATCTGCATATGCTGACATTTTCTTTGTGTTATTTCTGTTATCTCTTTTTTTTGGATTGACTTTTGAATCCGGTTCTATCAGTCTTATTATAGGGTCCAAGCAAAACACATATAGGAGAGGACTTAAAGGGCACCCCTGCCTAACTCCATTCCCAAAAAATGTTGGTACTTCAAAAAAATCTGTTTGTTACAGTATAATTTGTGCTTCTATATACAATATTTTTACTATCTGTATAAATGTTTCCGTCATTCCCTAGTTTTCCAAAATCACCCATACATACTCATGGGCTCAGATATTCAAATTGTGCCAGGCTGTGGCGCAAGCTTGGGTGCAGCTCAATTTGGCTGTGCAGGGGTGTGGCCTGGATGATATTAAAAGGAGCTGCGCCATGGCCCAGCAGCTTTGAATATCACACCCTGGCCACCCCCACTGTGCATGGCGCAGTGGCACTGTGCCAGCGCAAGTGGCCAGAGTGGAGCATGGAGATGCGCTAGTGCAAGTTCCATTGCGCCATTCACAGCATCTGCGATATTCAAAAGGGGACATGCAAATGGGGCCATAATTTATGCACGGCGCACATGGGGCCATTTGCATGTCATTATGGCCCCATTTGCATCCCATTAGCATGCAGGTGCACCGATCCCCGATGACTTGCACCTGGCACCCTGCCAGGCAGCAGCCATCGGGGACCGGGACCCCCTGCAGCCTGATCATGGGCATTTATTAAAAAATAAAGTCCCCATCCAATATCCCTGGTGGTCCAGTGGACCGCTATGTGCCCGATCACGGACATCTGTTTAAATGAACCCTCCCCAATATCCCTGGTGGTCCAGTGGACCCAATGCTGCCCGATCACAGGCATCTGTTGCACAGAAAATGTCCTATTACCCTGGTGGTCTAGGGTACCTCCCTCCCCACATGTATCTGGAATGTGTAGTATGGTAGGGGTTGCATGCCCATTGGCTCACACTGTGAACCAATGGGCATGCAGCCCTACCGAGGTGTCAGTCAGAAGGTAGCAGGGTGGCAGGTGGGTGGGTGCTACTGCCCACCAGCTGACCGGGAGCGGGGTGGTGGGGCTCAGTGGGTGGGTGGGGAGGGTACCCTAGACCACCAGGGTAATAGGACATTTTCTGTGCAACAGATGCCCACGATTGGGCAGAATTTTGTCCACTGGACCACCAGGGATATTGGATGGGGGGGTTCATTTAAACAGATGCCCATGATCGGGTACATAGTGGTCCACTGTACCACCAGAGATATTGGACGAGGGGTATTATAACAGATGCCCGCGATTGGGCACATAGCAGTCCACTGGACCACCAGGGATATTGGATGGGTATTTTTTTAAACATATGCCCATGATTGGGCATGGGGGTGCCGCCAGATGCAGCTGGAACTCGGGTGGCCACCCACAGGTGGCAGCTGCCATGTTGCACCCTGCAATGTGGCAGCTCACCTGTGAGTAGCCATCAGTTGTTTCTTTTTTTTTGGCTTAACTTTGTGCTGGCACAAGTAGGGGGTGTGCATGCATGGATCTGCACATCCCAGGCTGAATATTGGGCTGTGCAGGTTATGCATGGGAATGCCCCCCTACCTGTGCCTGCATACATTACTGATGCGTTCCGGTGCATCGGGATTTGTGCAGCGCACTTTTCCCCTTTGAATATCATGCAGGGGTGCATCAATGGGTTGCACATGGCTCAACACTGTTGCACCATGTGCAACCCTTTTGAATATCTGGGCCATGATATACTGCATCAAAAGCAGTTTCCTGGCCTAGTGAGCCCTGTACTAGATTTTTATTTCACCTTTCTACTAGTTCTCTAATATTTATTAGATTTAGTACAATGTTTCTCCCTGGTATGAAGCATGCTTGCGTATCAGAAATTAATTTTTGTGCTACTGTTGTTAGTCTATTACATATTATTCTTGCTAAGATTTTATAATCTGATATAAGCAAGCTTAACGGTCTTCAGTTCTTTATTTGTGAAGTATCTCCCATTTTATGTATGAAGAACATCGCCCCCCTTTCATACTTTCACTAAGATTACCTTTTTCTATTATTGTACTAAAATTTATTTTAAAATTGGAGCTATGAAATCCACAAATAGTTAATTAAATTCATTTGGTATGCCATCTATGCCTGTTGCTGTGTTTACTGATATTGTTTTTTATGACTTCTCTTTCCTTCTGCTTCTTTTATTTCTTCACTTAAAGATCTACCTCTGTATCTGTTAATGCTGGGATTTTTAGTTTCTTCAGGAAGTTATAGTTTTTACTAGTCTGTATTTTAAAAAAATCTATTTTATGTGTTCTTATACTATTTAATTTAATGCTTTTTTAACCTGCCTGTTTTATCCCATTTTTGTCTACCAATTCTGACATGATCCTACTTTTAACTCTATCGTGGCAACTTTCATATGGGTTGATATGAAATCTGTTTCCTTGGGTGCCGTATTTTTGTTCCATAATTAGGCATTTCTCTTTTTTATATTGATTTTCTTTTATTTTCTTTTTTATTTCTTGTATTTGTTTGGTTTTATCTTCTCCCATTTCTTTTACAAATGTTAGAAGTTGTAATAATTTGGCTTTATGACTTAAACATGTTTTATATGTTGATTGATTTATTTGGGTAGATATTTGTACCATTACATTTTTTATGTCTAGATTTGTGTCTTCCCACCATTCCAGTAGGTTGTTGTATGAACAATAAACTGATTCTCGTGCATGCAGAAGTTTAATTATTTTTGTTTTATTTTGTCTCATCTTGTAAAAGCTGTAGATTCATCTTCCAGAAATGTTTCCCTATTTTTAGACTTTTTTCTAGATTTACTATCACCTGCAATCCCATGTGGTCTGATGTATCTATAGGGAACCTGTTGATTCTGTCTCTATATATTTTAGATGGTACAAACCAAAACTCTATTCCTGTGGATAGCTTGCCCTTAAAAAAACGTGTGTTCTGGTTTCTGTTTTTTAATGTCATATACTGTACATATTCTAAACTTGACACATCCAGATGATGTGGGGGTGGTGCTATCTTGCTGAATTTGGAAATAAAGGATACAAAATGCATTGACTTTTCTAAGTTACTTCTTTGGGTGTTTAAGTGTGTGCCATGGTTCATCTGGATGTGTCAATATATGCTTCACCATTGGCACCACGGGTTGGGAGGTGGCTCTGTTTGTTGAGCTTCTAGGTTTGTTTGTCTGTCTCAAGACATTATTTAGTTTATTTGTGTCACAAAAGACTGTTTCAGTTTTTCTCCCCAATCTCTCCTTGACCTTCCACAGTTGAAGTCACCACCCCATAAAACCATGCTATATGTATGTACGTAGGGTTATATTTGCTGGAATAGGTTATTTCTCTTTGTTTTCACTTGTGGGCTATAGATGTTTATTAGTCTGATTTGTCTATTATTTATTAATATATCTAACATGAGGGTCTATCTGGATGTATGTCATCTACTTTTTGCATTTTCAAATTCTTATTTTTTTAAAAGTATTCCAACCCAGAACAGGTCTCTTCATTTATGGATGAGAAGGAGTGTCCCCATCTCCATGCTTTTTGAGCTTGTTTTATCTCATGTATTGTGTACAGTCTCACATCCTGAAGAAAAAAAAATATCTTCTCCTGCAGTCTCTAAAATTCTATATGAAGTTGTCTTTTCCCCATTCTTAATACTGATGTTATTTAGGGTAGTGCAGGTGAGTCGGTCCATTATTATTTTTGTTTAAGAGAATGGGGGATTTCTTATTTCCTGTTAAGTGTCATCTTTCTTCTCTTTGGTTTTATCTTTTGCTTTTTGTTTTTTTGATTTTTGTGCATCTGTAGATTCATAATCTGATGACTACTCTGGTTGTGAAGACTGCATAGATGAGATGTCTGATTCTTCCTCTTCCTGTCCCCATTCTCTTCCTTGCAGGATTTCATATTTATTTTTAACACTAATTGTTCTGCTTCTTTTTGTTGTAGTTTTGACTTTGGTTGCAGGGTATTTTTCTTCCCTAATCTTGTTACCATTTTGAAGGATCCTCTTGATGGAACTGGGGGAAGAGGGCATAGTCTCCAAAGTCTTGTCTTCTGTTTCATTATTTTGGTCTTTTTCTTGTGGGGGTGGTGAATCTTTATTTTCTCTCGGGTCCTTATCACTGTCAAGCATGCTGTGTCCTTTTACCCTGGATGTTTTCAGCTTGAATTAGGTTTTCTTTTGTTGCCCATTTGCTTGTGTCTGCCAGGCATTCTTTGTTTTGAGAGCTGTCTTGTTCTTTTTTGTTTCTCTTTCTTCAGTTTTTCTTTTTGGGCTAGAGTTACATATAGATCTTGTTCTACTTACTCAGTGGGGTCTGTGCTATTTTGTGAAGCCCACAGACAGTTTATGTAAGTGTGATTTTTTTTTCCTTGCACAGATTACATTTCATTGGATTTCTGCAATGTGCCCCATAGTGTCCATTTTCTCCACAAAGGCCACATTTTATTTTATCACAAATGTTGCTGAACTGACCTTTTTACCCACATCTGTAGCAGGCTCTGGGCTGACCTGCATAGAAGACTACTCCTCCAACTCTACCCAAAAATAAAAAAAACAGTTTGGGAGATGTTATATCTCAACCTCATTTTGTTTTAGAACCACTCTATATTTCCAACCTCCTGTCCAGAATGATTCTTCATCTAATATTGGTTCTGGTTGGCCTATAATCTTGCTTTTTTGTGGTAACCAGAAGATGATATCTGCTACATTTGCACCTTCATTTTTAAAAAGAACTGTCACTTGTTTGTAATCAGGCTTGCTTAGGGAAATTGCTAAAAAAATAGGCTTCCATAGAGGGGTATTTTTTTCTCATGATACAGTTTCCGAAAGAGTCTAGTCCAGTTGGATGTTTAAAGCTAATGTCAGATTGTTGCTCTCCAGTGATATGTATGAGAGCATACACTTCACAAGCATAAAATCCCATACTTTTGTTATCAGCTTTTTCCTATAAATATTCTATCTGGTGCTTTGACTGCCACCCCCACCCCCACCCCCATATTTCAGTCTTACAGAATTTCTGCATTTTGCTGGCTCTGCAGCTAGTCTTATATTTTCTGGAAAAAGTCATTACTTTGTGTTTGTCCCCCATGCCTCACTTGCCAATTTTTCCTGTGTCTGCTATTTCACTGTTTTCCCTTTCTGATTGTAATATTTCTGCTTCAGTTTCCATAGAAGTATCTGAGTCTGCCTTTTTATTTCCTATTCCCTTTTCTTCTATTAATTGTACCACATTTGTGTCCATTTTTTCAACATTCTGCTTGTTAGTACAGCTTTCAGTTGTTATATCTATATTTAGAGTTTCACACTGACCTGTTTCTGTGGTGGTATTAGGGTAGTCTGGATACCATCTCTTTCCATCAGGTGTTTTCTTTCAGCCTGCGTTTTTTAAAACTTCTGTTACTCAGTCAGAAGTGTCTCATGAAAGGTCTAAGTTTTCTTGCTCGGTTTTTGAATTCATGTTATTTCCGTGTGTCAGTATCTTCCCTTTCAGTGTCTCCTTCTGGAGTTCTTGCCTCCTTTTTTTCCCCCTCTTGCTGCCATTTGTTCTCTAGGTTTTCCCCCTTTGGGATTTACTACTGTCTGCTGTACTCTTCTTAGCCCAAGTCTCTTGTTTAACATTTTCCACCAACCTTTTACTTTGCATTGTTCTTTTCTTGTTTCCCTTTCAGACTCTTGAAATTAATACTGGTAAGCATTCATGGGTTATAAATGTACCTAAGTTTAGTTTATCCAATGTATGTTTTTCCACAACAAACCAAATGTCCTTCTGTCTAATTTTGAAAATTCTCTTGCTTTAATCTGTAACAAGGTGGCCTCAATCTGTCTTATACTAACTAAATTGGGGGTATTGGTGTGTTGGAGTGAGAGTTGGTATCTAGCTTGCCACATATAATATTTGATACAAGAGAATATGATATTTAATGTGTTTGGATGAAATCTGCTTAACACACCTTAGTAGTCTCCCAATAATAAATATTCATACTTAATAGGTATGACGGTGGGTAGGCACCACATGCTAACTAGATCAGACCACAATTGTACAGCAAATACACAATTGATCAAGAAATGTTCCATGGTTTCTTCCACTCCAGCACATTCTGGTCTTAAACATTGTCTTTTGGATAAGGGCTTGTGTTTTAAATTCCATTTTACCCCTAGCTTGCTGTGGCAGCTGAGCCACTGAACATTCCACATGTTTGCAGGAACCCTTAGTATCTTTTAATATTTTTGAGGTAAAATTAATTTTTGTTGGGATGCATTTAGGAAAATCCACTTGTACTGCATGTTTTTTTCTCTATGATGTCTAAATATAACTGTTTTCTATTTAGACTTTGCACTGACATTTTATTCATTTTCCATATTCTAAGTTTTTTAACTGCAGGTATAGCAAACTCAGGAATCTGTAAACTTAATGTAATTTTTGAGGGGTCTTCTATCTAGTTCCCTAAAATGGTTCAAAACAAGGCTTAAGTCCATTGATACCAGAGGTGATGACCCCCTGCCCCATTCCCTCACAGAGAGGAGTTTATAAAAAAAGAATGATAAAACACAAGTCGATTGATCATCCCTAGTCCACCTTTTTTAATAGCTAGATAGGTAAAATCTATTTTAATGGGATTCAATCTGCTGCCCCAGATCATTGGAAAAAAGCGGCTAAACAATCTTGTCTGTAGCTGTGTTGGAATAGGAAATATGTGGCTTACATATAAAAAGATGGGAAGTAGGATTTTTTTTATTATTAATACTCTTTTCTTTTTTTAAAGTGGCCATGCTTTCCACTACTGAACCTTATTTTCCCCTATCAGGAGATTTTCTTACCAGCTTATTTTAGCCAGATCTCCATCACTGAATGTTAACTCCAAGATTTTAGTTTGCATATTGAAGATATTGAATTGACCTATGTTATTCACTGGTGTTTCTGCCTCTAACTGAATACCCATGCTCTTTCTGTAGTTTAATTCTGCAAGTTATTTTTGAACATTTTTTCAGGGTTTATAGATGTTTTACCCTTGATTCTTGGTTTGAAATTAAAACACATACATCATCTGGGTAAGCAGAGATTTTTTGAGGTGCTAAGTCATTAAACGTGGATATTCCCAATATTTCTTTATCCCATATGATATATCTAATTACTGGGTCCAGGGTAAAAGTGTATAATAATGGGATTATTGGGCAACCCTGTTGTACTCCCTTTTTAAGAGAAATGTTGTTCCCCAATAACCCATTGACCAGAGGGGTAACCATTGCATTCTCATATAGTATTTTCACCCAGGAAATGAATTTATCTGGAAGCCCATATTTTTCTAAAACCTGAAAAAAAAAGCTATGTGATATCCTGTTGAAAGCCTTTTTTTGGTCCAAGGCTAGGAGAAATCCTTTCAACCTACATTGTCTGCTATATTCACATATTTCCCTTAATAAAAGGAGGTTCTATTTTATGTTCCTGTTTGGTACGGGGCACATTTGTGCTGGGTGTATTAGTTCTGAGGCTGATTTTTGTAATCTTTTACAAAGGATGGCTGATAACATATTATAGTCAGTATTCAATGGACTAATGGGTCTCCAGTTATTCAAGATTTGTTTATCCCCTTTTTTGTGTAAAAAAAAAGTACTATAGCTTCAGAAAAATTCTTGAAGTCACTTCCTTCCAGGGCCATTTCATTGTATACATTCATAAGGATCAAACTCAGATCCTCTCTATAAACTTTATAGAATTCACTAGTTAGGCCATGTTCTCTGGGAAATACCCCAGGCCGTAGGCCTGACCTGATATTAGAGCTTCCATTTCCTTGGTCATATTTTTTGCAGTTTTGGGGCTGTAAAGGATATTTGCTTTTCCCAAGTGGCTTGTGGCCTAAACTGAGCACTAAAATTATTAGACACGGCTTATTGTACTATTTCTAAGATTTCTGCAACAGACGTTTTAAGTGAGCCATTTCTATGATATAGGCCAGACATTACTTTTTGGTCCACCTTCTGTTTACAAGCAGAAAAAGGATCTGAATAAGGCTGTTTTTCTGTGCCAAAGTTCATCTCTGAATTTAATGAGACTGCTCTATTAAATTGGAATTGGACCACCTTATATTTGATGTTGTCTATTTTTGTCTTAATCCTAATATCTGAAGCATTGGAAAGAGACATACATTTGTAATATTGATTCCTGTAGTTTAAATATTGTAGGTATTTCATGTTGGCTCTTTTTTCCTAAATTTTATAAAGACATTTTTTATTTCCATTTTTGTATCCTTCCACCATGAACACCAGTTGTTGTACATACAGACAACTGATTTTCTGACTTGAAATAATCCTATTAACCTCTGTTTTACTTCCTCAACATCCAGCAAGGAAGAATTTAACTTCTATATCCAAGAAATAGCTGGGAGCTTACAGTAGGAGGGACATTTTTGAGGCTCACACCGTAGACTAGTCATAGATGATCTGAAAATTCACAGTGGGACAATCTAAATCTGTCCAAAATCAAGAATCTGGATATAAAAAAGAAATCTATTCTTGTGGGAACAACACTTCTTCTGTAAGTAGATCCTGAGTCACTGTAAAGTTCTCTATAAGCATCATTAAGCCCTGCCACTGATATTATGTTTTGTAAGGCATGACAGTTGCAATATATCTTTTATTTTAATATCCAGACTACAATTCATGTCCCTTCCCCATATTACGTGTCTGGCCATATGTAAATAGGGCTGCATTTTATTGCACAGATCAGTTCTGGCTGTTTTTCTTTGGGGTGCACATATATCAATTAATCTGAGGGAAAAACGTTGTATTCACAGTCTAAAAGAAAGGGCCCTTCCTGGTGCAATATCTACCATTCTATGTAAATTTAGATTAGGCTATTTAAACAAAATCCCTAATCCATCAGCAGCATCTGGGCCAAAGGACCAAAAAGAAGGTCCTCATAGTCAGCCTCTTCTTGTTTGTGCAATATCCTGTAATGAATTGAATCTTGTTTCTTGTAGAAAAACTATTTCTGAAGGGATTTTCTGACAAAAGGATAGTAAAGCTAATGTTTTCTTAAAGTTTTTCATACAACAAACGTTCAGTGAGGCTAGTTGCAGGGAAGCCATTTATTTACTTTCAACCTTCTTTCTTATCCTTTTTCTTTTTCCTACCTTTTTTTTTCTTTGATTCTAACACCCTTGTAGTAGATTCATCATCTAACTCCATTTTGGAAACTGCCTTTAACCTTGTAGAAAAGTCTGATTCAGAACACCCCTCCTCATCCTGTAAGGCCTGAAAAGAGTTTTGTAAAGAGGTAGTGGCAGTAATTATTTTTGCTGGCTGATCTGGTAATACTTTTAGAATTTGGAATCTGGAATTCTGAGGGGGGGCATTTCATCTCTTATCTGGCCTTCTCTAGATGTACATGGCATTGCTTCCTGTTCTTGTCCCTGATTATTATGATCTGCATAGGGTGATGACATTTTTGTGGTACTGGGGACCACTTCTCCTTCCACATGCTCATCCTTCTCTCTGTAATCCCTCTTGCCGTTGGTTATCTGTTCATTCATGGGGTTTGTCTCTTGAGGTCTGCATCTTTCTTGGGCCTTATTAATTAAATGCTCATGGACTGGGCCACTCTGCCTGTTCTGACCAGCCCACGGGCACTGATAATATGCATGCCCTTGTTCTTCACACAAATTACATTTCAAAATATTCCTACAGGCAGCACTAACATGATCAAACTTTCCGCATAAGGTGCATCTTAACCAGTCACAAGCACTACTCAAGTGTGTACAATTGCCACACTTATAGCAGGCCTTATGTTGGCCTGGGAAAAACATGCATCCCTGTCCTATCCTGGAAATAAGTTGTTGGTGACATGTATTACTTCATTTCCAATGATATGTAGCTTAACTTTAAATTTCCAGACCCCTGTCCAAATGACCTGTGAATCCATGATTGCTTCAGGTGGGTCTAACACATTACATCTTTTTTCTAACCAGAACTGAATGTCCCCCACATTAACCCCCTCATTTCTAAATGTGATGTTAATAGTTTTAAGTAAAGGCTTTGTTAGAGGGATGGCCAAGAAAGGGGTCCACAATGGAAAAGTCTTAACAACCTCATATTTCCTCCAGAATTTATCAAGGCTAGATAAATTCTTAAAGCTAATGTCAAATGTGTCTTCTCCCCAAATGTGTATCAAGGAATAAACTTCTGAGGCCTGAAAGTTCATGGACTCCTTTAGCAGTTTCTTTGCAACATATATCCTGTTGGGGTGTTCTTGTAACCGTCCTCCCACCATATCTGAGGTGCACTATGTTCTGTCAAGGAGCCTGTTGCAATTTATGATTCCTTAATAAGTCAGAAAAGGTGGGTCCATTTATTCTTCTGTCCTGCTGAGGGGAGAGGGGGGAAGGAAAGTGGGGGGAATAACAGAGGCCTCATGCTCTTGTTGTTGTTTCATATTGTTGGTTGGGGAAGATAAAATAGTATTTGGACTCACCTGAGGCTTTACTTTGCATGCAACACTATTTTCTTGTGTGATAGAGCTCTTTTCTGACATTGTTCTCATTGTGGATCCCCCTGTTGTGCTGGGCTGTCTTGTGAAAATTCTATCCATGTCGAGTTGGGAATCCATCTCCCTTCTGCTGTGTTGGTCCTTCTGGCATTTGCAAGTGAAGATTCTGCTGACCAATTTTCTCTCATAAACAGAGCATCCTGCTCTGTTTCATTTAGTGTACTCTGGGTTTGCTCTGCTGAGTTGTCTGCCATGTCAGCAGTGGTGGTAAAGTTCTTTGATGTCTCTCTGACATACTCGCTCAGCTGGATCACACCTGACTCTGTCCATGCCATTGACACATTGTGGTTTGTTGGAACTCCAGTGTTCCCCAATGCAATCCATCGCTACCAGCTGTCATACTACTACTCCTTAAGGTCTCATCTGTAACAGCTTTGGAAATGCTCATAGTGTTCAGGAGCAGAACTTATGATCTTTGCCATCCTCCTTTCCTCCTCAGATATTTTGAATGGGCCTATACCCATCTCCAAGGAATCTGTGAACTCCATTTGTTCATTCCCTGAGGATAAGCCAGCTGAGGTCTGGGACCGAACCTCAGCATGCTGCAAAAGCACATCCTCTCCATTCTCCGTCCTGACACCTACTGTCATCCTGAAGGCAGGCAGCAGCTCCCCCTACTGCAGAGTAGGGGAATTTTGGGGGGAGTAGAAAAGTATAATTCAATTTCTATTCTTGTATTTTCTTTAATTCTTTCTAGTTTTCTTCATTCCTTTTTATTCTCTTCATATTCTTGTTACGTCCTCTTTTATCCTTGCTTACTACCTTGAGACACTGTTTAGTTTCAAGTTTATTGCTCAGCATTTTATGCCATTACAAATCCAGACATAAATATCAAATTGATAAAAATCATGTCAAAATGACATATTATAAAAACAATTCTCAATAATAAAAATATATTAACAATATCTAAGAACCGCATGGACTCAAATCAACACTGACCTTTTACAATTCTGTTTTGCAGTTTAAATCCATTTACCATATAGCTTTCTCACATTTATCCTAATTCAATTAAAAAATATAAAATATATATCATTTTTATCACCATCGATTGCACATAATCATGAATTCTTTCACGTAGATAACAATTTTAAGTGGAAACATTTAAGTTCCATATATCTTAAGAGGGAGGCCACAGGGACAAGTACTTCTTGTTTCTATGTTTTTAATAGGAAATTCAGAATATGAATTGGTTGATATGTAAATTTTTGAATTATACCACCCAAGAGAGAAGTCCTCATTTTGTTGTACAGAGGGCAAAGCAGGACTACATGTAATAAATTGTCTTCACTTAATCCACATTTACAATAGGGATCTGTATTTTTATTTTTCTCAAATTTTCCTTTCCTGACATTGCTTGTGAAACACTCAAAATGAAATCTAGTGACTGCTTTCCTGTGTTTGGGATTTTGTAATAACTCCAAATATAATTCAAATTTATGCGATCTTTTATTTTTATCTAACCATGGGCACACTTTTGACAATCTACAAGATTCCAAGTTCTTTTGTATGTATACATTAGTTATCCTGTAGTTATTTTCTTCTTTTATTTGAACTGATGAAAATCTCAAACAATTTGTTATAATCGACATTAAACCTAATGGTTTAATAATTTCTTCTACCACTTGCATACAGGGAAAAGTGTTATAAAAATGAAGATATGTTAGGCCTTCCTCTAAGCAATTCCTAGGAAGTCTGTTCTGGTTCATTCTAAAGACTTTTAACCAGTAATTTGGCAGCCTTTGCTGGATATAGCATTCAATTGAGACCTTGCCTAACTCTGTCCTCACTAACGAAGATGGGGCAGAAATTGGGAGTTCCAACATCTTCTTATATAATTTGTTCAAGATCGGATCAAGTCCCCTTTTGCTATTATAATTGATTCCCCTAGATCTCAGCTCCATAAAGAAGCTGGGATCTGATTTTAGCATCAATGACCAAAAGATTCCCTTTAATAGACTTCTCTCCAAACTTTGAGAAAAAAGACAAGATAGCAGGGACAAACTTCTCTGCCTTAATCTTGATTTCCCACTGATGTTCATTCAAATTCCCATGTTTACTGAAAGTTATTCCTAGGTAATAAAAACTCTTTACCTCTTCTATTTTTTTATGATTTATGTAATATTTATATTTGTTCTTGTTCTCACCAAATACCAATACCTTAGTTTTTTTTTTTTATAATTTATCTGGCGATCTGTACTGGAACAATTAACAAAAAAAGTATCCATACTTCTTATTAGGCCTAAATGGCTAGTTGAAAGTAAAACTACATCATCGGCATAAGCCAAATAAGGTAAAACTCTTTGAACAATTTTGGGCAGATGGAATTCTTCATTATACATTTTGTTCAACACAGTGCAGAAGAACAAATTAAACAATTGTGGTGCTAATGAACAACCTTGTTTAACTCCTATGTTTGAACTAAACCATTTACTGATTTCACCTTTATTATTATATCTGATACTAACATAATTGTCCTGATGCATTATCCTAATTATTTCCAATAATGAGGGATCTATTCTAAGGCCTGAGAGTCTTTCCCAAAGGAGAATTCTGTCTACTTTGTCAAATGCTGACTTAAGATCAATGAACACACAATATAATTTTTGGTTTTTTACTACTTTATACTTATGGATTAAATGAGCCAAGACAAAAATCTGATCAACTGTTGAGTGGTTGTTTCTAAATCCAGCTTGTGCATTGTCGATTATATTATTAGACTCTACCCATAAATATAATCTTCTATTAATAATTTTGGTAAATAGTTTCCCTAGGGTGTCAAGTAAACTAATTGGCCTGTAACAGCCAGGATCCTTTCTATCACCCTTCTTAAAAATAGGAACAATAATGCTTAGGCTCCAGCTACTTGGAAATAAACCAGTTGTCCACTCATAATTGAACAGTTTAAAAAGAAAGGTAAAACAATTTTGTCTGGTCCAAATTACGATGTCCAGAGGGACCCCATCCGGTCCTGGTGCCTTTCTTTTTTTGAATAAATCCATCACATTTTCAATCTCTATTATAGTTATCTCATCAATGGATCTATATTTTCGTTCACTGATGTTCAATTGTGTTATTTTTAGAAGATAATCAGGTTCATCCCTACAAAAAATGTGTTTGAAATAAATTTCCCAAGTGATTGGTTCAATATGTGCCTCAATTTTATCAAATGTTTTGGTTCCAAATTTAACAATTTGCCAAAACAATTTATCCTTTGAGTGGACCGCCCTTTTTAATTCCATCCATAATTGTTGGGCATATTTCCTTTTATTTTTAACACCAGCTTATAAGGTCTCCTTATTTGATTCATTTTTTTATTGTTCTCTTTATTCAGTTGCTGGTTTAATAATCTAAATTGTTTGTTAAGATACTTCCTAGCTTGTTTGCATTCTATGTTATACCAGAGTTGTCCTTCTTTCTTCTTTATTTTTATCTCTTTCGTTATTATATAGGCTACAGCATTTATAATAGAATTATAATCGAATATTATTTGATTCGCACAAGCATTACCCACTGATTCTGATAATCTGTTTAGCATACCTGTATTTTGTAAGATCTCTTCAAAATTCAGTGCTTCAATCATATCCCACTCAATTCTATTCTTTTTTAAATGGATCATTAACGGTTCATATTTAGTTGGTTTAATAATTCCAGCTCTCTTAATTAAGCTAAATTCAACTCCTAGATGCTGACTCTCAGGTCTTGGATTCAAATACAACGAATAGCACTGGTCAATTAGATTTAAATCTACCCATACAAAATCAATGGTTGATGAACCATTGCTCCCCCTAAATGAATATTCACCCTCAGAATCCTGCAGTATCCTTCCATTTAATAGACATAAATTTATGTCTATCATTAGCCTATGCAGCTCAATTCCACGTTTGTTTATTATGGGATCCTTTGCATTTCTTAATATTTGTACTTTTGAATTCTCATTTAAAGACAAAACCTCCTCTATATCTTCATTGCAGGCCCTTAAATTGCCTAATCTAGCATTAAAGTCACCCATAATTAACAATCCACATTCAGGAAAATTGTTTTGAATGTTTACCACTACATCATTGAGAGATGTAAGCAGGTCTATATCGCCATATTTACTTTTAACAGGATTATGATAGATATTAATTATAAACCACAAGTTCTTGTCTCAGTCCATTATTTTAACTACCTGTTGGCCATTACTATTACTATTTAATTCTTCTGTTTTTATGTCAATATCCAGTTTAATAAAGATAGTTAGCCCTCCAGGCCCCCTTCCAAATTTCCTGGTTCGACTATCCAATTTGTTATAAGATTTAAAACCATCCAAATATGAGTTTGAAAGTGCCCATGTTTCTTGCACACAAATCAAATCAAATAGATTCAAATACTGTATGGTTTCAGGATCCCCCAACTTCTCCCCAAGTCCTGCCATGTTCCAAGACAAAATCTTGAACATATCATAATTACTTATGGACAATTCTGGTCTGTTAAGATCAGGCATAAATGAATAATTAGGGATTAATCCCTGTGGCCTTCTGCTAACAGAATCTATTTGTCATTGATTCAATGAAGACAACATTTCATATCTATTAGCTTTCTCAGCCATAATCTCCCAACATTTTCCCTTCTGCTGAATAGATGGGGAAACATCATCAGGTTTGCTTCTAATATTTTCAGTACAACGGTGAATACCTAACTGATCCAAAATAAGCTGTTTCCTGTTTAATTCTCTAACCAAATTTTCTTGTTTGACCTTAAAAACAACCTGTCCATCATATTCTAATCTTTTAACACTATCAATTTCAGAACTACCAATAAAAGTTCCCAAGCAGAGGCCCAAGAAGTCTGTCAATTTACTTTTTAAATTAAATTTGTCCTCTTTATACTATTGTTTTAATCCAAAGATAGAAACTAATGTATCCTGCTGAGGTAATGCATATTCCTTGGCAGTGTAAAATTCAGGAACCATTTCATTTATAGTCAGTAAATCCGCAACATTAATCCCCACTGTCTCAAGCTCCTTAGTTATTTTGCCAACTGCCTTTAAGAGATGATATTGGTTGGAAACCAACAAAACTAGCTCCAAGGTTTTGATTGGTCTGATTATACTGATGCAATGTTTGGCTAAAATACAACCATCCAATAAAGTTGTTAATAAGTTGCTCAGTAAATTTGTTAATTTATACTGAGTTTCTTGTGGAATACATGACACATTAAATAGTGATAACACAAAATCACTCCCTAAGGATTTTAACAAAAAAATTTTAAAACATTTGTTATCATCTTGACTCACTCTATCCTGACTATTCGATAAACTGAGTTCTTGTGTCACAATAGCATCTCCCTTGTTTACTAATGTAGGTTTTTTATTTGACATTTTCTTACTTATCCTTCTTATCTGTGATTTTTCCAACTTCTCCAAACTAGTTCCCTTTTTAGTGCTGCTTTCACTTACTTTCTCTCTCAATCCTTGATGTTCATTTAAATCTGGGCTAATACTTGTAGCACTCAAAGGTGATGGAACAGTATCAATTTTTGTTTGACTTTTAGTTGTTTTAAAAATTCCCTTAAAATTTCCTGATGCTTCATTACTTTTATTTCCTTCTTTTCCCTTTCTAGCTTTGTATCCATTAGTTTTTGTCCCATTCCCCTTAGTGTTCTTGCATTTGCACTTACTCTTACACTTGCATCTACACTTACCTTTACTAACCTTAAAAATCTCTCTACCTCCTTCTTGCTTGTCATCCTTTTCCCATAAAGCTGGAAAGTTCTCTGCAATTTCTTTGCAAATACTGGTGTCTCTTTAATTTTTATTAGGTAACATTATACACTCTGAGCCATTACTAATAATTGATTGCTTTAAACAGAAATCTTTCACCCGTAAAGAATCATTAGGTCCTGAGATTTAAGACTCCTGATAAGTCTCCTGATAAAATTGATCACTACAACCCAGAATTTGGCCACGAGAGGTGTTACTCTCACTTTGATCTAAAATTAAATTGTCTCCAGTATGTTGAGTAAACATGATCTCTCCCTCATCTCCCCCAACAAATCCTTTACCTATCAAATCAAGCCTGTCCTTGTTTTCCAGGCACACCCCTTTGATGAAAGAAAGATCTTGTTTAATATCCAGTAACTGTTTAAACATAAAAATGTTAGAATTAAGAGGATCTCTCAATACATTGACAATATCCCTGGTTAATCCCTCAAAGTCAGGAATACTTCTGATCTCTGGACTCATTGTCCATGAGGTGTTAGTATGTTCAGCCCTGCTTGAGTGATCTGAAACCTCTAACAACTGATTCTCACCCTTCCCCTCTGGATACTTCACTGGTATATTTCCCTTTATATCTCTTTTATTTGTATAAGATTTTTTCCCAGACTGAACAACTTCCATCTGTATGGGGTCACTAAAATCTGACCTTAAAGTTTCTCTCATACTTTTCACCTCTGTATTTAGTATGGTCAGGTTATAAAAGATATCTGAGAAATCAGTTTTAGTATAATGGGACTTGGCAGGTTCCTCAATATCCCTGCAATTGGGCAAGCTAAAGCTATCTGCCATATCACTAATAGAATGACACATGGCCCCCTCATTAGTTGCAAAGTTTATTGTTGTTGTCGGCTTTAAATTATCTTCTTTTCCATGTGTTGAAACAATATTAAAAAATTTTAATATGCCATCATTCGGTGTAGATGCTAATTGAATAGCGATCTTTTTCTCCTTGATTTTCCTACTATTTTCTTGCAATAAAGACTTATCATTAAATAAATTGTGTGTTTTAATGAGTGGCTCCTCGGCCAATTTTTTTAAGGAAAGTGGAATTTTATGAATACCCTTAGATGACCTTCCTTACTTAACCAGACTCAAATTCTGACTAATGGGCATTTTGCTTCTAGTAATAGGAGGCATACCAAAAAAAAAATACAAAATTTTCTTTTCAAATCCTAAATTATACAGTTGCAAGACCAAAAGTCCAAGTAGTAGAGTTTTCAGAACAGTTTCTCCTCTGAGAACAAATGCTTCAAGCACCTCTTCAATACAGTTCCTCTTCTGAGAGCAAATAATTCAAACGCCTCTTCAAATTTAAATCTCTGAACCTTACAATCAAAGTCTGGTAATAAGGCCCGAGTTGAGAATTAAATCTTTAAGCTGAAAGCCAGGATTTATCAGGCTCTATCGTGGCTTGAAAGTCCCAAGGGAAGTCCATTGAAGAGTTCTAATAAAATGTAGAGTAACACAATCTCCACAGTTCATTACGTCCAAGTAATACACTGGCATGTGGTAATAGAGAGAGAGAGAGAGAGAGTTCAGGTAAATGGTGGTCCACTTTCCTTCATGGCACCATCTGATTGTCCATGATCACTCTGTTATTGGCAATTTTCCTTCTGAGTCTGGTAGTGAGTTAAGTAGCCTGTTGTGCTATCGACTGAATGTAGTATGATTCTGGGAGTTGCAAGCAGGATGTATATATGGTCTCTTTAAGACCCTTGAGACACTGCTTTATCTTCCTTGTATCTCTTATTTTCCTTTTTTTTTTTTGCACTCTGTGCTCCCTTCACCATAACCACTTTCACTCTGTGATCCTCCCACAGTATTTTACTCTTTATAACAAAAACGCTGTCTACAACCTTTCCATATTAAGGTTTTCTCCTGTCTTGTTTTTTTCCTTCATATCCATCTCATACACCTGTTGTACTGATATTGATACATTTTGAAAAACCTCTTCATATGTCACTATTTTTTGTTGCAATGCCAGTTTGCATCTTGCTTGCCAAATATTTATTTATTTTATTTTTATTTATTTATTTATTTTTTGACTGGGTAAGTACACTAGACAAATCCTGCATATTTTCAGGCACGACCCGGGGGAGGGGGATACAGATGAATGCCAACTGACCTTGAACCAGATTAAGCTGTGGGTAGTATTTTTAGTGAATGAGGGAAATTTGGCCAGGACACTGAGGAAATTCCCCTACTCTTGTCAGTAGGGGGAGCCCAAGTGCTGTGCTGATGGCAGAGCAAACTGAGCTAGTGATGGAGGTGGATGTGTCTGAAGAGCTGACTGAGATTTTGGATGTTTAAGAAATTGTGGTAGCAACAGAGCAATCTTGTGAAACCAGTAGATTTATGCAGGATAATTCTTCAACTCATCTGGATAATCACTGTATGGTGGAGGATGTTACCAGAGAAAACCTACAGCCTGCTGTTATTGGTAATCCACAGTCAAAAATGATTTGGGCCTCTGCAGAGCCCCCTAGTAGTAGTTTGGATGATCCAGGGAAAAGTTGTTCTGCTGAGAGTGCTGCAAGTCATGTGCAGCAACCAGGAGATGCTAACACCACATCTGAACAGGCGAAAGACATTTCAGTGACACAGCAAGTCCAAAAACAATTTAGATTAAACAAAGACACTGTGCAGTATTTCAGGAGTGACTGGTCGGCCGATGATGCCTTGAATTCATCTGATTGGAAACAGGACGAAAAAGGAAAATCGGTTTCTGACCCCAATTGGAATGAGGACATTTTGTTTGGGCCTACAACAGGACATGAAGGGCTGCAGCACAAACCCTGAGCTCAGGTAAAACTGTTTCTGATAAAAAGGATCCTATGAAAGTTACTGCTCAGATTTTAGATGATGACACCCAGGCCTCTACAGTGCCTGGCCCATCAGGGGGTAGAGGGCATGTGAAGTCAAGTTGTACTAATATTAAATGTTTTACTGATAAGCAAGAACAATCTAAATCTCAAGATAATAATAATGATATGCTAAAGAAACCTCCCATGTCAGAACTTTTTCAGAATAAACTCGAGCAGGCCCCTAGAAGAAATGCTGTCAGGCTAAGGTATAGGGGAGGCCTACCAGAGCACCAGGACAGGTACTATGTTGCAAAGCACCTATTGATGGGATCCATGAAATTCATGCCAGCAGAGGTTTATGCTCTAATTCATATAACAGGGAAGATACCTTTGATGTTAGCTTTAAAACTAACATCAGCCTTGAGAGATTCTGGGAAAAGTATAATAACCTTAAGCAGACACCTCTTTGGACACCCTTTTATGCTATCCCCCTTACTAAACCCCAGATAAGATATATTTCCATCATGTTCAGAAATGAAGGAGTGAACGTTAATGATATATATCACTGGTTGCTGAAACGATGTGATATTCTGGGACCCCCAGAGGCAATTATGGATACAGAGGGATTTTGGACAGGAGGGTGGAGATTTAAAATAAAATTATTCCAAGTCAATTCAGAAATTATCCACCTCCCCAATACCTTCTTCTTAGGCAAGGACATCAGTTTTTGTTTTTATGGGAGATAGCCTAGGGCCTGTTATAAATGTGGGGCTAAGACTCATCTGAGCAGCGCCTGTGATATGCTCAAATGCTCCTTATGTGGGGGGTATGGCCACTCCACTGATCTATCTGACAATATATTCCAGTGCAACCTTTGTGATGATGAAGGTCATGCCTTTCACCAGTGTCCTTGGGCTAAAAGAAACAGAACTGAGGGGTGGGACCAAGATGACCTGATCGATAGAGCCCAGGAGAAAAGAAGCCACTTCTTTCATGAAACTGCTGGCAGGGATAAATCTCAGAATGCTGCACCTCAAGAAAATACCCCTGTGGAGGCTGTTACTGACTCCCTGACAACTGCTGACCCCTTCCCTAGGAATGAAAAATAATGGGGAGACCCATGATAATCAGGAACGTAGAGAGATGTCCCAGTTCTCTAGGGATGGGAAAGCAAGTATTAGTATGCCACCCCCTTTGAAGTTGCTAAAGCCAGGAGATTTACTAGGGCATCTGCTGGACAGCATCCCCCCTCCCCCCTCAGGATGGAAAATCCTTTTTCCCCTTTAAAATTAGACACGGGAGAATCTGAGCTAGAGTCTGATGCATCACATAGGTCTGATATAATCACTAAAGAGGAGGAAAGTAAGACTACGGAACTGGCTAAGGGAAGGAAAGGTAAAAAAGGTAAAAAAAGGAAAGCTAAAGCTAGTCATGAAGAAGGCCCCTGAATATTAAGAATTTGTACCAAACATGCTTTTTATGTACATAACACATGGCCTCTATTCATGTTGCTTCACTTAATATCTTTAGTTTGAAACACTACAAAAAGCAATTATCTTTATTAGCCTATTTGGGACAACTTGCTGTAGACATCATCTTCATCCAAGAAACTAGGCTATACTCCATTGTTGATGTAAATCACGTTAGGAGAAATTGGACATGGGGCCCTTCCTTTTATACCTTTGGCACAGGTACTGCTGATGGAGTAGGAATTTTATTTAAAACCCCTAATTTCAGAGTATCTTGACTTATTGATATACATCCTGGGAGGGCTCTGGCCATAGACTGCACGTACAAAGAAGTTGCTTGTCGCCTTATGAATCTTTATGCCCCCCAGACCAAATCTGCTAGAATTGATCTTTTTGAGGAAATAAAATCTTATCTGTACACACAGTAGAACATTATATGGGGAGGGGACTTTAATTGCAGTTTGGATCTGAAATATGCAGGTGACATAATCAAAAAGGTATATTGTGACACACATGCTTTAAAACAAATCATGCTGGATACAGGATTATCAGATACATGCAGAACTCTGAGGAAAAATGATGTAGGGGCAACCTATTTCAGACACATCTATGCTACACACATTGATTACATCCTATGGTTCTCGTCCCACACTGGGATTGGACTTGCACCTAAAAATCGTTGGCATCCGAGTGCGGTATGGGGGGTGCTGTACTGCTGGGGTGTGCCGTCCTTTGGATGAGAGGTTAAACCGAGGTCCCTTCTGCCCATCTTGGTGTTGTCCTGGTGGGTGTCCAGGTGGAAGTAAAAGAACACAGGGCACTTTTCGCAAAAGAGTAGGGAACATTCCCGGTGTCCTGGCCAACATTCCCCTTCCCATAAAACCAGTTCATGCAATTATCCAGGCTGTGTGTGGGAGATGATGTGCGATATGGTCACCACCACACATTCAGTCACTTCACTACCAGTCTAGCATTGCTTGTAAAGTGCTTTGGATGTATGAAAAGCGCTATATAAATGCTGATTCTTCTTCTTCTTCTAGTGTCTAAGTATATAAAACCCTATAAAATAGAAGTTAAGCCCACATAATTCTCTGATCATGGTATATTATTAGGATCTCTAAGTCTAGCAACAGTACCCCCAAAGATTTATTCCCATATACACAGATGGAGGCTGAACATCTCCTTATTGGAATCAACTGAATGTCAGAAACAGGTGGTAGTTCTTTTTGGTGCCAGAATCTCGACCCTGTGTCTTTATGATAATCTTTGGGACTGGTGGACATATACAAAAAAATATTTAAAATCTCTATTTTTATCATTTGGTAAACGTTCTGCAAACTCAAGCTTTATTAAATATTTAGACTATAGAAATCATTTATACAGACTTATGTATTTCACACCAAAGGACCACATGAAATATAAAATGCAAATTTTGGAAATAAAAAAGCAAATGAAAATCTATCAATGTGATAGAGCAAAATCATTGGACATGGAAATGAGATTTTGCACAAATAATCAACCAGCTTTGGATCCCTACAAGGCGTGCAAACAACGGCTGGATAAAACCATTATGGAAGGTTTATTTACATCGGACAATTGGCTGATAGACACCAATCTAGAAATGCTTTCATTAGTGCAGCAAAACTTATATGAAAATTTTTCTCAAAACCCATTAAAAAAGGGTAGTGTAGAGAATGTTTTAACTGCACCAATACCCCATTTGAGCCATTATGCTGGTGAGGCATTGGTAGATCAAGTTACCTCTGAAGAAGTTTGTGGGGTAATTCAAAAGTTAAAGACAAGAACCTCACCAGGAATAGGTGGTCTCTCTAATGACTTCTATAAAAAATATGAACCTTTTTTGAGTTCTGTACTGGCAAATATTTTTAATTTTATGTTACAGTCAAAATTTAAGTGTACAGATTTTAGTACATCTCTCATATGCTACATATTTAAAAAGGGTGATAAGAAGAAACTCTCTAACTGGAGACCCATTAGCATCCTTAATAGTGACTATAAGATTTTGGCAAAAATTCTGAACAATAGATTAATAACAGTAGCTGAAACTTTAATTGATAATGCGTTATCCCTGAACGTAAGATCCAACATAATCTCTTTATTTTATGAGAGCTCTGTGAAGCCTTTACATCTCAAAATCTTAAAGGCTATATAGTTGCAGTAGATCAGTCTAAAGCATTCGATCAAGTTGAGCACCATTTTCTATTTAATGTAGTAGAGACATATGGGATCCCAAAAACATTTGTGGATTGGATAAAAATATTATATTCTAATGCTAATATTATTCCAACAGTTAATGGTTTATTTGGTGGGGATGTTCCTCTTTTAAAAGGAGTACGCAGGGCTGTCCGCTAAGCCCCTTACTTTATACCTTTGCTCTAGACCCAGTCATCTAACAGATAAAGTGGGATAAACAAATTATTGGTATGGCTCCTCATCAGACTTTAACTCCAGGGAAAGTAACTGCATATGCAGACGATGTTACTCTCATTGTTCAAAACATCAGCTCCATAGAAAAGGTGATCAGCACCTTTGATGCCTGTGCACAATTCTCTGGTGCTAAATTGAATAAAGACAAAAGCATTATTATAGCCCTGAATAAGCCAACCACTATGATCAGAGATGTAAGTGGAATCAGCATCTCCACTGTGCCACAAAAAATTTTAGGTATATGGATAGGTCCCGGTGATATGGCCACCTATAATTGGGAAAAACAAATCAACATAGGTGAAAGCAAAGTTTGCCTTTGGAAAACATGGAAGTTTGGAAAGAAAAAGTGTGTGAAAATTATCAAGAAATTTATTATTCCTATTTTTCTAAATGTCAGTTATATTTATGCCCTCCCAGTACACTTGGAGACTAGACTTTTTAGTATTTTCTTCCAGATGCTCTGGGGCAGCAGACTCAATCCAGTTAAGAGGGACATTACCTACCTGCAAAGAGGAAAGAGGGGCTTAATATGATAAACCCAGTGGTATTTTTTCATTCCATTTTTTTATTCAGTACCTTTAAATGTGCTTGGGAGACAAACGGGTCACTTTGGCATTCTTGGATACAGTGGGCCCTACATACATATTTTATAAAATGGGTTGATACCTCCCTAAACTGTTGCCACAATTTACAGCTCCAACCTATGCTGGTCCTTCAGTTAAAAAAATACACCAATGGAAAATTGAGAAACAGACATTAATGGCCTTAAATAGGAAAGGTTTCTATTCACACATAGTTCACAATATACAGCAGGTGGCTTTAATTTTCCCTGAATGTACCTCCATACCTCTCAACTGTCCCTGATTTTCAGGGACGTCCCTGATTATGCCTCAAAAGTTTACTCTGTCCCTCCTAAAAATGGTGTTTCTGTGACCAAACAGTGGGGTTGTAAGCACAAAATAATGTCAAACATTAAAGTTACAAACTTGTTCTTCCTTAGAAAATGCATTTTACACTAAGCCCTTTATTCTACCAGCTTCCTGAGTGAATATTTCCAATTCTGAAGAAGTGTCCCTGATGTTGGTCCTTTGTCCCTGATTTTTTTAAGCCTTGTCCCTGATTTATGAGGCAGGAGGTTGAGATGTATGTGTACCCCTGCCAAAATGAATTGGGCCTTAAATAAACTTAATGACAGTAGAATCACTGTTAAGGTATAGGACATTGTCTGGTTATGCTCACAGGGAAAGTTAGGTGTGAGAGGTAATCTAAAACACAAACCCATAGCTGAACGGTATTGTCCTAAATTAACATGTGTGAACATAGAAGAAAGTATTTTTCATTTTTTCTTTGATTGCCCTTCTAGCAATCAGGTGTGGGCAGAACTGGCCAATAGGTGAAAACTGCCCTTTTTTACAAGAGTCTCGTATGCTACTTTAATACTTGGATGTTACTCTGGTGTTTGGAGAATCTTTCACAAAAGTACTTTACATGTACTTTTTGCTGCCATTCAATATTTTTATGGCAAGCACGCTGTCAGTATGTTCTGCAACAGCAACAAGCTTCAGTGTGTTAATTACGCAGATAGAAGCTGAAATGATTAGAGTAAAAGAACTTGATACACAGAGATTTACACCAGATAAAGTGGCCCATTTATGGAGACACTTCAAAATGTTCACTTAATGGAATATTTAGCCTTAGTTTTAGTATGCTAGTTTAAATACAGAGTAATGTCGAGGACCCCCTTTGTTACTTTTTTTTTTCTTCTGATATGAAATGTTTAATACCTTTTATGATCATGATGTATACCTTCTATGCAATGTTTCTTATTTTTTTGTGTTTTCTTCCTTTGTACAATTTCTGGTATGATATATGAATACTGTGATGTAATGTTTATGTTTATTAATAAAAATTCCCCTACTCTTTTCGATAAGTGCCATGGGATCTTTAACATCCACCTGAACTACCACCAATCCAGGCAGATGGGACCTCGGTTTTACGTCTCATCCGAAAGACGACACCTCAGAAGTGCAGCACCCCTCTCATGCTGCACTACAGTGTCAGTACACTGTATATACTATAATATTTCCAAATAGCCATGAATACTTGTATCATCTCTTTATGGAATGAATTCCATCTTTGTGGGTATATTGCTAAAATCAACTCTTGATATGTCAAGGATGTCAACTGTGACATGTTCCATATGCTTACAGCTTTTCCCCATAGTGTTTTATTGTATGCACAATCCAAAACAAATGTTCTTGTGTCTCTAGAATTTTGTTGCACCCTTGTCTTGGGCAATATCTCTCATCCACTGTTTTGTGTTTGTTGATATTTTTCATGCTTAGTTTCACATGTACTGGCAACCACACTAAATCCCAGGCAAAAGCTGGTATCCTGGTATTGGTCAATTGTGATGGTGCTTCAGACCTGTATTTTGCTGGACACTGTGGCAGCTGCACCTCCTTTAGTGCTGAACATATCATGATCATTTCTTACATTCCCTGTCTATTGCTTATTTGCATTTCATCATATGGGACTTTCCATTTAATCAGCTTCAGCATCACTGTTTTTACCTGGCATCCTACTACTGCTGTCCTTGTCAACAATCTCCCTTTGCCCTGAATCCATGCTGTTTTGCAAACTAATACCCATTCTTTAACAAACTCCTGCCATTGTTTGGCATTGTTTTTTGGGCTTATAAACATGTTGTGATATAAAAAAAATACTGTAAAAAAAAAGTAAATGGATAAACCATTCCCAAACCTCCTTCCTTAATGGGTCTATATGTTATATCTTTCTTGACTGGGTTCAAATGACTCCCCCACAGTGCCCTACAAGAACACACTCAGCAATCTTGTTTCTAACTGGCTGGGGGAGGGGAGATGTAACTGATGTATAACAAAAATGGTAACATTACATTTTTTATCAACAGAACCCTTTTCCTTTTTTATAACTGCTTATGTATCCAGCTACTTGAGTAATTTTCAGCCTGTTTAATTTTCTGTTCCCAATTTGTCATGGCTAGGTCTCCTGGTCCCCACAGGATTCCTAAGACTGAAACTGGTTCCTTTACCACAGGGATCTCTGCATAGCTTTGTCTGTGATGTGAATGCTGTCCCATCTGTATCTCTTTGCTCTTTTCTGGGTTAATTTTGGATCCTGAAATCCTCAAAAATACTTTACAATGTTCTACAATTTCACTTTAATTTATATGTTCCCTTTACTATAGCCACATCATCTGCATATGCTAATATCTTAACTGGTGGTATAGATACTGTAACAGATATGCCTTGAATTTTCGGCTCACTCCTGACCAAACATATAAAAGGGTCAATACAAAACACATACAATAGGGGACTTAGTGGGCAACCCGTCTCACCCTCTCTTGTTCTGAATTATCTCTCCCCTCTACCCATTTACTCTTGGTTGTACTTTGACTTTGTTTTAATGAATGGTTGAAAAAAAAATGGTGTGGAGCACAGGGGTTTGGCTTCATTGGGGACTGGGGTTCTACCTGGAGGGACACCAGCCTATACTGGCAGGATGGTCTGTATCTGTCCAGGAAGGGAACAAGTCTTTTGAGCAATTGGTTTAAATGCTTCATTGGCAAGCTTTTAAACTAGTCAAGGGGGGAGGCACTGATAAGCAGCAGGAAAATCCCAGCCTCTCCCTACAAAACAGGGTACTAAATGAGAAAAAGACTGAGGTAGAAAGGTCAGTGGGGGATGCTGCAACAGAAGGTAAAGCCATCAAAAAATGGAGAGCAATGAGTACCAATGCCCATAGTCTGAGTAACAAGCTTCCTGAATTAGTGGCCTTGCTGGAGGAGGAACATCTGGATATCATGGCAGTCACAGAAACATGGTACACACAAAACCATGACTGGGACATAAACATACCAGGATACACTATCTACAGGAGGGACAGGAGAGTAAAGAGGAGGAGGTAGCTCTTTACATAAGGAAGGAATCAAAGCAACAGAACAAAAGGGTAAACAGGGAGGAAGAAGCACTGTGTGTAAATTTGGAGACCGGCAATGGCACCACAATCCGCACAGGGTTGATACAGACCCTTCTCAGGGGAGGAAATGGACAAGGAAATGATAGAAAGTATACTTAGAATGGCAGAAAAAGGGAGATATTGCTGATGAGTGATCTGAATATGCCAGATGTTAACTGGAGTGCAGTTGCAGCAGCCACTTCTAAGAGTGGGTTATTGTAGATGCCCCTACAGGGGGCATGCCTTAGACAACTAGTATTGGAGCCCACTGAGAGGGAGCAATCTTAGATCTGGTTCTCTCAAATGGAGATGAAGAGAGGATCGCAGATGTAGAAGTGGGTAGCCATCTGGGAACTAGCGACCATCGAACAGTATGGTTCACAATAAACACAGCAATAGAGTCAAGCCATACAAAGACAAAGGTACTGGATTTTAGGAGGGCTGACTTTGCCAAAATGGGTGAGTGCCTAAGGAATGCACTAGCAAATGGGCAGGAAGGAGGGGTGGAAGAACAATGGGGAATAATAAAAACTGCCATCACAGAGGTAACAAGCCTTTGTGTAAAGCAAATAAACAAAATGAAATGAGGTAAGAAACCACTATGGTTCTCAAAGGAAGTGGCAGTGAAGGTTCAACAGAAAAAAGCATTCAGGAAGTACAAGGAATCACAGAAGGAACAGGACAGAGAACTGTATCAGTTAAAGCAAAGAAACTGGGAAGGCAGTCAGAACAGCAAAGGCCCAAACCGAGGAAAAGATAGCCAACTCAGTTAAGAAGGATAAAACCTTTATAGGTACATCAGGAGCTAAGTACACTAAGGAGGGATAGTGAGGCTTAATAAAGGGAGGGAGGTGGGCAGGCAGAGGGTGACTGTGAAAAGGCAGAGATACTAAACAAATATTTTGCTCAGTATTTACAAAGGAAGAGGGTAGGTACCTAAAACAAACAGTAGAAACACTCTGGATACAGAAGTTGATACCAGCCCATTTACAGAAGAAAGGGTTCTGAAGGAACTCTTAAAACTAAAAGGTGGACAAAGCAATGGGGCCTGATGGGATTCATCTCAGAATTCTAAAATAACTAGGGTAGAACTAGTGACACCACTGACTACCCTCTTTAACAAATCATGGGAGGATGGGGTGGTACCCAAGCACTGGAGGAGGGCAGATGTGATTCCCTTCACAAAGTGGGAGCAAGGCAGAAGCAGAAACTACAGACCTGTTAGTTTAACCTCAGTGGTAGGAAAATGATGGAATCACTTCTGAAGGAAAGAATTGTCCAGTATCTAGAGGCCAGAGGGCACAGGACCCAAGGCAGCATGGATTCACAGTGGGAAGGTCATGCCAGACAGATCTGATAGATTTCTTTGACTGGTACCAAAGTAGTTGATCAGGGAGGGGCTGTGGACATGGTCTACCTAAACTTTGTAAGGCATTTGACACAGTCCCACACAAAAGATTAATATACAAGTTAGCCAGCCTGGAGTGGGTCCCAAGATGACAGCCTGGGTAAAGAATTGGCTGGAGAATAGGACACAGAGAGTAATAGTAAATGGATTCCACTCTGAAAAGGGGGTTAGCAGTGGGGTACATGAGGGTTCAGTATTAGGACCGGTCCTCTTCAATGTCTTTATAAGCGACATTGCAGAGGGACTGGAAGAAAAATATGTCTCCTTGCAGATGACACAAAGATCTGCAACAGAGTTGATGCACAAGGTGGGGTGGAAAGGATGAGAAGGACTTGGCAAGGTTAGAGGAATGGTCAAATGTATGGCAGCTTAGATTCAATACTAAGAAGTGCAGGTAATGCACCTGGGAAACAAAAACACAGGAAGAGTACACAATGGGGTTGAGATACTAACAACAACAAAAATGGAAAGGGACCTGGGGGTAGTCATATCAGATGACCTAAAGGTGGGCAAGCAATGTGAGAGGGCAGCAAGGAGGATGGGGGATACTGGGATGCATAGGGAGAGCATCACCAGTAGAAAACAAGAAGTTATTATCCCTCTGTACAGACAGCTGGTGAGACCCCATCTGGAGTACTGCATGCAGTTCTGGAGACCCAATCTCCGCAAAGACATATACAGGATGGAAGCTGTCCAGAGGAGGGCAACTAAAATGGTGCAGGGTCTTCGCCAGAAGACATATGAAGAGAGACTTAAAGAGCTTAATATGTATAGCCTCAAGGAAAGGAGGGAGAGGGGGGACATGATAGAAACTTTCAAGTACCTCAAGGGAATCAACAAAGTTATAGAGGGTAGCATCTTTCAAAAAAAAGAGGTGTGCAAGAACAAGGGGGCACAATTTGAAGATAGAAGGAGGGCGGCTCAGAGGTAATTTAAGGAAGTATTTTTTCACGGAGAGGGTTGTGGATGTATGGAACGGCCTTCCAGAGGAGGTTGTGGAGTCAAAAACAGTGGTGGAATTCAAGCATGCATGGGACAGTCATAAGGCAATTCTAGGGGGTGGGGGTAGGAAGAAGTAGGCTGCTGGTTAACTAGGATCTGCAGCTTATCCATCAGATAGGGAAATGAGCAGACTGGGTGGGCCAAGCGGTCCTTATCTGCCGTCAAATTCTATGTTTCTATGTTATGTTTCTATGTATCATAGAAAATACTTAGTCATATCACAAATTCCTTTGGAATACCAAACGTTTCTAACACTGAAATAATGTATTCTTGGGAAACCAAATCAAAGGCTCTTTTCTGATCTAGGCATAACATAAGGCCCTCCTCTGTTCCTTCTTGGTATCTGTGGAAAATTTCCCATAACACAATTAAGTTATCTTGAATATCCCTTCCTGGAACTGTATAGGCCTGAGCTGTACTTATCTGAGTTTCTGCCTCATGGGCTAACCTGTTTGCCAATATTTTCCCCATATTTTTTTACATCCCCATTCAATGGACTAATGGGCCTCCAGTTTGTCAATTTCTGTCTCCTTTTTTATATAAAAAAATAAAGTCTGCTAGAGTCATAGATGTGGGCATTTTTCACTCCCTAACTATTTCATTAAATAGCTGTGTTAACTCTGGCACCAGTTCAGGATGAAACTTTTTATAAAATTCTGGGGTAAGCCCATCCCTCCAGGGACCGTACTATTTTTTTTTGGCTATTATCATCTTCTTTACCTCTTCTTCAGTAATGGGTTTTATCATCAGTTCCTCTTGTACCTTTGTTAAAGGGGGTATCTGTAGCTTCCCTAAGTATTCTTTATGACTTCTTATCATTGTTGGTCTCCCTATGATGTTCTGTACAAAGTTATTTACTATCTGTAAAATACCTTCTGTCTCTTTCTGTAGATTTCCTTTTACATCCTCTAAAACTCGAATTATTTTTTCCACCCTCTTCTGAGTCTTTGAATGGGTCAAAAGTTTGTTTTTTCTTACTGTACCAAATCTTAGTTCTTGTTGGAGTGTGTTCGCCCTATTATATTGTATCTGGAACAGTTCTTTTTTTATCTGTGAAATCTGTTTGCCATAGTCTTGCTTCAATGTTTCTGTTCTAGATATTAATGTGTGCAATTGTTTCCTTAAAGTTAGATAATTCAGATATGAGTCTACTGTCTGTTTATGTGCCATTTTTTGTGAAAAAATGATTTGAACTCTTTTTTGGAATCTTCCCACCATTCACTTACAGAATCGTACAGACAATTTACCAATTTCCTTGCCATCCATAATTTCTTCCATTCTTTACAAATTTTCTGACTCTAGTAGTTCTGCATTCAACCTCCTGAAGACTTTCCTAAGTATTACTGATTCACTTCCTTTTATATGGATCTCTATGCCGTTGTGGTCAGTAAAACCCCAATCATGCATGCTAGCTGTTGTTACCTCTAAATCTTGGGAAATCGAAAAAAATCTATCCGAGTAAGGTGTATCCCCCTGCTATATGAGAAACCCCATTGTGTCTGACACTCTTATATGCATCTTTTAGCTTAGCTGTGTTCATAATATCCTTGAGTATATTCATGTCACAGTATAGCTTCTGGGTCTTGAAGCCTCTGTCTGTCTAGCACAGGCTGCAATTAAAATCTCCTCCCCAGACTACAATTCTTGTTATGCATAGGTAGGGTTGGATTTTTTTAAAACAACTCAATTTGTTTAGTTTTTATCTGAGGTGCATATGAGTTAATAACTTTTAATCTGGATCCTTCCATCTGAATATCCAAAATTAGTGTCCTGCCTGGCTCCAGTTCTACTTGATTGGTAATCTTTAAACTATGGTTCATGAATAAAATGCCTACACTGTCACACAGTTCTAGCCCTTGTGAGCAAATGGCCCCCTTGTTCCACAATTTTGAGGCATTTGCCACTTCCCCCAATGTTTTTAATCTAGTGTCTTGCACACATACAGTATCTACTGATTGTTGTTGCAGTTCAGTTAGAGCTGTTAGCCTCTTTTTGTAACTTTTAATGCTGTTGACATTTACTGTAATTATTTTCAAGCTTGTCATGATTATGGTGTATATAGGGTTTACTCTTTGTCTTTCTCTCCTTTCCATTTTCTTTTTACCTTCAGGATCTTGTTGTCCATTTTTTTTTCACATTTTCCCCTGGGCCTTGATCTTCTAATCCTGATGAGAGATCCTTAGTAGAGGACAAAATTGAGGATGAGTCTGATTCAGAACTTTCATCTTCTGAGTCTATCAGCATAGACTGTACTGGCAGAGCCCTGTATTTGTTTGTCATAGCCAGTTTTTGTTTGTCTTTTATAAGCTTCCTTTCTTTCCCTTTGGTTCTGTTTGTTTTTCACCCTTTGCCCTTGGTGTTTTTGAGTATTTTGATGGAAATCACTACAAATGGTGACCATAAAGGTGTTTCCTTTATTGCATTGTATTTACCCCAAAACCTATCCAGAGCTTCCACTGTTTTAAAACTTATGTCATAGTTGTACTTGTCTGTATGAATCAGGGCAAAGATTTCAGAAGCATAACATTTAAAATGTTTAGCAGTGTTCTTCCTACATAAACCCTGTCCAGGGGTGACTCCAGGTCTCCTTTGTACATCAATCTGATGGCATTTTTCCTAAGGGCAGGTTCCCCCTAGATTTTAAACAAGTCTGCCATTCTTAATAGTGGTTTGAAAAACTGACTTTTCCCTGGGTCCTGCAAATGTTGTGTTCCTAGCCCAATAGACTGTGCCTCTGTAGGTATCTGGGAAGTTTGTCTGAGTTTTGGTACTTCCCTACTCATTTGGGCCTCCTTTTTTAAGCTTGTTCCTCAACTGTCTGTATTTGGCTTGTTACATTTGTTTATTTTATCTTTTATTGGCAATGTAAGTTTAACTACTACAATAGGGTCAAGTCAGTATATATTTTTTTGTATCTTCCCCTTGTCTGATACTTCTCCTTAGTTTGTCTTTTCCCCTTTCAAATCCTCTATATCTTCAGGTATAGTTATTACATCCTTATTCACATTTGGTTCTTTTGCCCTTTTTCCTTTCGGGGATATCACAATTTTGCACGTCTCACTAATTTCTTTATCTGAGAAATACTGCACTTTGGGGTCTGATGGGTCTGATGTCCAGGAGCCGTCCTGTTCTGCTACCCACCCTGTGTTCCATAAGGCCATTTCTGCTGACCATTCATCCTCATTTTCATTATTTGCTTTTTTTAATTTTAGCATCTAAATTACCGCTTTTACGGTTACTCACCCCCAAGCACTCACCCCCAAGTAGACCCGCTTGCTTTTCCTCATTTGCCAGATTGGCACCATTTTGTTCTGTATTGTCCTTGCCGCTGCTCAGGTTTGTAGATGCTGTTCCAATCATTTGGGGTGTGGTAGGCTGACACAGCTGATATATCACTGCCTCATATTTCACTTCTACCTCTCATATCTTTGCCAAATATTCTTGTTTTTTCATATCCAGCTCTCTTTTTAAATCTGCATCTGTTTTCTTGTTTGCAGTTCCCCTCTTCAATGCACATTGGCTCCTATTCAGAAATTTCTACATCCACATCCTCTGAGTTTTGCTGAACCTTCTCTTGGACTGAAGATTCTGTTACACTTCCAGGTACTTCTGTCATTATTTCAATCTCCATCTGAACTGAATCCATACCACTAGATTGCATACCTTGCATCGTATGCTCGCCAATACAAAGTAAAGGTGAAACCAAAACTCTGTTTTCTGCATCAATCTCTTGCTGGATTGAAGCCAGGGACAAGACCATCTCCCCAACCTCCCACACGTCCATCTCCTGCGGTGGTTCAGCAGGACTGGCTATCTCCATAGCATGGCTCAACAGCTTCAACAACACAGAGTAGGGAATTTTTTATTTACAACAAACACATATTTTGACAGACACTATTTACAAAATCATATATACAACATGTTTACAACTTTTATAATTAACTCATTAACCTACTCCTGTAACAGTTTTTCCACATTTTCATCGTTCTATACCCCCTGAATATTCTACATTCCTCATGATACACCTTATCTATTTCTACTTGTACTTTAAGCAACAAATCATGTACAGTTATTTCTTTTTTGTGTAAGAATCTTAAGTATCTATTTTGCCATATTACCCACTTTAACACAGCCAGGATTACATATATTGTGTTTCTTTCATTTTTCTCCCATCTCTTGGACAACTGTCCATGTATTAAGGTATCATAATTCATCTGCTTAAAACACTTCATCCCTAAAAACTAAGCTAACATACTCTAAAATGGTTTAATATATGCACATTCAAAGAACATATGCTTCATTGTTTCTTCCTGTAGTCCGCAATTCACCTCACCACATATTTTTTCTTCCAGAACCTTGTGTATATGGTTACCTTGAACATTCAATTTTCCATGACTATTCATCCAACAAACTTCCTTCATTTTTTTGGGAATTCATTTTTCTAATGTTGCAGCCAATATATCATCCACCCTTATTCCTTTATCAACTTTAAATACCTCTTTCTCAAAAAAAAAGGTTTTCCATAATTTCTTTATACAGCTGCTTCTTATTTTTCCTAATTTAATCATCTATTTTTATACCCCATTGTGTGAGATAATTCCTACACCTTTCCATGTATCCAGGCCATACTTTCCCACATTTCAAGTTTCCCTTCTTCCCCATATTCCTGATAAAGGGATCTAACCATCCTTTTGTAAACTATATTGTTCCCCCTTTAATCACAGGTACAATATTAAATGCTATAAAAATGCTCATTAAAAACACAATTGGCATATTTAAACCACCATCTTGCATGTCTGTATAGGTTATCCCTCTCTTAACTAGATTTAATTTGCTGCCTCATAACATTTGAAAAAACAGTGATAAAATCCTCACTTGCATCTGTTGTAGTACTGGATACACATAAGCTAAGTACAAAAATTTGGTAAAAGGAAAGTTTTTATCAAGTAAATTCTTTTTTCCTTAGTCATATTCCATTGCCTCCACACACTGATTTATTTTTGTGCTATTTCAAACTTTTCTTCCCAGTTCTTCTGAATCACCCTTGGACTTCCATACAACACCCCCAAGATCCTTATTTCCCCATTTCCAATTTTCAATTTACCTCTTTACTCTTTGTTCACATTCCCTAACGGATATACTTTACTTTTGTTTTTATTTATCCTTATACCTGTATATCTACTATTACTTTACACCATTTCCAGCATTTTATCCCTGCTTTTTGATCTTACCAACACTATGCAGTTATCTAGATACGCGCTTACTTTACTTAAAACGTCTCCCTGCCATTTTATGTTCTGAATTTCTTTTTCTTCCTCTATCTTTCTTAAAATAGGATCCAGACATAACACGTATAATAAGGAACTCAATGGGTATCCTTGTCTCACCCCATTCTTTATAAACATAGGTATTCCCATATGACCATTATCATAGGGCATGTTTGCGCTTCTTTATATAGTGTTTTAATCAAATTATTTAACTCCACTGGTATATTATACTCTTTTAAAGTATCCCATATGTACTTGTGTTTGATTACGTGAAATGTTGTCTCCTGATCTAATGTATACAAAAAAAACCTTCAATTTAATTTTCCTGTCCTTTCTGTGTAATCTCCCTGTATATGCTAGGTTTTGCTGTATCCTTCTACATGGAATTGCAGATGTTTGGGTTAGCATTACCAACTGATCTGCAAATTGTTGTAATCTATTATTAACAATTTGAGCTAGTATCTTATAGTCTGTCATTAACAGACTTATCGGTGTCCAATTTTGTATATGTTTTCAATCTCCTTTTTTAAATAGAAAATCAGTTACTCCTAACTTCATACTTTCTGGCAAGTCTCCTTTCTTAAATATTTCATCATATACATGCCGTAACATGGGTGCTAATTGTTTCTCAAACACTTTACAAAATTTATTTAGAATCCCATCACTTCCCAGCAAAGGGTTACTTGATAATGATCTAATGGCTCTTCTTATTTCCAGTACCTTAATTCCTTCATTTAATAAAACTACTTCTTCTATTTTTAATTTTGGCATGATTATATTACTAAAAATCATTTTCTACCTCACTATGTCCTCACTGATATGTTTCTTTTAAAAAAACTCTTGTACTATCCTTTAGATCTGTCCTATCTGTGTTGTCACATCCCCCTGTTTATTTTGTAATTCATACATTACATATTCCTTTACCCTGTCTCTATTGCTATTAAATGGGTTTGTTTGATGTTTTGTACCCTGTGTCCCACCCTTTTGTTCCATTATCAACGACTTCATCCTGTTATACTGATATTTCTTGTTTTATACCAGTATTTGTTGCTCCTCATTTATTCCTTCTTTCACCTGTCTTGTTAATAATTTGTATAATTTAGCTCTTAATTTTAAATACGTCCCTTAATTTTGAGCTTCTGATTATTTCCCTTCTTCTACCAATAATGTTTTAATATCATTCTTAGTATCCTCCCACCACTAGCTATTGCTGTCATACATTAATTTAACCATTCTCCTTGCTTCTAATAATTCTTTTATTTTCTCCTTATCTGCTTCCACTTCCAGTTTTGCCACATTCTTCCTCCAGAAACCTTTACCAAAAATAATTTTCTTCCCCAAATTTATTTTAATTTTAACAGCCATATGATCTGTGGTTTTGAGTGGCACTCTCTGAACTTTATTTAGAATAACATCCTTTGGTACTGTCCAAAAATCAATCCTTGTAGATCTTACCCCACTAAAATATGTGTGTGCTCCTTTTTTTTTCATAATTTTATATACATCTTCCAACCCTGCACTTGCCATTATTTTTTTAACAGATTAGTATCACAAAACACTTTACCCGCTACCCTCCCCCAGTCAGCATTAGTTACTTCACAGTTGACATCCTCCACACCACTAATTTGGAAGTATGCAAAAAGGGCTCTATAATTCCCATCACTTGATCCCTTCCTTTTTTTGTCTGCGGGTTATAAATTACAACAATCCATATTGCTATATTTCTCATTATACAGTCAACAATAAAAGCCATTCCAGGTACTGGTTCTATTATTTTACTTATTTTAATTTCTCACATCATAAACAGCACTCAACCTCTGAACACCTTTCTATACTTACTGTCCATAAAGATGATCCCCAAATCCAGTCTGTTGGAGCTTGCTGTAGCTCTTCAATGCTGTTCAGTCTCGTGCCCTGTAACATTATAATATCACATTTTAAATCACTCAGAATTTTAAACATGGTGAGTCTTTTGGTTCTGTTTTTAATGCTATTTATATTGCTTATAATGCATTTTAAGCTGCACATTTATTTTTATTTGCAAAAAAGAAAAAAGAAAACAAAAAATCCTATGCTTATTCCTCTCTCATCCTATATCCCATGTTTTTTTCCTTTTTGTGAAGCTTGAGTGTCCGCTGTTCCTGCATCTGTCTCCTCATTTCTTATAGACGAGACAGAACTCTCTTGCTGTGATTCCTCCTCAGCTATAGATAATTCTTCATCAACACAGAGTAGGGGAATTTCCCCCTTGTCCTGGCCAGATTTCACCCCTTCACTAAAATACCACCAACAGCTTAATCTGGTTCTGTATGTCAGTTTGCATCTGTATCTTCCCCTCTACCCATGATAAGGCTGAAAGTAGGCAACATTACCTAGTCCTTCTTTCCTGGTCAAAAAAAATGAAATAAACAAAAAATAGAAAATAAAAAAAATGTATATCAAGAAAGCACTGCATTTAATTACATTTTAAATATGACCAAGTGAAACTTCAATACATATTTTTTTTTTTTCATTTTAAATTTTATGGTAGTACAGTAATTTAATTAACTCTAAAACCACCTGGAAAGTGACAGGTGGTAATATGAGATGCCTCTCCAAAGACTTCCTCCAGATGATGAAAGAGAAAGATGCCAAATGGGCAACACATAAAGTTACCCTCCTCCCCACACACACACACACACACACACTGGAATGACTACAGATGCCTGCATAACCTTTGCAAAAAAGAGATTAAGTCACATAAAGTCAAGTACCCCAGAAAACCTACAAGGCTGGAACCTTGGTAACCCCATATATTTCTGGTCAGCAGTGAACTCCCTAATCACAGCCAGGACCAATCAAAGCATCATAAAACTAGAAACTGGGGTGTGAAGCTTTAAATGACATGTCCAAAGTGGCCAAAGCCCTTAATATCAAATTCATAGACCTGTCTGATTACCTTGACAAACTTCCCCAAAGGACTCTACCAGTGGTCCTATTGGCCAGGTCACTGACACCTCTATTGTTCCACCCTTTTACTTTAAGGCCATCTCCCCATGGGATATTTGTAAGCACCTTAAGACCCTGCCCGAGCAAGATAGCATCAGGGGTGAAGGACTTCCTTGAGATTTTTAAAGCATGTAACACACGTTATATCCAATCCCCTGGCTATGGTATTTCACCTATCCCTCACCTCTTTCTCCATACCTCCCATCTGGATGCAAGCCAGAATTGTTGCCATTTTCATGTCTGGTGACCCTACCCTCATCTACAACTATCACCCTATCTTCATCCTCTCCCACCTGAGCAAACTCCCTGAAAAAGTTGTTTTTCAGGAAATCTCAGACCATATGTTCAAACACATCCTCCTCTGCCTCCAATAATATGGCTTCAGGAAAGACAACAGCACCACTACTGCACTGGCCTGCTTCACTGATCACATTTTAAGAGGCATGGATGACAGCAAACTGATTGGTGTCATCTTTGTGTGTCTCGCTAAGGCCTCTGACCTGGTGGACCATAGCATCCTGATAGGTATGTGAGCAGCACTGAGTGCCCTGTGTGACCACAGCATTGTTTTTAAATTATTTGTTAGGTTGCACCCAGGTGGTCTGTACAGGAGTGACAATTTCCAGCATCCATGTTGACTGAACTGGGGTCCCATAAGAATCGATCCTTGAACCCATTTTGTTCTCACTGTTTATCAATTCCCTTCACAAGTATAGCACCACATGCAACACACTACTGTATGATGATGACCTTATCCTCTACCATAGTGCAAAGACCCCAGCTGAACTATCATCCACTCTCATGGAAAATGTTGGTGCCACCCAAAAATGATTCTTTTCCAACAGACTCTTGGTAAATGCCTGAAAGACCAAAGTCATGCTATTTAGGTTGAAACCCAGACTATGTAGGTGGGCTGGTGATTATACCCCTCTTCACATTCTGTACCCTGACAGCTTATATCTTGAATTAGTGGTTACATTCAAATATCTGGGAGTCACCCTATACCCATCAATGATATTCCCCAACCACACCAGTCTCTTGGTCCAGTACATGGACCAGAGACTAGAAGTTGGCATCCAGCTCAAAGATTTTTATGACCCCTGAAGTTAGGCTTGCCATCACCTGGTGCTCCTTCCTTCCCCAGTTAGACAACTGTTCTCCCATCTACATGCAGACCTCATCCTTCTGCCTGTCTAGGCTTAGCAAAATCAACAACAGCATTGGTAGGTTTACCGTAATGGCCCCTTACTCCATGCATCACTGATGCCTCTACCAGGCAATCAGATGGCTCCCCTCTCAGGCCTGCCAGGATTACCTTCAAGGCTACCTCATTGACAGCTCCATCAGGGAAAAAGAGCTGTCACCCCAACCTCTCTGTTCTGGCCAAAAGTCTGCCATCAAAGTCTCCAATCCTCCTCCAACTTACTATTACAGTGCCCACTAGGTACTACATGCAGAGATAAGAGGGCCTTTTCTGCAGTTGCCTCAAATTTTTGAAACAACCTACCTCCCTCATTACGAACCCTGGGATCCTATCTCCAGTTTTAAATCCCACTACAAGACCTGCCTCACTGCTACCAGCACCTGTAAATGCCAACCCCAATGATATGATTACCCCATTCCATGGGTGAAACACTTCCCCTTGCCTTGTTGCATCTCCTGGGGTGCTACAGTGACTCAAACTTTTTTCATTTTTTGCTATGATGATATATGTTAGACACTGTGCTGTCACAAAGTCCTCTGTATAATTAATTACCCAACTGTTCAAATATCTGCCATTTGTTTTAAATCATGTATTGCTTTGTAACAACCTACGGCACCCTATAGCTTATATACCTGTTTTTCTTATCATGTTTGTGCCAACTGTATGGCCTTGGTCATGCTGAAAACAGTCCCTATGATCAATGTAGTCATCCTGCCAACAAATAAATAAATAATAATAAAAAAAGCATGATTTAACAATGTCCCAATCTGTGCAGTTTCATTATTATGCTATAAATATATAATCTGTCATTAAGGGACATCATTATTCACTTACATAGAAAACTTATCAATTATTTAACAAAGTCTTGCTTTTTGTCCTTGGTTTAAATAGACTGAAAATGTTGACTGATCATTGAAGAAGTCAGTTTTAAACTAACACAAATAATGATCTTAATATCTGCAAAATAGATTTTTCAGCAGTCAAAAATTGTGTATTTGGAAATATTAACTGAATGTAGATAATCCAGCTAAAGCCCAATACTGAAAAGTTTATATGATACTTGATCTTCTGTGAATAAAACAACATGTTGCTATTTCTAAATAACTATACATCAGATATGTATATTTATATAAGTATGCCATTAAAGAAGAGAAGAATTTGTATTTACATAAAACTGTTCACACACAATGTATCACAGAGTGTTTTACAAGCAATGCAAGACTGGTGGTGCTGTAAATGTGTAGTGTTTCTGGGAGTATCTTGCAATAAGAATATTTTGAGCAGCAGTAATTCTGAGAAATATGTGACACAGACTCCATTACTGTTTTAATTCAGATTCCTCATGAACCAAATGATCTTAACGAATCTGGCTTACTCTTCTAAGATATTTTATTGTACACTACACTGCAAGGAAATGTATGTATACTCCTGGCAATATGATAACAGATGTGACTGCAAGAATAAATGTGGGGAAATGTCTTATTCTTGATGTTTTCCCAATTGAAGGACTGGCATATACAGTGCTAGTCATGAAAAGGTTGACTTCTACTGCTGTATACACACAGTATACTCAAGTTACTTTGAGATAACTGGATCAAATTATCATTTAACACGATGTAGTTGCTGCAGCCTACATATATCACTTGCTGCATCATTGCTGTCACATTTCTATGCACCGTTAAACTTCTGCGTGAATACCACTGGAAACAAATAAATAACCAAAGAAAAAGGGTATGCTACTAGCCATCTTTCTAGCAATTCTAGAATAAATTATAAGTGTTAATTTAGAACTCTATTATCCAAAGTTGTTAGCTGGGACAATTATATGATATCTAGGGAATTGTAGTATCACAGTAGAACAGTAATTACAGAGAAGAACAAAACATGAATGTGTATTCAGGCAATTAGTTAATGGAATAGCTACTTTCTCTAACGGATCGGATTTTTAATGGTGTCATTAAGATTAAATCCATACCTCAGAGTGACACTGGTTAATTGTTTTGTAACTCTGGATGAGGTGATTAGTTATATATGCCCTAGCTGTGTTTTTATTCTCTGATAATATATTTGCTGTTAATGCCTGAGAAACCATTGAAGGAATGTGATTATCCTACTGAAAATAAAGACTTTTATGATTTTCCTGATGCAGTTTCAATGTTTTAGAAATTAACTAGGTAACACCATCTTTTAGGTTCATGAAACTACAGTACACCATACAGTGGTAGCCATCATCATCTGTAATGATAGTTGCTGCAATAGCATGCTGTCTTGCAATAGTCTCTGCAACCAATGTAATATAACTTATGGCATTGTGGACACCAGTGGTTGCTATTGGTTGAGCAATCCCAAGGGCAGTATTTTGTTGGTAGGAAGGAAGATAATGGTAACCACTGTAGCTATAGGGTAACTTAAATGTACTTAAAGGCAACAGTACATGTAACTGCTGTTGAATGTACTGTTCTTAACAATTACAGTACCTACTCCATAGTTACAGTATACAGTATATTAATTGAAACTTAAAATTTAGTGTAACCATTAATGACCCTCCACACATAACTGCATTCTTATTTTTTACTTTGTATTAGGATAATGCCAACATTGTGTTACACAATTTCACAAACCCTAAGGAACACCACACCGTGGATTTCCCAAGGTTCCAAGTAACTGAACCTTGATTTTTTATTTCTCTTCTTTGTATGCTTTCATTTTCTACAATCTGTGTTCTCACTTTTTGGAAAACATGTGTTAATGACTGACACCTTTAGCTTTTACTTTTCTAACACACCATGACGGACACTGCACAGTGATATGCATTGCACCAGACTTGTAGCATACTTTGCAGGTGGCCTATCAGGCCACTCATGAAGAAGCTACTTAGTTACAAAATGTAACATAATTCAGCTTCTGGTTACAGACAAATCCATGTAGATTTTTGTAAGTTTTGGACTAAGTGCAAGAGAAGTGGTTTCTTATCTCACAAAAGTAATTCTGGGAGTCACAAAAACACTTTTATGAGTGACAAAAGCAGGGCCTGTTTTTGTAATACAGTTCAGTCTTATATCATTAATATTTCAAAATGTATTTTTTTAAACAACTGAAAAATTAATCACACACTCCACACTGTTTCTAAACCTAAGTTTCATCATTTTTTTCTTTGTTTCTGAAGAGCACATTTCTGTTCTTTTCCACATTTCCATGACTTCTAAGACTCACAGAAGTGGGCTTGTGAGTGACAAAAGCAGGTTCATGACTCATGAAAGGAGAGCCTGCCTCAATGACTTACAACAGCCTAATTTCATTAATATTTTTTTAAACTATTGGTTAAAAAGACACTTGAAGAATAAACATTACATACTACACTACTGACCACTTGAATTTCAGACTTAACTTCTTACACATTTTGTTTTTTTTGATTATCAAAGGTAAAGTATCAATTCATGTCCCGACTTTTGTTACTGCTAAGGCTAATGAAAATACTAACATACTAAAATGCCAGCAGAATAGGCCTAACGGTCTTTCATGTCTGCTCGTTTGGTCAGCCCCCACCCTGGGAGCTGACTTTGCTGCCCCCCTCGCCCTCTCTGGCTTCTCCCTTCCCAGTCCTGGCTATTCTCGCTGCACTGGACTTTGCTTCCAGAACCCTTCCCCTGTACCTGTCCCACCCCCTCTTGAATCCCTCCACCATCTCTGCCTCCACCACCACCCCCCGGCAGTGCATTCCATGGCTTCACCACCTCTCAGTGAAGTAGCACCTCCTCCTTTCTCCCTGAATCTTCCCCTTCCAGCTTCCACCCATGCCCTCTAGTTGCCCCTCCTTCCTTCAGAGCACCCTGACTGCTCCTCCCCTATTTACCCCCTTCATGTACCTGAAGACCTCTATTATGTCCCCCCGGTCCCTTCTCTCTTCCAATGTGTACATATTTAGCTCTTCGAGCCTCTCCCCATAGGTCCTGTCCCCCAAGCCCCAGATCATTTTGGTTGCTCTCCTCGGGACCCTTTGCAGGAGTTCAATATTCCTCTTTAAGTGTGACCTCCAAAACTGCACACAGTACTCTAGGTGCGGCCTCACCAAACAGTTATACAGAGGGAGTATCACTTCCCTTCTTCTGGAGGTGATCCCCTTAGTGATGCATCCCAGCATCCTGTTGGCCTTGGCTGCTGCCCTCCTACAAGTCTCTGAGTTGTTCATCTTGACATCCACCACCACCCCCAGGTCCCTCTCAGCCATCGAGACTTGTAGCGTTTCCCCCCCAGGGTGTACACTTGGCCCGGGTTTCTGACTCCCAGGTGCAGTACCTTGCATTTCCCTGCATTGAGCTCTCACTCCTGATACCCTTCCTTATGTCAGAGACATAGGCATTGAACAGGAGGGGTCCAAGAACTGATCCCTGAGGGACCCCACTAATGACCCTCCTTAGGGATGAGACTAACCTACCAACCATGACCCTCTGGGTCCAGTCCTGGAGCCAATTTCCTATCCATCTGATCATCTGGTTCCCCACCCCCATTTCTACCAGCTTATCCAACAGGCCCCAATGTGGAACAGAGTCAAACGCCTTGCTGAAGTCAAGAAAGAGGATGTCAACCAGTCTACCTAGGTTCAAGGCACTCATCACCCAGTCATAGAACTCTACAAGGTTTGTCTGACATGATTTCCCAGGAATGAATCCATGCTGTCTATCATCCAGGCACCCCAACTTTTCCAGGTCCCCCCCAGCCTCTCCTTGACAATGCCCTCCATTACCTTGCCCACCACCAATGTCAGACTGATGGACCTGTAGTTCCCTGCCACCTCTCTTGAGCCCCCCTTGTGGATAGGCACTATATGTGCCACCTTCCAGTCCTGGGGCACCCACCCTGTCTTCAGAGAGATGCTAAAAAGCTCCACCAGGGATTTTGCCAGGACATCTGCCAGTTCCTTCAGCACTCTTGGATGTAATTTATCCAGCCCCGTGCTTTCTCTGTCTTAAAGGACCTGAGGGCTTCCCTCACTCTCTCTGCCATGATTTCCACCTCCACTACCTCATCCCCCTGCTTTGCCTTCCCCCCTCCTGCTAGTGATGGCCTCCCTTCTCCTCAGACCCATCGGTCGGTAAGGGTCCCCCCTCCTCAGTTTCACCATCCCTTCCCATGTATAATGCAGCCCCCCCATTTTCCTTGGTGACAACTTAGGCGAAGTACTCATTTAGTACCTCAGCCTGCTCCCCCGGGTCTTGTGCCCATCCTTCCCCTGTTTTAATCCTGCTAATCAGCCCATTCACCCTTTGTTTTTCCCCAATGTATCTAAAGAACCCTTTGTTCCCTATCCTAATTTCCCTGGTCAGGTTCTGCTCCTTCCTTGTCTTAGCCGCTCTCACCACCCTAGTGGCCCTTCTGGCCATCAGCTCATACTCCCCTCAATCCCTTTCACTCCTTGAGCACTTGAAATGCCTATAGACCACCTTCTTTCCCCTCACCACCTCCTGAACTTTCCTGGTCCAACAGCAGGGTTTCCGGGCCCTACCACATTTTTGTCTTACCCTTGCACAGGTGCTGGTAGCATCCTGCACCCCCCTCCTGATGATTTCCCACCTGCTCTTAGCATCCATGTCTGGCCCAATTACATCCAAATGCTCCTTAAGGATCCTTCCCATTTCCTTGAAATCTTCCCCCCTGAAGTCAGCTACCTCCGTCTTTATGCAGTCTTCTACCCCTCCTAAATCCTGGCAGAACCAGACCGTGACATGGTCGCTCCCTGCCAACGGGTCCCTTACCCCCAGGCCCCCAATCTGGTAACTGTCTGCCAGGACCACATCCAGTATCCGCACCTCCCTGGTCAGTTTCTCCACCTGCTGAGTTAGGAAAACATCCTGAAAGACAACCAACAACCTCTGTTCCCTGGCCACCATGGATGTCATGGTCTCCCAGTCTATTCCTGGCATGTTTAAGTCCCCCAACACCACCACCCTTCTCCCGCCCAATCTGCAGTGTCTCCCAGCATCTGTCACCAGACTCTCCTCCAGCTCATCTGCCAGCACAGGGGGTCTATACACCACTCCTATTTTCACTCTCTGGCCCCCTCTTGCTATCAAGGTGACCCAAATCGCCTCCATAGTTCCCTCTGCCTCCTCCACTCCTCCTATGCCAATGCAGTTTTGGACTATTATTGCTACCCCTCCACCCCTTCCCTCCAACCCATCCTTCCTGAACATGGTGTAACCCTCTAGGTTCAGGTCCCAGTCATGCCATGTGGTGACCCAGGTCTCAGTGTCCACTACCACATCCACCTCTCCCTCAGTTAGGATCACCTGGAGCTCAGGCATTTTATTGCCTAAGCTCCTGGCATTTAGCAGGACTACCTTCCACCCTTTCCCTTTACTTCCATTTCCCCTGCTCGCGTTCCCATAGGTATTCTGTCTTCCCCCAAGTCTGCACCTTACCAGTCAGACTTTTCCTGCATTCCTCCAGCTCCCCAGGGGGTGGAGACAGAGTCCTTCCTTTATCGGACCCCCCTTGATACTTATCTCCCATCCCTCCACCCTTCACAAGTTTAAACCCCACCTTTCACTAATGAATCCCCCTATTTTCAACTTAAGGATTTCCTTCCCTCCAAATTGAGATGGACCCTATCTCTAGCATACAGCCCCTTATCCTCCCAGGTCTCATCCCAATACCCCATCAACCCACACCCTCTGGTCCCACACCACTCCCTGAGCCACTTGTTTATCTCCCTAATCTTCCTCTTGTGTTCCCCACTAGCCCTTGGCACCGGCAGGATTTCTGAGAAGGAAATTGCACATCCTATGTCATGACAGACCCTGGCAAGCTCCCTGAACCTTGTCTGTATCTCTAGCTCACTATTTCCCTCAATGTCATTGGTACCCAGATGGACCAGTATGTCTGAGGAACCTCCACAATCCTTTGCCAGCTGATATACCTCATGCTTGGCCCTATGCAACGTTAGTCCAGAGAAGAATTTGATTCTAACCAGGCAGGCTTCCCCCTCCCTATCCCTTTGTATACCCCTGATCATGGAATCACCAAACAGGAGCACTCTGACCACCTCTTTTCCTCCATTCCCCCATCCATGCCCCTCATCCTTTCTACAGGCCCCTCCCACCAGCCGGCTCCTTGCTCCTCCCCCTATCCGGGTGCCACCTGCCATCCTCTCCTTATTTACCCTGTCTACCCCCTCCCCTCTGATCCTATGCCTCTCCTCCTCCGAGTATCCTTCTGTACCCCGCTACCCCCCAAGTCACTGCTCATGACTGGTCCTTCCCCCATCTGCTAAACTTGCCTGGCTCATCCTCCCTTCCTTCTGGTCTCCATTCAGGCCCTCCTTGTCTATCGTGCTCCCCTGGCTGAAACCTTCAGCTCCATTTACTGTATCCTCCTTGTACTTCTGGTCCTTCTCCTTGCCCTTTCCTCCTAACTGGTTCTTCTCTTTGCACTTTCCTCCCTCTATCGCCTCCTCCTTCTGCTTTGGTCCCCCACTCCCCCATTTTACTGTATTCCAAGTTCCCCCATTCTTCCTGCTATCCGGCCCCCGCCTCCTGCCCCCACTCCCTTTCCATCTATAACCGCCCCTGTCATGGTTGCATTACCCCCCTCATCCCCAAGCAGAAGAAGAGAATTGAAGTGGTTTCTGAGCTTAAGGTCTGATCCAACTCCTCACCTTGCTTCCTTCTGTCCAGCCCCAGCCATCTGCCTACTTCCCTGAGAATGTCCTCCCTTTGACCCCTTCTGTGAGGGTCCCCAGATACCTGCCTGCTTCCTTGGTAGTGTCCTCCTTTGGGTCCCTCTCTGTCAGGGTCCCTATGCAACCCCAGAGTACTCTCCTGCAATTCTTTCCCTATGCCCCCACCCCTAGTGCTTGGTGCAACCCCATGGGAGAGCCCCTGCCCTATTCCCCAACCATACCTCCCCCTCCCTCCAGCTGTCTCCTAATCCTCTCAACCTCCTCCTTAAGCTGTGCCATCCGGTAGCACACTGGACAACCACTGAACTTCCAAGCCCAGTCCAGTATCATGGCTGTCCCACACTCTGTGCACCCCCACCACCCTTCCAAAGATGCCGGCCCTAATAACGCGTGGTCTCATCCCCTTCCAAGTAGGTTTCCTTGGGTGAATCAGCAGGATCCCCACTAGTCCCAAATACACCCCTACCCACTAATCAGGTCACCCACTAATGCTAGATACAGTCCCACAGTAAACAGGTATCCCCATTACTAGGTGCAGTAGTACACAGTAAACTTATAGGAGAAGTGTATAACTCCCTAAGCTCATCTCTCCCAGCTTTTAAACCCAACCCCCAGTGGCTAGAACTACATGAGCTGCACCTGAAGCCTTTTCCTCCAATTGCAGGGCAGGTGTTCCCTATAAAGGACCTGAGCTGAGGGAGGGAGGGTGGGGAGGGTGGGATTAGGCCCACACCCAACTGTCACAAGACTGTATCAGCCCTGTGTCTGCCTCTCACTGCACCTCAAGCACTGTAACCTCCTCTGGAGGAAGGTCCCACACAAACACTGTATATAGGAGTCTTATGTCACCAAAGTGGGCTCTGCCTTACAAAAGTGACATACGTCAGATTTGCAACAATCTAGATGTGACATTTTTGTAATAAGAAATGAAAACTGAGCAGAATATAATTTTATTTTCCTAAATATTTATAATTATGAATTTCTCAGTAAAGCCATATATCAAAGAATCGTACTTGGCCCAAACTCTTACCTGAAACTTTCAGGATTCAACTTAACACAGATTTTTTTTTTAATTCAAAGTTTATTCACCACATTTTCCACATTACAGGAGACAGTAATGAACTCTTTGACATAAGATTCATAAGACAAATCATACTGCCCCCCACTCTTCCATCCCCCTTCCCCAGCACAGCAGTTCATTCTAACACTGTTATCACCCGCTAATTACCTTTACCAAGAATAGTTAAGGTGGTAACCTCGACTACACATTACTTCATAGCCACCATAATTAAAGTGTGAAGGGAATCCCAGATAATCTTATACCTATGTAGTCTGTTTTGAAGGCTAGCAATAGCCTTCTCTGTACGTATATTTGCTAAAATCTCATTGAACACTCCTGATATGTTGGACCGGTCCAGTCCCTTCCTTCCAATGCCTAAGAATGATTTTTTTGGTCGAGAGCGCAACCATGGATATGTGAAATCTCCGGATTTTAACCTTTATGGAAGACAAATCCCCCAACAGGCAAATATCCTGTGTAAAATAATCTTGTAAACCCAATAAAGGATCCAGATTGTTTTTTATATACTCCCATAATGAGGCTATCCGGGACAAGACCAGAATAGATGAAAAAGTGACCCTGTGTCTTGGGAACACTTATTACACCTATCGGTATCAAGAAGGCCCCATTTCACCAGTTTAGTTGGGGTATAGTACAAGTTATGCAGGATGTGAAACTGCATGAGACGTAATTTGTCTTAGGATACATATTTATGACAGTACATCCAGAGGACGGACCATTTAAAAGTATATTGGGGAAAGAATGAAACCCAAAAGTTAGTGGGGCCACCACTGCATCCAAACCTCCATCAGAACAACACTTGATAAATGTTAGAAATCACACCTGAGGAGAAGAGAAAAGGAGAAAGTTTGGATACCAATGCAAAGGCCGCTGGATGGGGTGGAGTGGCCCCAAGAACCGTGGTTAACAAGTGCCTCAATTGAAACACTTTAAAAACCTGAGACTCCGGAATTTTGATCTTGTAAATGAAATGAGAGAATGAGAGCCACTCTCCAACTTCATCCAAAAATGAGGATACTATCCCTCTCCTAAATGAGGTAACCATGAATGGGAAATTTTCTGTTTGTTTATGGTAAAAGCTGGGGAATTCCAAATGGATTGGGTGAGATCTTTACTTTGATTGTAACGCAGAAAGGAGCACAATTGCGAATGTACTCTTATCGAAGTCATGATGGTGGGATATTTATTAATATCTTGCAACTGAGAAATTTTAACTTAACACAGCTTTTGTGCTATCAGTGAGCATAAAAGATCTAGTAAACCATATGCTATGTATTTTCAACCTTCCAGTACTCTTTAACCAGTGAACTGAACAAATTTACAGGATGAAAAGTGTCTGGCTATGATTACATGATTGCTAGATTTCAGGTTATTCTGTCCAGGGACTATCTCATTATTAAGTTGCAGCAATCAATGTTTTAACACAGAACTGCATACTCAACCTTAATAAACCTTAATAAATGGTGCACAAACATGCACCTACAGTGCAATTAGTGATGCAGTAGCACTGCTATATGTGGGGCTACGCTTACTGTCCTATATTAAACTCCTATTTTGCATCCTAATAATGCTGCTGTCCATGCACAGAATTACCTGACATTCAGTACTGTATGTGCATAATTTGTCCAAAGATACCTGGATCCTGTAAATTAGGTATTTGTTAGCTGGGCAGTTTGAATGTTCTAGAAGGCTACAGGAGCCCAATTCCAGGATGTTGTATGCCTGGCACAAGATGATTTACACCAAACCCTATGGTTTAAATTGCACCTTGCACCAAGCGATATGCAAGTCCCAATTCCAAGATGTGGCTTGCACCATGCCGCATGTGGGTTGCGCCAAAAGTGGGCTACACCACACACTATGCCCACAAACTGCTGCATCATGGTGCAAGGGTGGGTTATGGCAGCACCTGTGCCCTATTCTGGAAGGGTGGTTGCCATAACCCAGTTATGCAATTCCCAGTCCCACATTGGTGCAGCAGGTTAGACCAGCATGGAGGTGGACTAAGGGGCATCTGATCTTGCAAAATGATGGATGCCCCTCCCTGCAGCACCACATATTGCATAGTGCCCTGCCCATGGACCCCCCCAGAACAGTGATGCCTCCCACCCACCAATTTTCTTGGAGCCACTGGGGCCATTTTGTGCCATGTCCCCCATGCACCTGTGCCACCTATCCAGCCCCCCCATGGCCCCCAGGGGATTGCAGGGGTGTTACAGGAAGGGGGCCCTTGGGGCAGTTGAATGCGAGCTGTGACTTGCTGCATTGAGGTCCGTTGTGCCATTCCCATGGCGTAAGCTTGTGGCTGCCACAGGTAATGGGTCATAGGTTCCAGGGACCCTGCCTGCCTTGGAATAGGGCGCAGGATCCCTAGTGTAGTGCCACATGGTGCAACTTGCATACACCTGCGAGTTGCGCCATGTGACTTGGAATCAGGCTCCAAATGTGTAAACACATGAATCTTAAGACCTTTTTTACTTGCCAATAGCACACAGATGTCTGAGAGTTGAAACCTGAAACTTTCACGTTAGAGTTTGGTCCAAGATTTTCACTTTGCTGTTTGGGTTAATGATAAGTGAGTTGCTTTAACTTAATAAATAAGCTTATGTAAGCGTGCATGGACTGTAATGATTTGCACAAATTATATTTTATTTCTGTGAAACTGTTATATGTTTCTTGCATGAGCTAATTACAGTACATCAGTTTAATGGCAGTTCAAAGTCTGCATGCTTCATAGGAGTAACACAAATGGTGGAATTAAATTTTCCCTGACAACACATTTTAGGGAATTTAGAAACGACGACAAATGTAAGTGGGTCCCAAATTAAGATATTATTTAAAGTTTTGACCAATACTATCCTATTTTGGCAAAGCTATGATGACAATTTAACATTGTAGCTCAATAAAAAAAGCAAACAACAAAAAGAAACTAAGTCAATGTGAATATACAGAATACAATTTCTCAGACTTAGGATTTTTAAAAGAAGTAGTCTGCTACATGTCTGGTGAAATGTGTTTGTCAATTCAGCTGCTTTTGGCCACTCAATAAGTCTGATATATGTCTATCACAATCTGTGTGGTGCAACTGCTTTGCAAGTGAGACACATACACACACACACATATGCAAGCACACTTGGGATATTACAAATTGCAATTTCACCAGCAAAAGTGGTTCTAAGTTTCTGATTTTTCCCCCCACAAACCTTACTTGGTGATATTTTTTTAAACGTTATAAAGATATAACCATGCCCCTAACCTCTGTACAACCATCTCCTACTGCAACGGAGATACAGGGAATACAGGGGAAGGCAGAGGTACAGTGAGTCACTGTGAAGATGGGGAATGGAGGCACTATTTGCACTGGGAGTGACCTACACACCTCAATCACAGAGGCAGGAATTAGATAAGGTACTGGTGGAAGCCAATGGCAAGATGAAAAAAGGGGAGTTGCTGCTGGTGGGGGACTTCAACCTACTGGGTGTAGAATGCAGTCTCCCAGCAGCACCTTCAGCTAGAAGCAGGGATATCCTGGACTCTCTGCAGAGGGCATTCTTCAGGCAATTAGTCAGTGAATCCACTCATGATGGGCAATACTGAACCTGGTACTTACTAATGGAGACAGTGTTGCAAACGTCAAGGTGGGAGACCACTTGGGGACCAATGATCACCATATGGTGTGGTTCAATATCAAGATGGCTGCAAAATCAAACCACACAAAGGTGAGAGTCCTGGACTTCAGGAGGGCAGATTTTACAAAGATGGGTGAATGCTTCAGGGATGACCTGGTGGGGGGGGGATTGCCTGGGTGGGTGGAGGAACAGTGGGCAAAGATAAAAGGGAGCATAGTAAAGGCAATACACCTCTGCATCAAACAAATGAGAAAAAGCAAAATGAAAAAGAGACCACTATGGCTTTTGAAAGAGGTGGCTGAAAGTTAAAGACTAAAAGGGTAACATTCATTAAGTATAAGGAGACACAGCAGGAGGAGGAGGATAGGGATGTGTATCAGAGGAAACAGGTGGATGCAGGGAAAGCAGTAAGGAGCACAAAGGCACCAACTGAAATGAGAATATCCCAGGAGGTAATGAAATAATGAAAGGGGACAAGACAATTTGTTGTTATGTAAGTAAAAAGAGGAAGACTAGTGGTGGGATCATAGGGTTAAACAGGGAAGCAGGGGCTGTGTAGAAGGAGACCAGTAAAAGGCAGACATCTTGAACAAATACTTGTGTTAATTGTTCATGGAAGAAGGAGAAGGGGAGGGGCCAAAAAGTAACACAAGCTTTGGAGGGAGGGAGGGGGACACTAGGCCTTTTTTGGAGGCAAAAGTTCTTAAGGATCGCTAATCTGAATGCAGAGAAAGCATTGAGTTCAGATGGCGTGCATCCAAGGGTATTAAGGGTGTTCAGAAAATACTAACTGCACCTCTGACAGTTCTATTTAACAACGTACTGGAAAAAGGACTTTTTCCAGAGGACAGGAGGTAGGCTGATGTAGTTCCACTACAAAAAAGTGGTAGCAAGAAGGAGGTTGGCAATTATAGGCCAGTCACCCTGACATTGGTGGTGGGAAAGTTAATAGAATCACTGCTGAAGGAAAGGATTGTGGAATATCTTAAATGCAGTGGGTTACAAGACCTGAGGCAGCATGTGTTCACAAAGGGTAGGTCATGTCAAACGAATTTAATAGATTTCTTTGACTGGGTGACTGAGAAACTAGGGTGGCATGATGGATGTTGCCTATATAGATTTCAGTAAGGCTTTTGACACTGTTCTACATAGGAGATTAGTTAGCAAGCTAGGTAGTTTTGGAGTGGGTTCAAATATGGTAAACTGGATAAGAAATTAGTTAGGGGATAGGTGACAGATAGTGATGATGAAGTTCACTCTGAGGAAGAGAGGGTGACCATCAGGGTGCCTCAGGGATCAGTGCTGAGCCTGGTCCTCTTAAATGTATTTTTTAGTAACATTTCAGAGGAGCTGGAAGGGACGATCTGCCTCTCTGTGGATGACACCAAAATCTGCAATAGGGTGGACACTCTGGGGGATGGAAAGGATGAGCAGAGACCTGAGAAAACTGGAGGAGTGGTCAAGGGTATGGCAGCTCGGTTTCGATGCAAAAAAGTACAAAATAGGGCACAGAAACCCAGGGGTTGAGTATAAAATGCGTGAAGTGGTACTGATGACCACAAAGCAGGAAAGAGATGTGGGAGTAATCATGTCAGATAACCTAAATGTGGCCAAACAGTACTACAACGCAGTAGGGAGGGCTAGTGGGATGCTAAGATGCATAGGGAGGGGTATTACCAGTAGAAAAAGGAGGTGGTGTTGTCTCTGTATAGATTGCTGGTAGGACCCCACCTACAGTACTGTGTCCAGTTCTGGAGATCACATCTCTGGGAGGACATAGACCGAATGGAGGCAGTCCAGAGGAGGGCAACTTAAATGGTGCAGGGCGTGTATCAGAAGCCCTATGAGAAGAGACTAAAGAACCTCCACATGTACACCCTGGAAGAGAGGAGGGTGTGGGATATAATAGAGATCTTTAAATGCCTCATCGGGGATAAAAAAGGTATAGCAGGGAAGTACTGTTCAGAAGAAAAGGTGCTCAAGAACAAGGAGATATGCTGTGAAGCTGTAGGGAGGTAGATTCAGGAGAGATGTGAGGTAGTACTTCCTCACAAAAAGAATGGTGGATTCCGGGAACAGCCTTCCAGTGGAGGTGGGGGGAACAATGGTGGGGTTCAAAAATGCATTGGATAGGCATAAGGGAATCATAGTGGAAAGGAAGGGGGGGAGGGAGAAAAAGCTGTAGATCGGACACGGTCTGTGGCAATAGTGTAGGTAGGAAGAAATGGGCAGACTGGATGGGCCAAGCAGTCTTTATCTACTGACAAATTCTGTTTCTATGTTTCTATGCCTCACCCACCACCCAGGCATATTAGCATAATTTTACCCCACCCTTCCACCTGGAAGCACTCACCACCCTCATCATTCCACAGTCAAGGTGAAATTCCTAATAAATAAACTTCATTATGTCTGCCATTGCCAAAAAATCCCATTCACCCAAATCAAGTACCACCCCCTTCCAATACTCTGTCAAAGTCTCAAAATTATAATTTTAAGTGACAACCCCCTACCTACCCTTCACTTTCTGACACAGCCCTATAAAAACTGTCGGTATATCTTTTGTGGAAAAAATATTTTCATGATGGCTTCTGATGGACCCCATCACTAAAGGTGAATGTTCCTCTTGCAGTATCACAATGGCTGCCAAGCTTGGTTGGTCATCATGTGCCCTTTTATTCAGCCAAAACAATTTGTTACATACCCTGTTTGAGGAGCACTGCTTGGAAATTGCATAATGTATTTTTTATTGGCTAGTTAGTAGTAGGGAATTTTACAAGTTGTTAGAATTTCATTGAGAAAAAGGAACTACTTATTCTTTTTAAGGAGGGCTGCAGTGTTGGGTTTCAACAGGTCTGATATATTCTGCATTGAACAAAAGTAACATCAACGGTAGTAAACCAGCTCAAGCATGATATAACAGATCCTAGTTAGTGCCGGGGCTAGTATCTTCTAGTTCAAGTTAAATTCTGCCTGTTTTTGCATAGAAGAACACGTTCAACATTGTGATTGGTTGGCATCCATGGCACTCCAGACATTACCTCATGGGTTACAGCCCACCTGATAGGCTAATGATGCACATGACCCAGATCAGATTTCCAGTATATCCAGGTCCCAGGAACCCCTGCTTTCCAGTTTTGAATCGTGCATCTGAATAGGCAAGAAGCATACCAGGAATCCCTGTCTGCTCTAAACAAGGTAGGAACCAGCTTTTCTGATTTTTTGTTCAGTTATTTAATCTTCGACCCTACCTACAAAGTTTTAACAGGGCTTTCAAGAGTAGGAGCCAGTTCTTATTAAAATTCCGTTGTTTGTTGTCTACCTAAAAGTTTGTCTGGTTAAGCATTGTTAATCTTGTTGTTATTGCCAAGAAATGCCTTTTTGCTACTGTTTTAGCTGATTCCACTAGGTGTAACCAGTTGGTTGAACCCCCGTCCTTTGTCTTTTCCCTCGATGAGGTTCCGCTAATTGGAGGTGGCTACGAGGTTATTACTAGCCACTCGGCTTTTACCCGGTCCTCGGGCTCTCCAGCCACGTGTGTGGCCCAAATTATGGTCTGGGGATACTCCTCACGCGCCACTCGCGGTGGCTCTTTGGCCTTCGGCCTTCCTGCCAGTCCCTGGGCAGTCCCTTCCCCTATGTGGGCCAGTCATGGCCTAGGGGATTGCCCCCACGCCGCCACAGTTCGCCCAGGCCGAGCGTTTCTCCTTGCCGCTGCGCGCCGAAAATGGTAGGCCTTTAGCCCCCCCTCCTTCCCCGCCTCCGCATTGTCAGCCTTTTAACTCCTGGCCGAGCTGCTTCTTTTCTCCTGGCGCTGGCTTGGCGAATCATGAGGCTACAGGCTGCCCCCCACCTGCGAGAGAGGAAGGAGATTAGAGCTCTCCTATCGCCGCTTCACTCGCCCCCCACCTCCTCATGTCCACTATGGCTTAGTCCGCAATTTGGGAGGTGGAGACGCGAGCTCTCGCACAGTCCCGAGTAGGCCTCGTGGGACCTCCCAACGCGAGGGGCCGAGGGCGAGATCCTCTTGTGCGGCTCTTCCTCCGGCCGCTTCCTCTGGCGCCTTCTCTCCTCTCTCCTCTCTCTGGATCTCGGGGAGGTGGGGCAACACTAGACGTGCAGCATTAAAAAAAAAAAAAAAAGGCGTTCTTTCCGGGCTCGAGGACCTGTCCCTCACCTCAATGGCTGGGGGGGGTCGTAAGCATTCAGGTTGCCGCAGAACCTGCGGCCTCAGGTGCAGGAGTCAGGGGCCAGCTGGTGAGTGCCCCCAATCTTCGGCGAGCCGTGGCTCACTTCCCCCCCACCACCTCACACAGTGTTCTGTTGGAAGAGTAAAAAAAAAAAAAAAGGAGCAGCACTGTTTTACCCTACTCGGGTCCCTCACATAGTGACCCCAGTGGAGTTTCAGTGGAGTTCCTCTCTCCGCATGGTGACCCCGGTCCCCTCCCACAGCGCGGCCTCGCACCACCAAAAACAACCCCCAGCGGTAGGGGTCCTCCCATAGCACCCCTATTCTCAGGCACTCCCTCTGTTCCCCCTGTCCCTCCCTCGTTACCGATGGGGATGAAAAGAGAAAAATTTTATACATATAAAGGGGAAAAGAGAGAGGGGATAACGGGGTTATCGGTCTCCTTACAAGTCTACCTTTTCTCTCTAATTCCAGATGGTAAAGGCCAAGAAGTGTTCCACGTGCAGCACCAACCTCCTCCCCCAAACCCCTGGGCCCCTGTGCGTGGCCTGCCTATTGGACGACGACCTTTCCTCGATGGAGAGGACACCACCTCTGGCACCCTCCAACCCCGGATCCAGCAGTTCGACGTGGGTGGACCCGGGCTCCCTATTGATCCAGAACCAACAAGCAGCAGTGGCCATGATGGAGAGCCAACAAAACTTCATGCTCAAGATCATGGAAAAGCTGGAGGCCCTCACCCAGAACAGAGCGAGACCGCCCAGCCCGGAACCCACCAGGACGAAGGGTTTACCAGAGGATCCATCCATACCTGAGGACTCCCGCCCGGTCGCACCACACGATGGCACGCCAGAGTAAGGGGAGAAAGACGGCGCAGATGAAGAAGAAGAGGAGCAGGAAGCTGGGATGGATTCGGACACGGAGGACATGGACCTGCAAGCAACACCATCTCTGACCTCCAAACTGTGCTCATTCGACACCATCCCGGGGCTCATGAAGATGATCAAGGCCACCATGGGCCTGGGCACTGAGGAGCCGGAAGAGGGCAAGCCTGAGTCGAAGCTCGATCCAATGATCCAGCTAAGAACCACGACCACAGAGACATTCCCAGTATGCCCAGCCATCGAAGAGGTTGTTAACACGGAATGGCAGTCTCCCGATCCAGGCAGAATGCTGAACCACAGAAATTTGAACAGAATGTACCCTGTACAGGGCGATAAATTGGATATTTGGTGCAAGGCACCCACTATTGATCCACAGGTGGTGGCCCTGAGCAAAAAGACTGTGCTACCATGTGGACACCATAGCCCTCAAGGACCCAACAGACAAGAGAATCGAGGATATGTTCAAGAGGACCTTTGAGATCGAGGGAACCACTGCCAAGGCAATGACCACCGCCATTTACACCTCTCGGGCACAGATTCGCTGGCTCGAGGAGCTCCAGGAGCAGGCTAACCCCAAATCCAGAGAGGCAGAACTGCTGGAGTGCACCTTGGATGCAGCCAAATATCTGGCTGATATGGCAGTGGACTCGCTACGCCTACAGGCAAGGGCCGCCGCCATCATCAACCGGGCCCGCAGAGCCCTGTGGTTAAAACTCTGGGACGCTGATTCAGAATCCAAAACATTATTACAGAACTTATCTCTCAAGGGAAATCATGTCTTTGGGGAGGGACTCCAGAATTATCTGAAACAAAAGGAGAAAGGTAGGGACCTCCTTAGGAATAGGTCCAAACCCTCCTATCTGCCCTCCGCAAGATGGAGGTTTCGGGGCAGAATCAAGAGCAAAAGCCGCAGGGACTCCTTTCAGCAGAGCCACTCTTTTCGAGGTAGAGGCTCCCCTTCCAGCTCCCGCGGCCCCTCTTTTCAGAGCTACCAGTCCGCTTCCTTCAGATCTCGGGACAAAGATCCGGAAGTCGAAGTAGAGGCTTCAGGGGAAAACAGTGACTCCCAACGGCCCAAGAATTGCGGTCAGGACCCGTACCCCCCAGTAGGGCAAAGGCTAGCCCTGTTTGCCCACCGCTGGTCAGCCACCACATTGGACAGGTGGAGTCAGGGACGTAGTATCCAAGGGATATGCCATCGAGCTATCCCACACCTTATCCCACAGGTTCGTGTCATCCCCCGTGCCCAGAAGGAGAGCATCTCCCCACCAGGTACAACGGATTCTAGCAGAGCTAATCCAAAACAGGGCCATCCAGCCCATCCCAATTCAGGAACAAGGAATGGGCATGTACTCCATCTTCTTCCTGGTCCCCAAAAAGTCGGGGGAGCTCAGACCTATTCTGGACTTAAAACAACTGAACCGACACGTGGTCCCCCACCGGTTCAAAATGGAGACCATTCGGTCCACCCTACAGGGCATCTGGGTGGGCGACTTCATGACATCCATCGATCTGAAGGACGCCTACCTCCACATCCCCATCATTAGAAGGCACAGGCAGTTCCTTCGCTTCCACATCCTGGGCCATCACTTCCAATACAAGGCGCTCCCCTTTGGCCTGTCCTCGGCCCCAGAGTCTTCACCAAGGTCTCTATAACTCTGGTGGCCAGACTCAGGGGAGCAGAGGGTTAGACATTATTCCGTGCGGGCGACTGGCTCATCACGCCCGCTCGAGGACCAGGCGCGGCGCTCTGAACTCGCCTTGCAGGCTCTCGAGGACCACGGCTGGGTGGTGAATCGGGAAAAGAGCCACCTCCGCCCCACCCAACAGATCGAGCACCTCGGGGCCATCATCAACTCTGCCAAAGGCTGGGCAAAACCATCCCTGGGCCGAGTTCACAACCTACAGGAGCTGGTGCATGAGTTGAAATCATGCACCCATACCACGATGGGGAAGGTAGCTCGACTTCTGGGCTGCATGGCCTCCTGCATCGACCTCGTGCCCTGGGCCAGGTGGCACATGCGCCCACTCCAGAACTACGCCCTGTCTCGCGGGGCGCCAAATGAGCACAACCTTCAGTGCGTGGTGCCACTGCCCGTAGCGGTAAGATCATCCCTGGTCTGGTGGACGACACTGGAGAACCTGACCAAGGGAGTTCCCTTGGAGGCCCCTCGCTCGGTTCCCATAGAGACGGACGCCAGCCTCTCCAGCTGGGGGGCCTGTCTAGGGGACGCTTCAGCACAAGGAACGTGGTCCCCAGCAGAGACACAACTCTCCATCAATGTTCTGGAGATGAGAGCCGTATTCCATGCCCTGAGGGCGTTCAGACGACTCATCCTGGGTCGCTCGGTACTGATCCGGTCCGACAATCGGGTGACAGTGGCCTACATCACGAAACAGGGGGGAACCAGAAGCAGGGTCATGTCGAGGGAAGCCGCAAGGGTGATCAACTGGGCGCAGACACACCTATCACATCTGGGAGCAGTGCACCTGGCAGGGAAACTGAATGTCAGGGCAGATTGGCTCAGCAGACAACAGATTCACCCGGGAGAATGGAGGTTGCACCCAGCCCTCTTTCAGACAATCCAGGCGGCGTGGGGACCCCTGTCCATGGACCTCATGGCATCACGGGACAACGCCCAAGTCGACATGTATTACTCACGGTTCAGAGACGCCCACTCCCAGGGCACGGACGCCCTGTCACAGACCTGGGGCCGGGAGTACACGTACGTCTTTCCGCCGCTCCCCTTACTAACACAGGTACTGACCAAGATCCAAGAATCACGCATCACCATCATTCTGGTGGCCCCCTACTGGCCATGCAGATCATGATTCGCGGCGATGAGAGAGATGTCGCTGGCCAGCTTCCGGATACCCGACCGTCCGGACATGCTGTCACAGGGACCGGTACTCCACCCGTCTCCTCGGACCTTAAAACTCACGGCCTGGCTCCTGAAAGGAGGAGATTGATGGCAACTGGGTATCACGAATTGGTCATCAGTACACTGCTCCAGTCTAGATGGGCCTCCACCACGTCCACATACGAGAGGCAATGGACCATCTTCTCGCAGTGGTGCCAAAGGAGGGGGTCGGTACCAGAACAATCCGACCTGGCCACCATTCTCCTATTCCTCCAGCAAGGAGTGGACAAGGGGCTGGCCCCCTCCTCCCTAAGGGTACAGCTGGCGGCCATTGGGGCAGCCATAGGACTCATGGAGGGACACCCACCGGGAGCTCACCTGGACGCCATACGCTTCATGAGAGGGGTAGAACTCCTCCGTCCCAGGACCAGACCAACCATCGTGCCATGGGACCTACCTCTGGTACTGGGATCCCTCAAATCAGCACCTTATGAACCGGTCCTAGAGGCAGATCTCTTCTGGATCGGACTAAAGACCACCTTCCTCGTAGCCATCTGCTCGGCCAGAAGAATCGGGGAGCTTAGCGCCCTGTCGTGCGCGGAGCCATATACCGTTTTCACCCCTCAGGGGGTCAGGCTGAGAACAGTGCCAGCCTTCCAGCCAAAGGTCTCGACAAAGTTCCACAGAGAGCAGCCTATCGATCTGCCAACCCTGTCACGAGATAATCCCCAGGGCCAGGGCGGGGCCCCCCATTCTCTGGACGTCGGGTCGGCCCTATCGGTCTACCTGGCCAGGACCCACCCCATCCGCAAGATGGAGAGGCTGTTCATTGTCTCAAAAGGTCAGAGACGGGGGCTCGCGGCCTCCAAGACCACAATTGCAGGATGGCTCAGATGGGTCATCCAGCATGCCTATACAGTGAACCAGATGACCCCACCGCAGGGGATCAGGGCACACTCCACCAGGGCGGTTGCCACGTCTTGGGCGGAGAGGGCCTCGGTCTCCTCGGAGATATATATGAGCGGCCACCTGGAGTTCCTTGCATACTGCTAGGGCACTACAGGCTGGAGCAGCTCCAGGACTTCAGGTCATCCTTCAACCCAGGTTCTGTCAGGGCCTCTACACCCGGACACTCCGACTCACCCGTCTCCACCAGTGCTAACTGCTTCTTATCTCCCATGAGGGTGTCGAGTGCCATGGATGCCAACCAATCAAATGGGTGTTTACTCACCTGGTAAAGGTGATTGTGTTGGTTGGCATCCATGGCACTCCAAACCCTCCCTCGGGAGTGATGGACGTCCGCCTCAAGGGCAAGCAGGGGTCCCTTCCAACTCCCTGTGCCTCAGGAATTACTTACTCTGCTGAATCAGTCGAACTGCTAGGTTCGAGTTTTAGTCTGTAAATAATAGAAATAAATGCAGGCCTCTGGCCTTCCCTACACCATGTCGTGGTAGACCTCCTTGTGCATGACTATGTACATACTGTTTGTTTTTCTCTCTTGTACTAACTAACCTTCTTTCAGCTATGGAAGATTCAAACTGGAGAGCAGGGGTTCCTGGGACCTGGATATACTGGAAATCTGATCTGGGTCATGTGCATCATTAGCCTATCAGGTGGGCTGTAACCCATGAGGTAATGTCTGGAGTGCCATGGATGCCAACCAACACAATCACCTTTACCAGGTGAGTAAACACCCATTACCTAACATTACCAATGCCTATAGCTGATGAAGGTTCCTGTTCTCATGGATGGCTGTAGTGGCAATGCAGCCTGAGGACTGGTGGTCCGTGTTCGGGTAGTGAAGTGGGGTAGAGCTGCAGCATGCACTGTGTTTGGATTTCTGAGACATTACTGAGTTCATGCTGGTGAAAGTAGTACTTGTGCTTGTGGAATTGTAATTGTGCTTTCAGAAAAAAGAAGTATCAGTGGACTGGGAGCTGAAATGTACTGGTGTGGTATGCAAAGCATTTTGGCATGGCCAATAGAGAGTCCTTCCTGGTTTGGGTGCAGAGACTGTAAAGGAGAGGCAGCTCTGTGCACGAGTCAGTGGGAGCTATTGTAAAGACCTGAAGATCAGAAAGCTTGTTTTGTGTGTGAGCTTTTACTTGTCATAATTTGCCTTTTGATTTTGTTACAGCTGATCTGAGTTTCTACCTGTATGTAAGTAATGTGTCTGGTTGGAAATTGGACCCAACTCAAAGGCAGTGAGTTGGTTTTGGAAATATGCAGTATTTTTGGCTTCAGTTTCTCTGGATGAGAGCTGGTGGGGAGGCCAGTTAATCTGATTAATTTCATCTGCATTAAATTACTTCTCAGAGATGTGTTTTAGCTCTGGGATTTGGAGTACTATGGGACTTTCTTACTGTTGGACATTCAAGACCTGCTAAACACCACATTCCCATTTGGTTGTTGTACTTCATATCTAGCGTGCATTGTATAATATATTTTTGTAGTGATCCTGGTGTGCATGTTAAAGTTCAGGCTGTGCACAGTGACTGTAGTGTGATTGGGGCATGTTGGCTTGTTGTGGGTGTTTGTGTTGAGGGATTCTGTGTATGGTAAGTGGTGTGTATGTGTGTGTGTGTGTGTGTAGTGGATTGTTGTTTTTCCATTGCTGATTATTATTTACAGTGTAGGATCTGGGATGTATTGCAATCAGGAGACCCTATGCTCAGCTACTCCCCATTCCTGCTCCAGGATCTGCAGTCTTCTGTAACCTGATTTTTAGGAGGCACAGAGGTGGGGTGGGGCACTTAAGGAGAGCTGATGGGGGTGCTATTAGGATAGTGAGGACCTGAAGACACCCTGGGGCAAAATGGGGACTTGGGAAAGGCCAGATAGGTTTAGTCCTCTTACCCAGGGATCCCTCCAGACCATGTGGACAGATAGGTGATGGGCTAGCCACCACTGTTCATCCTTCTTATGTAGTGCTTTGCAATGCCAGATCCATGAGGAATAAGACTGCTATTATTGCAGATTTTGTATTAGATTCCTGTGTCAGTCTGGCTTGCATTATGAAGACCTGGCTTGGTGAAAGTGCTAGCCATTTGTTTAAGATCTGTATTGAACCCGGTTGCTCATCCAGAGGGAATATCTCATTTTTTGAATATATGTGTGTGCATGGGGATCCATGTGCAGGTTGCATAATCCTTTTTGTATATCTACCTCTTGGGTGCAAGGGGATTTTCTGCAGGAAATTGTGAACTTTGTCACTGACAGAGTGTTGGGGTCACCTAGATGGCTTATTCTGGTTGATTTCAGTGCTTTAGTCGACGATGAACTTTCACACTTAGGTCAAGATTTCTTCCAGGGCATGGAATCCCTGGGCCTCTTAGAAATTTGCAGTAAGTGACATAGCACAACATATTGCATGATAAAAGGGCTTAATTGCCACTAATGCCACTGAACTTAGTTTCCATGGATCCCAGCAGCAAGAAACAGAGCCTGCTAGCAGCTGCAGCACAGGCTCTTGTAACTCTCCCATTCTGGGCAGTTTCCCTGGAGCCCGGCAGGAAGAAACAGAGCCAACAAGCAGCTGCAATACAGGTACACACATTGTGAAAATTATTTTCTATGTGTTCCCTCAAGGCTATAACTGACTAAATAATTCCTCACTCTACCCCTTAGTCTACCCCCTTCCATCCTCATGTCATGCCCCCTCGTTCCTGGGCATCTTCTTTTCTGAAAGATGTTACTCTCTTTTACCCTATTTATGCCTTTTAAATATTTGAAGGTTTCTATCAGATCTCCCCTATCTCTTCTCCTCCAGATTATACATATTGATGTCTCCAAGTCTCTCCTCATATGACTTTTGGTGCAGGTCCTGAATCATCGTTGCTGCCTTTCTTTGAACAACCACCACCCTGTCTATGTCCTTATGGAGATGCTGCCTCCAGAACTGGACACAATATTCCAAATGAGGTCTCACTAATGATCTGTACAGTGGCACCACCTGCTTCCTTCTGCTGGTGATACCTCTCCCTATGCTCCCCAGCAAACCACTGGCTCTCCCCCACAGCCTTGGCACATTGTTTGGCCACCATTATGTAACACAGAAACATACAGTAGAAACATAGAAGTTAATGGCAGATAAGGACGCAAGGCCCATCCAGTCTGCCCATTTCTTTTTCTACCTTATGAATGTGCCATTGGCCTTTCCTCTGTCAATGGCCTATCTATTCATACTCATCTGTATTGCTCCCTTATGCCTATCCCATGCCTGTTTGAAGCCTGCACTCTATTCATATCCACCACTTCTTGAGGTAGGCCGTTCCATGCATCCACCAACCTTTCTGTGAAAAGAACTTCCTCACATTACCCTGAATTGGCCTCCTCTAATCTCATGCTGTGTCCTCTTGTCCTGCTATTTTTCCTATATTGAAACATGTTAGACTCTTTCACCTTGTTAATGCCATTAAGGTGTTTGAATGTTTCAATCATATCACCTCTCTCCATCCTTTGCTCAAGGGTATACATATTGAGATCAGTTAATCTGTCCTCATATTTTTTCTGATGCAGTCCCTGCACCATTTTGGTTGCCCTTCTCTGGACTGTCTCAATTTGATTAATGTCCTTGTGAGGGTGTGGCCTCCAGTGCTGCATGCAATACTCCAGATGGGGCCTAACCAGTGTCTTGTAAAGAGGGGTTATTACCTCCCTCTTCCGACTTGTGATACCCCTACTAATACACCCCAACATCGCTCTGGCCTTACCTACTGCTTTAGTGGCCTGCCTGGATGATTTCAGGTTATCGGTGATGATGATGCCCAAGTCTCTTTCATCCCTTGTGACTGCCAGCAACTCCCCTCCCAGCCTATAGGTGGCTTCAGGGTTTCTCTTCCCTATGTGCATGATCTTGCACTTCTTTGCGTTAAGCCCCCATTGCCACTCGTCCAACCACTTTGCTAGTTTATCCAGATCTCTTCTCATTCTGCCCACCACATCTGGATCATCTACTCTGTTGCAGATCTTGGTGTCATCTGCAAACAGACAAACCTTACCCTCCAGTCCACCTGCAATGTCACTGATGAAGATATTGAAGAGGACTGGCCCCAGGACTGATCCCTGAGGTACCCCACTTGTGACTTGCATCTCTTCTAACTGTATACCGTTTACCACCACTCACTGTTTTCTGCCCATCAACCAGTTTGCCACCCAGTTGACCAACGTCTGACCCACCCCGAGCCTACACAGCTTATTAATCAATCTTCTATGTGGAACAGTATCGAAAGCTTTGCTGAAGCCAAGGTAGGCAACATCAGCTGCTCCCCCTTGATCCACCACTCTGGTTACCCAGTCAAAGAAATCTATGATATTTGTTTGACAGGACCTTCCTTTTGTAAACCCATGCTGTCTTGGATCCTGTGCTCCTATGGATTCCAGGTGTTGCACTATCCTTTCCTTAAGGAGTGCCTCCATAATCTTGCCCATTACTGAGGTAAGACTGACTGGTCTGTAGTTCCCTGCCTCTTCCCTGCTACCACTCTTATGGAGTGGGATCACATGAGCCCTTCTCCAGTCTTCTGGGACCTCTCCTGTGCTCAGAGACTCACTAAACAGTTCTCATAATGGCTCTGCTAGTTCCACCCTTAGCTCCTTTAGTACCCTGGGATGTATGCCATCAGGTCCAATTCCCTTGCCACCCTGAGCTTATCGAGCTCTTGTAGCACCCTTTCTTTTGTGAATGGACTAGTGCACACCTCCCTCCCCCTGTGTCTATGGTACTGAGCTGTGGGCCCTGCCCTACCTTCTTTTCAGTAAATAGTGAGCAGAAGTACCTATTTAAGATAGATGCTTTTACCTGGTCCTACTCACATGCCCCCTTATCCCCTTTGATCTTAGCAATACCCCCTCTGGACTTTCTCCTTTCACTAATGCATCTATAGAAAGTCTTGTCACCTTCTTTTACTGTCCATGCTAGTGTTTCCTTGGTTTGGGACTTTGCCTGCCTTACTGTCTTCCATGTTGCCCTTAGGGAAGTTTGGTATGCCTCCCTATCTTCATCCTGCTGCATTTCCTTATATTTCCTGAAGGCCAGCCTTTTGGCTCTGACCTTTTCTGCTACTGTGTTTGAGAACCAAAGTGGTTTCCTTCTTCTTTTGCACTTTCTTTTCTCACTAACACAATGGGATGTTGCTTCAAGTATTGTATCTTTAATGCTTGCCCACTTTCATCAGATATAATTACTACCAAATCCCTTTCCTGTTTGGTGACCATCAGTTTCTCCCTCCACCTGCATCATTTAATCCTCTCCTGGGTTCTTGCACCCCAAATGCATGATTTTGCACTTTTTTGCATTGAATCTCAGCTGCTGCACTCTGGACCATTCTTCTAGGTCCCTCCTCATGTTTGCCACCCCTTCCGGAGTGTCCACCCTGTTGCAGATCTTAGCATCATCTGCAAATAGGCATACCTTCCCCTTCAGCCCTTCCAATGTCACTTATGAAGACATTTAACAGGACTGGGTCCAAGACTGATCCCTGTGGCACCCCACTGGTCACCCTCCTTTCCTTCAGATTGAGCACCATTTCCGACGACCCTCTGTCTTCTGTCACTCAACCAGTTCCTAACCCAGTTTACCACATTTTGACCCACTCCCAGGCTGCCCATATTGTTCATAAGTCTTCTATGTGGGGCAGTAGTGAAAGCCTTACTGAAATCCAGGTAGGCGACATCCACCTCCCCCGATCCACGAAATTAGATTTGTTTGACATGACCTTTACACTGTTAATCCATGATCTCAGATCCTGTACTCCACTTACTTCAAGATGTTCCATGATCCTTTGTTTAAGTAGTGATTCCATAATCTTCCCCACTATTGAGGTGAGGCTGACTGGTCTATAGTTTCCAGCCTCGTCCCTACTGCCACTTTTGTGAAGAGGGACTACATCTGCCCTCCTCCGGTCCTCCGGAACCACTCCTGTATCAAGTGACTCATTAAACCGTGCAGCCAGCACCTTCTGTAGTTCCCTTAATATTCTAGGATGTATCCCATCCAGTCACATTGACTTATCCATTTACAGTTTTGTGAGTTCCTTTAGGAATCTCTTTTCTGTAAATGGACTGGTGTCCATCTCTCTCCCATATTTGTTCATGTGGCCTAACTGTGGCCCTTCACCTTCTTCTGTGAATACAGAACCAAAATATCTGTTCAGCATTGATGCTTTTTCCAGGTCCCATTCTACACATTCTCCTTCTTCCCCTTTAAGGTTTACTATCCAACCCCTGTTTTTTTCTCCTTCCACTAATGTACCTATAAAATGTATTTTCTCCTGTCTTTACCTCCTGTGCTATTTTTTCCTCCATTTGTGCCTTTGTGCTCATAACTGCTTACCCTGCCTCCCTCTGTTTATCCAGACATCCCCCTTGCTCAGACTGAGCCCTTTGTGTTTTTAACACTCCTGGAACACTCCCCTTACAGTAATGTATAGTGTTGCCTTTATCCACAGACTCTTGTAACCATCCTTTTCTGGTCCGTTTCCATACAGCCCAACAGCAAGAAACAGAACCTATTAGCAGATGCAGCACAGGTACATACAGTGTACCTGTGTTAGCCCATTGCTGCTTTGCAGTGACTGCCCTGCTCCCGTCACATCTTTCTTCCCCTCTATTCATCACTAAGATGAGCAAACCTTCTATCCAGAGACTGCATGCTCCATTTAGGTGTCTTAGGTACTATTTATTTAGGATTGACCTGCTCCTTTTTCTTTTGTCAGATAATGTACACCCTAACCCTGGCCCTCACAGCAACTCCACTATTGCAACAGCAATAATGGTAATCTAAAACTAGCCACCATCAACATCTGCAGCTTACTGCCCAAACTTGATAATCTGCAAGTCTGGGTCGCACAACACAATCTGGATGTTCTTTCCATTATTAAAACCTGGCTATCTCTGAAAATACCCAATACCGCCATCTCCCTTACCAGCTATACCTTATTTAGACAGGATAGGACTGGAAAAAGGGAAGGGTGATATGTGATTTATCTGAAAGACTCATTGAAGGGGCAAGCCTTCCCTCCAGTGGTCACCGTTAGCATCTCTCAGGTCCTAGCTGTTAAATTAATCTTAGGCTGCTGTGGCAAATCACTCACCCTACATCAGTTTATATCCCACCTCGTGATCAAGCCACTGGTTTAAAAATGATCCTTGACTATCTAACCAACTTACCTCATTGTTCAGAGGTTATGGTGCTAGGCGATTTCAACATCAAGTGGCTGGCCCCTGAAACTGACCCCTACAAGGATGCTATCGCAGCTATTAATGTTACCCAAATGGTGACAGCCCCTACAAGAATTAATTATAGGACTGGCTACAGCAAACTCCTTGACCTAATCCTCACCACCCACCCTGAAAAAGTCACTTCCATTACTGTCTTCCCGGATTCATTAAGTGACCACTCCCCAGTTTTGTGTCTCTGGTCTAATAAGTCCCCTAAGTCACCTACAAAACTGATTCTACAATGTGTCCTAAAAGGATGGCAACTTAAGCACCTCCAGGCCTATCTCAAACAATGTGACTGGTCACCCACAGACACGGTCCAAAATGTTGACCAAGCACTTGACTATTTCATCACCCAATTCAATCAGGCCTGCAATGATTTCACCTCACTTCATAAATGTAAGGTTAAGGGTGCAACCAACCCATGGATAACCCCATACCTCATAAAAATGATGTCCATCAGGGACAATCTGTGGCATTGTGCTTTAGCTTCTGGTAATAATGCTGACATGCAGTGCTATAAAACTGCTAGGAACACCTGCACCAGTGAAGTCCGCCATGCCAAAATTGCTCACTTCAAACATGAGCTCTCCAACTCCTGGGCTAACGGCAGGAGACATTGGGACAACATTAAGACCTCATTGGTAAGCCCCCCAACGAAACATTCCCCTCTATGATTGTGGAAAATGCTATAAACCTACAGGATCCTAAACATAGCTGACACCTTTAACACTGCCTTTACAGACCTAAGTCACATACTTTCCCCTGACTTTTTCGAAGTGCCCGACAAGTTTGGTACAACTTGTAATTTTGTCCCACCTCCCCCCAGCCCCCCACCCTTCTATTTCAAAAGAGTCACCCTTAATGAAACCAAAAAATAACTACAAAGGGTTCATGGCAAGTCCAGATTTAGTAGTGACTCTCTTGACCTCAAATTCCTAAACCTGATCCTAGATGTTGTCCTGAAACCCCTAACTAAACTCCTAAACCTATCACTCACCCATATTCAGTTCCCCAAAATTTGGAAAGTGACAATTGTTACAATAGTTCATAAAAGTGGTGACAGGTCATTGCCCAATATCCATTCTCTCCCTTCACTAGAGTGCATAATCTCTGACTAATTGTCTGAATACTTGGATAAATACAATATCCCAATGTCAGCAGCAGCATGGCTTTAGCAGTACTACTGCTCTGCTTGAGTATACAGACTTTTTCCACAACACTCTTGACCGGGATCACCTAGTGGGATCAATATATATTGACCTCACTAAGGCCTTTGATACTGTAAATCACACTCTACTATTGAATTCACTTCCTGCCCTTGGTCTCTCCAATGGGGTAATAGAATGGTTCAAGAGCTATCTTGAAGGCCGTATGCAACAAGTCAAAATCTGTGATGCTCTCTCTGACAGTCATTCTGTGCATTCTGGGGTCCCTCAAGGGTCCATCCTTGGACCTCTACTATTTAGTATTTTTCTTAATAACCTCCCTCAAGCATGCACCAGCAACATGGTACTCTATGCAGACAATGCTTTCCTCTTCTAAAGACAGTCTAAGTCCCTCCTCCTCATGAAAGACCTGCAAACTAACTTTGAATTAGATGAAGCATAATTTGCTCAGCACAAATTTCTTATGAACTACAAGAAAACCAAGGTTATGCTCTTCACTAGCTCACATAACAGTCATAAAACAGCCCACCTAACAATACTGAATAACCAAAGTCTGCATCTTTAACAGGTCCATGAATTTAAATATCTTAGAATAACTTTAGATAGCTCACTATCTTACACCACGCATGTCAACCTTATCATTAAGACAATAAACTCTAGAATTGGGATTCTATATCAGCACAAACACTGTCTGACCCCTGACACCCTCTGACTAGTGGTTACTAGCTCTATCCTGTCCATAGTTGACTATGGTATCATCATATATGGAGCTTCTTCTGATATCACCCTCAAGAGAATCACTGTAGTACTTAATAAATCCTGCCGCGTGGTCTCTGGGGCCCACATGTGTAATCACATGTACAACCTATATAAACAGACCAACTAATTGCTCCTTAAGAGCAGGGTTAACTACCAGACCTGCCTTATGGCAAAAAAACATCAGCCTGGACCTAACACCTCCAGCCACTTGGCCTCTTCTTGTGCTGACTCCCAACCCGCATAGTACTCATAGTGCATCCAAACTGTCCTACCTTGTCCCCTTCTGTTGGACCACACAAGCTCAGCATACATTCATGTTCAGGCCCCTGACCTGGCTAAATGGCCTCCCCTCTGACATAAATGCCTTATCAAAGCTTGTCCCTTTTAAGATTAAACTCCACCAACACCTTACACCATTCGACAGCTGTGACTGCCCTCCCTAAGCTATCTTAGCATAAATCCTTTATTTACTGCTATCCCCTACAACCTCCTTATTCCACACACACTACCTAGCTAACCTACATTCACCTCTCTCCTTGATTGGTGGTATTAACTCCCACCTACTCCCTTTCTTAAGCCTCTTCTCCCCCATCTCACCATTTCCCAACCTTGTCTCTTTCTCTGAATTTACCGTTTGTCATCCTTTTCCCTTTATCCCCTCGCCTCACCCCCACACTAATCCCCCTCTGTCCGCCTCCCCTCTCCACCCATTCTGGCATTCTTCCATCTAAACTAGCCTCCACCTTTACAAGTTAATTTGACAAAGTCCCTTACTGACTGATTTAGTACCTGTTTGTGAACCCCTTGAGTTGTACCTTACATGATACCCTACTTCCCCCAACCCTACACCTATTCCTCCTCTGTCCTCCTCCCCTTTCACCTTTTCTGACATTCTACTTATTCTCCCCGTATTCTTTTCTAACTATTCTCTTAACTTGTCTCCCCCTTTTACAAGCTAATTTGACAAAGTCACTGACTGACTGTTATATTACCTGTTCGGGACCTCATTGAGGTGTGCCTTACATGATACCATACTTTATAATGATCTTGTAATATTGTATTTCTTCTTCTCATTTTGTCAACTGTTTGTACTTTCTTGATGTGGAACCTTTGTAAAAGAACCACTGGTTCAAAGGTGTTTGTAAACCGAGATATCAATAAAAATAAAATTAATAAAAAATAAAAAAATGAACTGCACTGTTTACAGCAGTTTAGTTCCATATTTTGTGATATACTGCATCATTACTGAGTTGCTTCCTGGCTGGCATAGCTGTATATTATAAGGGCACAGTAGCACCCCTATAGTTAGGGTTGAGTTGAATGTTCAGTGTTAAACCCTTAACTTTGCACCATAAAGCAGCACTATTTGTTAGCAGGTTTAAATAACTGAGTCACCATATAAACACTGAATTTAAATGAGTGCATATTCTGCTTCATAAATATGGCAAACCCACAAATGGAGAAGCATTCTTGCCTTTTTTATCAAAGTTTTTTATAATTAAAGATTGATTTCCATAAATATGTTGACTCCACTGAAAACAAAGGAAAAAACAGGGTCTGTACGTGATGATGGCATATGTATGTCATTTGCATGTGCACATTCATGTATGTGGCTCTGTGATTGTCAGCCAACATGATAAAACTCATGCTCTTTACTCAGTAAAGCAGTTAGTGAAGAATGTTGCCAACTATGAGTCAGTACTATGTATAGTTATTTTTTGTAAGGGGTCAATTTATTCATGAACAATGTCTGACAACTGATAAAACAATGTCTTGTCCCAAAAACATGTACTCCTACTTTATAATCTAATGAAATGGATTTTTCTCCGCCAAAGTAACACCATAACAAGTTGTTGCCACTTCATCTACTGTGCTGCACTGACACAGTAATGACAGAGCACAGGACTTCTATCTGTCATAAAGTTAAGATTCAGGAAATGTCCATCTAAGAATGTCCCACACCATAGTGCTGGTCAGTCCCTGATTAGCCTTTTTGTCTAACAAGTATCATTTTACCTCCTTGGTGTTTGGGGAATTGTATTTCTTCTGGTTGATCCTGCCATCCCTCCCATTGGCATTTTGTAAACAATGATTCTTACATCACATCCTGGAACCTCCTGTGACTGAGGTCGTAGACAGGGATCAGCTGCTGGAGACAGTACTGTCTACAATGATAAACCAAGCTGTTTATATCTCTGACTTGTTCATTGCCAGTCCTGGTAAAAGTGGTGGTAAAAGGAACAAGATCTAGGTAGAGCCAATAGGACTTTGAAGAGTTGCCAAGTGACCAAAGTTACACATGTGTGTAGAAATTATTAAACACCCGCATGCAACTTGACCATTTTTTGGAGGTGTGGCACCAGATTTTCAACATGCTCTTTTTGGAAACCCTCCTCATGAAGAGCACCAGTGTCATTTTGTTCACTTGTCCTGAAAGGTGTTTTCACAGAGTGAATGCACTATTCTGTGCCAGAGATGCGAAAACACATTTTGGGCAGGATGTGGAAAATGACAGTTGTACTGTTTTGAAGGAGATGTGCAAAAATGGCAATGCTGAAAATGTTGAGTGGAAATATTAAAAATTGGCAAAGTTAGGAGTGTGCGTAGAAACTGTACAATGCACATCCATAACATGGTCATTTTTTTTGAAATATTTCACCAAATTTGCAACATGGGCTTTTTGGGACCCACCTCATGAACAATGAACAGTGGCACTTTCATTTTGTGAATCGGTCCCAAAAAGTGATTTTGCAAAGTGACCACAAAATCACCTTTTGGGACTGAGTAACAAAATGACAGTGACAGTTTTCATGAGGTGGGGTCCCAAGGACCCCATGTTGAAAATTTGGGGCCAAAATTCAAAAAAATGGCTGAGTTATTGAGATAAGTTGAAAACCCCCATTGAATGCCATTATAGCACTCTTACCTTTGATACTTCAGTTTGCAGTTCGGCTTTGAAGAGTGCAGAATTGTCCCAGTACAGAGAAGAAGATGATGCTGACCTCCAGAGGTAATTATGGGCTAAGGGGGGTGTGTGGGCAGGTGGGTGCACTGTGGGAGGGTGGGAATGGGAGAGAGGGACTGAAGCGAAGCCAAGAAAAAAAAAATATGAGTGGCAGGTCCACGAGGGACCATTTTCTGTTTTACAGAAGAACAAGAAACAAGACAAATTTGGGCACACTACGATGGACTACAAGTGTGTCACATGAGTGTGGTGGGGTGGGTTATTTGGCGACATTTGGGGGGTGCACATAATGCTGACATGGGGATGGGCACCCCGATGTCAGCCGGGAAAGGATAATGATGAATATTTGGGCACACTGGGGTGGGCTCCCAGTGTGCCACATGGGTTGGAGGGTGCCACATAATGCTGACATGGGGATTGAGGATACCAGTGTTGGCACACAGACAGGAATGGAGGGAGCAGGGAGGACAGCAACAGTGGGAGGCTGTGGGACACTTTTTGTTTACTTTGTTTTCTGGTACTGGAGGTGGCGACAGAACTGCTCATGCGCAGCACTCATGCATATGCAGTTGCCATACACAACATGCCGATGCCAGTGGAACTGCGCATGCATGTGAGTCATGCATGCACAGTTAATGCAACATAATACAGAAGTAACAGCCAAAATAATGCGGCTGTTATTCCATATCGGCCGATTGTGGCGGAGGGTTTTAACCTCTGTTGGGCATTCGGAAGTATCCTTCCAAATGTCCAGTGGAAGGTTCCATGATCGGCCATTTTTAGAGCTATAATCCTATCCCATTAGGACTGTAGGCTCAGCCCACAGCCCTAAAAAGAGGGAGGTTGAATTACTATTGTTTATGTACCAGTCAGGTAAAGTACAGGCTTCCCCACTCTGGTAAATGCAGTACTGATAAAAGGTGAACAACTGATTACCCTAGAGGTTGAAGACATGGGCTAGGTTATCACTCTGCTTCAGTGTAAATTTGATGTGCTTTAACCACATCCTGTACAACTACTCATATGACTGGAGTCCTGATTCTCACCCAAGCCTCTAGTGTTAGTAGAATTCCGATGCACTAACTCATGGTACTGTACCAAACTTGCAATGTGCTGAAAGGGGGAGCCACAAAAGGATGTTGTGTCTGCCTGAAGTGCTCCTTCATGCTTGTATGCCGACACCCCTCTGCCTGCTGGACAGCAGTGCAAGTTATTTGGTGTCTGGACCCAGGGGGAATATTTCAAAATGTCAAATCAGTGTGTTAACATGCAGAACTCTTCTTGAAATCAGTCAGAAAGCATGAATGATTAATGTGTGTGTCTCCAGCTGTGTTTGCCACCTTCAGTATTCCAAGGCAGGAAGGAGGACAACTGGAGCTGTTCAGTAACAACTCTGTCTAACAAAACAAGCCATTGGACTAATTTGCTTAGGTTGGTAAGTTTGAGAGCCATTAAAGCTGACTAGAAATTTTAAATATAGGTTGTTTTATGTTAACTTACAACATATATTGAACTAGTACTAGAAACTGTGTTCAAGTATAACAAGACATTATGAGACCCAGACCATGAGCAGTGTCCTGTCCTTGATCTCCAAACTGGGGCCCCACAGGAAGCACCTACCAGATTTGCCCTCCTCTTTACAGCTTTTTTTCTTGGTGGGGAGTCAAGACGTTCAGACACTTTCTGACTTTGGGCAGTATACTTCAGATATAGAATATATGCTCCAGCAGCGCAGGAGGAACCTGTGCAATCTCTGCTGATTGTCAAGGGATAAGATCCCCTTGTGAGCTGCAAAATATCATTAACCAAGAGCCACTTGGGAATCAGGCTTGGAGACTCACTTTCAAGCCTCTGAGTGAATATTAGGAGAAATCCTTGTCAGGATCATTCCTGACCCATTTCTTTGAAGTCTCAATCTCCAAACTGGTGTTCTGCAGGAAGCCACTGATCAGCTTTGCATTCTCCTTTTCAGATTTTGTTTTTTGTGAGGGAGTCAAGAAGTCCAGACACTTTCTGTTCTCAGATAGTGTACTTGGGGCATAGAGTTATGTTGATCCAGCAGCAGAGGAAGAAGCTGGGAAATCTCTGGTAGTTGTCAAGGGGCATGGTCCAGTTGCAAGTGCTAAATGTCAGTAACCAAGAGTCGCTATGGAATTTGGATGGGAGGCTCACTCTCAAGTCTCTAAGTGCATACTAGAAGGAATCCTTGTTGAGACCATTCCCAGTCCATTTCTAGGAACCCTCAGTCTCCAAACTGGTGCCCCAAAGGAAGGCTCTGATTGGCGTTGTTCTCTCCTTTACAGCCTTTTTGTTGGAGGGTCAAGAATTCCAGACACTTTCTGTTCTTAGGTAGAAGGTTCCCTTTAGGGCACAGACTGCTAGTAAAGGGGAATGAGTTCTTGTCTGTCACAATGTCTGCAGTGCAGTTTAAAGAAATGAGTAGGAGATGGGAGTGAACACACAATTGACAGAGACAACCGAGAGCAACAAACAACAGCGGTATCATGCAACGTGTTTTATTTCATCCCACCCCCACAGTTCTGAAAATGTAATGGTGAGGGTCCATGAAGATAAAGAAAATGACTGAGACTGTAATTTCACGGAGACTCTACAGAACAGCAAAAAAAAAACAGACGTTAAAATATCTCATTTTCAGACAGCTTGAATATGTGAAAAAAAGATGACTTGCTATCAAATACTGCTGCTTTAATTGTTTTGGAAGCATTTGATGAAATTAGTTGAAATTGGCAGTATAGCCTAGAGGTTAGAGTAATGAGCTGTGAATGAGCTTGGTACATCCAGCAGACCAGACCTGGGTTGGATTCTCACAATCTCTACTTGCATAGTGTGTGACTCTGAGAAAGTCACTTAACTGCCCAGTGCTCACAGGTCACCCCCTGAAAACAGGCACTTGTGCCTAGTGGGCCTTACCCAGTTACTAAAGACTAAAATAAAAAAAAAAATAAAAATAAAATGTGTTGTCTGGGAGGCAAGGTCTAAATCTGTGGAAAGTTGTGTAACAGCAGCTTGAGATCCACATACAGTAACCCCTTACTAATGAACCTCAATATAGCGTATGCCTGGCTATGGCAAACGGTCTGTTTGGCTCCCGATTTTCAGTGAAGATGACAGTTTTTTTTCCCTCTCACTGCTGAAGATAAAGAGTGAATGGCTTAAGATTTGTTAAAATGCACTTAGATCAGCATGCCCACTTCATTCCATATGTCCCATAAAATAAAGTTGCTGCAGTACAGAAAAAAAAATGTAACCATCTCAGTTCTGAACCACTTAGCTTTGCATTCCTGCTTCCTCCCATATGTCCCATAAAATGAAGTGGTTACTTTACAGTAAAACAAAAAGTTTTACCAACTCAGTCCTGAACCACTTAGCTCAGCAAACCCAGTACAGTATAAGCGGTAGACTTTGCACCCTGAGATTACCCCATAAAATGAAGTTTTAAAAAAAAGTTTCACCAGGACAAAACCAAAAATACACTCTGGTGAACCATATGTCCCTATTACCTTCCCTAAGCAACTCTGTACACCTCTGCCTGCATCCTGTATTAGCTACCACAATTAACTGAGCATCCCTCATTAATACAAATGGAGCTATAATAAACTGTTGGCGTGGCTCTGAAACTGTTTGTTACATTAAGGCAAGGCAAATTTTATTTTTATGGCACTCAGTCCCAGAGGCTCTGGGTGCCTAACAATAAAAACAGTACAGGTAATATTATTAAAAGAAGTACTACAGAACAAAGGACATTAATAAATAAATACAAAATAATAAAATTCATGATCACTATCACAGGTCACTGATATTTACTTGGGCAGCCGAGCAGAAAATGTATTTACTCCAGGTAGGCCAAGTGGAAGAGGTGGGCTTTTAGCCTCTGCTTGAACATCTCAGATGAAGGGGCCTCCCAGACTGCAGGTGGTAGTGAGTTCCACAAGGTCGGCTCAGTGACATTGAAAGCACGGTCACCTGATGTCTTAAGTCGAACTATGGGAACATCCAGGAGGCCCCTAGACTAGGAGTGAAGGGAGCAGACAGAGGTTGCAGGTGTCAGGAGCTCAGTCAGGTAGCCCAGACCAAGTCTGTAAAGGGCCTTAAAGGTGAGCAAGCCCACCTTGAAAAGAACTCTCCACGTGATACACAGCAAGTGCAGAGCATGCAGGACTGGGGTCACATGATTGAACCTAGACAGGCCCATCAGTAACCATGCCACTGAATTCTGCACCAGCTGCAACCTGTGGAGGGTCCCTTCCATGACCCCAAAGCACAAAGTACAGAGAGTTACAGTAGTCAAGCCTAGAGGTAACAAAGGCATGCAATAGTGTCAGCAGTTCTTCATGTGGAATGAGGGGCTTGATCCTGGAAATGTTCCTCAAGTGGTAAAAACTACTTTGGACAACAGAAGACACCTGATTCTCAAGTGTCAATCTGCTGTCCAGGATCACACCAACATCACGTACCCTCGGGGAGGCCACCAATGGAGCAGACCCCAGAAAAAGTCCTGTGTCAGCTTCAGGTGCCCTCCCATCACTCCTGTAATCCAGCTCGATCACCAGCACCTTTGTCTTATCTGTGTTCACTTGCAACCAGCTGGAGGACATCCAGTCATTGATTTTTCCAAGCAGGTGTTGAGTACGTCTACAGCATCAGATGTTCTGGGAGCAAATGACAAATACAGCTGGATGTCATCTGCATGGCAGTGAAGCTCAATACTGAATTGCCAAATAATCTCACCCAGGGGCAGCATATTCACTGCGAATAACAACATTGACAAGATCAAGCCCTGGGTTACTCCACATGATGGGCATTGGGGAGGAGGAGAAATTCCCCATCACTACCCATTGCACCCTATCAGAAAGATAGGACTCAAACATTTAATGACAACACTGGTGAGTCCATAGTACTCACAGAGCTGATCAAGAAGTAAAAAGTGATCCACAGTGTCAAAAGCTGATGAAAGCTCAAGGAGAACCAGAATTGACTTGCCTTCTATGTCTCTAGCCTGAGCAGATCATTATGCACCCTAACTAATGCTGTTACACTGCTGTGTCCAGCCCTAAAATCTGATTAGAATGGTTCATAGATATCAAAGGACACAAGGTGATCCTAGAGCTGTTGTGCACAAGTTTCTCAACAACCTTGCTCAAAAATGGCAGATTGGAGATAGGACGGTAATTCACCAGGACATCCAGGTTGAGAGATTGCTTCTTCAGGAGGGTTCTCACTAGGGCCTCTTTCACGATCTCTGGGTAGACTCTTTCTGACATCAAGCATGGGGCAATCCTGGCAAACACTGCGCCTACAGTCCCGGCACAGGGAGGGGTTACTGTATGTAATTTTCCTGGAAATATTTCCTAAAATTTACATGGGATTTGGGTTTGTTCTCACATATAGCCTACACAGAATGGAAAATTTTTCCAAATCTTTCAGAGTACAAGTGTGCTGTGCTAAGGTAGTGCCTTTGGAGACAGTGGGTTAAGGCTTTGAGCTGCAGATCTGGATACCTGAGTTTGAATCCCACAACTGCTTAGGTGCATACTGTGTGATCCTAAGCAATTCACTTAACTTCCTTGTGCTCCCAGGTCAGATCTGGAAACAAGCTTCTTGCTTAGTGTGTTACTCCTGGTTAAACAATGTTCCCTTTCCCCTTTCCTTTCACTTTGGAAGATTTGGTGAAAAAATATTAAATGGTTCCAGAGTTATAAAGATTTAGAGGAATGAGCATGTTCAGTGGGATTTTTGGGATAATGTTCTGATATGACACCCAAACTTCTGTATCACAAAACCATTTTTAATTTCTCACCACTTGCTTCTCTCAGCACAAAAAAAATGTTTTTTGTGCAGTGAAAAAAATGGAAAATAAATAAAATAGTGTAATGAAGAAATACAACTGAACCTAGCTAAACAGGACCATTTAGCTAGATTCTGATATTTGTTTTTTAAAATAATGATCAGAAATACCTTTTTGGGTACCCCAAAATCCAACATGCCCAGCTTAGCAGGAGGAGCCATTCACCTGTGTTCTCTGTATGAAGAATAGCCAGACTTTCTTGAATTCTGCAGATGCAGCTGAAGTCCTTATGTTGGCTGTAGTGAGAACAGTGAGCTACTGATCCCCTGATCTGTTGGTATGGTAGTAAACAGGCCGGGGTACCCATCCCTGGTACCGCTTCTTTCTCCCCCCTTCCCCTCAAAGTTGCCCATCCTTCTGAATGTTAATATATTTTTTTAAATATATAACTGGACCGGGGTTCCCATCCCCAGTACTGCTTCTATGGACCCCCTCCCCTCTGGGTTGCTTTCCCCATTTGGCAAACAACTCCTCCACACTACGGTGCTCAATCCCCAGTGTCAGACTGTCAGCTGAAAAGAAGAAAACTGTCCTTTGGTGTTTTCCCCCCTGCAAAAAAGAAAATGGACCCTTGCCAATCTGACCTCCCCACCTCAACCTCAGATTCAGCACCCACCACCTCACACTCCCCCAGCCCCCCACACACATTGTAACTTACCCAAAGATGTCCCAAGGTGAAGATCCACTCTTCCATCAAAGACATGTCTTGCTGCTGTAGCTGCCAACTGCAATATGAGATACCATGGTAAGTGTGTTTCAATGTATTTCAATAGGGGTTTGAACTTTGGTGAATAACTTTATCATTTTTACACAATTTGAGACCAAATTTACGACATGTCCTTTTTGGGACCTCACCTCAAGACCAATGGTAGTGGAATTATGCAAATCAGGCCTAAAATATAATTTTTGCAGTCACTTGGAAAAATCACCTTTTGGGTTGGATTTGAAAATTTTCACCACCGTTGTTAATGAGGTGGGGTCATAAGAAGGCTATGCTGAAAATTTGGGGTCAAAGTATTTAAATATGGCAATGTTATATGCCTTATGTTGAAAGTTTTCTTTTCTCACTTGTAACTTTGGTAGTTTTAAATATTTTGATGGAAAATTTTCAACATAGCAATTTTTTTCACACCACCTCACGAATGTGACAGCTGTCATTTTTCAAATCCTGGCAAAACTATGTTTTCTCATCTGTGGTGCAGAATGATGTTTCACTGGCATGGACTAACATTTTGGCAGGATTTGAAAATTTCCACCTACCTGATTCATGAGGTGGGATAATAAGTAGGCTATCCTAAAAATCTGGTGTATAAATATAACAAAATGTTCATGTTATGCATTAACATTGGAATATTTCAATGTTCACTCATAATTTCACTAATATTTAATATTTTGACCCCAAACTTTCAATATAGCCATTTTTCCACACCACTTCATAAATGTGATGTGTTATTTTTTTTAAATCCTGGATGAGATGTGTTTACACACTTCTGGTACAAATTGACATTTTGACCAATATACTATAAATGATAGATGTCATGTTTGTAAGGTGAATCATAAATGTGGGATAAAAATTTAAAAGTAAACTATAACTGTTAAACTTTGTGTGTATTGCCAGTCTTGAACCCCAGTAGGTATGTTTTGTGGTGCCATGCCTGTGAGCTGAATTCAGGGGTGAATTGAGTGACCCAGCTTGATTTGGATGAGAGTTTGGGGGATGGCACTGTTATGTGAACCCCCCATCCAGGGAATGAAAGGTACAGGGTTGTCTGCACAGGCCTGGGTACCATATAGTGGAGACAGCTGTCCTCTTGGCTTAGGGCCCTGTACCTCTCCACCAGTTGGTGGCACAGGACCTTGGACTTAGGCTGACAGATGCACTCTTTGCCCTGTGCATCTGTATCTGAGGCCACATTGAAGCACAAGGACCACAGGGCCCTGCACATCTGCAGCCCACCAGAAAGCCCTGTGAATTCTTCACATCTGTCACTGCACAGCATTTCAGGGCCCGCAAGGCCCATGAATTTTTGTAGGGCATCTTTATCTGTTCTTGCAGGTCTCAAAGAGATCTGTGTGAATGAGGCTATCATACCACTATCTCAAAAAGAAAGAGCATTATTTGCAAAAACTTCATTAATGCACCAGTTAGGGTAACTTAATGCCACAAAACTAGGGAAATGTGGCATTGGGGTTTTTAACCCTAGCTTTCCACTCCCACCCCCCCAGGCAGAAAAAGGAAAAATGTTAGGATTTGGGGTCTCCAGAGTCCTGGCAAATAGAGGTGGTGGGGTCTTCCACGAGGTTGTCAGCCATTATAATGCCTACATATACTTTGAGCAATATCATTATTATGATGTCCTTCTTCAAGGTGGGGCCCTACATGAAGAAAGGAGATCATGTGTGATGTTGTTTACTTAGGAAACAGGGTGGGTATTAGGGTTCAGAACCCCAAGGAAGATCCCACCACTTATTCATTAAGACTCTGAAGACAAAAATCCCTAATTTATTTTGCTTTTGCTGCTAGGGGGTGGGGGGAATAGTTAGGGTTGGAAAACCCAATACCAGATTCCTTACTTTTGTGGCAATAAGTTACCCTAACTGGTGAATTAACAACTTTTTTTGCAAAGAATATTGTTTAATGGCCTATGCAGTCAGTATAGTGTTATGCTTGTACAACTGTGTTAGTTTGGTTTTGGCCATTCGCACTCTCTATTTGAGAGGAATTACCACCCTGTAGGGGTACCAAAGGCAAGGAACCCTTGAAGAGGGTTCCACCCCTAGAGGTGCCATGGGATGATTCCCATGGCTAAAGGTACCATAGGAAGGATCCCAAAAAGAATGAAGTAGTATGAGGCATATAAGCAAGCAGTAGCTGTGACATAGTAGTAGGTAAGCATCAGGCAACTTGATAATATAATGAGATGCTCAGGTTGATAATGTAAAGAAATGTCCAGGTTTGTGTGGTGTGATTTTGATGGTTTGCACTGAGAATGAGAGGATCCTATAAGAAGAGAAGGAATGGCTGGGACACCATCCACCTCCATCCAACAGTGGAACTTACCTAAAGAAACTAGGAAACACTACTATGCCAACTAACAGTTGTGATCTGAGGCAATGGAGGAGAGAAAAAAAAACCCTTTGAGGAGGAAATCTCTGGGGATCCAAGGCCTAGGTCACCTTCCCTCCAGGCTTGGGATATTTTATTTAGCGACTGCTCTGCTGCTGCAATTTGGAAAACAATTAAAGGAAGGTGGAAAATAGTCCAGTTTGGAAGAAGGCTCTCACTCAATTCCTGTAGCTGGAATGCCGTGGAAGGTTGCGAGAGTGCTCTGCAACATCAGGGCAACCGAGGTGGGAGGAGGACAGCAACTACTGCTGAGGCACTCACCTGGCCTACTTGCCCTAAACTCAAACCAGGTGAACCAGAGGCAGTCATAGGGAGAATGAGGTGAAGGTGCCTTACTAGCAAAATCACTAAAACCAATGGATAGTCATTATAGTGGAACCATGAGAGCCAAAGGAGATCAGAGTAACCACCATTCACAGCTAGTCACAAATGCTACACCAGGAGCTGCTGCTGCATAGAGAACAGCTAAAGCCAAGCCCGGAGTGAGGACATTCCCAGCTATGGGGCAGGTGAGAAGGACCCTGCCCCAAGTCAGGAAAGCTCAAGATGTGGACTAAATGCTTAGCAAGGCCATCGGCTACAGGGGACCCTGTGCCAGAATAATATGGCTGGCATGCCCCAGAAACTGATAGGGAGCTGAAAAGCTGGTCAGCAGCTGAATGAGCACTGGTGTGCTGAAACCTTAATGAATTGAAATGCTGAGACCTTGCAAAGATGAATGCAGTTATGAGTGCTGTAGGCATCCCAGAGGCTGATGATGGTAGGCATGAAGCAATGATTGCGTAAGCAAGAATGGACCTGCATGTAGGTCTGTGAAATGTAGTAGCAAAGGAGCAGCACTGTGAATAGTGGGGAAAGCCAGCCAGGCATAGAAAGCCAATAAAGGTGACAAATACTCTTAGGATTTTGTTTTGTTGGCAGAAACAGCATTTAGAAACATTATTGAAAGTAGTTTACAGCAGCAGCAGTAACTTTTTTTTAAATTTAATTTTAATTTATTTGGTAATTCAGCTTTAGCTGACCTCAGAGTATAACAGGGTGTAGAAACATAGAAGCAGCATCTGTATTGAGTACACTGAGTTGTAAACTGCAAAAACAAAAAATAAAAGGAGGCACAGTGCTCTGAAAGCAGCTGTCACACAGGCAGTGCAAGGAAACTGCAGCAATGAGGGAAGTAGAATGAGTTGATAGAGCATGATTGAACTGCATAGCTAGGGTTCAAAGTGAGCCTGAATCAGATGAAAACAATTAAGCATGCAACATGGAAAGCAGCTATGGTTGAGCTGAAACACACAGGTAATGTTTGCAGTTGCATTGCAACTAATCTGAGAGTTGTGAGTAACTGAAAGCAAGTAGTATGAGCTCTGGAGTAGCAGACTACTAGGAGCTTAGAAACAAAGCCCCAAAGACAAAATCAAAACACAGAAACATGGAAAACAGAGAACAAAGGCCCAAAACAAAAACAAAGACCCTTCCCCCACCCTTCCTCCCAGTCCATAGCCTCCTTCCCAAATCACAATGTACAGCCCCAAACCAGTGCCTTTTTTTTAATTACTCTTTGTGTTCAAGCAATTTATGTAAAACTATGTTATTCTGTATGATTGTATTCTGTAGGTATGTTGACTCTGTATGTCCTCTCTGTGACGAGGTACCTTTGTAAATAAGCCTCTGGCTCAAAGGTTGTAAATCTGATTATACAATAAATAAAATAAATTAAAAAAAAAAAACAGAAGCAGGAAAACAAACACCAAAGTCCAGCAGATACAAACAGAAACAGTAAGGCTGGGGGGGGGGGTAGGCCCCAGCCAGTTCAGAGCACAGACCAACAGCGCCTCTGTCTGGCAAAGAAAAAAGTGCATCAGAAGGGGGCTGATAGAAACTGCTTATATAGTTCAGGAAGCGGGAGTGGCTGGCTGCTTGTCCATTGAACTACAGGCCAAGCCTTCCAAATATTATTTGCAAAAAACACATTAATGCACAAATTATGGTTCAAGTTAATGCAACCAAAGTAGGGAAATGTGACATTAGGGTTTCTAACCCTAGCTCACCTCCCCAACCCCCAAGCAGCAAGAGAAAAAAAGAGATTAGAGTTCAGGGTCTCTGGAGTCTGGGAGAATCAGTGGAGGTGTCTTCCATGGGGATTTCAAATGTAATGTTCACCCTTCCCCCCAGTCCATAGCCTCCTTCCCAAATCATAAGGTACAGCCCCAAACCAGTGCCTCATGATGTTACACTCATCAAAGGTAGAGAATTATGTCTCACCAAATGATGCCAACACAATCTGTTGTACCTTTCTTCATGCAGATCTCTCCAGGCCCTGAGTGAGGAAAGGAGATCATATCTGATGTTTGCTCAGGGAACAAGGTGGGCATTACCCATACAAAAAACATAGATTAGCAAATACCCAGTTTCCCTTTGCAATAGGGAATAACTAATTAAAACATTAAGCATTAAGCCTGACCGCTGGTTGAGAGGTTTTATTCAACTAATGTATAACCCTTGCTATCTAAGCAATTAGTAGAGATTTTTTTTTACTTCTGCATTAGTTAAGAAATTAGACTTTGAAAAATACTGTAGTTATGGATTAATTGAATTTTCAATATAAACATAATCAAACTTATTATTGATTATTGAAATTGTGTTGACTGGGTAGGCACACTGAGACAAGCTATCCCTTTTCCAGTTATGACAGTTGAAAACCTATCAGTCCACTTTGCCATCAGCATCCTATGCTCGCTCTCCACTACAGGTTCCCATACCAACCAACTGCCTTTGAATAATTTAGTAAGTAAAATCATGAACACTTACATGAGTGTGCTTATCCTAAGCACCTCAATACTCCCATTTATCTCTCTCTCCCATCCCACTCCCGCAGTGCAAGTCCCACCATTATGGGGCACAGTATACTGGTCATCAAATGGCCACCGTGCAGCACTTACCATAGTGTGTTATCTATCTCCTACACCCCTAGATCAAGTCAGGAACAACTAAACCCACCACATTAGATACACCTCCATTAGGACCACCTTGAAATTCCACTCTTTCATGCCACCAGATCCCTCCCTAAGGGGACCGCATCCCTTTTTGGCTCCAACCCTCACAGTTGAACTTGTCCACACCCTCCCAATACTGATCTGGTCCACCAAAAAACACACTGCTCATATCTTCCATCGCTCTTCACCCAAACTGCACCGGATAGCACTTCTATAGCATACTCTCCTCCTACTACTACTTTCAGGTAATATACTCTCCTCCTCCTACTACTTTCAGGTAATATACATCCCAATCCTGGACCCCCCACAGTGGATGCAACCAGGGAAACTAGACATGGCAGCCTAATGCTGGCCACCCTTAATATCTGTATCCTACCCAGGAAATTCACTCCTCTCCAGGGGTGGATCGCACAACACGACCCAGACATCCTTTCCTTATCAGAGACCTGGCTCTCAAAAAATATCCCAGCTGCCTCCATCACCCTCAATGGCTACACACTCTTCCAAACAGACAGGCTAGGCAAGTGGGATGGTGGTTTTGCCATCTATGTTAAGACACCTCTGCACGCCCTATCAGTCCCACTTCCACCCCTAGCCCATGGCGCCCGAGCCATTACCATTAAGGTCACCCATGGCAATCCTGGTAAATCACTATATGTTGTGTCAGTATACCCCCCCACTAACCAAAAACCAGCCTTTGATTCTATACTGACAAGCATCACCCATCTCCCCCCAAGGGGTGAAATAATTATTATGGGTGATTTCAATGTGAATTGGCTATCCCCCACATCTACGATCTACAAAGATGCCATCCTTGCCTATGACCTCGTCCAGGTTGTCCAATCTCCTACCAGACTACACCCCAGAACATGGTCCTCCACATTCCTTGACCTCTTCCTTACTAATCACCCCATCAACCTCTCCAAGGTTAAAGTACTCCCTGATGCAATAAGTGACCACTCCCCCTGTAGCCTGCTAGTGGTCTAACAAACTTCTATCCAGCCTCCCAAAAATCACAGCCCAAAGGCATCTCAAAAAAGGTGCCCTCTCATGCATCAAAACATACCTCACTTTGACTGGTCTCCCATCCACACGGCTCAATCAGCAGACACCGCCCTCATCTCCTTTATTACCATCTTTAACGCAGCCTGAGACATCTTTGTCCCTTTCGCAAAGCAGATCACAAAAAGCAAGGACACCCCATGGATATCACAATCCCTGCTTGACTAGATGCACCATAGAAACAACCTCTGGCAGAGGGCCCTAAGCTCCCAATCACTTTAGGACAGACAGCTATACAGAGCATCGAGAAACAAATGCACCTGGGCTATCCGCCAAGCTAAGGCAAACTACTATAAACAATCCCTCACCTCCACATGGGGCTCAGGGAAAAACTTCTGGAACAACATTAAGGAACTTTGAGGGAAAACTATTTCCCCTGTCCCAAAGCAGCTTCAAGTTGAAGGGGACCTAACCCAGGACCCCTCTACCATCTCAAATACTCTAAACACCGCCTTCTCAGACCTCAGTCACATACTCCAGCATAACTTCTTGACCCTGCCCCCAGCTTCCCTCCGAGCCCCTTAGACATGAAGGTCCCCCTCCCTCCCTTCCGGCTGCGAACTATCTCTTGCAGGGAGACTATGCACTACCTCTCCAAGCCTTGGCAAACTTGCACTATAGCAGTGACACCCTCGACCTTAAAATTCTCCGACTAACTCTGGACGTGACCCTGACACATCTTACCAAAATATTTAACTGGTCTCTATGCCTTAGCCAATTCCCTATGTTAAGAAAAAAAGGAATTATAACTCCAGTACTGAAGAATGATGACCCCACCTACCCTAGTAACTACCGACCCATCATGATCCTACCTCCCTTCTAAAGCTCTCAAAAAAATTATGTCGGACCAACTTACAGACTACTTAGCCAAACACAATCTGCTCTGCCAAGAACAACACGGATTCAGGAAGGCCCATAGCACAACCACTGCCCTCCTAGAATTTACATCCTACATACATGAGGCACTAGGACAAGGATCAGTCACAGGTGCAATCTATATCGACTTGACAAAAGTGTTCGACACTGTCAATCTCGCCCTACTTCTCCACTCTCTTCCCTGCTACTATCTCTCCCCTGAGGCCATATCCTGGTTCAAAGACTATCTCACTGGCTGGACCAACAGGTCAAAATCAACCCCACCCTCTCCACCAATAAACCAGTCCTAACGGGTGTCCCACAAGGGTCCATACTTGGGCCGCTGCTTTTCACTCATTTCCTGAACTCCCTGTCTCAGTCCTGTAGTGGGAAGCTCTTACTCTATGCGGATGATGCAGTAGTTTTCTGGAAGCACCCTCAACCTCACATCCTCCCAATTGTCCTGAAAGTTTTTTTTTAGAGAAACAGAATCCTGGTTCTCTGAGCATCGCTTAGTATTTAACTACAACAAAACAAAATCCATGATCTTTGCCCATCATCAAGGCCCCTTCAGCAGTGCCCCCCTAAACATCTCCAACTCTCATGGCCTCCTTCTCAAACAGGTCACTAACTTCAAATATCTGAGTATCATGCTTGACATGTCCCTCCCCTACCACATGCATATTAAACACCTCACCTCTGCTATAAACACCAGGCTGGGGATTCTACATAGACATAAGCACTGCCTGTCCCTTCAGGCCCTACATCTCGCTGTATTCTGCTCAGTCTTTTCACTGGTGGACTATGGGATTGTAGTCTATGGCACCACTGACGAAACCACCATTTACTCCATCACCCTAACCCTTAACAGGGCATGCCATCTGGCCACAGGCTGTGATAGATTAACACACACGTGTGAGCTCTACAAGCTGGCAGACTGGCTGACCTTCGAAGGGAGACTCAAATATCACACCTGCCTCCAAGCCAAAAAAATACTTATGAACTTAGCTCTCAAAGGCCTCCACCCCCTCATCCAGCCTGTCCCACACAGGAGGGCCCCTAGATGCACTGCTAGTACCTCCCTCCTAGGACAAAGGTCCTTCCATTATCGTGCCCACCTCTGGCTCAACAACCTACCACCTTCTATCTCTATGGCCCCTAGTCTGGAACTATTCAAAACCAGTATCAAGAACCTCCTCCTTAATTCTGGTGATGGTGACTGTGACTATAGCTAATACTCCTATCTCATATCTCAAAACAAGGTGCAGTTATAAATAAATGACCCTCAAACCCTCTGTAAATAACCTCTGACTCAGGGCCTAGCTAAAGACCCCCAGAATCTGAATCCAGACTGGTCTAGCAACTATTACACAGAGTCTACTAAGGCCCTTGAGGCATAATCTATGTTGTGTGAACAATCTATAACTGTTTATTTTATGTATTTTTTGTGTTTTACTGTACTGATGAGGAGTCTTTGAAAAGAAGTCTATGACTCAAAGGATTGTAATTCCGATTCTCTCAATAAATAAAAATATATACAGAGCCAAATAAAACATGTAGGAGATGATAACAACATTGCAAATGATGTTCTGAAATAGGAACAGAAGTACATGAACAAGATGTAAAGACAGGTACATGGTAAAATAAAATAATCTACAATGGGTACAAACAACTAGAATATAAGCATAGGCGATGAGTACATAATCAAGATGCACAAGTTGGGTTACACAATCATGGCTCGGTTTCATTAGGATCAAAATTGAAAGGAAAATCTAGAAAAAAGAGAGCAAAAAGTGCCAGCATGGATGGTCTCTTTAACATCCACCTAGCTGGAGAGATAAGGAGGATCACCAGTGTCATCAATTGCAACTACAATGACCACCAACTAGCAGATGAGATTTCAGGATATTTTTGAAAGCAGTTAATGAAAGACAATTGATTACCTCTGGTGGTTGTCAATCCCAAAGGGTAGGGGCAGAAATAGCAAAGAACCTGTCACCAGCACAGGTTCTGGACCATGGGATCTCCAGAAATGAGCATTCTAAAGACCTAAGCATCCTCTTCTGGGTTATGGTCTGCAGTATATTACTGAGACTAGGAGGGCAGCAATTTTGGTTAACTTGAAGGCTAGGCAGAGGACTGGGTAAGCTAGTCTTGCTCCAGGGAGGGCCAATTTATAGAGGATAGCAAACAACAGTGGTAGTCTCGGGCTGCACAGCTGCCACAAAGCATGCTACCTTGTGATACAGCACCTTTAGTTTACACAACTCAGTACCATGGAGGAGTGTTGCAGGAGAGGAGCACCGTAGAGTATGACTGGTAATAGTGTGCCAGTGGCAATTTCTAACCAAGCTTCACTACTAAGGTACCCTCCAAGTCTATATAAGAGCATGATATTCTGGTGCAGGGACCCTGTTACTGACTCAGCATGGGATTTCAATATAAGCTCATGGTCATCATACATCATGCATCCCATGGTACTTTATGGCATCAGATACTTCCTGCTGAGTGCCATCCAGTAACAACAAATGGAGAAAATTACTTCTCTCATTACCCAGGTGCCTAGCACCAAAGAACACAGCCTTAATTTTCTTGAGATTTAGGACAAGTTTGTTATCTGTTAGCCATTGTTCTAATATCCTGAAATCAGTGTTGAGATCCAGGTTTATCTGAGCAGTACCTGCACAAAACAGCATCACTGACACAAAGCTAAATCTTGCCCCCCCCCCCAATATTTAGACATATCATTAATAAATAATGAAAATAACAGAGGTCCAAGAATGGAGCCTTGAGGGACGCCTATATGTATAGGCTTCAGGTTAGGCACAAATCCCCTCCATTTGACTAGTTGCTTTCTTTTTTAAAATTTTATTATAAAATTAAAGATAACAGATTACATAAGGACCACCAATATGAAATGAAGCAAAGGAAGAGATAACCTAGCTGTGGAAACCCCTTGGACATACAACTCTAAACATGGTCTGAATAACATGTAACAACAATTCATTGAACAAAGTCTATTGAGATTTACATTAAGATGTAACATAGTTAATACAGGGTTGATTGAACACTGATAACTGTAGTTATTTATAACAAGTAATAAACATACAAAGATAACAGGATTGATACAATGCAGACATATAAAGAACTACAGAACAACATACTGAAACAGGTAAGTATTTCACCTTGATCTCAAAGGAGCACTTGTAAGAAGAAGGAGGAAAGGAATGGTAGGATATTTCTAGTCATGGCAGTGGATAGATGTGCAGTAGGGGAAGTAAGGGGGAGGTGAATCAGACACAGGTTAGACCCTATAGGTATTCTGGAGCAGAATTAGGAATTATACAATGGCTTAAAAAACCCTGGATTCTGATTGTCTGACTGGCATGATTTATGCATTGTAAATCATAGCTTAGAAAATGGGTAAACCAAAACTGGTATCCTGATTGGCTAAAATACCCTGGCACCCGGGCTGTTATTTCTCAACAACGCCCACAAAATAATGAGTGCCACTTTCTAGTGCCCCATTACTTATATGATTCTTGGGCCACCCTGAGTTTCAAAACACACTTGCCGCCATTTTCCCCATCCTCACTTACTAAACACGCACTTCCATATACCACGTCATACAACAAAACATCAACAGTAACCTCCGGTTCTTTTCTTTATGAAATCCAACCCAAAATCCTGCCTGGTATCTTTTTTCACAAATGTGAAGATGCTACTGGCAGTTTGTCACAGTTGTATGCTCCTGAGGCTTGCTGTCCTCCCTGTCCGTTAACACTCTCTAATTGCAATAAAAAAAAAAAAAACTTAAAAACGACAAACTTTTTTTTTCCTTTCATGTAACATAATCGCACTCTCTGAGGTCAATGCTCACTTTTACAATTAGCTGCACACTTGCGCCACAGTTCTAACTCCATCTGAAATAAAACAAAAGTACCTCATTCTCACAGGCTACATTCTTCAATTCTCATAGCGCGTTCATCAATGGCTTTGTATGTCTGCGACAAAGCAGGAGCACAACCTAATTGGAAGTCCACTGTAAGTACAAAAAAAAAACAAACAAACACAGCAACATCGTGTGTATGTGTGTAACCAAGCAGGAGGACAATCTAATTGGAAATAACGTAAATACCTAAAACACAGCAGCGCCCTCCAATGGTAATTGTAGCACTTCACATTACAGGGACAATTTTCATACAAAGATTATTTTTGTCTATTTTTTTTTATATATACACATTTTAGTTCCCATATATTTTTTTTCAAAATATGGCACAAATTGTCCATTTTCTAAGTGTAATAATACCATCCAGGGTTAGCGTTATGGGATATAACAGACCTTCCAGGGGCTATAAGGCCCTCCACCTGTGGCGTCGGGTCTCATTATGCCCCTGGGTGGTCCGTTATATCCCAATAACGCCCACCCTGTTGGGTATTATTACTTATGTGACCAATGGGGACAAGTGCCAGCCAGTCAATCTGCCCCAAAATTCATCCGGCCACTTGAAAATCAAAACAAAAAGTCGCCATATTCTTCCCCCATTAAACTACAGACGCAAAAGCGGGAGTTTCAGACTGACTTCACCGTAAAAAAACAAACCCAGAATCACCTTTTTGTTACAAAAATATTTTTTTTCAGTTTTCTCAATACCTCATACACTCAACGTGCCCACTCAGCACTGACACCCAGTGATCTCCATTGCTGTCTATTATAGCCCTGATATGTATCTCACTGTCCCCATACAAGGTGTGGTACATTTCACACCCAGAGTTCACCACCTAAGCACAAAAGGCATCAGAACCTTTTACATACACAGCTCACAGTCCCAATTATCATTTTTATTCTCAAACTTTATCCAGAATGTCTGTATTCCTCAAAAATGGAAGCTGCTTAGAACCATGCGTACTGCATGCACAATGGTCCAATACAGCAGCTGCTACCAGCACGACAGTTTCAGTCAATCCCCCTAACACACACCCACACACTACTTAAAACATAAATGGGCAGACATGTGTCTGTGTGTTGGGGGGTGGGAGACAGCTTCCACGGTACCTAGCAATGGGCGGGGGACAGCTGCTATTCTGCCACAGCCATAGCAATCAAAAGACTGGAGCCCTAGCAATCAAAGATTATTTTCTTCTGGTGAAGCAATAAATACACAAAAAATAACTTAAAATGGGGAAAAAAACTGTTTATTTTGTATTTTTCTGTCTCAGAAAAAAGGGGGGCATTGTATAATTGAAATATACCACTCAAGGGTGTGGGTGATGCTGGGATTTACCACTTCTGGTGTGGTTTACTCACTCGGCCTGCTGTCTCGTGACTGAACCACACCACTCATGGTAAATCCCAACATAACCCACACCCTGTCATGGTAGGTTGCTTAGATAGATAGTGAATGTGTGGTATGGAACAGTAGGGGGAGATCAGAAAGGGGGCTCAGATTTTATCATACAGGTCTAGTCTTCCCTTATATATAGTGGACCCATTTAAAACATGCTGTTTTCCCCAATTCCAGCAGCCATTCCGAGGGTGACGGGGGTGTGAACAATCTCTAATGTCTGAGTATGATTCTTTTAGCTGTAACCAAGGCACAGGAAGGCCAGTGCTTAGCTGGTGTTGAAATAAGTGGGTATTCGTCAGTCAACTGATTAAGACTTAACATAACCAGCATGGGGTGTAAGGTAATATCTGTGTCAGTTACTACTCTGCAAATTTTCTGGACTTTGGTCAAGAAAGTGCAGAGCAAGGGGCAAGATCAAAGAATGTGGGAGATATCATCAGGTGCAATGTGACACATCTAACACTGGTCAGTGGGTAGCAAGCCCCACTTGTTTAGTTGACAGGGGGTTCTGTGTCATATATGTAGTATTTTAAACTGTGTAACATGACTACAGGTGTCTTTAAGGGCTGACTTTAAATCTTTTCTGCAACAGATCCAATCAGTTTGCATTAATGTAATCCCCAGATTGACATCCCATGTTCTGCGTAGCTTCTCTAGTGCTGTTGTATCAGAGAAGCAAAGACACCTGTAAATGAGACTAGCTTTTGGGGAGTTGCCTTCCTCTGGAGCCAGCAGTTTCTTAATCTCACTTGTGTCTCCACAGCGGAAGTTGTGGCCGAGGAATAAGGTAAGTGAAGAATGAAGCTGGAGGTATTGCCAGTGTCTATATTTCTTCAGCCCAAACTCCTTTTGAAACTGGCCGAAGGATTTTAGGTAGCCTGCCAAGTAGTCTATGTGGTGGGATAAAAGTGTAATACCTTTAGAGGACCAGGCAGTCGAGCTGATCGGGGATCCGCCAATGGTGAGAAGAGGGTACTTCCAGAGAGGTAGGTTAGGGAAGTTTTGCTATTCCACTTCATTAGTTTGGCAACCTGGTGCCAAAGCTGCACCGTTTTACCTATAGTAGGGTATGCACGTAATTGTGGAGGAGTGCTGCCAAACATTACTGTAGTTGCCACCTATCATTACGAGGTTGACACCCAAAACATGCTCCTTGCAAGAGGTCCATTTGGGCAGGTGTACATTCTGCAAGGGGGATGATGTCTGTGCTAGCTGTAATAGTGCTTGCATTGCACTCTTCAGTGAAAAGCTTGGTAGTCCCACCCTCCATGATCAGTGGGGAGTGTAAGTTTCCTATAGCCTAATCACTGAGGACCAGAGTCCCAGAGGAAAAGAAGCCTCCGGGAGTATAGTTGTCACAATAACTCCGGTTTGAGTTTCACCAGAAGATTGTCGCGCACGTATTGTATTTTAGGTGTCACTACCATCTTGTAGGCCTGAGCTCTACCACAGTGCAAAAGGGGAGGCAGCTCCACCTGCCTAGGTCTTGGGATAGGGCATTGAGTAAGAGAGAAAGGTTGAGGCAACCTAGTGACTTAAAATTCTAGGAGAAATTAACGCCTAGTTACCTTAATTGCCCTTGTGCAACTTGAAGGCCCCATGGGAAGGCAGGCAGATTGTTAGTTTGAGGCTGAAGTGGTAAAATCAGGGATTTGGCTACATTAACCTTGTAACCCGAGAAGGTGTCAAATTGTTGCAAGAGGGATAGTACTGCATGGACAGATACTTCTGATTGAGTAAGTGTCAGCACAATATTGTTGGCGTATGCCAGTGCTTTATGCTCCTCTCTCAATGCTATGCTTCGGATGTGTGGATGTTTCCAAATGGCTTATAACAGCAGTTCCAGGGCTAAAATAGAGTAGCAGGGCAAGAGGGCAGCCTTGCCGATTTCCCCATCCAAGTAAGAAAGGGGATGAGACTACTTAGTTAATAAATACTGATGCAGCTGCTCCGTTGTAGAGATGTGAATACTATTGAGGAGTTTTTCCTCAAAACCAAAGGCTTGTAGCACATAAAAATATAAGCCCACGCCACCCTATCTAATGCCTTTTCCACATCAATAGAGAGAAGTGTGACTAATGGGTGTAGATGTGAGGCTTTCCAAATGAGGTTACTCAAATAACTAGTATTGTCAGTACCTCTTTGTAGTGGAATAAAACCCCCTTGGTCTTCATTTGTAAGGTTGGGAATAAGTTTATAAGGCTGGGAACCTACCCACTTCCAGAAACTAGTGGGGCACATGCCGCATGAAAGAACTCTCTGCTCCTCATCTCAGTCCTCCCTAGAGATATCAAGAGTAATCACTGTGGCGGGGCAAAAGTATTTCAAATATAAAACCTCACAGTACTGGAACAAGTTCCCAATAACTCAGTGAAGCAGCCCCTCTCTTCTCTCGTTCAAATACTCACTTAAAATGCACCTGTCTAGCTGCAGAACCTGTGAATGTCCCAACCAATAGATAGGACGGTAGCTCCCACAGTGTAGTAGGTCTATGCCTGGCTTGGGGAGAAGGGAAATAATATCTGTACACACTGAGGCTGGCAGCATTCCATTTTGTGCAGCTTCATTAAGTGTATCCATTAGTGGGGGCAGGAGGTCCTGTTCAAAGTTTTGAAAGAAATTAGTCAGAAGGCCATCAGAGCCTGGGGCCTTACCAGAAGGCATAGAATGAATGGCCTTTTCCAATTTGTGGAGAGAAAAAGGCCAGTCTGGTTTATCCAGAAGTTCAGGGGAAATTTTGGATAAGTCAAGCGATGTGATAAAGGAGGCAAAGTCCTCTTGACTAGGGCTACTCTCCTGTCAGTAGAGTGTTTCATAAAACTATTTAAAGGAGAACTAAAGCCAACATTTACAAAAAAATATGTAGTGCAGAGTGTTTTGATTTGTAGGTGTACTCATACTAAGTTCTTCCCTTTACCTGTTGAAAGAAGTTTTTTTCTAAATTTGCTTGCTGGTCTTATGGCCCTTGGGGATCTCCATATTAGCATTTCTAATGAAACACAGAAACAGAGACTTTGATGGCAGATAAGGACCGCTTGGCCCACCTAGTCTGCCCATTTCTCTACCTACATGATAAGCTGCAGATCCTAGTTAACCAAAAGCCTATTTCTTCCTACCCCCAACAAGAATTGCCTTATGTTTGTCCCATGTATTCTTTGTTGTTTAACATTTTTATTGGTATTATTCGGACAGTACACACACACATAGTGACAGAGTGTCACATTTCCATATCTGAATCATATCACAGCATTTGGCACTAATATCATGTACAATCACCACATATACATGTCATAGGTTACAAAATATAAAAAGTATATATCCTAGCATAACAATTATGTTACAGTCCTTGACTCCATGAATTAATAAATCCATGTTGGTTCATTCTTCTCGAAAAAAAAGGAGCCACAAAAAGGGTAAGGAAAGGGATATGTGGCAGAAAAAGTAAGGATAAAGCAAGCTAGGCTTAGTCACAGTCCAGCTTCTCTGCCTCAAGCATGTCTAGCTTCACTGCACATTGCAATATCAACTATGTACAAAAGCAATCTTACCTAAATATATATGAATAAGCGAGTTAAGAGAGGGGGAAGGGAATTTCTGATGCACAACCAGACCTATTGTGAGGGGGGGAATCTAAGAAGTAGCATTAGGGGGAGTATTGTGGCAATACCCGGACCTTAAATATGGCTGCCAGCATTTGTCATACCGGGTTAAGGAACCTTGGGCAAAACTGGAGATCTTCTCAAATGTGGCCTCTTGAGTCAGGGCCAGGAGGAACTCCTGCACAGTCGGGATCTCCGGGGTTCTCCACCTCCTTAATATGAGGCTCTTAGCCAAAGCCCCAGCCGCTGTGATCCATTGTGCTGCTGGGCTGAATTGGGGCACGGTCGAGCTACTGCAGCCCAAGAGGATACAACCCTGTGTTAGGGAAAATCTTATGACAAATGTCCTGGATTTCGTCCAAAAGGACTGAAGGTTTGGGCAATCCCAGAGTATATGAGAAAGATGGGCACCAGGATTACCACATCTCCAGCATATGTCTGCCGGTAAGAGTCCCATCTTGACCAATTTGGCCGGGTCTCTATACCATCTATGGAGGGTCTTATTCATGATAAGTCGTATGCGCCCACCCCGGCAGGCTAGATTGATTTGGACCCATCCTCGTTCCCATTGTTGCTCCAAGATGGGAATCTGTAGTTCCTTCTCCCACTGCAATCTGGCTTTTTGAGAGGGGTCTGTGGTAGAGTCTCGGAGCTCACTATATATGTGACTAGCTTTGGTCCCATGCATTCTTGAATTCTCCCACAGTTTTAGACCATACAACCTCCTCAGGAAGGCTGTTCCATGTGCCCACCACCCTCTCTGGGAAAAAAATACTTCCTCACATTGCCCCTGAGCCATCCTCCCTCTATCTTCAAATTGTGTCCCCTTGTTTTTGCATATCTCTTTTTCTGAAAGATGCTACCCTCTTGGACTTTGTTGATTCCACTGAGGTACTTAAAAGTTTCTATCATGTCCCCCTCTCCCTCCTTTCTTCAAGGGTATACATATTAAGCTCCTTTAGTCTCTCCTCGTATGGCTTCTCTTGCAGACCCTGCACCATTTTAGTTGCCCTCCTCTGGACTGCCTCCATTATGTCTATGTCCTTGTGGAGATGGGGTCTCCAGAACTGGATGCAGTACTCCAGATGGGGTTTCACCAACTGTCTGTACGGAGGGATAACAACTTCTTGTTTTCTGCTGATGATGCCTCTCCCTGTACTACCCAGTATCTACACAGCCCTCCCTACTGCCTCCTCACATTGCTTACCAACCCTTAAGGTCATCTGATATGATTACCCTAAGGACCCTTTCCATTTTTGTTGTTGTTACTACCCCCATCGTGTAATCTTCCCCTGGGTTTTTGTTTCCCAGGTGCATTACTTTGCACTTCTTCGCATTGAATCCAAGCTGTCATACTTCTGAACATTCCTCCAACCTTGTCAAGTCCTGTGTCATTCTTTTCATGCCTCCTTGTGTATCAACCCTGTTGCAGATCTTTGTGTCATCTGCAAAGAGGCATACTTTTCCTTCCAATCCCACTGCAATGTCACTTATAAAGACATTAAAAAGGACTGGACCCAGTACTGAACCCTGCAGTACCCCACTAGTAACCCCCCTTTCTTGAGAGTGGACTCCATTTACAATTACCTTCTGTGTCCTGTTGTCCAGACAATGTTTTATCCAGGCTACCACCATGGGACAGACTCCCAGGCTGGTTAATTTAGTTATTAATCTTTTGTGTGGGACTGTGTCAAATGCCTTGCTAAAGTCTAGGTAGGCCATGTCCATAGCCCCTCCCTGGTCTACTACTTTGGTCACCCAGTCAAAGAAATCAATTAGATTCATCTAACATGACCTTTCCACTGTGAACCCATGCTGCCTTGGGTCCTGTGCCCCACTGGCCTCTAGGTACTTAAAAATTCTTTACCTTCAGAAGTGATTCCATCACTTTTCCTACCACAGAGGTCAAACTGACAGGTCTGTAGTTTCCTGCATCTGTCTTGCTCCCACTTTTGTGAAGGGGAATCTCATCCACCTTCCTCCAGTCCTCAGGTACCACACCATCCTCCCATGATTTGTTAAAAAGGCAGTCAGTGGTGTCACTAGTTCTCCCCTTAATTCTTTTAGAATTCTGGGGTGAATTCCATCAGGCCCCATTGCTTTATCCACCTTCAGTTTTAGGAGTTCTTTCAGAACCTTTTCTTCTGTGAAAGGACTGGGATTGCCCCCTGTCCAGAGTGCTTCTGTTAATTGGATTAGGCACCTCCCCCTCCTCCTCTTTTGTGAATATTGAGCAGAAGTATTCATTCAGTATCCCTGCTTTTTCACTATCCCACTCTGCCCACCCACTGTCAATTCTATTCAGCCTCACTATCCCTCCCTTTGTCTTTCTACACTCCCTGATGTACCTATAACAGGTTTATCCCTTTCTTAACTGAGTTTTTTATTTATTAATTTATTAAATTCTCAGATTACAACCTTTGAGCTACAAGCTCATTTACAAAGGTTCCACATCGGGGGAAAAATGTGAACATACAATATGAGACACACAGAGTTGCAGTTACATTAAACAAATGACAACAGTATAATGAATGACAAACTACATGGTATAGGTTTGTGACTCAGCATACAAGCTAAGTTGGTACTTCAGTAGTAACTAGAAACAGAGAGGGAGCAGGAGGAGGCAGGGTAGTCCAAGAGAGTGTGGGGGGGGAGAGAGAGAGAGAGAGAGAGAGGAATGGAGTGGGTGTTAGCTTGTGGTAACCTCTGACTAGGGGTCACCTTGTCAGAACAGGTAGGGGAATGGATGGACAGAGGGTTCAGAAATTGGCAGTGGGGGCTGTGGAGCCTGGCGGAATAGAGAGGGGGTGGGACTGGGGCTGTGAGAGGGGGGAAAAGGGTAGGTGGAGTAGGGTAGGAGGGGGGAAAGTAGGAGGTTGGATGTTGCAGAAGTGCACGGTAGGTGGAGTAGTTATTATTTGTTACTGAAGGAGTTGATTAGGTTTGGAAGGTGCATATCACTTGGCTGGACAGGTGGGATCTAAGTGTGGATTTGGCTATCTTTTCCTCAGTTTGGGCCTTTACTATTCTGACTTCCCTAACTGCTTCCTTCTGCCTTAACTGGTACAGTTCTTTGTCCTGCTCCTTCTGTTTCCTTATTCTTCCTAAATGCTATCTTTTTCTCCCTTTCCTTCCCTGCCACCTCTTTTGAGAACCATAGTGGCTTTTTCTTTCATTTTGATTTGTTTATTTGCTTCACATAAAGGCTTGTTGCCTCTGTGATGGCAGTTTTGATGTTTCCCATTGTTGCTCCACCCCTCCTTCTAGCCTGTTTGCTAGTGCTCTTCTAAGACACTCTCCCATCTTGCCAAAGTCAGCCCTCCTGAAGTCCATTACCCTCACTTTTTTATGGCTTGACTCTGAAGCTGAGTTTATCATCAACCACACTGTTTGGTTGTCACTTGTTTCCAGAAGGCTACCCACTTCTAGATCTGCGATCCTCTCTCTGTCCCCATTTAAGAGCATGAGGTCTATGATTGCTCCCTCATGAGTGGGTTCCAAAACTAGCTGTCTGAGGCATGCCACCTGTAGGGCATCGAGAGTGGCCCTGCTCTTGGATGTAGCTGCAGCAAAAGTGCATGCCAGTTAACATCTGGCATATTCAGGTCTCCCATCAACAGTATCTCCCCTTTCTCTGCCATCCTAAGGATGCCTTCTATCATATCCTTGTCCATTTTCTCCCCCTGAGATGGTGGTTTGTATACAACCCCTGGCTCTTCTTGTTCCAGTGCCTCCTGTTCTATATGACTGTGATGTGTCCTGGACCATTACTTCAACAAGAGCTGCATTTTTACTACAGCTGTTATGTTAATTAATTCTCCTTGCCCAGGGAGTTCTAAGCACATTGCAAATGCCTGAGAGATAATTGAGTGGGCTATTCTGTAAGGAAACAGCAAGAGTATTCACTAATTGTTGCATCTCTTACATGGCATTTGTTGACCTTGTGTGATTTGTGTGCATTGCTAATGGTTGTGTGTGATTTGATAAAATGAAAGGCTTTAAAAACAAAACAATCACTTCTGCAGACTAAACCTAGACACATACATAAAAAACAGAAGTTTGGATTAGCCAGTTATTTAGTTGAAGCCAGAATCTCAGGCCCTTAACAGTAGATGCTGTTGCAGCAGTTATTACTCTCTGAATCAATGGTCCTGGATACATCACAGTAACATGGGGCAGGAGGCATTATAGGAACAAGAAAGGCCATTATAAATGCTAATATGGATATCGTCGGGGCCATAAAAGCAGGTTGCCAATTTAGTAAAAACTCCTTTCAGCAAATAAAGGGAAGGCCTTACTAGGAGTATACATACAAAACAAAACACACTACACAACATGTTTTTTTTTGCAAATTATGACTTTAGTTCTCCTTTAAAAGCCACATTAATTGTACCTTGCTGATGCTGTACTCTCCCAGACACATCTATGATCCCAGGGATGTATGATCTCTCCTGCCGCTTCCAAAGTTAATAGGCCAGCTGTCTGCCGGGTCACTCTCCTTACTCCCAATATGTTTGCCACAGATGGAAGAGGGCAAATTCAACTTCCTGGTGTAAATGAAGGTTGATTTTGTATCTTGTTCCTAGAATCTTAGCCGATAGGTTGGGAGGGTTGGAGACTCCCTGTACTTTTGCTCTAGATCCCAAAGGTGGATGAGTTGCTCATCTAGGTCTTGGGCTTTCCATTTTTTTGAAATGTAAGGATTAGATTGTGTACTAACCCCTAATGAAGGCCTTGAGAGCATCCCACCATGTGACAGTGTAGGTGTCCTCAGGGTGGCTGGACTGCAGAAAAGTAGAGATATCCAACTGTAGCAAGGCACAGAAGTTGGGGTCTCTTAAATGGGAGGTGTTGCAATGCCATGGTTTGGTTGTAGGTATATCCAAGAGACTAAGAAATCTAGTGAAGGAGACTGGGGCATGGTCAGAAATCGAAATGGTGCTGAGAACTGTAGAACATATGCAACCCATGTGTGCAGAATGAGCCATAAATCAATGTGGGAGTAGGAGTGATGGGCATTAGAAAAGTAAGAGTAGTCCTGCATTTAAGGGTGTACTATACACCATGAGCTGGATATTCAAACTGGGCCCAAAAAGTGCGCAATAGCAGGAGCAAGCACAAGTCCATTGTGCCCATGTGCAATAGATGCGATATTCAAAAAAGGAGCAAGCCAAATTGCACCTACAGCTAACGTCTGAATATTGCACAACCTGTACCATAGCGCAACTAGGAAGGGGAATCTGAGCAGATATGATGCTCTATGGCGCAACAAGGGATGTCCAGCTGAGCAGTCCAGAGGCACCATAGTGCAAGCAGGGAGCCCCCCATCTGCAGAGCAATGTAACTGTACAACCAGGGAGGTGGGGCCCACCACCCATGCCACAGATGGGCACAGGAACACACAGCAGAACTGACATCATGCCCCCACACCCCAAGCACAGCACAACTGGGGGAGGGCTGGAATAACCACCGGCCCATGGGGACAAGCAAACAACCCACAGCTGGGCCATGGTGCCCCATCACACCCACCGGCAAGCTGAGACTGCCACACAAGGAGGGCGGATCACCCCGTGCCACACCATCCACCCAGTGCACAGCACACCCTGCACCATGACCCCCAGACACCCCCTCATGAGCAGTGACCACCACTGCAGGAAACCCCATGCATACCACCACCCCCACTGTGACACTGCAACCTCGTGTACCACAGAACCATACAAGCCAGCCCCACCATGAGCACCCAGCAGTGGGTGACAGCACACGGCAATGCAACAATGGCAGACACAGTGCCAACATGCACAATCCCCCTGAGGCACAGCTGAGAGACCGACCATGCGTCGGCACAAGAGGTACCCCACATGGGACAGGGCGTGTCCCTGACACCACCACCATAGATGCAGCACCCAGCACAGTAGTCTAGTGACACACCCCAAAACACAACTGGCCACAACAGCCAGCACAGACACCCACAGTACTGCATGGAAGCATGCATCACACCAGATGTAACACAGTGCAGGGACAAACACACACCCATACCCAAGGGGACAATATCACTGGGACACAGTAGCGTGGCAACCCAGCCCCCAGTGTGGGCCCATGGAAACCGTGCACACACAGCCTGCAGTCCCCCATGGCACAGGAGTGCCAGCCACCCTGTGCAGGCACTGTGGACCCGTACACCACCATCATATGCCTGGAGCACAAGTCACAGACAGTGGTGCACATCCCGTGCAACACACACAAGCCACAGCATGGAGGTGGGACAACAACCGCGGAGGCCACAGTGTCACCTGAGGCAAACATGCACCACACCAGTGACAGGAGGCAACTCAGCATTGTAACGGTTACAGTGGCTGACCCGCATGGACTGCCACCAGTGACATGGCAGCAGACCTTGCAGGTCACAGACATGCAAGGGTGTCAGCTGCACAGGACATGGACGGGTTGACAGGGGCACCCTGGACACAGACATGCACCATGGACCACTGCACACAGTAATTCAATGCACAGGGAACAACACACACACCACAGACACTGACTGATAGCTACTCCCACACCATAGTCACTTCCCCATGGACATACACATATACCCATGACTGCACCACCCCAAACACCATGCACACCACTGCAGCTGAGCACCAATAGCCTGCTGCAAATCAGAGACCACAACAGTATTCATATCAAAATAGATGTATTGTAATATTAAAAAATAACTATATACAGAATTATTTACAAACGTGGGGGTGAGGGACATAAACAAGGTGGGGTGGGTGAGGGGCAGGGGTGAACATATGGGAGATGGAAGAAGGGGTGTGACAGTGGGTCAAGGGGGGAAGGTAGTAGTTGGGGCATGGGGACATCAACGTCTGCCACGGTCCTCCTCCTCCTCCTGGTGCTGTTGTCTGGCCCTCCTTCTCCTCCTGACCCCATGCCGGTTCATGTCCTGTAGGAGCTGCAGAGTCTCCCTGGCCACCTGTAGCAGCTCATGAAAGGACCGCTGTATTTGCAGGAGCCTCCAGTCACCTAGGACGAGGGAGCAGAGTCAATAGGTGTGACTGTCCATCCCCCTGCAGCCCACCCATTGTGCATGGCATACAGCCATGTGCCACGCCCCTGTGATGGTGTGCGACCACCCACAGTGACCGTGTCCACAAGACCTGCCCACACAGGCAGCAACAGCCATGTGTACCACTGCACTCACCCACCGCCCATATCCTGCACAGCACCACCAAGGCCGTACAGTAATGTGGCTATGCGGTGGGAAGGCAGTGCCACAGCCATGTGCCCAGTGCACGCATGGACCACCACTGATGCACTCCCAGACATGCAGTGCCACTGGACAGTGCTGACTGTCACAAGTCACGTGCATGGCAGTGGTGTCCATGGATGGTGGCCATGCCCCACTGCCCACCCTGTTACACACCATGTAATAGTAATCATGGAGTCATGGCACTCACCCTCATCAGGCCAGTCAGGTCAGTGGTGATGGTCCCCATCCCTCCTGGGCGCTCTGTCCTCCTCCCTCTGCCGCTCCTCCCTCAGCTGTCGCCACTCATCCATGCCTGTGGGGGAAACAAGGAGAGCAGAACATCAGTACAATCCTAAAGCAAAGTCCCCCTGCCCCAATGTGTGTGCCCACCCACCCCACACCCTGTAAATACTGCCACGGCCAACCCTAGACTAGCCCTCCCCTATGTGCTGGACACATAAAACACTGTTACCCATATGGACAATACAAGTGCATAGACGTATCACCCACCTGAACGAGGCACCATGCCCCTCCTGGCACACAACTGCAGATGGGCAAGTAGCTCTGGCTCCCTCCTCCTGAGGTACCCATAGCGGTGCCTGCACTGCTCCATGGTCCTCCTCCATCCAGTGGCCTCCCCAAGGTCAGTGGCCACCTCCAGCCAGACCTGGGTCCTGGCCCTGTCCAGTGGCTCCTCCCCAAACAGAGGCCCATGGTGTGGCTCCACAATGGCCACAAGGTTTGCCAGCTCTATGGCAGTCCACTGTGGGGCTCTCCTGCGTGCCATCTCAACCACTATAGTAGGCAATATGGCGCTCTGCAGTGCGGTACCCCATGTGCAAATGCTGCGCGGTACAGCGCTGCCATTCCCTATCACACTGTTACCGAACAGCGCGATAGAGGTGCAGCCATGCCGGATGCATGGCGCCAAGGGGGCAAAGGTTGGGCACAGGGTCAAGGGTCTCTGGCGCAAGGCCACGCATAGTGCCATCGGACGATTATGCGTATAGCGTGATTGGTTGCCTGTTTGCCAGTGTCACAGCAGACTATCAAGCAGTTTTGCTATTGCACCTATGGAGGCCAATTGTCACAGCGCCATGTAGTGACCCTTGCTATAGCGCCACTGGCACAATGGTGGCCATGCCCTGCATTGACCATCGTGCACAGCATGTCATCAGCGCAGCAGATGCCAATGTCAGCAGCCTGGGCATGCGCAGTGAAGTGTACTAAGCATGCCATGGAAATGCGCCATTGGCTCAGCCCATTTAACACAATTGCGCAAAGCACAAAAGAGCGATATTCAGCCATCATATGCTAATCATCCAATCAGCCATTCAATGGCGCAGCACAGCAATTTGCATCTAATTAAAGTTGCTCCTCACCTAATTTGCATGTATTGCACTATAAAAGTGCGACAGAGTTCTGCAATGGCCATATTCGGTTACTGCAGTTTATTGGTGAGTTGCATGCTTTGTGGGAGTGTGGACTGTGGATTCAGGGACATGCTTTGGACTGCACAGTCACAGATAACCACTGCCATCCTTACAGGCTGAATAATGACCGAGCAAGGTCTGGGTGAGGAGGACAATGATGGTGGGCGGAAGAGGAGGCCCAACTTCATGAAGGCCAAGACCAAGGCACTTTTCGAGGCCTATCTGGAACAGGAGCCACTTTTCAGTGGATGGCGGGGCACCCCTCTGGCCCATGCTGCTGCATGAGAGGAGGTGGCATGTGCCATGAACCTGCATGGCATCCACCAGCACTCCGTGCAGGAGTGTAAGAAGAAGATGGGTACTGACAGGAGGAGGGTAAAGGAGAAGATGGCTGCCATCAGGGCGGCATGTGCTGCAACAGGCGGTGGACAGCCAGAGGTGGTGCAGCTCACACCAGCAGAGGACAGGCTTGCTGCAAGCATGCCCCGCAGTGCCATAGAGGGAGTTCCGGGTGGTGGCTTCCAGATGGTGGTGGCCCATCTCTGCATGGTAAGCCATGGTGTGCCTTGGGGAGCCAGTTAGGTTACATGCACTAACATGACTTTGCTTTCCCTTACAGGTCCTGAGCATCTGCATAGGTCAACATTGGTGGGCCTGTCAACTGAGGACAGTCAGACAGAGTTGGAGTTTGGACCATCCACCTCCACAGGTTTCTGTGGATCGGCATGACAGTGTTGCCACCTGGCTGTCCACACTGATGTCATTGAGACAGGTGTGGGGGAAGCCCTTCCTGTGTCTCAGCATTCTGGCATCCAAGGATGCCAGCACGCTGGGCTGTGGCTGGGGCAGAGACCTGCACCAGTGATGAAGACACGACAGTCATGGGCAGTGATATGTGTGTGCCACGGAATGGACACACAGCAGGTCAGCTCGCACCCATGGCTCTGGCTGGTGCTGCCTTGTGGGCCAGCGTGTCAGCACAGTCCCAGGCTGTGCCTGTCAGCACCAGTGGGGCAGCACCGGTGGCTGGTCAGGACAGTGGGACTGTTGCTGCCACAGCGGCAGCACTACTGAGCCCTTGGGTGCAGCTGCCAGAGGGGCAGCAGCAGCAGTCACCCACCGGGACTGGGGGTTCAGGGTTCAGTGGCAACATCTGTGCAACACCTGTGGACTTGCCCATACCTGGTCCTGGTGCGCAGCGCCCACCCTCAAGGGGTGCTGAACATCAGGCCCATGCACACCCTGAGGGACAGAATGCCAAGGAGGCAGACAACATCTTTGATGAGCACACCCGCCTACTGCAGGCATCGGTCTAGCAGCAGATGCGGCTTGCAACATCCGTGGAGGCACTGTGTGTGGCTTTGGAGTGGGCAGAAGAGCATCGCAGCTGGGACACCAATAGGATCCTGTCACAGATTGACCATTTACGGGAGGATGTGACCGCTGCCATTGACAGGCATGCACAGGCGTCCATTGCTGTCATGGCCACAATGGGCACAGAGTCAGGTGCCCATGCTTCACTCACACCACGCAGTGTGCTATCCACTCCCCATTCATGGCATCATGCAACACCCACCCTGTCGATGCCGGGTTCAGCAATGGGCATCCTGAGCACTCCTGGTGCAGGCATGTTTGGTGTGCTGCAGACCCCTGTGCAGGCATGGTCATGTTCGCACAGTGGAACCCCTGGGGGACCATCGGTGCCACCCCATGAGGCCTGTGGTCAGCCTTCCAGTGCTGGTGGGTCTCGGTGGGGCTGCCCACGCATCCGTGGTGGCCGTGGCACTTTGCCACGAGAATGACCTGTCTCCCAGCGTGGGCACTGTCTGGTGCTGCCCTGTGTGCATTGTGTGTTTCAGTGGGCAGTGCATGGGTGGGTGCCCAGCCATGCACGCAGAAACACGGTCCACCTGCACACCCTCTCAGCTGCTGTCCACAGGTACGTGTGCATGATGATGCCTGCATTGCGCTGTACACCAAAGTGCGATGATGACCAGCATCTGACACATGCACATGGACAGACAGTGGACGTGGTGGCCTGTGGACATGTGTGTTGCTAGTGTTGGCATTCTGGCTCAGTTTTCCTCCTGCCCTCTGTGCACGTTTGGTGCATTGTGTGTGTGTGTGTGTGTTGTGTGTGTGTGTGTCCATCAATGTGGCATGTTGCTGTTCACCCATCCCTGGTTGTGTGTGTGTGCTTCTGTGCCCTGCCACATCCCTTGCCAGCATGCACCCCTGGTGTGTTTCCATGCATGTTTGTGGGCTGTTTCTTAGCCACTGGTGGTTGCGCATGGCACCATGACTTACCTGGGTTGGCTGTAGTGCTCCTCTGTGATGGTGTCCCAGTGCAGCTGTGCCAGCCGGATCAGTCGGGGGTCCCATCGGCCAAGGGGTGGCAGCCATCGCCATCATCACTGGTGTCCCCATCGTCCCCATCGCTGTCCCCCTATTCAACCGGTGTGGCTATCCCACATTCTTTGGCCATGTTGTGCAGGATGCAACAGGCCAGGAATATCCCACAGGCCTTTGAGGGGCTGTACTGTAGGGCACCGCCAGAGGTGTCCAGGCAACAGAAATGTGTCTTCAGCATCCCGAACACCCACTCAATGACATTGCATGTGGTGGCATGTGCCTCACTGTAGTGTTGCTGCGATGGGGTCATGGGCTGCTGGTAGGTGTGAGCAGCCAGGGACAGAGTGGGTATCCACTGTCACCTGTGTGCAGAGAGTGGAGGTTAGTTTCATGTTCAGCTTCGGACTACCCCAAGCCCTGTGGGCCACACCCATGGCACCTCTGGCCATGCCCCCCCAGGCTCACGATATGTCCATTTCATTTGCATTCTCACCCACTAGATGTCCTGTGGGGATGTCCCCACTCTCAAAGTGGTGGCACAGTGCTGACTGGTGCCAGATGTATGAATCATGTGCTCCCCAAGGGTGCGTGGCACAGACATTGATGATGCGCCCACTGGCATCGCACACCACCTGACAGTTGACACTGGAATAGCCCTTGCGGTTCATGTATTCGGCCCCCTCCTCAACAGGTGGTGTGTGTATGGCCACATGGGTGCAGTCTATTGCCCCTAGCATGCCAGGCATACGTGCTACCCTGTGGAACTCCTGTATGTTTGCTGTGCGCTCTGTCACAGTGCTGGGGAAATAGATGTACTCTGCAGCATATGGCAGCAGTGCACTGAGGAATTGGGTGAGGATTTGTGATGTGGCCGACTGTGTTATGCCTGTGATGTCCCCAGTTGGTCTCTGGAAGGTACCCGTGGCGAGCAAGCACATGCAGGCTGTTACCTTTGTCTCCACTGACAGGGCATGACTCCATCGTGTGGGTGACTGCATCTCATCACTGCACAGCTCACAGAGCCGCCTCAGTATTGCCCTGTTCAGGCAGTACCGGCCCACAATCTCGATATCTGTAAACAGCTCAAAGCTGGTATGGGCTCGGTACTGCCTTTTATTTCCACTGGGACACTTGTGCAATATACTTTGAGCAGCAGCTATCCAAGAGATCTGTGTTTTTGGAACAGTTTGGCAGCTTGAAAATGACTGTGAGTGTGGCATATGTGTGACTTTGTAACTGAAACTGCTCTGATTTGTTTCATCTTGCTGCTCTGCTGAACTGAGGAGATTACCCAGGTGTGTGCAGGAGGCCATTTACCTGCATGCAATTTCAGCTCAGGGGTGAGCCAACAATAGAGCAGGTCTGCCTCTGTGGGAGGGTTTGCTGCAGCATTTAAACATCCTTCCCTGCAAGATCACCAGCCTTTTATTTTCACTGGGACACTTGTGCAATATACTTTGAGCAGCAGCTATCCAAGAGATCTGTGTTTTGGAACAGTTTGGCAGCTTGAAATGACTGTGAGTGCAGCATATGTATGACTTTGTAACAGAAACTGCTCTGATTTGTTTCATCTTGCTGCTCTGCTGAACTGAGGGGATTACCCAGGTGTGTGCAAGAGGCCATTTACCTGCATGTAATTTCAGCTCGGGGGTGAGCCAGTAATAGAGCAGGTTTGCCTCTGTGGGAGGGCTTGCTGCAGCATTTAAACATCACGCTCATGCATAGCGCGAAGTGTGTGCGAGCATGAGTGGCCCGCGCCACTCGGAGTAGATTTTGCATAGGAATATGTACCCATAAAAGATAGGGACCTCATTTTAAATAGGTTTTATTGTTTATCTGGTTTTGTATTTTTTGGTTTTAACTGGTGGGTCTGGTTGTTTTCGGGTGGGAAGGCTTTCTACAAATTTAAGGAGTGATGCTCATGGAAGATTTAGCTGTTTAGATAAGCTGTCACCTGACTCCTTTTCAGTCCCTTTCTTTTTGAGTTAGGATTGATTTTTTTTTCCTCTTCTTTCCTTATATGTATACTCGCAGTGGTAAGATGGTAAACAAAACTGTTAAAGGGGCAACTAAAGGAAAGCAAAGAATAAATCCAAAAAATAATAAAAAAGGCAATTGCTGTGTTTTTACGCAGGAATTGGTCATCACGCCTTCGACCCCCAAGGATTTGGTAGAAAGTCCTGTAGTATCCTACTTACCTCACTCCTTTAAGGAGTTTGTGAATGAGGAATGCAGATCAGATTAAGCTGGAGATAATTCAGAATTTAATGGAAGAAATCAAATTCCGATGGCTAAGAGCTGGGATAAGAACAGTCCGAATAATACAAATCAAGAGACTTTGATTAATTCATTGAAGAACCAATTTAGTGGTAGCGATGGGACTAACAGGGAATTTGATGAATTTAAACAATTATCCTCTTTTGACAATAAGAATATAACTCCGGACTTGGAAGTAATTAGTAATTTAGAGACTGGTGTTAAAATTCTGTCCCAAGGGAAAATCACTGATTTCTTTAAAAAAAAAAACCTTCCTAAAGCCCCTAATAATATTTTTTAGGACATTCCAAAAATGAACAGCACACATATGGTTTCCAATATAGGAGGTTACGATTGTACCACTTTTGGGAAAAAAGCAAATATAGCAGATCATTCCCAGGTTTTTAGACAAGATGAGTGGATGGGAGAGGTAGAAGCAAGTCAGCAATGCATGTCTGGGCAAGGAGATTATATAGATAAAATGATGGTATTTCATGCTTTCCCTCAGGAATAAAGTTATTTAGTCCATTAGAGATCTCCAGTGTGGTAGGGGTCTGCAATATCGACTCTAAAGAAATGGTGCATTCATCCCTTAATGATGCACCTGAAGAGTCTTTTCAAAAAATGGACAAAGAGGTCCAGGACATCCATTTAGATAAAGATATTTTGGTTCAGTGTCCGGATACTATATTGAAATATACCATTAAGGCTCATGCACATCCAGTAATGTCTAATGTTGTTTTATTGGAGGCATATAATGGTATTAAGACAGCCTTGGAAACTCTTTCTAGTTTTTGTGCTGTGAAGTTTGCTGCTTTAGAACAACAAATTTCACAATTATTGGGGGGAAAGAAAGTTCACAGATCTAGGCATAATTTGTCATTTTCTCCCCTAAATGTTCAAGAGCCCTCAAAAGGTAAAAATGGCAAAAAGAGGGGTGGATTAAGTAAGAAAAAAGGGGGGAAGAAAAAGCTTGGGCTTGTGGGACCTACTCAGACTCCTAACTTAGGAAAACAGAAAGATGAATTAAACATTAAGGATGAAAATACTAATAAAGTTGGGGTTGCAGGTACCATTAGGATAGGAGATGTACCGAGAGATACAAGGAAGAATCCTGACCAAAAAAAACAAATCTATACTTGTGGATGGGACACTTATAAATGATCAAGAAAAGGGGAAGGGTGATTACACTGCAAAACAAAAAACAATTTCTAAGAAGAATTTAATTAAGGTAGATCAGTCTAATAAAGATCTTTGCCCAAATCTCATGTTGGCCAAGGAGGATAGTAACCCCAAGGGGTATGACCTGGAAGCATATAATTTAATTTGTACAGGGAAAGAAGTAGTTTTTAAATTAGATAAGCTGTATTTTAAACATTATGAATCTACTGCAACCCTAACCAGCCTGATAGCCCATATGTTGAGAGCAGAATTAGGGTTACCAACAGTCGCAGATGCTCTTATTATGGTGACTAGGGATACTTCCAACCCTACTAATTCAGTTTACTTTATGCTCCCTAACATGGATATGGCAAAATTGGTCTAGGCTAAGCAAGGCCTGGTAGACTCTTTGGGATTACTGTTATCAACACCAGTGACCTGGTCAACAATTTGGAAAAATGTTTATAATAGGGCAAAAATAGGAAAAATGTTAACATATGATATATTCAAAACTACTCTTATAACACTGAATTGGGAGTTTGAAGCTTCACGTGAAACCTCAAAGATCTCTATTTTTGGGCTGGATATATTGGAGGGGAGAAACTGCTACTAATTTACCATCATTATTGTGGATGATTTTATCAACTATTATCAAAAGCCATATACTTCCAGAAGAATTTGTGGAGGTGAATAGAGTTTGGAATGATAAAGAGGGTACTCAGATTAACTCTATTATTGGTTCTGCACAACTGTTAGTATTACTTTTTGAAAATAGACATGTGTTGGATGGGGTGGGTATTTACATGGTGGAACTGAATGAGTGGGAGACATAAGGTCAATCTAGAGCCATGCAACCTTGACTAAGTTTTTTGGAAATACAAAGTAATGAGTCCTCATTAGAGCAGGAAGGGGGGTCAGAAAGCAACCCTGGTTATAATGTCCTTAATTGGAATATAGCAGGACTCCATAATAAGTTTGTGGATCCGTAGGGTTGCTTTTATTTTGCGACATGAAGTGATTATTTTCCAGGAGACAAGGGTTTTAACATCTCCTTCCCTAAATGGATATGAAACTAGTTTTGTGCCAGCAATTAAAGGGAAAAAACATGGGAGGAACAAAGGAGGTCTGGTTACAATGATCAAAATTAGGGAAGGATTAAGGGTAATCAAAGTTACTCTCAACTCCGATATCCTTATGGTAGTGGTTAACTGGGACCTTTGTATGGTTCTGATTGTTAACATTTATATTCCACCATGTTTTCACACTTACTCTACATATGATTTTTGGTGCAAACTATTGATGGAAATAGATTTAATGATACTGTCAAATTGGATAGATACTGTCCTTTTAGCTGGGGATTTTAACGCTAGGATAGCAGAGTTTGATAATTTATCATTGTTACAAGAACTATTATATATGGCAGATTTGGAAAAAAGAAATATAACTGACATGATTGTAAATGAGGCAGGGAGATGTTTTAGTACTTTTATCATAGAGAATAATTTCTTGATTCTTAATGGGAGATTAGAAGGGGATCGTCGAGGTGATAGCACTTTTTTCTCCCCAGTTGGTAAGAGCGTAATTGATTTTATATTATGCTCTCCTTTTAGTTATCATTTCTGCAGGAGATTATATGTGGCTATGAGAACAAAAAAGCAATCATGCAGCAATTTTGCTGGATTTTAGGATTTCTGATAGTGTTATTCCTCCCCCCAACAAGCCCTTGGCGGATATTGAGATTAGTGGAAAAAAAAGGTTAAGATTGAATAATGAGTCAATGCAAGGAGTTTGGAACCTTTTATACTCTTCTATTTTTGTCGAGTTATTTCAGCAGGTACATAATGGCTCCAAAGGTGAAAGGATCAGTGAATTATTAAACATAGGGTATCAACAGATTAAGACACTGATTTACTCAGCTAATAGTGTTAAGCCCCAGTTAGCATCCTGGTTTGATGGGTATTGTAAGAGAGAGAAAAGAAATTTGATGAGGGCCATCAGGCAGACAAAAAAAAATCCGAGTAAGATGGCGATTATAAATTTAAATAAAATGCGAAGGGAGTACAAGGAATTTCTCCGTCAGAAAAAAAGAGAATTTACTGAAAAACAATGGGGTGTTATGTACCGAGTTATTAAGGAGGGTGATATTAAGCTTTTTTGGGCTTTGGTGTCCAAGGGGACAGCTGATCAGAATTCTAGACCTCCTATATATCCCAAAGGAAACTTGGATATCTTATTATAATCTACAATTTAATAGACATTCTACCAACGATGATGATGTGATAGAAAATTTTAACATTGAGGGGGAATACACATCGTTAGTGTTTTCATTTGGAGAGGTGGAAGAAGCCATTGTGAATTTATCAAATAATAAAGCACCTGGACCCGATTTGATACCAGGAGAAATTTACAAGAGGCACTTGAATTATTGGGTAGCTTTTTTTACTAATTTTTTTCAATATTTGTTTAAAAGAGAGATTTATCCCATTATCTTGGACAAGAAATATAATAGTTCCAATCCATAAAAGGGCCAGCTTCATTTGCCATCTAATTATCGCCCAATCAGTCTTATTGACATTAGTGGAAAAATCTTTGCTAAAATAATATTACATAAATTACAAGATTCGATAACTGCAAACTCCCTTTATCGATGTTTCAAGCAGGTTTTCGTAAGGTTTGTTCTCGATAGATAATATTTACATCTTAGCCCATCTGATAGAAAAATACAGATCATTTCGTAAAATTAAGCTGTATGCTGTGTTTGTAGACTTTTCTGCAGCATTTGACTCAGTTAACAGAGCCAAGTTATGGGAGATATTATTAAATAGATGCGTACCATTAAATTTATTAGCCCCAATTATTAGGTTATATTCTCACACAACATCGGCTATTAGATACGATAATAAGGGCAACATTTCTGACTATTTCAGTACAACTTCGGGAGTTAAACAGGGATGTCCTTTGGCCCCCCTTCTTTTTAATTTGTATATTGATGCCCTTCTGACTTATAAAGATATAGATATTCTTGATTCCCCAAAAATTAAGAATATCCCAGTACATTGTCTGGCCTATGCAGACGATTTGATTATTTTTGCTTTATCTGCTCAAGGTTTACAAAATAAAATAAATCAATTTTGTTCTAAATGTAAACATTTGGACTTATTAATAAATATGAAAAAAACTAAGCTGCTGATTTTTGCACCTTTACAGGGACATCAAATCAAACCAAGGATTTATTTAAATAACGAACTTATTGAAGTGGTATCCTCTTATATATATTTGGGGGTGAAGTTTGCTTCAAATGGAAATTGGATAGAGCATTGGAAGGACAAGTGATAAGGGCAAAACTGATTGTAAGGGCTCTCTTATGTTTTGCTAGGAAATATGCAGGATATTTGGTCTCACCGGCATTGATAGCCGGCAAGGCCAAAATTAATCCTATTCTTTTGTACGGCGCAGAGGTCTGGAACAACAATGTCCCTTCATGGTTGGAGGTCCCACTTTCTCTCTACTATAAATCTTTATTGCAGGTTTCACTTGCCACTTCTAATGTTATAGCTAGGGCTGAATTGGGTAGAGTACCTATTGTTACAATAATTGATATACATCTCATGAGTTACTGGATCAAAATTATTAATCAACAGACTAATATTATGCATCTACTATGCCTTAGAGAAAAATTATCTTGGCACAAACAGAATTTTAGGTCTCCTTGGGTCAAAAATATTCAACGTATTTTGGGCAGTGTTAATATAGCTTCATCTTTGGACAGATTGGGAGAAATCAATATCAATATCTTATGTGTTTAAGGGTATGTCAAAACAAAAATACTTAGGCTTGCCTATGATAAGCAAATGGAGCTCCTCAGAGCTCAACGTCAGGCCAGATGGTTAGCTCAAAATAAAATTGATGTATTTATAGAGAAATATCTTACTCTTGGGCTGACCCTGTTAGAAAGAAAAATGATTACTTGGGCAAGACTGGGAATCATCTGTTCTAAATATGCTTTTTTTAATAAGATGACTCCACCCAATTTAGATTTGGAGTTTTGCAGATGTAACAAGGGTTTTCAAGAAGATCTTTATCATATTATGGTACAGTGCCCTTTATGTAAAATCCCGCGGTTTAATCTGTTAAATGATTTTCTTATTAAATATGTGAATGCAAAATATGATATTTTATTCATACTTCTTCACCCTCAGACATTGGAGGAGGCTAAGATGGTTTCAAGTTTTTTTTTTTTATCAGGTGTTGAAACACAAAGAAAAACATCTCTCTGCCTATGACAATTAATTTGTTCATGGATTTTTATGAGTTAAAATTTTAAATGTAATATGATTTTTTGTATATAATTTTATGTGCTTAGTATGTTGTAAAGGCTTGATTGCTGAACAATAAAAACATTGAAACCTTGAAACCTTGAAACCTGTTGGGGCAACCGCCGACGGGCACTTCCACGGCCACTTCCCCCTGCTGCATGCCTTCTCACCCCCCTCATTACGGCCTCCATATGGAAGTTGGCACTGGCCATGTCCCTGGCTTGCATTCCCCCCCTTGCAGCTGTTGCTTTGTTCCCCCCGCTGTCCTGACTGCTACCTCCCCTGCACCAGGTACACCTGTCTGTGCTGGCCTCTGGTATGTGTGTCCCACACCTTCCTTGTGCCTCTCTTCTGCAGTGTGGTTTCCCTGGCCTGCCCTGTTTCTCACAGTTTCCCTGTACCTGTCTCTCCCCCTGCCTCATGTGGCTTCCCTGTAGCGTTCTTGCGTCTCTTCCTTGCTCCTTTTTATTTTGGCTCATTTCCGCTATGGCGCAACTTCACTTGCTCCACTGTTGCGCATTGCGCAAGTCTTTGAACATCACACTGCACCCTTTATGTATGGTTCCTCCCCCTTTGGTTGTGCATGCCTTCATTATCATTGCGCTGTTGCTCAGCATGTTTTCAGTGGTGCAACTGCCTCCTGCTGAATATCGAAGAATGGCACATTTTTAGACTTGTGCTGGTGCAACCCTATTACGCATGGTGCAACACTTTTGAATATCCAGCCCCACATGTCTGTAAGCCCAAGGTCCCTCACTAGGTTACTCAGGGCCTGGGCTGTGGGGGACTGTGACCTGAGGGAAGCATAGTTCTGTCCAGAAAGTCATCCATGATGATATTTGCATCCCCACCTATCGTTAGTATATAAGAAGCATCTGGGCTAGATGATTTAAATAAATCTCATTCAGGTGAGTTTGGGCTGTAAATATTACATAGGGTCATGTCTTGATGGTTGAGGGTGCCCAGACCTATAACATATCTGCCTGTGGGGTCATTTATGCTACTCCTGACAATGAAGGGGACAGGCTTATGTATTAGTATGGCTACTCCCCAGGTTTTGGATTTGTAGGAGCTGCCATAAACTTGAGCTACCCAGCTCATTTTGAGCTTGGCTCTCTCTACTGGGATAAGATGTGCTTCTTGAATAAATGCAATATGTGCACCCTTCCTACAAAGATGGTCAAGTACTTTCCTCCTTTTTAGAGGGGAGTGAAGTCCTTTGACATTCCAAGATATCCATTTTACATGTCCTGTGGCCATAATAACTCATGAAAGAAAGATAAAAAAGTAAGCTATGCAGAGGAAATATTAGTTCTTGGAATGCACACAAGGCTTGCCAGCAGTGCCTAGTGATTAGTGCTAGAAGAAAGAAAGGGACAGGGAGAAATTGTGCCTGATGTGGTTTCTTCATCCTACCTATGCTAATAGTGCTACTGTCGAACCAGCATAGCAACAACGTAACATCTTTAGATGCAACAAGTAAAAAACTCTAGTATACATGTTGGGAAAGGATCTCCCTTAAACCTCCCAAAATAACATTTAGTAGAAACCAATAAACCAGAAAACATTGTAACTGGGTAGCCAAAGACCCAGACAAACAAAGACTTTGGATGGGCAACCAAAGCTAAGTCCACAAGGGGGGTAGACTTCTGAAAGGACTGGGATGGTAGCCCAGCACATCTTCCCACAAGTGAAAGTGTAAGCAGCGGGAGCACCTTGTGCATCTCAGCCAGTGTGCAGGTATGTGAGCAGCAAAGAGTGCCTAAATGAGATCAAGGAAAATGGGGGAAGGGGAAGGGAGGCAGAGCAGCAGCAAGCATGCATGGGGGGGTACTTCGCAGATCTATATTATAAGCTCCTGGCTGACTAAGTGCTGTCTCATGGAAGCAGTACATTAGGCAATATAGGTATCTGAAAATGTTGTGCAAAAGGGCTACTCCTAAAAGACTGTTTCAAGTAGCCATAAAAAGCAACAAAATGGGACTGGAGGGAACCAGCTACAAACCAGGGTAAAGAGCATTTATTTATTTATTTATTTTCATTTTTGTTGACCGGGTAAGTGCACTAGACAAATCCTGCCTATTTTCAGGCACGACCCGGGGGAGAGGGATACAGATGAATGCCAACTGACCTTGAACCAGATTAAGCTGTTGGTGGTATTTTTAGTGAATTAGGGAAATTTGGCCAGGACACCGGGGAAATTCCCCCACTCATTTCAATAAATGCCATGGGATCTTTAACATCCACCTGAACTACCACCAATCCAGGCAGATGGGACCTCGGTTTAAAGTCTCATCCGAAAGACACACCTCAGAAGTGCAGCACCCCTCTCATGCTGCACTACAGTGTCAGTACTGGGATATTAACCCAAGTGCCAGATGTGGGAACTGAACCCACAGACCTCTGATCTCCCAGCCTCAGAGGTGAGTGTGCTACCCACTGAGCCACTGACACTGTTTATTTTTTACTGTTTATTGTTCTAGGAATTACTACCTTTGAGCCAGAGGCTCTTTTACAAAGGTTCCACGTCAATTAGGTACAGTACAAAAGGTTACATAGATAACACAACAATTTGTGTTGTGTCAAGAGCAAGAAAACATATACAAATACATATCAAATCATTTGTGCAAAAGAACATGAGATATCAATAATCATATTATTATTATTACAAGAAAGAGGTCATGCCACATTAGGAGAAACAAGTAGGGAAAAAGTCCAGAACAGAGAGGGTAAGTGAAAGGTGTGGGGAGCAGACAATAGCAGGAGAAAAGGTTTTTCCAAACATGTCTTTGTCAAATAACGGGACAGGGTGGGTAGTGAGAAAATAGGAGGTTTAATCAGGGCAGTCACAGGAGCTGGAGGTGGCAAGGTGAGAGAAAAGCCTTGATTTGAAAATACCTAGAGAGGTGGAGGCAGTAATATGAGTGCTGAGGGCATTTAGCCAGCTGGGGGCATGATAGGCAAATGATCTTTGTCCCTAGAAGTCCAGCATCGGGGACTTGGAGACTGGTGTTCTGATCTTCTGGTAAAATGGGTGCTAGTGCTCGGGCATAACAGGTCTTGGATACAGGGTGGAGTGAGGCCCAGAGTGGATTTTTGCCATCAGGCAGATAAGGTACTTTATCCGGTTTGAGAGTTGCAACCAACCTGAGTCAGCATAGAGTTCACATGTGTGGGTATGTCGGTGTGCACCAGTGAGCAACCGACAGGCGTTATTGAGGGATGTTGTAATGCGACTAAGTGCTGTAGTAGTGGCAGATCCGTATATAACTAAGCCATAATCAATGACTGAGATGATAGAGGATTGGATGGCAATCATCAGTGCAGAATGGGTAAGAAGCTGTCGGTTCCGATACAGAATGCCAATTCACTGATTAATAGTTTTTGCTGTACTATCAATGTGAGTTGCAAAGGTTAGGCCTTGATCAAAGTTGATTCCAAGATATTTGAAAATTGGCACTTGTTCAAGGGTATTTCCTAGGTATGTATTAATGGTGAGCGGGACTTGCCGTTTCTTGTTTTGCAGGTTAGAGGAGAGCATGGATTTAGTTTTTTTGTGGTTTAGAACCAGCTTATGTTCAAGGAACCACATCTCAACTTTGGAAAAAGCATGCTGAAGGTTGAGGCGTAAGAGGTTCGGATCTTTATGAGTGGCAAGAATCACAGCATCGTCGGCATAGAAGATTATTTGCTCAGGGCAGGATTTGGGGAGGAAGTTTAGGAAAAGGCTGAAAAGGAGGGGGCCCAGGATGGATCCCTGGGGAACTCCTGAGCGAACTGGTTTTGAGTCTGAGAGAACTCCAGCTACTTTTACAGACTGAGAGTGCTGAGCAAGGTAATTTTTTACCCAGTCACCAGGACCCTGCGAGAGCCCTAGGGATAGTAGTTGTTTGACAAGTAGGCCATGGTGAACTGTATCAAATGCCTTGGTTAAGTCAATGTAGACTGCTCCAGTTAGGTTTCTTTTGTCCATGGCATTGTGGATTGCTCCTGAGAATTCAAGTAGGGCAGTCGATGTGCTGTGCCCTTTCCTAAATCCATGCTGCTGAGTGCATAGGATGTTGTGCTTTTCCAGGTAGTCTGAAAGTTGGTCCGCCACCAAGCGTTCAAAAGCCTTAGAGAGGTGGTAGTATTGATATCGGGCGATAGTTACCAGTCAGTGACTTATCACCACTTTTATGCACTGGAGTGACAACTGCAGCTTTCCATTTCCTAGGGAATTGGCTGTAGCAGAGGGAGAGATTGAAAATTTTTGTGAGAAGGAGCAGTACTTCCTCCAGAGTGAGGGACAGAAGTTTAAGGTCAATAGTGTTGCTGCTTGCTCGGGACTTAGAAATGGCCTTCTTTACATATTGATAGACTTCATGTGCCTTTACTAGTTTGAAATGGAAGGGTGGTTTGGTTGGAGAGGCAGTAGTAGAAGTAGAAATTGGAGGGTCAGCATCAGTGAAGAAATCAGATGAGAGGACACCACTAAGGTCCGTGAAGGTATAATTTAGGGTGTTTGCAATGATCTCTGGGCCTTTATTGGCCTATGAATGGGAAAAGAGGATAATGTAAAGCATTTATCTGTCGTATCACAGGTAGGTAATCATAGGTAAAAAAATCAAGCTTAGAGATGGATGTCCTTTAAAGCTTGCAAATCCCAAGTTTTAAAATTGGAATATCTTATTCCCAAAGTACCTGTCCAGCCCATTTTTGAAGCCAGTCATGTTTGAACTACCCACAATGTCAGCTGGAAGGTCATTCCAAAGTGCTACCACCCAGTGGCTGTACTAGGATTTGCGCTGAATATGATTCCAAGTCTGGAGAACAAGCTGCCTATTCTATTTTCTGGTAGTAGTCCTCCACAAATTGTGCTTAAAACCAATTTCTGCTAGGAAATTGTCATCTTCCATTAATTTAAAAAGTAAGCATAACTCTCCCCTCTGTCTTCTGTAGTGTAATGAATATAAGTTGAGAGAAGCCAACCTCTCCCTATAGGTTTTGTTATTTAATCCATTCACTGATTTAATTAATTTTCTTTGCACCCCCTACAACAGGTTAATGTCCTCCCTAGTCTGTAGTGACCAAACCTGAACACAGCACTCCAAATGTGGTCTAACCATTGCACTGTAGAGGGGAATGAGCACTCTCTCATCCCTACTAGCTATGTGCCTAAAGATGTAGTTAAGACTGTGATTGGCTTTCCTTAGTTGTACCCTACAGTGAGATTTGACTTTAAGGTCATTAGTAATTGTTATCCCCAAATCTCTTTCTTCCTTTATAACTTCTTGTAGAGTGTTAGCAAGCTGATAGGTCCTCATTTCATTGTTTTACCAAGGTGCATGACTTTACATTTAGTAGTATTTAATACTAATTTATTTGTGACAGTCCAATCCAGGATTACATCCAGGGCCTCTTGTATAGCTGCCGTGTGTTCATTGTTATTTGCTACTGTCCCTAAGCTGCAATCATCAGTAAATTTGTATAGCCAGATATTGGGGTTATTTCATTTTAGGGAAGTGATATATATATATTAAAGAGACTAGCCCCAGTACAGACCCCTGAGGTATGCCACTACTAATGGCAGCCCAGTTGGAAAGAACTCCATTTATGACCACTCTTTGTTTTCTGCCCTGAAGCCAGTCTGATACCCAAATACAGATATGCCCATTGAGGTTAATGTCATCCAATACTAATAATAATTAATTATGGGTCAATTTGTCGAACGCCTTTGCAAAGTCCAAAAAGATCATGTCCACTGTATTACCTACGTCCAATTCTCTGTTAACAGTTTCATAAAAAGCCAACACATTAGTTTGACATGATCTGGACTTTATGAACCCCTGCTGTGCTGGGTGTATCATATCATGGGTGGTTAGATGTTCCAAAATTAAAATCTTTGATTAGGCCTTCCATAATTTTGCCAATCATGGATGTCAAGCTAATGGGCCTAACATTTTCTGGCCTTGTTCTTGGCCCTTTTTTTAGTATGGGGACAATAGTGGCAATTTTCCAGTCATTGGGGGCTATTCCTGAGTCCATAGAGGCTTGTAGGATATAGGTGATTGGTAGAACCAGCACATCTTCTAGTTCTTTCAAAACCCTAGGGTGCATACCATCCAGGCCAGGTGATTTACTTACCTTGAGCTTGCTTAGATAATCATATATCTTTCAGGGTCAAAGGTTATTCTTCCATGTATAGATGGTCTACTACCTCTGTGTACTTTGAGATCATAGATATTATAAACTGAACAGAAATAATCATTTTGTATGTCTGCCATTTCGATGATAGATGCTGTCTGTCCAGTTTCCTTAATGAAGGGACCAATAGTGCTGTGCACAGTCCTGGTATCATTAATATAGGGAAAAAAGCTTTTTTTTATTATCGTGCACTTTATTTGCAAGATTAACCTTGAATTGTGCTTTTGCTTTCCTTATTTGTATTTTGACCTTTTTTTGGCAGTCTTTGTAGTTTTTATAAATCCCTGCTGATTTAGTTAATTTTAATTTTTTGTATAGTCTCTTCTTTCTGTTAGTAAGTCTTTTTATAGAGGCATTAAGCCAAACGGGTTTTTTTTCCTTTTTGTTATTATTGTACTTCGGGACACTAGGAATTAATTTAAGAGTTAAACTCTCTATTTTGGTTTTTAGAAAGTCCCACATACTTTGGACAGTTTTGTGTTCAAAATCTGATGCCCAGTCCCAGTGAAGGAGTACTTTTTAATACTATAGAAATCTGCTTTGTGGAAATTTAACTTGGTAGTATTTCCAATAGGGCTGGGATATAAAGTTTCACCTATTTAAAAATGGACAGAACTATGATCACTATTACCCAGGGGACTTTTAACCAAGACAGAATTTACTAGGGTCCCCATATTTGTAAAAATCAGGTCCAGGATGTTATTTCCCCTAGTGTGATCAAGGACCCTTTGTTCTAGTCCCCCCGATCCATGATGCCCAAATACTGTCTATCAAGGGGACAGGTCCATTGTCCTTAACCCAATCAATGTTAGGCAAATTTAAATCTCCAGTTATTAATATTCTGTCAACTGGGTTTAATTCACTGATTACTCTTAATATTGCCATATCCTCATCTAACGATATAGAGGGAGGCCTGTAAATTAATCCTAAAATGATTTTTGTACTATTGTGTGGGAGGAGCTTCATCCATAGTAGCTCCAGAGAATCTGTATCCCATGAAAGTTCCTCACATTTGATATCTTCATGTATGAAGATCGCTACCCCACCTCCCTTTCAATACCCTCTACATCTAGAAAACTATTTTTACCCTGCAACTGCTTTCTCCCAATGGTTGTTCTCACTCCACCATGTCTCTGTCACCAGTGCAATATGTATATTTTGGGAGTGCAGTGTTAGTGTAAACTCTTCAAATTTATTTATCAGACTTCTAGCATTAATAAGTATAACATTCCATTTGGGTACTTTATTGTGGGCATTTGGAATATTCTTTTTACTGTTTAAGTTATTAATCATGTTGCCTCCCCCCTGTTCCAGTTTAAATGAAATTTAACCACTTTGAGCATTTTTTTACCTAATATCCTAATACCTAAGGAATTCAAATGCAAGCCATTGTGTTTAAACAAGGCAGTTGTACTAAATATAATTGAATTATCCATGAAGCCTATACATTCTTCTTTACAGTATTGTCTCAACCAATGATTTATTAACATAATCTGCCCATTTCCATAGGAATTATGCCCGTCCATTGGTAATACACCAAAGATAATTATTTCCCCACCATGATTTTTCACCCTTCTTAATATGTCCATATATTCAAATTGGATGTCCTTCAGATTAGTTCTTCCTGCATCATTAGCTCATATATGAAGGATTACTAGAGGGTTGACTGTGTTCTCAAAAAGCCCATCTAGTAATAATGTAATATCATCAAGCTTTGCTCCTGGTAGTGAGCTAACTGTTGTGTGCTCATTACATTTATAGCAAACCTGTGTGTCTATCCCCTGATAATAGTCTCCAATTACTAAGATGTCCTTGTTCCTAATCTTATGTTCCCCATATTTATCCACAGTTTCATGTCTGCAGGATGTATTATTTTGGGAAGGACATTTCTCTGTTTTTTTGCTCCCCTATTTCTTCATGCACACCAGGACAATTATTTGATAGGCCTTCATATCTATTTTGTAGCTTGAGTGGGGTAACCAGTGTGGGCCCTGACCTGCTGTCTAAGGTAGATCCATTTGCTGTTCCTCTTAGTTCAGCACCATCATCTGTATTACCATCATCTATAAATACTTTTAGACGAGTGGCGAGCGGTGTTCCACTCGGGCTCAGTGTTGGGACCAGTGTTGTTTGGGATATTCATTGCTGGCATATCATGGGACATCAAGAGCAAGATCAGTCTGTTTGCTGATAATACCAAGGTAGGCACAGTGGTGGATGACCTAGGGGGATGGCAGGGGTTGCAGCATGATCTGGCAAAGCTTGAAACCTGGTCAGACACCTGGCAACTGGGCTTTAATGCCAAAAAGTGCAAGGTGCTGCATTTGGGATGAAGAACTCAAGGAGGAGTTACCAGCTAGAGAGTGCAGCTAGCCCAGACAGAGGAGGAGAAGGATATGGGTGTGCTCATTACAGGGTCAATGAACAACTCAGCACAATGTAGGAAGGCAGCTGCAAAGGCCAACAAAATGCTGGTTGTGTGCAAGGGGTATATCCTCGAGGAGGGAGGAGGTGATGCTGCCACTGTATAGGTCATTAGTTAGACCACACCTGGAGTACTGCATGCAGTACTGGCATCCGTATCTGAAGAGGGACATTAAGTTACTGGAGGGGGTGCAGCACAGAGTGACAAAGATGATCAAGGGGCTGGGGGACTTATCATACGAGAGAAGGTTGAAGGAGTTGAACATATACTCACTGGAGGAGAGGAGAGACGGGGTGACATGATTAAAACCTTTAAATACGTGAAAGGAATAAACAAGATGGGTACAGAGGGGCTGTTCAAAGTAAGGGAGGGAAGGGCCACCAGGGGCCATGATATGAGACTGGAGCGAGGAAGGTTCAGGAGGGAGATGAGGAGACACTTTTTTACAGAGAGGGTGGTGGCTGGGTGAAATGCATTTCCTGCTGCAGTGGTATGCAGTAGAACAGTGGACTGCTTCAAACGAGGATGGTACAGGACAAGGAGGAGGGTTAATGAAGGGGAAGGGTGGAAGGGAGGGGCAGCTGCAGAATAAGGGGTGCTAGCTGCACATTCAAGCAGACTTGATAGACCTCTAGGCCTTTATCTGCGGGCAAATTTTGTATGTTCGTACGTTCGTAAGTCTGTTGATTTTCTATATAACTTAGTTTATTAGTTGTCCTGAGACTGATATCACTAGCAGCTTCATCAATTAATTCCTTTAACCTGGTGTTATCTTTTTGAGTTTGCAGCCTCTGTTCCAGGTCTTGTATCTCCTTAATAGGTCAGCTATCTTTATACATTTATTGCAGGTGAATTCCTGACTAACAGTTTCCTCTGTAAACATTTTGCATTCTCTGCATACTTCCTTCCCCTTCCCTTTTTTTGGTCTACCTTGAGCCATAGTTAATATTAGATTACTCACCGGTCTGCTTAGGATGGACTGCTGTAGGAGTCCTTTCCTTATACTCTTTTTCCCAGTGGTCCACTAGTGTCCCCAGTGGACACAGCAGACACGCGATGCACTTGTCTCCACTCACATCTCTGCATGCCGCTACGTGCACTTGCCCTGCTCATGCTCGTGTGGGAGCTAGTTTTTATGGCTAAGTCAAACAGGAAGTCCAACTGAGTCACTTCCTGTGCCTGGCTCCCTTGCTAACAGCAAAACACTCAAAATTTAAAAGTTTATTTGCCATAGAAACATAGAAACATAGACTTTGATGACAGATGAGGACCACTTTGCCCACCCAGTCTGCCCATTTCTCTATCTACTGGATAAGCTGCAGATTCTAGTTAACCAACAGCCTACTTCCTACCACCCCGACTACAGTTGTCTTATGTCTGTCCCATGCATGTTTTAATTCCCCTACTGCTTTAGACCCAACAACCTCCCCAGGAAGGTGGTTCCATGCATCCACCACTCTCTCCATGAAAAAAAATTTCCTCACATTACCTCTGAGCTGTCCCCCCTCTATCTTTAAATTGTGCCCCCTTGTTCTTACACATCTCTTTTTCTGAAAGATGCTACCCTCCTGGACTTTGTTGAGTTCCTTGAGGTACTTGAACGTTTCTATCAATTACTAAGATGTACCTCATGCAGTGATCAAATTGTAAACTGTAGAAGCCTTCCCCTGCTTCCAAGTACAATATCAGGCTCAGATAATGATGTGCATATTCAGAGTCCTAGCGATATGTACTGCTGGGAGAAGACAGACCTCCATAGCCCGATAATACCCCTGGACAAGGAAACATACCAGTAGTCTGTATCCCGTGGCAACGGCCCGAGATTTACCTCCTCTCACCAGAGGACCTCTATACCACTATACCCACAAAATTTAAGTATGTACTGTAATGAGACCAGTACAGAGTTGTGCAGCAATTTAAAAATTCCTCACTTGGTAGTCCAAGAGGTTTGTATACGTCAGAGAGTTGTGGGGTAAATCTAATGGGGGGTATGGTTTATCTGAGGACATTGTGGAAGGCAAAGAGTGAGCAGGCAGTTCTTGCACTGCCTAGTGAAATAGCAGTGGGATCAGCAAGCAGGAATTTGTCTGTTAAGCTTGGTATTTAGGTAGTGGATAGAACCTGACATGGCAATGCTGCTGTGGTGGCAGCCAAGGTATCACTCCAGTATATATGGGGGGCAGCACTTACAGCCAGAGGAGGTATCGTAGGCAGACAGTGGATGACCTGAGATAGAACAGGTGAAGAAAGCAGGGGAGAAAGTGGCTGTCAAGCTGTACTTCTTGACTGTTGGAGCAGATTTCCCAGGAGGAGGAGTGGGCCATCATCACAGATACCAGGTGGCTAGCAGGAGAAGGAGAAGCACCGATATGTGAGATCACATGAGGTTGTTTACTGTATTAAAAGTAAATATTTATCTCTATATAGGAGTGGATAGAGGAATGTTGTGTTGAAAGGGCACCAAAACAGAGCTTGCAAACTAAATAAACTAAGAGGGGACAGGTGCCAATGCACATGTGAGTCGACCTGTCCCACTGGAGCCATGGCCCAGGTAAATCTTCTCCTAGGGCAGCAAATAGATTGTGGACACATGAAAGGGGGAGGTCACAACCTGCTCAGAGGAAATCTCGGGGGTAGCCAGTCATATTCAGAGGAAATGGGTGGCCCACAGTGCCGCATCCATCAAGTAACTAGGGTGGGAAGTCCCAAACTTTGAAGCACGGTAGAATGCTCAAACAAAACTAGGGTGACTTATTCCCTCTGATGGAAAATGAAACCCTGGTCACAAAGGGAAACCCACATGACCTTAGCACTCCCTCTAATAAGATGACCACCAGAGCATAACCATCTAACCCACTCAGACATGTTCCCTCATATAAAATCACCAGTGAAAGTCACCAGCAAGGCAAACAAATCCAACTTACCTGTGAACAATAAACAGTAAGTCCTCAAACCCAAAGATAATCTTCCAGGTTATATGGATCAGGCTGGCAAGAGAGAGAAAAAAGAAGAAGAAAAAACACTTCCATCATTAGTCCATCATACAGACTGGCAATATGCTGAACTGAGAACTGTAACTCCATGGTATAGGTGTAGTTCAGGTCTGGCAGAGGCGTCCCTCTCGGTCCCAGTTTCTAGTAGTCTTTTGGGGGTCTGAGCTAGCAACAGTGTCCTCCCAGGATCTGGTGTCTTCTTGCTGGCCAGCAGGTGTAGTTTCCACAGAGGAGTTTTCCAGAGATTCTGAGAGGAGCTCCTTTGATGGTGAAACTGATTGTGGGCCAGCCTGCTTAGGGGACAGTTCTCTGTTGGAGTCTGTGCTTGCCCCTAAGTTTTTAGAACCTCTGCTTATGTCCCTGCAGTCTGAAGCTGAAGTCTGTAGGCTGTACCTGTATTGTTTTCTCCATTGACAGTCTGTCCATTTGGGCTTGGTCATTTGCTAGTCCATATCTGGTGCTTCAGTGTCAGGGCATCCTGCAATATGGTCAAGGTGGGATCATTGGGAGGGGTGGCTTCTGCCAGAATCTAGGAGTCAGGGCTGCACTATGGTTTGGGGGTTGGCTGGGGCAGGAAACTCATACAGTGTTTTTGAACAAATTCTGATGCCTCTGGGGGGGGAAAACAAATGTTTTCCAGGCTCCGTTTCAGGACACAGAGAGGCAAGCAGGATAGGACAATTTGTAAGCGATGCCCTGAGACTGAAGAGTTTTTTAATTGGGGTATATTCCTTTTGTTTTTGGTCAGCCCCACAGAGTAGTCTGCAAAAATATGGATATGATGCCCCTGCCATAGCAGGGGTCCCTGATCTCTGGCCAGTTGTACAATTCTTTCTTTATCAGGGTAATGAAGCAACTTGGCAAAAAAGGGACCTTCACTGAGTTTTGGTGGGGGATTCAGGGACTGGTGTGCCCGCTCAGTCTCTAAAGCCAGATATCAGGTATGCCAAAACATCTGTGGCTGTTTCTTCTCTATGAATCCAACAGGGTTCCATTTTTCAGCCCATTCTGAAATGCCAACTAGCCACAAATTATTCTGGCAGCTCCAGATTTCAGCGTCCTCAGCTCGAGCCCAGAGAAGGGGAGACCATGCACTCAAGTTCTTAAATACTAACTTCATGCCTAGAAGCCTTATCATTGATGTAGGAGAGGAATGTCTCAGAGTCCCTGAATTTTTGTTGTAGCTCAAGAACTTTCTCTTCCAACACTGACACAGAAGATTTAAACAAAGTTATTTATTTAGGTACTTGTTGGATAAAGCCCTTTCTCTCTTGAATGTCCAAAGAGGTAGCCTGGGCTGTTATTCTGTCCGCCATCCTGAGGCACCGATCTTCCTGCTGCTGGTGGTCTTTAGTGGATTTTTGGCCAGGAAGTGAAATTCATCCACAAGCTTCAGAAAGTGGTTAGATCAGAACTTTCTCCATCGAACATTGTCACTTATGCCAAAGAAATTGCAAAAAGTACTGGGTTACTGAAAGTTAAACTAAATGGGAAGCACAGGGCAAATGATCTGGCTGGTATCTCTGACTGTGGCTCATGCATACACCCTGGTCAGTTGCTTTCTATCCATTAGGTAGTGTTGGAACCAGTTACAAGCATTAATGTGCAGACCAAGATGTATGAGCGTGGTGAGAAAGAGCTCATCATTTACCAGGGTCAAATGCTTTGGTTAGATCTATAAATATGGCACCTGCCACATTACCATGATCCATTGCCCCAAATACATCTGAAGTGAACTGGACAAGAGCTGTATCAGTGCCATGATTTTTTTCTAAAGCCAAATTACAAATCTGGTAGTAAGTGGTGTAGCTCCAGATAGTCCTGAAACTGGTTATACACCAACCGCTCTAGTATTTTTGTTAATGGCCTGAGAATAGTTCAATTTCAAGTTTAATTGTAGGACAGCTCCATTGAGCACTTTCATTTACAAGGAGATCCTAGTAGGAAAACATGATACAAGTATACAATATAGTACAATTTAATACAATACAGTTGGTTTACATCAAGTTTGAACACTAATGAGACAGGTAAACATTATACAATGGGAGGATAAATATGGCTAATTTTATACAAATCCAGGTCTAAGCTAACAGGCAGGGATGGAGGAGAGGGGAGAACATAAAAGCAGCTTACCATTCAAGTGTTTAAGGCGTCTGTAGCAATTTTGTCATAAAGATAACTGCTAGCCATTTTGGCAGTGGCAAGCTTCTGTAAGCAGTTTGTTGGCCAAGGTTTTAAATACTTTTAAGGAGACCAATTTGGGGAACTTTAGTGTGGCTTGAAGATTATTCCAGGTAAATGGCATTATGTGGCTTAATGCAGCTTTACCATAAAGTGTGCAGAATTTGGGTATGTCTAGTAATATGTAATTATTTTTCCTATGGAAGTAGGAGATATGGTAATGATGAAATAGAGAGGTGATGTAGGAAGGGAGTTTGTTCTGAAGTGTTTTGAGAGCCCAAGTACTAATGTAGAGCATCCTTTTTGTGGCCAAGGATGCCCAACCTACTGCTAAGTAGAGGGCACAGTGATGGGTTCTGTGGGGTGCATTAGTAATAAAGCCAATAACATGGTGAAAGAGAATATCCAACTTACGAAGGCTGGTTGCTGTACTACTGTTATAGATGATATCCGCATAGTCAAGTAGGGGAAGAAAGTTGGCTTGAACCAGCCTTTTCCTAATAGCTAAAGGAAAAGTGATATGTTTCTATAGAAAAAATCTAGTCTTATTTTCATTTTTTTAGTGAGGGATTCAATGTGCTATGAAAAGGAAAGTTTACTATCTAGCCATACCCCTAGGTATTTAAATTGATCAACTGACTCTAGAGACTCTAGAAAGGCACCTAGAAGGGTTACGATAGGTGTGGCCTGCCCACGTAAAGATGTCGGGGGATGCAGTGGTAGAAAGTACCTAGCTTTAGTTTTCTTGGCGTTTAATAACTTTTGATCTTAGCAGGTTTCATTGCAACTGATTAAAATTGATCTGTAGTTCGGTGATGTCTGACAATGAGGGTTTTGATTGATATAAGACAATAGATATGGGTTTGAAATTTCAACTCGGTCGTTAGTACCTCTTTTATGAATGAGGACAATTATGGCTATTTTCCATTTGGTGGGAAAGTGTTCAAGAGCAGGGATCTGTTGAATAGTTTGTTTAGAGGTGTGGCTATAACTGGAGCTGCTATTTTCAAGAATTTAGGTTCTAGTTTATCAAAGCCTGGGGAGCAATCTGATATGATCCTTCTCAGCAGAGTAATCACTTCTTTCCTGGTAATGAGGAGGAAGTGAAACTGAGGGGAGGGATGATTTGAGGGAAGGGCAACTCATATTCCCTGCACTAGGGTCTAGGTATTTGTATAGATTAATAAAAAAGTTATTAAATCCTTTGGCTGAAGAAATAGGGTCAAATTCCTGTTGACCATCAGCTATGATACTCTGAGCAGAGGTAGTTGTTGATCTGCTTCCAAAAGTGTTTTGGTCAGATAAATTCACAGCTTGGAAAATCTGAGGTATGACCTTCTGTCAATTTTAGGGCTGCAGTGGGCCTAGCCCTGCAGACCTATTAGGATGAGTAAAGGTCTGCATATATTTCCTACGTTTCCACCCACTGTTCCACCCACTGTGCCTGACTGCCTTGCTAGAAATGCAACTCTTTTCCCATTCATTTCAATTTGCACTGAATAAGTAGAAAGGGGAAAAACACAGAATCAAGTCCTGTTTCTTTGAAGTAACTCCTCCAACGAGTATACTGATCATAAAAAAACAGCTGTGAATGCTTTTGTGATGTGCGTGTGGGGCGGGGGGGTGAATTATCCGCAGCAACTTGGTTTGTGGCTTGACCATTGAAGTTTTAGATGGAAGAACTAAAGGGAATAACATCAGCATGATCTGACCTCTGTCCTGAAATAATTTATAGTCCACAATTAGTTTTCTTCCAAATACCCTTCTGAAATAAGATGCACTGTACACTGATCATGCATCCCAGATCCCTACACTTAATCAAGGCACAGTAGCTTGGGTTCATTTCTCTTCTTTTTTTTTTTTTTTGCTTTACTGGTTTTTGTTTGTCTCACTCTGTTGGTCTGATCAAACAGCATCTGGTGCCACTTACAGAAATGCTAGTAAAAGATAACGGCAGAAAAACACACTGGCTAGCATGACCCTGTCTTAATAATCTCACAACAAATACAGAGTTGAAAATAATCTGACTTATAGTTAGAAAGGAATGGACTTTATTTGCACTCTTCAGTCTTACCCCCCAATCCTCCCACCCACTCATTACCTTCAACAACCCCCTCCCCATCATCATCCCATGATGGGCAGCCAGACAACAGCAGCCCTGACTCTTTCTTACCTGGCTGCCTTGCTTCAATTCCAACTTTTTTCCCATTAATTTCAATTGAAAAATTTAATACAATTCTAAGTCCAAAAAGTTGCTCTTTTCTGATCATTCATTATGTTTTTGCTATATCTATCTATCTATCTATCTATCTATCTATCTATCTATCTATCTATCTAGGATACATGATGGGCAGGAGTGGAATATGGAAAATATTCTCACTCCTGCAGAGTGAGCTCTGGATATTTCATGAGTGCCGAAGGCATGAGTGAAATATCCAGAGCTCACGATGCAGGAGTGAGAATATTTTCCATATTCCATGATCTGCACATCATGTGTGCTATTTACACCACAGGGAAGGGAGATCTTCTATTAGATTTTTTTTTTTATTTTTGTTTGGTTTCTTCATTTCTGCTGCTTGTATGACTGAATGGATATGAATGGTGTGTCTGTTAGATTCTTATTGGTTGTCTGCTGCTTGATTGATTGCTGATTGGATGGTGTTCTCTGTGTGATTGGGTAATTTGTTTGTAAGGGTGGGAATTTAATTTAGGCTTGGGAACAGCATGATTGTGAGATTCCTTACTGAGGTATGGTTTTTATGTTTAAGTGACTCTGTTTGGTGTTTTTTGGTGACTTGTAATTGTTTGTGAACACTTTTTATGCTGCTTGCTTCGGCTTCACTGTCCCCTTTGGTTTTGTTTATGTTTGTGGGTACTCACCGAGTTACTCTTCCTGTAACAGGTTTCAGTTTCCTGTCCATGCTGTAGAATGATGATTGATGCTAAAAGAGAAAAGCTAGGCAAATAACATTGTTTACAGTGCTGACAGGTACAGGAGAGCATTAGTAGTGTTGCATTTTGTGGCAGTTGTTCTGAAGGCTTGGTGTTCGATTCTGATTCAGAGGACAGTTGGATACTTTCAGAACCACTTGCGCAAGTGCTACCAGAATGGCTGTGAAATGTATTTGGATTAAGATGTTGGGTTTTACATTTGGAATATCTTGTATTAAGTGATATCTGTCATGTGTAGTATGGAACTTGTGTATTTTTTTGTATTGTAGGCAGTAAGAAGACAGGGATATTCAATGGCAGGAATGGGTATAGAAAGATGGAGGAAGCTGACGTCAGCAGTGTTTGTATAAATGATATTTATTTTAATGCTGGTGACTGTTATGCCTGGGTTATGCCACTATCGTCCCACATACACCTCACACTGTATTCCTGGTCTATTGTACTGTAATACTGCTATTTTGCACTAACTTATAGATATAGGCACCCATCATATAAGCATGAGTGCCAGGAATGTGCTTTGCTGCTAATATATGCTAATGTTTATCATGCATGATTCATCATACCTCACTATAATATATTTATCTAGATTATGTTTGTCTTTCATATATATTCCATATATAATCTACCTAATCACTGATAAGATGACTCTGAGGGATCATCAGTGAATATCATATACTTATATTATCATGTAATTACATGTAGCATGTGTTTTACACTCAGGTAGATAAGCCACATGTAATAGAGCCCTGTCAGAAGTTCTCTTTGTCTAAGCAAGCTGACAGAGAGAAATCCTTTGTTATGTCTTATATTATAGATAAGCAAGAAATTCCACATGTAGTTTGAACCAGTCAGCATTTATTTGTCCAAGCTATAATGCTAATGGAAGCATATTCTGTCTCATATGATACTCATTAGTAATTTTGTCTCCTAAGTCATCATCCAATGGAGAATAACTTAGGACCAATACATATTGTTTCTCATATCTGTATCTATGAGGCAATCTCTGTTGTTCTGCTGTTATCTGTAGTATATAGTTGTATGCAACCTACTTTAGCTTCTCTCAAAGAGTGGGCAGAGAGAACTTGATTGCAGGGAGAGAGAATTTGATCTTGGAGAACCTGAGATCCTACAATCCTGGAGATTATGTACATTCTTCAGGAGAGTTGTGAGAAACCCATCTCCCTTGTAATTTTCTCTGTCACATGCTTGGCGTAAGTAGTATAATAAACTTTATTAGTATTCCTTGCTTGTTTACGAATGTTTCTTGGCAGACTCTGAGACACAAGAAGCTGTATTATTAGTATTATTATTATTTACCCTACACACCAAGAGTGTTTAGGCAACAGTGACATCAGCTTCATTTATTTCACTGCGGTGAAAATAACAGGATTTATCATCTTGGGGCTCCCACCCCCATGGTGTGTGTGTGTATATATATATATATATATATATATATATATGGCAAAAACTCTGTTTAATGCATCAGTTAGGTTGTTCCACAGTGACAAAAGAGAGAAAATTTGGTGTTAGGGTTGAAAACCCTAACTGCACATTCCCCCCCAACCCCACCACCACCACCACACACGTACATGCAAGTAGGGGAAGGACCAAGGCAACACAACCAATTACACACACACACACACATCCAGCAGGAGGTGTATACCTGTGTTACTGTAGGAAGTGGAGAAATCCAACTTGAGATATCATAGATTATTTACAGAGTTGTTCTTCAAGATTAGCTCAAATAAACACCGAGATAGCATCACCCTGCTTGGGCACAAAGGATATGTACAGATGTGTATTGTTTGCATAGCAGTGAAAACTCAGCCCATACCACCTTATAATGTCCCCTAAAGGCATCATATACACCGCAAACAACATGGGTGAAAGTACAGAGCCCTGTGTCACTCCAGAGGACAAGGGGAAAGTGGCTGAGGAAAAAAACAACAACTCCACTTTCTGTATCCTGCCTGTGAGGAAAAAATGGAACCATCTAAGGACTGTTCCAGAGAAACCACAAATCAGCCTCAGGTGCTCTAACAACACACCATGGTCTATGGTATCAAATGCCACAGAGAGATCAAGGAGGACCAAGATCAAATGGGTCCTCCAATGTCTCCTTATTAGGAGATCATTAAGTACCCGAACCAGTGCTGTCTCAGTGCTATTCCTCTTTCTGAAACTGAACTGGAGAGGATCATAGATAGCATAGGTGATAAGATGGTCTTCGAGCTGCAGCAAGACTGCCTTCTAAATAACCTTGCCCATGAAGGGCAGGTTGGAGACAGGCCTGTCATCTGTGAGACAGTCAGGGTCGAGAGAAGATTTTTTCAGAAAGGGCAGACAATCACCTCCTTCAGGGTGTCTGGAAACACCCCATTCTCCAATGAATACCCAACAATCTCAGCCAGGACTGGTATGATATTCTCCAAGCACCCTACCAGGAGGCACGTTGGACCTGGGTCCAAACTACAGTAAGTTAACCACAAGCCCTGGACAATGTTCATGACATCCATGACTGCTAACCAGTCAAAGCTGGACCAGACAAACTGGATGTTTGCAACCCCACACCAATCATCGCGCTGCCCATTTGAATGAACTGTACAGATCCCTGACCTGATGGTGGCAATCTTCTCTGCGAAAAAGTGAGCAAACTTGTCACACTTATCCTGTGAAGATGCTCCCCCATGTTAGAGACAGACTGGATTGCACAGTCTCTCCACAGTATGGAAGAGCTGAGCTGGTCGATTTCTCACATCGGCGATCTCCCTGGAGAGGAACTCTGCCTTCTTACGAGAGACAGACAATTGATAGCTCCTATGATGAGCTATTAAACTAAGCTATCAGGCCAGATTTCCTCCAGCAGCATTCCAACCTTCAACCCACTCATCTCAACTCCCTCAGTTGCCCATCAAATGAGGGGGACTGTTGAAGGAAAGTGGGGGGAGTTGAATGTGGACAGGAGTTATGGAATTCAGGGAAGCTGTCACCGCCTTATTATAGATTAGTAGCAGCTCCCCTAGATCCTAGATTACACTAGATCTGCTCGATAGGTCCAGCACCGCCATAAGACCAACAGTGGTCAAAACCCGTGAAGGGCAGTACCAGATCATCTCCGTGGGGCAGGTCTATTAAGGGAGGCCTTGAAAATGAACCTTATAGTGTGATGATCAGACCATCCGTAGGGTTCCACCACATTGATGATCTCCATCCCCAGACGGAATACCAGATCCAGTGAGTGACCTCGTATGTTGGTGCAGTGGTAACCACCTGTGAGAAGCCCAGAGAAATCCTCAGCTGGAGGAAGTCCTGACCAAAATGCGAGAGTTCATCAACCCAGGCATTGAAGTCCCCCAGAACCAACCATCTGGGAGACTGCAGCTCCATGTCGATGACGAAGTCTGTGACTTCCTGCAGGAAATCTTTCTCACCCATTGGCAGATGGTACATGAGTAGTATCCTGTGACCCACACTTGCACCCATGATACACTCAAAGGATCTAGTAGGCCCAACTGGCACATCTACAAAGCCCAGTTCCATTTTAAAACAAATGGCTACTCTCCCGCTCTTACGATCCAGTCTCGGGCGGTGTATCACTGAGCACGCGACTGGAACTGCTGTCTACAATATGGGACCTGCATTTTCATCCAGCCAGGTCTCAGTAATGCATGCCAGGTTGGCTGTCCCAAAAAGATTGGCAATCAATGCGGTCTTGTTTTTTATCAACCTGGAATTGCATAACACAAGCCATGTTGGATGAGCAGTCAAAGTTGAACACGCTATTTGCCCACCAACAGTGGAGCCCTTGTGTATGGATAGCAGGCAGGGTGAACACCTCTCCTGTCTCCATTTTACTCCAGGGCACCTCCTTGACACCATTACCCCAATCTGACCTCCTAGTTCCCCCCTCACCAAGCCCGTGCCCCTTCCAATGCCCCTCACTATACCCAAGGCACCCATATACTTCTACCTGTAGTGGGGGGGCAATCAAAAGGGCAGAGGGCCCAGATCTCAGCGGGGGAGTAGTACTCAACTGCCAAAGCTTTTTGGCAGCACATACTGCTGCCCAGACCCAGCAGCCACCAAGTTTAAACTAAATCTACACTCCCACTCTCTCACTCATACAATCCCCCCACTCTCTCTCACACTCAGACAGTCCCTTTCTCACAATTTAAATAAACTACACACAAACCCTTCCCAAAACAAAAATAAAAAGAGAAAACTACCTCAAAAGCAAGCCCCACAAAAGCAGTCAGTAATACAGAACAGCAATAACATCAAATTACAGCTACTACTGTAGCCACAGCTTTGAAACACTGCCCGAATAATGTTCAAGTGGTGGAGAGGGGGCTTTCACCACCCCTGCTTCCACAAATATCAAATTTGTCCAGCTGCAGTGGCCCTCTCACTGTCACTGCCATAGTTTATTACACTTAATGCAGGTGCAGTTTTAAAAATATAAAGAGGCCCTCTCACTGCCTCTCCCAGTCAATTTTATACAGTAATAGCATCTCCTCTTTAAAATCTGCTGTGACTGCTCTTAGTGCCATCTTTCACTTTTACCCATTCCTGGCCCTCTAGATACTCTTCTTGCTATTTACCTCCCCTCTCTACCTTTGATCTGGCTCTCATCCTCCCCCTTTCTACCTCCTTCCTCCCCTGTCCCTCTACCTCCATACCCCCCACCCCTCCCTTCCTTCTCCTGCCCCTTTTTGCCTTAGGATTTTTTCCCTCCTCACCCTCTTGCATTTCCCCCCTCACTAAGGCTATATAATAGTGTCCTATTGGACTTCCTACTCTACTCATACACTGCTGCAACAGTTCTGTGTCTCAGCCCCCCATGCCCAATCTTTATTCTCGCTCTCCTCCAGCTCTGCCTTCTTCCTCTCTCTTATCTATATACTGTAGAATAGATTAAATTCAGTTCTTTATATTTTGCTATGTCCACATTTCAGACATAAACCATGAAATATAAAGAACTGTAAAATATTTATGATCCTCAAGCTGCTTTTTTGTGAGGTTTGCTGTTACAACCATATGCCATATACTGCTTCTCACAATGACACTCATTCAGGGACTCCATTACAGATCTTTTTTTTTTCTCATTGTCATTTATTCATTTTGTTGTTTTTGTTTTAAGCAACTATAAAATTAAAAGATAAGCAAATTTTCAGTGCTTAAGCAAACACTCAGGATCATAAAAAAAAAAATAAACAGCCACGGTTCTTTGGAGGTCTTTGGAGGTCATGCAGTTACAGTACCTAAAAAAAGAAAACCTGTTTTAGTACAGTATATTGGCAGTACACTGTCAATTAGAAAACACTGTTTAAACTGTAAATTACTTTTACATACCACTACTTCTATGATCAGTCCGTGTCCAGGTTCAGTCGTAGATAGTTATTGAGACAGTTTGTGTGGGCATCAGCGATACCTGCTTGCTCGAACCCCCTCAGACAATCAACTTTTCTCTCTGCAATGTTTTTGAATGCTGTAACAAGCCACTGTGTGTGTGCAGACTTTATGTTTGACATTCACAAATTGAATGGCTGGTACACCTTTTTCTAGTTGCTCAGAAATTAGTCCTGAGCACCCTGCCATGAACTGGGCTTTTAAAGCATCTTTGAAGAGCTTATTCATACTGATATCTAGCGATTGGAGCAAGTCAGTACAACTTGGTGGCACAAAAATAGGGATGATGCTCTCCTCCTCTAGCTTCGTAAGCACATCAGTAGTGCTATGTGCCTTGAACAAGTCTAAAATTAGTAGTGCTCTCTGGTCTTCTGGCAAATCATTTTTTCTTTTAACATCTGAAATGTATGGTTTAAGCACATTTTCAATGTATGAAATCAATGTAACCTGATTGGCACAATGGTTTGTACTATGGGTGATATGCCAGTCTGAGGGAAAACTAAAGGCTGGATGGCAAGCAACAGTTTTACCCTGGTATATTACCTGGGGGTGGGCATATTCCCTGCTAATGTGCACCCCATGTTCAGTGACACCTGACGTTTGTCACCAAGCCCAGTCACCTCCACCTGTTTGGATCCCACCTCAGCCATCGTCCACTGAGAGCAGGGCACCAAATTAACCTCTGTCTCATCAATATTAATTATAAGCTCTGGAGGGATAAGTTTGTTTGCTGAAGCTGTTGCAATCCTGGTCAAAAAAGCCTATTTCAGTTCATGAAAGTCAATTGGCATTTTTTTGGCCACTTTTGTCCCTTTCCATCTGCAGTAACCCATTCTATTTAGAAATGTCCAGGCCCATTGTTTACTAAAAATCATCAGGCCACCACACTCTGTCAGTTGTCCTGGATTGTTGCATTTCACTGCATCACAAGCAATTTCCACAACTACACTTGTGTTAACCACTGTGCCTTCTGCTCTTAGGCTCCCTATAAGTTTTAAAGTTCTGCTTCAACATCACAGAGCAATAATGGTCGTCTACCGCATGACTGGTGGGGAGCAGGGGTAACAGGCTACCAAGGTTAGGGGCAATTTGAAGTTTAGTTATGTAATCCAACTTAAATTTTCTTATAGTACTCTCATCAACCTCCAATCTGTACTTGTTATATAAAAAACGCACAGCTTTAATAGTGCCATTTTCTACTGCATATTTACCAGCTTCAAAAGTAGCTCAGCTGTGTAGACATTGTAGGTAGAGCAGCATTTTTTAGAAGGTGGAGACTTGCTATGAAGTTCACTTACAATGCATTCTGCAGTTCTCAAAGGGACTCTGGCAGAAGTAGACAGCTCATCTGGAGTAACCTCTTCCAGGGCTGTTAATGGGTGATTCTGTGCCTTATTGCACTCCAACCACTTGAATAACGACATGGTTTGTGAGGGATGGGAAAAAGGAGCTGATTTAAAGCAGGTATTCAATTAACACAATTGACCTAAGGTAACCAAGGATAATGAGAACAGCTGGAGATCAAATAGTAGAGAGAAAACTGTAAGCGGAGCCAATCAGCTAATAATGGGCCATTAGGCAGTATACTTGATTACTTGATGGCCACTGAGAAATTGTTTGCCTGTTTGCTTTTGATGTCTGAACTGTCAGCTAGTGTAAACTACTAAGTGGGAAATATAGAGAACCACAAAGCGCAGGACGATGAAACGCTAAATATAATGAATGTATTAATTTTATATTCTACAGTATCTTACATCCTTTCACAATCTCTCATGTTTTATATCTTTTCTTCTGTATTTCCTTATTTATTTTCCTTCATTAGTTGTGTTTCATCATATTGTTTGTTTGTATCTTAATTTGTACTGATGCACTGTTGTATTTTTATCACAATGAATGTAACTTATCCTATCTCCTAATTGTATTTTGTTATTGGACTGTTTGTTCTTACCTTCACTATTTTTGATGAGGAGTCTTTGTAAAAGAGTCCCTGATTCAAAGGTTTATAATTCTGAGAGTTTCAATAAATAAATAAATAAAATAAGTATACAGTTACCGGAGTTCAAGGTTATGATGTCCCAGTTTACCAGTCCTCACTGTAATAATATATAAGATTTTACCAGTCCTCCTCAGTCTTCTATTTTGGGATCCACAGATAGCACTCCCTGGAAAATAAACTTCTTACAGCAGCACTCTTACTGCCACTGCCGCAGACTTCAGAGACAGTCAGGTCTCTCCCAGTTCAGGGTGCTTCACTTTGGTGCTCCCACCTATTCAGAACTCCCATTATCCCAACCTCTGTCCAGTAACTCGTGGCCCAAGGGCAACTCAAAAAGTGTCATCCCTCCAGCCAGTGCAGGTTAAACCACCAGGGGAAAACCCCCTACCAGGTGCCTCACACCAGGTGTCCTTTCTGACTCCTGCAGAACAATGAGCACACAGCATGTCCTTCCCAGAAACAGCTCCCCTCAGAAAATGCCAGACCTCCTGGACCAAGGCAGATTCAAGTTCCCTACCCCTAGCTCAAGTCCACGGCTGAACATGACCTGCAAGCAGGCCTAGCTTAACTCCATTTGGCAAAAATGCAGTCCTGGGGTTGGGTCCACAATTAAACACTAGTTAGTGCTCTCCAAACTCCTCCTCTTCCATTTGTCAGTACAGCTTTAGGATCGGGACCAACAGTTCACCACCAGCCAGTGCTCATCTGCCTCCTCCTCCTCCTCCTCTGTTCATCAACCAGCAAGGACTGCAGCAACAGTTCCTAAAGCAGGATTCCCATATGAAAGCACCACAGGTAACACAGAAACTCAATCTCACCATAAAACTAGCTAAAAATGAAGCTAGTTTGAAGTCCAGTTTAAAATCCAAGAAGCTGGAGAGAAACAGAACACTTCAGCTGCAGAAAAATAAGAAGTAATTGGTGCTACTGCACCACTGCACTACTGCCGCTAAAAGTAAACAAATTAAAATGAGCAAAAGTCATAATAAAATAAATATAAGAAAAGAACGCAAAACGCAAATGCAAAAACTATTTTAAACAAAATACATAAAAGAACTTAACATGTTAATAACATGTTAAAAAGCAAACTCAGTGAGCTGGTATTTCGATGGCTGGCCCAGCATGGCAGTCATCTTCCATCTACTCTATCTACAATCTTAGTAACAATATTTTATTTTGGTTGTGTTTCCTTCCTCCTATTTTATAGAGAAGAGGTTAAGGTGCTTTTAATGGAAGGGTATTTACAAACTGAGAAAACAATGCCAGTACATGACATACACCATCAGCACTCTTAATTCATCTGGGCTCTGCCTGTTTAATTTAATTAAAACTGGGCTTCTAGTACACACTTGCTGATTGTTAGGTGGAAAAAAAGTGGCAGAGGATAGACATTTGCAGTTTTTGTACTATTGAATTAGCACTTGATGTATGCACTTTCTACATGTCCACGTTACTTGAATTACAGACAACAACACTGTAAATGGCAAATGGCTAAATTAAACAGGCAGAGCCCAGATGAATTGAGTGTGTTGATGGTGTGTGTCATGTACTGGCATTGTTTTCTCTATCTACAATCTAGTTTGCCATATATGTGCTGTGAACACACATTGTGGGGTGGCTTGAAAGCTGAAACCCATACACAGTTTGTGAAGGTGGGGGACACTCAACAGAAAAAATGAAGTAAACATGTTAAAACACAAAAATGTTATGAATGATAAAAAAAAATACCTTTTTGGACTTTTACTTCACTTTTCCACTGAATTAATTGGAAAGACACATTTCAAGCTAGGCAGGAAAGAAGTAATGTTAGAGTTTAAGATCTGTGCCTGGTATCTGATTTATAAAGTTGTTTAAAAATGCAGACTGCCAATCAAATTAATGAATCAGTGTTTATGCCCAAAGTTAATTATCTCTACAAGATAAAATTCCACAGTTAACGAATAGGTAGGGAAAAATTCTATGGTCTGTTGTACATATTTGCAATGTAGAGATTTACTAGTCTAGAGTGGTGGGGTATCAATTTATATAAAAGGTGTAGCGAGAAAAAAACTAGTATTTTTAGATTCACTTTGCAAGATGTCAGGATACTGTATCTTGCATTCTGGGGAATGCCACAGCTGATATTTAAGAAAGCTTGTTACATCACAATGAAATATGATTTACTACAGCTTGCAACTTACAGAGCCACATTAAAACAGAGCTAATTCAGTTAAAGGAAAAATACATATCAACTATCACTAGTAAAACTAGAATAAAACCATTTGATTTGACATTTAGTCAAGAGAAGTATCACATTATTAAAAAACACTGCAGAAGAGTAACAGTAATGGACTGAGTCCCAAAATAATGTTTTTAAAAGCATTCTAAACCCCACAGGCTCCATCAACCCAGCTGTGGAAATGGATAAAAGCAGCACCCCCCCCCCCCATTCCCTGGAAATGAGATTCTGCTTCTCAGATGGGTTATGCTGCATAAAAAAAATGTAAAAAAAATAAGCAGGTTTAATCTGTTCTTAATAATACACTGTTTAACTGTGCCTCCTTTTAAAATAAACATTAATGTTTGAGTTCAAGATCTGTGTCTGATATCTGATTTATAAAGATGTTTAACAATGCAGACATCCAATCAAATTAATGAATCAGTGTTCATGACCAAAGTTAGTTATACAGTATCTACAAAGTATAATTCCACAGTTATAGAATAGACAGGGAAAAATCCAATGGTCTGTTGTCCATTTTCTCCAAATGTAGAGATTAGTGGTCCAGAGGGGTGGGATATCAATTTATATAAAAGGTGTAGAGAAAAAAAAACTAATATTTTTATACCCACTTTGTAAGATGTCATGACACTGTATCTTGCATCGTGAGGAATGCCACAGCTGATATTTAGAAAAGCTGGTTCCACCACAATGAAGTACTGAACTTATCAGACAGCAGCTTTTGCTAAACAATAACCAAGTGCACCAATATAGCCAACAGCTGAAATCAAAGGCAAACAGTTAAATCTTCATACAAACAAAAGATTTAAAAATATTTTAAACCCCACACTGCTCTATCAACCCAGCTGTGGAAATGAATAAAAGCAGCCCCACCCCCCAGAAATGAGATGCTGCTTCTCAGCTGGGCTATGCTAGGTAAACAAAAGTAAAAAAAAAAAAGCATGTTTTATCTGTGCCTAATGATACATTCTTTAACTATGCCTCCTTTCAAAATAAAACCTATTACATTAGTGTTTGCTGTATCATAGAATATTGTATCAAACTCATTGTCTTTAGTTCTAGGTTAGCACCTTCGGTTACTACAAATTCTAGAATCCCCTGCAGCTGACATCAGAACAGTAGGCAGCAATAGGAGATTCAGTAGCCCATGGTGCATAATAGAGTTTTGTTTAATCTCCAGTTAGACCAGCCCTTTGTGACTCTACATAGCCCAGGTAGAATGACAGGAACAGCAAACAAAAGATCAGAACTTACATAAACTCTAACATACAATGCAGGCTATTGAACCTCTCACTGCTGCATAGTGTTCTAAGGCCAATTGCAGGAGATTCTAGGATTGGTAGTAACAGAAGATGTAAAATGTGTTTATAACCCCTTTTATTCTGATGGTGATTGCAATGATTTACTACAGCTAGCAAATTACAGTGCCACATTAAAACATTAATTCAGTTGAAGGGAAAATACACACCAACCATAACTAGTATAACTAGAATAAAAGTATTTGATTTGACATTAATGTGGTCAAGAGACATATCACATTAAAGAACTGCCGGGGAGCATTGGGAAGAGAGACCAGCAGCAGTAGCCGTGATTGGATTGGGAGCAGAGGAACACTGGGGAGAGAGACCACCCAGAGCGGTGGCTGTGGAAAAGTACACCAGAGTTGGTGGAGAGCAGGCCGTTTGAAGCAAAACAGCCTAAGCTGGGTCCCGGAGGAGCCAGTCGGGCAGGGGGACCAAGCACCAATCCACTGAAGGAGCTGTGATTATATGGCTCCTGGAGGAGCCAATCCATAGGAGAAGTGCTAGATATGAGAGTGCAGTCAGCTTTATAAGGAACACCAACCAACATTCTCAGTAAAGAACTGCAGGTGAGCATTGGGGGGGGAGAGAGACTGATAGCCATAGCCACAATTGGATCAGGAGCAGGGGAGCATCTGGGAGAGAGACCACTCAGAGAGGCATCTGTTGAACAGGCCACCCGAGTTGGTGGAGAACGGGTTGTTTGTCCCACTCTCCCACCCTGGCCTGGACCTCCCACCATGGCCCCAACCTCTATTAAATGCACATGGGTGGAGGAGGAGTTAGCACAGAGGAAAATACCAAGCAGGCAATAACAGAAGATGTAAGTGTTTGTAATCCCTTTTGTTCTGATAGTGAGTGCTACAATTTATTACAGGTTGCAAATTACAGAGCCACATTAAAACAGAGCTAATGTAGTTAAAGGGAACATACACACCAAATATCACTAGTTTTTCTTGTTTTTAACAACAAAGGAACACAACGGTGATGATAGGAGTATATCACATGATTTGCATCTTTTGCAATTACCTGAAGTCTGCCATTTTTGCCATTTGTACTGGTTCCTGAGTGGCTAGAGTTGAAGCCTTTGGGTCTTTCTGACAAGGTCCTCCATATTGTAGAGGCCTCTCAAAAGGAGTCAACTTGTCAGTGCTATGCCATTGAATGAGAGTGCTTTTTCCATTTGGTGCCAGGGCAGGGAGCTTGTCCCCCTCTGTTTCCCTGTGGTTAGTATCCTAGATTACGTGTGGTCCATCTCTCAATCAAGCCTAAGTTCGACAGTCCTCAAGGTGCACCTAGCATGCTAGCCCAGTGGCAAGGAGGGCTGAGGCACTGGACACCTTCCTCCTACCACACCAGCAACCCAGGATTGGCAATGGAGTCAGGTTGCTCAGCAGCTGGCAAGGTGAGGGAGGAGAGAAGATCCATGCACAAGAAGCTTGCAGTAAGTAACCACCACCCACCAGCCTGTGGCCACCACCAGCTGCCATCCAGTCAGATACATACAGCAGCCCAGAGTCTGGTGCCAACATTTAATCTTTTGTGGGAGATACCAACTCTAGTGGTTGAGGGGGTCATTCATAATCAATGACCATTCAATGCTCTGGTGCTGTCAATCTGATCTCTTTCACAGACATTACATTCATAATAAAAATCACAAAAATACACATTTTAGAGACTTATTTGAGGCAGATTCCAATCTTAGCTCTGAAACCCATTGACAAACCTCGGTGACTCCACTCATTCATTTTCCTTCATGACTATGATCAAGACTCATAATGGAGGAACAATGAAACTGATCTTTTGCAACTTGAATTTCTTCCTTGCTCTGTAGTGAATGGTTAATAGTCATTATACAATGGCAAGAAAGAATGCTGTATCCTAATTGATCCATCTGGGACTGGATCTGGGATGTTATCCCAGCATAACAGCCTGCATCCAATCGCACCACAGAGACGACTTCATGAAATTTAAAAATAGGATCACTCCACAGCTGTCCCAAGCAGCAGCTTCACCAGTTCCCCATTCTGCTTGGAATCAGCACGATGTGCCCTGCTCAGCATGGGTGCTCCAGCCCACCAACCCAGCCCCACAGAACAAAACAGTAGAACCTCCCCTATCCCACACCCAAAATGTAAATAATTATTTTTTTCCCCAAAGCAGAATTGTACCTCTCACTGACACTGGCTTGCTGCTCTGACCAGGAAAAGAAAAAAACAGAAAACCAGAAGTCTCCCCAGCTCCCTTGATGGCTTTGCTCAAATAGCACAAATTTTACCAGGTCCCACAGCAAGCACTAACTCCATATAAATAAATGGAGAACGGGGGCAGAACTAATCTATACCACTGGCCATTGTGAGAATGGAGGTAGAGGTGTAGAGGTTAGAGAAGCAGTATGTGAGATGGGATGGGGCTTCCTGCTGACACTAGGGAGTGCAGACCCACAGTTATGATGCTGCACCTCCATCTGCTGGTGATAAATTGGCACAATGTTTTTTTATAAAGTAAACCTACTCATTCAAAAGAAACAGAAAAAAATCTATTTTAAATATACTTTTTTAACCTTTCTCATTTTGTTACACTCAGGAGCCATTGTATAATAGGAATAATGCCCTCAAGGGAGAGTGTTATGTAAGTAATAATACCCGACAGGGTGGGCGTTATTGGGATATAACAGACCGCCCAGGGGCGTAATGAGGCCCGACACCACAGGCGGAGGGCCTTATAGCCCCTGGAAGGTCCGTTATATCCCATAACGCCCACACTGGAGGGTATTATTACACTTAGATAATGGGTTAGAGATAGTATTTTTGGGAAGAATACATAAGAAAAAAATTTATATATAAAAAATAATTAAGAACTAAGTAGAAGTTATGTTTGTTGTAAAATAGTTCCTACAGTGTGAAGTGCTGGAATCACCACAGGAGTTCACTGCTGCATATTTTTTTATGCTGTTTCGAATTAGCATGCCCTCCTGCTTTGTGTTTCTCTCTCTCTCTCTCTCTCTCTCTCTCTCTCTCTCTCACAGACTGACCCCAATTGAAAACCGTTGTCTGAGAACAGGAGACATGTACACTGGTCATTTTTTTTAACAGGTACTTTAGTTTTCATTTAATATAGGTTACAAGTTGGCAGGAGTCTGTAGATGGGTTTAAAACTGAGCAGAGGTTTCACAGGGAGTGCGACAGTGAAGGAAAATGGAACACAGAAGATTGGTGTGTTTACCTTAAGAGGTGTCGAGTGAGCTGGCAATGTAAGCATTTAAAAATCAATGTTTTGGTTTTTTTCCGGTGCTGAGGAGGAATACAGTGAGTTTAGAAGGCTGTATCGGGCTGTCGCTGGCATTTTAGTTTAGTAGTATGGTGCGGTTCGGGTTGCGACTGCCGTCTCAGTAACTGGACAATACAATGGCGGCTGGCAAGTTTCTGTTTCAAATGATCAAGCTGGCACTTTTTCTGAGCAGGCCGTTGTTAAGAAATAACGGCCCGGGTGCCAGGCTCTTTCAGCCAATCAGAAAGTGAGCTTGAATTTTCCCATTATCTAAGCTGGGATAACATTGCTTCTTAGTTGATGGAGGGCCTCGACCTGCAGCCTCGGGCCCAACCACCAGAGGTGGGATGTTATCCTAGCATAACACCCACCCTGTTGGGAGATTTCCTTTATTACTCTCACCTATGCAGAGATAATGAACACTGTCTTTAGATTAGTGAAAGGGGTGGGCCTTGAGGGGCCATCTAATCCTCATCAATATCCAATAAGTTGTTTCCTCAAATAGGTTAGATATTTAGTATTATTGACTCAATAGGTTGCATGCTTGCTTCTGGGGTCAGAAGGTTGGAAGGACATAGACTGGTGACCCACACTAGAAAACTGGGCTAATACCCAGTATTGATAGCATAGTGTAGCACCAGGGTATGGGATGTACTACACTGTTGCAGAGGTGCTAGCCTTTGTATGATATGTTAAACCAAGGTCCTTTCGGTCCATCTTTTATGGTTGTCCAGGTGGAAGTTAAAGATCCCATGGAACTTAGTGCAACAGTCAAAGCACTTTTTATTTTAAAATCAGTTAGCAAATTATAATACAATATTCATAAATATATCATTTCAATTTTCCGTACCCCTAGGACCCACCCCCTTATTATATACACTTCTTTTACACAATTTCTGCTACACAGTATTTCTAGTGACATCATTATGGGGGTATCAAAAGGTTTTCCCATGAGTTATGGAAAGCTCAGTGTCCATTATTAGCAATTCCTCCTAATATAGAAACCTAATTATGACTTAACATTGTCCAACCATGATGTCAGGTGCCACCTCCTGGTAAGTATAAGAGATACTTGGCACTGTGTTTGCCATAGAAAATATTTGAAAATGATGAACGCCAACTGCTGCATTGCTGCCTCACACATCCCTTGTGGGAGGGAGTTTAGGCTGTAAACAATCTATCCATCTTGAGGATTGCACAGCAGATGCTCCCTTAAGACCCTTAAAAACATAGCCCCAATGTTGTGAATAAAAGAGATTCTGAGAATAAGTCCTTTATTATTTTGCTTTACTTTACAAAGGAGGCCCTTGGATAGTACTGTTATCAGGTTTTTGTGCATTAAGTTTGCTTTCAATTATAGTCAAACAAGCAGACTTAACCATATGATTGCATCTCACTCTTTTATCAAGATACTTGCATTTTGCAAATCACAAGAGTCATACTTTAAACTTAGAAATATATGGCAGATAAGGCCCATTAGGTCTACTTAGTCTGCCCATTTTCACTACCTGCTGCAGAAACCGCAGACCCTGCTTGATCTCTGGCTTTGTTCTCTTTCCTATTGCTCAGGTTTGGCAACTTGCTTGTTGTGGTGCTTCACAAGGGACCACCATCCTACACTAGAACCAATCCAGCCCAAATTCCTCACCTGCAGCCCTATCGGCTGTGGCCAGAGTTTGTTTAAATCCTGCTTGCTAGAGTTTCTCAGTGTCATATATTTTAGCCAATCTGCATTTTCACCAGAGTGCTTAAATTGGCCCCAGGCCTTATCTCTGAATTTCAGGTTTTTCAATAGGTCTTGATCCAGCCATTTAGAGCAATGACATCTGACCCTGCTTTGGTTCAAGGGGGAATGCTTATGAAGGACAGTAAGGAAATTAAAGATAAAGAAGTCCAGAGCTTGATCAACATTGGGCAGGTTATTTAAATCACTCCAATGTATCTCCGCTAGGCTGTTAAGGAAAGTGACTACTTCAAACCTGGAGAGGTTGTGAACCAGTAGACTCTAGTGGTGGTGGTGGTGGGGGGTTGGTGGGTTATATTTTCAGATACAGAAAACTGGAGTGTGGTCAGTGAGTCTGGCAGTAAACATACCATTTTTATCCTTTCAGGCCTGTTAACTAATATCCAATCTAATGAAGAGTGTTTACCAGACTTGAGATTCAGTCTAGTGGGTTCCCTAATTATCTGGGTGAGAGACACATCTGCCAAGGCAGTCTTGTCTACCACATCACTCAACCAGTTGAGATTAAAGTCCTCTAACAGAATTAGTTCTTCAAGGGGATTAGTTGCCATGCAGTTTATGAGAGTAACCAGTGCACACCTGGCAACCTTGAGGGGGTTATTGGCACATCTTATCATCAAGGGTTTTGTCCCACCAAGCAAAAATTTAACTAGTAACCACTCAGAGTGCTCATTAGTCTGGATAGTGGGACTGAGTTCCATTGTATTGAAGAAGTTCCTAATATAAATTAGTAAACCTCTGCCTTTTTTACCAATCCTGTCCTTCTGGTAGGTACTGTATCCTGGGAGATCAATTTCATGGTTTAGGATATGAGATTTCAGTGAGGCCAATAACATCTGGGGAATAAAGATTTGCCCAGGTCTCAAGTTCATGAATTTTGGACCTGAGACTGCAAACATTCATGTGCACCAGTTTTAAGCCTTATTGCACTTCTGGATAGGTTCTGAAGGGGAGGAGATCCTGCAATTTGCAGACCCAGGGTTAGTTTCGATATCTTCTGAGAGAAGGAGAATGAGCTTTATTAAATTATTAAATAGAGCAGGGGTGGACAGCCTAGGCTGTGCCTGGGTAGGCATTACAAATGTCACAAACTTATAGCAATTCACATTTTTGTTAAGACAATGGAGTATCAGCATGGTATTTGAGTACCCTGTTGAGGAATGACAAGTACTCATGAGACAGTGGTGATCTCTGAGCCAGTCACAGTTTGAATTAGGACACAGTGAGATAATTAAGACTGTGGAAATAAAGGAGCCAGACTGGTTGCTGATTTTTTTTTTACTCAGAAAATATTCCAGTTGTTAATTACTTGAGATTAAAACATAGGAAATTTCTCAGTTATTAATTACTAGAGATTTTAACTTTTTTTTTTCTGTTTCCATCCAGCATGCAAGAGTAGTAGTTTGCAGGGAAATCAGTATAAGAGACGTACTGTAGTATGCTAGGAGAACAGGAATATCCAAATAACTTGCTTTTTGTGCATCTCTCAAAACTATATGCAATATGTATACTCTCAAGCCTCATGCCAGACAAGGTATCATGGGTAAGCAATTGCTTTGCAAATCAAGCTGGCAATCCTTTGTTAGAACAGACATAATCTTTTAAACAGGCTTATGCAACTGATCCTGTATAGACTGAAAATGACAAAGTACAGACATGCGATTCATCCTCTTTGGGTCTCTTCAATGTATTGTGTTCATACTCTCAACCAAGTAGCATGTCAGAACATCAGTGCACATTAGCCCAGTCCACTGGTTCCCCCTCCTGCACACAAGCCCAGTCCACTGGGTCCCCTTCTACATCTAAGCTCAGCTTTCCTGCACCCATGCCTAGCCCTCGGGTCCCCTTCTGCACCCAAACCCAGACCACTGGGACCCTTCCTACACACAAGCCCAGCCCAATGGGTCCCCACTTGCATATGAGCCCAGCCCAATAGGTTTCCTCCTGTACACAAGCCCAGCTCACTGGGTCATCTCCTGCACCCAAGCCCAGTCCTCTGGGTCTCCTTCCTCTATACAAGAACCACTTAATGGGTCCCCTCCTGTACACAAATCCAACTTACTGAATCCCCTCTTCTACACAAGACCAGTTTACTATGTCCTCTCCTGCACCCAAGCCCTTCTTACTAGGTCCCTTCTTACTCACAGGCCCAGATCACTGGGTCCCCTCCTGCACACAAATCCAGCCTACTAGGTTCCCTCCTGCAAACAGGCTTAGCCCACTGATTCCCCTCCTGGACCCAATCTTTGCCCTCTGGGTCCCTTTCTCTATTCAAGCCAAGCCAATGGGCCCCCTCTTGTGCATAAGCCCAGTCCACTGGGTCCCTACCTACACCAAAGCTCAGCCCTCTGGGTTTCCTCCTGGACACAAGTGGAGTCAAATGGATTCCCCTTCTACATCCAAGGCAGCTTGCTAAGTCATCATTTTGTATCCAAGCCCTACTCACTGAGTCCACTCCTGTATACAAGATCAGTCTGTTGGGTCCCCTGCTGCACCCAGTCTCAACTCACTTGGTTTCCTCCTGCACACAAGCCCAGATCACTGGATCCCCCTCCTGTACTGAAGTCCTGCCCACTGAGTATCCTACTACACCTAAGCCCAGCCAGTTGGTTCCCCCTCCTGCAATTAAGCCAGCCATTTGGTGCCCTCTCCTGCTCACAATCCTAACTCTCTGAGTCTCCTCCTACAACCATACCCAACCCATAATTAAGGCCTACCATCTGAGACCCCCTTCTACACCAATCCCAGCACATTGGTTCCCCCTCTTGCACACAAGCCCAGTACATTGAATTCCCTGCTGCTCTCATGCCTAGTCCTCCGGGTAAACCTCCTGCACACAAGCCCAGCCCACTTGCTCCCCCTTCTGTACCTAAGCCCATCCAAGTGAATCCTCTTCTGCACCCAAGCCCTGCCTAATGTCCTTCCCCTTGCACCCAGACCCAGCCCAGTGGATGCCCCTTAATACCTGAGCCCATCCCACTAGTCCACTTCTTTTACCCAAGCACAGCCCAGTTTCTCTTCCCTAAAACAAAACCCAGTGGTTACCTGCTGAACACTTATTCAGTGGGTAACATAATCAGTAGATTAAACTATGAGCAAGTGTACAAGTGCTTTTATTCAGAAAAAGGTGGTCAGCTGTAGAGAAGGCTGGGTTGCATCAGTACCATCTTCCTCCTTATATTCACAACTAACTGGCTTTTGAGTACAGGGAGGATATTGAGTGGGGGAGGAGGTTCCTGCCATAGTTGGGAGGATGGGAGTCATATTTGATTTCACTCAAATAAATACTGAAAGATGGCAGCTGGCCATGGAGATGGGCAGGTTGTGCTGACCACCTATTGTGGAAGATTTGTTTTTAAAGTATAGACAATTTAATTACAATTGTGGGTGTTGGGGGGAGGAGGGGGTTGGATTCTAACAGTGGTTGGGGGCACGGAGATTGTATATATTACAGGATACAGGGTAGGGGCTGTAACGGAAATCCCACTCACAAGAGATTTCCAGCTCACTTCCACTACAAGGTTTTTACCAACAGGAATCAAGAAACCTGTTTCTTTTACCTCCTCCTTGCTTAAGGTCAGGAAGGGCTACACAATAACTGTGGTTAGAGAGAATTACTGAAAGCAGAGTCCAGAAGAAATAGTAAAATTACCCTTTTAAATATAACAAGCAGTCACTGATTCTATAAAAACTGAATCTTTACTAAAATACTACAAGTATTTACAACAGGTTGTAGTTACAAGAAGACAAAAAGGGTTGCACATTTATTATGAAACAGCAAATAAAGCAAGTTAACAGATAGTTGGTGTACAGCAAAATTCTGAACTATACTTATCTAAAATCCTTTACCTGCCCTAGCTACAAAAGCACTGACCATCACTGTGCTATCTTACCCATCAGCTAGTCTTTTGTGTAACTCCCCCTCTGGGGGCTTACCTTAATTGTCCCCATTCCTGCCCGGTGTCTGGGGGCTTACCTTAATTGTCCCCATTCCTGCCTGGTTGCCTCCATTTCTGCGTGTTATCCCTGAGCCTCCTGATGCCCCTAAAATTCCCCCCTGAACTACTTTTCCCTTGAGTCCAGCCCCATTGGGCTTAGTAACTTGATCATGAGTCACCAGTGTTATTTTGGGTCTGCTGACGATCATGCATGCGCTTGATGTGCCGACTGCAGATTTGTGGACAAAATGGGGACTGATGCAGCAGTCCCTGTGTCTTTGCTGTGGTAAATGGGCACTGGAGACATCTAGGGGGCCAGATAGAGGCCTCTGTAACCTTTTAAAATTAATTTTAAATGCGGGCATGTAGTGAGGGCTCATGAATAATTCTGAGACCTCAGAATATTAATGAGGGTATTGCTAATGCCTGGGAGAGCTTGAGTTTCAGCAGCAGTGACAGGAAAACTGTGGGGAAATAATATCCCAGAGTGGGGTCACTTAGGAGGGCACAAAAGGGGCTACAAGACAGTGGGGTTGTTGCTGAAATAAAGTATTTACCTTGGCTGCACAGATGGTTGAAGTTGGGGAACTGTGTTGTACTGCATATATCTGAATAGGAGTAGACATATTGATGACACTATGACCCCACACAGCAGCCAATCACATAGTTAGTTGCCTAAAACTGAATGAAAGGGACTCATGGGAAAAGGAGGAGATTAATTCAGGTGCCTAAACCATGCTCCAATAAACCAGTGGGAAATATTGATCACTACAGATTTGGACAATTGATGCACTCAATCGGCCAATTAAAACCTTGGATTCTAGGCTGAAACTCTGTGAACTTTCTGGGATTGAGTCAGTCTATCCCCGGGCTCTGTACGAGTCAAGAGACTCCTGTGAGAGTGGATCTGGACTAGGGAGTCCTTTCCTAGGCTTCCAGAGGAGATTGCTGTGTTCAGGAAAGGTTCAGCAAAGAAAACAGAGTGAGAGACTAAACTGATATCTTGATTTTCCAGGTACTGCAAACTGTTTGAGTATTTTGGAGAAGCTAAGTGCTGCAAAAACCCTGCACTAGTGGACTGAATTGAGCAGAGAGGACTGAGCTGTTCTATTTGAGTGCCACAGTTGTTGCTGAGAGTTCATTTTACCTGTGTGGGACTGTGATTGGGATTCTGAAGAGGCAAAGCATCTCTGGATGATGGGGTGTTATCCAGGTGATGTGCATTTCCTGAGTGAACTGGTTGAAGTGGCTGACAGCAGTGTCCTTGCTGCAGCTGAAGAAAAGGTTGTGGACATTCTCTAACTGGAAAGTGTGAACTGGTGTGCAGGGGCCTGTTGTGTTTGGATCCCCCTGTTGATTGCACCTGGACTTCATTGAACTAGGGCTAGCACCCACTCCAACTGGCACTAGACTAGACTTTACTTGAGCAACTGCCTGTGATTAGAGATGCAGTAAATTTTGGGGTAAATTTCACCGTCGAAGTTAACGGAGTGGCCAGCATGAAGTGCCTATGAAGTGCCCACTTTGCCTTGTTATTATTACTTCACATTGTCATTCTGCCTTAATGAGTAGTAAGGTGGAATGACAACAATATTGGCAGCCCCACACACACACACACACACAGTAACTAGAATTAATGTGCATCTTCAAAATTATACTGTTGTCTTGTATAAAGAAAATTCCCCAGTGCTGATGAAGTGAAATGAGAGTGTAACAAGAAATGCAAAGTCTCCCAGAATTAATGGCACACTCAGTCACCTGGGCAGTGGTCAGACAAAGTCACCAGAATTAATGTTCATCCCCAAAATGCTACTGTCTTGTGTCAAGAAAATTCCCCAGTGCTGATGAAGTGAAATAACAGTGCAACAAGACATGCAAAGTCTCCCATCTTAGAGATGCAATTAATTTAAATTCCACCAGTGAAGTGCCCATGAAGTGGGCACTTTGTGTTGTCACTCAGCTACACAGAGTGGCCAGCATGAAATGTCCACTTTGCCTTGTTATTGTGATTGTGACTTCTCATTGTCATACTGCCTTAACCTGAAGTAAGGAGGAGTGACAACAATACTGGCAGCCCCCGGGCTCCCACACATCACATGGCTTACAGTACTGTAACTCACATGCTGTACAGGAACATGAATGTCTACGGCTATAGTTCCCTGATGACAATGACCTGTATCACAAAATTCCCCAATTTGAAATCTCATATCAGTGAGTACAGTGGTGAAGTCTGGAGAGACACTACAAAACAGGCTTACATGATGCAAGTAACTAGTAAAAAAAATTATTTTGTGAGTCATGACATGATCGTGAATCGTGACTGCATTCATGACCATGAAACATGAATTTATTTTTATTGGACTTGGAGCTGATGAGTGTATTGGCTACGCGAATGCCTACTGCAGTACTTCCCTGATGACCTGGCTGTTCACAAAACTCACCAGCTTGAAAACTCATATCAATGGGTACAGTGGTGAAGCCTGGAAAGATACTACTACAAAACATTAAATTTGTGATTTGTGACGTGATCATGAATCATTTGCACCACACCAGTACTCCGAAGAGAAGCCAAAGAAACAACTGTGACTTAAGTAACAGATGGAGATTGGGCTCTAAAGAGATGCAAATGCACAGACAGATTAAGATTGCACTGTGCACTAAAGAGATGCAGATGCAAAGGCACAACACCACTACCTAACCAGTGCTCACCATCAGAAATCCAAATTTGTAGAAGAATAACTTTTTCCAGTTGGGGTGGGGTTAGTGCACGGTGGTGACAGTCCACTACTACCAGTAAAGATACCACAAGCAGTACAAAAATTCATGCAGGTGCAGTGGATAGCAGGTTCACACTGCTGCAATTACTCTGTGGCACAATAAACGGTATCTGATTTAATGGCACGCGAGCATCGCACACACACTCACACACAAACACTACAAGTAATCCATAGCAAATTGAAAACTTTTAGTAATATAACCAATGTTTTAAACAAACTGAAATTATACACTGCTGCAGCACAACAATCAGCAAAAAAATGCTAAGAACTACTGAAAATATTACTGTGTGTACATTAACACAGTTATGCAAGAAAAATATAACCAAAACAGAAAGACTGCCTTTTTCTCCCAGTTAATCTACCTATACCACATATATGCCCCTCCCCCAAAGCACACTTCACAGTACACAGACTGACTGTTCTAAATTAACATTCAAAATCCACACACAAGCAATAAACAGTTGATGATATGAGCACAGGAGGGTTTCCTACAATTGATATACTAAATTTTGGGCAACAAAATGGAGTAAAAAGGCTTTCTTAACAGCTTTTAGAGGATTTGAATGGCAGAGCTCTGAGAGGAAACTGTCTCCATCTTCCACTACACACACACTACAGAACTGAGGCTGTGAAGAACAATCTAGAGCCCATGTGACTTGCAATCCCACGAAGCACTGCAAATTCACTTTGGAATTCAACAACAAGGCGAAGTGATGCGAAGTACATTAATTTCAGTGTTACTTTGCCTTAAAATTGGTGGAGAAGTGGTTTGAGGAAGGTGGAGTAATGCAAAGTCATTGTTTTCAATGGACTTTGTGTTCCCATATAAGAGAAGTACTCCGCTTCATTCGCAGACACTCCCAGATCCGGTTACTCCGTGAATCACTATGCGAACGACTTAGCCCACTTCGCCCACACTACCTGTGATTGCTGCTAGTTTTGAACTGAGTACAGGGACTGCAGAAGGACCCCCACCATTTGGGAGTTCTCACCAAGAGCCATACAGGGAATCAGCTAACCCTTCCGTGTGCGGCTCACCATCTCAGGAGGTCAACAGCTCTTGCTGGGGTGTGAGGGCACCTGGGATCCATTGCCGGGAGCAGGGCTGTGGAGTCACTCCTGGGTCTTGGCCTTCTGGGGCTGGTGCTGTCCTGCCACAGAGCTCTGCAATGGGTCAGAAGTGGCTGAAGGTGACAAGCAGCCAGAGCTACAATCAACTTGGCCAGCTGCAAGATCCGTGAGCAAGTTCCATCCTGCCAGGGGAACCAATGCAAGCCTTCTCCTGCCCTGTGTTGCAATGACCGAGGATCTCCAGCCATTTGAGATCTATGAACTGTGAGTACCCAGGACCTGGCTCCTGGAAAGGGTAAAGGGAAATTTAATTCTTAAAATCAAAGCACTTTTGCAATGTTTCAGGGCCCCAACAGCTGGCCAACCCACAGCACCGTACCAGGCCTGCGACTAGTGGGTACCCCAAGGACATTCTGGGAAACACTGGTACCAGCGGGGGTGGGCTTGGCCTATAGGCCAAATGATTGTTGTTATTACTTGTTCTCTCTAACCATTCCCTTCCTTATTCACAGTCATCCTATGTCCCGGTATCCTTGCCTAGTCCTTACCCCCAATAAAGCTGTGATTTATCATTTGAAATTGTGTGTGCAGGAATTCTCTAAGTCTGTCAGATCATTACTGTTCATGGCTTATGGTGTTATTGATCAGTTGGGTATTCAGATTGTGGGGTGGTTGTATGGGAGGTGGGTTGGTGCAGCATCCCAGGGGGATGTACCAGCCAGTCACCTGGCCCACTTCTACTTTTCTCTGTGTGGTGGCACCATGCTATTTTTATTATCTTTGGGATAGAACCCCCAAACACCACTGTATCAGGACCCAGGATCCTTAACCTGTTAGAGGGTCAGCAGGCAGGGGTACTAGCCCACCGGCACACAGCACCTGGGCTACAACTTTGGAGGCACTGTTGAAATCTCCTGTTCATCAGCCATGGCCACTTTGGGGAACCAGACCTGAGAGACCCTCCTGGAGTTCCCAGCACCCAGGTCTGTTCCTCCGAGGCTGAGGTTTAGGCTTGTGGTGAATGACAAAATGAAATTGGTTGAATGGTGTGGGGTATGAAAATGGACCCCCCCCCAAAATATTTTTTGTCATTGGGAGTACCCCAGGAGATGGAGGAGGGGGAAATGGAACAACATCTGACCACAATAACAGAGCTGGGTAAAGTAAAAGTGTGATAAAGAATGCTTGACTCTGGAAGGGGTACATTAACTGTACTAGTCAAGAGTAACAATGTGATAGAGGCTTCATAGATACCTGAGGATTTTGTGGCAGAAAGGATGTCTGAGGCTCTGCCCATTGTAATTTTGGTTAGTGTACTCTCTCAGAGGGAAGGGGGGACGAGGGTCTGGGCTCCCACCACGATTCCCCAAGCTTGAAAAACACCAGCCCTGATCTATGCCCATAGCTTTTGATTCTCATTTCAAACTAAGAATGTTTTCAGGGGTTAAGCCCACGTCCAATAGTGAGGCACTTTCCAGGAGTGAATGGATTGTTCCACCTCACTTGTACCTGACTGGCAGTGCTCTGAAATTGAGAAATGGAAGTGCCTGGTAGAGTGCCTCCATGGGCCTGCCCTGGAGATAAGGGTCTCAATGGCCAATACCCAGGTGGGGAACAGACTGCCTCTGAAGAAATACAGGAGTTGAGGACTTTGATAATGGAATGTAAGGATGTAGTCACCTTGGCTAAGATGGTAGTAAATCTGGGGATAGCTAAACCTCAAGGGGTGAGTGGGGGGGCCCCCCAGTGTAGCTTCTGCCATGTTTGGGCCTGGGTTTACCACGCAGACACTATCTCCAGAGATTGGGGTAAAGGCACAGATTGACAAGTTAACTCACAGAGTGAATGAGTTAGAGAAGATGGGAAAGCCTAGTCGAGCACAAGGAAATGATGAGATTGTTGAATGGGGTACAACAGTGACAAGTACCCCTGTGAGGCCCCCAAGAACCTGTCCCATGGCATCAGCTTGGCCGCCTCAGAGGGATCCCTTTATATGTTATAGGTGTGGTGGTGAGGGCCACATCCAAAAGGGGTGTAGGGTGCTGATAAACCATGGGACTGACAGAGATAGGCCACATGGAAATCCCAGTCAGAACCAGGGAAACTACGGAGGGGTCTAGTAAAGGAGTGCACGGGGTCCCTGGCAGGGCCAGGTCCATGGATCATGGAACAGCCTCCACAGCTAATACCACCACATCCATTCCCATTGACATGAACCAGCCTGTGGGTCCATCAACAGAAGGCACAGTCACCATCAATGGGATTTCCAACTGAGTCATCCTAGATAGTGTTTCGTAAGTCACCATCATTTTCAAGTCATGGTATGACCACCACCTGCCCAATGTTGAGCTGCAACCGCTCGAAGGTTTACATGTTTGGGGACTCAGTGAGAAGGCATACCCCTATCTGGGATATGTGAAGGTATGGCTGGCATTTCCAATGGAAATAGCCAGTGTAGGGGATGCAATGGAGACCCTGGTTCTGATTTGCCCTGACTCTGGCATACATGATGGAGTGCCTGTGTTAGTGGGCATGAATGCCCATATGTTCAGATGATTAGCCCAGTTGTGCCAAGCCCTGAAGGCTGAGAGAAAAGGCAGTGAGCTCCCTATTCACCCCTTGATCAATGAGGCTTATTGGAAAAGAGGACAGCCCCCTGACAAGGAGCTGGATGATTCTATTGGTATAGTGTGGAGGTGAGATGAGGAGGAGATTGTGCTACCGCCTAACACGGAATGTAACATTGCCAAGGTAGTGAGGGTGAAAAAGGATATGGCAAATCCATTGCTAAAGTTGGATGCCCCAGAGGAGCATTGATTAACCATGAGACTATTGGTAAAACCCAGTGTTTTTGCTGGCCAGATCACATGCATATGTTAGAATGGTTATGTACAAGTAAAGGATGTTACTGACTGGGAAGTGGTGGTGAGGAAAGGGCAGACTTTATCAAGAGTTTTTATGCAGGCACGGCAGTGCAACCCACTGTCAAGAGTGGTGATGCCCCTAAGGGACTTGATCCAGGACTGTTTGACTAAAGTGGTTCCACAGTCCTGGAGGAATGGAAAGAGAGGATACAGGAGAAACTGGCTGCCCGAACTAAGGTATTTTCCCTACATGAATGAGATGTAGGATGTGTGAGTGAAGAGCAGCATCACATATGTCTCAATGATGAGAGGCCGTTTCGAGAGAGAGATCCAGGTGGTTGGCTCCAGCAGACATTGATGACGCCCAATGGCATCTTCAAGAAATGCTGGCTGTGGGCATTATTCAAGAGTCACGGAGCCCCTATGCATCCCCAATTGTCGTGGTGAGGAAGAAGAGTGGGGCCATAAGGATGTGTGTGGATTACCACAACCTAACCAAATGGACAGTAGCCCGACCAGTACACTTATAAGATGCCCTGGATTGTCTGAATGATAGCTAGTGGTTCTCAGTCCTGGATCTGAAGAGTGGCTATTACCAGATTCTGATAGCCCCCGCAGGACCAAGAGAAGACGGCTTTCATATGCCCATTAGGATTCTATGAATTCCTCTGGATGGCTCAGGGGATCTCGTGCACCCCTGCCTCCTTTCAGCACCTGATGGAGAAAGCCATGGGTAATATGAAATTACTTGAGTGTCTTGTGTATTTGGATGACATTATTCTGTTTGGGAAGACCTTGGAGGAACACAAAGCCAGGCTGCTCAAAGTGTTAGATCGTCTGGAAGAATTTGGATTGATACTGTTGATTGATAAGTGTCAATTCTTCCAGGCTTCAGTTAAATATGTGGGCCACATAGTCTCTGCTAAGGGCATCCAGATGGATCCTAGCAAGACTGAAGTTCTCACCACTTGGCCTAAGCCGTGGACCTTAAAAGAGCTCCAGCGAATTCTTGGTTTCTTCAGGTATTTCCGGAGATTTGTAAAGGACTATACCAGTGTGGTCTGGCCCCTACTAAACCTGCTGCAGGGGTATCCACCAACCAATAAAAGAAAGACAGCCTCCTCACCAGGGGTCTGACCTAATCAGACCAGCTATTTCCGGCCTTTAGCACCTTTTGGCTCCTGGTGGATGAAGAGTGTGATCGGGCCTTCGAAGACATCATCTACTGCCTGACACATGCTCCGGTGCTGGCTTTTGTGGACCCACAGAAACCTTATGTACTCCACACCAACACTGGTTTCAGTGGTCTGGGCACAGTCCGATATCAAGAGTATCCGGAGGGTGTGACCCCCATGGCCTTTGCCAGCAGAAGTCTGAACCTGTCGCTACGCAGGTATCCAGTCCATAAACTAGAAATTTTGGTTTTGAAGTGGGTAATTATGGACCAGTTCCATGATTACCTGTATGGGGTTAAGATTATAGTGAAGACAGATAATAACCTACTTACATGTTTGCAGACCACCGCCAGTCTGGATGCAGCAGGCCACAAGTAGCTATCAGCTCTGTCCACTTTCGATTATTGTGTGGAGTACTAGCCTGGTTTGAACCACATGGATGCGGATTCTCTATCCAGGTTCTCTCCTTCTTACTGCATTGAACACTGTGCCTGGGAAAAGATATCAGAACAAGCAGTGAAGGCCCTGTGTAAAAAGCATGACAGTGAAGATACTCTCTCTGAAGAGGATACCCCTCATTTAATGGAGTGCTTAGGGGCATCAGGAAGCTTTATGGCAAGGAAATAAATAAGAAAACTGTAAGGCTTTAAATGCTGCAAGTGGTATTCTAGGTTAGTTAGTAATGAATAGAATCTCCCAGTTTGTCCTGTATTAAAAGTTGTTTCCAATAGCACAGGCTACCTGCTTGTATGTTTGGTAGTGAGGGTTTCTCTTTTGTGAGGAAACAGTCCTCCATATTGCAAGGTGCTGCTAATTCTGTTTCAGCCCCATTTTGTCCTTGCTGTGCTTTCAAGGACTTGCTGAGTTTATAAATAATAGTGAGAACCTGCTTGGTTCTCTCCTGCTTTCCTTAATAAAATACCTACTCGTAGCCTGGGTATATTCCTTTAAGAAAACACTCAGTTCTGTAAACACAGGGAACTGTTTTATAATGTACTAGTATGGCTTTTTAAGCCTGTAAATACCCGTTACACTTATCAGGATATTAAATGAAAGAACTTGCTGGGTCCTTAATTTGACCCTGTTATGCCTGTCTTTTAAAGAACTTTGCTGAAATACAGCATTTGCACTATCACAAAGGCATTTTACTTTTGGGTTTCCCCGAAAATGAAATTTACTAAATAATATATAATGTTTTGAGTTCTACAAACCTTCTGAAGGTAGAATAAAGAGGTTTGGTGCTGCAGTTGAGACCTCTTGAAAGCGAAGGTTTGCGCTGTTTTTCTTTTAGTGTTTCAGAGCCCCGAGTGGATCCTTTCTCAGCTGCAGTAGTTTTCCTTAGAAGTCAGCAGGCCATTTTCTGACTGCCTTTATACTGAATAACAAGGGGTGGTGCTTTCTGGGATTAGAGATTGAATTAAATATTTCACAGAAAGACTGTAGTTCACCTCTCTGTATGAGAGTGAGTTATGTCAAATAGAAAATGTTTAGACATACCATATAAAATTTAAATGTTGTAAATAAAGAGATAATATTTGAAATAAAGTATAGGGGTGGGGTTAAGATGTCACCTGACCCCTGCAGTGTATAAATGGCGAACACTGAGTTTGGTAATCAGATTTGCTTGTGGGTCTGGAGGTACACTCCAGGATGTTATTGAAGGTGCTCTGTGGAGTTTGTATGTGAATATTTGCTGCTCCAAATGGAAGATTACACTGCCAGAGTATTCTTCTGAATTGAATTTGTACTGATGTAAACAACTTCTGAAGAAGAATTAATTAAAACTGGAACTTTAGAAAGAGTTGGTGATGTGTGTTTCTCTATGTTTGCCCACTTACACCTGCGCCCTACCACACTGGGGCAAGGGGAGAGCAAGGAAGCAAAATGCTGCAGGTACAGAGATAAACAATGCAGTCTCACCCAGATGAGGAGGAAACAACACCAAGTATGGGACAGGATCATGATGGGCATTTTTTGCCCAGGAGCATGAGGCACTCCAGGGAGGGAGAAAGGTGAGCAAAGTTCAGAGACCAGGACATCAGGGCATGTGTAGCATGGACAAATGCAGATCAGGCAGCTGAAGGCCAGTGGCTGGGTGAAGGCTAGCAGGAGGGAGGGGGAAGGCCCTTAGTACTTCATTGGAAGGGGCAATAAAGGAAAAGCAGGGAGACAAAGGGACTGTTATCTGAAATGGGTCACAAAGGGGTACAATGGAGGAGAGGGAGAAGGGGGATACTACAAAATAATTGGGGGGCAGAAACATATAGCTCTAAGTGGCTTGAAGAAGGGAAGAGTGGAACAGAGAGGAGCAAGAAGGACTGCGGAAAGCTAGCCATGTTATTTATGTTTTCACAGCATGATTTTGTTTCAGGACAGATAATGGCTATGGCACTCAAGAAAAGCAGACCATCCAAGAAGGAGACCTATCATGCCATATTGGATTTGGCAGCAAAAGCCATCAAGGTATGGTAGCTGGTGGAGTGTTTGGAGGTGGACAGATAAGGGGAAAAACAGAAGGTGGACAGGCGGGGGAAAAGAAAGGCAGGAAAAAGACTGCCAACATTGCCCAGGAGCCCAAGGCAGCCCACCAGGCCAGCCAGCCCTGTCAGGGTGGGTCCTGCTGCATTATCCCCAGCACCAAATCAGCAGCCAGAACTTCTCCTGGTACCAGCTGCAACATCTGGTGTGCCTCCAGCTCTTCTGCCATTGCCCCTGTAGAGCCCAGTAATGCCCATATACCTGTCGCCTGGCATACCAGAGGTGCCAGTGCCAGGGCCAGATCCATACCTGGATCAAGACCCCCAAACAGGTAAAAATGGGGTAAATGAAGGGGGCAGCATTAAAGAATACATTGAACAAATGTTTGCAGCTATAGGATCACAGGGATTGGGCCAGTTCAACAAAATGTTAACCAACATAAAAACAGGAAAAGGGGGCAGGGGAAGAAGGACAGAAAGACACTGCCATTGATGGAAGGGTTGGGGACAAGAGAAATAGGGTCCCCATGAATGAGGATAGTGGAACGTGTTCCACTAGCTACTAAGGAATAAATTTGGAAAGGGGAATATGTGGATATATTCACCCTGGTGAGCAGGGAAGTGGTCACAAACTATGATGAGAAAAAGTATAGGAAGGAGTGAGATGGCAGCAGCACTAGTGCTATTGGAAAAAAAAGAGGAGGACAAATTCACTAAAGGTAAGACATGGGCTGGTTGGTTTATTGGTTTTGTCACATATTCAGTGATAGCAAAGGAAAGAAAGCCAGAGTTAGGTATACCACTAATTACTCATTCTCTGATCATCTGCAGGGCAAAGGGCAATGGGAGCTTCAGGTGGTTATATTATGATGAGTTCTTTAGGCAACAGATGGTGACATATGGGGATATGCGGTGGGATACAAAACAATTAGAACTTTGGACAGATTTTGTTACAGACTAATCTTCTCCAGATTGGGAAGAGGGAAGGAAACCTACCATAATACAAAAATGCTGCTGGGCATTTGACAGGGCCTTTTGCACATGGCCGCAATGCAGATTTTGGCATGCATGTTCCAAATGTGGGGGTTCTCACCCGGCTGCGAAGTGTCAGAACAATTGGACAAATGGGAGACAGGTGGGAGGGAGTCAAGGGTTTGCAGGACAGAATTTTTGAGGGAGCCAGATGAATCTCAGGGGACAGGCATGGAACAGGGGATTCAGGGGTAGGGGGTTCAATATGAGAGGGGTTCAGACTTTTTGAGGGGGGAGGGGGAAGCTCCCTGGAGTATGGAAGCAAGGGGCTAGCAAGGACCTCTATAGGGACTGATATTTTTGTGCATGTGTTGCAGTCATACCCAGATAAGAGAGCAAGGAATAGATTAGTGACGGGTTTTAGACAAGGTTTCAGTTTACAATTTCAGGTCCCTAGGGTGACCAGAGAAGCAAAGAAGTTAGGGTCCATAAAAGGAAAGGAAGACACTCTTTGGAAGAAAATTCAGAAAGAGATGGCTGCAGGGAGGGTGGCAGGCCCTTTCAGAGTCCCACCATTACACAATTTAAAGGTTTCCTCCTTGGGTCTAGTGCCAAAAAAACATCCTGGGGAGTACAGGGTTATTCATCACTTGTCCTATCCAGATGGAGAGTCAGTGAATGATTATATTTCAGAGGGGGACAGCAAGGTGCATTATGCAACCCTCAATGAGGCAGTACAGATCATCAGAGCAACCCCAGGGGCATGGATGGCAAAAATGGACATCAAATCTGCATCCAGGTTACTGCTGGTCAGCCTGGCAGATTGGGACCTGTTGGGTTTTAAGATGGATGACCAGTATTACTTTGATAAAGCTATGCCAATGGGGTGCTCAACAGCCTGCGCCACCTTTGAGCTGTTCAGTACCTGCCTTCAGTGGCTTTTCCAACAGAAAACAGGCCACAAGGTGATCATGCATTACTTGGATGACTTCTTACTGATAGGCAATGGACAAGATGAGATAGAAAAGATGCTGGCAGAGTTCTAGCGGTTATGTCAGGACCTAGGGGTACCACTGGCACTGGACAAAACTAAAGGGCCTAGTAGGGTTATTGAATTCCTAGGCATGAGATAGACACATGTCAGGAAGTATTCCACTTACCAGATAAAAAAATGCAGAGATTAAAAGAACTGCTAATGGAGAGGAGGGGGAAGAGGTGGCTGCAGTTGAGGCATGTATAACAGTTAATTGGCCACCTCAACTTCACATGCCAGGCAATTGGGCCTGGCAGAGCTTTCACAAGAAGGTTAGCTTTCGCCACACGGGGTATCACCCAGCCACATCATTGGGAGGATCTAGACAGGGACACACAAGCAGACCTGTGGATTGGGAAGAGTTCATTAGTTGTTTTAATGGAGTATCCCTGTGGCAGGAAGAATGGGTTTACAACACAGACCTTGAGTTATACACAGATATGGCAGGGGGATTAGGCATGGGGAGCTGCTTTAGGGGTTGGTGGTTCTCAGAAGAATGGCCAGCAGAATGGGGACATCATGGGTTGATGAAGAATATCACTTTGCTAGAGATACTACCAACATGGGTGAGCACACTAATTTGGGGGGAAGAGCTGAGAAATCAAAAGGTGACATTCTGGTGTGACAACAGAGCAGTGGTGAATGTGCTGAACAATAGGAGGGCATCTTCTGACATCAGTATTGAGAGTTTTGAGACAGTTAGTACTACAGAGCTTGAAGTTAAAAATGTATTTTAGGGCTAAACACATAGAAAGGTTACAGAAGATGGTGTCTGATAGCCCCTCCCATCTACAGCTGGACAGGTTCCAAGCCATTGCACTGAGGGCAGAAGAATACAAAACACCTAAACCGAAGCATATATGGGAGACTGACTGGAAGGAGCAAAGTTGCTGTTTTGGAACTCCTGGTCACCTTGGACATTGAGGGCATACGAGAGGGTGTGATGAGCTTTCCAAGCATTTAGAAAAACACACCACATGCAGGTAAGAGGGTCAGTCATGGATGACCAACTTGGCAAATACATAGTCCAGTAATGGGAGAAAGGGTTGGTGTACTCCACAATGAGAATACAATTAGCAGCTATCAGTATTGTGTGCAACATGAAAGGGTGGAGGGATCCCACAAAGACCATGTTCAATAGGAGAATGATGCAAGGGTGGGGGAGGTTAAGATCCAAAGATTCAGACAATAGGAAGCCAGTGTCAGAAAAGTTGCTAACAAGATTAGGTGAAACACTCCCACAGATATGCAAATCAGGGGAGGAGGTGACTATTGCAGGCTGTATTCTTGGTCATGTGCCATGGCATCTTATTGGTAAGCGAGGCTGTGGGACAAGGGGAATCCAGGGGTTCAAGGGAATAGGGCAGGAAGATGTGACCTGGATATCAGAAGGTGTGACAATCTATTTACAATCTTCCAAAACAGACCAAATGGGTAAAGGTTACAGGATCAAGCTAGAAAAACAAGAGAACCACATAATATGTCCAATACAGGTGCTGTGGGCTTATGCTGCAGTACGAAAGAATAGAAATGGACAAATATTGTTTACCCATGGTGACAGAAAGCTGGTAACCAACTATCGGATCATAGCAGTGCTAAAGAAGGTTATGAGGTTTTTGGGAGAGGGCCCAGTGGGCTTCTAATTGCATTCCTTTAGAATTAGAGCAGCATCACAATTAGCAGCCTCAGGGGGCATAGGGGGGCAGATACAAGAAAAAGACAGATGGAAACCAGAATGTTATAAAAGATACATAAGGCCTCAGACCAGTAGCACATGCTAACTGTTTTCTTTTTGTTTTGCAGGTATTGGGAGGGAAGGGAAAAGGTAGGTGAAAGATAAGGAGTGAAGACAACAGAAGGCAGTGCACTCATGGGTTGTTTTATTCTCATTTATTCAGGGCATGGACACTACCGAGTGGAGGTATGGAAATGCAGGCACTCGTATATTTACTGGGCATAAAGGAGTGCATCACAGAAGGTGGGGGAAAGAAACTCTACCAGAACCCCAGACATTGTAGACTCTCCTGGACAGGGATCAGGGGCATGAAGTGGGCACAATTATTACAGACCCTGAGGGAAAAGCAGCAGAGGAGACTGGCTCCAGAATTTGTAATCATCCATTTGGGGGGGGGCAATGACATAGGGTCCAGGCCCTGGCTAGATATATTTTTAAAGATCAAGCGGGACATTGAAGTGATAAAACAATGGTGGCCACACATAACAGTGGTATGGTCAGATATGGTACCCAATAGAGTATGGCAGGGAGAGATGAAGCATGTGGCCATGGACAGAGCAAGAAGGAAGATGAATAGGATGGTGGGCTCACTGTTCATCTCTATGGGGAAGGGCGATTAGACGGGGCATAGAGGAGGCCATTGATGCTTTTTACAGATACGATGGATTACATCTGTCAGAGCTAGGCATCACCACATTCATTACAGAAATGATGGTGAGCTATTGAGGAATGGTACAGACAAGTCAAAAATTTGTAAGGAGGGGGAAGCCTAACTTCCAATGCAAGCTGGAGTCAGGCTGTGGGAAAATAAAGTAGGAGGTGCACAAAAGGGTGGTTGGAGGAGTTGGGGGGAAGAATTAAGAATAACAACAGCTACAATAAGCGGAGAAAAGTGATCTCGGTTTGCACCATTACCTAAATAGAGAAGAGACGAAGTGGACTCCCAGGTCTACACCTGGGAGGAAGAAGAATGAACTCAAGAAAGAGAAATGAAAATAATGTGGATTTACAGAAGTAAATGGTGCAAATAGGATCAAGAAAAGAGGGTGATTAAGAAATGGAATGGATATTAAGAATGTAAAGAAATATTGTTGGTTGTATGGAAATAATGCAACAATTAAATTAATTCCCAATTTGAGCACCCACAATATCGATTGTTTTGTCTTCCTTGGGATGAGGAAATCTGGGACAATGAGGTTTGCCTTGTTAGAAAGGCAGACACAGATGTCCTAGTGTCCCCTTCCCTTTTTCTTCCCCCTTTTTTCAAGGGGGAAGGGGATGAAAGGATGAGTGGGGAGGGGCTGGGAAGACAGACAGGTTGGGGTGGGGCTCAGACAAACAAAAGGGTTATGACATCACAGGGTGGGAGAGGATACAATGAGAGAGGGGAAAGAATGACTAGTTGAGAGGAAACAGGAGAGAATCCCAAATAAAGGTTCTTAAGGGGCTGCATAGATGGTCTCAACCTCTTTTTACTGCTACTTAAAGCTTTTAATATTCCTTCTCACCCACCCTATATATAGATATAGATATACATAATAGGACTAATGAAGGTGGATGGAAGGTTATGAGGGATTCCAAGAAATAGGAAGGAGCCCCTGTTAAGGGGAAAGTCAGCCAAGGTGGAAGACTGAGAGACATGGGAAAATAAAGTAGGAGTGGCACGAAAGGATGGTGCAGAGTTGGGAGAGAAAGAATTAAGAAAAACAGCAGCTGCAATAAGTGGAGAAAAGTGGTCTTGGTATACACTGTTACCTCCAGAGAGAAGAGACAAAGTGAACACCCAGGTCTACACATGGGAGGAAGAAGAAAGAAAACAAGAAAGAGAAATGAAAATAATGTGGATTTACAGATGTAAATTGTGTAAATATGATCAAGAAAACAGGTCGATTAAGAAATGGAATAGACATTAAGAATTTAAAGAAATATTGTTGGTGGTATGGGAATAATGCAACAGTTAAATTAATTGAAGTTCAGAGCACCAACAATATCAGTTGTTCTGTCATCCTTGAGATGGGGAAATATGGGACAAAGAATAAAGAGAAACTGTCTTTTTCTCAACTGTGTCACTTATGATAAAAAATAATAGAGTAATTGTCCTTTTCTCAGTTGTGCCACTTGTGCTGAAAAAGAAATAGAGGATAATGGCTGGGGATCAGGTGATAACCATGCTGTAATCACCTCGAGTGGTTGCTAGGCAACATGGTAAACCTCGAGAGCACAGCTCGAGAGGTTTACTGTAGCCCTAGCAACCACGAGAGGTGATTTCAGCGTGGTTGTCACCCAATCCCCAGCCATCATCTTTTTTAGTGTATGGTCAAAAAAACACTGTTTGCATTCTGTGTGTGAGAAATATGGAACTCTGGTGCATTCTTTTTTGTTTTGCCACTGTTTGAAAGTTCCGAAGTGTGGTTAACAACTTTTAAAATTCTAAACAGTGCATAACAAAGCTGTGTAACTGCTGATTATGGTGGTTAATAGGCACTTACCATACATTATTAAAGAGTAACTGTCCTTTTCTCAGCTGCATCACTTGTGATGAAAGAGAATAGCGAGAAACTGTCCATTCCCAGCTGTGTTACCTGTGATGAAAAAGAATAAAAAGAAACTGTCCCTTTCTCAGTTGTGTCAACTGTGATGAAAAAGATTAAAGAGAAACAGTCGTTTTTCAGCTGCGTCACTTGTGATGAAAAAGAATAAAGAGTAACTGTCCTTTTCTCAGCAGCATCACTTGTGATTAAAAAGAACAAAAAAACTCCTTTTCTCAGCAGTGTCAATTGTGATGAAAAAGAATAAAGAGAAACTTTCCCTTTCCCAGTTGCATCACCTGTGATAAAAAAAGAATAAAGAGACACTGCCCATTCCCAGCTGTTACCCGTCATGAAAAAGAATAAAGAGAAACTGTCCACTTCTCAGTTGCGACACCTGTGATGAAAAAGAAAAAAGAGGAACTGTCCTTCCAGCTGTGTTACCTGTGATGAAAAAGAAAAAAGAGAAACTTTCCCTTTCCCAGTTGCATCACCTGTGATGGAAAAGAATAAAGAATAACTGTCCTTTTCTCAGCTGCATCACCTGTGATGGAAAAGAATAAAGAGTAACTGTCCTTTTCTCAGCTGCACACCTGTGATGGAAAAGAATAAAGAGAAACTGTCCACTTCTCAGTTGCAACACCTGTGATGAAAAAGAATAAAGAGAAACTATCCTTTCCAAGCTGTGTTACTTGGGATGAAAAAGAATAAAGAGAAACTGTCCACTTCTCAGTTGCGACACCTGTAATGAAAAAGAAAAAAGAGAAACTGTCCTTTCCCAGCTGTGTTACCTGTGATGAAAAAGAAAAAAGAGAAACTTTCCCTTTCCCAGTTGCATCACCTGTGATGAAAAAGAATACACTGTCCTTTTCTCAGCTGTGTCACCTGTGATGAAAAAGAATAAAGATAAACTGTCCTTTTCTCAGCACCATCACTTGTGATGAAAAAGAAAAAAAGTGAAACTGTCCTTTTCTCAGCTGCATCACTTGTGATGAAAGAGAATACAGAGGAACTGTCCCTTTCCCAGCTGTGTTACCTGCAATGAAAAAGAATAAAGAGAAACTGTCACTTTCTCACTTGCATCACCTGTTTTGAAAAAGAATAAAGAGAAACAGTCCTTTTCTCAGCTGTGTCACTTGTCATGAAAAAGAATAAAGAAAAACTGGAACCATTTCCCAGCTGTGATGAAAAATAATAGAGAGAAACAGTCCTTTTCTCAGAGGCATCACTTGTAATGAAAAAGAATAAAGACACACTGTCTTTTTCTCACATGCGTCACCTGTGACGAAAAATAATAAACAGTCCTTTTCTCAGCTGCGGCACTTGTGATGAAAAAGAATAAAGAGAAACTGTCTTTTTCACAGCTACATCAACTGTGATGAAAAAGAATAAAGAGAAACTGTCTTTTTCACAGCTGTGCCACCTGTGATGAAAAAGAGTTAAAAAAATCTCTCCTTTTCTCTCCTGCATCTTTTGCCCTGTGAATAAAACAGAGCAATTCATGTTCTCCCAATTAGCCAATGTGATCTCTGCACCAATGAAATGTCTGTACCACAGATGCAGCCACTATCCTTTTCTCAGCTGCATCTCTTGTGATGAAAAAGAATAAAGAGTATCTGTCCTTTTCCCAGCAGTGTCACTTGTGATGAAAAAGAATAAAGAGAAACTGTCCCTTTCTCAGCTGTGTCACTTGTGATGAAAAATAATAAAGAGAAACTGTCCTTTTCTCAGCTGCATCAGTTGAGATGAAAAAGAATAAAGAGTAGGTGTCTTTTCTCGGCTGCATCACCTGTGTTGAAAATGAATAAAGTAACTGTCCTTTTTTCAGCTGCATTACTTGTGATGAAAAAGAATTGAGTAGTTGTGCTTTTCTCAGCTTCGTCACTTGTGATTAAAAGGAAAAAAGACAAACTTATTTTCTCAGCTGCATCACTTGTAATGAAAAAGAATAAAGAGAAACTGTCTTTTTCCTAAGCTGCGTCACCTGTGATGAAAAAGAATAAAGAGAAACTGCCACTTTCTCAGCTGCATCACCTGTGATGAAAAAGAATAGAGAGTAACTGTCCTTTTCTCAGATGCATCACTTGTGATGAAAAAGAATAAAGAGAAACAGTCTTTTCTGAGCTGTGCCACTTGAGATGAAAAAGAATAAAGGGTAACTGTACTTTTCTCAGCTGCGTCATTTGTGATGAAAAAGAATAAAGAGAAACTGTCCTTTTCTCAGTAGCATCATCTGTGATGAAAAAGAATAAAGCGAAACAGTTCTTTTCTGAGCTGCATCATTTGTAATGAAAAAGAATAGTGTCTTTTGTCAGTTGCATCACTTGTTATGAAAAAGAATAGAGACCCTGTCCTTTTCTCAGCTCCATTATTTGTGATGAAAAGAATAAAGAGACCCTGTCCCTTTCTCAGCTATGCCACTTGTGATAAAAAAAGAATAGAGAAACTATCCTTTTCTCTTGTGTGTCACCTGTAAAAAAAGGAATAAAGATAAACTGTCCCTTTCTAAGCTGTGGCACTTGTGATGAAAAAGATAAAGAGACACTGTCCTTTTCTCAGCTGTGTCACCTGTGATAAAAAAAGAATAAAGATAAACTGTCCTTTTCTAAGCTGAGGCACTTGTGATAAAAAAAGAATAAAGGGACAGTGTCTTTTCTCAGCTGTGTCACCTGTGATGAAAAAGGATAACGATAAACAGTCTTTTTCTCAATTGTGGCACTTGTGATGAAAAAGAATAAGGAGACATTGTCTGTTTCACAGCTACATAAACTGTGATGAAAAAGAATAAAGAGAAACTGTCTTTTTTACGGCTGTGTCAACTGTGATGAAAAAGAATAAAGAAAAACTGTCCTTTTCTCAGCTACATCATCTGACTTGTGAATAAAACAGAGCAATTCATTTTCTCCCATTTGGCCAATGTGATCTCTGCACCAATGAAATGTCTGTACTACACATGCAGCCACTGTCCTTTTCTCAGCTGCATCACTAGTGATGAAAAAGTAAAAAAATAAACTGTCCTTTTCTCAGCTGCATCCCTTGGGATGAAAAAGAATAAAGAGATACAGTCCTTTTCTCAGTTGTATCACCTGTGATGAAAAAAAATAAAGAGAAACTGTCCTTTTCTCAGCTGCATCACTTTTGAAGAAATAAAATGAAGATAAACTGTCCTTTTCATAGCAGTGGCACTTGTGATGAAAACGATCTAAGAGAAACTATCCTTTTCTCAGTTGCATCACTTGTGATGAAAAAGAATAAAGGGTAAATGTCCCTTTCTCAGATCCATCTCTTGTGATAAAAAAAAAAAATCAAATACTGTCCTTTTATGAGCTGCATCACCTGTGATGAAAAGAATAAAGATATACTGTACATTTTTCAGTTGCGTCACTTGTGAAATAGAATAAAGAGAAACTGTCCTTTCTCAGCTGTGTCTCTTGTGGTGAAAAAGAATAAAGAGTAATTGCCCTTTCCTCAGCTGAGGCACTTGTGATGAAAAAAAAAATAAAGAGAAACTGCCCTTTTCTCACCTGCATCATTTATGATGAAATAGAATAAAGAGAAAGAGTCCTTTTCTCAGCTCTCTTGTGATGAAAACGAATAAAGAGTAACTGTCCTTTTCTCAGCTGAGTCACCTGTGATGAAAAAGAATAAAGATAAACTGTCCTTTTCTCAGCTACATCACTTGTGATGAAAAAGAATAAAGAGGCCCTATCCTTTTTTTGGCTGTGGCACTTATGATGAAAAAGAATAAAGAGAAACTGTCCTTTTCTCAGCTGTGTCACTTGTGATAAAAAAGAATAGAGTAACTATCGTTTTCTTAGCTGCATCACCTGTGATGAAAAGGAATAAATATAAACCGTCCTTTTTTAAGCTGTGGTACTTGTGATGAAAAAGATAAAGAGACACTGTCCTTTTCTCAGCTGTGGGACTTGTGATGAAAAAAGAATAAAGAGACATTGTCCTTTTCTCAGCTGTGTTACCTGTGATGAAAAAGGATAAAAATAAATAGTCTTTTTTCTCAACTGTGGCACTTGTGATGAAAAAGAATAAGGAAAAACTGTCTATTTCACAGCTACATAAACTGTGATGAAAAAGAATAAAGAGAAACTTTCTTTTTCACTGCTGCATCACCTGTGAGAAAAAAGAATAAAGAAAACCTTTCCTTTTCTCAGCTGCATTGTCTGACATGTGAATAAAACAGTGCAATTAATTTTCTCCCATTTGGTCAATGTGATATCTGCACCAGTGAAATGTCTGTACTACAGATGCAGCCACTGTCCTTTTCTCAGCTACATCACTTGTGATGAAAAAGCATAAAAAGAAACTGTGCTTTTCCCAGCTGTGTCACTTGTGATGAAAAAGAATAAAGAGAAGTGATACTTTTCTCAGCTACGTCACTTTTGATGAAATAGAATAAAGATAAACTGCCCTTTTCTCAGCTGTGGCACTTGTGATGAAAAAGATTTAAGAGAAACTATCCTTTTCTCAGTTGAGTCACTTGTGATGAAAAAGAATAATGAGTAAATGTACCTTTCTAAGCTGCAACACTTGTGATAAAAAAGAATACACAGAAACTCCATTTATCAGCTGCGTCACCTGTGATGAAAAAGAATAAAGATATACTGTCCTATTCTGAGCTGCGTCAGTTGTGATGAAATAGAATAAAGAGAAATGGTCCTTTTCTCAGCTGTGTCACTTGTGATGAAAAAGAATAAAGGGTAACTTGTCTTTTCTCAGCTGTGGCACTTGTGAAGAAAAAGAATAGAGTAACTGTTCTTTTCTAAGGTGCATCACCTGCGATGAAAAAGATAAACTGTCCTTTTCTCAGATTGGTCACAAGTGAAGAAAAAGAATGAAGAGACAGTGTCCTTTTCTCAGCTGTGGCACTTGTTATGAAAATGAATAAAGAGACAATGCCCTTTTCTCAGCTGTGTCCTCTATGATGAAAAAGAATAAAGAGAAACTGTCATTTTCACAGCTGCGTCTCATATGATAAAAAAGGATAATGAGAAACTGTCCTTTTCTTGGCTGCATCATTTGACCTATGAATAAAACAGAATGATTACTTTGCTCCCATTTGGCCAATGTGAGCTCTGCAACAATGAAGTCTGCATACCACAGATACAGCTACTGTCCTTTCATCAGCTGCATCACTTGTGATAAAAAAGTATAAAGAGAAACTGTCGTTTTCTCAGCTGCATCAGTTGTGATGAAAAAGAGTAAAGAGTAGGTGTCCTTTCCTCAGCTACATCACCTGTGTTGAAAATGAATATGGTAAGTGTCCTTTTTTCAGCTACATTACTTGTGATGAAAAAGAAGAGTAGTTGTGCTTTTCTCAGCTTCGTCATTTGTGATTAAAAAGAAAATAAACAAACTTCTTTTCTCAGCTGCATCACCTGTAACGAAAAAGAATAAAGAGAACCTGTCCTTTTCCCCAACTGTGTCACCTGTGATGGAAAAGAATAAAGAGAAACTGCCCCTTTTTCAGCTGCATCACCTGTGGTGAAAAAGAATAAAGAGACACTATCCTTTTCTCGGCTGCATCAAGTGTGATGAAAAAGAATAAAGAGAAACTGTCCCTTTCACAGCTTTGGTACCCGTAAATAAAAAGAATAAAGAGAAACTGTCCCTTTCTCAGCTGCATTACCTGTGATGAGAAAGAATAAAGAGAATCTGCCCCTTTCTCAGTTGTGTCACCTGTGATGAAAAAGATTAAAGAGAAACAGTCCTTTTCTCAGCTGCATTACTTATGATGAAAAAGAATAAAGTGACCCTGTCCCTTTCTCAGCTGTGTCACTTGTGATGAAAAAAGAATAAAGAGACACTGTCCTTTTCTCAGCTGTGTCACCAGTGATGAAAAAGGATAAATATAAAGGTCTTTTTCTCAATTGTGACACTTGTGATGAAAAAGAATATGGAGAAACTGTCTATTTCACAGCTACATAAACTGTGATGAAAAAGAATAAAGAGAAAATGTCTTTTTCACAGCTGCGTCACCGGTGATGAAAAAGAGTAAAGAAAAACTGTTCTTTTCTCAGCTGAATCATCTGACCTGTGAATAAAACAGAGCAATTAATTTTCTCCCGTTTGGAAAATGTGATCTCTGCAAAAATGAAATGTCTGTACTACAGATGCAGCCACTGTCCTTTTCTCAGCTGCATCACTTGTGATGAAAAGCATAACAAGAAACTGTGCTTTTCTCAGTTACGTCACTTGTGATGAAAAAGAATAAAGAGATACAGTCCTTTCTCAGTTGTATCACCTGTGATGAAAAAGAATAAAGAGAAACTGTCCCTTTCCCAGCTGTGTCAGTTGTGATGAAAAAGAATAAAGAGAAACTGTCCTTTTCTCAGCTGTCACTTTTGATGAAATAGAATAAAGATAAACTGCCCTTTTCTCAGCTGTGGCACTTGTGATGAAAAAGATTTAGTAGAAACTATCCTTTTCTCAGTTGCATCACTTGTGATGAAAAAGAATAAAGAGTAAATGTCCCTTTCTCAGCTGCATCACTTGTGATACAAAAGAATACACAGACACTCCAATTATCAGCTGCATCACATGTGATGAAAAAGAATAAAGATATACTGTTCTTTTCTGAGCTGCATCAGTTGTGATGAAATAGAATAAAGAGAAACAGTCCTTTTCTCAGCTGTGTCACTTGTGATGAAAAAGAATAAAGGGTAACTATCATTTTCTCAGCTGTGGCACTTGTGAAGAAAAAGAATAACGAGAAACTGTACTTTTCTCAGCTGTAACACTTGTGATGAAAAAGAATAAATAATGACTGTCCTTTTCTCAGCTGTATCACATGTGATAAAAAATATTAGAGTAACTGTCCTTTTCTTATGTATGTCACCTGTGATGAAAAATATTAAAGATAAACTGTCCTTTTCTCAGATGTGTCACATGTGATGAAAAAGAATAAAGAGACATTGTCCTTTTCTCAGCTGTGGCCCTTGTGATGAAAAAGAATAAAGAGACACTGCCCTTTTCTCAGTGGTGTCCCCTGTGATGAAAAAGAATGGAGAAAAGCTGTCCTTTTCTCGGCTGCATCATCTGACCCGTGAATAAAACAGAGTAATTAATTTTCTCCTATTTGGCCAATGTGATCTCTTCGCCAGTGAAATGTCTGTACTACAGATGCAGCCACTGTCCTTTTCTTAGCTGCATCACTTGTGATGAAAAAGAGTAAAGAGATACAGTCCTTTTCTCAATTATATCACCTGTGATGAAAAAGAATAAAGAGAAACTGTCCCTTTCCCAGCTGTGTCACTTGTGATGAAAAATAATAAAGAGAATGTGTACTTTTCTCAGCTGTGTCACTTTTGAAGAAATAGAATAAAGATATACTGCCCTTTCCTTAGCAGCGGCACTTGTGATGAAAAAGATTTAAGAGAAAATAACCTTTTCTCAGTTGCATCACTTGTGATGAAAAAGAATAAAAATAAAAAGTCCCTTTCTCAGCTGCATCACTTGTGATAAAAAGGATACACAGACACTCCATTTATCAGCTGCATCACCTGTGATGAAAAAGAATAAAGATATGCAGTCCTTTTCTGAGCAGTGTCAATTGTGATGAAATAGAATAAAGAGAAATGGTCCTTTTCTCAGCTGTGTCACTTGCGATGAAAAAGAATAAAGAGAATATGTCCCTTTCTCAGTTGTGTCACCTGTGAAGAAAAAGAATAAAGAGAAGCAGTTTTTTTCTGAGCTGTGTCACTTGTGATGAAAAAGAATAAAGAGTGTCCTTTTGTCAGCTGCATCACTTGTGATTAAGAAGAATAAAGAGACCCTGTCTCTTTCTCAGCTGCATCACCTGTGATGAAAAAGAATAAAAATAATCAGTCCTTTTCTCACTTGTGGCTCTTTTGATGAAAAAGAACAAAGAGAAACTGTCCCTTTCTCATTTGTGTCTCCTGTGATGAAATGGAATAAAGAGAAACAGTCTTTTTCTCAGCTGCATCACTTGTGATGAAAAAGAATAAAGGGTAATTGTCCTGGATTCCCCCCTCTCCCTCCAGAAAAGGCAGACCACTTTTGTGTTGTTGTGCTCAGATTGGCAATTAATTTATTATATTTCATGTTTTGATTTTACAACTACCATCATCATTTTTCATTATTGTCTTTTCCACAATTATTTTATTATATTGCATCAAAATACCAATCTCTCATCACTCCTCTTTCTTCCTCTTCTTGTCTCCTCCTCAAGTGAAAACCTGGGTGCCTTCTTCTTCTCTTTTTCTTGTAGGTAACCATGAAAATTGAGACCACTTTGCTCTCCTTCTGTTGCTTCTTCTTCTCCTCATGTTCCTTTAGCATTCTCCCCTCCTCCCCCCTTTTCCCCATAGCCTGTCTCCAGCTTGCATTGGATGACTGGCCTTCCCCCCTTTAAGGGTTTCTTTCCTTCCCCTATATCTTTCTTCTTGTCTCCTCCAAGCTTCAATCAAACCCATCATTTCTGTATTAAACATGTCTATTGCTAGATCTGACAAGGGAACCCCATCTGACCTGTAAAAATCTTCCACCCATTCCTGCACCACTCACAGTATTACTTGCCATCTCATGCTCCTTATCAACATCCCCACCATTCTATTCATTCTTCTGGCCCTATCAACTGCTACCTGGCTTTGTTCATGTCTTCATGCTCTCCTATCTGACTATGCTATGCTCACCCCCAGCCACCACAGCTGTATATTCTCCAGATCCTGCTTAACCCGCAAATACATGTCAACCCATGGCTTCCCCCAATATCATTACCCACAAGGTGTATAATGATTAAATCTGGGGTAGGTCACAGTGCTCTCATTTCTTTCCAGGTAGGGAGTAACTGTGCCTATTTCATCCCTCGAATGCCACGTCATACCAGCCTACATTGTCTGACATCCTTGTACAGCTGTTTCCCCCAGACTTCTTCTCTGCTCTCCTTTCTGCCCAGTAAATATAGGAGTGCCTGCAGATCCATAATCAGTTATCCTCCCTCTACCTATTGAATCAAGCAAAATATATCTTAATCTCTCAACCAGCCCCTTAACTTGCTTGTTCTGATTCTAAACCATTTTTTCCCTTAATCCCTTCCCCCACACCCAAACTTTCCGGTTCCATTCCTGTAAGACAAAACAACAGATGACATGTTAATCTCAGTCCTTTAAAGCCCAAATGTACCTCTTGTAACTGGATGACCACCAGTGACCCTTTTACAACATACTGGTCACTTTCTCCCCTGCCACTGCCCATTTTGATGCAGTCCCTATTTGAAAAGAATGGGCTGAATAACTAGCTGGGTTCTCGGCCAGGAACTCCATGCCTTTTTAAGTATGGCTGTTACCTGGTAACTTGTCACCTTCTTCACATCTCCATGCACAAATAGTCTCCCTTTTTTATTACAGCGCTCTGCGGCGTAAGCCCACAAAGCTTTTACCTGGCACAAGGTCCCGTCCGAGTGAGCCTTATTGGCTACGACACACCCCTTCCCTTTATGATCCATCTTGGATCTCTTAATTATGAGTTGTATTTCCTTAGGCCCCCAGGTTATATCTCCCCATTACAAACCTCCCTTTTCGTCCTTTCTGCCATGTTCCACTGCCTCACTCACTCTCAAGACCCCTGCGAACATCACTAAATAAACTGTGCGGAACAAGTGCTCCTCATCCTTGGATTTACAAATTTATAGATTTACCTAATTGCAGGTAGTATCCACGCTAACCTGGCTAGCCACTGATCTGCTATCAGACGCTGATCATTCTTACTCCTTTGTTTCAACCTACTCCAGCCTTACATCATTCTCCGTATCAGCATTGACTTCGTAGGGTCCTTCCACCTTTCCAAACTACAAACTAAACTGATGCCCACTAGGTACACCCCCATTGTGGCATGAGTCATCCCTTTTTGCCATTGATCTACTGTAAACTTCCCTAACTGCTCTTCTGTAACTGGCCCACTTACCTCCATGTGGTGTGCTTCCATGAATGTTTGCACTACCCGCCATGTCCCTTAATAGGCCCTCAAGGTCCATGGTGCCAATTAGTTGTGAAACAGCATTCCAGCTCCCTCTTGCCAATGTCCCAGATGTTCATTCCAATGGGTGTTTTCCTTTCCTCTGTTGCTGGTGCCAGTGTCCAGAACCGATCCAGCTGCAGATGGAAAAGGCTGTCAGCTAGGATATTTCTCACCCCATCTATGTGCCTGGCCCTGAATGACATATTCAATTGCAAGCCTCTTAACACTAGCTGTTTCAACACTTGCATAACTGTCTCAGATCTAGCTCCTCTGTTGTTCAGAACATCCACCACTGCCTTATTGTCACACCAAAATGTAACCTTCTGGTTCTGTAATTCTTCTCCCCATACCAGGGTGCAGGCCCAAATTTGCATGATTTCCAACAGTGTGATGTCCTTTACCCTTCTGTCTCTTACCCAGTCTGCAAGCCATGGCTCTGAAAACCATTTTCCTCTCAATTAACCCCCTATTCCTAACCTCTTGCCACATCCGTATACAATTCCAAATCCATGTTATAAATCCACTCCTCCTGCCAAAAGGAACAGCCATTATAGTTGCTGAGAAATTCCTCCCATACCTTGAAATCTTCCTTTATCCCTTTTGTTATATCCACCCAGTGGTGTGGTCTTGCTATTCCTGCGATGGCCCTTGCTAGTCACCAAGTAAATGTACTTCCTGGCCTGATTGCCCTGCAAGCTAAATTCAAATGCCCCATTACCTGTTGCATCTGTCTCAGTTGCACCTGTCTCCTGTTCATATGCACCTGAATCAGCTCCCTTAGCTTCTGTACTTTGCTGTCTGGTAACTTAAGCACTTCCCCAAATCCACAGTGAAGAAAGGAGGGTTACTAGTGGGGTACTGCAGGGTTCAGTACTGGGACCGGTCATTTTTAATGTCTTTATAAGTGACATTGCAGAGGAACTGGAAGGAAAAGTATGTCTCTTTGCAGATGCTACAAAGATCTGCAACAGGGTTGATACACAAGATGGAGTGGAAAGGATGAGAAGGGTCTTGGCAAGGTTGTAGGAATGGTCAAATGTATGGCAGCTTAGATTCATTGCTAAGAAGTGCAATGTAATGCACCTGGGAAACAAAAACCCATGGGAAGAGTACTCATTGGGGGATGAAATACTGAGAAAAATTAAAATGGAAAGGAACCTGGGGGTAATTATATTAGATGATTAAATGTGGGAAAGCAATGTGAGAAGGCAGTAAGGAAGGCTGGGGGATACTGGGATGCATAGGGAGAGGTATCAAAAGTAGAAAACAGGAAGCTGTTATCCTTCTGTACAGACAGTTGGTGAGACCCCATCTGGAGTACTGTGTGCGGTTCTGGAGACCCCACCTCCACAAAGACATAGACAGAGTGGAGGCTGTCCAGAGGAGGGTAACCAAAATGGTTCAGGGTCTGAAACAGATGACATATGAAGAGAGACTAAAGGAGCTTAATATGTATACCCTTGTGGAAAGAAGGGAGAGAGGGGACATGATAGAAACTTTCAAGTACCTCAAGGGAATCAACAAAGTCCAAAAGGGTAGTATATTTCAGAAAAAGATGTGTGCAAGAACAAGGGGACACAATTTGAAGATAGAGGGGGGATGGCTCAGAGGTAATGTGAGGAAGAATTTTTTTATGGAGAGGGTTGTGGATGCATGGAACAGCCTTCCTGAGGAGGTTGTGGAGTCAAGAACAGTGGGGAATTCAAGAATGCATGGGACAGACATAAGGCAGTCCTAGTGGGGGGTAGGAGGAAGTAGGCTGTTGGTTAACTAGGATCTGCAGCTTATCTGTTAGGTAGGAAAATGGGCAGACTAGGTGGGCCAAGCGGTCCTTATCTGCCATCAAATTCTATGTTTCTATGTTTCAATGTGTCTATCTCAATCCCTAGAAATTTGAGAACCTTGCTGAGGCCTTCTGTTTTGTCTGGTGCCAATGGCACCCCAAGATCTCCAAACAGCTCTTGAAAACTAGCCAGCATCCTCTTTGTCTCCCCGCATCTACTACCTATTAACAGGAAATCATCCAAGTAGTGTATGACTATCTTGTAACCTGTTTTTTTCATGGAATATCCACTGCAGGCAGGTGCTAAATGCTTCAAATGTAGCACAAGCTATGGAACAACACATAGGCATAGCCTTGTCAAAATAATACTGGTCTCCTACTTTAAAATCGAATAGGTCTCAATCCTCCCTCCTAACTGGGAGCAAGCAAAGGCTGATTCTATATCTGTCTTGGCCATCCATGCATCGGGAGTCACCTGGATAATCTGTACAGCCTCATTTAATGTGGCATAGGTGACCCTGTTGTACTCTTGCCCTATGAAATCACTAACTGAGTCTCCGTCTGGGAATGACAGATGGTGAATCAATCAATCAATCAAAATCTTTATTTATCCAGGTGGGCACCATTGAGCAAGGCTCATTTGCAAGGTGGACCTGGTCATGAATACATCAAAGTACAGTACAGAAGCAGGTGTACAAAAAGCAATAATATACAAGGAAGAAAAAGTATATACAGTGTATGCAGTACAGTACAAGATTGAAATAAATAAAAAAAACAGCATTATTTTACAATTGAAGAAGTCAGCAGATGTACAATCAACCATAGGCATACAGGGGCTATAAGCAGAGAGCTTTTGAGTGAGGCAGCTGGCAACTACACATATAGGGGAAAGAGGCTGTCTATGGGGTGGCAGGTTAGAGAGGTAAAGAGGAGGAGGGATATATTACCGACGACTGGGAGAAAAATTAAGCTAAAACGACAGAAAGTGATGATGGCTGTTGTGTACTTGTTTATTATGATAATGATGGAGGAGGGTTAGATAATTGGGACACTACTATGGATGGGGTGGGACTTTAGCCATGCTGGAGTAGACAGGGAAGGGTGGGTGCAGTAGGAAGAGTTAATAGGGAAAGAGTGAGAGCCAGGAGTAGAAAATGGTGAGCGTCAGGATGGAAAGGGGGAGTTGTAGAATTAGTGGGCTGGCAATGAGGAAAACATTTGCAAGGTGCTTTCATGTAGCGATCGTAGAGTGCCTTGAAGATATTCAGGCTAACAGGGCAGTTCAGCTTCAAGTTCCTTTGTAAATGGTTCCACAATGTGGGTAAAGATAAGCTTAGAGCAGCTTTGCTGAAATGAGTTTTGACCCTTGGAACTTGGAGGACAATTAGGGAATAGCTCCTTAGAGCGTAGGTGCCTAACATACTCTGGGGAATACAATCTGACACATATGAGGGGAGCTTGTTGGTCACTGTTCTGAAGGTCCATAGGGCGGCGTTTCTATTCCTTCTATAGTGAAGGGAAGTCCAGCCTAATGATGAGTAAAGGGAACAGTGGTGTGTGGAAAGCGGAAGGCCAGTTATGAACCTGATAGCTCTGTGGTGGAGGGTGTCCAACTTAGCCAGTGCAGAGGCAGTGCAGTGGCTGTAGAACAGGTCAGAGTAATCTATTAAAGATAGGAAGGTAGCTTGAACCAGTTGAATCTTGGCCTCCTTTGTGAGCAGGTGGTTAATTCTGTAGAACAATCCTAATCTTCACCTTAGTTTCTTCTGTAGTTCTTCGAGATGGTCGGCAAAGGAAAGTTTATGATTGAGCCAAACTCCTAGATATTTGAATTTAGTTACATACTCTAGTGTTTCTCCAAGAACAGTGGTAATTTGTGGGATAGCTCCCCCCTAGCAGGAATTGTCACATGCAAGGAGGGGGAGAAGAGCATGGCTTTTGTCTTTTTTGCATTGAGCAAAAGCTTTTTGTTTATGAGCTGGTATTGCAGACAGTTAAATTCAGCTTGGAGGTCTTCACAGGCTGCTTCTGGCAAGGGACGACTCAAGTACAGTACAGTGTTGTCCCCGAATAAGTGGATGTTGGCTTTTTTGATGGGATCATTGATGTTGTTAATGTAGACTACAAAGTGGAGGGGACCAAGGATAGAGTCCTGGGGCACACCCCTCAGCATAGGTTTTAATGGAGAAAGATCACCTTCAGCTTTAACTTGCTGTTTCCGTTCTCCGAGGCAGTCTGCAAACCAGCACATAGATTTATGGTCCAGGCCTAAGGTGCTTAGGGAGGAAAGAAGCAGGCTGTGATCGACTGTGTCGAATGCCTTACTAAGATCCAAGACAACAGCACAGACATGCTTCTTGTTGTCAAGGTCTAGGAGCCAATCATTGGTCACCTTAGCTAGGGCTGTTATGGTGCTGTGTTTTGCTCTGAATCCAGACTGAACCAGGTTTAATAGGCTTCTGGATTCTAAGTATACCCCTAGCTGGCCACACACTATTGTTTCTAGTAATTTAGACGGGATGGGGAGGAGAGAGATCGGTCTGTAATTATTTAGATTGCAGGGGTCACCTGCTTTTAATAGAGGGATGACATGAGCTATTTTCCATTGAGGGGAGAGACTACCCTCGGAGAGTGACATGTTGAATAGGTTAGTGATTGGCACTGCAAGCACATGGTAGGCACATTTCAGATAGTATGGCTCTATGAAGTAGGAGCCTGCTCCCTTCCTGGTGTCCAGTTGCAGCAGTGAGGTCTTCCACCTCTTTTGGAGAGACAGGCAGGAGGAGAAGGCCTCCTTAGTAGAGGGACTTGTGGGTGGGTGGGTGGGTCCTGAGCTGTGCAGAGGTCATTGGCAGGAGAAGTATCAAATGCTAGCCCTACCGTTATAAAATGGCTATTGAGGGCTTCCAATATCTCTGATCGGTTAGCGATAATGCTGCCACAGGACTTAATTTTTGCAGGAATGGAATTACCAGGTGCATGACCAGACATGTCTTTTAATGTTTTCCAGAGCTTTGTAGGATTTCTTGAGGCAGAGGCTAGCTCCGAACGATAGTAGGTGACCTTGGCTGCTCTGACCAACTTGGTGCACTTGTTATGTGCTCTCTTAAAAAGACACCAATCTGAGTCATTCTTGCTTCTTCTGGCTTTTTTCCATAAAGTATCCCTTTCTAACAGGAAAGCTTTGAGCTCAGGTGAGTACCAATGGCAGGTGCTTCTCCTGACCTGCACCTTAACCAAAGGTACATGCTTATTTAAGCCTCACTTAAAATATTGCAAAAAATAGTATATGCCCTGTTAACCGTTTTGGCTAGGAAGAATTCCTGCCATAGCAGTGAATGTTTCAAGTAGTGGAAGTAAGCAAACAAATCAAAGTTGTGCTTTCACCTCTTGATAGAGAACTTTACCACAAACTGTGGGATGTGCACCGATCTAATGGTGGTGATTATACAATGATCACTAATGTCTGAGAAAAATGTTCTGACATGAGAGAACAGGTGTGGGTAGCTAACCAAAATTACATGTAAGAGCAATCTGTTGTTAAGGTTCTCTTTATTTGGGCGAGTAGGCACACCAATGAATTGCACCAGCCCTAGAGTGTCACAAAAGGATTTCAAGGGAGCTGATTCACTTGTTACCCAATCGTAGTTCAGGTTGCCAAGAATAATGGTTTCCAAGGAACTGAGCCCCAGTACGGAACTGAGATGAGACAGGAGATGAGGCCTGGCAGAAGGGGGCCAGTAGCAGCCTGTATTCCCCTGTAATCCCCCTTTTGTTTTTTGGGGACCAAACCCAATGGGGAAATTCTCATGTTGCATAAAGGGCGACCTGGATATGGCCCTTCCACCCTACCTGCCACTTTTTCCTTTTCTATTTTTTGTCTCAAAATGTCTTCCTTTCCCCTAACTGACCCCAGGTTATTAGCCTCCCTTGCCTTTCTTGGACCTTTGCACTCTAGCAGAAAATCTGTTCTAAACCCCTCTTTATGGTTTCCGCCACACCGTTATCCAGGTACCGTTTGAGCCGCTTTTCCCATGCCTCTGTCTTGATGGGGGTTTTTGCATCCTGGAATTGTTCTCTTTCCCCCATAGCCCTCCTGTCTGAACCCCTCCCGGCTGAGTCTCGTTCGTCCTTCTCCTCAGTAAGACTGGCCTCTATACCCCCGTAACCTCTGCATCTCGAACCTCTATTCCATGTCTGCTCCCCATAAGCCTGCCCTTCCTGAAAGGGCTGTTGGACTAATCTCTGCACCCCTCCCGCCTGGGCCTCCTGTGTCCATGTGGTCTTGCATCTCTAGTTGCGTGATGGGCCGCCCCACATCTTGAACATGCATGGCAGAAATGACATTGGGGCCATGAACAAAATGCTCTGTTATATCCCCAACAACACTTCTGGGGTACCCCCCTTTTTCCTATTTCCCCCTCCGGTGTGGATTGATCGGTAACATAGTGTGTCCACAAATCCAGCTGCTTTATGTCCCATCTCACATCCCCATATGTTGCCATTCATTGGCGGAAAAACTTATCATAATATATCCACCCCACCCCCCTTTTAGCCTTTGCCTTCCGTATGATCAAGGAATACGTAATAAGTGGGATGCTCAGTTCTGGTTTCTTTTCCATCACTATGGCTGAGAATGTGGTGAAACCTACAAACCACCCATCCCACATCTTTCCTTTCGTAAACTTGTCCTCTTCTTTCTTACCCAGTAAAACCACTGCCACTGCCATCTCGCTCTTCCCGATATTCTCTGTCTCCTCATATTGAGCTACTGCCTTTCTATTCACTACAGCAAAAATGTCCATGTACTCCCCTTTCTGTATTTTCTCCTTCGTGGTTAGTGGCACGTGTTCCCCATTTCTCATACCTGGGACTCCTATCTCCCTCATTCCTTTTCCTGCCCCTTCCATCACTTTTCCCACCTCCCCTGTCATTTCTTTATCTGACCTAATCTCTGCCAGTGCAGCTTCTATCTGTCCTAAACCACCTGTCCTGAGGGCCACAATAATTTGCCCAATGTACTCTTTTAGACTCTCTCCCATGGAACCTGATACACTACCTGTTGGCCTGTGGCTCCATGTGACCTGCTGTCGTTGAGCTGCACTGATCCAGATTCTTGTGGTGGGACAACTGGCTGAGGCATCGGCCGCAGTGGAACTACCATGATCGGGGGGTCCGGTCTGGGTTCCGGTAACGGCACCACCACTGGCTCCAGGGGAGGTACTAACAGTTCCAGTACACAAGGTTGTGGTGGTACTGGACTGACCACTCAGGGAGGCACCACCGGTGGTGGCTATGGCCTTTTTGGACTCTGTGGCCTCACTTTTCATTTTCCATCTCCCCCTTTTCCTTTCCCCACTTTCCATTTCTCCCTGGACATCTCCGGTTCCTCCCCTTCAGCCAACTGCCACATCATGTTGGCCTTCTCTGCCAACTCTGTGATTGCATTGTAGGCATCCTCCTTTGATGGCCTGTTCCAATACGGTGCCATCTTTTCTTGACTTTTCTGCACAAAAGCTGTGAATGGAAACTAACAAGGTGCCTTCATTAGTGACCAATCATGCTTTAATCCCATTCTTTTGTCTTGTCATCTTACAGGAGAAACCAAATTCACCGCCTATCTCCCCCTTCTTCAATTCACTCCTAACCAGGCTTGCTGGCTCCCCCACTCCCTCTATTCCAAAAACCTTTTTCAGCCCATGCACACCTTCCTGTAATAGCCATGCTCTCTCTGTGTGCAAAAAGCAGACTCGCTTCTGTATTTTCCGACACCAGCTCTAGGCCCAGCCATGTGCTTCTGCTCAAAACCTCAGATTCGGCTGTTCTGCCCCTAATACTCGCCGTGCCTTAGGCAGCTATTACCTTACAATCCCCTGTTCTGCTTTACTTTAAACTTTAGGCTTTACTTTAAAATTCATGCATTCACACTTCGCCTGTCCCTGTCCCTTGTAACTCGCCGTGCCTTATGCAGGCCATTGCTTTGCAATCCCCTGTTCTGTTTATATAGGGCCCAACCTCCTGCACCTTCCCATGGTTGTATGACCACCATATCCAACTTACCCTCATTAAAGCCAGCATGCCAAGGACCATGCCCATACAGTTTGCACAGCGTTTAGTATGTCCCAGCTAGCCTAGCCACAGTATCTTTATTAAATGCCCCTGGACTAGACCTCTTGCCGTAGGATCCTCCTACCAGAAAAATGGAGTCTGACATCACACCTGGCTCTCTAGGCCCTTCTTACAGGCTAGACCCCCCTTCAAATTCCAATGCTTTCTGTGAAAGAATGTCCAAGTCTCTCCAGAGGTTTATTCCTTTCTCTAGTAAAAGACTACTGCAGTAGTGTTAAGATCTTAATTCTTTCTCTGTTGCCTTCTTTCCCGTTTCTCATTTTCCCCCTTTTTTCCAGGCTGGCCACCTGGAAAAACAGGTGTCTCACAAGTGCTTGCCTTTTTTCTTTTTTCTCTGCACTTCTGGAGCCTTCTCACTGCCCCCCCAAGTAGCTAATGTAGCTAATGTATCTTCACTTGTGTCCCATTATTGCAACATTATGGCAGTTTGACAGTGCTAGAATTTCAATGCACAGTGCATACTGTAGAGAGCTTTTGCCGTATGGGCGTTTGCCCTGTTAGTTTCATTTAGAAACCTGCATTCAATATACTCAGTAAAGCAGCAGTTTAAAGCTGCCAAGAAGTGAATCCCCCCCTTCTCGCACTTGCGAGGTGAAACCCTGTTTCCTTTTTTCCCTTACAAGATGTCCAAAGAGACCTCCATGTGGAGGTATTTGTTAAACTGTTGAGTTTGCCTCGGTAGAAGCTGTATTTTAAACCTAAACCAAAAGAAACACAGTTTTCTGTTTGTTTTCTTCAGGCCTTGCCATCCAAGCATTACATTGAAAGATATGAAGTTTTCTTTCTGTTGTTAGTAACCCAGTGAAATTAATTCTAGATAACATGGTTTTAATGTTTATGTTTTCTGCAGAACCTCCATAAGTATTGTCATAATAGTTTAAAGAAAAATAAAGTAAGAATGATAATGGCCATACAAAAGCAACACAATGTTTGTGCAATAAGAGCTCTGTGTTTCCCTGTGCTGCAGCACGTTTGTAAATATAGAAAAGAAACTTCTGTACCTAAATGTGCAGAATTCTAGGTAACTTTCAGCTTTTGGTTAAAAAGAATGTATAAAATTCCAATGTTAGTTTGTTACTTAAGAATGGAAGGTCTTACTGAGGTATAAGCAGGGGGAATCTTCTAGAAGGGGTTGTATCCTTGCAGGGATCATTATGAATAGATCCTTAGGAGTCAGCCGGCCCTCTCTTCTCCGTACTTATACCTTGGGTCATTCATGGGAGGAGCCATAAAGTGCATAACATTTTCTTTTTGTTAAGGACTGATTTCTTTTTTGTGAATATTAGCAAATACTGACTACAGACAGACCCAGATAATTTTTAAAAGGTTTATAAAAGATCTTTATGTTGAATAAAGAAAGTTTAAGTTTAAAAGTGTTGTTGGTGGAGTCTGATATAGTCACATGCTGTTCTCTTGGGTTAAAAGGAGCTCCTAGCCTGGACCATGTCAGATTCGCTTTAGGATCAGCTCTGGGCTGATCTACTGGGGAGTCTGTGCCTTTTTCAGACTATGTACCCTTGATGTTCCCAGGTGGCTGATGCTGTTATTGCCTGCGTGAACAAAAGTTTATTTCCGTGTCTTTTGATTTCATTTCTTATATATGTATGACGTACGAGTTAATTTTGTTCTGTTTGTATCTCAATAAATATTTTTAGGCTTGGCTGCTTCTTTTAAACCATGCTTCTCTATAATTTGGTGTCAGCATCCATCTTTACATCCACACCCTTTTACACTTTTGTTTAAATTCCCCCCACCCTTATGCGTGTTTTCCCTCCATTTCCATGCACTCCCATCTGTGTTTGAAACTCCCCCTTCATCTCCTGTATGGATGTGAGGTGCGCTTGCTTCTAGGGCTAGGTCTGCAATTGGCCCCCTCCTGGACAAGGCCTCTCACCATAGGAGCCACCTCATTAGGAAAATGGCATCTGACATCATACTGCATGGCCTCACTCGCTAGGCCCTTCTTGCCATAAGAAGCCACCTCACCGAGAAAATGGCATCTGACATCACACCATGTGGCCTCACTAGCTAGGCCCTTCTTGCAAGCTAGAAACACCCCCTTTCCAATGCCAGTGATTTCCTGTACAATTTCCCGGAACCTGATGCATGTTTCTTCCCAGCTCAGAGCACTCCCAGCCACGTTTGCAACTCTTCGCTCCTCTCCTCTATGATATGCAGCATTTCAAACTTCTAACCCACTTCAAGGCACCAATTCACCCCACTGCTCCTCACTTCAAACCCGCTTAAGCAAACCAAACTCTGTGGCCACTGCCGCTCTAATGTCTACTGCTCCTTGCCCCATCCCTCATTCAAGCCCAAAAACAGTCACTGCCGCACCCTGCGACTCTGTCCAAATTCTGTCCTTTTGGACACCCTCTCTCCAGCTCCCGCAATGCAAGGACAAATCCCCAAATAAAACCACCAGCTTTCTTGTTTTTTTTTTTTTTTTTAATTCAGCATTCATTCTGGAGTTGCAATATCATGCTTGCCCAAACACTGCTTGACTTATTCCTAAACTTACACAGATATCTTATTATTTTTTTTCTTACCTTTGCTAAGCACTCCTAGTGCACAAACCTTAGCCCAACTGTTGCCTAGAACAAAAATATGGCAACTAGCTCCCAAAGCAAGCCAATCTGATGTGCTGTAGCTCAATTGATGTTAATACCAATAAAACTTCAGCAAAAGAGGCTGAAAACCTCTGTGCTGGCCATTATGCACCCTTCTTTGGCTCCTCCCCTTCCTGTCTGTCCACTCCTTGTCCTGGATCCTTGTCCCTCCCCCTAGCTCTCCCCCCATCTGAGCAAAACCATCTTACTAATAAGGAAGGGGTCCACCAGGACAACTTGGTCTGCCTCTTAAAGGGCAAACTCCATTGTCCGCTGAATCCCCCCATGAATGATGGACGCTACAACAGTTTAACTTGTTGGTTGCTTGTTGGCAAATTTATTTATGGCACAAATAATGTATTTACAACCACCAATTTGAATTCACAATTCAATTCCACAATAGCATTTATTTCAAAGCTTCCTGGTTCCAGCCTCTATCCTTCTTATGGTTATTCTTCCATCTTGTCTTTCAGGGCCTGGACACTGTGAATCCTGCCCCCTCCTCCACAACAGAACCAGGCAGGCTTTTGCCCTCCAGGCCTGGACACTTCTGAATCCAGCACCTGGACCTATCCCCCTCCCCACTTTATCACCACATCTGGGTTCCTTGTCCCCAGCCCATGTATCCTACCCCCTCCCCCTTCCTTCCCCCACCCCCTTCTTCGTTCTTCCCACTCCCATTGGCATCCTTGCCTCCCTACCAGGGACTCTGACCCTAGACCCCCCTTGCCCGATGCAGCCTCCCTGCAGCGGAAACACCAGCCCTATGCCCAGCACCCCTAGAGCACTAAACCTGCCCTCTAATTCTTTCCTTTGTGCCAACCATGCCCCCCCAGAGCCTTCCTTAATAAAGGTGGGAGGGTGGGAAAATTCTCAGCAAAAGAGGTCGTCCTGCCTGAGTCCTGGCCTAATATACCCCTATAGGCCCCTGGTCAGGACCCCTTCGGCTCTGCCTCTTAGCAAATACTTGGGGCTCTGGCATGCCCTTGTCATTTTCCACCTTACCTGCCTGGTGTTGTCAGCAGGCACCACCCCCTCTATTTCATCTGTCTCCCCTTCCCCCTCCTGTGCCTCTTCCTGGAAGGGATCATTAGACAACCTGGCCTGCCTTTTAGTCACAAGCCCCATTGTCCCCTGAATCCCCCCAGGAATGATGGACGCTACAGCAGTTTAACTTGTTGGTAGCTCATTGGCAAATTTATTTGTGGCACAAGTAATGTATTTACAACCACAGATTTTGAATTCACAGTTCTATTCCACACCAAAATTTCTTTAAAATCTTCCTGGTTCCAGCCTCTGTCCTTCTTCTGGTCATTCTTCCATCTTGTCTTTCAGGGCTCAGACACTGTGAGTCCGGCCTCCTCCTTTACACCAAAACCAGGCCGGTTCCACCTACTCAGGCTTCCGCCCTCTAGGCCTGGAGCACTTCTGAATCCGGCACCTCAACCTATCCCCCTCCCTGCTTTACCTAGGGTTGTCACCTGTCAGGTTTTTTACCTGGTGATCGGGTTTTCAGGGTCCCTATCAGGTAATCCAGTTTTGTTCTGTGTTGGTCAGGTTTTTGAGCCATTTTGAGTGCTCACATACTTTTGAAACAGATTTTGTCATCTAATTCATTGTTTCAGCTGCATGTCCAGGTTACAGACAAGTTTTGTTATCAATATAACCCTTTGTTTGTGAAAGCAGTCAACCTGGGAGGTGTAAAGTATGGCCATTAACAATATTCACACTTACTTAACCTAATCTTTTCCACTACTGCTGCCCACCTTTTTAACAGTAACAGAGCCAGTTGTCTTCCACTTTCATTTGCTGGTAAACACTTTCATCTCATACAGAATTTTGGCATCTTTAAATGTTTTAGATTATTTCTTTACCAAGAAAAAAAGTATGGTCACTTCTTTGACTTTAAATAGTGATGTGGGCATGAAAAGGAAATGGAGCCCAAAATGACATAAAGTACACTATAAGACAATTTCTATATACCATGTATACTATTGTATGCTATTTACAGTATTCCATTGTCTCACCACAGACCATATCTGTAAATGAGATGTATTTTATCTTTGCATGTTTATCAGGTAAACCAATGTCACTAAATAAATAAGTAAATAACTAGGAAGAACCTGGGAAAGTAACTTTAACAGGTTAAGTACAGTATCTTAACATTGTGCTGAACTGCTGCTTTAGTGTTGTCTTTTACTGTTATAATAAATGGCTTTGGAGGAGGGGCAATGCATGATGAGTCATGAAAAGGTGTGGGGCTTAGGATCTGGTTTTTGCTTTATTCAAATGTGGCAACCCTAGCTTTACCACCATGTCTGGGTTCCTTGTCCCCAGCCCATGTATCCTACTCCCGCCTACCCCCCCCTACCCCCGCTCCCCCCTTTTTATTTCTTCCACTGCCCCTCCTCCAGCTTGCGATGGACAGAGGGGATCCCCCTTGTGGGCTAGTATCTCAAACCTTTTTTGGCTGTTTCACCCACTAGCTCCCCAATTGGCCTCAGGAATAGGCACATGCCAAATTCCAGCAAATGCACCCCATCAGATCTGTACACCTCAGCTTAGTCAAAAGAACTGTCCTTGGTTTCCAGTTGCATGCCTCCCATTTCAAATACTGCCCTTACTATTCTCCTATTCAGACATTTTCTGACCTTCTCAATCAGCTGGACATCCTTGGCCCCCCTCCATCTCGCCAAGAGGTGATATCAGACCAGCTGATTGTCACCCTCGGCCACCACCCTTTAATCTTTCCAAATCCTCCAGGATGTTCTGCCCCAGTTCCACCCATGGCAGGCCCCCAAAATCATTGCACCCCAAGTGTATGATAATGTGGTTTGGCATGCCTTACTGTACCCTTAGCTCGCCCAATAGCGGCAGAAGCTGCTCCCACCTCATACCTCTAATGCCCTTCCATAGCACCCTGCTGTGCTCAGTATTATATTGCAGCTCTGCTACTCTGGAAGTGGTGATCACCCACCTTTTTTGCCCAATAGATGAAGGAGTTCCCCATTATCTAAACTGTCCTCTTGGAACCTGTCATGGAGACAAGATAAAAACCCTGCCATACCTCTAGTAGCAGCTGGACTTCCAGCAACCGACTTTATTTACCTCTTCCACTACAGCCCCTTTTCTGCTGCCTCTGTGGCTTGAGTCACTGTTATAAACCCTGACATACTTCTTGTAGCAGATGGACTTCCAGTGCTCAACCTTCTTTACCTCTTCCACTGCAACCCCTTTTCTGCTGTCTCTGTGGCTTGAGTCACTGTTATAAACCTTGACATACCTCTTGTAGCAGGCTGGATTTCCAGCACCCAACCTTGTTTACCTCTTCCACTGCAGCCCCTTTTTCTGCTGCCTCTGTGGCTTGAGTCACTGTTATAAACACTGACATACCTCTTGTAGCAGCTGGGCTCCCAGTGCCCAAACTTCTTTATCTCTTCCACTGCAGTCCCTTTTTCTGCTTCCTCCATGGCTGCCCCACTCCTAAAGGAATGCATGGCAAATTCACTTGGGTCTTCCCAAATGAAAGCCAGGGTCCTCTTGAGTACTGCCCCCACCTGAAAACCGGTGACAGGGGAGCTGTTCCCCTGCCAGCAAAAGGCCACCCCAGCCCTCCCTCGGGTGCTCACATATGCATCCAGAGCCCCCACTGCACAGTTGGTGGACTGTGGCTGCCTTACCAATGACACCTTGGTCCCCCTCCTCCTTTGGTCTGTCTTGGACCTGGCCAGGTCAATGACCACTCTGTCTGGCCCCCACTAGATGTCCCTGTACTGTAAAGCTTGTACAACACCTGCTTTCTGTGGGGTCACCACTTCCCCCACCCAGAAGACCCCTGCCACCATGACCACAATGACGGCCCTGAACAGGACCACCTATTGGGCCAAGGTGCATCTCTGCTGTGTCACCCCTAGTACTTTTCCAGCAACTGCCCTCTGATGGGATGCCTCCCATCTGTCCTAGCAATCTGTCCCCTCCACCAGCATGCAACCATTCTTTTTACTGGCCTGCTGGCTGCTATATTAGGCCAACCCCTGTCCTGGCATACTCAACTCATGCCAGCCAGGTGTACCACTATGGTGGCATGGACCAGTCCTTCTTCCGACTTCTCCACTATAAACTTCCTTACCTGCTCATCCTGGGACAGTTCATCTCTGCCCCACCTGTGCTTCCCCTGAATTCCTAGAATCTCATCCACCCTGCTTCATAGGCCCTCAACATGTTGGCTGACCAGGAACCCCAGTACAGTACCCTGGTTGTGCCCCTCCAGCCTTCCATAACCATCCTTTTCAAGTTATTAAGCCTCTTCTCAATTTAGAATTTGTAACCCCTCCTGCACGCTCAAGGTGCTCCCATTTAAATTGCTGTGCTCCTGCAGTTAGAAGCTGAGATTCCCCAGCTCCCCCACATCTCCAGGATGAGTACTTCAGCCTCCCTCTACAGTTCATCTACCAACAGATCAAAGGCATTGCATCCTGTCCTACATGTCCCACATCCATTTCTTTGTTTCAGCTTACCTCAGCCCCACAGGGCCTTCACCATTACCTGGCCACCTTAGCCCCCAACCTAGGAATAGAGGGTTACATATCCTCCTGTGCAATGGTAGATTGGCTGCTAAAAAAAAGATCACAGGCCTCGATGTGACTAGCAACTCCAGCAGCACCGGAACTGTTGCCATACCATGGGACTGTAGCCAGGCCACTGAAACATTCCTATATTGTTGGGGCTGGCACCCCAAAGATTGGGGTTGGAGATGCTCTAAGCTGGATACTGATCCCCTCTGGTCCATAATACCACTGGATTCATGGCATACTTCCTCACCCTCTACAAATGGCCTAACTGGCCCTGAGCCCCTAAAGTGATCCTCTCTGTTTTGCTGATGTTAAACCAATCCTCTTATGAAACTATTGCTTTCCATAGCTACCTAGTACCAGACCTGGCTTAGACACCCCAACTGTAACTTTAATTGGCTGCAACATCCGCCCAACATTTCTTAAAATGATCAACCTGGGCTCCAACCTTCCAGGCGGGAGATGAATCCTATACCTGCAACAGCACCAGCAAGTAATCTCTGAATAACTGGACTTCCCCAAACCTATGCTGGAGCAAACCCAAACTGTCTAGTTAGCCCTCACACCCTTCCTGATGTTGGTCCTGTTGACTTACCTGGGCAAGAGCCTGGCCATGGTAGTGGTACTGTGCCACTAGCAAGCCTGACTACCTTCTGACCCCTACAATAGCTATAATCTCAGATTGCTGCTTACCACAACACAAGTAAAATGTAATACTGACATTGTCACTTTTTATTTTATTTATTTTAATTAATTCTTTAATTTATTTATTTATTCATTTTAATTGGAATTACCACCTTTGAGCAAAAGCTCAAATGACCCTGGATCATCAGAACACAGAGGGTGGGGGAATATTGAGCACATGGATAGTGGAGAAAACAGAAGTTAGAAGGCCTATTCAGTCCCTTTATGGCCCTTAGTCCTGGTCCTCTATGTACAATTGGGAATTCCCAGCTATTCAACTGACATGTAGCCTTGGGTTTCACCCAAGTCACCATCAGCTGCCTTGAAAAGGTTGAAATTAATGATAATAATTATCATAATAATAATATTTTTATTTATATAGTGCAATTTGAAACATCAAGGCACTTTCCATCAAAATATATTGAGCAAATCACAAGACTACATCAGACTTCCAGTTAAAATTCTCCTAGATATATCAGCTTTACCTAATAAATCAACCTCAATTTAAAATTCTCTCAAACATCCGATACTAACAAGGTTGTCTGAAGATTAAGCAATCTGCCACCCACCATAACAGTAAATTTCTTTATGACTCACCCCCTTGGTTTTGCTTGAACAGACTTTAGAAGAAAAGTTAACTCACGCATGTTTTACCAGAGAAAGCTATCCAGAATGCTTTCAAAAGTAAGCCCTCTTCCTGGAGGGAGCAGGTAGTTCCTGCTATCCACTTTAGCTCTGGGGATTTCCCAAGCTACATTAATACCTATATCATCTTAGCTGTAATTGTTAATCCAATGTCCGACAAGTATAAGTTAGATACATACAGGCTATTTCATTTCCAAACTTCAGATGGCATAGCCCTAATGACTAATCATATATATTTACCTTATTTTTTTTTGTACTACATTAATCTCATGGAAGTCCCTCTCATTACAAAAGAATATGCAAATTATCAACAATGGCTCTCTGTGTCTAATGGCTTTGGCAGCCAAATTGTTTAACTCTCCACTTCTACAACAGAGTTACATAGCTGTAATCCAACCTCAAAAGAAGCATTCATCCCAACAATACCTGTTGAGTGTGGGAAATGCAAGAACATTTTATATTGTTTCAGTAGGGTAAGCCTTGTAATCGCCAGCTGAGAAATCACTTCCTAGGATTCCTGTAATGTAGCAGGTGATTAGATCCTAACAACAGCTAGCCCATACCTCAGCATTATTTCACAAACTAAGCAGTTCTGGTACTCCTGTGCTTGCTCAGCCTTATTGCTGTATTCTCATTAACCCCACCTATCCAGAAATGGGCACCGCCATGCAGTCTTTATCAAAATTGGTGTCCGCCACACAGCCCGGTGCTCGACCCACCTAAAATGATCCCTCCCCATTGTGACCATTGTCTGGCATCATGAAAGCATTGCAGCATATCCCCTTGCATTATTTTTTTTTTGTTTTAATTTTTCTTATTTATTTTAACATATTTCTCACCTTTATTCAATAGTGTGCTGATCTATTCATTAGCCCTCCTATGTCACCATGCCTCCTGCAAGGGGAATCAAAGACTGCTTCCTATTATGTTATTTTATTACTGATATATGAATCCATATATATAAATAATGGATGCCACACTGCCATGTTCAAAATGGCACTGCCACATGGCCTGAATCAGAATGGTGGCTGCCCCATGGCCAATCTCCTGACCCTTCTGCTGCATTCCCACAAAAACTCCCCTTTTTGGTCTGCTGTGCTGTTCCCCAGATCAAATGGATGGCTTTCAGTGCCAAATCCACCCTCCACCACTCCATAGATGCTACATGCCCCCACTCCTGGCCTTGTGGACCCACTCCTGTGCCATGCACAATGGCCCTCCCCATGAGGTATGCCCCCTTTTGCAACTTTGCTCTGGGCCTGCCCAGTTAGGCCCTGGATCCACTCATGTGGGCTCACCGCCCAACAAATCCATACAACACTGCCATACCAACACACAAACAACCCCGTTTGTCTGAAAATGGCTGGAGGTGTCCATGCCCTCTCTGTTTAAAAAAAAAAAAAAACACACTAATTTAGTGCCCCAGTTCATTCACACCAACTGCTGCACCATATGCCTGCATGGGGTGCACTCCCCTCTTGCTGGCCTGCTCCTGCTGGCCCAACCTTTACACTGCCAGCAGGCCCCGGTAACAAAATGCCTCTCCACTGGCACCTGAACTTCAGCTGCCCCATTAACCTTCACCCTTCTGCACACTTAGTGTGGCTGCAAATGCCCTGTCTAACAACCACCTTGCAGCAAATGCTGCTTTTCTGACTTTCATCCCTGGCTTTGCACAAAGAAAAAAGGACCCCCCCAAGTGCCAGGAGGCTTGTTGGTAACCTGGACACAATGGATCAATCTCCCCCTTCATCCACTGGCTTCCCCTCACTCCCAACAGATGCAGCGAAGCTCTCTTCTCATGCCCCCACCTAAGCAGGGCAAGAAGAAAACCCCCATCCATCCTCTGCCTGGTTGCCATGGAACATGTGGCCTCTGGGCATGCATGTTGACAAGTCAGGCCAAGCGGACCCTCACCAGACTTGTCCACCAAATCAGCCTGCACACCACCAATCAACAACCCACTGAATGTGCATCAGATGCCTGCCCTCGGTGCATCACTGTATAAACGCCTTGGGAAGTGCCACTCCCCTTATGCTCTACCACAAAACCACAATTTTTAGCCAAAAGATGAAAAACCCTTAAATTACAATGAAAAGCATGCTTCTTTATTGTTGGCTATCTGGTCCTCCCTGCAGCTTAAAAGTGCCGCCATGCATACGCTGCTACCCTGAAGCTGCCAAGCACTATTCCTTGAGGGCAGACCCTTGTGATCAGCCCTGCCTGCTTGCCCCCACTGAAAATGCTGAACACTGTCATGTCCAGTGCCTGAAAACACAAATGCCCCAAAGATCCTGCCTTTGTGTGGTGATTTCATGCTCCTCTCTGCTTCAAAATTTTTTTTTCAGACCTGAAACTGCTCAGCATGTCCAGTAAAAGGAAAAACCCAAACAATCCTTCACTGTAAATACCTCAGAATGACCTTTCTGAAAGGAAATCTCCCCAACCCCCACAAGTATTAAACCCACAACCTTCCTAGGCAAAATTCTTACACAGCTGAACCACAAACAATCACAGCTTTCTTCCAGCTAAAGGTTATGCACATGGAACAAACAACCCAAACAACCTGCTTTCCTGTACCCTTTGTTTCTTTCAGGCCCCAGGCCTAATTTAGATCATGTATATTATAATAAAAACCTATTGGTATAAATTATCCCACTTATGTGGGAGACGTATATAATGGGCTTTTAAGCTCCCTTATGTCAATAAAAATCCTAGTAATCCTAGTAATTCTCAATGCCAAACACCTTGTTCTGAAGCATAAAAAACACTTTGGAGCTCACATTCAAGCTCACTGCTGTCCTACTGCAAACCACATTAAAGATCTTTCCAAGTACAGGTTTAACATCATCTTGTTCTATGCTGCTATTCAATGTAAGCAATTAGAGGCAAAAAACATACACACACAAACTGCTCTTGTCCCAGTCACCTGGGCCACATGGCCTAGAGGCCTAGTAGTTCTTTGTGCCTTACCTGCTGCTTGCCAATGATGTGCTGAGTTCTGTGCAAGAAAAGTCCCTGCAAAAGAGGTCATTCTGCCTGAGTCATGGCCTAATATACCCTTACAGGCCCCTGGATAGGACCCACTTCGGGTTCTACTCCCCAGCCAGTCCCTGGAGCTTTGGCATGCCCTTGTCATTTTACACCTTAGCTGCCTGGTGATGTCAGCAGGCCCCATCCCTTTATTCCATCTGTCCTCCTCCTCCTCCTCCTCCTGTGCCTCTTCCTGGAAGGAATCATTAGACAACCTGGCTTGCCTTTTAGTCGCAAGTCCCACTGCCCTTTTCTCAGCTGCATCACTTGTGATGAAAACGAATAAAGAGACACTGTCCTTTTCTCAGCTGTGTTACCTGTGATGATGAAGAATAAAGATAAATAGTCATTTTCTCAGCTGCGGCACTTGTGATGAAAAAGAATAAAGAGAAACTGTATTTTTCACAGTTGCGTCAACTGTGAAGAAAAGAATAAAGAGAAACTTTTTTTCACAGCTGTGTCATCTGTGATGAAAAAAAAAGAGAAACTGTCCTTTTGTTAGCTACATCTTCTGAACTGTGAATAAAACAGAGCAAATCATTTTCTCCCATTTGGCAAATGTGATCTCTGCACCAATGAAATCTCCGTATCACAGATGCCGCTATTGTCCTTTTCTCAGCTGCTTCACTTGTGATGAAAAAGCATAAAAAGAAACTGTCCTTTTCTGAGCTGCATCACTTGTGATGAAAAAGAATAAAGAGAAACAGTCCTTTTCTCAACTGCATCACCTGTGATGAAAAAGAATGATGAGAAACTGTCCCTTTCCCAGCAGTGTCACTTGTGATTAAAAAGAATAAAATGAAACTGTCCCTTTCTCAGCTGCATTACTTGTGATGAAAAAGAATGAAGAGAAACTGTGCTTTTCTCAGCTGCGTCACTTGTGATGAAACAGAATAAAGAGAAACTGGCCTTTTCTCAGCTGTGGCACTGGTGATGGAAAAGCATAAAAATAAACTTTCCTTTTCTCAGCTGCATCACTTGCAATGAAAAAGAATAAAGAGTAACTGTCCCTTTCTCAGCTGCATCACTTGTGGTGAAAAAGAATAAACAGACACTGTCCTTTTCTCAGCTTCGTCACGCGTGATGAAAAAGAATAAAGATAAACTGTCCTTTTCTCAGCTGTGGCATCTAGAGTATGGAGTTCAGTACTGGTGCCCACACCTCAAAAAGGACATTAATCTGCTGCAGAAGGTACAGAGGAGTGCTACAAAGATGATAGCTGGTCAGCAGGGCAAGGCATACGAGGAGAGATTGAGGGCACCGAACATGTACTCCCTGGAAGACAGGAGGGGGGGGACATGATTGGAGCATTCAAGTACTTGAAAGGGATAAATAATGTTGATAAGGAAAGTCTCTTTAAGCTGAGTGGCAACCATATCACAAGGGCACACAGTCTTAAGCTGGAGGGTGGGGGGTTTAGGAGGGACGTTGGGAATGGGTGGTGGACACTTAGAATGCACTGCCGGAAGAGGTCATCTCATTAAAGACAGTGAGCAGCTTTAAGAGAGGCTGGGATAGGCATAAGGGGGAAGATTAGAATCATTGGAAGGGAGGATGGGAGGAGTGGGGAGGGAGGGCAGGGACATTAGCTCAAGCTGTGGACCCTGCAATACAAGCAGACTTGACAGACCAAATGGTCTTCTTCTGCTGGCTTGTTCGTATGTTCATATGTAAAAAGAATAAAGAGTAGCTGTCCTTCTCTCAACTTTGTCACCCGTGATGAAAAAGAATAAAGAGAAACTGTCCTTTTCTTAGCTGTGTCACCTGGGATGAAAAAGCATGAAGAGAAATTTTCCATTTCTCAGCTGTGTCACTTGTGATGAAAATTAATAAAGAGTAACTGTCCCTTTCTCAGCTGCATCACTTGTAGTGAAAAAGAATAAACAGACAGTGTTTTTTCCTTAGGTTCATCACCCATGATGAAAACGAATGATGAGAAACTGTCCTTTTCTCAGCTGCGTCACTTGTGATGAAACAGAATAAAGAGAAACTGTCCTTTTCTCAGCTGTGGCACTTGTGATGGAAAAGCATAAAAATAAACTTTCCTTTTCTCAGCAGCGTCATCTGACCTTTGAATAAAACAGAGCAATTAATTTGCTCCCATTTGGCCAATGTGATCCGTGCAACAATGAAATCTCTGTACCATAGATGCAGCTACTGTACTTTTCCCAGCTGCATCCATTCTGATAAAAAAGTATAAAGAGAAACTATGTTTTTCTCAACTGCATCAATTTTGATGAAAAGGAATAAAAAGAAACGGTCCTTTTCTCAGCTGCGTCACCTGTGATGAAAAAGAAGAAGGAAGCTGCCTTTTCTCAGATGTGTCAATTGTGGTGACATAGAAGAAAGAGGGGTTGCCCAACTTAAATAGGCAGACCACATTGTTCCAAGTCCCAGACAGGAAGCAGTGGAGGCTCGGGGGGGGAGGTAAGCAGGAGGAAAGAGGAAATGAGGTCACCGAAGAGGGGGGAAGGGAGGCAGAGGGAGTATCCTGGTGAGATCACATGGGGGTGAAGGAGAGAGAGAGTGAGGAATAGAGTTTGGAAGGCAGGGATTGAAAGGGCTGGGCAATTGGCTAGGCTAGTAGGGGGCTTGAAAAGGGGCTGCACAGGTGCAGGAGGTCACAAATTTTCTCCAAAAGAATTTAGCTTTGGAAGCACATCAATTCAGCAAAATAGTTCAGCCTGTGGGCTTTTTTAATTATAGATATTTGGAGTTGGATAATTTTATACAGCAGATAATTAAAGTAGATAAAGTAAAATAATACACCTTGCAACAGTAAGTATTCGTGGGAAAGCTGAACCGCTGGAAAGAAGAGCTGTAAAGTGCTTAAATCAGGATTGCACAGAGGTAAGGTAGTAGAGCATTTGGTTGTGATATTGTCCTGAGGTGGAGTGAGGTGAGGACAAAGTGAGTGAGAATGCTGCAGAAAATCTGTGGATTCCAGGGCTAGCAGGGAGATACCAGGGGAGATAACAGCAGGAAGCTCTGGGATGAGGTAGGTAGCCAGCGGGGAAATTTCGTAGTGTTTGCCTGTGAGCCTGTGTTACTATGAAGCAAGAGGAACTTTAGAGATAAAGGGCTTAATGTTTTAAAGATTTGTAGAGAATTGTTGCCTGTGAGCAATCGGGAGATGTGGCTACCGACATGCGCGCGAGTGTCCCAGGAAGAAGGAAATGCAATGAGGTGCCAGGCTTGTGAGGAAATTGTTTAAATGAGAGATGGCAGGGGAGAGCACCTGCAGGGGACTACAACACGGTTTAGCGGCTGAGGCGGCAGTGGGAGAAGGGCGAGGGGAAAGTGAGCTGGGTGGACAAGTGTAGGCACCTTGGGGGATCGTAGAGCACCTGATGAGATCGGCGATCAGGGGAGCTAAAGGGAATGCTGTTGAGTAATAGTTTGGACTTTGCGGTTTCATAACAAAGTGGTGGAATTACACATGGGAGCAAGGAATGCTTAAGGCACCAGTGAACATGTGGTTAGAATGAGCTGGTCGAACTAGAAGCCTGGGCCTACTGCGTGGGATGGCCTCTGACGTCATCACCACATGGGTAGAAGGCCAGGGGGGGCATCACAGACTAGAGGACGCTTAGGGCATAAAGTGTCCCAGCAGTGTCAGTGGCTCAGTAGGTAGCACACTCACTTCTGAGGCCGGGAGATCAGAGGGCTGTGGGTTCAGTTCCCACATCTGGCACTTGGGTTAATATCCCAGTACTGACACTGTAGTGCAGCATGAGAGGGGTGCTGCACTTCTGAGGTGCTGTCTTTTAGATGAGATGTTAAAACCGAGGTCTCATCTGCCTGGACTGGTGGTAGTTCTGGTGGATGTTAAAGATCCCATGGCACTTATCGAAAAGAGTAGGAGAAAATGTTATTATAGAGAAACTGTTAAACATAAACAAAATGTATAACTTATTCAACATTCAAGTAATTTATACACTGTCTTACTTTAAACTTGGAAAGAATAATATATAAAGGAAAATCGTCTCAAGGAATTTATCCAATTTTGTCCTTCATAAAAGGGACATGTAACCAACGAAATGTCCATACAGTTTGAGACATGTGTTGTTGTTCACACATGCATTGATTATACAATTCTTGTTCAATCATATTAACAACAAACATTGGTTCATGATGCACTTGTTGCAACACATATTTACAGCGTATCTGCCATAAAATAAATTTAATAAATGAGAGTATTAAACGAATCAGACTCTTATCAATCCCCAGATTTTGCAAACTAAAACCCACAATAACCTTGTCATATGTCATCAACTTCCAATACTCATCCCCCCATAAGCGTGCCAGTGTTGCCCGTACATTCCTGATATAAGGGCACTGTATAAGAAAATGTTTCTTAGTTTCTTCCTGACCTACACAGCACAATCTGGGAGACATACGCTCATCTTTGCTTATATGTTTGACATTTCCCTTAACGAACAGCTTGCCACGAGAGCAGAACCATAATATATCCCAAATTCGAGGGGGAATACATTTATCCATCAAATAATCTATCACATATTTCTGATATAAGGAGTTAATATCCTTAAAATCAACTGAAGTAATCTCAGTCTGTTTAGTTATACTTTCATAAATAGATTTACTGTTGATAGTTGCACAATTTGCATTGTCAATTTCCATTTTTTTAGCTTAATTATCACAGGTCTAAAAAAAGACACATTTTATCTTAAACTGCGCTGGTATTACTCCATAAGAATCCCACATTTGATAAAATGGCCTAATTCAGTGATTTGCATATACAGACCAAAGTGGATGACTAGGTCTTGTTGGATCTAATAAATTAACATGAAACAATTTACTATAAACAAAGACCACAGGATTAAGTAAATTCAACCCACCTTTTTTGATAGGTAGATATAATATTTCCCTTTTGATTGGATTCAGACGATTCCTCCAGACTAGCTGAAAAACCAACCCAAGAAGGGTCACTTCATAAATTTGTGGCAAAGGATAAATAGCACTTATAAACTAAAAAATAGGAAGAAGAAAGGATTTAACTACTGCCACTTTCTTCTTTTTTGTTTGCTGCCAATTCTTCCAGATTGCAACTTTTGATTGAGCTATATTCAATTTTTTACTCTAGTTCAATTCCCCATTATCCCCCCTCCCAAACCACACACCCCTAAAATTTAAAGGGATCAATTGATACCTGTATATCTTGTCAGGCCTCCTTCTGGGCTACCATTCCACTAAGAGCATAGATGATACTTTTCTCTTTATTTATTTTGGCACCTGTTGGCCTAGAATACCTGTCTAACACCTCTAAAGCTCGAATTGCTGAAGTGTGATCTTCTACCAGTATACATATATCATCTGCATATGCTATCACATGTGTTTCCATATCTCCTTCAACTGGCCTAATTCCTATAATGCATGTATCTTGTTGGATAAGCCTCAATAGTGGGTCCAAACAAAATACATACAACAACGGACTGAGTGGGTACCCCTGCCTAACCCCTCATGTAATATGAATATTTGAACCCAGTGTTCCATTTACTAATGGAATAGCCTGAGCATTTGCATACAACAAGCCTATCCATTCAACAAAAACTTAAGGGATCCCATAGTACAACAAAATTCTAGAAATGAACTGATGAGGCACCTTATCAAAGACTTTCTCCTGATCCAGTCACATAATGTATCCTTGTAGCTCACCCTCCTTTCCCTGTTCTACTAATTCCCTGATTAATAATAAATTATAATGTATTTGATGGTTCAGCACTGAACAAGTTTGGGACAGAGTAATAAGGGCCTAAGCTGTAGTCACTAATCTGTCTGCAGAATTTTCAACAAAATTTTATAATCTGTATTCAGGAGGCTAAGTGACCTCCAGTTATTTAAGTCTGACCTCTCTCCTTTTTGGAAAACTAAACAAAGCACAACTAAACAAAAATGAAAATCTACACTTAAATTACCCCAAACCCAATTATAAACTACAACCAACACTTATTTTAATAAACCTTCAAATGCCTTATAAAATTCTGATAGTAAACCATCAATACCTGGAGCAATATGGTGTTTCAGATGTCTGATTATTAATCTGATTTCCAGTATTTTTATGGGCTTACTTAGATCTCCAATAACTTCATAAGGTATATGAGATACTGAAATAGTGGATAGTAAGTCCTCCATTTGCTTATCCTCAATCGACGGGGCTGTATACATGGCAGTCAAATATTTTGTCACCTCTCTTAAAATCCCAGGGCCATCAGTGACTACTCTTCCCTCAGAGTTCTGAACGTCAGTCATAAATCTATCAGATGAACATTGAAAACAGCTTTGAAATGCATCTCCAAATCCTGTTTTACCAGATGAATAATTTCTATGCTCATTCAACATAGCTTTTGTCCTTGTATATTGTAATGATACCATAGCAGACTTTAAATAAAAAATCTGGGAGGTTAGTGCTATATGATATGTATTAACAATAGAGTATGCTTTAAATAGTTGTTGGCAAAGCTTAAGATATGTCTGATACTCTAAATTATAACAGTATGTTGAAAAGGTCAGGAATAGGGATCTTATTTTCTGCTTAGTTTTTTCCCACTATAAGCTAATATTTTCTTGTAAAACAGCCACAGACATTCTTGCCTTTAAAAGGTCTGTGACCAACAAACCCACTTTCTCTTCCCTTAATAAGACTGTATTTAATTTCCAATAGTGCTGACCATACTGAGGCCCAATTATGCCCCCTAACACCACTGAAAGAATTGCATGATCAGTAGTTTCTAATGGAATAACCTCAGCCTTGTGAACATAAATTATTTTTTGTGTGAACAAAACATCTATCCTAGTGGATAGGACCCCTCTATAATAAGTATGCCCTCCCCGTGGGTGTAGAGATCTAAAGGAATCCTACAAGTTACACTGCTCAATTAAACCCTTTAAGCAATTAGAGTCACAATAGAGCTTATTTGAGACTGCACCCCTGTCATTCCTGTCAACTACAAATTTAAATCCCCAGCCCAAATAATATGTTTGGTCGTAAATAAATACGGTTGATCTTAGTAAAAAGATCTACCCTATCCTTTTTTTTGGCAGAGCATAAATATTAATCAATCTCCACCCTTCCCCTTTATATGTAAAATCTAATAACAAAACTCTTCCCCAGTAATATATCAACTAAGCGTGAAATTTTAAACCCATCCCCTCTAAATAATACTCCAAGACCATCACATACATCAGTACTGAATGAAAAAAAGGAAGGACCCAACACCAAAGCCTCTGGGCTGCTCTAATTAAAAAATATGTATTCAATCGAGTGTCTTGTAACAAATATATATCACTGTTAAGATTTTTAAGTGCTGTCATAGTTAAAACTCTTCACTTGGCATTCTTAATACTGTTAACATTCACCAAAGAAATGCTAAGCAATGAGTGAGGTACTAAGACAGGAGACAGAATAATATTTTAAGGTGCTTTTTTCAACCTTGCACTCCTTCAAATTCTAGTGCCTATTTTCTTTTTCCTAGTTGTATCTGGTCCCTGTAGCTGAGAATCACCATCTGAGTCTGAGGAATGTGGGGCCAATGAGGATGCTTTCTGAGTCTCCCCCTGTTCTGAGTTCATCATGCCTTTTGCCAAAATGTCAAAACTATTTTTCAACATGTTATCATCCCATTCAGGCATATTAGCTTTTGTTACCTTGGACCTGGGCCGTGTTTGATACCCCATTTTTTTGCTGTACTTTTGACAGTTAAAGGAGGAGGCATATCACTATTTATGACTTTATCTACCAAAACAGTCTCACCTACTGTAGTGGTGACTTCACTAACCAAAGGGGCTACTGATTCTTCTCTCATAGGTTGCTCAGCCACAATTTCTACCACTGTTTCAGCTGGGGGGGGGTTAGTGGGCCTAGTCATCTGTAGTTGAGGTTTCTCTGCAGAGGTACCCTGTTTAGCCATGCTCTTTTTCTGGGCTTCTCTAATAATACTATCTTGACTAACACAGTTCATGCAATTGTGAGTGGCCCATAGACATGATCTATAAGTATGTCCAAGGTCCACACACAGATTGCATCTCATTTCTTCTGTGCAATCCACACTGTGGTGTCCAAAAGCTAGACATAAATTACACTTTAGCCTATCACAGGCAGAACCCAAATGAGTAGAGGCCCCGCACTTAAAACATGATCTGGGTTGCCCAATGTAGAAACATTGTCCTCTCTCATTCCCGCAAAACAGACTGCACAGGCCCCAAACTATTATTTCTTAAACAAACTTTATACTTCCAGCCCCCGTTCCACAAATGTTCCTCATCAAATATAGGCTGTGGAGACTCAATTACATCACATTTTTTTTCTATCCAGTAAGTGATATCGTGGACTGACACTGACTCATTCCTAAAAAGAACAGTCACAGTCTTAATTGAGGGTTTTGCCAAAGGAAGAACATGAAATGGAATCCAAAGTTCAGAATACTTTAAAACATCATATTTAGTCCAGAAACTATCTAACCCCTGTGGGGTATTAAAGCTGACATCAAACACCTTAGAGCCTGATACATGAATCAAGGCATGTATCTCATTGGAAAAAAAAAAAGTGATGACTTCAATAATGTTCTGCCTACATACAAACGATCTGGGTCCATATCTAAACCTCCTACATACTCCACTGATACTGCATTCCTTCTCTGTAAGGGGGGGGCAGCAAAAGGGTCCTTCTGACGAAATTGTTCCAAATGCAGTTTTTGACTTCTCAAAAAAGTTCTCTTTATCTCGTGGAGTATGTTTGTCCATATTAGGCTGGTCTTCCCTCTTTGTGTGAGCTGAATCAGGATCTTCTGATTCCGAGGAATTTGAAATCTAAAAAGATGGCATTGCCACCTTGTTTCTGTCAAGAGAAGCAGCAAAACTCTCCAAGGGAGGAACAGAGGAATTAACTCATTTTGGTCACTGAATTTGCACTTTATTAGTCTCAAGTTCCTCCTGTAAAGGTATTTGACCAGTAATAGGGCTGTGCGAGGGGTCAGGATCCCAGACACCTGACTCACCCCGTTTCCAGCAAGCTGACAGGAGCGAGCGTTCAAGGGAGTTCGGGGAACGCCCTCATTGAACCGGAGGGGAACTGTCAGCTTCTCTACCTTTACGCAAGCCCAAATTTTTAGCAGCATCACAAACTGGGTTTTGTAGTCTAGGAGGAGAAATACTCACTGCGTCCATATTTTCTCCTAAATCTTGTCACTGTCCATTTGGTAATTTAGGCTGTGCTTCATCTGTCAATGGCTCCACTACTCGCTCTGACTTATGTAACAGGAATGCATTTGATGAACCTACGTCATCCAGCAAGTTTAAAGAGTGCTCGGCTGAAACAGTAGTTGAATTGTCAGGTAATTCCTTCAGTAGCAATGCAGCAGCTCGCAATTCAGCAGGTATTAGCTGGTCACACTGCACATCAGTAGAATCTTCCACAGCATGACATGAAGTTGCTAGGCTTCCACATTATGTAAATTGCAGCACTTTATTTTGCTTTAGTAGATTATTTAACCAAGCTTCATCTGAAGAAAACAGACCTGAAGGTGGACTTGCTGGGTTAGTCATATTAACCAGAACTTCCATATCCATTGCACTAGTAGAGTTAGCAACATTGTCGGCCTCCTGAGCTGGATCTGTGGGTTGGGAGACCTGCACACCCACAGGTACACCAGCAGAATGAACAGCTGCAACATCTTCTCCATAGCAGCAGTGCCCCCACCACAGAGTAGGGGAAATTTTTATTCAGAATTCAAAAACAAGAAACAAAAAGAAATACCATCAATAGTTTTGAGACAAATAAATCAAACTAATCCATACATAATAAATCAAACGCCAAACAGCTTTATACAAATGCTGAAATATAGTGTCCTTCTACTGGTTTCTAGGTTCCCAATGAAAAACCACCACCAAAAATAAAAAAGCCCATGTTACCGCTGAGAAATTACCGTGCTTGATTGAATAACTATTAAGAAACTAAAGGTAATGTATTACTAGAAAAAACATCAACCCACCCAACCAACATTTCTCCATAACTTGGCTACGACCACTTTCCCCAAGGTACAGTTCTCATATTCATAAATGTTATCCAGTTCTTGCTGTATTCTAAAGAAAACATCTTGTTGCTGAATTACTTTACCTTGCAGGAACCTAAGGCATCTTGCCTGCCAAATGGACCATTTTATACATACCAAAAGTATATTGACTGTACTTTTTGCCCATTGTGTCCAAGCAGCCAGAATTTGTCCTAAAACCAAAATATCATAATTCATTAATAAAATCAACTTTCCCTCCCATAATTCCAACAATAACTTCCAAAAATTAAGGACATGAATACATTAAAAAAAAAGATGCTGCATTGTCTCCACAACTCCAGCACAGGCACTTTCACCACACCTTCTCTCATCCAGCTGCTTATGCTTCTGACTGCCCTTTACTTGTAACTTCTGAGGACCACATATCCAAGCAATATCTTGCATTTTAAGAGGTATTCTAGGATCAACCATCCCTTCTAGTAGTAAATTAATATTAATCGTAGAGGATACTTTAAAAACTGGCTCTTTTCGATACCATGTATCCAAAATAGTTTTATAAAACATTTTCTTCCCTTTTCCTAAACACCATGCCAATTCTATCCTCCAGGTTCTAATACAGCGTATGGTAGTCTGTACATAATTTGGAAGCATTTTTTCTTTGGGATGCCATTTTACTCTACCCCATGCTTCCAAAAAAGGCTTACCCCATAACTGCATACAAACTTGCCCCATCCCTGCTGTCTGCAACAACAAAGGGCAAATACAGCTAAAAAAGAAATTCCCAAAGAAATAAATCAAAGGATGTAGCATGTTCAAACCTCCTTCTTTCCCTACCCTGTAGGTATGATTTCTCTTAACCTGGTTCAACCTACTGTCCCACAAGAAAGAAAAAAATTAACCCATAACTTTTGTGTGCATCTTATGGGGAGGGGAAACACATGTGATACATATAAAAAAAATAGGTGCTATATATGCCCTTAAGAGATAGACCCTCTTCTTCCATGACATTTTCCAGGACAACCATGATAAAACTTTGAGCTGCGCCTTGTCATAAACTACAGTCCAGTTTTGTTCTTATGATTCTCTTGTTCCAAAAAATAATCCCAAAACTTTAACCTGATCTGTAGTCATCAGAGTTGGAAAATTCTCTACTTTCCCAATATCTCCCAATACCAAAACAATACTTTTGCTCATATTAAGTCTAGTTCCTATTGTACCATATACCTCTTGTAACATATTTAAAATCCGAGCACCAGACTCTCCATCTCCTACAGTAAAAACACAATCATCCGCATAGGCAGAAACTTTTTGAAATTCATATCCATCACTGTTTGTAATAGCTCTAATATCTTCATTTTGCCAAATTCTTCTTAATAATGGGTCCAAACCAAAAACATATAATAAGGGACTCATTGGGCAACCCTGCTTTACCCCATTTTTTAAATAAATTGGTACCCCTAAATATCCATTCACCAGTGGAATAGCCTGAACCTCAGCATACAATACCTTAACTAAATCTATAAAAACCTTTGGAATCCCAAAATGCTGTAATCCCATCCAAAGATACTCCTGCCAAACTGCATCAAAAGCAGTTTCCTGGTCAACTGACATTAAATAACCACTTAACTTTTTTCCTAAACCTTGCTCCACGATCTCCCTAATAAAAATCAAATTCTGTACAATGTTCCTACCTGGGACTGCACAAGTCTGCTCCTGAACAATTACCTTTTGCTCTATTTTTGCCAATCTTGTTGTAAGTATCTTTGCTAAAATTTTATAATCTATATTCAGCAAAGTTAATGGTCTCCAATTTTTTAGGTCATGGGGGTCACCTGTTTTAAACAGAAAAATCATCATTCCCATCTTCATTGAAGGGGCAAGCCTTTTTTCCTCCCAAATGGCATGATAAAGTATCTCTAAACAAGGGGACAAAATATCAATGTAAGTTTTATAAAAAATCATTCGGTATCCCATCATTTCCAGGAGTAGTCTTGGCAGATAATTTAGAAATAGCTTCCCTAATTTCTAATTCTGAAATAGGAGAAACCAAACTTTCCTTTTCTTCACCTGTCAGTGCAGGTATAACTAAATCTATAAAAAAAGGGTCCTGACCTCCCTTCCCCTCCTTTTGAAAGGTGTCAACAATATGTTTTTGTACAATATGCATTAAATCCTGGTTGTGCTCTTTTAAATTACCCTGCTCATCTCTTAGACCTGTCATAACCAACTTCTGCACACCCTGTATATTTACATCATATGGCTTTACCTTCTCTTTTGTACCTTTGGTCCTATATTTCTGCTGACTTGCCACCTTCCTAACTGTTTCCTGCAAATACTGACTCATTTGATCCTTTAGACCCTGTAACCGTGCCATAACATTATTTGCTCTGTCAGCAGCTTGAGTTAGAGTTTGCATATATTTCGCCCTAAGTCCTAAATATGCAATATACTTATCCTTAGCTCTTTTTTCATAGAGATATATAAAATATTGCAGATCCCTTTTTGTATCTTCCCACCATTCTATGGGACTATCATACATAAAGTATACATCCTTTCTTGCCAAATACAAAGCTTTTATGGATTTTTCCACAGAATCATCCTGTAATACTGAAATATTCATTTTCCAATAGCCCCTACCTGCTATGAATTTCTCCCTGTCTCCCAACTGTAGTTTAACTGTCAAATGGTCTGAATTTTCTAATGGCAACAAAACTACTTCTTGACAAGTAATTCATGCTGACACAAACCAAAAGTCTATCCTGGTGGACAGCTTACCTTTAAAAAAAGTGTGTTTCAGCTCCTGTTGTAAAATGTCATACACATCCGTCAGGTTATTCATATGCAATACTGCTAATAATGAATTAGAATCACAAAACATTTTCTTTGTAACCCTGCCCCAATCTCTATGAGAAAGCCCACAATTAAAATTTCCACCCCATAACACCAATTTAGAAGTGCTCAAGTATGGTTCTACCTTTTTAAACAAATTAGTCCTCTCTGCTTTAGTCTGGGGGGAATATATATTTACTATCCTAAATACTTCTTTATGTAGCACCACATCCACAACCATAGCTCTCCCTGGCAGTATATCATAAACATGCAATATTTGAACAACAACCCCTGAAAAAAGTAAACCTATTCCAGAACACTACTCTTCTCCTATTGACCAGCAAGAAATGCCCCACCTCCAGTCTTTTTGTGCAGCCTGTACCTCCAGTAAAGTGTGTAACCTAGTATCCTGTAACAAAATAACCTGCCCACCCCAATACTAAGACTCAAAAAGGTGCTCTGCCTTCTCTCATAAGACTTTATACTATTAACATTGACTGCAATAAAGGAAAGAGCCATAACCAATGCAAAAAAAGAAAAGAAAATAACCAACTTAATTATTTCTTCTTCTTTCTCTTCCTAGTTTGAAGCTTTTCAGGAGGGCCAATCTCTGAAGTACCCTCTGCCTGAAAGGAGGCCACAGAGGAAAGATCTGAATCAAAGCCATCCTCCTCCATCCCCTCCTCAAACAACAGTGTGTACGAATTTTGAACTGCTACCCCATCCATACTTCTAGACTGCACTTGGGAGCTTGCTAAAAGCTTTCCTGCTTTGGACCTGGTTACTCTCTGGAAGTCTGCATCTAACTGTAAGGGGGGGCATAGAAATGCCTTCTTCTACTATTTCCACACTTTGGTCAACATCTTCCTTCTCCCTTTCACCTCTTTCAGCCTGGCAAGGGAGACTAGTTGATTCCACAGGCTCTTCAGGTCTTATTTCAACAGCTAACTCTTGTACAACACTCTGATCCACTTCCTCTAATATTTCATCCCCTACCCCCTTTTCTAAAGACCCAGCCCTACCTATTTTCCTTGGGACCCATTGAGGCAGTGGATTCCTATCAGGAACTGTGCTAAGCAACTCAACCATATGCATCTTCTCTTTTTGAGCAGTAGCCACATAAACATCCAGTTCAGCTCTAACAGTGATATCCACATTATTATGTGAGGCCCAAGAGCAATTACAAAAAGAGTGCCCCCATTCATCACATAAATTGCATCTCAGTGGTTACCAACAATGAGCCCCTACATGCCCCAATTCCCCACACAACCCACATTTTTGCTTATCACAAACATTACTGAGATGTCCCACATCCCCACATTTAAACCAAGCCCGTGGTTGCCCGGGACAGAAAATCACCCCCCTGTCACGGCCCAAAAAAAACTATTTGGCAAATGACTAGTTTGGCCATGTACAAGATTCAGAACCAGTTGATATTTCCAACCCCCAGTCTACAATTATTCCTCACCCAAATGGGCTCAGGAAAACCTTTAACAGTGCAACGCTGCTGCAACTAGTAAGTGATGTCTGCAACATTCACCCCTTCATTTCTAAATAACACAGTAATCTTTTTTGTGAGGGATTTTGTTAGTGGAATTGCCAAAAAAAGCCTCCATAAAGGCAAAAGTTTCATAATACGATATTGCTTCCAGAATTTTTCAATGCCTGCAGGATGTTTGAAGCTAGCATCAAAGATAGCATCTCCTGGCACATGAATTAAAGCATATATCTCATATGCATAGTACTTCATGCTGTCATTTAACAAAACCCTACCAACAAACTGTCTATCCAGGACTGTTGAGATATAGCACCTATATTTTAGCCTTACAGAGTTCCTTCTTACAGCTGGTTCTAACAGTGGGCCTCTGTCAGTTGGAAACAAATGCACCTTCACTTTCCCATGCCATGCTTTGTTAGGGGCTGAAACCAGAGAGGCATTCTCAAGTAATGCTGCAGAATCAGTAACCTGTTGTTCCAATTCAGATGCTCTCATTTGTTCCTCCACAGATGTACTGGAACCCTCCATTTCCTGATCTCTAATTATTGTTAGCAAAGGATGAGGCTCATCAAGTTGCTGAGCTGGCTGTTTTCCTGAAGAGAAAACTGTCCCAGGGGCAACGAAGGACTTAAAGTAGCAATGGGGGAGCCACTTCAGGAGCTCCAGAAACTGCTGATGTAAAGGATCCTACACCATCCAAATTTGCATCCCACCCACTCCCTGTAAGACTTTTCACCCAGCCTGCAGCTGGCAAGGCTGTCGTTACTCAATTGCCTGAGTCCTGGTCCACTTGCTGCTGATCTTGCCCCTGCCTGGACCATCCGGTACTCATAACTGCATTTTCCTACTCCCCCCCTTTAAAATCTGTTTTGTACCTCCTACTGAGGACCCAATATTAAATGTTACTGTGGGCATAACAATTGGAGCAGGAGCTCCCATACAGTGCGTGTCTGCCATTTGTTCATCTAGTATCACCTCATCCCCCATAACAGTCCCCGAACTTGCTGCTTGCTTCGCTGCTTTCAACTCTCCCACTTCTGCAGAGTTTTCCCCAGCACACTCTATAATTTCCATGGCTGAAATATCTCCTTGTGGACTCATCAGCACTCCAGTTGAGCCAACCGCAAGGACTATCTCTTCCACTTCTGCTGCCATACCTCGCTGCTACTCTTCTGCTTCCTGCACCACCGCTGGCATTGCCTTCCTTTCGAGTGCCTCATGCAAATGATTCCTCACTGCCCGATAGCAGCATTCCACTTCATCCAACTGGTGCTGTAGTTCCACCACCACATCCTGCTCCATGGGAAGCTCTTCCTTTTGCTGTGCTAGTACTCCCAAACCTGCATCCATTGGTGAGTCCTCTTCTTCCATGCTGTTTGATACAACCTCTGAATCCACAATTTCCGCTGCCAAAAAGCCTCCTTCCAAATCGGTCTCCATCATAACGCAATAGGGGCCAAGGAGGAGACCCACTCCTTAGCCTCCCGCACATCCGTCTCTCTCAAGACTCCAGATGCCACTGAGCAGTAGCGATGCTCAGCCACACAGTGCCCTCTGCCTCCAAAGAGTAGGGGAATTTCCCCGGTGTCCTGGCCAAATTTCCCTCATTCACAAAAAAAATACCACCAACAGCTTAATCTGGTTCAAGGTCAGTTGGCATTCATCTGTATCCCCTTCCCCCAGGTCGTGCCTGAAAATAGGCAGGATCTGTCTAGTGCACTTACCCGGTCAACAAAAACTAAATAAATAAATTAATAAATAAAGCATAAAGAAAGAAAGGCAATTTTGGTAGCATATTAGAATGCAGGATTTAAGAGATGTTTGCTTTTTCATATAGCCCTGCGACTTACATGCAGGGGAGTTACAGCAGGAGGGTACACCTCTTTATTCTGGCATGGTGGACAATATAATCAAGAATTCAAAAAAAAAAGTCATAAATGAATGACAACATGACAGGTAAAACAGTGGAGTATGAGACTGCAAGGGCATAAGCTTGGACTCAATTATAAAGGGTTGTAACAGAGGTAGAACAGAGAGAGTTTTTTAAAAAAAAGATGAAAGGTTCTAGCCTTAGGTGCATACAAGTTTAAGAAGTATGGTTTTGGTTTCCTGTCACTTGGGAGCCTGGGGAATTACAGGAAGGGTGAAGAACTGACCCTCAATTTTATTCCAAACCAGGTACAGGGCTGAGGGTCTAAGTAAGCTGGGCCCAACTGCAGGTAGGGAGGGTCCTGGGGAGGAATGGGAGCTGAAGGCATAAGAGGCACCAAAAAAAAAGGGACAAGATGGATCGGGGGGTTAACAGAATGGGAGGCAACAGAGGCACAGGGCAATTGAGCAGTCATGAACCTGGTGGAGAAGGCCAATCAGCTATTGGAGGTGGCAGAGCCAGATGGGGATGATCAAGGCACTAAGAGGAAAGGGAGTCAAGGGAAGGGACAGGGGAAGGAAAGGAGGGCACCAAAGCAACCATGGGTGCTGGAGCCCGGGCCTGAGGTGCCAGTGCCAGCACCAGTGACTCCTTGAGGTCTTCCTCCTATTAACTCAATATCAGAACCCTCCTCCTACCCCCTGCCATGCACCAGAGCCCGAGCCCCTTGCCCCTCTGGTCCCACCTCTTGTTCCTGGACTGATGCTGCCACCATTGGGGCCTACGCTGATACCGAGAGACTCCTCACTGGGGCCCAACCAAGCCCTGCAGGTAATTCAGTGGTGACCCTAGAAAACAGTGTAAAGGAATATGTGGAGCAGATGTTAAAAAGCATGGTGGAGAATGGGCTGGGGCAACTGGAGAAATCATTAGGTGAAATAAAAGGGACAGGGACAGGTGGGAGGAATGGGGGTTGGGGGGCCCATGCCCGGAAGTGAAGTATGAGCACCGGGGGTCAGGTAAGCCAATCACATGCTGATGGCCATAAAGGAGAAAATATGGAAAATATGGAAAGGTGAATATGTTGACGTCTTCACATTAGCGAACGTGGACAACATGGACAAGTTTGAAGAAAAAGATACTTTTGAGAAGAAGGATATGGTGGTGGTGATGTTATTAGGCAAGGAAGAAGAGGACAAGGCAGGCAAGGGGAAGATCTGGGACAACTGGTCCACAGATTTTACTTATTTCATAGTCAGCGCCATTGAGAAGACTTATTCCCTGATCATCAAGAATGTGTACAAAAAAGGGGGGCATAATTTGCTGAAATACAATAAGAAATTCAGAAAAAGGATGGCGCATTTTGGAGACGTAAAATGGGATGCGTGGCAGATAGACCTTTGGTTAGAAATTTATATGGGGCCAACAGACAAGGAGGCTGAAGGGGAAAGGAGAGGGGGAGCAGTGTTGAAGGTGTATTGGGGTACAATCAGGCATTTTGTTCTTGGCTGAACTGTAGATTCTGACATGTCTCCTCAAAATGTGGGGAGCACCATCCAGCGGCAAAGTGCAGATTCAACTGGGAAAAGAGCGCTGGGGGACAGGAACAGGGGTATCAACAGCTCTTTTGGGCCAACCAGGGTGCATTTCAAGGCCATCGTTGGGGGGGGAAGAGCTTGGGCAAGTGGGGGAGAGGGAGGGGACACTTCTACCAGACCCAGTATCAGGACAACTGAGGTTTTGAGGAGCCGGTTTAGAATGGCGCGGACACCAATCAAAGGAGTAGCAATTCAGTAGGATTTAATGGGCTACACTGACCAGGCAGCAGCCAAGGAGCTGGGGACAGGTTTTTGGTCAGGATTTAATTTCAAGTTTCGGGGTGTTCAGAAAGAGACAAGGGCAAAGAACCTCAAGTCTACTCAATGGAAAAGTGCAGTGCTAGCACGCTTAATTCAAAAGGAGGTAGCAGCAGGGTGGGTGGAAGGCCCATTCAAATCACCCCCGCTGCTAAATCTCTGTTGGGTTTGGTTCCCAAAAAACAAGTATAGGGTGATAGACCACCTTTCATACCTGGAAGGGGACTCCGTTAATGACGCCATAGGAAGAAGAAAGCAGGCTTACCTATGCTACATTGGAGGAAGCAGTGCGACTCACTAGAACTAAGCAAGAGGAGTGGCTGGACAAGATGGATATAGAATCTGCATTCAGGCTACTACCAGTACAGGTGGAGGATTGGGATATTTTAGGTTTCCAGTTAGATGGGGGGGTACTACTTTGACAAGGCCATGCTGATGGGGTGCTGGATAGCACGCGCTACTTTTGAGAGGTTTAGTACATGGTTGTAATGGCTGTTCCAGACGCGGTTTGGATACCGGACAGTTGTGCATTACCTCGATGACTTCTTGTTCATAGGGGAAGGCAAAAAAGAGATGGGGGGATGCTGGGGGATTTCAAGGCTTTATGCCAGGAATTGGGAGTGCCGCTAGCTGAAGACAAAACAGAGGGACCCCTACAGAAGATAGAGTTTGGGGTTTAGAGTTAGACACGTACAAGAGCTTTACCGGTTACCAGAACAGAAGGTCAAGAAACTGCAGGTGTTGTTAAGACAGGTTGGGGGAGCAGGAGGGTAGAGCTCCAGCAAGCACAGCGGCTAATGGGGCATTTGAACTTTGCATGTAGGGCCATTGTACTGGGGCGCATATTTACACGGTGGCTCGCTTGGGCAATGGGAGGGGAAAAGCAGCCTCACCACTGGGTAGACATAAATAAAGGTACCAGAGAGGACATGGCAGTGCAGGAGCACTTCCTGCAGGTGTATAATGGGCAGACATTCTAGCAAGATGATTGGCTTTATAACAAGGACCTGCAGCTTTATACAGATGAGCAGGGAGGTAGGAATGGGACATTATTTCCAGGGTAAGTGGTTCGTGGAGCCATAGCCTGAGGCATGGGTTACAGGGAAAGTGATGAAGGACATCACGTTCCTAGAAATATTTCCCATAGGGGTGGCAATGGTAGTCTGGGGGGGAGAGAATTAGGAACAGGCAGGTCATGTTCTGGAGCGATAATCAAGCAGTGGTCAAGGTGCTGAACAAAAAGCAGACCAGATCAGAGAGGGTGATGAGGGTCCTAAGGAGGATGTTGTGTTTAGGTTTAACTCTGAATATGTCATTCAGGGCTAAGCACATCTATGCTGTGGAAAAGGTGATAGCTGACTGCCTCTCCCGTTTGCAGATGGACAAATTCTGGACCATCGCACCTGGAGCAGAGGATGAGGGGACTTCCTTTCTGATATGCGTATGGACAATTGGATCAGGGAAGCTGAAATATTGTTCCAGAACTCCTGGGACCAAGGACCCTTAGAGCTTATGGAGGGCATTTCAAAATTTTCACAAACAAGTCGGTGGACAGGTAAGTGGTGCAGTAACACAGGAGCAGGTGGCCAGATTCATAGTGGGGAGATGGCAGCAGGACTGGGCACATGCCACTATGGGGATTCACTTGGCAGCCATAGGTCAAGTATGTAACTTAAAAGGGTGGGAGGACCACATGAAAAGCAACCTGACTCGCAGAATGATGCCGTGTTGGACCTGGGGGACTGACAAGAAGCAAGATATCAGGAAACCAATAGGCGAAAGCCTACTGGCCAGGATAGGGGGGTTACTGCACCACATAGCTAGCTCAAGTAGTGAGGCACTGTTGTTTCAGGCCCTGTATCTGACTATGTATGAAGGGGCCTTCAGGTTAAGTGAGGTAGGGGGCCATGGTGAAAAGACCGAGGGAGGTGGTCTGCAGTGAGAAGACATAGAGTGGGACACAGAGGCAGTGATAGGAAAGGTGAGAAGGTCAAAAATGGACCAACGGGGTTAGGGCAACAGAGTATGGTTACAGAAGCATACCAACACAGCCATCTGCCCGGTGGGGGCCTTGAACATGTACGTGGCTGGGCGGCCCAGTGGGGCATGCTTTGCCCTGTTCATACATGGTAATGGGAAGCCAGTTACAGGATATCAGGTGACAGCGGTGCTGCGCAAGGGCCTCAGATTTTTGGGCGAACCAGGAGAGGGTTACTCTTCACATTCATTCAGGACTGGGGCAGCATCAGTGCTGGCCGCACAGGGGGGCACAGCAGGGGCAATCATGGAAAAGGGAAGGTGGAAGTCTGAATGTTACAAGAAATATATACGTAAAGTGCCACACTAATGGTTTTCTTTTGTTTCCCATAGCAGATACGGCGGGAAAGGTGGGGGTCATGCTTTCACTAAATAATGTATGTTTTTCTGTATGGAGGCAGAACCAAGAGACTAGAGACATGGATTTGTGGACATTCATTTATCCACTTGATGGAGAAGTTGGCAGCCAGGAGACAAGGGGGCAAGCAGCTTTACCTGAATAGTGATGTCATCCGTTTGAGGTGGAAAGGTCAAAGGGGGATGAAGTGGGCACAGTTATTGCATAAGCTGAGGGAAATCGAGAAGGTCCACTGGAGACTAGACCTCATCATCATACACCTGGTTGTCAATGGCTTGGGGACACGACCATGGCTGGACATATTTTACACATAAAACAGGATGTGGAGACAATTAAACAATGGTGGCCAGAGGTGACATTGGCATGGTCAGATATAACCCCTCAGAGGGTGTGGCACAAGGAGGAGAGCCACAAGGCTATGGACAGGGCTAGGAAGAGGATGAACTCACGGGTGGGCAGGTTATTCGAGGCCCAAGGGGGAGCGGTAATTCACCATGCAATTCAGGAACAGGTAGATGAATATTTCTGGGGTGACGGGGTACATCTCTTGGACCTGGGGCTGGCACTATTTAACCTAGAAATGTCTAATGCCATTGATCTGTGGATGAGGCAAAGGGGTTTGATAAAGGCAGCAAGAAGATAAAGAAAACAAAGAAGGGAGCGGAAAAAGGGGGGGAAGCCCACCTTCCATCGCAAGCTGGAGGTGGGCTAGTGGAAAGAAAGAGTAGGACAGGGAAGAAGGGAGGAGTTTAACAAGTAAAAGCATGACTAAGGACACTGGGCGATAGGATAGAAGCAGGGGCACGGTGTGTACGCTCGTACCCCTTGACAACAAAGAGGAAGCAACAGGGCCCACCCCCATGATGTACGTCTGGGGGGCAGAAGGAAAGAAGAAAAGATGGAAGGGAGGAATAGAACAAGAATGTGATTCATTCAGTGTTATTGATACGACGTATATATGTGCACGTTTTATGAATATGGTTGAACTGTGTGTAAAAGACAATGAGAGTGATCATTTATTGTAATTATGGAAATTGGAGTATCAGTAAATTCTTTGCTGAACTGAGCAACCTCAAACATGCTTGTCGATGTCTTTATTGGAGGGGATCTGGGGACAAAGAGAAACTGTCCTTTTCTCAGCTGTGTCACTTGTGATGTAAAAGAATAAAGAGTAACTTGTCCTTTTCTTAGCTGCGTCACTTGTCCTGGATTCCCCCATTTTCCCCCACAAAAGACATAGACCACTGTATGTTATTGTGCTCAGACTGGCAATCAATTTATTATATACACCATGATTCCATTTTCCATCTCATTTCTTTATTATTATAGTTTTCACCATTGCATTTTATTGCATCCATATATCCATTTCTGATCCTCACTCCCCCAGGTGAAAACCTGGGTACCTTCTTCTCCTCTTTTTCTATTAGGTAACAGTGAGAACTGAGACTGCTTTTTCTCCTTCAGCTTCTCCTTCTTTCCATCCTCTTCCTTTTTCTTTTCCCCCCTCCCCCCCCATTTCCATTAGCCAGCCTCCAGCTTGCATTGGATAGCCAGCTTTCCCCCAAATCCAGCTAGGGAACTTCCCCTTTTCTCCTTTTTTTTTATATTGTACCATCTGCATGTCTTCTCCATGCCTGTACAAAGCCCATCATTTCTGTATTAAATATATATATGGCTATATCTGACAGGTGCACTCCATCTGACCTGTAGAAATCTTCTACCCATTCCTCCACCCCCCCGCCATATTACATCCCCTCCCATTTTCTTTATCAATGTTCCTACTCTCTTAATTAATTTTCTCCTGGCCCAGTCTAAATCTCTATGGCTATACTCATGTCTCCAGGCCCTTCTCGGGATTATGTCCAACCAGGCAAGGCATACCCCTGGCCACCATTGTTGGATTTTCTCTAAATCCCTTTTTACCTGCATGTACCCATGGTTTTCTCCCAATGTCATTGCCCCCTAGATGTAAGATAATTAGGTCTGGAACTGGCCGCCACTCTTTCATCTCTCATAGTGTTGGAAGTAGCTGTGCCCATCTCAGCCCTTGGATGCTATGCCAAACAAACCTACATTGTCTCAGATTCTGGTATAACTGTTTTCCCTCGGGCTTTTTCTTCACTCTTTTTCCCGCCCAATAAACGTATGAGTGACCACAGATCCATACTTCCTTGATCCTCTCTTTACCTATAGGAATTAAGCAGAATATAATACTTAAAACATGCTTTTTGTTCACATCCTTAGTCCCCTTTTTCTTGGCCTTCCCCCACCCCTTTTTGGCCTCATACCTGAAACAATATCAGACGACATGTTAGTCTCCATACTGTAATGCCCGAATATACCTTTTCTAACTGGCAGACTGCCAGTGCCCTTTTTTAACATCTTGGTCGCTGTCTCTCCTGCAGCTGCCACTGCGATGCAGCTCCTATCCAAAAAGAGTGAGAGGAATAATTGCCTGGGTCATCCCCTAAAAATTGCATGCCTTTCTTGTGCATGGCTGTAACCTGGTAACTGGTGACTCTTTTTCCATCCTCATGAATAAATAAACTCCCTGTTCTATATCCCCGCTCTGCGGTGTAAGCCCACAAAGCTTTTACTGGGCACACTGAGTCTTCCTCTTGAGACTTCAGGGTCACCGTGCAACCTGTCCCCCTTTGATCTGTCTTTGATTTCTTTATTAGTATGTATATCTCATTCCAGCCCACCTTCTCCCTCTTTTTTGCCATGCCCCACCACTTTGCTCACTATGAGGACCCCTGCAAACATTACCAGGTAAATTGTGTGAAACAACCGTGCCTCGTCTTTTTATCTGCAGACCGCCGGCAATGCCCCTTTTAATTTTGCCAGCCAATGTTCTCCTGTGGGTCGTCTACTATCCACGGGTCTTTGCTTTAGTCTTCCCCATCCTTGCATCATTCTGCTGATCAACATGGACTTCGTTTGGTCCCCCAATTTTTTAAGGCTGCAGATTAAGCTAATTCCCGCTAGGTACACCCCTATCATGTTGTGAGCGGTACCTCTCTCCCACTGATCTACTGTAAACTTCCCTAACTGTTCCTCTGTGATTGGCCCACCTACCTCCATGTGGTGCGATGCCCTGAATATTTGGAACACCAGCCATGCCCCTTCGTAGGCCCTCAATGTCCGTGGTGCCCATGAGCTGCATACCAGCAGTTCTGCTCCCTCTCACCAATGTCCCAGATGTTTGCTGGTACTGGTGTTTTCTGATCCTCTGCTGTTGGTGCCAGCATCCGGAAACGGTCCAGCTGCAGATAGGAAAGGCTGTCAGCTAGGATGTTTTGCACCCCTTCTATATGTTTTGCCCTGAATGACATGTTCAATTGCAGGGCCCTTAAAACTAACTGTCTCAACACTCCCATGACTGTGTTTGATCTGGCTCCCCTGTTATTTAAAACGTCCACCACTGCCTTGTTGTCACACCAAAATGTGACCTTCTGGTTACACAATTCCTCTCCTCACACCAGGGTACAGGTCCATATGGGCATGATTTCCAGCAGTGTGATATCCATCATTTTCCCATCTTTCACCCAGTTTGACAGCAATGGTTCCTCAAACCATTTTCCTTTCAAATAGCCTCCCATACCTAACCCCCCTGCTGCATCCGTGTAGAGCTCCAGATCCATGTCATATACCCACTCATCTTGACAAAAGGAACAGCCATTGTAAGTATTGAGGAACATCTCCCAGACCATGAAATCTTCTTTTACTTCTTTTGTTATGTCTACCCAGTGGTGCAGTTTTGTTACTCCCGCTGTTGCCCTCACTAATCGTTTTGTGAAGGCCCTACCCGGCCCGATTGCTCTGCATGCAGAGTTCAAATGTCCCATGACCTGTTGCACCTGTTTTAACTGCACCCTTCTCCTCCCCGTGACCCATCTAATTATCTCCTTTAGTTTTACTACTTTGTTATCTGGCAACCTAAAGAGTTCATTCTGGGCATCTATTTCTATGCCTAAGAACGCTAAGACCTTATTGGGCTCTTCTGTTTTATCCGGAGCCAGTGGGACCCCTAACTCCCCGCACAACTCTTGAAAGCTGGCTAACATTTTCTCTGTCTCCCTCTTCCCGCTACCTACTAACAGGAAATCATCCAAGTAGTGTATTACCACTTTATACCCGCTCTGCTCCTGAAATATCCACTGTAAACAGGTGCTAAATGCCTCAAATGTTGCACATGCTATGGAGTACACCATGGGCATTGCTTTGTCAAAACAGTATTGTTCCCAATCTTAAAGCCCAGTAGGTCCCAATCTTCCCTCCTGACTGGAAGCAATCTGAATGCGGATTCTATGTCTGTTATTGCCATCCAGGCATCCTTGGTTGCCCGGATGATCTGCACTGCCTCTTCTAATGTGGCGTAGCTCACTTTACTATGTTCCCCGCTTACGAAATCTTTCACTGATTCCCCCTCTGGAAATGACAGGTGGTGAATCAGTCTGTATTCCTCCTGTTGTTTTTTGGGAACTAACCCCAATGGAGATATTCTCATGTTCTGCAGTGGCGGTTTTGTGTACAGTCCTTCTACCCTACCTGCTGCCTTTTCTTTTTCTATTTTTCTTCTTAAGATGTCCTCTTTTCCCCTTACTGAACCCAGATTATTCGCCTCTCTCACTTGCCTCGGGCCTTCGCATTTTAATGGAAAGCCTGACTCAAAACCTGCCCTAAGTGACTCCGCCACCTTCCTATCAGAATATTTCATTAACCACCTTTTCCACACTTCCGTCTTGATGGGCGTTCTTGCTGCTTGGAACTGATCCCTTGTCCTTTCCCCCTCATATTTAGTATCACCCATTTTTTTTGCCGCTTTCTGGTTCCCTGTATCTAGTAATTCTGGCTTCCTCTGCCTGCGTGTCCTCTACCCCTCCCCCCTTTACTCCAAGTCTGCCCCCTATATCCCTGTCCCTCTCGAAAAAACTGTTGGCCTGTGCCTTGTCCCTCTGCTCCTTGTGCCTATGTCTTTCTACATCTACTCGCTGGGTGCAACCCCCAACATTTTGAGCAGGCATGCCGAAAAGGACATTGAGGCCTAGAGCAGAATGCCCTATTGTAAGCCCAACAACACATCTGAGGTGCCCTCCCTTTTTCCCATCTCCTCTTCCGTGTGGACTGGTAGGTTACATAATCCGTCCACAGATCTAACTGTTTTGTATCCCATCTTACATCCCCATAAGTTGCCATCCTTTGCCAGAAGAATTTGTCATAATATATATCAAGCCTACCCCTCCTTTTGCCTTTGCTCATCTTTTTATCAGGGAATACATGATCAATGGTATGCCCAGTTCAGGTTTCTTTTCCAGCACTATAGCTGAGTACATGGCAAAACCTACAAACCATCCATCCCACATCTTTCCTTTGGTAAATTTATCCTCCTCTTTTTTACCCAACAAAACCACTGCTGCCACCATCTCACTTTTCCCTATGTTCTCAGTCACCTCATATTTTGCTGCTGCCTCCCGGGTCACTAAAGCAAATATCTCCACGTACTAACCATTCTAGATCTTCTCTTTCGTGGCCAATGGTATGTGTTCCCTATTCGCATTCCTGGGCTTCTTATATCCGTTGTTCCTTTTCCCACCTTTTCTAACCCTTTCTCCTCCCCTTCCGTTGCCATTGAATCTGATCTAATCTCTGCCAGAGCAGACTCCATTTGACCCAACCCCCCTGTCCCAAGTGCTGCAATAATTTGTCTTATGTACTCTTTTATGCTTTCTCCTACTGACCCGGCTACTTTGCCTGTAGCCCTATCGGTTTCCTGCGGCCTGCTGGACTCGGGATACCCTGGGTTAGCCAGTTGTACTATTGGCTGTGGGATGGCTGGTATGCATGGGGGATCCAGTCTAGGTTCCACTGGGGGAACCTCCACCTGGTCTTGGGGAGGTACTGATGGGACAGGGACTTGGGGCTGAGGCGGTACTGGGCTGGCCCCTCTGGAAGGTATCCCCAGTTGGGGTTGCACCCTAGTAGGGCTGAACAGCCTTCCTGCCTGCCTCTTCCCATCACCCCCTTTCCCTTCCCCACTTTCTGTTTCTCCCCGGATCTCCCCGGCTCCTCTCCTTCTACCATCTGCCACACTCTGTTGGCCTTCTCTGCGAGTTCCTCTATGGCTTTGTAGGCATCCTCCTTAGCTGTTTTGCTCTTCCTAGGTGCCACCTCCTTGTGTTGGTCCATAGAAGCTGTAAAGATACTGCCCAAAACCAAGAAAATTAAAGGTCATATTAATCATCATCATTTTTTTTTTGAACCCCTGTCTGGGGGTGTCGCTCTGCGTGGCCTCCTAGGCCTTACATTCCCCTTGTGGCCTTCCAGTTCTCCCGTTCTCCTACGCATACCCCTGAAACACCCCCAATCTCTGTAGGCCTCTTCTGGGCCTTGTTGTCCCATTTCTCCCCATCTGTGTGTCTCCTATCCATTCTGAGCTTCTGCCTCCTGTCCCATGTGGCCATCCTGGCCTGCTATCCTCTTTTATCCTGGGGGGCCACTGGCCTCCCCGCATGGCCTTCTAGACCTCCTTGCCATGGTAGCACTTGTGTCACCCCTGGGCCCTTCTTTGGTACCTCCCCTTCTGATGCCCTCTCCTCCCGCTCACTTTCTGAGCACTGCTCAGCTGTGGACTCTGTCCCCTTTTCATGTGGCCTTCCCATTTTAGGCCCCTGAACCTATTCCCCATTACCCTGTCTTGTGGCTTCTCTGTCCCCAGGTGTGGCAATGCTCTCTCCCCTCCCCAAAGGCTTCCCTAATCTGTAGGCCTCCTCTGGGTCCCTTTGAGCCTCTTTTTGGCTCTGCTTCATTTTTGCCTTCATCCCGCAGCATGTGACATCGTGTCATGTGGCGGCCCTAGCTGGCTCAGAGAAGTCCCCATTCTCCCAGCTGCGATTTGCCCAATGCACCAGTTTTTTCCTTTAAAATATGTCCCGCTGTCCTCTGTGGGTCATTGCCTGGCACCCCCCCACCTTTTTCAGCTAGTCCCTGACTTTTTTGGCCTTGTTGGTTTTTTGGGCCTTGCCCCACAGCATGACTGTAGTCCCTTGAGGCTGCCATGATAACCCCCTTGCTTTTCCCCCTCCACACCATTTTCCTGTGTCCGTTACTCTTCCCAACCCTGTGATTCATCCTGATGGCTGTTGAAAGCTTCTCCTTGGCTCCACTCCCTGTCCTTGTGCCCTGTTCTCTTCCGCGCCTTCCCTGATGGCATGTGACGTCACGCCACGTGGCCCGACTGTGCTGGCTCTCAGTCCAAAATTCCCCCAGCCCCATTGCTCTCCCCATAGGCCAGCGCTTGTGCTGCCTCATTTCTGTCCTCCCCACCAGGTCCCCTGTTCCCTCCCCATCGTGCCTTGTGGTAGTTTGCTTGTTTCAAAAACCACTGAAAACAGGCCCTTACATGACCATTCGCCCAGGCCCCTCCATTCAAACCAACCAACAAAAACTCCTGTTCATAGCTGCACTGTCCCTACCCTCTCAATGTGAAAGTGTACTATTTGTGGCAACAATCCTTGTTTTAAAATCAGCTACCAATCTTTAAAGATGGTCAGGGTGTCTGCCCTGCAAACAGAAACACACTCGAGCCCTGCGCCAAGCCTAGCCACTCGCACCAATAACAAAAAAAAAAACTGTTCGCCCATACAGGATTAAATATACTTCTTTTGGCCACAATTCAGCCCGCCGCGAAGCCTTTAAACAAACTGGGCATCTGCCCTGCAGACCGAACCAGCCATAAACTGCATGGTGCTCTCACCCTTCCAGATGGCCTTTCTTCAGCCTGCTTCTCAGCACCAAGAGCTACCTTCTGCACATCCTGCCTCCTAGCAATGCTTCTGTCTAGATCCACAATACTTTTACTCTTACAACTGCTGGCACAAACAATATAAAGTCTGATGATTTTTTTTTTTTGAGTTTCACAACAAGGAGGCTAATTCTGATACCTGTTACAAGTGACCCACCACAGATTCGCTGCATAAAGCCAGGATATTATTATTTCTTGTCATTTATATAATTAAAAACTTATTTTTTTATATACCTTAGAATGCTTTTTTCTTACCTGACTAAATTCACCAACCTTAGTTCCTCTCGATGCCAATCTGATGTGCTGTAGTTCAGAAAATCAAAACTTCAGCAAAAAGTTGCTGAACCATTCCTATGCTGTCCATTATGTACCTCCTTTTGCCCCTCCCCTTCCTGTTGCCTGCCTATTGCTCTGTCCCCTTGCACCTCCCTTTCCCTTCCCCCCTCCCCTCTGAGCACACCATCTTCAGATAAGAACAGTGGGGGAATTCAAGAATGCATGGGACAGACATAAGACAGTCCTAGTGGGGGGTAGGAGGAAGTAAGCTGTTGGTTAACTAGGATCTGCAGCTTATCTGTTAGGTAGGAAAATGATTAGACTAGGTGGGCCAAGCGGTCCTTATCTGCCATCAAATTCTATGTTTCTAAGATGAAGGGGTGCACCAGGACAACTTGATATGCCCCTTAAAGGGCAAACTCTATTGTGATGAAAAAGAATAAGGAGTAACTATCCCTTTCTCAGCTACATCACTTGTGATAAAAAAGAACGAACAGACACTGTCCTTTTCTCAGTTGCATCACCTGTGATGAAAAAGAGTCAAGATAAACTGTCCTTTTCTCAGCTGTATCACCTGTAATGAAAAAGAATAAAGAGAAGCTGTCCCTTTCCCAGCTATGTTACCTATGATTAAGAAGATAAAAGAGAAACAGTACTTTCCTCGACTGCATCATTTGTGATGAAAAAGAATAAAGGGAAACTGTCCTTTTCTCATCTGCGTCACTTGTGATGAAAAAGAATAAAGAGAAACTGTTTTTTTCTCAGCAGCATCACCTGACCTTTGAATAAAACACAGCAATTAATATCCTCTCTTTTGGCCAAAGTGATCTCTGCAACAATGACATCTCCGTACCACAAATGCAGCTACTGTACTTTTCTCAGCTGCATCACTTGTGATAAAAAAGTATAAAGAGTAACTGTTCTTTTTTTAGCTGCATCACTTGTGGCGAAAAAGAATAAAGAGTAACTGTGCTTTTCACTGCTGCATCACTTGTGATTAAAAAGAAAAAAGGCAAACTCTTTTCTCAGCTGCTTCACTTGTGATGAAAAAGAATAAAGAGAAACAATCCTTTTCTCAGCTGCGTCACTTGTGATGAAAAGGAAAAGAGAAACTGTCCTTTTTTCTGCTGTGTCACCTGTGATGAAAAAGAATAAAGATAAACTATCCTTTTCATAGCTGTGTCTTCTGACCTGCGAATAAAACAGAGCAATTCATTTTCTCCCATTTGGCCAATGTCATCTCTGCACCAAAGAAATATCTGTACCACAGATGCAGCTTCTGTCCTTTTCTCAGCTGCATCACTTGTCTCCAAATCCCCTCCAATAAAGACACCGACAAGAATGTTTGTGGTTGCTCAGCTCGGAAAATAGTTTACTGATACTCCAATTTCCATAATTACAATAAATGATCACTCTCAATGTCCTTTACTCACAGTTCAACCATATTCATAATACTTGTACATGTATATATCATATCAATCACATTGTATGAATCGCATTCTTTTTCTATTCCTCCCTCCCATTTTTCTTCCTTTCCTTCTGCCCCCCAGACGTACATCATGGGGGTGGGCCCTGTTGTTTTCTCTTTGTTGTCAAGGGGTACGAGCGTACACACCATGCCCCTGCTTCTATCCTGTCACCCGGTGTTCTTAGTCATGTTTTTTCTTTTTAAACTCCTCCCTTCTTCCCTATCCTACTCTTCTTTTCCACTAGCCCACCTCCAGCTTGCAATGGACGGTGGGCTTTCCCACCTTCCTCCGCCCTCTTCTTTGTTTTCTTTATCTTCTCGCTGCTTTTGTCATAACCCTTTGCCTCATCCACAGCTCAGTGGTATTAGACATTTCTTGATTAAATAGTGCCAGCCCCAGGTTCGAGAGATGTACCATGTCACCCAGATATATTCGTCTACCCATTCCTGAATTGTGTGGTGAATTACCGCTCCCCCCGGACCTCGAATAACCTACCCACCTGGGTGTCCATCCTCTTCCTAGACCTGTCCATACCCTTGTGGATCTCCTCCTTGTGCCACATCCTTCAAGGGGTTATGTCTGACCATGCCAATGTCACCTGCGGCCACCATTGTTTAATTGTCTCCACATCCTGTTTTATGTGATAAGATATGTCCAGACATGGCCGTGTCACCAAGTCATTGCCACCCAGGTGTATGATGATGAGGTCTGGTCTCCCGTGGACCTTCCCGACTTCCCTCAGCTCAGGCAATAACTACGCCCACTTCATCCCCCTTTGACCTTTCCACCTCAAATGGATGACATCACTATTCAGGTAAAGCTGCTTGCCCCCTTGTCTCCTGGCTGCCCACTTCTCCACCCAATGGATAAATGAATGTCCACAAATCCATGTCTCTAGTCTCTTGGTTCTGCCTGCATACAGAAAAAACATACATTATTTAGTGAAAGCATGATTCCCCACCCCCCCTTTCCCGCCGTGCCTACTATGGAAAACAAAAGAAAACCATTAGTGTGGCACTTTGCGTATGTATTTCTTGTAACATTCAGACTTCCACCTTCCCTTTTCCATGATTGCCCCTGCAGTGCCCCCCTGCATGGCCAGCACTGATGCTGCCCCAATTCTGCATGAATGTGAAGAGTAACCCTCCACCGGTTCACCCAAAAATCTGAGACCCTTGTGCAGCACCGCTGTCACTTGATATCCTGTAACTGGCTTCCCATTACCATATATGAATTGGGCAGAGCATCCTCCAGTGGACCGCACAGCCGAGACATGTGCAAGACCCCACCAGACAGATGGCTGCATTGGTATGTTCTGTAAACATACTCTGTTGCCCTGACCCTGTTGGTCCATTTTTGATCTTCTCACCTTTACTACCACTGCCTGTGTGTCCCACTCTATGTCTTCCTACTGCAGACCACATTCCTCGGTCTTTCCGCCATAGCCCACTACCTCATTTAACCTGAAGGCCCCTTCATACATAGTCAGCTACAGTTCCTGAAACAACAGTGCCTCACTACTTGAGCTAGCTATGTGGTGCAATACCCCCACCAGCCTGGCCAGTAGGTTTTGCCTATTGGTTTCCTGATATCTTGCTTCTTATCAGTCCCCTGGGCCCAACCCTGCATCATTCTGTGAGTCAGGTTGCTTTTCGTGGGGTCCTCCCTCCCTTTTAAGTTATATACTTGACCTATGGCTGCCAAGTGAATCCCGATAGCGGCATGTGCCCAGCCCTGCTGCCATCCCCCCACTATGAATCTGGCCACCTGCTCCTGTGTTACTGCACCACTTACCTGTCCGCTGACTTGTTCACGAAAATTTTGAAATGCCCTCCATGAGTTCTCATAAGCTCTAAGGGTCCTTGGGGCTCAGAAGTTCCGGAACAATATTTCAGCTCCCCCGATCCAATTGTCCATATACATATCAGAATGGAAGTCCCCTCATCCTCTGCTCTGGGTGCAACAGTTCAGAATTTGTCCATCTGCAAATGGGAGATGCAGTCAGTTATCACGTTTTCCACACCATCGATGTGCTTAGCCCTGAATGACATATTCAGAGTTAAACCTAAACACACCATCCTTCTTAAGACCCTCATCATCCTCTCTGACCTGGTCCATTTTTTGCTCAACACCTCGATCACTGCTTGATTATCACTCCAGAACATGACCTGCCTGTTACTAAGTTCTCTCCCCCAGACTTCCATTGCCACCCATATGGGAAATATTTCTAGGAATGTGATGTCCTTCATCACTTTTCCTGTAACCCATGCTTTGGCCATGGTTCCTCGAACCACTTACCCTGGAAGTAACTTCCCATTCCTACCCCCCCAGCTGCATCTGTATACAGCTGCAGGTCCGTGTTATGAAGCCAATCATCTTGCCTGAATTTCTGCCCATTATACACCTGCAGGAAGTGCTCCTGCACTGCCGTGTCTTCTCTGGTATGTTTATTTATGTCTATCTAGTGGTGAGGCTGAATTGCACCTCCCATTGCCCATGCGAGCCACCATGTAAACGTGCACCCTGGTACAATTGCCCTACATGCAAAGTTCAAATGTCCCATTAGCCACTGCGCTTGCTGGAGCTGTACCCTCCTGCTCCCCCCGACCTGTCTTAACAACACCTGCAGTTTCTTGACCTTCTGTTCTGGTAACCAGTAAAGCTCTTGTACCATGTCTAACTCTAAACCCAAAAACTCTATCTTCTGTAGGGGTCCCTCTGTTTTGTCTTCAGCTAGCAGCACCCCAATTCCTGGCATAAAGCCTTGAAATCCCCCAGCATCCCCCCATCTCTTTTTTGCCTTCCCTATGAACAAGAAGTCATCAAGGTAATACATCACTGTCTGGTATCCAAATCGCATCTGGAACAGCCACTGCAACCATGTACTAAACCTCTCGATTGTAGTGCATACTATCGAGCACCCCATCGGCATGGCCTTGTCAAAGTAGTACCCCCCATCTACCTGGAAACCTAAAAGATCCCAATCCTCCACCTGTACTGGTAGTAGCCTGAATGCAGATTCTATATCTGTCTTAGCCAGCCACACCTCTTGCTTAGTCCTAATGAGTCGCACTGCCTCCTCCAGTGTAGCATAGGTAACCCTGCTGTCTTCTTCCAAATGGCGTCAATATTGGAGTCCCCTTCTGGGTATGAAAGGTGGTGCATCACCCTATACTCACCTAGCTGTTTTTTGGGAACCAATCCCAACAGAGATACCCGCAGATTTGGTAGTGGGGGTGATTCGAATGGGCCTTTCACCTGCCCTGCTGCTATCTCCTTTTGAATTAAGCATGCCAGCACTGCACATTTTCCTTGAGTAGACTTGAGGTTCTTTGCCCTTGTCTCCTTCCGGACACCCCAAAATTTTAAATTAAACCCTGACTGAAAACCCACCCCCAGCTCCTTGGCTGCCACCAGGTCAGGGTAGCCCCTCAAACCCTCCTGAATTGCTGCCCCTTTGATTGGTGTCCGCACCATTGTAAATCTGATCATCAAAACCTCAGTTGTCCTGATACCAAGTCTGGTAGGAGTGTCCCTTCCCTCCCCCACTTGCCTGACCTCTGTTTACCCTCCCCCACTGATGGCCTCAAAATGCACCCTGGTAGCCCCGAAAGAGCTGTTGATGCCCCTGTTCATGCCCCCCCAGTGCTCTTTTCCCCGTTGTATCTGCACTTTGCCGCTGGATGGTGCCCCCCAACACTTTGAGCAGGCATGTCGGAATTGACAATTCGGCCATGAACAAAATGCCTGAATGTACCTCCAACATGTCTTTAACACTGCTCCCCCTCTCCCTTCCCCTTTGGCCTCCTTGTCTGGTTGCCCCAAGAAAATTTCTAACCAAAGGTCTATCTGCCACACATCCCATTTTACGTCCCCAAAATGCGCCATCCTCTTTCTGAATTTATCAATCAATCAATCAAAATCTTTATTTATCCAGGTGGGCACCATTGAGCAAGGCTCATTTGCAAGGTCGACCTGGTCTTGAATACATCAAAGTACAGTACAGAAGCAGGTATACAAAAAGCAATAATATACAAGGAAGAAAAAGTATATACAGTACAGTACAAGGTTGAAATAAATAAATAAATAAATAAACAGCATTATTTTACAATTGAAGAAGTCAGCAGATATACAATCAACCATAGGCGTACAGGGGTTATAAGCAGAGATCTTTTGAGTGAGGCAGCCTGTAATTACACATATAGGTGAAAGAAGCCATGTATGGGGTGGCAGGTTAGAGAGGTAAAGAAGAGGAGGGATATATTACTGACGACTGGGGGAAAAATTGAGCTAAAACCACAGAAAGTGACAATGGCTGTCGTGTACTTGTTTATTATGTTAATGTCGGAGGAGGGGTAGATAATTGGGACACTGCTATGGATGGGGTGGGACTTTAGCCAGGCTGTAGTGGACAGGGAAGAGTTGGTGCAGCAGGAAGAGTTAATAGGGAAAGAGTGAGAGCCAGGGGTAGAAACATGGTGAGCGTCAGGATGGAAAGGGGGAGTTGCGGAATTAGTGGGCTAGTGGTGAGGAAAACATTTGCAAGGTGCTTTTATGTAGTGATCGTAGAGCACCTTGAAGATATTCAGGCCAACAGGGCAGCTCAGCTTCAAGTTCCTTTGTAAATCATTCCACAATGTGGGTAAAGAGAAGCTTAGAGCAGCTTTACCAAAATGAGTTTTGACCCATGGAACTTGGAGGACAATTAGGGAATAGCTCCTTAGAGCATAGGTGCCTAACACACTCCAGGGAATACAATCTGAGACATATGAAGGGAGCTTGTTGGTCATTGCTCTGAAGGCCCATAAGGCAGCATTTCTATTCCTTCTATAATGAAGGGAAGTCCAGACTAACGAAGAGTACAGGGAGCAGTGGTGTGTGGAAAGTGGAAGGCCAGTAATGAACTGATAGCTCTGTGGTAGAGGGTGTCCAACTTAGCCAGTGCAGAGCCAGTGCAGTGGCTGTAGAGCCGGTCCGCGTAATCTATTAAAGATAGGAAGGTAGCTTGAACCAGTTGATTCTTGGCCTTCTTTGTGAGCAGGTGGTTAATTCCATAGAATAGTCCTTAGTTTCTTCTGTAGTTCTCATCATATTTCAGCCAACTATGCCCCCCTTTTTTGTACACATTCTTGATGATCAGGGAATAAGTCAGAAATGGGGTTGCCAACTATGGCTTCTTCTCAATTACGATGGCCGTGAAATAAGCAAAACCTGTGGACCAGTTGTCCCAGGTCTTCCCTTTGCCTGCCTTGTCCTCTTCTCCCTTGCCTAATAACATCACTGTCGCTGCCATATCCTTCTTCTCAAAACTGTCTTTTTCTTCAAACTTGTCCATGTTGTCCACGTTCGCTAATGCGAAGATGTCAACATATTCCCCTTTCCATATTTTCTCCTTTATGGCCATCAGCAAAGATCCACTAGCCTAACCCCAGTGCTCCTACTTCACTTCCAGGCATGGGTCCACCCGCCCCCATTCCCTTCACCTGTCCCTGTCCCTTTTATCTCACCTAATGCTTTCTCCAATTGCCCCAGCCCATTCTCCCCCATACTTTTTAACATTTGTTCCACATATTCCTTTAGACTGCTTTCCAGGGTCACCACTGGATTACCTGCGGGACTTGGTTGTGGGACACTAGGCCCTGGTGAGGGGTCTCCCGGTGTCAGCGTAGGACCCAACGATGGCAGCACCACTCCAGGCATTGGAAGCGAGATGAGCAGGGAGAGGTTCTCTGGTTCCAGTGCAGGGTAGGGGGCAGAAGGAGGTTCTGGTATTGGGTTAATAGGAGGTAGACCTTGAAGAGTCACTGGTGCTGGCACCTGCTTCTCATGTCTGGGCTCCAGCACCTGTGGTCGCTTTGGTGCCCCCCTTTCCTTCCCCTGTCCATTCCCTTGCCTTCCCTTCCTCTTAGTGCCTTGGTCACCCCCATCTGGCTCTGCCACCTCCAATAGCTGGTTGGCTTTCTCCACCAGGTCCATGACTGCTCGATAGTACTCCTCCTTGTTAGGCTTCCCTTTCTTTGGTGCCATCTTCTAGGATACCTACTAACAGAAAGAAAACGTCATAATCATTTTTTTTATATATATGCCCCCCAGGACCCTTCCCCTTGTTTCCTCGTGCATCTACCCCCATCATTCTGTTAACCACCCCGATCCATCTTGTCCCGGTTTTGTTCCAGGAGCCTCTTATACCTTCAGCACCCATTCATCCCCAGGACCCCCCCCCACATAAAGCTGGGGCAGTGTCCCACCCCCCCGACACTCCGGCGATGCTGCTATCTTCCTTTTGCCCACATCTACTTGGACCCTCAACACCTGTACCTGGTTTAGCACAACATTGAGGGCAGTTTCTTCACCCCTCCTGTAATTCCCCAGGCACCCAAGCGACAGGAAACCAAAACAATGCTTCTTTAAAACTTTGTATGCACCCCCAGGCTGCAACTTTTCTTTTTAATTTTTTTTTTAATTCTCCCTGTTCTGCCTGTGTTACAAACTGTTTGTACTCAAGTCTGAGCTTAGGCCCTTGCAGTCTCAGACTCAACACTTCTTTACCTACTCAATTTGTCATTTTTATGACTTATTTCTTTGGTAGTCTTAATTGTATTGCCTCCTATGCTAGAAACAAGGAGTGCGCCCTCTCGCAGTAACTCCCATGCTTGTATCTCACAGGGTTGTACCGCAAAAATAAACATCTCTTAAATCCTGCATTCTAACATGCTGCCAGATTTGCCTTTCATTCTTTATTCTTTGTGCCCTGAGCGTCCTCCAAATCTGTGGCACCCCCCTGGGCCTTCTACCCACGTGGTGATGACTTCAGATGCCATCCCACATGGTAGGCCAAGGTTTCTATCTTGCCCTGCTTGTTCTAACCTTCTGTTCACCGGTGCCTTAACCATTCATCCTTCCTATGTTTAAATCCATCACTGTATTCTGACAAAGAATGTCCAGACCACTGCTATCCAGCATTTTCCCTTAGACATCACCACTACCCCAGTTCCCGTGATCACCGATCTCCTCAGTGCTCTACGCTCACCCAAGGTGCTTGCATTTGTCCCCCCAGCTCGCTTTTCCCCTCGCCCTTCTCCCGCTGCCACCTCGGCTGCTCAACCATGCTGTAGTCCCTTGCAGGTGCTCTCCCCTGCAATCTCTTAGCTGACAACCTCTTTGCAAACCTGACGCTTTGTTATGTTAGCATACTTCCTATGACAGTCGAGCGCCTGTCAGCTGCCACATCTCCCGACTGCTCACAGGAACGCTACAAACAATCCCCTCTGGCTACCTACATAATCCTTGTGCTTCACCTGCTGGTATCACCCCCGGTATCACCCCTGTTAGCCCTGGAATACTGATTTTTTTTTTTTTTTAGCATTCTCAGCCACTTTGTCCTCAACTCGCTACACCTCTGTACAATATCGCAACCAGACGCTCTACTACCTTACCTCTGTGCAGTCCTGATTTAAGCACTTTACAGCTCTTCTTTCCAGCAGTTCAGCTTTTCCATGCATACTTACTGTTGCTGGTGTATAATTGTTACTCTATCTACTTTAATTTTCTCGGTATAAAATTATCTAACTCCAAATATCTATAAATCAACAAGCCCACAGGCTGAACTATTTTGCTGAAATTATGTGCTTCCAAAGCTAAATTCCCTTGGAGCAAATTTGTGACTTCCTGCTCCTGTGTAGCCCCTTTTCAAGCCACCTTCTAGCCTGGCCCATTGCCCAACCACACCAATCCCTGCCTGCCAAACTCTATTCCTCACTCTCTCTCCTTCTCCACACCACTCCCCTCCTGTGACCTCAGCAGGACACTCCCTCCCCTTCCCTTCCCTCTTCGGTGAAATCATTTACTCTTTCCCCCTGTTTAACCCCTTCCAAGCCTCCACTACTTCCTGTCTGGGACTTGGCACAATGTGGTCTGCCCATTTAAGTTGGGCAACCCCTCTTTGTGATGAAAAGCATAAAAAGAAACTCTCCTTTTCTCAGTTGCATCACATGTGATGAAAAAGAATAAAGAGATACAGCACTTTTCTCAGCTGCATCACTTGTGATGAAAAAGAATAAAGAGAATCTGTCCTTTTCTCAGTTGTATCACCTGTGATGAAAAAGAATAAAGAGGCACTGTCCCTTTCCAGCAGTGTCACTTGTGATGATAAAAATAAAGAGAAATTGTCCCTTTCTCAGCTGCAGCACTTGTGATAAAAAAGAATAAAGAGAAACTGTCTCTTTCTCAGCTGCATCATCTGACCTTTGAATAAAACAGAGCAATTAATTTGCTCCCATTTGGCCAATGTGAATTCTGCAACAATGAAATTTCCATACCACATATGCAGCTAGTGTCCTTTTCTCAGCTGCATCACCTGAGATGAAAAAGAATAAAGACTAGCTGTGCTTTTCTCAGCTGCATCACTTGTGATTAAAAAGAAGAAAGACAAACTCCTTTTCACAGCTGTGTCACTTGTGATGAAAAGGAATAAAGAGAAACAGGCCTTTTCTCAGCTCTGTCACTTGTGATGAAAAACAATAAAGAGTAACTGTCCTTTTCTCAGCTGTGTCACTTGTTATGAAAAAGAATAAACAGAAACTGTCCATTTTCCAGCTTTCTTACCTGTGATGAAAAAGAATAAAGAGAAACTGTCCCTTTTTCAATTGCACCAACAGTGATGAAAAAGATTAAAGAGAAACAGTCCTTTTCTCAGCTGCGTCACTTGTGATGGAAAAGAATAAAGAGAAACAGTCATTTTCTCAGCTGCGGTACTTGTGATGAAAAAGAAAAATGAGAAACTGTCCCTTTCTCAGTTGTGTCACCTGTGATGAAAGAGAATAAAGAGAAACTGTCTTTTTCTCAGCTGCATCACCTGTGATGATAAAGAATAAAGATAAACCATCATTTTCTCAAATGCAACAATATAGAGAAACTGACTTTTTCACAGCTGTGTCAACTGATGAAAATGAATAAAGAGAAACTGTCCTTTTCTCAGCTGCATCTGCTGACCTGTGAATAAAACAGAGCAATTAATTTTCTCCCATTCGGTAAATGTGATCTCTGCACCAATGAAATCTCCATACCACAGATGCAGCTACTGTCCTTCTACCAGCTGCGTCACTTGAGATGAACTAGAACAAAGAGAAACTGTCCTTTTCTCAGCTGCGTCACTTGTCATGAAACAGAATAAATAGTAATTGTCCCATTTACAGGTGCATCTTTTGAGAAGAAAAAGAATAAAGAGACACTGCCCTTTTCTCAGCTGCATCACCTGTGATGAAAAGGAAAAAAGATAAACTGTCCCTTTCTCAGCTGTGGCACTTGGGATGAAAAAGATTAAAGAGAAATCATTCGTTTCTCAGTTGCGTCATTTGTGATGAAAAAGAATAAAGAGTAAGCATCACTTTTTCAACAGCATCTTTTGGAATAAAAAAGAATACACAGACACTGTCCTTTTCTCAAATCTGTCACCTGTGATGAAAAAGAATAAACAAGAAACTGCCCTTTTCTCAGCTGTGTTACTTGTGATGAAAAAGAATATTGAGAAATGGTCCTATCCTCATCTGCATCAATTGTGATGAAAAAGAATAAACAGAAACTGTCCCTTTCCCAGCTTTGTTACCTGTGATGAAAAATAATAATGAGAAACTGTCAGTTTTTCAGCTGAATCACCTGTGAGGAAAAAGAATAAAGGGGAAACTGTCCTTTTCTCAGCTGCAACACTTTTGATGAAAAAGAATAAAGATAAACTGTCCCTTTCTCAGTTGCATCATCAGTGAAGCAAGAATAAAGAAAAAATGTCCTTTTCATAGCTGCATCTTCTGACCTATGAATAAAACAGATCAATTCATTTTCTCCCATTTTTTCAATGTGATCTCTGCACCAAAGAAATCTCCGTACCACAGATGCCGCTTCTGTAATTTTCTCAGCTGCATCACTTGTGATGAAAAAGAATAAAGAGAATCTGTCCTTTTCTCAGTTGTATCACTTGTGATAAAAAAGAATAAATATAATCTGCCCATTCCCAGCAGTGTCACATGTGGTGATAAAGCATAAAGAGAAACTGTCCCTTTCTCAGCTCCATCACTTGTGATAAAAAAAGAATAAAAAAGAAACTGTCCTTTTCTCAGCTGCACCACTTGTGATGAAAAAGAATAAAGAGTAACTGTCCCATTCTCAGCCGCATCATTTGTGATGAAAAAGAATAAAAATACACTGTCCTTTTCTCAGCTGCTCACCTATGATGAAAAGGAAAAAAGATAAACTGTCCCTTTCTCAGATGTGGCACTTTGGATGAGAAAGATTAAAGAGAAACCATCCTTTTCCATGCTGTGTCACGTGTGATGAAAAAGAATAAAGAGTAACTGTCCTTTTCTCAGCAGCATCACTTCTGATAAAAAAGAATACACAGACACTGTCCCTTTCTCAGCAGTCTCACCTGTAATGAAAAAGAATACAGAGAAACTGTCTTTTTCACAGATGCATCACCTATGATGAAAAAGAGTAATGAGAGACTGTCCTTTTCTCAGCTGCATCCTCTAACCTTTGAATAAAGCAGAGCAATTAATTTGCTCCCATTTGGCCAACATGATCTCTGCACCAGTGAAATCTCCATACCACAGATGCAGCAACTGTCCTTTTCTCAGCTGCATCACATGAGATAAAAAAGTATAAAGAGAAACTGTCCTTTTCTCAGCAGCCTCACATTTGATGGAAAAGAAAAAGTGAAAGTGTCATTTACTCAGTTGCATCACCAGTGATGAAAAAGAATAAAGAGAAACTGCTCTTTTCTTAGCTGCATCACTTGTGATTAAAAAGAATAGAGTTACTGGCATTTTCTCATCTGCATTACCTGTGATGAAAAAGAATAAAGATAAATTGTTCTTTTCTCAGCTGTGGCACTTGTGATGAAAAATAATAAAGAAACACTGTCCGTTTCTCCGCTGTGTCACTTGTGATGAAAAAGAATAAAGAGAAACTGTCCCTGTCTCAAGCACATTAACAGTGATGAAAAAGAACAGTCCTTTTCTCAGCTGCATTACTTGTGATGGAAAAGAATACACAGACACTGTCCTTTCCTCAGCTGCATCATCAGTGATAAAAAAGAAAGAAAAAGGGGGAGCTGATGTGGTGATGGCTGTTTATAATCATACTATTCATCCCCCTTTTTTGTTTTGAGGGGCAATGATAGTAGTGCGTGGTTCAAAAAGGACTTTGCAGGCATGTGGGCTTAAAAGGCAGGGGATTTTATCTTGGTGTAGAGATGTTTAGTCACAATAGAGAATGCGAGGTGCTAGGCAGCTGGAGAAGCAATTGGTTCTGGAGCCATTTTTAGTTTTCAACAGACCACGCTGTTTCCCCCCCCCCGGTGGCAGGGGGCTTAGCCACATGTAAGTGTGGCAATAAGGTGATGTGTGTGTTGTTTCCTCTAGATCTGGTGGCATGGCATGGCCCGGCGGAAATGTGGTAGCACATGTAGAAGCCAAGCATTTGAATCGTGCCAGAGTTTAAATGGGGTTTTCCACAGAGAGAGCGGTAGCAATGGAGACCGAGAATAAAGGGGGCACGTCTACAGGAAGGGCGAGGAATTTTTTGCATGTTTCAACGGGAAGGTAGGCCTGGAAGAGGCCTTGAAAGCAGAGTGGGGGGGGTGAGAAGGAGCAGGAGCATGAATGGGAGACCATGCAGCGTGATGTCACATACCATGTGGTAGTCGCAACAGACCCCATCCTGTTTTCACCATTTACTGCATGGGAACCTGGGCTGTTACTGCATTACAGGCATAGGAGGGCCGAATCCTTTGTTTAGAGGAATTTTGCTGCTGCATCTTAGCCAGGGCATCGGGCAGATTTCAGGGTAGTGGCTGTAGGGTGTTGGCCACTGATTGAATGGGTTCTTGGGTGGTTTGTTGAGACCCATGAGGGGAGCAGCTAAGGAATTGGCCTGCAGGGAGAGGCCCTATAACAAGGGGATCGGAAGCACGCTTACTGCTAATCGCGCGGGCGAACGCCCCATGCCGCACAATGGTCACGAGGAAGGGAAGGAAAGGAGTGAGGGTAGGAGAGGGCAAAAGACAGGGAGGCAGCTGTGTTGTACAGGGGGAGCCTGGCTAGCAACGGGCAGGGGGAGTGCAGAGGCGCACGCATGCCAGTCAGTTTGAGGGTAGAAATGGACACTTCCCCACCCCAAGGGAGCCTCGTGGCATCCTCAAGTTTGTTTGTGGTTGTGGGGAGAGCAAATCCCTCAAAGAGAAACTATATTCATAGCCTGGCATTGCCCATGAGGGAGATATAGGGAGAGGAAGGGGGGGCACAAAAAAAAAAGGAGGGAGAATTTTATACATAACAAGGGTTCGAGGGAATGCTAAAATGGGGTCAGTGGAGAGGTGCAGAGGGGGGCAACAAGTGGCCACATGGCGTGGCGCACATGCCAAGTGAGGCAGGGAACAGGCATCTTGAAGATTGTTGCCCATTGGAAGGTGAAGTCTTCGCTATAAAAAAAACAGACAACAACCTTGGTTGCTCAAGAATACCAGGTGAAAGGGGGGGCACATGGAAGCAAAGAGGTGAAGCGGAGCAGGATGGAGGCCTGTTAAGGGGGGCCCGACTGGGCATGCTGGTGCATGACAGAAGGAAGGCAAAAAATACTTTTTTTTCTTTTAAATAATAATACAGGTATATAATGAATCTTGTTCTCTTCCCGTAGTTGTCTTCACAGAGAAAAGGAGCGAAGGATATGGTGCCAAAGAAAAGCAAGCCATTGAAGGAAGACGCCTACAGGGCTATAATTGAATTGGCAGAAAAAGCCAGCAAAATGTGGGAACTGGTCAAAGGGGAGGAGCCAGGGAGACCCGGGGAGAAAATGAAAGCGGGCCTTAAAAAAGGGGGCAGAGGGAAGTGACCTGATGAAGGGTCAAGCAGCCCTACTAGGGTACCACCGCTAGTAGTGGGACCTGCCAGGGTGGTGGATCCAGTACCTCTGTAGCCTATAGACGCGGCAACTCCAGTACCTCCCCCTGATCAGGGTGGGATCTCCTTTGGTGAACCCAGACCAGATCCCCAGAATGTAGAGTTCCCTCCACAAACCCTAGTAGTCCACCCTCCTTCTCAATCACAGGGAGGAAAAAAGGGAACACTTGGAAGACGCCAGGCAGCACGGCCCAGACAAGGTTACAGGTAATTCACCCAGGCAGTGGGGGACAGTATAAAAGAATATATAAGGCAAATTGTGTCAGCGCTGGGCACAGGAGGGTTAGGGCAGATGGAATCAGCTCTGGCAGAGATTAGGATGGAGGAAAGAGGTGCCAGGAGGAATTGAAGGGAGTATAGAGAAAGATGGAAAAGGTACAAGGGAGATAGGTGCACCCAGGATGAGGATAGGTGAGCATGTTCCACTGGCCACAAAGGAAAAAATATGGAAAAGGGAGTATGTAGATATATTCACCTTGGTGAGCTGGGAAGGGGCAGCAAAGTATGAGGAAGCTGAGAGCATAGGTAAGTGTGAAATGGCAGTGGCGATAGTGCTTTTAGTAAAAAAGGAGAAGGACAATTTCACGAAAGGGAAGACTTGGGACAGGTGATTAGTAGGTTTTGCCACTTTCTCAGCAATCATCTTGGAAAATAGACCGGAGCTGGGCATCCCACTCATCACTTATTCCTGGATAATAAGGAGGGCAAAAGCAAAGTGGGGGTGGGGTGGTTATACTATGATGAATTTTTTCGACAAAGAATGGCAACATTTGGGGATATAAGATGGGACACAAAGCAGCTAGACTTGTGGACAGACTATGTATCAGATCAGTCCATACCCGAAGGGGAATGGGGAAAAAGGGGCTACACCCCAGAGATGCTGCTGGGCTTACAACAGGGCATTGTGCTTGTGGCCTCAATGTTGTTTTCGGCATGCTTGTGCAAAATGTGGGGGAGAACACCCGGCAAGCAGATGCAGGATGACATGGGCCTAAGGGGTACTTGGACACGGGGGTCAAGTGTCAGGTCAACAGTTCTTTCAGGAAGGGCAGGGGTTTAGAGGGCAGTCCTGGAACAGGGGAGGGAGGGGCAAGGGGAACACAAGTAGAGGGGGTCAGAATCACTGACCAGAAGAACCTTACACAAGGCGGTAGGGCGGGGACGGGAGAAGTAACGGGTGGACAGACAGGGAGCAGTTTGGGTTAGCTATAACCCCCATCAACTTAGAGGCATGGACAGCCTGTTTGGACAGATATCCAAACAAAAGAGTGGGGGATATGATTATAAAAGGTTTTAGCATGGGGTTTTCACTGCAGTGTGGGGTGCCCAGACAAGCGAGGGAGGCGAGCAACCTGGGGTCGGTTAAATGAAAGGAAAAAATGTTGAGACATAAGATAGAGAAAGAAAATGCAGCAGGGAGGGTAGAGGGCCCATTTGACACCCCCCCATTGTGAGACATGCGGATTTCGCCATTGGGTTTGGTACCCAAGAAACAGGAGGGGGAGTACAGGGTGATTCACCACCTGTTCTATCCAGAAGGGGATTCAGTGAATGATTTCATCAGGGAGGAACATAGTAAGGTGACATATGCGACATTAGAGGATGCAGCCTGGATAATCCGGGCTACTGAGGAAGCATGGATGACAAAGATGGATATTGAATCTGCTTTCAGACTGCTGCCGGTTAGGAGAGAAGACTGGGATCTATTAGGTTTTAAGATTGGGGGGCAGTATTATTTCAACAAAGCCATGCCGATGGGATGTTCCATAGCATGCGCGACATTCGAAGCATTCAGCACATGCTTGCAATGGATATTTCAGGAAAAAACTGGTTATAGAATGGTAATTCATTATCTGGATGACTTCCTTTTCATTGGGAGGGGGAGAAAGAAGAGAGACGCAGATGATGTTGGGCAAGTTTCAGGAATTATGCAGGGAGCTAGGGGTTCCACTGGCACCAGAGAAAACAGAAGGGCCCAGCAGGGTGATGGAGTTCCTGGCGATTGAGATAGATGCCCCAAAAGAGATATTCAGGCTGCTGGACAAGAAAGTGAGGAAACTGAAGGATTTGATACATGTACACACCAGCAGGAGAAGGGTACAACTAAAGCAAGTGCAACAAGTACTGGGGCACCTAAACTTCACCTGCAGGGCCATTGGACCAGGAAGGGTGTTCACAAAGAGGTTAGCTAGGGCTACAGCAGGGGTTACCAGACCACATCACTGGGTGGATCTGACAAAAGGTGTCAGGGAGGATTTTAAAAATGGGAGTATAATGGCTGTTCATTCCAGCAAGAAGAGTGGGTGTACAACACAGACCTCGATCTCTACACAGATGCAGCCGGGGGGTCTGGCATGGGGGGTTACCTGAGGGGCAGGTGGTTTGCAGAACCATGGCCTGATAGCTGGGTAAAGAATGGGACAATAAGAGATATAACATTGCTGGAGATCATGCCCATATGGACATGCTCCCTGGTATGGGGGGAGGAACTACATGATCAGAAAGTGACATTCTGGTATAATAACAGATCAGTGGTAGAGGTCCTAAACAACAGGGGAGCCAGATCAGAGATGGTCATGAAAGTATTGCGACGTTTAGTTTTAAGGGCTTTGCAGCTGAACATGTCATTCAGAGCAAAACATATAGAAGGGGTACACAATACCCTGGCTGACAGCCTTTCCCATCTGCAGCTGGACCGTTTCAGGAGGCTGGCACCAGCAGTGGAGGAACAAAAAACACCTATACCAATGAACATCTGGGATGTTGACAAGAAGGAGTAGAACTGCTGTTTCACAGCTCATGGGCACCTTGGACTCTGAGAGCTTACAATGGGGCCTGGCAGCTGTTTCAGACATTCAGGGCTGAACACCAGACGGAGGTAAATGGGCCACTGACAGAGGAACAGTTGGGTATGTTCACCGTGAAACAGTGGCAGAAAGGGACCGCCCACACCACAGTGGGGGTTTATCTAGCAGGGATTAGAGTTATCTGCAGCCTAAAGGGGTGGAAGTACATGACAAAATCACTGCTCATCAGGAGGATGATGTAGGGATGAAGCAGGTTGAAACGTGGGCTAGGAGATAATAGGAGGCCAATAGGAGAGTGGTGGCTAATAAGGCTAAAGAAGATGCTCCCGGCAATATGCAGATCAAAGGCTGAGGCCCAGCTATTTCACACAGTTTATGTGATAATATTTGCAGGGGGGATGAGAGTGAGTGAAGTGGTAGGCCATGGGAAAGAGGACAAGGAAGGAGGCTTGGAGTTGGACGATGTAAGTTGGGGGGTGAAGGAGTGATGGATCAAGATCAGGAGGTCAGAAACAGACCAAAGAGGACAAGGTTGCATGTTGACAATGATGGGGCAAGGAGAGGTTGCAATATGCCCAGTGCAGGCTCTGTGAGCTTTTGCAGCAGAGCAGGGGACCAGGAAGGGAAAACTATTTATACATGGTGACGGGAAAAGGGTCACCGGCTATCAAGTCAAAGCATTGCTTAAAAAGGGCATGCCATTCATGGGGGAGGAGCCAGCTAATTACTCATCCCATTCCCTAAGGATTGGGGTTGCCTCACAGTGGGCAGCAGTGGGGGAACCTGTGAAGGACATTTTGGGAAAAGGGTGCTGGTGGTCAACCAGTTATAAGAGATACATTAGAGCACTGAAATAAAAAAAATATAATTTTGTGTGTTGAAGGAAGTGCTCCTAGCGGAAACTGCAGGTCGGAGGGGAAAAGGGAAAAGTGGGGGGGGGGCAAAAGGGGAAAGAGTTGGGGGGAATAATACGGTGCTGTCACTAACAGTATGTGTAAAATAATTAATTTTCCTTGAACCCCATAGGTAGAGGGAGGAGCACGGAAGTCTGGATCTGCAGCCATTTCTATATTTATTGGGCTGAAAAAAGAGCAGAGAAGAAGGCTGGGGGAAAGCAGCTGTAGCAGGACGTGAGACAGTGTAGGTTGGTCTGGCACAGCATACGTGGGATGAGATGGGCACAGCTGCTTCCCGCTTTGAAGGAACTCAAGGGTCACTGGCCCAGTCCAGACCTAAGTATTATACATCTAGGGGGCAATGACCTGGTGGCCAGACCATGGGTAGACACATGCTTACAGATAAAAAGGGATCTAGTGGCAATACGATAGTGGTGGCCTCAGGTGTGCCTCGCCTGGTCAGATATGATACCAAGAAGGGTATGGAGGCAGGAACACAGCCACAGGATGGTGGAGAGGGCCGAGAGAAAGATGAATAGGAGGGTGGGGACATTAGTAAGGCAGATAGGGGGACAGGTGATACTGCGGGGGGTAGAAGAATGGGTAGAGGATTTCTACAGGTCAGACGGTGTGCACCTGTTGGATCTAGCCATAGACATGTTCAATACAGAAACAATGGGTTTTATAGAGACATGGAGGAAACAGGTGAAAACTGGAATATAAAAAAAAAGGGGGAAAAGGACCGCCCTGAGATAAGGGAGAGTGATACCCTAAGTATGGGGGAAGCCAGCCATCCAACGCAAGCTGGAGACTGGCTAGTGGGGAAAAAGGGGGGCGGAGGAGGAGAGGGGGAAGAAAAAGGAATAACACAAGAAGAGGAAGAAGATGAAGAAGAAAGCAGTCTCGATTTTCACCGTTACCTAGCGGGAAAGGAGAAGAAGAAGGCACCCAGGTTTTCACCTGGGGGAGGGATAATCAGAGATTGATATATGGATGGAAATAAATGAAATTTATAAAAATAAGATAATAAAGAAATGGAAAAGGAATATGGAATTATGAATATAAATAAATGAATTGCCAATCTGAGCACAACAACAACAAACAATGGTCTCTGTCTTTTTGTGAGGGACAAGGGGGGAATCCGAGACAATGGAGTTTGCCCTTTAAGGGGCAGACCACGTTGTCCTAGTGCACCCCTTCCCTCTGTCATGGAATGGTTGTGCTCAGGATGGGAGGGTGGAAGGAAGGGAAGGGGCAAAGGGCCAGAACAATGGTCAGGTAACAGGAAGGGTAGGGGCAAAGGGAGGTACATAAGGGACATCACAAGGGGACCTCAGCCACTTTTTGCTGGAGTTTTTGATTTCTCCCACCCACCCTTCTAAGCAGAACAAGAGGAGAAGACAGTCAAGATGGGACTGTATGGTGGGTCTGTCAAGGTGGATGACAGACGCGTCGGGTTGGACAGTTTATACTGCCAAAAGTGGATGGCAGGTGATAATAAGGTTATGGAATATGGTTATGGACTGCCAAAGGTGGATGGCAGGGGGAAAAAGGGGGGTGGAGGAGGGGAGGGGGAAGAAAAAAGAATAACAAAAGAAGAGGAAGAAGATGAAGAAGAACGTGGTCTCAGTTTTCACCGTTACATAGCAGGAAAGGAGAAGAAGAAGGCACCCATTTTTTCACCTGGGGGAGGGATAATCAGAGATTGATATATGGATGGAAATAAATGAAATTTATAAAAATAGGATAATAAAGAAATGGAAAAGGAATATGGAATTATGGATATAAATAAATTAATTGCCAACCTGAGCACAACAACAAATAATGTTCTCTGTCTTTTAGTGAGGGAAAAGGGGTGAATCTGGGACAATGACATCTTCATACCACAGATGCAGCAACTGTCCTTTTCTCAGCTGCATCATATGAGATAAAAACGTATAAAGAGAAACTGTCCTTTTCTCAGCTGCATCACATTTCATGGAAAAGAATAAAGTGAAGGTGTCCTTTTCTCAGCTGTGTCACCAGTGATAAAAAAAGAATAAAGAGAAATTGCTCTTTTCTCAGCTGCATCACTTGTGATTAAAAAGAATAGAGTAACTGTCCTTTTCTCAGCTGCGTCACCTGTGATGAAAAAGAATAAAGATAAACTGTCCTTTTCTCAGCTGTGGCACTTGTGATGAAAAAGAATAAAGAAACACTGTCCGTTTCTCCACTGTGTCACTTGTGATGAAGAAGAATAAAGAGACACTGTCCTTTTCTCAGCTGTGGCACTTGTGATGAAAAAGAATAAAGAGACACTGTCCTTTTCTCAGCTGTGTCACTTGTGATGCAAAAGAATAAACAGAAACTGTCCATTTCCCAGCATTGTTACCTGTGATGAAAAAGAAAAAAGGGAAAGTGTCTTTTTTACAGCTGTATTACCTGTGATAAAAAAGGAAAAAGAGAAACTGTCCCTTTCTCAGCTGTGTCAATTGATCTTTGAATAAAACAGAGCAATTAATTTGCTCCCATTTGGCCAATGTGATTTCTGCAACAATGAAATCTCCATACCACAGATGCAGCAACTGTGCTTTTCTCAGCTGCATCACTTGTGATGAAAAAGAATAAAGAGTAACTATATTTTATCAGCTGCATCACTTGTCATGAAAAAGAATAGAGATACATTCCTTTTCTCAACTCTGTCACTTGTGATGTAAAAGAATAAAGAGTAACTGCCCTTTTCCCAGCTTTGTTACCTGTGATGAAAAAGAATAAAGAGAAACTGTCCCTTTCTCAAGTACATTAACAGTGATGAAAAAGATTAAGGAGAAATAGTCCTTTTCTCAGCTGCATCACTTGAGATGAAAAAGAATACACAGACACAGTCCTTTCCTCAGCTGTGTCACCTGTGATGAAAAAGAAAAAATATAAACTGTCCTTTTCTCAGCTCCGGCACTTGGGATGAAAAAGATTAAAGAGAAATCATTCTTTTCTCAGTTGCGTCATTTGTGATGAAAAAGAATATAGAGTAAGCATCACTTTTTCAGCAGCATCTTTTGGGATAAAAAAGTATACACAGACACTGTCCTTTTCTCAGCTGCGTCACCTGTGATGAAAAAGAATAAAGATAAACTGTCCTTTTCTCAGCTGCATCTCTTGTGAAGACAAAGAATAAAGAGAAACTGTCCTTTTCTCAGCTGTGTTACTTGTGATGAAAAAGAATATAGAGAAACTGTCCTTTTCTCAAGTGCACCACTTGTGATGAAATAGAATAAAGAGAAACTGTCCTTTTCTCAACTGTGTAACTTGCGATGAAAAAGAATAAAGAGTAACTGTCCTTTTCTCAGCTGCATCACTTGTGATAAAAAACGAATAGACACTGTCCTTTTCTCAGCTGTGTCACCTGTGATGAAAAAGAATACAGAGAAACTGTCTTTTTCACAGAAGCATCACCTATGATGAAAAAGAGTAATTAGAGACTGTCTTTTTCTCAGCTGCATCCTCTAACCTTTGAATAAAGCAAAGCAATTAATTTGCTCCCATTTGGCCAACATGATCTCTGCACCAGTGAAATCTCCATACCATAGATGCAGCTATTGTACTTTTCTCAGCTGCATCACTTGTGATGAAAAAGCATAAAACAATTCTGTCCTTTTCTCAGCTACATCACTTTTGATGAAAAAGAATAAACAGAAACAGTCCTTGTCTCAGCTGCGTCATTTGTGATTAAAAAGAATAAAGAGAAACTGTCTTATTTTCAGCTGCATCACCTGGGATGAAAAAGAATAAAGAGAAACTGTACTTTTCTCAACTGTGTCACTTGTGATGAAAAAGAATAAAGCGTAACTTTCATTTTCTCAGCTGCGTCACTTGTGATGAAAAAGGATAAAGAGAAACTGTTGTTTACACAGTTGCATCATCTGTGATGATAAAGAGTAAAGAGAAACTGTCTTTTTCTCAGCAGCGTCATCTGGCCTTTGAATAAAACAAAGAAATTAATTTGCTCCCATTTGTCCAATGTGATCACTGCAACAATGAAATCTCCATACCACAGAAGCAGCTACTGTATGTTTCTCAGCTGCTTCACTTGTGATAAAAAAAAATAAAGATAAACTGTCCTTTTTTCAGCTCCATCACCTTTGATGAAAAAGAAGAAAGATACACTGTTTTTTTCTCAGCTGTATCACCTGTGATAATAAAAGAATAAAGAAAAACTGTCCCTTTCCCAGCTGTGTTATTTGTGATGAAAATGAATAAAGAGAAACAGTCATTTTCTCGGCTGTGCTAGTTGTGATGAAAAAGAATAAAGAGAAACTGTCATTTTCTCTGCTGCATCATCTGTGATGAAAAGCAATGAAGAGATACTTTCCTTTTCTCAGCTGCATCACCTGTGATGAAATAGAATAAAGAGAAACTGTCTTTTTCTCAGCTGTGTCACTTGTGATGAAAAAGAATATAGAGTAACTGTCCTTTTCTCAGCTGTGCCACTTGTGATGAATAAGAATAAAGAGTAACTGTCCCTTTCTCAGCTACATCACTTGTGATAATAACGAATGAACAGACACTGTCTTTTTCTTAGCTGCATCATTTGTGATTAAAAAGAATAAATAGTAACTATTCTTTTCACCGCTGCATCACTTGTCATGAAAAAGAATAAAAAGACACATAGAGAATAGTGGATGGGCAAGTTTGCACAACCCATGTGTTGAGCAACTGAGGGGTTTTGATTCCCTGTGCCCTCGAGAGCAAAGCTCAAGAGGTCCATCGGAATCAAAACCCCAAAGTGACACAACAAACTGGTTGGGCATAACATTGCCCATTCATTATTTTTTATAGTGTATGGTGCCACTAAAATAATTTAAGTGAACATTTTATTTTACTTTTAAGATTTACAAGAAATTCTTTCCTGCTGCATTTTTGTCTGGTATTGAAGTCAGGTTGCTAGGGTCAGTGCTGTTGGTATTAGGGACCAAATGTCCCAACATCTGTAGTGTGGTCTACCATTGGCTGTCAGTTGCAGTTGGGAGGGGATTTCAGAAAAAAAAACAAGGCTGACATATCTCTCGCTAAGCGAGAGGACCGTGAGTAAAAGGATTCACCTGTTAATGTGAGCAGTTTTTCATATCTGGTTGATCCTGGAGTTGTTCAATAGCTGAAAGTATCAGATCAATCCTGCCTTTTTCATCATGCCATGTTTGTCATTGGTTTGGAGGATGATCGTGGCACTGCTCTGAGTTTTTCTGTGTCTGCTCCACTTTTAAAATGAGCTGAGCACATGCAGCCTCTAGAGGCTTTCAAAATGTTATTGTACTACAGTGTGGTGCAGTCACTTTCCCTGAACATTTGAACTGTGGTACAATGTTTTAAAAGCCACTGAGTTCCATATACAACAAGCTATCACCATACACTATTGTCCTTTGTTCAGCAGCATCTTCTGACCTGTAAATAAAACAGAGCAATACATTTTCTCCCATTTGGCCACTGTTATCTCTGCACCAATGAAATCTCCATACCACAGATGAAGCTACTGTCCTTTTCTCAGCTGCATCACTAGTGATGAAAAAGAATAAACAGAAACAGTCCTTTTCTCAGTTGTATCACCTGTGATGAAAAAGAATAAAGAGAAACTGTCCCTTTCCTGCAGTGTCACTTGTGATGAAAAAAAATAAAGAGAAAAAGTCCCTTTCTCAGCTCAACCACGTGTGTTAAAAAGAATAGAATAACTGTCCTTTTCTCAGCTGCACTGCTTGTGATGAAAAAGAATAAAGAGTAACTGTCCCTTTCTCAGCTGTATCACTTGTGATGAAAAGCATAAAAAGAAACTGTCCTTTTCTCAGCTGTGTCACTTGTGATGAAAAAGAATAAAGAGAAACAGTCCTTTTTTCAGCTGCATCACTTGTGATGAAAAAGAATAAAGAGAAACTGTCCCTTTCCAAGCAGTGTAACTTGTGATGGAAAAGAATAAAGAGAAACTGTCCCTTTCTCAGCTGCATCACCTGTGATGAAAAAGAATAAAGAAAAACTGTCCTTTTCTCAGCTACGTCACTTGTGATAAAAAAAGAATAAAGAATAACAGTCATTTTCTCAGCTGCACCACTTGTGATAAAAAAGAATAAAGAGTAACTGTCCCTTTCTTAGCTGCATCACTTGTGACGAAAAAGAATAAACAGACAACGTCCTTTTCTCAGCTGCGTCACCTGGGATGAAAAAGAATAAAATGAAACTGTACTTTTCTCAACTGTGTCACTTGTGATGTAAAAGAATAAAGTGTAACTGTCCTTTTCTCAGCTGCATCACTTGTGATGAAAAAGGATAAAGAGAAACAGTCCTTTTCTCAACTGTGTCACCTGTGTTGAAAAAGAATAAAGAGAAACTGTTGTTTACACAGCTGCATCACCTGTGATAAAAAAGAGTAAAGAGAAATTGTCTTTTTCTTAGCAGCATCATCTGACCTTTGAATAAAACAAAAGCAACTTATTTGCTCCCATTTGTCCAATGCGATCACTGCAACAATGAAATCTCCATACCACAGATGTAGCTACTGTATGTTTCTCAGCTGCTTCACTTGTGATAACAAAGAATAAAGATAAACTGTCCTTTTTTCAGCTGCATCACCTTTGATGAAGAAGAAGAAAGATACACTGTTTTTTTCTCAGCTGTATCACCTGTGATAAAAAAAGAATAAAGAAAAACTGTCCCTTTCCCAGCTGTGTTACCTGTGATGAAAAAGAATAAAGAGAAACAGTCCTTTTCTCGGCTGTGCCAGTTGTGATGAAAAAGAACAAAGAGTAACTGTCCCTTTCTCAGCTACATCACTTGTGATAACAAAGAATAAACAGACACTGTCCTTTTCTCAGCTGCATCACTTGTGATGAAAAAGAATAAAGAGTAACTGTTCTTTTCACCACTGCATCACTTTTCATGAATAAGAATAAAAAGACTCATAGAGAATAGTGGATGGACAGGTATGTACAACCAGTGTGTTGAGCCACTGAGGGGATATGATTCCATGTGCCCTCGAGAGCAAAGCTCAAGAGGTCTGTTGGAATCAGAACCCCAAATTGACACAACAAACTGGTTGGGCATAATGTTGCCCATTCATTATTTTTTATAGTGTATGGTGCCACTAAAATAATTTTAGTGAACATTTTATTTTGCTTTTAAGACTTACAAGAAATTATTTCTGCTGTGTTTTTGTCTGGTATTGAAGTCAGGTTGCTAGGGACAGTGCTGTTGTTGTTAGGGACTAAATGACCCTGCATCTGTAGTGTGGTCTGCTATTGGCTGTCAGTTGCAGTTGGGAGGGGATTCCAGAAAAAAAAAAACATGGTGGACATATCTCTCACTTAGCGAGAGGACCATGAGTGAAAGGATTCACCTGTTAATGTGAGTAGTTTTACATATTTGGTTGATACTGCAGTTTTTTAATAGCTGAAAGTATCTGATCAATCCTGCCTTTTTTCGTCATGCCATGTTTGTCATTGGTTCGGGGGATGATCGTGGCACTGCCCTGAGTTTTTCTGTGTCTGCTCCACTTTTAAAATGAGCTGAGCACATGCAGCCTCTAGAGGCTTTAAAAAATGTTATTGTATTACAGTGTGGTGCAATCACTTTCCCTGAACATTTGAACTGTGGTACAACAATTAAAAGCCACTGAGTTCCATACACAAGCCTTCACCATACACTATTGTCATTTTCTCAGCAGCATCTTCTGACCTGTGAATAAAACAGAGCAATACATTTTCTCCCATTTGGCCACTGTTATCTCTGCACCGATGAAATCTCCATACCACAGATGCAGCTACTGTCCTTTTCTCAGCTGCATCATTTGTGATGAAAAAGAACAAAGAGTAACTGTCCTTTTCTCAGCTGCACCACTTGTGATGAAAAAGAATAAAGATTAGCTGTCCCTTTTTCAGCTGCATTGCTTGTAATGAAAAAGAATAAATATAAATTGTCTTTTCACTGCTGCATCACCTGTGATGAAAAAGAGTAAAGATAAACTGTCTTTTTCTCAGCAACGTCATCTGACTTTTGAATAAAAGAGAGTAATTAATTTCCTCCCATTTGGCCAATGTGATTGCTGCAACAATGAAATCTCTGTACCACAGATGCAGCTACTGTACATTTATCAGCTGCATCACCTGTGATGAAAAAGAATAAAGAGATACTGTCCTTTTCTTGGCTGCATCATTTGTGATGAAAAAGAATAAAGAGTAATGGTAGTTTACTCACCTGGTAAAGGTGATTGTGGGGGAATACATCTCTGAGGCACTTCACATTCATGACACCATGGGTTGTGTACACCTGCTATGTTGATTGATGCACATGTGACTTGAAGAAAGTCCATCCCCCACCTAACAGAGGGTCTGCTCTCCTAAGATCAGTTCAATGTATTACAAAGCTGTATCTGTAACAATAATCTGTTAATACCTTTTGTTGTTAATGAGTGTAGCTAGGTAATGACCACTTAGTGATACAAAATTGTTGTGTAACTTTATTTTGTTATTACACTATACATATAGATGTTGGTGATGTCCAAACCTGCTAATTTGTAATAGTGAGTATCATACATTCATACAATGTATGAAAACTTGTTGAATCTTTCACACGTCTGTTGGGCAGAATGTGGAGTGCCTCAGAGATGTATTCCCCTACAGTCACCTTTGCCAGGTGAGCAAACTACCATTGTGGGGGATAATCTCTGAGGCACTCCCCATTCATGACATCATGGGTCATTAAAAAGCAGTAATCCTCTGCTAGGGTGGGTCAGACGTGTTGTCTTGTACCTAGTCCTTACATGCCGCTAAAGATTTCCTCTGCAGTATTGTCATTTTTCTCGGCCTAGGAAGTTGCGATTGCTTTGGTAGAGTGAGCCTTCAGATCTCTTGGTGCTTTCAAGTTATTCACTCTGTATGTTTCCGTGATTGCTGTTTTAAGATACATGGCAATCAACAATTTTGGAGCTGGTTTTCCTTTTCCATGCAGCATTACAAACAGTCTGTTTTGTATATTTCCTATGTCTTTGATAGGAATGTGCTAAGTATCCATTTCATACCCAGCATTGTAAGCTGAGGGTTGTTATGTATTTCCCCCTGAGGGGGTTCTGCAGATATTTCAATAGTTTGGTTGATGTGGACTGTCAAAGATACTATTGGTCAGAATGACATTATAGGTCAAAGGGATATCTGTCAGTGTAAAATGTTAGGAAACGTAAAGGGAATTTCAGTTTACAGCTTAGTGCTTTAACCACTAGGCTACACAGTCTGCACAGGTCTGCATGAGTGTGCCTATAGTTCTTCTCCATGTCTGGCAGATGCTAGTGCCATCAGGGAGGGTGAAATTGTTAATGTCTGTGCCAAGCCTATGTCATGCGCTGGGCCCTGTTTGCTCAAGAATGGTACAAGAGGTGTCATGTTGCACTTGGCCCATGGCACTATGTCTATCAATGATGATTTTACTCCCAGTACTTGTGAAACTGCTTGAAGTTCTGGATTTCTGTGTTTCTGTAGTTGTATAGTCTTTGCAATAATTGAGCAGACTTGGGCATTTACTGGGTTGCTGAGACCCGGATTTGTGTTGATCAGTGAGCCTTGACTATCTATAGACTGGCTGGGGATGATGGGCAGCTTTCTGATAGGTTATTGCATGGCTGTGATTTTGTAGACAGTGTACTACCACATTTGTTCTTGAACAGACTCTTGTACTGTTCTGGTCTTGATCAGCTGGTCATTCAATAGGGTATTACTTGTATGCCCTTAACTCTTTTACCATCATGAACACACTTGAGGTTGATGGTAGGTTGAATGGTAACACTTTTATTAGTATCGTTTTCCCAATATGTGAAATTGATGGAATTTGTAGTGTGATGTATGTGTCCTACAAATATAGTGAAGTTAGGTAATCTCCTGAGCTTATAACCATGAGGGTGGACCTTATTGTTTCCATTTATAGGGTTTGAATTGTTAAGATCCCAAACTGGACATAGCCCTCTGGTTCCTTTTTTTTGGTACCTCATCAAATATGGAGTATCCTCCTTTTCTCTGTTTTGTAAGTGTTACCCTATCTATGGTCTTGTTGTGCAGTAAGTCTGCCAGCACTGTTTGGACTTGTGTTGAGGTAATGTGTTTTTTGGCACAGGGAATAGGACTGGAAGGTTCTTTATTGGTATGTGAGAAAGTTGTATCACATATCCTAGTCTTATTACTTGTAGGACCCTCTGTCTTGTGTGGTTTGCTCCCATGCTTGCAGGAAGAGTAGTAGTTGGTCACCGATTGGAATGTTTTGGTGTTGCTTGTAGCAATAGTAGTTGTTGTTTCAACTGGGTTCTGTGGGGGGAGTTGTTTCCTCTACCTTGCTTGGGAACCCTTCTAGCTCGATATCTGATGCAATTTTTTTTTGTTTGTGGGTATGTCTGCCTGTAGTAGTGTAGCCTGTAGTTGTAATTGCCCCTGTCTTGTCTCGAAAGGAATGAAAATGGTATGTTTGTCTAGCTGGCAGATAAGTGGATTTGTTTGACTGGTCTTTGGTATCTTATCCTCTTTTCCCTTGAGGTATCTTTCTAGACCTTAACTGAAAAGTCTGTTTGTCTCCTGTTTGCGCTTGGTGGAGTTGAAATGTTGCTGTATTTCAGTGTGCTGGGGTCATAGGCGGTAGTTATCGTGGGATTTCTGTGATGTTGAGATCCCACTGTTTTGCCCCTCAGAAAGATGGCAGCAGAGGTCTCACGAGAGTTGGAAGTCAATCAAAGGGCTGCTCCCATGCTGAGTGAGATCTCAGACCGGAAGAGATGAGGAGAAGAGGGGCGAGTTCCTTGGACATTTCTATGGACCTGAGGGCCATAAAAAAAAACATTTTGATTGGCTCCATGTTGGTCCACAGCCTTAAATACCCTGTATGGGGTACACCAGTATCGTTGAGGTCACAGAAAGCTGAGTTTCAGTCAGGTTACACCATGGAGCTAGAGGCTGTTTGAATGGTGACATGCCACAGAGACCAGGATACCTGGAATGGAAGTAGGGCCATTGTCCTGCATGAAGACACTGCTTTAAAGGGTGCCAGGTTGATATTTGCCTTGCTACCCTTGTATGGGTCATTCAATGAGCCTTTTTTTTGGAAGTGTTTGATCCTGTAACCACTAGCATGGGTATCCAGTTAGTCAATCTCTTTACATTATAAGGCCCAGTGGATACTTTATGGATGTTTGCTCCTGGAACTGCTAGCAGGGGTATCCAGGTAGTCAAATCTCCTTACATTATAAGGGCCAGTGTACACTTAGTAGTTTGCTCCTGGAACAGCTAGCAGGGGCTTCCAGATGGTCAGTCTCCTTACTTGTAACTTGCACTGTTTTACTTAAAAGCCTTGTAAACCGATGTTGTGATATACTCAGAAGCTATACATCATGCATTAGTTTTATGTACTTTTTGCCAGATATATTCAAGTGGTATAAGCACAAACTGATAACCAGAATGCTGGATTTTGATAGCATCCTGTATTTAGTGGCAATTGTCCTATAATTCTTGTATGTATGGCTTATAGTGAAATATTATGAGTCTTACCTTTGCCTTTAGATTTGGTTAAATATGCTGGAGATGTAGGGTATGCTGCAACCTTGGTTCAGCTGTGGCTGTTTGTTTTGGCCCTGCAGTAAGCTGAGAAAGTACAATGAGGTGTATTTTGATTCTTCTCCTGCACAGTAATCAATACTGTTCTGCACTATGCAGGCTATTGCTGAGCCTGTGCATTAAAGAGTGCACTGTCCCTTTAAATGTGATTAGAGTGAGTGAGAGCTCAGTGTTATGCTGCCTTGCCCACAGCTGTGGTAATGGTGCTGCACCCAATGTATTTTCCGCATTGTTAATTGATTTTCAAATCATTGCACTTACATTTAATTATTCACATTGTGGTCTGCTGTTGCAGATCGGTTGGTGATTTTAACAATTGTGCTCTGTGCTGGTTGAATGTTTATGAGTGTAGTTATGCTCTACACAAGATAGCAGCAGCGATTCTCAGTCAATCTCCTGTCTGGCAGCCACCTACACCCTTAATCCTGCATGGGCAAGGGGTGAGTGGACAGCTTTTCTGAGATCACAGCAGCAAGTCTCATGATATTCTTTCTTGTGGCTGCTGATCTGGATAGGCAAGTTAGGTTAGTTTCTCAATGCTCCTCCTCCTCATGAGACCTACTTGTTTATGGTGTTTTGGTCAGGTGGATTATAGAGGAGTTTCCTCTATCTTTTGATAGAAGAAGGTGGTGAGTTTAAAAGACATAATGTGCCATAAAAAAGGTCTAGAGAACATGTCATTTTGAGGTGAGGCACAGATGGACTGAGAAATTGCTTTAGAGACTGTTGTGTAGTGATGTCTTGAGTGAGCACTTCAGGTGCTACTATGCTTGTAATGGGGAACTGTGGCACATTAGTTAGTATTTTAGAAGTCTGGGATGCTGGCAGGGTGCTCTAGATGTTCTAAGGTGGCCACTTGCTCATTTAACAATGTATAGAATCTGGAGCTGCTGGCAGGGCTCCAGGTCATCAGGCATCTTAGTAAGGTGGTATGCTTGTTCTGAACAACACATAGGGGAACTCAGATAATATGCCCAAGTAAGGAATGAGAGCCTTTAATTATGTAGTAGCCCCTGATGTACTGAGCTCCTGGGACCAGTGGTATGGGTTTCCAAGTAACTGTGTCTGTGGAATCTGTTTGGTCATCTGTGACAGATCTCAAACTACACATGACTCTGTTAGCATCTTTCAATTTTGCATCCTTTAAATTTCAGAAATATGATAAATTATCTTGTTCTGGACCTTTTTTTTTAATTAAATTAATATGACCAAGTTATGCATTCACATTGGTATGCGTTACTTTTGTCATACACAGTACATAGTAGCAGCTCCTTAATTAATATGTGATTGTGCCTTTAAGAGAGAAAAAGCAACTGAATACTAGTGAAGGAATTTACTATTAAAGTTCACTTTTTTCCCAAATAGTTATTTTAATCAAATCTCCTTGTATGTTCACCCACTATAGTACAGTGCTCTGTATTATTTTTGGCCCTTTTTGTATGCCTTGGTTATCTCTGGGATAAAGTAGGTATGTGCCTTTAAGGGGGAGTCAGGCTGCTTTAGTTACACCTTGCCTGGGCTGTGGTAAACTGAGTGAGGGACTTCTGCACTGCTGACTGCTATTGTAATAGGATACAGTTTGGGGCAGAAGCATTTTTTGTTCTGTAAAACATGTTTTTTCAGTTCCCTCTCATGGTCAGTAAGTTAGGGGACTTTGGCTGGAGAAGCTGTAGCAATTTCTAGCTCCATTCTCCACTGCAAGATATGCTGGATTTAGTCAAATCTCATTTGTTTATCCTCATCTAAGATAGTGGCTGATATCTGGCAAGAGCTGAGAGCCAGTCTGCTTGCAACTGTCATGTGGCTGGAGATTTGTAAACTACAAAGAAGTAGGGGGGGATGGTTATGCTGCCAGCAGATGTTTGAGAACTGGGGCCATAAAGAAACATTTGGATGGCTCCATTTTGGTCCATAGAACTTCCTTTACTCTGTGGGACTGTTTTTGTGTAGAAAATAGCACAAGGTGGTTGTGGGTGCTTTGATTTAGTGCCACTGAACTCCAGTAATGTCTGAATCCAGCTCAGGCATTTTAAGCATTTTCCAGTGCAAGGAAACTTTTCTGGGTGAGTTTGAGAGTGCCTTTTTACAGTTAGTGAGGCTAGCAGGGTCACCAGATTCTTGTTGGTGATTAATACAACTCAGGAACCAGACTGATTATTTATTATATTGCCTCATGTAAATTACTGCATATAATCTGTGTTCAGCTATGTGGGTCAGACATTATTTTAGTTCCTGGCACCACTAGTAGGGGTGTTCAGGTAGCTAATAATCTCTATAGCTGCACAATGCAATAATTTTCATAATTTGAATACTGTGCTGTCAATTTCTCAACTAACATTTTCCTAGACAACCAACACTAGTAGAACCCACAGTGCTATCATGTCTAAGACTGCCAGTTTTGCAATTTTAAACAGTTGCATATCTGCAGAAACATACTCTTGTGGTCTTATTTGATCTTTGTTGTAGGATATTAATAAATGGCTTAGCCAGGTGGCTTCTTACCTTAGTAATGAAGTTGTTCTTTATAATAAACATTTGTTCCTTACAAGACACACACTGAAGCTCTAGGGTGTGCTTGCAACCTGTTTCGATGCACATAAGAACTGATCTTAGGAGAGCAGACCCCCCTCTCAGGTGGGGGATGGATTTTCTTCAAGTCACATATGCATCAAGTAACCTATCAGGTGTACACAACCCATGATGTCATGAATGAGAAGTGCCTCAGATATTATCCCCCACAACTGTACTTTTCTCAGCTGCACCACTTTTGATGAAAAAGAATAAAGAGTAACTTTCCATTTCTAAGCTGTGGCACTTGTGATGAAAAAGAATAAGGAGAATTTGTCTTTTTCACAGCTGCATCACCTGTGATGAAAAACAGTAAATATAAACTGTATTTTTCTCAGCTGTGTCATCTGACCTTTGAATACAACAGAGCAATTAATTTGCTTCCATTTGGCCAATGTGATCTCTGCAACAATGGAGTTTGCCCTTTAAGAGGCAGACCGAGTTGTCCTGGTGGACCCTTCCCTGATGACCGAGTGGTAGTGCTCAGAAGGAGGTGGGGAAGTGGAGGGGTTGGAGCAATAGGCAGGAAGAAAGGGGGCATGAAGAGGAACAGGTGAACCATAGGAGAGCTAAGGAAGTGGGAGGGGAAAAATGCAGAGTACTTAGCAGGCAGCACAGAGGCAATCTGCCTCTTTTGCTGGTTAAATTTGTTAGCCTTAGATCAACAGAGCCAGCACGTCAGATTGGCCATCGATAGTTTAAAAAAAAATCATTGGAAGATCCAGAAGAAAACAGAGGAAAAGGTTTATGGAGCATGGAATTTGAGCAAGGTAAGGAGTGCAAAAACGTTTTTATTGATTTAATGTTGCCTTAGAGGCCTTGCAATTAGGTTGGTAGATGAGGTTACTTGCTCGATATTGCGATGTGTTTTAAAACAAAATCCAGGTGAAAATGAGTCTTTTGAAGCCTTGCAATTTGTCCCACTATACATGTTTGTGAGGGCATGGCCAGATATGCAGCTTTTGTAAGGTTTTTTGGTCTGAAGAGGCTTAGCGTGTTGGTAGATGAGGTTATTAGCTCGATATTGCTATGGGTTTAAAACAAAATCTGAGTAAAATGGTGGAAACAGCATGAGTCGGTGAGGCCTTGCAATTTGTACCAGTATGCATGCTTTTGATGGCAAGACCAGATATATAGCTTTTTTGTAAGTTTGTCATGAGCTGATGAGACTTAGCATCAGCACATTGCTGGTGTTACACAGGTATTGTTGCATGGTAAAATGCGAGTAAAATGGTCGAAACAGCACAAGCTTTGAGGCCTACAATTTGTCCCATTAGGCATGTTGTGAGGATAAAGACAGACATACAGATTTTGTCCACTTGGTTTTTCGTACAAGCGGGTAAAGGGGCTCAGCTGTTGGAGAGTCAGTATTGGCACAGAAGAATGAAATAGTTTTTTAAGACAGGGGAACCAGGGGTAGCTCAAGGGGTGAGAGAAGAAGCTAGTGCTAATGTGAATATGGGAGAGGATGTGGGGCTGAGAGCCCCAGAGAAAAAAGGAAACGAGCAGAGGTGATAAGCGGGCCTGGGAGGAAGCCACGAGGCTTGTACAAAAATGGTGTCTGACTTCACAAGGGGGGGAGGGAGGTACGGAAAATGGTTTTGGAAAGTGGTGAAAAGGTAGTGATCGAAGCCAGGAGAAAAAGGTACCTCAATAAGGAAATGGGAAGGAGGTGGTTCAATTGAAGGGAGGAATTTTTGCATTTTTAACTGTTATGGAAGGCTCAGCAAGGCCAGAGAAGTACCCATGCAGCTGGCATTTTTTCTTGGCATTTGATGCCAGGCCTGGTGGCAAAGAAGGGGAATACTATGAAACTGGGGAGAAAAAAGAAATGGAGGAAAAGAGGGTTTTTTAATCGGGGAACCACACTGCTGGGGGATAAAAAAAATTGCAATGACATTTCAAGAGAGTAAGGCAGGGATGAAGCCACGCGGTGGCAGCCATGGCATGTGACATCACACCTCATGGTGGGGGGGGGAGTTCTTACAGGTTTGGCTAGAAGTTTTGTAAGGGGAGTAACCATGGAGGATATAAAAGGACTTAGGGAGAAGAAAGAAGTTGTTTAAGCTGGTGAATGGAGTTTTCAATTGGAATTTATGCAGGATACGAAGGCAAGGCCCTATCAAACACCATGGTCAACCCCAAAAAATAAAAAAATTTGAGCATTTGGATAATGAGTGACATTTTTCAGTTTGTTTTACAGCATTTCTTCAGGCATGACAAGGAGAGATGATGGCACCAAAGAAGAACAAGCCATCAAGGGAGGACGCATACAAGGCAATTGTAGAGTTGGCAGAGAAGGCCAACATGTTGTGGCAGTAAATGTTAGAGGATAAGCCTGGGAGGTCTGGGGGAAGCAGAAAGTGGAGAAGGAAACATGGGGCACAGAGAAAAGGCACACAGGGAGCACAGTGAGTCCAAGAAGGCCTCTGATGGTGGCACCCCGAGCGGTCAGCCCAGTACATCCTTCTCCCCCTGTGGACCCTAAGATGCTAGTACCCCTCCTGGATCCATCGGTAGTGCCCCCAGAGGAGCTCAGGATGGAGCCTCAGGCCACAGTTGCCCTGTCACCCCCCGATGCCACAGATAACACTACCAGCACGGGAACCAGGACCGACACAGCTCACAGACTATGGGCCACAGGCAACGTGCAGGCCTACAGGTAATGTATCAGGTTCCATGGGTGAAAGTATCAAAGAATATATTGGTCAAATAGTTGCAGCTTTTGGGGTAGGAGGTTTAGGACAGATGGAGTCAGCATTAGTGGAGATTAGGACAGACAAGGAAGCCACAGGGGGGAGAGAAGAAAGAGAAGGACAGTTTGGGAAAGGTACAGGGGAGATTGGAACACCTGGCATGATGATAGGGGAACACGTGCCATTGGTGACAAAGGAAAGAATATGGAATGGGGAATATGTGGACATATTTGCCCTGGTCAGTAGGGAAGTGGCGGCCAAGTACGAATAGGTGAAGAATATAGGAAAGAGTGAGATGGCAGCTGCTGTAGTACTATTGGGTAAGAGAGAGGAAGATAAATTTGCAAAAGGAACAAACGTGGGATGGATGGTTTGTCAGTTTAGCCACTTATTCCTCCACAGTGTTGGAGAAGAAGCCAGACATAGGGAGTCCCCTGATCACATACCCATTGCTCATACAATGGGCAAAAGCAAAAGGGGGGGTTGGGTGGATATACTATGACACATTCTTTCACCAGAGGATGGCCACATAAGGTGATGTGAGATGGGACACAAAACAGAAGATTTATGAACAGATTATGTCACCAACCAATCCATCCCAGAGGAAGAGATGGGCAAAAGAGGGTGGATCTTGCAAAAATGCTGTTGGGGATATAACAGGACATTTTGTTCTTGGCCCCAATGTTGATTTAGTTAGGCATGCATGCTCAAAATATGGGGGTACCCATTCAGCATTGAGATGTAGTACCTCGTGGTCCCAGGGGACACAAGCAGGGGGGCTGCAAAGAACAAGTCACCAGTCCTTTTGGGAGGGGCAAGACTATAGGGGTCAGACCTAGAACAGAAGGATGAGGGGCAGGGGCCATGGGTGTAGAGGAGCCCAGTCATACTAAAAGGGTTGGGGGGACCAAAGTCTGGGGAGGGGGCAAGGGATGGGAGGTAGTGAGTAGGGAGAGGCAGGGATAGAGTTCAGGCTGCCAGGACCCCTATCAAGAAGGAAGCCTGGGAGAAGTGGCTCACTGAATACCCAGACAGGAAGGCAGCCAAAACTTTAAAGGAAGGTTTTAGAGAAGGTTTTCCCCTTGAGTGCAACATGCCAAGACAAGAAAGGGAAGCAAAAAACTTGGGGTCAGTCAGGGGAAAAGAGGACAATTTGATACAAAAGATTGAAAAGGAGAAAGCGGCAGGAAAGGTGGAAGGCCTGTATCTTGTTCCTCCAATAGACAATTTGAGGATTTCTGGCCCTGGGTTTGGTTCCTAACAAACAGGAGGGGGAATGCTGAGTGATAAACCACCTGTCATTTCCGGAGGTGGATTCAGTCAATTTCTTCATAGGTGAAGAGCATAGCAGGGTAACCTATGCTAAGCAATGGTGGAAGAGGCAGTACAGAACATACGGGCCACCCCGGATGCATGGTTAGCAAAAACAGATATTGAGTCAACTTTCTGTTTATTACCTGTTAGAGAGGAGGACTGTGACCTCTTGGGGTTTAAAGTTGCAGAGCAATACTATTTTGGTAAGGCGATGCTTATGGCTTGTTCAATAGCCTGTGCTATGTTTGAAACATTCAGCACCTGTCTACAATGAATCTTTCAAAAGAAAACTGGGTATAAGATGGTGATACACTATCTGGGTGACTTCTTTTTGATAGGCAGTGGACACACAGAGACTGAGGATATGCTAGTGAGTTTTCAGCTATTATGTGGGGAGCTTGGCGTGCCACTGGTGCCAGAAAAAAATAGAGGGCCCTAGCAGGGTGTTGTAACTTTTGGGGATTGAAATAGATGCATTGGGGGAGGTATTTTGGTTACCTGATAACAAAGTGAAGAGGTTGAGAGAGTTGATTTGGTAACACACGAGCAGGAGGCAAGTCCAATTATGACACGTACAACAAGTGCTGGGGCATTTGAATTTCACATGTAGAGCAATTGGACCAGAGATGACATTCACAAGGAGGCTAGCGTGGGCAACAGTAGGGGTGTCAAGGCCACACCACCAGGTGGATTTAAACCGAGGAGTAAAGAACTACTTCAGGGTATGGAAAGAATTTTTAAGTAGCTATAATGGCATAACTTTTTGGCAAGAGGACTGGATCTATAACACTGATCTGGAATTGTATACAATGCAGCAGGGGGGAAAGGGATGGGAGGGTACTTGAGAGGAAAATGGCTTGCAGAACCATGGCCAGATGAATTGATAAGGGATGGCAGAGTAAAGGACATCACATTGTTGGAAATAATGCCAATTTGGGCCTGCATCTTAGTGTGGGGGAAGGAGGTGCGAAATCAGAAGATGACTTTCTGGTGCGACAACAAGGCAGTGGTGGATGTCCTGAATAACAAGAAGGCCAGGTCAGAGTTAGTAATGTGGGTTTTAAGGCAGTAAGTATTGAGAGGGTGACAGCTGAATCTGTCATTTAGGGCCAAACACATAGATGGGGTGAGGAATATCCTAGCTGACGGCCTTTCCCTTATGCAGGTGGATCATTTTTGGGAGCTAGCACCAACAACAGAGGAACTAAAAATGCACATCCCAGTGAACATCTGGGACATTGGTAAGAGGGAGCAGAGATGCTGTTTTGGAACTCATGGGCAACACTGCCTTGAGGACATATGAAGTGGCATGGTGGGTGTTGCAGGCTTTCAGGGCGGCACACCACATGGAGGTAAGTGGGCCACTTACAGAAGAAGAACTAGGGAAGTTTATGGTAGATCAATGGTTGAAGGGATTGGCATGCAATACTCTGGGACTATACCTAGCCAGAATCAGTGTAGTATGTAGCCTGAAGTGATGGCAGGATCCCTGAAATCAATGTTAATACCAAGGATGATGCAAGGGTGGAGCAGGTTGAAGCAGAGGGAAAGGGATGGAAGGTGTCCAATAGCCGAACATTGGTTATCCAGACTATGGGGTATACTCACAGAGGTTTGTAGGTCCAAGGATGAAGCACAGCTATTCTTTACAATTTATGTAGTAATGTTTGGGGGAGCATTGAGAGTGAGTGAGGCAGTGGGGCATGGCAGTAAGGATGAGGATGGAGGGCTGGAATGGGGAGACATAGTCTGGGGATGGGAAACAATACAACTCCTAATCAGGAGGTCAAAAACAGTTCAGGTAGGGAAAGGTTGTGTTATAACCTTAAAATCCTATCCCGAAGAGACCTTGTGCCCAGTGAAAACTCTGTGGGCTTACGCCACAGAGAGATACAAAAAAGAAGGGAGACTGTATATGCATGGGGATGGAAGGAAGGTGACTAGTTACCAGGTCTCAGCCATACTTAAGAAAAGCATGGCATTTCTCGGAGAAGACCCAGCTAGCTATTCTTCCCACTCGTTTCATATAGGAGCCACATCACAATGGGTGGCGGAAGGAGAATCAGTGAACAATATGTTGAAAATGGGGAGCTGGTGGTCTGCCAGTTATAAAACATACATTCGTGCTTTCAAGGCTTAAGGACTAACATACTATCTATGTTTCATTTTCAGGTAAAGACAAAAGGGGGAGGAATGGGGGGCCTGCGGGAGAAGAGTCAACAGAATCTCAAGGTAATAAAAGTGTTTCATTTTATCCAATAGGTAGAGCGAGGATAATGGAGTTGTGGATTTGCTGGCATTCCTACATTTACTGGGCAGAAAGGAGAGCAGAAAAGAAGGCTGAGGGAAAGCAGTTCTACCAAGATGTCAGACACTGTATGCTGATATGGTGTGGCATTCGGGGGATGAAGTGGGCACAATTGCTTCCGGTGTTAATACAGATGAAGGTGCAGAGACCTACACCAGATTTTATTATCATACACCTGGGAGGGAATGACATAGGGGGAAAACCAGGGGTGGACACTTATCTACAGATAAAAAGGGATTTGGAGAACTTAAACAATGGTAGCAGAGGTGAACCTGGCATGGTCTGACATGATGCCACGGAGAGTATGGAAACATGCATGCAGACACGTAGCAGTAGACAGAGCTAGGAAGAAGATGAATAAGAGGGTGGGGACTTTGGTAAAAGCCATGGGAGGGCATGTAATAAGGAGGGGAGTGGAAGAATGGGTAAATGAATTTTACAGATCCAGTGGGGTGCATTTATCAGACCTGGCCATAGACATGTTTAATACAGAGATGATGGGGTTTATTGAGGCCTGGAGGAGGCAAAACAACAGGTAGATCTGGATTAGGGTGGAGCAAGAAGGGGGGGGTGTCCAGTCATCCAACGCAAGCTGGAGACTGGCTATTGGAAAAAATGAGGACTGGGAGGGGAGGGGGGAATGAAAACAAAAAAGGATGAGAAGAGGAGCTACAGAAAGAGAAGAAAGCAGTCTCAGTTATCACTGTTACCTATAAGAAGAGAAGAGAAGAAGAAGGCTCCCAGGTTTTCACCTGGGGAGGTGAGAAGAAGTGGAAGAACAGGAGGAGTTGAAATGATATTGATATGTAGTGCAATAGGAAAAAGAGGTGTAATAAGACAATTGCTCAAGATGATTATGAGAATGTAACAAAAGAAATGATGGTTATAATAAACTGATTGCCGATCTGAGCACAACACAATGGTGGTCTGTCTTTTATGGGGTAAAAGGGGGGAATCTGGGACAATGGAGTTTGCCCTTAAGGGGCAGACCAAGTTGTCCTGGTGGATGCCTTCCCTGATGACCAAGTGGTTGTGCTCAGAAGGGAAGGGAAGGGGAGGGGGTGGAGCAATAGGCAAGAAGAGAGGGGGCATGAAGAGGAACAGGTGAACCATAGGAGAGCTAAGGAAGTGGGAGGGGAAAAATGCAGAGTACTTAGCAGGCAGCATAGAGGCAATCTGCCTCTTTTGCTGGTTACATTTGTTAGACTTAGATCAACAGAGCCAGCACGTCAGATTGGCTATCAATAGTTTAAAAAAAAATTAAAAAATCGTGGAAGATACAGAAGATAACAGAGGAAAAGGTTTAAGGAATTTGAGCAAAGTAAGGAGAGCAGAAAAGTTTTCATTGATTTGATGTTGCCTTTGAGGCCTTGCAATTAGGTTGGTAGATGAAGTTACTTGCTCGATATTACAATGTGTTTTAAAACAAAATCCACGTAAAATGGTGAAAACAACACAATTTTTTTGAAGCATTGCAATTTGTCCCAGTATGCATGTTTGCAAGGGAATGGCCAGATATACAGCCTTTGTAAGGCTTTTTGGTCTGATGGGGCTTAGCGTGTTGGTAGATGAGGTTATTAGCTCGATATTGCTATGCATTTAAAACAAAATCCGAGTAAAATAGTGGAAACAGCACAAGTTAGTGAGGCCATGCAATTTGTACCAGTATGCACGTTTTTTGATGGCAAGACCAGATATATAGTTTTTTTTGTAAGTTTGTCACTGGCTGATGAGACTAAGCATCAGCACATTGCTGGTGTTACACAGATATTGCTACATGGTAAAATGTGAGTAAAATGGTCAAAATAGCACAAGCTTTGAGGCCTACAATTTGTCCCATTAGACACGTTGTGAGGATAAAGGCAGACATACAACTTTTGTCCACTGGGTTTTTTGTACAAGTGGGTGAAGGGGCTCAGCTGTTGGAGAGTCAGTATCGGCTCAGAGGAATGAGATTGTTTTTTAAGACAGCGGAACCAGGGGTAGCTCGAGGGGTGTGAGAAGAAGCTAGTGCTAGTGTGAATACGGGAGAGGATGTGAGGCTGAGAGCCCCAAACAAAAAAGGGAAGAGCAAAGGTGATGAGCGGGCCTGGGAGGAAGCCACAAGGATTGTATGAAAACAGCGTCTGATGTCACAACGGGGGGGGGGGTGAGGTACGGAAGATGGTTTTGGAAGTTGGTGAAAAGATAGTGATGGAAGCCAGGAGAAAAAGGTACCTCAATAAGGAAACGAGAAGGAGGGGGTACAATTGAAGGGAGGAATTTTTGCATTTTGAACTGTTATGAAGGCTCAGCAAGGCCAGAGAAGTACCCATAGAGCTGGCGTTTTTTCTTTACGTTTGACGCCATGCCTTGTGGCAAAAAAGGTGAATACTATGCAACTGTTGAGAAAAAAAGGGGAAAAAAAGGATTTTTTTCATTGGGGAACCGCACTGCTGGGGGAATAAAAAGAATTTGCAATGATATTTCAAGAGAGTAAAAACGGGATGAAGCCACATAGTGGCAGCCATGCCATGTGACATCACACCTCATGGTGGGGGGAGTTATTACAGGTTTGGCTAAAAGTTTTGTAAGAGAAGTAGCCACAGAGGATATAAAGGGATTAAGGGAGAAGAAGAAAGTTGTTTAAGCTGGTAAATGGAGTTTTCAATTGGAATTTATGCAGGATACGAAGGCAAGGCCCTATCAAAAACCATGGTCAACCCCCCCCAAAATAAATTTGAGCATTTGGATAATGAGCTACATTTTTCAGTTTGTTTTACAGCATTTCTTCAGGCACGACAAGGAGAGACAATGGCACCAAAGAAGAACAAGCCATCAAGGGAGGACGCATACAAGGCGATTGTAGAGTTGGCAGAGAAGGCCAACATGATGTGGCAGTTAATGGAAATGGATGAGCCTGGGAGGTCTGGGAGAAGTGGAAAGTGGAGAAGGGAAAAGGGGGTGGAGGGAAAAGACCGACGGGGAGGACAGTTAGCCCAAGAAGGCCTCGGATGGTAGCACCCTGAGCAGTCAGCCCATTACCTCCTCCCCCTGTGGACTCTGAACCACTAGTACCCCTCCTGGAACCATCGGTAGTGCCCCCAGAGGAACCCAGAATGGAGCCTCAGGCCACAGTTGCCCAGTCACCCCCGATGCCATGGATAACACTACCAGCATGGGAACCAGGACCGATGCAGCTAATGGACAATGAGCCACAGGGAACGTGCAGGCCTACAGGTAGTGTATCAGGTTCTGTGGGTGAAAGTATCAAAGAATATATTGGTCAAATAGTTGCAGCTTTTGGGGTAGGAGGTTTAGGACAGATGGAGTCAGCATTAGCAGAGACTAGGACAGACGAGGAAGCCACAGAGGGAGAGAAGAAAGAGATGGACAGTTTGGGAAAAGGTTCACGGGAGACTGGAAAACCTGGCATGAGGATAGGGGAACACGTGCCATTGTCAACAGAGGAAGATATATGGTAAGAGGAATATGTGGACTTATTAGCCCTGGTCAGTAGGGAAGCGGCGGCCAAGTACGAAGAGGCGGAGAGTATAGGAAAGAGTGAGATGGCAGCCATTGTAGTACTATTGGTAAGAAGGAGGAAGATAAATTTGCAAAAGGAAAAAATGTGGGATGGATGGTTTGTCGGTTTCACAACTTATACCCCATAGTGTTGGAGAAGAAGCCAGACCTAGGGATACCCCTGATCACATACTCATTGATCATAAGACGGGCAAAAGCAAAAGGGGGGTGGGGTGGATATACTATGATGAATTCTTTTGCCAGAGGATGGCCACATACAGTTATGCAAGATGAGACACAAAACAGAAGATTTATGGACAGATTATGTCACCAACCAATCCATGCTGGAGGGAGAAATGGGCAAAAAAGGGGGGATCTTGCAAAAATTCTGTTGGAGATATAACAGGGCATTTTGTTCCTGGCTCCAGTGTCAATTTAGGCATGCATGCTCAAAATGTGGGGGTACCCATCCAGCATTGAGTTGAAGGACCTCGCGGTCCAAGGGGACACAAGCAATGGGGCTGCATGGGGCAAGCAACCAGTCCTTTCGGGAGGGGCAAGGCTATAGGGATCAGGCCTGGAACAGAGGGACGAGGGTCAGGGACCAAGGAAGTAGAGGAGCCCAGTCATACTAAAAGGGTTGTGGGGACCAAAGAGTGGGGAGGGGGCAAGGGATGGGAGGTAGTGAGTAGGGAGAGCAGGGAAAGATTTCAGGCTGCCAGGACCACTATCAAGAAGAAAGCTGGGGAGAAGTGGCTCACCGAATACCCGGACTGGAAGGCAGCCAAAACATTTTTTTTGTTTAATATGTTTTATTGCAATTTTCAGTAAGTGTGAACAGATATCAGATGACATGTATACTGTCTATCATCCGAGACAACAAATACAAACCATTGGTAGATCAACTTCACAATATAAGATCTACAACTTACTGATTTCTCCCCCCCAATCACCCTTACCCCACCCTTAATTCCCCAGTCTGCCACCAACCAAATAGTTGAAACCTTATTTAAACTAAATTATCTATGTTACTAAGGCATTACTAAATTGAGAGTTCAAACCCCCCCAAAGTCAATTACCTGTTAGCAAAGTGTAGAGAGGCTCCCATCTCTTTGCATATTTCTTGATATTTTTGGCCAGATTAGCAATAGTGTACTCTGCTTGCAGGGCAAACATTATATCATGAAACCATTCTAGATAAGTAGGAACAACAGGGTCTTTCCACTTCCTTAATATCACATTTTTCGCACATGCCGATATCAAGGCAATATGCGCTCTCTGATTACCCTCAGGTATTGGTGTGTAATCTCCAATTATACATATTTCAATATGAAAGAGCTCTGTCAAGGCCAAAAGGTGATTTAGCCTGCTCTCTATACTTCACCAAAAAACAATTATTTTCTCACATGACCATAACATGTGAATCATGTCAGCACATTCCTGTTGACATCTAGGACAACAACTGTTACACTGAAGGCCAAATCGGTGTAATTTGAGTGGGGAGTAGTACAAGTTATGAATTATACGAAATTGCATATATCTATATTTATCCCATTTAAGATACCTATAAAGATGTATCCAAACATGAGGCCAATCAATAGGACTAGTACTGGTCCGAGAGATCTTGTCCCAATGGGTAAGACAGTGGTTGTCCATAGACTCCATCGATGATCTGAGAAAATTATATGAAAACAATATTACATGTGAGGGGGGAATGGTATCTAAATATGGAGTTAGTTTCCTAGCTAAGGAGTCCTGCCATCCCTTTGCTCCAAAATGTTGCCGCAATAAATGCACTAATTGCAAATATTTAAAAATTGTGGTTCTCTCCCAGTGAAATCGAGTGCAGCCATCCTGGAAGGAGATAATTTTATGATCAGACAGTAACTGATCCACTCTCTCAAACCTATCTGAGGCCAGAATATCCGAGCTTTTATTGGTTTACCAGCGATTTGGAAATTGGGATTACCGAATATAGGCTGTGCTATGTCTTTCACTCTATCCGCTTTAAGGAAAGCGCTAAGTTGTTGCTGGGTCTGAACCAAGGAAAATAAGGGGGTATCTCACAAGTTTTTGAGAATTTTCCTTTGTGGGATAAATGGTAAGGCCTCTGGTACCCACCCCATGTCCTGACAAAGGTCTCGCTCTATCTTGAGCCAAGAAGGTGGTTGACAATTATCTTGACTAGGCCGTAGCCAATGTCGGATTCGGGCCAAGTGTATTGCTAAATAATAAGTATAAAAATTGGGTACCTGTAAGCCACCATCTAGTTTCCTCGCTGTGAGTTTCAGATAACTTTTCCTAGCCTTTTTGTTTTGCCACATAAATTTACTCAGAATACCATGTAACCGATTAAACCAGGAATGTGGTAGTGTTAGGTTCAACATTTGAAGTGGATATAACAGCCATGGTAATACGTTCATATTAATAACGTTCGCTCGACCCCAAGGAGTTAATGGTAACTTAGACCACCGTTTAAAATCCTCTATCAAGATCTGAACCAAATTATCTAGGTTAAGTTGCATCATAACCTTTGGGGAGGGATGGATGTAGATACCGAGATATTTCATCTTACTCTGACTCCATTGTACTCCCAGGTGCATCACCTCAGCTTTCACAGTGTATTTATTTAGGGGTAGAATCTCAGTTTTGTCCCAATTTAACTTATAATTTGAGAAGGCTTCAAATTGCGTTATTATTTGGAATACTTTGGGCAATGAATGCCCGGGATCAATAACATGTAACAGCAGGTCATCTGCATACGCTGAGACCTTGTATTCGTCTTGACCTACTTGTATACCCCTGACCATTGTAGAAAGATTAATCTTTCTAATAAGAGGTTCTAAGTATAAATTAAATAGATAAGGTGACAGGGGGCAGCCTTGCCGTGTGCCTTGTGTCAAGGTAAACGGGCAGGACATAACGCCGTTATATTGTATTCTGGCCGATGGAACGGTATATAGTATCTTGACCCAATTTATAAATTCCTCTGGTATTCGGTATCTAGGAAGTAAAAGAAAAAGATAGTCCCATGAAACTCTATCAAAGGCCTTTTCCGCATCCAGGGATACCAAGACCGCGGAAGTATCTAGGTCCCTGGATGCGGAAAGGAGATATGCCAATTTCCTAAGATGATCTGAGGAGTGTCTATTTTTAACAAAACCTACTTGTTCAGGACTAATAAGATGTTCCCACACCTGGGCAAGTCTTGTCGAGAGAATTTTACCTAAAATCTTGAAATCTACGTTAGTAAGGGAGATTGGTCTGTAGCTGGACATTCTGAGAGGGTCTCTATTGGGTTTTGGAATGAGAATTATAGTGGCTGACGCTAATGAAGAGTCTGATAAACCATTCTGAAATAAATAGTTAAATGTGTCAAGTAATATGGGTGCTATGGTGACCTTTAAGGCCTTGTAAAAATTGGTAGTGAAGCCATCTGGCCCGGAGATTTATCACTTGCAAGATCGTCTATGGCCTGACAAACTTCAGATATCACAATGGGGGTTTTTAATAAGTCTATCTGTGAGTCAGTTAGAACAGGGAGTGCAATGTCTTGAAGAAAAGAGTCCATCTGACCTAAAGAAAACTGATTTGGAGTAGCTGTATAAAGCTCCTGGTAGTATTCTTGAAAGGCTTTTGCAATACTTGAAGGTGAGTTGAGGAGGGTACCCAAGAGGGAGTAAACAGATAGGATTATTCTCTCAGCTAATTGGTGCGTAGCGTGAAGAGTAATAATTTACCCACCTTTTCACCTTGTTCAAAATAGTTAATCTTTGAGCGTGTGATCATAAATTCCACTTTTTCAGTAAGTAGCTTATTATATTGGGTTCAAGAGATTCCAGTTTAATCCAGTCACCATCTGGGGAAGTTGGAGAGAGGACCTTTCTAATTCGGTAATCTGATGTATTTTAAAAGCTACCTCATCTCCGTTGCTTATTACGTATAGTTGATACGCTGATTATTTCACCTCTCGAGCGCATTTTGAAACCCCACAAAATATCTTTCTTAGACACAGATAGGGCATTTTCCTCCATATACGTTTGGATAAAAGACTGTAACGTTTCTACAAGTTTATCCAAATTTAGGATCCGGTTATTGAATCTCCATATCCGATTTCACTATTATTTTGGAATAGATCAACTTGGAGATAAACTAAACGATGATCAGACATAGCCTGAAATGAATATTGGACTTTAATGACCCCTTGGTTGCAATCTATTGATAGGAGGAAGTAATCTATTCTGGAGTAAGTGTTATGAGGAGTAGAATGGAATGAATATTCCCTCACCTCTGGGTTCACAATCCTCCAGAGATCTACTAGTCCCAGGGTGGAACTTAATTCATGTAGTGCTCTCTGACCGGGAGATAAACGTGGCCTGGAGGTCCCTGATCTGTCTAAGATGTTTGAGAACACAATGTTCCAATCACCCCCCAGTAAGGTTGGCAATTTGGTCCAAGATGCCAATATGGTCATTATGGAAGTAAAGAATTGTGGGTCGTCCAAATTAGGACCATAAATCGAGCCCATTATCACTTCTGTGTGAGTCAACAGACCCCTCACAATGACATATCTACCCTCAGGATCCACAATAGATTGTAGTAATTGGAAGGAATCCTGAGCAATGAGAATAGCCACCCACCTCTCTTAGTTTCTTTACCCGCAGCATACACTTCCCTACCAGTTTCTCTGAAAGTAGTTCAATTTGTTGACTTAAGATGTGTCTCTTGGAGAAAGGCTATGTCAATCTGCAGATTTTAAGATGAACTAGAATTTTAGAACGCTTAGCGGGGGAGTGCGCTCCCTTAATATTCCAAGATCAGTATCTTAATCCCATTATGGATCTTAGCTACATAGATTATAAGCAACCAGATAGTTTTACTAAAACAATAGTGGTATGATATAGCAATGTATCGGTCCCTGGTGGCAGACTGCCCAACCCCATATGTTCCACCCCACTTCCCCCCTCCCTGCACCCCCCATATAACATAAGAGACTAACCCCAGACCATAATAAAATGGAAACATCGTCCATTCCCCGAAGTCATAACAATGTATACATTTCCAGTAACATAGATCAGAATCACTAGCCATGTCTCCACAAAAAAGACAAAAATAACTATCTATACTAAATATTAAATGTCCAAAAACCTTAAACAAACATAAGTACAGTGAATACTCATGCCGTGGGTCAGATTTGACTGTGATGCCCTTCCCCATACGTCCATAGCACATAATGCACTGTCAGTGTGCCATTTGCTGACAGATCTCCCCCCCCTACACTCTAGTCCTCTCCTGAAGATGCTTGTTGGTAATCCAATCTACTCTGTAGCCTTGAGTATGTAAGTAAACAAGGCATAGTATAGTAATCTGAAGTATATGCATTAGTTAGGCATTAGATTTCTGACCCAGCATAACCCAGGTTAACCAGCACTATGTGCCGCATCTAGCCAATAATGTATTGGCTCCCATAACAAAAGTGTGGGACCCATTGAATGGCAAAGATCCCAGAAGAGGAGGAAAAAAGAAAAAACACCGCCCCACAACACCCCTCCCCCAACCCCCAATCTCTAGGGTACTTCCCATTTAGTGTTTTTTATTATTTATTAAAGAAATCTTGGGTAAATAAGCACCCCAAAATCTAATAGTACCAATGAAATTAAAGCGAAAGTGTCCCGAAAGAAAAATTGCGGTAATATTTTTTCTTGGTAAAGGTAGAAGTCTGTCTTGTGCTCTGACCGAACTCCATGGAGTTCCAATGACAGCGAAGGAAGAAGAAAGGAAAAGGGAAGAAGGGAAAGTTGAAGGGGGTGCCAGCACAGGTTGAGCAACCATTTGGGGTGCAGTGTCTTTAAGAAAAAATCAGCACGAAGAACAAGGCGAAATGTTCAGGTCCCGCTGCGCGCCCCTGTATAGTGCAGTTGGCTCCCACTTATGCTGATGTTAGCAACGGATAACCTGTCATATCTGACAGGTTTTAGGTTTCCTGCTGGAACTATAGAACATCACAAGCTCCAATACTCAACGCGCCTTAAGGAGTAAAGAACCACTGCCTGATCTTCTTGCACGGAACTTGCCCCCAGTCTCATCTCTGCCCAACTAATTACAATGTCTCCATGGGGCTCCTTCAACCAGTCGAGGTCCATGTCTGAAAAGAAAATAAACTGAGAACCCGATGTACACAATAACGGCCTTTGCTCACAGCTTGATTATTAACACAGACTAGTATCGCGAGGATCCATGAACTTACTTCCCTACTTAAGAATTATAGCTAGGATAGGAATATCAGACCAACTATGTGGTAAACTATGTCACCATCCATGGAAATTGGCTACAGCAACTTGTCTTCACCGCTGCTATTACATTATCATTCATAGACATATTCTACCGCCGTCCCTCTCAATCCATTGTTAGTCCAGGACACTAACCGGTCTTGGTTATATATAAAGTCAACGGATTACAAAGAGATCGGGAAAGAGAGATTGCAGTGCTGGAAGTGCTTGCTGGGTACCTTCAAAATTATGCCAAGAGCCAGCTGCCTTTACTGAGAGACGTGATGGGTATGTGACTCTATACTGGATCCCCTCAGCGATCAATTTCGTTACAATTGGGTGGTATTCTGCATGTCTCTGTCTAACAGTGACCGGTAGGTCCTGTGTGAAACGGAGTTGCCGACCTTCCCACAACACTTGATGTGATTCCCTGGTCTGCTTCAATACATGCCATTTATCTTGATAATTCAAGAATTTTATTATAAGTGGTCGAGGCGGTTTTCCCATATCAGGTTTAGGGTGTAGGGAGCGATGCGCTCGCTCAATAACATATGTGGAGTTGTTGGGAGATGGACCAGCGACTTTAACAAGTAACTTTTGGATAAAAGTAATGAGCATTGCACCCTCCACATCCTCTGGCAAACCCATTATAAGGATGTTGTTTCATCTGTTTCTGCTCTCTAGATCCTCCAGCTTGGATTCCATTTTCTGTTGTTTAGCTCTGATATTCACTATATCGCTCTCAGTAACTTCTACTCATTTCTCTATCGATGTTATATGGGCCAAATTATCCGATGTGGCTCTTTTCATTTCTGCCAAGTATCTTCTAAGTGATTTTAACTCCGCTGTCAGCTCTTGCATGGCGGACTTTACAGGTTGCAGCTCTTCTATGAACCGTTTCTCCGTTAACGGGGCATTAGGTTGCACTTTGGAGGAACCTCCAGCAGATTTCTGCGAGACCCCTGGCTGGGATTTTGATCTCTTCATTCCCTTTTCCGGCGTGGACGGAGGTGTGTGAGATGGAGGAGCCTGTCTCATTTCGGCTTCCATTGCGGCCTAGGCCAGAACACTTCTATGCAGATACACACTAAAACTTTCACTGTGAGTCCAACTTCTCCTCCGGTAATAATGAGGTGGTGGGTCAGACTGTCGTTCACCACTTAACAGTAGTCATAAGGATTGAGGATTTGTTAGATCATAAAATAAAACAGCCCTTTGGAGGGGAGGCGATCGGCCAAGCTGCTTCCACTACAGCGTCATCACATGACCCCTCAGCCAAAACTTTAAAGGAAGGTTTTAGAGCAAGTTTTCCCCTTCAATGAAACATGCCAAGAGAAGTGAGGGAAGCAAAAAACTTGGGGTCAGTCAGGGGAAAAGAGGACATTTTGATATGAAAGATTGAAAAGGAGAAGGAGGCAGGAAGGGTGGAAGGCCTGTATCTTGTTCCCCCGATAGACTATTTGAGGATTTCCCCTTGGGTTTGATTCCTAAAAGACAGGATGGGAATACAGAGTGATACACCACCTGTAGGTTCCGGAGGGTGATTCGGTAAATTACTTCATAGGCAAGGAGCATAGCAGGGTGACCTACGCTACGCTCGAAGAGGCAGTACAGTTCGTATGGACCACCCCAGATGCATGGTTAGCAAAGACAGATATTGACTCAGCTTTCCATTTATTACCTATTAGAGAGGAGGACTGGGACCTCTTGGGGTTTAAAGTTGCAGAGCAATACTATTTTGATAAGGCAATGCTTGTGGGTTGTTGGATAGCCTGTGCTACATTTGAAATGTTCAGCACCTGTCTACAATGGATCTTTCAAAAGAAAACTGGATATAAGACAGTGATACACTATCTGGATAACTACTTATTGATAGGCAGTGGACACACAGAGACCAAGGATATGGCAGCGAATTTTCAGCTATTATGTGGGGAGCTTGGCTTGCCACTGGCCCCAGAGAAAACAGAGGGTCTAAACAGGCTGTTGGAATTTTTGGGGATTAAAATAAATGCGTTGGGGGAGGTATTTCGGTTACCTGATAACAAAGTGAAGAGGTTGAAAGAGTTGATTTGGCAACACGTGAGCAGGAGGCGAGTCAATTAAGACAACTACAACAAATGCTGGGGCATTTGAATTTTGCCTGAAGGGCAATTGGACAAGGGAGGATGTTCACAAGGAGGCTAGCAAGGGGAACAGCAGGGGTGGCAAGGCCACTCCACTTGGTGGATTTAAACCAAGGAGTAAAGGATGACTTCAGGGTATGGGAAGAATATTTAAGTAGCTACAATGGCATATTTTCTTGGCAAGAGGACTGGGTCTATAACACCGATCTGGAATTGTATACGGATGTAGCGGGAGGAAGGGGATGGGAGGGTACTTGAGAGGAAAATGGTTTGTAGAACCATGGACAGATGAGTGGATAAGGGATGGCAGGGTAAAGGACATCACATTTCTGGAAATAATGCCAATTTGGGCCTGTACCTTAGTGTGGGGGGTGTGTGCGAAATCAGAAGGTGACTTTCTGGTGCAACAATAGGGCAGTGGTGGATGTCCTGAATAACAAGGGGGCCAGGTCAGAGTCAGTAATGCGGGTTTTAAGGCAATTAATATTGAGAGGGCTACAGCTGTATCTGTCATTTAGGGCCAAACACATAGATGGGGTGAGGAATATCCTAACTGACGGTCTTTCCTGTCTGCAGCTGGATCATTTTCGGGAGATGGCACCAACAGCAGAGGAACTGAAAATGCCCATCAGAGCAAACATCTGGGACGTTGGGAAGAGGGAGTAGAGATGCTGTTTCAGAACTCATGGGGAACATGGACCTTGAGGGCCTATGAAGTGGCATGGCATGTGTTGCAGGCTTTCAGGCCGGCACACCACATGGAGGTACAGTAAGTGGGTCACTTACTGAAGAAGAGCTAGGGAAGTTTATGGTAGATCAATGGGAGAAGGGGTTGGCATATAATACTATGGGAATATACCTAGCCTGAATCAGTGTAGTATGTAGCCTGAAGAGATGGCAGGATCCCACGCAATCAGTGTTGATACGGAAGATGATGTAAGGGTGGAGCAGGTTGAAGCAGAGGGAAAGGGATGGAAGGCATCCAGTAGCTGAGCATTGGCTATCCAGACTATGGGGTACACTCACAGAAGTTTGTAGGTCCAAAGATGAAGCACAGCTATTCTTTACAATTTATGTAGTAATGTTTGGGGGAACATTGAGAGTGAGTGAGGCAGTGGGGCATGGCAGTAAGGATGAGGATGGAGGGCTGGAATGGGGAGATATAATCTGGGGATGGGAAACAATACAACTTGTAACCAGGAGGTCAAAAACAGATCAGGTTGGGAAAGGTTGTGTCATAACCTTATATTCCCATCCTGAAGGGACCTAGTGCCCAGTGAAATCTCTGTGGGCTTATGCCCCAGAGAGATACAAAAAAGAAGGGAGACTATTTGTGCACGGGGATGGAAGAAAGTGCTTAGTTACCAGGTCACAGCCATACTTAAGAAAGGCATGGCTTTTCTGGGAGAAGACCCAGCTAGTTATTCTTCCCACTCCTTTCATATAGAAGCTGCATCACAATAGCCGGCAGAAGGAGAATCAGTGAACAATATGTTGAAAATGGGGTGCTGGCAGTCTGCCAGTTATAAAAGATACATTCATGCTTTCAAGACTTAAGGAATAACATTCTATGTTTTGTTTTCAGGTAAAGTCAAAAAGGGGGAATGCGGGGCAGGGGGGAGAAGAGTCATGGAATCTCAAGGTAATAAAAGTGTTTCATTTTATCTAATAGGTAGAGGGAGGATAATGGAGGTGAATCTGCGGGCATTCCTACATTTAATGGGCAGAGCGGAGACTGGAAAAGAAGGCTGGGGAAAGCAGCTCTACCAAGATGTCAGACACTGTAGGCTGATATGGTGTGGCATTCGGGGGATGAAGTGGACACAATTGCTTCCGACATTGCTAGAGATGAAGGAGTGGAGACCTATACCAGATATTATTATCATACACCTGTGAGGGAGTGACATTGAGCAAAAACCATGGGTGGACATGTATCTATAGATAAAAAGGGATTTGGAGAAGTTAAAACAATGGTGGCTGGAGTTGAACCTGGCATGGTCTGACATGATGCCACGGAGAGTATGAAGACATGCACACAGACATGTAGCAGTAGATAGAGATAGGAGAAAGATGAATAGAATGGTGGGGACTTTGGTAAAAGCCATGGGAGGGCATGTAATAATGAGGGGAGTGGAAGAATGGGTAGAAGAATTTTCCTGATCTGATGGGTACATTTATCAGACCTGTCCATAGACATGTTTAATACAGAGATAATGGGGTTTATTGAGGCCTGGAGGAGACAAAACAACAGGTAGATCCGGATGAGGGAGGTAGCAAGAAAGGGGTGGAAGGCCAGTCATCCAACGCAAGCTGGAGACCGGCTATTGGAAAAAATGAGGGGGAGAGGGGAGGGGGAATGAAAACAAAAAAGGACGAGAAGGGGAGCAACAGAAAGAGAAGAAAGTGGTCTCAGTTATCACCGTTACCTATAAGAAGAGAGAGGAGAGAAGAAGAAGGCTCCCAGGTTTTCACCTGGGGAGGTGAGAAGAAGCAGAAGAAGAGGAGGAGGAGTTGAAATGATATTGACATGTAATGCAATAGGAAAAAAGGTGTAATAAGACAATAGCTCAAGATGTTTATGAGAATGTAACAAAAGAAATTATGGTTAATATAAATTGATTGCTGATCTGAGCACAACAACACAATGGTGGTCTGTCTTTTATGGGGGAAAAGGGGGGCATCCAGGACAATGGAGTTTGCCCTTTAAGGGGTAGACCAAGTTGTCCTGGTGGACCCCTTCCTTGATGACCAAGTGGTAGTGTTCAGAAGGAGGAATGGAAGGAGAGGGGGTGGAGCAATAGGCAGGAAGAGAGGGGCATGAAGAGGAACAGGTGACCCATAGGAGAGCTAAGGAAGTGGGAAGGGAAAAATGCAGAGTACTTAGCAGGCAGCACAGAGGCAAACTGCCTTTTTTGCTGGTTAAATTTGTTACCACCCATCCACCCAAAAAGGGAAGAAAGAGATGAAAAAAGTGTCTCTTGGATAAAGGGCCAAGAGGGTCTGCCAAAGTTGGATGGCAGAGGATGTCCAGTAGGATGTTTTTCGCTGGACTGCCAAAGCTGGGTGGCAGAAAAAGGGAAAAAATGAGGGGGGAAGAGTAGGGAAGGGGGGAATGAAAATGAAAAAGGACGAAAAGGAGAGCAACAGAAAGAGAAGAAGGTGGTCTTGGTTATCACCGTTACCTATAAGAAGAGAGAGAAGAAGAAGGCTCCCAGGTTTTCACCTGAGGAGGTGAGAAGAAGCGGAAGAAGAGGAGTTGAAATGATATTGATATGTAATGCAATAGGAAAAGAGGTGTAATAAGACAATAGCTCAAGATGATTATGCAAATGTAACAAAATAAATGATGGTTATAATAAAATGATTGCTGATCTGAGCACAACACAATGGTGGTCTGTCATTTATGGGGGAAAAGGGGGGAATCTGGGACAATGAAATCCTTGTACCACAGATGCAGCTACTGTCCTTTTCTCAGCTGCATGACTTGTGATAAAAAGTATAAAGAGAAACTGTGCTTTTCTCAGCTGTGTCATCTGTGATAAAAATGAATGAAGAGTAACTGTCCTTTTTTTCAGCTGCATCACTTGTGATGAAAAAGAATAAATAGTAACTGTGCTTTTCTCAGCAGCGTCACTTGTGATGAGAAAGAATAAAGGGAAACTGTCCTTTTCTCAGCTGCATCACTTGTGATGAAAAAGAATAAAGAGAAATTATCTTTTTCTCAGCTGCATCACCTGGGATGAAAAAGAATAAAGAGAAACTGTCCCTTTCTCAGTTGCGTCACCTGTGATGAAAAAGAATAACGAGAAACTGTCCTTTTCTCAGCTGCATCTTCTGACCTGTGAATAAAACAGAGCAATTAATTTTCTCAGAGTTGGCCAATGTGATCTCTGCACCAATAAAATCTCCATACCACTGATGCAGCTGTCTTTTTCTCAGCTGTGGCACTTGTGGTGAAAAAGAACAAAGAGACACTGTTCTTGTCTCAGCTGTGTCATCTGCCATGAAAAAGAATAAAGAGAAAATGTCTTTTTCACAGCTGCATCACTTGTGATAAACAAAAATGTGTCAATGCCAAATCTTTGCTTGCTAGTATTAGCATTGGAAATGCAGGAGTTAGACAGATGCAGAATAGGAAGGGCAGTGAAGTACTGAACTTCATGCCAACCCCAGCTCCATCCTGTAGAGATGGACAGGCTTTGGAGTAAGTGTTTGGGTCATCGCCCATGACATTTATGCCATGTCACCTCACCCCATTCTGCAGACATCGACATGTGTTGATGTGTGCCTTTGGGTGTTTGGCTTTACAGTCACCCCATTCCATAAGGTCATATGCTGAAATGGGTGTAGTATAGGAGAATGGGATGAACTCTGGGGCCGAAGAGTCCAAGGTACACCTCGACGCCTGTCACTGGCTGGGGGGTGGGGGTGGGATGGCATGAGCAGTACAGTCGGCAATACAAAGGCACACCCCAATGCCTGTCAGTCTGTACAGGGTGGGATGTTATGGTTAGCAACCCTAACACCCTGGGTGTTTGTTGGTACTTGCACTACAGATTTTCAACATGGCCTTTTTGTGACCCCACCTCATGAAAGCATTTGGGACCTCTTCTCTTGAAAAGTGGCAGTGTGATTTTGTCAATGTGTTCCAAACTTTGAGTTCCAATAGCGACCATGCCATTCTGCACCACATGTATGAAAACACAGATCAGGCAGGATGTGAATAATGACAGCTGTACCATCCATAGGAAGGTGTGAAGAGATGGCAATGTTGAAAATCTGTAGTGGGATATTAAAAATGCTCGCACTTCTAAGCATATGTGGAAACTGTGCAACACATGTGTGTAACACAGTCATTTTATGGACTTTCATCACCAAATTTTCAACATAGTCATTTTAGGACATCTGCTCACGAACAGTGTCACTGTGATTTGCTTAATGTGTCCTGAACAATGATTTCCCACAGCGACCATGCTATTCTGCACCAGAAGTGCAAAAACACATTTTGGCTAGGATGTGAAAAATGACAGCTGCACTGTTCATAAGGAGGTGTGGAAAAATGGCAATGTTGAAAATCTGGAGTGAAAATATTTTAAATTTGCGAAGTTACGGGCCTATGTGGAAACTGCACAATGCACATCGTAACACAGTCATTTTATGGAGTTTTGTCACAAGATTTTCAACTTAGGCATTTTCAGGCATCTGCCCATGAAGAGTGTCACTGTGATTTTCTTAATGTGTCCTGAATAATGATTTTCTTCAGCGACCACGCTATTCAGTGCTGGAAGTGCGAAAACACATTTTGGCCATGATGTGAAACATGACAGCTATACTGTTCATAAGGAGGTGCAAAAACATGCCAATGTTGAAAATCTGGAGTGAAAATACTGCAAATTCACTAAGTTACAAGCGTACATTGCAACTGTGCAACCTACACTCATAAAACAGTCATTTTTTGAAATCTTTCCACCAAATTTGCAACATAAACTTTTTGAGAGCCCACCTCATGAACACTGGCACTGTCATTTCATTAATCGGTCCCAAAGCTGATTCTGCGCAGTGACAAAGAAATCACCTTTTGGGACTGAATAACGCCATGACAGTTGCGAATTCATGGGGGGGGAGGGGTCCCAAAAACTCCATGTTGAAAATTTGGTGCCAAAATTCCCAGAAATGCCTGAGATATGCACCAAAGTTGAAAAAACCCTATTTATGCCATAATACAGCTTACAGGCATTTCTTCAGTTCACAGTCAGTTTTGAAGAGTGCAGACATGTTCCCAGTCCACCGAAGATCATTGCACAGGGCTCTGGAGGTAAGTATGGGGTGAGGGGGGTATGGGGAAGCAGGGTGCACAGAGGGTGGGAGCAGGTTTGGGGGAGGGGCCACCAGACTCAAAGAGGGACTGTTTTCTGTTTTACAGGTTTTAAAACAAAACAAACAAAAAAACATTGCGGGACTTTTTTTTTTATAGGACATTTGGCATGCTGAGGTGGGCTCTCAGCATGCCACCTGAGTGTTTTCTTTGGGGGGTGCTGTAGTCGACGGGGGATTAGGCAACTCTGTCAGCACATCCGGGGGAGCAAGAGCCAAGGAGAATTGGGCACCACCTCGGCACAAAGCAAATTTTGGTGGGGGACATTATACCAAAGGGGAGTGGGCTCCCCATTGTCAAATTAAACTGGGAAGCAGGGAATGAAGCTGATGGGGATTTGGCCCCCAGTCAGCAAAGAAAGACTGTTTTGGGGGGCACATGATGCAGAGGGGGATTGGGCACACCCCCGGCACTGGGGCTGTATAATATTGTTTGTATACATGGCAGTAGCTTGCCACCACATTCACAAAAAATATTACACAAGGCAAGGTACCACCCTGCAATGACAGGTCACTCCCTTATTGCAGCAGAATGGCTGACTCTGCAATGACAAGGCGGCCCCTGATTGCTGTGGTGAAAATGTTTTAACTTGGTGGCACTTTTGGGAACCAGTGTCATCAGCACACTGAGCCTCCATTGGTCCACCTGTGCCAAGCCCCCAAATGCAGTGTCTCTGTTGGCTGCCACAGTGCCGCACCTCCACAACCCATTTCTCTCCTAAGCAGCAGCATCATGTTTCTTGCACATGTGCACAAGCAAACATAAAAAGTATAAGGAGAAACTGTCCTTTTCTTAGCTGCTTCACTTTTGATGAAAAAGAATAGAGACACTGTTCTTTTCTCAGCTGCGTCACTTGTGATGAAAAAGAATAAAGAGAAACTGTCCTTTTCTCAGCTGCGTCACCTGTGATGAAAAAAAGAATAAAGATAAACTGTCCTCTTCTCAGCTGTGGCATTTGTGATGAAAAAGAATAAAGAGACGCTGTACTTTTCTCAGCTTTGTTACCTGTGATGAAAAAGCATAAAGAGAAACTATTCTTTTCTCAGCTGCATCATTTGGGATAAAAAGTATAAAGAGAAATTGTGCTTTTCTCATCTGCATCACTTGTAATAGAAAAGAATAAATAGAAACAGTCCTTTTATCAGCTGCTTCACTTGTGATGAAAAAGAATAAAGAGAAATGGTCCCTTTCCCAGCTGTGTCACCTGTGATGAAAAATAATAAAGAGAAACTGCTCCTTTCTCAGTTGCATTACCTGTGATGAAAAAGAATAAAGATAAACTGTATTTTTCTCAGCTGTTGCACTTGTGATGAAAAAAATAAAGAGGCACTGTCCTTTTCTCAAATGTATCAGCTGTGAAGAAAAAGAATAAAGAGAAACTCCATTGTCCCGGATTCCCCCCTTTTCCCTCACAAAAAGACAGAGACCATTGTTTGTTGTTGTGCTCAGATTGGCAGTTAATTTATTTATATTCATAATCCAATATTCCATTTCCATTTCTTTATTATCATATTTCCAGAAATTTCATTTATTTCCATCCACATATCAATCTCTGATTATCCCTCCCCAAGTGAAAAAACTGGGTGCCTTCTGTATCTCCTTTTCCGCTAGGTAACGGTGAAAACCGAGACTGCTTTCTTCTTCCTCTTCTTGTGTTATTCTTTTCTTCCCCCCCCCCTTTTTCCCCCCTGCCATCCACCTTTGGCAGTCCACCACCATATCATCACCTGCCATCCACCTTTGGCAGTCCAAACTGTCCAACCGGACTCGACTGTCATCCACTTTGACAGACCCACTATACAGTCCCCCTTTGACTATCTCCCCCTCTTGCTCTGTCTAGTAGGGTGGGTGGGATGAATTAAAAAACTCCAGCAAAAAGTGGCTGAGGTCCCCTTGTGCTGTCCCTTATGTACCTCCCTTCGCCCCTCCCTTTCCTGTCATCTGTCCTTTGTTCAGGTCCTTAGCCCCTCCACTTTCTCCCCTCTCCCCTCCTGAGCACAACCATTCCATGACAGAGGGAAGGGGTGCACCAGGACAACCTGGTCTGCCCCTTAAAGGGCAAACTCCATTGTCCTGGATTCCCCCCTTTTCCCTCACAAAAAGACAGAGACCATTGTTTGTTGTTGTGCTCAGATTGGCAATAAATTTATTTCTATTCATAATCCAACATTCCATTTCCATTTCTTTATTATCATAGTTCCAGAAATTTCATTTATTTCCATCCACATATCAATCTCTGGTTATCCCTCCCCAAGGTGAAAACCTGGGTGCCTTCTGTTTCTCCTTTTCCGCTAGGTAACGGTGAAAACCAAGACCGCTTTCTTCTTCCTCTTCTTGTGTTATTCCTTTTTCTTCCCCCTCCCCCCTTTTTTCCCCAGTAGCCAGTCTCCAGCTTGTGTTGGATGGCTGGCTTCCCTCCATACTTAGGGTATCACTCTTCCTTACCTCAGGGACGATCCTTTCTTCCCCCCCTTTTTTTTTATATACCAGTTTTTACCTGTTTTCTCCATGCCTCTATGAAACCCATTGTTTCTGTATTGAACATGTCTATGGCTGGATCTGACAGGTGCACACCGTCTGACCTGTAGAAGTCCTCCACCCATTCTTCTACCCCCGCAGTATCACCTGTCCCCCCATCTGCCTTATCAATGTCCCCACCCTTCTATTCATCTCCTGGCCCTCTCCATGGCCCTGTGGCTGTGCTCCTGTCTCCATACCCTTCTTGGTGTCATATCTGACCAGGCGAGGCACAACTGAGGCCACTACTGTCGTATTGCCACTAGCTCCCTTTTTATCTGTAAGTATGTGTGTACCCACAGTCTGCCTACCAGGTCGTTGCCCCCAGATGCATAATGATTAGGTCTGGACTGGGCTGATGTCCCTTGAGTTTCTTCAGTGCCCATCTCATCCCACGTATGCCATGCCATACCAACCTACACTGTCTTACATCCTGGTACAGCTGCTTTCCCCCAGCTTTCTTCTCTGCTCTCTTTCCAGCCCAATAAATATAGAAATGGCTGCAGATCCAGACTTTCGTGCTCCTCCCTCTACCTATGGGGTTCAAGAAAAATTGATTAATTTACACATACTCTTAGTGCCATCACTGTATTATCCCCCCCACCTCTTTCCCTTCTTTGCCCCCCAACTTTCCCCCTTCCCCCGCTTTACCTGTGATTCCCCCTAAGAGCAGTACCTTCTATATCACAATTTTTCCTTTTTTTTACTTCAGTGCTCTAATGTATCTCTTATAACTGGCTGACCGCGAGTGCCCTTTTTCCAAAATGTCCTTCACAGGTTCCCCCATTGCTGCCCACTGTGAGGCAGCCCCAATCCATAGGGAATGGGATGAATAATTAGCTGGGTCCTCCCCCATAAATTGCATGCCCTTTTTAAGCACTGCTGTGACTTGATAGTCAGTGACCCTTTTCCGGTCACCATGTACAAATAGCTTTCCTGTCCTGGTCACCTGCTCTGCTGCGAAAGCCCACAGAGCCTGCACTGGGCATATTGCAACCTCTACTTGCCCTTTCAGTGTCACCATGCAACCTTGCCCTTTTTAGTCCGTTTTTGACCTCCTGAGCTTGATCCGTATCTCTTTCACCCCCCAGTTTACATCGTCCCATTCCAAGCCTCCTTCCTTGTCCTCTTTCCCATGGCCTACCACCTCACTCACTCTCAGAGCCCCTGCAAACATTATCACATAAATCATGTGAAATAGCTGGGCCTCAGCCTTTGATCTGCATATTACCGGGAGCACCTCCTTTAGCCTTATTAGCCACTGCTCCCCTATTGGCCTCCTATTATCTCCTGGCCCATGTTTCAACCTGCCCAATCCCTGCATCATTCTCCTGATGAGCAGTGATAATCCCTGCTAGATAAACCCCCATTGTGGCATGGGTGGTCCCTTTCTGCCACTGCTCCACGGTGAACATTCCCAACTGTTTCTCTGTGAGTGGCCCACTTACCTCCATCTGGTGCTTAGCCCTGAATGTCTGAAACACCCACCAGGCCCCATCGTAAGCCTTCAGAGTCCGAGGTGCCCATGATCCGTGAAACAACAGTTCTGCTCCTTCTTGCCAATGTCCCAGATGTTCATTGGTATAGGTGTTTTTTGTTCCTCTGCTGCTGGTGCTAGCCTCCTGAAACGGTCCAGCTGCAGATGGGAAAGGGCTGTCAGCCAGGGTATAGTGTACCCCTTCTATATGTTTTGCTCTGAATGACATGTTCAGCTGAAAAGCCCTTAAAACTAAACGTAGTAATACCTTCATGACCGTCTCTGACCTGGCTCCCCTGTTGTTTAGTACCTCTACCACTGATCTGTTATCACACCAGAATGTCACTTTCTGATCCTGTAGTTTCTCCCCCATACCAGGTTGCATGCCCATATGGCCATGATTTCCAGCAAGGTTATATCTCTTATTGTCCCATCCTGTACCCAACTACCAGGCCATGGTTCTGTGAACCACCTGTCCCTCAGGTAACCCCCCATGCCAGACCCCCGGCTGCATCTGTGTAGAGATCAAGGTCTGTTGTACACCCACTCTTCTTGCCAGAATGAACAGCTGTTATATCCCTTCAGGAATTCCTCCCATATCCCAAAATCTTCTCTGACATCTTTTGTCAGGTCCACCCAGTGATGTGGTCTGGTGACCCCTGATGTAGCCCTAGCTAACCTCTGTGTGAATGCCCTTCCTGGGTCAATGGCCCTGCAGGCAAAGTTCAGGTGCCCCAATACTTGCTGGACTTGTTTCAGCTGTACCCTTCTCCTGCTGGTGTGTAATCGAATCAATTTCTTCAGTTTCTTTACTTTATTATCTGGCAGCCTGAATATCTCTTTCGGTACATCTATTTCAGTCCCCAGAAATTCTATCACCCTGCTGGGCCCCTCTGTTTTTTCCGGTGCCAGTGGCACCCCTAGCTCCCTACATAATTCCTGAAACTTACCCAGCATAATCTGCGTCTCCATTTTTTTCCTCTCCCAATGCAAAGGAAGTCATCTCAGATAATGAATGACCGTTCTATAACCCGTCCTTTCTTGGAATATCCATTGCAAACACGTGCTGAAAGCTTCGAATGTCACGCACACTATGGAACATCCCATTGGCATGGCTTTGTCAAAATAATACTGCTCCCCAATTTTAAAGCCCACTATATCCCAGTCTTCTCTCTGAACTGGTAGTAGTCTAAAGGCGGACTCAATATCCATCTTCACCATTCACGCATCCTCAGTAACCCGGATTATCCACACTGCATCCTCCAGTGTCGCATATGTCACCCTACTGTGTTCCTCCCCAATGAAGTCATTCACCGAATCCCCTTCTGGATAAGACAGGTGGTGAATCACCCTGTACTCTCCTTCTTGTTTCTTGGGTACCAAGCCCAAAGGTGAGATCCTCATATCTAGCAGAGGAGGGGTGTCAAATCGTCCCTCTACCCTCCCTGCTGCCCTCTCTTTCTCTATCTTCTGTCTCAACATTTCTTCCTTTCCTTTAATGGATCCTAAGTTGCCTGCCTCTCTTGCTTGCCTTGAGGGTGAGCTCCTATGCTTTGCTGAGGAAAAAACATGTTCTGGGGGTCTGGCTCGGGTTCCCAAGGGAAGATCCCGCCTTGATCAGGGGGAGGTACAGGCGTTCCCACATCTATGGGCTACAGAGGTGCTGGATCTGCTGCCCTTAGGGGTTCCACCACAAGCGGTGGTACCCTGGTGGGGCTATGCAACCCTTCAGCTGGCCGTTTCCCTCTGCACCCTTTCTCTGGGCCGATTTTCCTTTTCTCCCTGGGTCTCCCTAGTTCCTCCCCCGCCACCAGCTCCCACATTCGGTTGGCCTTCTCTGCCAACTCGATTATGGCCCCGTAGGCATCTTCTTTTGATGGCTTGCTTTTCTTTGGTGCCATTTCCTTTTTTTTTTTTTCCCCCTGTGAAGACAACTATAGGAAGAGAACAAGAGTCATTCCATGCCTGCATTACCATATATATATTGTATATATATATATATATATATATATATATTATTTTTTTTTTTTTACCCTCGTGCCCATTATTTCGTCACACTGCTTGTGACATCACACGGGGTCATTATCTGCTTTAATCCTCCTGTGATGGGCCACCTTCTGTTGGCCCCATCTTTCTCCTTTTTTTTTGAAAAACCCTTCAAACTATGCCTGTGTCTGCAAACCCACACCTCTATGCCCCCACAAGCGCTTCCTCGTGGCCTACACCCCCTTTTTCTTTTTTGGTCCCTCAGGCATTTTTGACCTTCTGTCACCCCGCCCTCCTTGCAAGGCCCCATGCCACCAATTTCCAAACTTGTTGTTGCCAGCGTCACCCGCAGGTCGCTATGGCAAAACTTTTTTTTTTATTGGGCCTCTCCCTGTTGGCCCTTTCTTAGAAACACTTCCCCAAAAAACCTTGTGTCTACCAAGGCCTTGCTCATAATCCCCCCTGCAAGCGTTTTCTTCGTGGCCTACCCGTGGCATGCTCCTTGGCATGCGTGGCCATGTCATCAATCCCTCATACCAGAAAAAAAACGTATTTTGATTCCCACATCTTCCTCTCCTAGACACTTCCCCCCTTCCCCCATGGTTTGTAACCACATTTGTTAGCCCCCTATGTCCCATTATCCCACGCCGGCCCCAGCTCTCTCCAGCCAGGCACTGCTCCCTGTTCTCCTCGCTTCTGGCCCCTTTCAGGCCTCCTCCCTTTTGGGTGTTTTTCCAGCCTCTCTCATGAGGCCCCCTGCCATCAAAACCCCACTGCTTGCTATCCCCCAGGTCTTCCAGGCCTGTGTTTCTGCTCTTTTCTCCCCAATGGCTTCTAAGCCTCCCATCCTGGTACCATGCAATGCCCACACCAATCACAGACCCCACTCCATGCTGCCCCATGCATTTGGTATGCTATCCCAGCACCATTTTGGCATTTAACACCCTGTCCTCCAGCCTCAGCCCTCACTCTTCCCTCAAGACCCTCGCCAGCCACCCTACCCTCGTTGTCCCTTGAATTGGCTTTGCACTGCACCACCACGCTCATTCTCATGGAATTAGCCCTTCTCCACTCAGCGCTTGCTGCTCCCCACTTGTTACCCCTGAAGGCCCATCCCGATACCGCCAGCCATGTGCTGGAACCGGAACGCTCATTCCTCTCTTGACAAACTGCTCTCCCCCGATTGCTTCTCAACACTGCTCCCTACAAAAACACTTGATTCTCTAAAACTGCACTCCACAAGCTTACCGACAATGTCCCTACCATGTGCTGCAAAACACTCGTTTTCTTTTTTTTTTTTGATTCCGTCTGGCAACACCTGCTAACATCAGAATGCTACCTGCCCCCACTCTCAGCCATGTGCCACAACAAATAATGCTCATTCATTTTCTTTTCAAACCAAAACTTGCTCTCCCCAGGAGTGCTACTCCCAGGTCCTTATTATTTATTTATTTTTTTTAAATCATCCCTCACCTAGCCTGCCCAGATAAGCTCAGGCACCACTTGCTCCACTCGCTCTGCTCCTGGCCCTGCAACCTAAATGATATCTTGCCAAGCCATGCAACTCAGACATAAAAAAACACTTATGCAGCTAAATTAGTTCAGTTTTTTTTTTAACAACTAGCAACCATTGTAAAACTTCTCCTTCTCTTTCCAGCATTGTATGTAAAACTTTTTTTTAAACACATCCAACTCATTATTCTCTTCCTTCAAATTTTACATGTTTTCCTGGTTCACAAACCTCCAACAGTTCTGCCAATCTGATGTGCTGCAGCTTCCATAAATCAAAAAACACCAGCAAAATGTGGCTGAGGGCCCCCTTGTGCTGTCCCTTATGTATCTCCTTTCGCCCCTCCCTTTCCTGTTACCTGTCCTTTGTTCAGGTCCTTAGCCCTTCCCCTTCCTTCCCCCCTTCCCTCCTGAACACAACCATTATGACAGAGGGAAGGGGTGCACCCGGACAACCTGGTCTGCCCCTTAAAGGGCAAACTCCATTATCCCAGCTGTGTCATCTGACCTATGAATAAAATAGAGCAGTTCATTTGTTTCCAATTGGCCAATGTGATCTCTGCAACAATGAAATCTCCATGCCATGGATACAGCTACTGTCCTTTTCTCAGCTGCTTCACTTGTGTTAAAAAAGTGTAAAGAGAGGGTCACGTGATGGCAGCCTGAGCTACGGCAGCGGTCCCCCGGAGCTCCGCTCTCTATTTCTTGTTTTTTCTTAAATAAACAGTAACTAAAAGTGAAATCTATTGTAAAACTAGCCAAATAGTGAGCCAACTAGCCTTTGAAGCTCAAGACAGGTCCGTAAATGGAGGTATACATGAAGAAGGCACCGCCGAGACATTTTCCACCACGCACACTGGAGAAGGATAAGGCGCGAAACAGCCTAAGCAGCAGGCCGCTAGTATAACCAAGATGCCCATCACAGATGCAGCTCTTTCCAAAGGAAAGTTTATGGAAATCAAGCAGCCCCTTCAGACTGCCATAGCTGCTATCTTGGAAGACCTTCAAGAAATCAAGGGATCTGTGAAGTCGTTGACAAAGAGAGTCGGCGACTCTGAAGTTAAAATATCCTCCTTAGACAGAAAACATGAGAAGTCCGTATTAGAAATGGTAAACATGAAGCGCAGAATGAAGAAGCTTGAGGACAAGCTGGAGGATTTAGAGGGGCGTAGTAGACGGAATAATTTAATAATCATTGGGATTCCAGAGAAGGAGGAGGGTAGTATGATGATAACGTTCCTACAGAAGTTCTGTAACAAAATAGCTGGCTTACCCCAGGTGGAGGACAGTACACAATAGAGAGAGCCCACCGGGTGTTGCGCCCGCCACCAGCCCCCGGTCAGCTGCCCAGGCCAATTATAGTCAAACTACTAAACTACCTAGATAAACAGCATATTCTATCTAAAGTAAGAGGTATCAGCGAAGTGACCTGGAAGGGCAGGAAAATACACATCACTCAGGATCTGCCCCACTTGGTGCGGACACGGCAACAGAAATTCCACCCTCTAGTTTCCAAGCTGGTGGCAGCGTCTAAACCATTTATGGTCAAATACCCTGCCATTCTGATGGTCAAGCAAGAGGATAAATGGATTTCATTTGAATCACCTGCACAAGCTATGCAAGAGTTAAAAGGTATCTTCCCAGATCTCTTTAAGTGAACAGCAGAGGGGCATACTCTTGATTAATGAGAGTGCTTAAGTTTCTGAAGGTAGTTAAATTTAATGATTGATGTTGCTGAGTATATTACTTTGGTAATTTACCCAGAGAAGGGTAACTCCCGGGATGTGCTGCTTGTGGTTAGTTCAGCTGAGAGCCATGGGAATATTTATGAGACTCCTATGTGCTTGCACCTGCTCTATTGGATGGCATCGCGCTTAATTACCGAGGCTTTGCCCTAGGAGGAGGACTGTGTCAACGCGGGAGTGGAGAAGTTCACTTCAGCAATTGTAAGAGTCGACTGCTACTCGGAGGTACATGAGTAATGTTATTCCTACATTTGAGTCCCAGACTGATGCTGTTCAGTACAATTATTTTGAGTTGGATGGAATTTTGTTTACGTCATGTCATTAAGTTGCAGCGAGTGTTCTAATCCAATCAAAGTCACGTTTGGACTGATTTGTTGCTAAGACTCACGATTCCTACAGAGTGCGAAGAAAATTCTGATTCTGAGACAGAGACTTTATCATTATTTCTTTGCTGATAATAGTGGGATAGCTATGAGGTTGGATAAAGGTTAGCTCTACATGGATCCAGGCTCTCCTACTCGGGGAAGAGTTTTGAGGACTATAAGGGAGAGACTGCACTCGCGAAGACAGCAAGGGTTTTATTTGTCATGGAAATCCGAGATAACTCACAAGGAAATTTTGTGTTCAAGCTAGGTCCTTTATTAAGGTTGGACTGGAGCAGCAGCTTGTGCCCCATAGAGTGCAGCCATCTGCTATAATTGAACATACAGCATAAGCGAGACTGAGCTTGAACTTGCTATAATATCCCTGATAAGGATGTTTCAAGGCTTGTATAGGAAACAGGATTATTTGCCATAGCACATAAGCACAAAAAAACAGTTTGCTGGTTGCACTATGTGATGCTAGGACTGATGGACTGGCCACGGGCCATATTCTGTTATATTCAAAGACCGATTTCACATGAACGAAGTCATTTAATTTCTGGCAAGGATGCTAATAGGGCTTAGATGTTTTCTAAATGATAGTGATGAGTGTGGTTTTGCTTAGTATTTAGTTGCTACTTTCATAGGTATATGTTTAATCTGACAATGTGGGGGCTCCGGGGGGTGCGACTGTTGGGTTTGGATTGCTTAGACATTAATCATGTGGCATAACAAGAATGGGAGTGCAGTTAATTTGAACTGGGGTTTGTCTGTTAAGCTTGGATTGAGGGGTTATAGGTTTGTTAATTATGAGGGAATTGAAGGGATCTTTAGTTTGGGGTTGGGGATTAAGGCTACACACTGTCAGTGTTCTGTAATTAAATTTAAAGCCAGGATGTGTTCTGATTTTTCAGTGGAACCTCTTTATAATCCACTGGGGGTAGCTGGACGTACCTTCAACTATGTATTATCACTGTAAGGCATGAGCAGTCAATATAACTTCATAAGTTGGAATGTTAAAGGAGCCAAGGATAGGGTCAAGAGGCAAATTATTTTGAGGCACCCGCGACAATTACGGGCGCAAGTTGCCTTCTTGCAAGAAACGCATCTGAAGAGAGAGGATATCCTCCTTTTCAAAAGATCATGGGTGGAACAAGTTTTTGGGGCAGGGATATCCATGAATAGGGAAGGGGTAGTCATACTCATGGCAAAGAATGTCCCTTTTAAATCGGCTCAGGAAATTTGGGACCCAGAGGGCTGATATATAATCGTGCATGGTTCCTTAGAATCTTGCCCAATTCTACTCGGCTCAGTATATGGCCCAAATTGTGACTCCCCAGCCTTTTTTGTTCGATTACTAAATATCATAGTGTCTAACCCGCCTAAGCTTACTATCTTAGGAGAGGATTGGAACTTAGTGCTCCAAACAGAATTGGACATATCTGGCCGAAAGAGATGAGGGCTATCCCCAGCACAGAGAGCAATGAAAGACCTTATTAGCAATGTTGCATTAGTTGATGTTTGGAGGGTCCTAAACCCAGCTGTTCGGCAATATACTTTTTTCTCTACAGCAGATAGGACATACTCCCGAATCGACTATATTCTTATAAGTTCTTTTGTAATGCCCGGGGTAGTGCAGGCAGAAATATCAGCCAGAGTCTTGTCTGACCATGTGCCTGTTAGCCTGGAATTCTGGCTAGCGGCGGGGAGTAAACGGTCTCCTTAGTGGAGATTAAACAGCCAGCTGCTGCGGGATGAGGCTTTGTTGGGGCACATAGTGGACTTTATCACCTCCTTCCTCAATAGCAACCAGGGTTCAGTGGCTAAATATGACTTAATCTGGGCAGCTTTAAAATGCTCCTTAAGGGGCGAGCTCATAAAGATGGCCTCTAAGAGGGTTTGGCGTCAAAGGGCTCAATTAGATTCCCTGTTAGTATCCATTAAGAATTTGGAATATAGTCTATCCCGCTCCTCTTCGGCAGAAAGTTGGGCCAGACTTTACCAGCTACAGGCTCAATATGCAGGTCTGGTATCCCAAAGAGCTGAATTAGCCTTTCTGAGAACCAAACTCAAATATTTGGAGACAGGGGAGAGGGCAAGCAAGTTGCTCACAATGCGTATCCGTCAATTAGAGTCCTCACAATTTATCACAGGAATTTACGTGGGGCAGGATGGACAAGTTTATACTGACCCTCTGGAAATGGCAAAGCCTTTGGCTCTTATTTTCAAGAGTTATATGCAGTGGACCCAGCCTTACGACCCACTGACACTGATATAAGCTCCTACCTTGATTTGGTGAACTTATCTAAGATTACAGATGCAGAGGCGGCCTCCCTAGGTGCTAAAATAACTTTTATTGAAATACAGCAGGCCGTTCAGCAGATGCTCTTAGACAAGTCTCCCGGGCCAGACAGGCTACCTAGTAATTTTTATAAGGCCTGCCAATCTGTAATAATCCCTATTTTAAAGGAGGTGTTCACGTATTGGTATGATAATGGGATCTCAGACCCTAGCTTCCAAGAAGCCATGATATCTCTAATTCTAAAGAAAGGGAAAGATCCTCTTAATATCAACAGCTACCGCCCCATTTCCCTATTAAATATGGATGTCAAAATCCTGGCCAAAGTTCTCGCAAATAGGCTTTCCAAAGTTATTGGCAACCTCGTAGGCCATGAACAAGTGGGATTTATGGTGGGTAGGTCCTCCCAAGATCACATGAGAAAACTTCTACATCTCATTACAATTGCTAGGGACTCTTGTACACCAATGGTGCTGGTCTCACTAGATGCCGAAAAGGCATTTGATAGGGTTTCCTGGGATTTCCTATTTGCTACCCTAACATCATTTGGCCTGCCTATAGAATTTCGGAGATGGATACAACTTCTATACTCACTCCCCTCAGCTAGGGTCAAGTGTAATGGGGTGTTGTCTCTGCCCTTTAAATTAACTAGGGGCACAAAACAAGGATGTCCTTTGTCTCCCCTACTTTTCAATTTATACTCAGAGCCACTGCTTTGCAGATTGGCAGGTAATGCTGCTATAAAGGGGATTCAGGTGAGAAATGCCAGGTATGCCTATTCGGTGTATGCGGACAACATCCTATTACGTGTTGAGGAACCAGGTCTCTCAATTCCAGCTATCCTGGCTGAGATTGAGGTTTTCTCTAAAATCTCCTTTTATAAACTAAACTGGGTTAAAACAAAGATCCTTCCCTTAAATGGTAGAGTTAATAAGGCCGAACTTCTCCCCTTTGGCCTCTCCTGGGAAGCAAAGTCTCTCACATATCTAGGAATCAAAGTTTGCAAAGAATCAAACTCCACAATAAAAGATAACCTTGGTAATTTAGTTAAAGTGATAATTGGGGACATGGAGAGTTGGCGCTTGCTCCCCTTCTCTCTTTGGGGCAGACTAAGTATAATTAAAATGACTGTATTACCAAGGATACTATATCCTCTAGGGATGCTGGGTGCTTACCTACAGAAAGTGTGGTTTTCCAAACTACAAAGTGCAGTGAACCTTTTCGTATGGAATAAGAAAATTATCCATAGATCTTATCTTAAATTGACAGCCCCAAATATAAGAGAAGGTCTGGCGGCCCCTTCCTTTTTCTTTTATTATGTTGCACAGCACCTAAACAAGCTGGCCTACTGGCATAATGAGATTGGGCATGCAGAATATCTCCCGTTATGGTTAGATATAGAACAGCACTTGGCAGCGCGGGTTAAATGCTCACTATGGGCTCTTCTATATGTCTCCCCATCGTGTATCCCTAAGCTCCTTAGAAGTAATCCCATGGGATGGTCACTAAAAGCTTCCCACCAGATACAAAGATATCTTGCAGTGAGATGGTGTCATTCGACCGATCAGCCCATCTTCGGCAATGCACACTTTAAGGTCAGGGGTGCACCAATGTCCCTTACATTTTGGCCTCAGCCAAATTGCTCCAGGGTTTCAGACTTTTGGTTGAATGGGAAGCCGCTCCCCTTTGATCAACTGCAAGAATCCATTGGAGCTTCTTGTAAGGAAGTATTTAAATACTTTCAAGTTGGCAAAGCCTTAACTTCCTTTTTCTCCCAGGTCCCACCGGTAGACCCTGGTGAAAGAGATTTAGCTAAGCTTTTACATGTAACTTCATAGCCACGCTCAGTTTCAAACTTGTATAAGACTCTTCAGGAGTGGGACTTTAGATTACCATCGGGGATTTGTTATTACTGGGCAAGGGAGCTCAGCATCCCGGAGGACCCTAATCTTTGGAGAAAACTCTGGCTATCAATGTACAAATTCATAAAGCAAGATAGACTTAGATTAGTGCATTTTAATATTATGCATAATATTTATCTAACACCTGCTCATCTGTTTAAGTATGGGACAATGACTATGCCACTCTGTGGCAAATGCAAGAGGGACAATGGTACCTTATTCCACATGATATGGTCATGCCCTTATGTGCAGACCTTTTGGCAGTCTAATAATAATATCCTAGACCCTATCCTTGGCTTAGAAGCTCTGTTTACCCCTGAAGTCTGTCTAATTAATTACTTTCCAGTTGGTACTACCAAAATAAATAGGGCACATATGACGCTTATCTCTGCAACAGCCAAATTGACAATCATGAGGCATTGGGCCGGTGATAAGCCTCCCACCCTGATGGAGTGGTACAGGGAGAGCACTCTGGCTTTGCAATTGGAAGGCACACATAGCTTACATGCATGGCAGAGCTAAGGCTTATTGATCTCTCTGGGGTACCTCAGCAGCTTCTGATAGCCTGGAAGCCTTGATGTCTGAGCCTATTCCAGGAGTAGTGAACCAACGGCAAATTATGTGTAGTCATGGGGGGGGAGAGGGGGATTGATTTGGTAGTTTTGATTCCTGGAGTTAATTGATCTGATACTTAATTTTTGTATGATTGTTGGGTGTTATGTTGTTTATTGTTAAACTAATAAAACTGGTTTAATTAAAAAAAAAGTGTAAAGAGAAACTGCAATTTTCTCAGCTGCATCATATGACCTATGAATAAATCAAAGCAATTAATTTGCTCCCATTTGGCCAATGTGATCTCTGAAACAATGAAATCTCCATACCACAGATGCAGCTACTGTCCTTTTCTCAGCTGCATCACCTGTCATGAAACAGAATAAACAGACACTGTCCTTTTTCTCAGCTGCATCACTTGTGTTTAAAAGGAAAAAAAAATCCTTTTCACATCTGCATCACCTGTGATGAAAAATAATAAAGCCAAAATGTCCCTTTCCCAGCTCTGTTACCTGTGACGAAAAAGGATGAAGAGAAACTGTCCCTTTCTCAGCTGCGTTACCAGTGATGAAAAAGCATAAAGAGAAACTGTCATTTTCTCAGCTGCATTACTTGATATAAAAAAGTATAAAGAGAAACAGTCCTTTTCTCAGCTGCATCCCTTGTGATAAAAAAGAAAAGAGTAACTGTCCCTTTCTCAGCTGCATCACCTGTGATGAAAAAGAATAAAGATAAACTGTCCTTTTCTCAGCTGTGTTACCTGTGATGAAAAAGCATAAAGAGAAACTGTCACTTTCTCAGCTCCATCACTTGTTATAAAAAAGTATAAAGAGAAACAGTCCTTTTCTCAGCTGCATCCCTTGTGATAAAAAAGAAAAGAGTAACTGTCCCTTTCTCAGCTGCATCACCTGTGATGAAAAAGAATAAAGATAAACTGTCCTTTTCTCAGCTGCGTTACTTGTGAAGAAAAAGAATAAAGAGAAACTGTCCCTTTCTCGGCTGCATTACCTGTGATGAAAAAGCATAAAGCGAAAGTGCCCTTTTCTCAACTGCATCACTTGTGATGAAAAAGAAGAAAGAGAAACTTCCTTTTTCTCAGCTGTGTCAATTGTGATGAGAAAGAATAAAGAGAAACAGTCCTTTTTTCAGCTGTGTCACTTGTGATGAAAAAGAATAAAGAGAAGCTGTCCTTTTCTCAGCTGAGTCACCTGTGATGAAAAAGTATAAAGAAAAACTCTCCCTTTCCCAACTTTGTTGCCTGTCATGAAAAAAAAAAAAAACTGTCCTTTTCTCGGCTGCATCATCTGTGTTGAAAAAGAATAAAGATAATCTGTTCTTTTCTCAGCTGTTGCACTTGTGATGAAAAGAATAAAGAGACACTGTCCTTTTCTCAGCTGTGGTACTTGTGATGGAAAAGAATAAAGAAACACTGGCTTTTTCACAGCTGCATCATCTATGATGAAAAAGAGTAAAGAGAAATTGCATTTTTCTCTGCTGTGTCATTTGACCTATGAATAAAACAAAGCAATTAATTTGCTCTCATTTTGCCAATGTGATCTCTGCAACAATGAAATCTCCATACCACAGATGCAGCTACTGTCCTTTTCTCAGCTGCATCACTAGTGAAGGAAAAGAATAAAGAGTAAATGTCAATTTCTCATCTGCATCACTTGTGGTTAAAAAGAAAAAAGACAAACTCCTTTCTCAGCTGCGTCACTTGTGATGGAAAAGAATAAAGAGAACCTGTCCCTTTCCAAACTATTTCATCCAAGATGAAAAATAATATAGAGATAATGTCCCTTTCTGAGCTGCATCACCTGTGATGAAAAACAATAGAGACACTGTCTTTTACTTAGCTGCAACACTTGTGATGAAAAAGAATAAAGAGAAACAATCATTTTCTCAGCTGCCTCACTTGTGATGAAAAAATAAAGAGAAATGTCCTTTTCACAGCTGCATCACCTGTGATGAAAAATAATAAAGAAAAACTGTCTCTTTCCCAGCTGTGTCACCTGTTTTGAAAAAGAATAAAGAGAAACTGTCCTTTTCTCTGCTCCATCACTTGTGATAAAAAAGTATAAAGAGTAACTGTCCTTTCCTCAGCTGCATCACCTGTGATGAAAAAGAATAAAGATAAACTGTACTTTTCTCTGCTGCGTTACTTGTGATGAAAAAGAATAAAAAGAAACTGTCCCTTTCTCAGCTGCATTACCGGTGATGAAAAAGCATAGAGAAAGTGCCCTTTTCTCAACTGCATCACTTGTGATGAAAAAGAAGAAAGAGAAATTGCCTTTTTTTCAGCTGCATCACCTGTGATGAAAAAGAATAAAGAAAAACTCTCCCTTTCCCAACTTTGTTGCCTGTCATGAAAAAGAATAAAAATAAACTCTCCTTTTCTTGGCTGCATCACCTGTGTTGAAAAAGAATAAAGATAATCTGTCCTTTTCTCAGCTGTTGCACTTGTGTTGGAAAAGAATAAAGAAACACTGGCTTTTTCACAGCTGCATCACCTATGATGAAAAAGAGTAAAGAGAAACTGCATTTTTCTCTGCTGCGTCATTTGACCTATGAATAAAACAGAGCAATTAATTTGCTCTCATTTCGCCAATGTGATCTCTGCAACAATGAAATCTCCATATGACAGATGCAGCTACTGTCCTTTTCTCAGCTGCATCACTTGTGATGGAAAAGAATAAAGAGTAAATGCCATTTTCTCAGCTGCATCACTTGTGGTTAAAAGGAAAAAAGACAAACTCCTTTTCTCAGCTGCATGACTTGTGATGAAAAAGAATAAAGAGAACCTGTCCAGTTCTCAGCTGCATCACCTGTGATGAAAAAGAATAAAGATAAACTGTCCCTTTCCAAGCTAGGTCACCTGAGATGAAAAATAATAAAGAGATAATGTCCCTTTCTGAGCTGCATCACCTGTGATGAAAAAGGATAGAGACACTGTCCTTTACTCAGCTGCAACACTTGTGATGAAAAAGAATAAAGAGAAACAGTCATTTTCTCAGCTGCCTCACTTGTGATGAAAAAAAATAAAGAGAAATGTCTTTTTCACAGCTGCATCACCTGTGATGAATAATAATAAAGAAAAACTGTCCCTTTCCCAGCTGTGTCACCAGTGTTGAAAAAGAATAAAGAGAAAATGTCCCTTTCCCAGCTGTGTTACCGGTGATGAAAGAGCATAAAGAGAAACTGTCCTTTTCTCAGCTGCTTCACTTGTGATAAAATGTATAAAGAGAAACTGTCCTTTTCTCAGCTGTGTCACTTGTGATGAAAAAGAATAAAGAGTAACTGTCCTTTTCTCAGCTTCATCACCTGTGATGAAAAAGAATTAAGAGAAACTGTGACTTTTCCAGCTTTGTTACCTGTGATGAAAAAGCATTAAGAGAAACTGGGTGGGATATTCAAAAGGGTTGCGCCATGCGCAGTAGGGTTACGCCAGCGCAAGTCCGAAAGTGCACCATTCTGCAATATTCAGCAGGAGGCAGCTGCGCCACTGAAAACATGCTGAGCAACAGCGCAATGCTAATTAAGGCATGCGCCAGCAAAGAGGAGGAACCATGCATAAAAGGTCGCAATCACGATGTTCAAAGGCTTGCGCAATGCGCAACAGTGGATCAGGCGGAAGTTGTGCCATAGTGGAAGTGAGCCAAAATAAAAAGGCTTAAGGAAGAGGCGCAAGAATGATACAGGGAAGCCACATGAGGAAGGGAGACGGACCAGGCCAGAGGGAGAAAGAGTGCAGGCCAGGGAGAGCACAGGACAGAATAGGGGCAAGGGAAGGTGTGTGGGGCCACAGAGTGCAGAGGCCAGTAGGTGTACCCGGTGCAGTGGAGGTAGCAGCCAGGACAGCGGGAAACAGAGCAACAACAGCTGGGGGACACAAGCCAGGGACATGGACAGTGCCAGCTTCCACATGGAAGCTGTAATGAGGGGCTGAGAAGGCATGCTGCAGGGGGACGTGGCCGTGGAAGGGCCCGTCGGGTGTGCCCCAAAAGGCAGTACCGGGCCCGCACCAGCTTTGAGCTCTACTCAGATGTCGATATTGTGGGCCGGTACTACCTGAACAGGGCAATACTGAGGCGGCTCTGTGAGCTGTGCAGTGATGTGATGCAGGCACCCTCACGACGGAGTCACGCTCTGTCAGTGGAGACAAAGGTAACAGCCTGCATGTGCTTGCTCACCATGGGTACCTTCCAGAGACCAACAGGGGACACCACAGGCATAACACAGTTGGCCACATCACGCATCCTAACCCAATTCCTCAGCGCACTGCTGCCACATGCTGCAGAGTACATCCATTTCCCCAGCACTGCGGCGGAGTACGCAGCAAACATACAGGAGTTCCACAGGGTAGCACGTATGCCTAGCATGCTAGGGGCAATAGACTGCACCCATGTGGCCATCCACACGCCACCTGGCCCTGCTGGAGCCGCCTATATGAATCGGAAGGGTTATGCCAGTGTCAACTGCCAGGTGGTGTGTGATGCCAGTGGGCGCATCATCAATGTCTGTGCCACGCACCCTGGGGGAGCACATGATTAATTTATATGGTACCAGTCAGCACTGTGCCATCGATTCAAGAGTGAGGACATCCCACAGGACATCTAGTGGGTGAGTATGCATGTAGGACTGACAAATTGGTGCCAAGGGTGGGTAAGCCACAGGTGCCATGGGTGTGGCACACAGGGTCAGGGGCAATATGAGCCTGAACAAAATACTAACCTCCACTATCTCCACACAGATGACAGTGGATACCCACTCTGTCCCTGGCTGCTCACACCCTACCGGTTGCCCACGACCCCATCGCAGCAATGCTTCAATGAGGCACACGCTGTCACACGCAACATCATTGAGTGGGTGTCTGGGATGCTGAAGGTGCGCTTCCGTTGCCTAGACACCTCCGGCAGTGCCCTACAGTATAGCCCCTCAAAGGCCTGTGGGATATTCCTGGCCTGTTGTATCCTGCACAACATGGCCAAAGACTGTGGGATAGCCACACAGGTTGAAGAGGGGGACAGTGATGGGGACGATGGTGATGCCGGTGATGATGGGGATGGGCAGCCCCCTTGGACGACATGACCCCGACTGATCCGGCTGGCCCTGCTGCACCAGGACACCATCGCAGAGGAGCACTTCACCCAACACGGGTAAGTCATGGGGGCATGTGCAACCAACAGTGGCTAGGGCACAACCCACATACACACAGGGAAACACACCAGGGGTGCATGACGGCAAGGGAAGTGGCAGGACACAGAAGCACACACTTACAACCAGGGAGGGGTGAACAGAAACACGCCACATGGATGGACACACACACACACAATAGGCACAAATTGCACAGGGGTCAGCTGCACAACAGAGCTGGATCACAGACACCAAAAACACACATGTCCACAGGCCACCACATCCACTGACTGTCCATGTACGTGTGTCAGATGCTGGCCACCTTCACACTTTGGTGTACAGCGCAATGCAGGCATCATCATGCACACACACCTGTGGATGGCAGTCGGGGGAGGGTGTGCAGGTGGTCTGTGTGTCTGTGTGTAGGGCTGGGCACCCACCAGTGCACTGCCCACCGAAACACACATTGCACACAGGGCAGTACCAGACAGACCCGGACTGGGAGACAGCTCAGTGTTGCAGCACAGTGCCATGGCCACCTCAGATACGTGGGCGGCCCCGCCGAGACCCAGCAGCACTGGCAGGCTGAGCACGGGCCTCATGGGGTGGCACCGATGGTCCACCAGGGGTTCCACTGGATGGATGCGACCTTGCCCGCACAGGGGTCCACAGCACATCGAACATACCTGCACCAGGGGTGCTCAGAATGCCAACAGCTGAACCCGGCATTGACAGGGTGGGTGTCGCACAACACCGGGAATGGGGAGTGGATAGTGTGTACTGTGAGGTGTGAGCAGCACAGGGGCACCTGACTGTGTGCCCAATGTGACCATGACAGTGACCAATGCCTGTGTCTGCCTGTCAATGGCGGTGGTCACATCCATCCACAAATGGTCAATCTATGACAGGATCCTTTCATTGTCCCTGCTGTGCTGCTCCAGAGCCACACACAGTGCCTCCACAGATGTTGCAACCCGCATCTGCTGCTGCACTTATGCCTGCAGCAGGCGGGTGTGCTCATCAAAAGGGTCGTCTTCCACATCGGCAACCTGTCCCTCAGGGTATGGAAGGGCCTGATGTTCAGCACCCCTCGAGGGTGGGCGCTGCTCACCAGGACCAGGTATGGGCAAGTCCATAGATGGTGCACCTATGCCACCACTGAACCCTGCACCCCCAGTCCCAGTGAGTGACTGCTGCTGCTGCCCCTCTGCCTGCTGTGCCCAAGGGCCCAGTTGTTCCACTGCTGTGGCTGCAACAGTGCCAGTGACCTGTACAGCCACCGGTGCTGTCCCACTGGTGCTGACAGGCACAGGCTGGGACTGTGCTGACATGATGGCACACATGTCGGAACCAGCTAGGTCCATGGGCGTGAGCTGTCCTGCTGTGTGTCCATTCTGTGACACACACATGTCAATGCCCATAGTGGTCATTGCATCATCAATGGTGTGGGTCTGTGCCACAGCCACAGCCACAGCCACAGCGTGCTGGCATGCCTGCATGACAGACTGCTGAGACACAGGAAGGGCACCACCCACACTTGTCTCACCGACATCAGAGATGGCAGCCAGGCGTGCACACTGGTGCAATGCACGCCTGCTACCTGTGGAGGTGGATGGTCCCTCCTCCAACTCCGGATGGCTGTCCGCAGTGGACAGGCCCTCCACCACTGACCCCTGCAGATGCACAGGATCTGTAACAGAAAGTGAGAACACGTTAGTGCATGTGATCTACCTTCCCCCCCTACCATGACATACCATGCAGTGATGGGCTACCACCTGTCTGGAAGCCACCTCCAGGAACGCCCTCAATGGCACTGCACTGTATGCTTGCAGTGAGCCGGTCCTCCGCTAGAGTCAGCTGCACCAACTCCGGCTGGCCCCTGTCACAGCATGTGCTGCCCTGATGGCTGCCACCTTCTCCTTCACCCTCCTCCTGTCGGTCCCTATCTTCTTTTTACATTCCTGCACAGATCGCTGTTGGCTGCCGTGCAGGTTGACGGCATGTGCCACCCCCTCCCATGCAGCAGCACGGGCCTGAGGGGTGCCCCGCCATCCACTGAGAAGTGGATCTTCATCCAGGTAGGCTTCGAAGAGTGTCTCTGTCTCAGCTTTTGTAAAATTGGGCCTCCTCTTCCACCCACCATCATCCTCCTCACCCATTCCTTGCTCGGTCATATCACAGCCTGTATGGGTGACAGTGGTCACCTGTGACTGTGCAGTACACCGCAATTCCCTAAGACCATAGTCCAGAACATCACACAGCATGCAGCTCACCTATCCACTGCAGTAACCGAATATGGCCACTGCAGAACAGAGTCGCATTTTTATAGCGCAATCCATGCAAATTAGGTGTGGAGCAACTTTAATGAGATGCAAATCTCGCTGCTGCAACTTTGAATGGCTGAGCGGATGATTTTCATATGACGGCTGAATATCGCACTGTTGCTCTTTGTGCAATACAGTTGAACGGGCTGAGTCAATGGCGCAGTTCTGTGACTCCGTAGTACACCGCACTGCACATGCCCAGGTAGCTTGTGCAGGCATCTGCCATGCTGATGACGTGCTGTGTGCGGTAGGCAATTCAGGGCATGGCCACCATTATGCCAGTGGTGCTACAGCGATGGTCACTACATGGCACTGTGGCACAACTGCACAATAGTCCGCTATGGCAATGGCACACAGGTGACCAATCATGCTGGACACATAGACGTCCGATGGCGCTGTGCGTGGCCATGCACCAGAGACTCATGACCCTGTGCCCGACCTTTGCTCCCTTGGCGCTGTACATATGGCAAGTCTGCAGCTCTATTGTGCTGTTCGGTAACAGTGCGATAGGGACTGGCGGTGCTGTACCAACAGCTCGATAGGGAATAGCGGCATTGTATTGTGCAAAAATTCCACATGAGGCTGCGGTGCTGCAGAGCGCCATATTGTCTACTATACAACCAGGGATGGCACACAGAAGAGCCCCACTTGGTGGCCATAGTGGAGCCTCACTATGGCCCACTATTTGGGGATGATCCCCTTGACATGGCCAGGACAAATGTGTGGCAGCAGGTGGCCGCTGAGCTAGAGGAGGCTACTGGCCAGTGGAGGTCCACTGAGCAGTGCAGGCACTGGTACGGGGACCTGCAGAGGAGGGAGCCGGCACTACTGGCATGTCTGCGCTCACATGCCAGGAGGGGCGTGGTGCCTTGGCCAGGTGGGTGATCTGTCTATGCACCTGTATTGTCCATATGGGTAACACTGTCTATTGTGTCCAGCACATGGGGGAGGGTTGGTCTAGGGTTGGCTGTGGTGGTGTTAACAGGATATGTGATGTATGGGTCTGGCTGGGTGGGCGGGCACACTCATTGGGGCAGGGGGAATCTGCTTTGGGATTGCACTGATGTGTTTCTCACCTTTTGTTTCCCACAGGCATGGTGGAGCAGAGGAGGGCCAGCGCTGAGGTGCAGGAAGTGGTGCCAGTGGTGGCTGAGCGTGGTGGTGGTGGTGAACCATGACAGCAGCAGCAGCAGCATGATGGGGGTGAGTGCCATGACATCATGAATGCTATAGCATGCTGTGTGACAGGGCGGGGGGGCAGGGCATGGCCACCATCCATGGACACCACTGCCATGCACGTGACATGTGACAGTCAGCACTGTCCAGTGGCACTGCATGTTTGGGAGTGCGTCAATGGTGGTCCATGCATGCACTGGGCACATGGCTGTGGCACTGCCTGCCCACCGAGTAGCCACGTTACTGTACAGCCTTGGTTGTGCTGTGCTGGACATGGGCGGTGTGTGTGAGCAGTGGTACACATGGCTGTTGCTACCTGGTTGGGCATGTCTTGTGCACGGTCACTGTGGGTGGGTGCAGTCCATCACAGGAGCGGGGCACTTGGCTGTATGCCATGCATGATGGGTGGGCTTCAGGGATATGGACAGTCACAGCCATTGACTCTGATCCCTTGTCCTAGGTGTCCGGATCCTGCACCAGATTGAAAGGTTGATGCAGCGATTATACAGGTGGTGATGGACTCCTCACCATCCTGCAGGACCTACACCAACATGGTCTGAGACGCAGGAGGAGGCCCCGGGACCAGCACCAGGTGGCAGGAGAGCAGGCTGGCAGGCAGTAGCTGCCCATCACCTCCCCCCTTTACCTATCCCTCACACCCTGCTTCCCTCTCCCAGTTGTTCACCCCTGCCCCTTATCCACTCCTACCTTGTACCCATACCCCCACCCTTTTTTGTATATTTGTAAATAGTTATTGTTGTTGTTCTTCTTATTATTATGTTTGAAATATATATTTTGATATGAATACTGTGGTGATCTCTGATTCGCAGCTGGCTATAGGTGCTCAGTTGCAGTGGTGTGCATGGCATCTGGGGTGGTATAGTCATGGGTATGTGTGTGTGTGCGGGAGGTGACTCTGGTGTGGGAGTGGCTTTCAGTCGGTATTGCAGTATGCTGCCACCCACTGCTGGGTGCTCATGGTGGGTCTGGCTTGTATGGTTCTGTGGTACACGAGGTTGCAGTGTGATGGGGGATGCATGGGGATTCCTGCAGTGATGGTCACTGCTCATGGGGGGTGTCTTGGGGTCACAGTGCAGGGTGTACTGTGCACAAGGGGGGCTGTTGTACACTGGGGTGATCCGCCCCCTTTGTGTGGCAGTCTCAGCTTGCCAGTGGGTGTGCTGGGGCAATATGGCCCAGCTGTGCTTTGTTTGCTTGTCCCCATGGGCCGGTGGATATTCTGTCCCTCCCCCAGTTATGCTGTGCTTGGGGTGTGGGGGTGCATTGTCAGTTCTGCAGTGTGTTCCTGTGCCCATCTGTGTCATGGGTGGTGGGCCCCTGCCTACCTCCTTGGTTGTGCAGATCCATTGCTCTGCTGCTGGGGGGCTCCCTGCTTGCACTATGGCACCTCTGGACTACTCAGCTGGGCTGCCCTTGTTGCACTATAGTGTATCGTATCTGCTCAGCTTCCCCTTCCTGGTTGTGCTATGGTGCAGGTTGTGCGATATTCAGACGTTGGCTGGTTGCGCAATTTGGCTTGCTCCATGTTTGAATATCATGTCTATTGTGCATGTGCACAATGGACTTGTGCTTGCTCCTGCTATTGCGCACATTTTGGGCGCAGTTTGAATATCTGGGCCACTGTCTTTTTCTCAGCTGCGTCAATTGTGATGAAAAAGAATAAAGAGAAAGTCCTTTGCTCAGCTGCATCACTTGTGATGAAAAAGAATAAAACATAACTGTCCCTTTCCTAGCGTTGATACGTGTCACAAAAAAGAATAAAATGAAACTGTGCTTTTCTCAGCTGCATCACCTGTGATGAAAAAGAATAAAAAGAAACTGTCATTTTCTCAGCTGCATCACCTGTGATGAAAAAGAATACAGAGAAACTGTCCATTTCTCAGCTGTGTCACTTGTGAAGAAAAAGAATAAAGAGAAACTGTCCATTTCTCAGCTGTGTCACTTGTGAAGAAAAAGAATAAAGCGATACTGTCCTTTTCTCAGCTGCCTCACTTGTAAAGCAAGAGAATTAAGAGTAACTGTCCCTTTCCCAGCTTTGTTACGTGTCACGAAAAAGAATAAAATGAAACTGTCCCTTTCTCAGCTGCGTCACCTGTGACGAAAAAGAAAAAAGAGAAACTGTCCCTTTCTCAGCGCCGTTACCTGTGATGAAAAAGCATAAAGAGAAACTATCCTTTTCTCAACTGCATCACTTGTGATGAAAAAGAATAAAGAGAAACTGTCCCTTTCTCAGCTAAGTCAACATCGATGAAAAAGATAAAAGAGAAATTGTCCTTTTCTCAGCTGAGCCATTAGTGATGAAAAAGAATAAAGAGAAACTGTCCTTTTCTCAGCTGCATTACCTGTGATGAATAACAATAAAGAGATACTGTCTCTTTCTCCGCTGCATCACTTCTGATGAAAAAGAATAAAGAAAAACTATCCATTTTTCAGCTGCGTCACTTGTGAAGAAAAAGAAAAGGAGATACTGTCCTTTTCTCATCCGTGTCACTTGTGATGAAAAGTTAATAAGAGAAACTGTCCTTTTCCTAGCTGCATCACTTGTGATGAAAAATAATTAATTTATTTATTTAGTTTTTGTTTACTGCGCTAAGCCATGAAATGACTATTTTCACTCATGACCCAGGAGTGTACAACAAGGAAAAAACAGTGTAACAATAACAATGGTACTGTAATACAATAGAGGAACAGTACTGCAGTGCTACAACAATACATTTAGTATAATCAAAAAATATAAAATAACGGCAGTAAAATAATGTAATAAGTGCAGACACCTAAACATGACCTAGGGAGAGAATGGGTTCAAGAGATAGTCAGTACAGTGAGGATTATACATACCCAACATGAATGTTTAACAAATGGAAAGCCAATGGGTAGCTAGAATAACAGTGGATGACCAGCATCAAGGCTTGAAAAGGAAAGGAGATGGTAGTAAATAAATTATTTACAAAGAGAGAGAAAAATTAGGGAAGGGGACGAGATGAGCAAGGATTGGAGCAAGAATAGAGACCAATTACTGGTAAGTCTCTGGAGTTCAGGCTGGGTCAACACATGGGCAAGTATCAGCTTTGGACAAATAATGATGATATTCACTTTTAAAACTAAGGTGAGACTGTGACAGCCAGAGGTTAGGTGGAAGAGCATTCCACAGCCAGGGAGCAGAGTATTTGAAGGCCCCAGTGCCTTTAGTCATGTGACATCTTGGAATATAAAGCAAAGATTTATCAGCTGATCATAGGCCATGGCAGGTTGGTTGAAGGACCACAAATGCTACCAGCTGGGATGGGGGTTTTCCCCAGATGATTGAGTCAATTAGTGATCCAAGAAAGTATTGTTTAATGGCAGAAGGTGAGAGCCAGTTCAGATCCTTATAGAAAAAGCAGTGATGCTTGAGGCAAGGCAACGAAGAGGCAAATCTGCATATATTGTTATAAGTTATGTCCCATTTTAGTGGGCAGGTTTTATGGGCAGAGGTAAGAATCAAGGCACCACGAGTAATGCTTGGGAGCAGGATGCCTCTCGTGATTGCTAGTTTTGCCGAGGGTGTAAGCATGTAGCTTGTTTTGTAAGCTACTCCCAATTTTGAGTTCACAGATTTGCACGAGGACTGAATGTGAAGGTTAAAGTCCAGGGATTGGTCAAGCAGGATCCAAAGATACTTGAAAGAAGTAACATTTTCAAGTGGAAATCCTCCTGGGTGAAGAATCTCCAGCAAACTGTAACAGTCCTTTATCTTCAGTGTGGATCCTAGGAGCATGGCCTTTGTTTTCTTATCATTTAATACAAGCTTACAGTCAAGTAGCCAGTCTAAGACCTACTTAAATCAGACGTAAGCAATGAGTTCATGCTGGCAATACTAGCAGAACTAGTATAGATGACCAGGTCATCAGTGTAGAGAATAGCTGAACAGGATTTTGGTACGTCAGCAGCATTATTGATAAAAATTGAGAATAGAAGGGGCCCAAGGATGGAGCTCTGGGGTACCCCAATGTTGATAGAGTTGGACAGGGAGGAGTTAAGTTTGACAGCTTGCATCCTATTTGACAGGTAGTTACAAAACCAGTTCACAACAGGGCCAGAGATATGGAGTTTGTGGAGAGTGTAGTTGAGCAGGGCATGATCTATGAGATCAAAAGCCTTTGTGAGGTCGATGAACATGGCATCTGTGAGTTTTCCAGAATTTATGTTGGACAGTATGTCAGTAGTAAGTTGGAGTAGAGCCATGGTGGTGCTATGCCCTTTTTTAAAGCTGTGCTGGGTTTCCATGAGGCAATTGTAGCATGTAAGGTAGTTAACAGTCTGTGACACAACTATTTTCTCAAGGATCTTGCAGAGGACAGAGAAAATTGCTATGGGTCTGTATTTGGCCATATCATTTGGGTCCTTTTTAAAGACAGGCGTTATTCTTGCAGATTTCCATAGGTCTGGTAAGGTGCTATGTGTAAGGAATGAAGTATAAATTCTTCCAAGCAGAGAGGCAATGAGAGGGGCAGCCAGCTTAAGGAGATGAGGTTCCAGTGAGTCAGAGCAAGAGCTAGTATTGACAGATATGGATCTCAGAAATTTCAGGACTTCCGCTCTAGATGTAGCCTTAAAATAGAAGGGTGGAGCTATAGGAACATCATTCAGTGGGGCCCTATGATTAGCAGGAGTTAGTGTGAAAGGTGATTTGGAGTGCTTTCCATTTGGTTGCAATGCCACGGTATAGTGTGGCAGGTCTGAGAAAAGATTGTTAAAGTATTTGAAATGGTCCTAAAGTCATTACAATGTGCCCCATTTATGATCATTTCATTAGGAGTAACCGACTGTGAGGTACCCAGGAATGTTTTGACAAGGACCCAGAATTTCTTAGAGTCAAAGGCTGAGCTTTGAAGAAGGTCCTTGCAATATTTGCTTTTGGCAGCTCTGACTTGTTTCTTACATCTGTTCCTTAGTTTCTGATAGACAATAAGGTCAGATTGAATGCCAGTTTGTTTCTAGTGAGTCCAGAGTTTGTCCTGCTAGAGCAGATTAGCTAGGAGATCTTTATGTAGCCATCTCATCTGTTTTCCTCTGATCTTCCTAGTAATCTTGGGGGAAGGTTTACTTTGAATGGCAAAACCTTTCTTTATGAATATCTGCAGAGTGACGTCCATATTGCTTGCATGATAGAGACCTGTCCAGTCAATAATAAAGACATTGTAGAGAAATGTATCCTGGTCAGTATGAGCTAGGTTCGTAAACATAATTAGTCTAGATGGGGGAGATGGAGGTGCAACAATTGACAGGATACAAAAAGTGGGAGAGTGGGAGAATAAAGAGACACTGTCATTTTCTCAGGTGTGTCACCTGTGATGAAAAAGAATAAAGACAAACAGTCCTTTTCTCAGCTACAGCACTTGTGATGAATAAGAATAAAAAGAAACAGTCCTTTTCTCAGCTGCATCCCTTGTGATAAAAAGGAAAAGAGTAACTGTCCTTTTCTCAGCTGTGTTACCTGGGATGAAAAAGCATAAAGAGAAACTGTCCTTTCCTGAGCTGCATCACTTGTGATGGAAAAGAATAAAGATAAACTGTCCTTTTCTCAGCTGCGATACTTGTGATGAAAAAGAATAAAGAGAAACTGTCCCTTTCCCAGCTGCATTACCTGTGTTGAAAAAGCATGGAGAAAGTGCCCTTTTCTCAACTGCATCACTTGTGATGAAAAAGAAGAAAAAGAAACTGCCTTTTTCTCAGCTGTGTCAATTGTGATGAGAAAGAATAAAGAGTAAAGTCCTTTTCTCAGCTGGTGCCTTGTGATAAAAAGTATAAAGAGTAACTGTCCTATCCTCAGCTGCATCACCTGTGATGAAAAAGAATAAAGATAAACTGTCCCTTTCAAATCTATGTCACCTGAGATGAAAAATAATAAAGAGATAATGTCCCTTTCTGAGCTGCAACACCTGTGATGAAAAAGAATGAAGACACTGTCCTTTACTGAACTGCAACACTTGTGATGAAAAAGAATAAAGAGAAACAGTCCTTTTCTCAGCTGTCTCACTTGTGATGAAAAAAAATAAAGAGAAATGTCCTTTTCACAGCTGCATCACCTGTGATGAATAATAATAAAGAAAAACTGTCCCTTTCCCAGCTGTGTTACCTGTGATGAAAGAGCATAAAGAGAAACTGTCCTTTTCTCAGCTGCTTCACTTGTGATAAAAATGTATAAAGATAAACTGTCCTTTTCTCAACTGCGATACTTGTGATGAAAAAGAATAAAGAGAAACTGTCCCTGTCCCAGCTGCATTCCCTGTGTTGAAAAAGCATGGAGATAGTGCCTTTTCTCAACTGCATCACTTGTGATGAAAAAGAAGAAAAAGAAACTGCCTTTTTCTCAGCTGTGTCAATTGTGATGAGAAAGAATAAAGAGAAAAAGTCCTTTTCTCAGCTGCATCACTTGTGATTGAAAAGAATAAAGAGAAACAGTCCTTCTCTCAGCTGCGTTACTTGTGATGAAAAAGAATAAAGAGAAACTGTCCCTTTCTCGGCTGCATTACCTGTGATGAAAAAGCATAAAGAGAAAGTGCCTTTTCTCAACTGCATCGCTTGCGATGAAAAAGAAGAAAGAGAAACTGCCTTTTTCTCAGCTGTGTCAATTGTGATGAGAAAGAATAAAGAGAAAAAGTCCTTTTTTCAGCTGCGTCACTTGTGATGAAAAAGAATAAAGTGTAACTGTCCTTTTCTCAGCTGCGTCACTTGTGTTGAAAAAGAATAAAGAGAAACTGTCCCTTTCTCGGCTGCATTACCTGTGATGAAAAAGCATAAAGAGAAAGTGCTCTTTTCTCAACTGCATCACTTGCGATGAAAAAGAAGAAAGAGAAAGTGCCTTTTTCTCAGCTGTGTCAATTGCGATGAGAAAGAATAAAGAGAAACTGTCCTTCTCTCAGCTGCGTCACCTGTGATGAAAAAGAATAAAGAAAAACTCTTTCTTTCCCAACTTTGTTGCCTGTCATGAAAAAGATTAAAAAGAAACTTTCCTTTTCTCAGCTGTATCACCTGTGTTGAAAAAGAATAAAGATAATCTTTTCTTTTCTCAGCTGTTGCACTTGTGATGAAAAGAAGAAAGAGACACTGTCCTTTTCTCAGCTGTGGCACTTGTGTTGGAAAAGAATAAAGAAACACTGGCTTTTTCACAGCTGCATCACCTATGATGAAAAAGAGTAAAGAGAAACTGCATTTTTCTCTGCTGCGTCATTTGACCTATGAATAAAACAAAGCAATTAATTTGCTCTCATTTCACCAATGTGATCTCTGCAAGAATGAAATCTCCATACGACAGATGCAGCTACTGTCCTTTTCTCAGCTGCATCACTTGTGATGAAAAAGAATAAAGATAAACTCTCCTTTTCCAAGCTATGTCACCTGAGATGAAAAATAATAAAGAAAAAATGTCCCTTTCTGAGCTGCATCACCTGTGATGAAAAACAATAGAGACACTGTCCTTTACTCAGCTGCAACACTTGTGATGAAAAAGAATAAAGAGAAACAGTCCTTTTCTCAGCTGTCTCACTTGTGATAAAAAAAATAAAGAGAAATGTCCTTTTCACAGCTGCATCACCTGTGATGAATAATAATAAAGAAAAACTGTCCCTTTCCCAGCTGTGTTACCTGTGATGAAAGAGCATAAAGAGAAACTGTCCTTTTCTCAGCTGCTTCACTTGTGATAAAAATGTATAAAGAGAAACTGTCCTTTTCTCAGCTGTGTCACTTGTGATGAAAAAGAATAAAGAGTAACTGACATTTTCTCAGCTGCATCACCTGTGATGAAAAAGAATTAAGAGAAACTGTGACTTTTCCAGCTTTGTTACCTGTGATGAAAAAGCATAAAGAGAAACTGTCTTTTTCTCAGCAGCGTCAATTGTGATGAAAAAGAATAAATAGAAACTCTTTTGCTCAGCTGCATCACTTGTGATGAAAAAGAATAAAAAGAAACTGTCATTTTCTCAGCTGCATCACCTGTGATGAAAAAAAAAATAAAGAGATACAGTCCCTTTCTCAGCTGCGTCACTTGTGATGAAAAAGAATACAGAGAAACTGTCCATTTCCTAGCTGTGTCACTTGTGAAGAAAAAGAATAAAGAGAAACTGTCCATTTCTCAGTTGTGTCACTTGTGAAGAAAAAAAATAAAGAGATACTGTCCTTTTCTCAGCTGCCTCACTTGTGAAGCAAGAGAATTAAGAGTAACTGTCCCTTTCCCAGCTTTGTTACGTGTCACAAAAAAGAATAAAATGAAACTGTCCCTTTCTCAGCTGCGTCACCTGTGACGAAAAAGAATAAAGTGAAACTGTCCCTTTCTCAGCTCCATTACCTGTGATGAAAAAGCATAAAAAGAAACTATCCTTTTCTCAACTGCATCACTTGTGATGAAAAAGAATAAAGAGAAACTATCCATTTTTCAGCTGTGTCACTTGTGAAGAAAAAGAATAAGGAGATACTGTCCTTTTCTCAGCACCTCACTTGTGATGCAAGAGAATTAAGAGTAACTGTCCTTTTCTCAGCTGTGTCACTTGTGATGAAAAATTATTAAAGAAACTGTCCTTTTCCTAGCTGCATCACTTGTGATGAAAAATTAATTTATTTATTTATTTAGTTTTGTTTACTGCATTAAGCCATGAAATTACTATTTTCACGCATGACCCAGGAGTGTACAACAAGGAAAAAACAGTGTAACAATAACAATGGTACTGTAATACAATAGAGGAGCTGTACTGCAGTGCTACAACAATACGTTTAGAAGAATCAAAAAATATAAAATAACGGCAGTAAAATAATGTAATAAGTGCAGACACCTAAACATGACCTAGGGGAGAGAATGGGTTCAAGAGATAGTCAGTACAGTGAGGATTATACATACCCAACATAAATGTTTAACAAATGGAAAGCCAGGGGGGTAGCTAGAATAACAGTGGATGGCCAGTATCAAGGCTTGAAAAGGAAAGGAGATGGTAGTAAATAAATTATTTACAAAGAGAGAGAAAAATTATGGAAGGGGACTAGATGAGCAAGGATTGGAGCAAGAATAGAGACCAATTACTGGTAAGTCTCTGGAGTTCAGGTTGGGTCAACGCATGTGCAAGTATCAGCTATGGACAAATAATGATGATATTCACTTTTAAAACTAAGGTGAGACTGTGACAGCCAGAGGTTAGGTGGAAGAGCATTCCACAGCCAGGGAGCAGAGTATTTAAAGGCCCCAGTGCCTTTAGTCATATGACATCTTGGAATATAAAGCAAAGATTCATCAGCTTATCATAGGCCATGGCAGGCTGGTTGAAGGACCACAAATGCTACCAGCTGGGATGGGGTTTCCTCAGATGATCAAGTCAATTAGTGATCCAAGAAAGTATTGTTTACTGGCAGAAGGCGAGAGCCAGTTCAGATCCTTATAGAAAAAGCATTGATGCTTGAGTCAAGGCAACGAAGAGGCAAATCTGCATATATTGTTATAAGTTGTATCCCATTTTAGTAGGCAGGTTTTATGGGCAGAGGTAAGAATCGAGGCACTATAAGTAATGGTTTTGAGCAGGATTCCTCTGGTGATTGCTAGTTTTGCAGAGGGTGTAAGCATGTAACTTGTTTTGTAAGCTACTCCCAATTCTGAGTTCACAGATTTGCACGAGGACTGAATGTGAAGGTTAAAGTCCAGGGATTGGTTAAGCTGGATCCAAAGATACTTGAAAGAAGTAACATTTTCAAGTGGAAATCCTCCTGGGTGAAGAATCTCCAGCAAACTGTAACAGTCCTTTATCTTCAGTGTGGATCCTAGGAGCATGGCCTTTGTTTTCTTATCGTTTAATACAAGCTTACAGTCAAGTAGCCAGTCTAAGACCTTACTTAAATCAGACATAAGCAATGAGTTCATGCAGACAATACTAGCAGAACTAGTATAGATGACCAGGTCATCAGTGTAGATAATAGCTGAACAGGATTTTGGTATGTCAGCAGCATTATTGATAAAAATTGAGAATAGAAGGGGCCCAAGGATGGAGCTCTGGGGTACCCCAATGTTGATAGAGTTGAACAGGGAGGAGTTAAATTTGACAGCTTGCATCCTATTTGACAGGTGATTACAAAACCAGTTCACAACAGGGCCAGAGATATGGAGTTTGGAGAGTGGAGTTGAGCAGGGCATGATCTATGAGATCAACAGCCTTTGTGAGTTGATGAACATGGCATCTGTGAGTTTTCCAGAATTTATGTTGGACAGTATGTCAGTAGTAAGTTGGAGTAGAGCCATGGTGGTGCTATGCCCTTTTTTAAAGCTGTGCTGGGTTTCCAAGAGGCAATTGTAGCATATAAGGTAGTTAACAGTCTGTGACACAACTATTTTCTCAAGGATCTTGCAGAGTACAGAGAAAATTTCTATGGGTCTGTATTTGGCCATATCATTTGGGTCGCCTTTTTTATAGACAGGCGTTATTCTTGCAGATTTCCATAGGTCTGGTAAGGTGCTATGTGTAAGGAATGAAGTATAAATTCTTCCAAGCAGAGAGGCAATGAGAGGGGCAGCCAGCTTAAGGAGATGAGGTTCCAGTGAGTCAGAGCAAAGCTAGTATTGACAGATATGGATCTCAGAAATTTCAGGACTTCGCTCTAGATGTAGCCTTAAAATAGAAGGGTGGAGCTATAGAACATCATTCAGTGGGGTCCTATGATTAGTAGGAGTTAGTGTGAAGGTGATTTGGAGTGCTTTCATTTTGGTTGCAATGCCACGGTATAGTGTGGCAGGTCTGAAAAGATTGTTAAAAGTATTTGAAATGGTCCTAAAGTCATTACAATGCCCCATTTATGATCATTTCATTAGGAGTAACCGACTGTGAGGTACCAGGAATGTTTTGACAAGGACCCAGAATTTCTTAGAGTCAAAGGTCAAGCTTGAAGAAGGTCCTTGCAATATTTGCTTTTGGCAGCTCTGCCTTGTTTCTTATCTGTTCATAGTTTCTGATAGACAATAGGTCAGATTGAATGCCAGTTTGTTTCTAGTGAGTCCAGAGTTTGTCCTGCTAGAGCAGATTAGCTAGAGAGATCTTTATGTAGACATCTCATTCTCTTTTCCTCTGATCTTCCTAGTAATCTTGGAGGAAGGTTTACATTGAATGGCAAAACCTTTCTTTATGAATATCTGCAGAGTGGCGTCCATATTGCTTTCATGATAGACACCTGTCCAGTATTAAAAGACATCGAGAGAAATGCGTCCTGTCAGTATGAGCTAGGTTCAGTAAACAAAATTAGTCTAGATGGGGGAGATGGAGGTGCAACAATTGACAGGATACAAAAAGTGGGAGAGTGGGAGAATAAAGAGACACTGTCCTTTTCTCAGGTGTGTCACCTGTGATGAAAAAGAATAAAGACAAACAGTCCTTTTCTCAGCTACAGCACTTGTGATGAATAAGAATAAAAAGAAACAGTCCTTTTCTCAGCTGCATCCCTTGTGATAAAAAGGAAAAGAGTAACTGTCCTTTTCTCAGCTGTGTTACCTGTGATGAAAAAGCATAAAGTGAAACTGTCCTTTCCTGAGCTGCATCACTTGTGATGGAAAAGAATAAAGATAAACTGTCCTTTTCTCAGCTGCGATACTTGTGATGAAAAAGAATAAAGAGAAACTGTCCCTTTCCCAGCTGCATTACCTGTGATGAAAAAGCATTGAGAAAGTGCCCTTTTCTCAACTGCATCACTTGTGATGAAAAAGAAGAAAAATAAACTGCCTTTTTCTCAGCTGTGTCAATTGTGATGAGAAAGAATAAAGAGAAAAAGTCCTTTTTTCAGCTGCGTCACTTGTGATAAAAAAGTATAAAGAGTAACTGTCCTATCCTCAGCTGCATCACCTGTGATGAAAAAGAATAAAGATAAACTGTCCCTTTCCAGGCTTTGTCACCTGAGATGAAAAATAATAAAGAGATAATGTCCCTTTCTGAGCTGCATCACCTGTGATGAAAAGAATGAAGACACTGTCCTTACTGAACTGCAACACTTGTGATGAAAAGAATAAGAGAAACAGTCCTTTTCTCAACTGTCTCCTGTGATGAAAAAATAAAGAGAAATGTCTCTTTACAGCTGCATCACCTGTGATGAATAATAATAAAGAAAAACTGCCTTTCCCAGCTGTGTTACCTCTGATGAAAGAGCATAAAGAAACTGTCCTTTTCTCAGCTGCTTCACTTGTGATAAAATGTATACAGATAAACTGTCCTTTTCTCAACTCAGATACTTGTGATGAAAAGAATAAAGAGAAACTGTCCCTTTCCCAGCTGCATTACCTGTGTTGAAAAAGCTTGGAGAGAGTGCCCTTTCTCAACTGCATCACTTGTGATGAAAAAAGAAAAAGAAACTGCCTTTTCTCAGCTGTTGTCAATTGTGATGAGAAAGAATAAAGAGAAAAGTCCTTTTCTCAGCTGCATCACTTGTGATTGAAAAGAATAAAGAGAAACAGTCCTTTTCTTAGCTGCGTCACTTGTGTTGAAAAAGAATAAAGAGAAACTGTCCCTTTCTCGGCTGCATTACCTGTGATGAAAAAGCATAAAGAGAAAGTGCTCTTTTCTCAACTGCATCACTTGCGATGAAAAAGAAGACAAGAGAAACTATCTTTTTCTCAGCTGTGTCAATTGCCATGAGAAAGAATAAAGAGAAAAAGTCCTTTTTTCAGCTGCGTCACTTGTGATGAAAAAGAATAAAGTGTAACTGTCCTTTTTTCAGCTGCGTCACTTGTGTTGAAAAAGAATAAAGAGAAACTGTCCTTCTCTCAGCTGCGTCATCTGTGATGAAAAAGAATAAAGAAAAACTCTCTCTTTCCCAACTTTGTTGCCTGTCATGAAAAAGATTAAAAAGAAACTTTCCTTTTCTCAGCTGTATCACCTGTGTTGAAAAAGAATAAAGATAATCTGTTCTTTTCTCAGCTGTTGCACTTGTGATGAAAAGAAGAAAGAGACACTGTCCTTTTCTCAGCTGTGGCACTTGTGTTGGAAAAGAATAAAGAAACACTGGCTTTTTCACAGCTGCATCACCTATGATGAAAAGAGTAAGGAGAAACTGCATTTTCTCTGCTGTGTCATTTGACCTATGAATAAAAACAGCAATTAATTTGCTCTCATTTCACCATGTGATCTCTGCAACAATGAAATCTCCAACGACAGATGCAGCTACTGTCCTTTTCTCAGCTGCACCACTTGTGATGAAAAAGAATAAAGATAAACTCTCCTTTTCCAAGCTATGTCACCTGAGATGAAAAATAATAAAGAAAAAATGTCCTTTCTGAGCTGCATCACCTGTGATGAAAAACAATAGAGACACTGTCCTTTACTCAGCTGCAACACTTGTAATGAAAAAGAATAAAGAGAAACAGTCCTTTTCTCAGCTGCCTCACTTGTGATGAAAACCAAAAAAAAGAGAAATGTCCTTTTCACAGCTGCATCACCTGTGATGAAAAATAATAAAGAAAAACTATCGCTTTCCCAGCTGTGTCACCTGTTTTGAAAAAGAATTAAGAGAAACTGTCCTTTTCTCTGCTCCATCACTTGTGATAAAAAAAAAATAAAGAGAAGCTCTCCAGTTCTCAACTGCATCACCTGTGATGAAAAAGAATAAAGATAAACTGTCCCTTTCCAAGCTATGTCACCTAAGAAGAATAATAATAAAGAAAAACTGTCCCTTTCCCAGCTGCATCACCAGTGATGAAAAAGAATAGAGACACTGTCCTTTACACAGCTGCAACACTTGTGATGAAAAAGAATAAAGAGAAACAGTCCTTTTCTCAGCTGTCTCACTTGTGATGAAAAAAAATAAAGAGAAATGTCCTTTTCACAGCTGCATCACCTGTGATGAATAATAATAAAGAAGAACTGTCCCCTTCCCAGCTGTGTTACCTGTGATGAAAGAGCATAAAGAGAAACTGTCCTTTTCTCAGCTGCTTCACTTGTGATAAAAATGTATAAAGAGAAACTGTCCTTTTCTCAGCTGTGTCACTTGTGATGAAAAAGAATAAAGAGTAACTGACATTTACTCAGCTGCATCACCTGTGATGAAAAAGAATTAAGAGAAACTGTGACTTTTCCAGCTTTGTTACCTGTGATGAAAAAGCATAAAGAGAAACTGTCTTTTTCTCAGCTGCGTCAATTGTGATGAAAAAGAATAAATAGAAACTCTTTGCTCAGCTGCATCACTTGTGATGAAAAAGAATAAAAAGAAACTGTCATTTTCTCAGCTGCATCACCTGTGATGAAAAAAAAATAAAGAGATACAGTCCTTTGTCTAGCGTCACTTGTGATGAAAAAGAATACAGAGAAACTGTCCATTTCTAGCTGTGTCACTTGTGAAGAAAAGAATAAAGAAAACTGTCCATTTCTCAGTTGTGTCACTTGTAGAAGAAAAAAAATAAAGAGATACTGTCCTTTTCTCAGCTGCCTCACTTGTGAAGCAAGAGAATTAGAGTAACTGTCCCTTTCCCAGCTTTGTTACGTGTCACAAAAAAGAATAAAATGAAACTGTCCCTTTCTCAGCTGCGTCACCTGTGACGAAAAAGAATAAAGTGAAACTGTCCTTTTCTCAGCTCCATTACCTGTGATGAAAAAGCATAAAAAGAAACTATCATTTTCTCAACTGCATCACTTGTGATGAAAAAGAATAAAGAGAAACTATCTTTTTCTCAGCTGCCTCAATTGTGATGAAAAAGAATAAAGAGAAACTGTCCCTTTCTCAGCTAAGTCAACATCGATGAAAAAGATAAAAGAGAAATTGTCCTTTTCTCAGCTGTGCCACTAGTGATGAAAAAGAATAAAGAGAAACTGTCCTTTTCTCAGCTGCATTACCTGTGATGAATAAGAATAAAGACATACTGTCCCTTTCTCAGCTGCATCACTTGTGATGAAAAAGAATAAAGAAAAACTATCCATTTTTCAGCTGTGTCACTTGTGAAGAAAAAGAATAAGGAGATACTGTCCTTTTCTCAGCTACTTCACTTGTGATGCAAGAGAATTAAGAGTAACTGTCCTTTTCTCAGCTGTGTCACTTGTGATGAAAAATTATTAAGAGAAACTGTCCTTTTCCTAGCTGCATCACTTGTGATGAAAAATAATTTATTTATTTATTTAGTTTTTGTTTACTGCTTTAAGCCATGAAATTACTATTTTCACGCATGACCCAGGAGTGTACAACAAGGAAAAAAACAGTGTAACAATAACAATGGTACTGTAATACAATAGAGGAACTGTACTGCAGTGCTACAACAATACGTTTAGAAGAATCAAAAAATATAAAATAACGGCAGTAAAATAATGTAATAAGTGCAGACACCTAAACATGACCTAGGGGAGAGAATGGGTTCAAGAGATAGTCAGTACAGTGAGGATTATACATACCCAACATGAATGTTTAACAAATGGAAAGCCAGGGGTAGCTAGAATAACAGTGGATGGCTATATCAAGGCTTGAAAGGAAAGGAGATGGTAGTAAATAAATTATTTACAAAGAGAGAGAAAAAAATTGAAGGGACTAGATGAGCAGGATTGGAGCAAGAATAGAGACCAATTACTGGTAAGTCTCTGGAATTCAGGTTGGGTCAACGCATGTGCAAGTATCAGCTATGGACAAATAATGATGATATTCACTTTTAAAAATAAGGTGAGACTGTGACAGCCAGAGGTTAGGTGGAAGAGCATTCCACAGTCAGGAAGCAGAGTATTTGAAGGTCCCAGTGCCTTTAGTCATATGACATCTTGGAATATAAAGCAAAGATTTATCAGCTGATCATAGGCCATGGCAGGCTGGTTGAAGGACCACAAATGCTACCAGCTGGGATGGGGGTTTTCCTCAGATGATCGAGTCAATTAGTGATCCAAGAAAGTATTGTTTACTGGCAGAAGGCGAGAGCCAGTTCAGATCCTTATAGAAAAAGCATTGATGCTTGAGTCAAGGCAGTGAAGAGGCAAATCTGCATATATTGTTATAAGTTATATCCCATTTTAGTAGGCAGGTTTTATGGGCAGAGGTAAGAATCGAGGCACTATAAGTAATGGTTTTGAGCAGGATTCCTCTGGTGATTGCTAGTTTTGCTGAGGGTGTAAGCATGTAACTTGTTTTGTAAGCTACTCCCAATTCTGAGTTCACAGATTTGCACGAGGACTGAATGTGAAGGTTAAAGTCCAGGGATTGGTCAAGCTGGATCCAAAGATACTTGAAAGAAGTAACATTTTCAAGTGGAAATCCTCCGGGTGAAGAATTTCAGCAAACTGTAACAGTCCTTTAACTTCAGTGTGGATCCTAGGGCATGGCCTTTGTTTTCTTATCATTTAATACAAGCTTACAGTCTAAGTAGCCAGTCTAAGACCTTACTTAAATCAGACGTAAGCAATGAGTTCATGCAGACAATACTAGCAGAACTAGTATAGATGACCAGGTCTTCAGTGTAGATAATAGCTGAACAGGATTTTGGTATGTCAGCAGCATTATTGATAAAAATTGAGAATAGAAGGGGCCCAAGGATGGAGCTCTGGGGTACCCCAATGTTGATAGAGTTGGTCAGGGAGGAGTTAAATTTGACAGCTTGCATCCTGTTTGACAGGTAGTTACAAAACCAGTTCACAACAGGGCCAGAGATATGGAGTTTGTGGAGAGTGGAGTGGAGCAGGGCATGATCTATGAGGTCAAAAGCCTTTGTGAGGTCGATGAAAATGGCATCTGTGAGTTTTCCAGAATTCATGTTGGACAATATGTCAGTAGTCAGATGGAGAAGAGCCGTGGTGGTGCTATGCCCTTTTTGAAGCTGTGCTGGGTTTCCAAGAGGTGATTGTAGCGTGTAAGGTAGTTAACAGTCTGTGACACAACTATTTTCTCAAGGATCTTGCTGAAGACAGAGAAAATTGCTATGGGTCTGTAATTGGCCATATCCTTTGGGTCACCTTTTTTAAAGACAGGCATTATTCTTGCATATTTCCATAGGTCTGGTAAGGTGCTATGTGTAAGGGATAAAGTATAAATTCTTCCAAGCGGAGAGGCAATGAGAGGGGCAGCCAGCTTAAGGAGATGAGGTTCCAGTGAGTCAGAGCAAGACCTAGTACTGACAGATATGGATCTCAGAAATTTCAGGACTTTCGCTCTATATGTATCCTTAAAATAGAAGGGTGGAGCTGGAGGAACATCATTCAGTGGGGCCCTATGATTAGCATGAGTTAGTGTGAAAGGTGATTTGGAGTGCTTTCCATTTGGTTGCAATGCCAAAGTATAGTGTGGCAGGTCTGAGAAAAGATTGTTAAAACTATTTGAGATGGTCCTAAAGTCATTACAATGTGCCCCATTTATGATCATTTCATTAGGAGTAACCGACTGTGAGGTACCCAGGAATGTTTTGACAAGGACCCAGAATTTCTTAGAGTCACAAGCTGAGCTTTGAAGAAGGTCCTTGCAATATTTGCTTTTGGCAGCTCTGACTTGTTTCTTACATCTGTTCCTTAGTTCCTGATAGACAGTAAGGTCAGATTGAATGCCGGTTTGTTTGTAGTGAGTCCAGAGTTTGTCCTGCTAGAGCAGATTAGCTAGGAGATCTTTATGTAGCCATCTCGTCTGTTTTCCTCTGATCTTCCTAGTAATCTTGGGGGCAGGTTTACATTGAATGGCAAAACATTTGTTTATGAATATCTGCAGAGTGTCCTCCATATTGTTTGCATGATAGAGACCTGTCCAGTCAATATTAAAGACTTCGTAGAGAAATGCGTCCTGGTCAGTATGAGCTACGTTTGTAAACATAGTTAGTCTAGATGGGGGAGATGGAGGCGCAACAATTGACAGGATACAAAAAGTGGGAGACTGGGAGAATAAAGAGACACTGTCCTTTTCTCAGGTGTGTCACCTGTGATGAAAAAGAATATAGAGAAACTGTCCCTTTCTCGGTTGCATCACTTGTGATGAAAAAGAATAAAGAGAAACTGCCCTTCTCTCAGCTGTGTCACTTGTGGTGCAAAAGAATAAAGAGTAACAATGCTTTTCTCCGCTGCATCTCTTGTGATGAAAAAGAATAAAGAGACACTGTCCTTTTCTCAGCTGTGTCACCTGTGATGAAAAAGAATAAAGATAAAGGCCCGGATATTCAAACTGCACCCAAAAAGTGCGCAACAGCAGGAGCAAGCACAAACCAATTGCGCATATCTTTTAACAGGTCGTCATTAAACGTAGAACAGAACTAACTGCGCAAAGAAGCGCCAATGTCTGAATATTGCACTAACTGCACCATAGCGTAACCAGAAGGAGAAGCTGAGAGCGAAATGTTGCGCTATAGCGCAACCAGGGCAGCTCAACTGAGCAGTCCAGAGGTGCCATAGCGCAAGCAGAGCCCCCCAGAACAATGAAACTGCACATCCAGGGAGGCAGGCTGGGGCTCACCACCAGCCATGCCACACATGGGCACAGGAACACACTGCAGAACCAACAAGACACCTGCACACCCCAAGCACAGCATCACTGGGGGTGTGACGGATGATCTACTGGCCCATGGGGACAAGCCAACAAAGCACAGCAGAGCCATGACACCCAAGCACAACCACTGGCAGGCTGAGAGTGCCACACACAGGGGGTTGACAACCACAGTGCACATCAGCCCCCATATGCACAGCACACCCTGCACCGTGACCCCAAGACACCACCCATGTGCAGTGACTGGCACTGCAGGAAACCATGCATCCCCCCCAGCACACGTCAACCCCGTGCAGCACAGAAGCATACAAGCCAGACACACCCTGTGCACCCAGCAGTGGGTGGCAGCAGATGGCAAGACCAACAGAAAGTCACTGCCATGCCGGAGATACCTCCCCATGCACACACACGCACACACACACACACACACACACACACACACACACACACACACACACCAGGACTATACCACCCCAGATGGCATGTACACCACTTCAACTGAGCACCCATAGCCAGCTGCAAATCAGAGACCAACACAGTATTCATATCAAAATATAAATATGTATTTTCAAATTTCAAATAGTAAATAACAAAACAATAAACAAGAACTATTTACAAGGGGGACGGGTACAAGGTAGGGGTGTTCAAGGGTAGGGATGAACAACTTGGAGAGGGAAGGCAGGGTGGTAGGGATGGGAGAAGGGAAGGGTATTGTGGCCTAAGGCCCAGCTGGCTGGTCATCCTGTGCCTGGTTCCACTGTCCACTGCGATGCCTCCTCCACAGGCCATGTCTCCTAATGGACTCCAGGATGGCCTGGTTATCCAGGGACACCTGTGTCAGGCCCCATATGTTCCGATGTATCCTCCGGAGAACTTCGAGGCCTAGGAAAATGGGAACACAGTCAATGGCTGTGACTGACCACAACCCTGAACACCACCCAACCTGCAAGCCATATAGCCCAATGTCCCACACCTGTGATGGCATGCACCCACCCACAGTGAACATGCACATGGCCATCACAAACAGGCGGCACCAGCTATGTGCACCACTGCACACACACACTGCCCATGTCCATCACAGCACAAACAAGGCTGTCAAGTGACGTGGCAACGTGGTGCGATGCCAGTTACACAGCTATGTGCCCAGTGCATGCATGGACCACCAGTGACGCATACACAGACGTGCTGTGATACTGGACAGTGATGCATGTCACCTGTGTCGCGTACATACATAGATACATAGACAGTGTCGGCAGATAAGGGCCTATGGCCCACCCAGTCTGGCCATTTGAGCTTGTAAGTTCACTTTGTTTTCCTATAAGTCTGTTGCACCTTACCCTGACCTCCAGAATTCCTTTATGTCTATCCTGCATTCTTAAATCCCGTGATTGTTTCAGCCCCCACCACTTCCTCTGGCAGGGTGTTCCACTTGTCCACCACCCGTTCTGTGAAGAAATTCTTTCTCATGTTTCCTCTGAATCGTCCTCCCTCCAACTTCATCCCATGCCCTCTAGTTCTGGAACATCTTTTTCGCTTAAAAATAGTGTTTTCCTGCACCCTGTTCCTCCCTGTAAGATACTTGTATGTCTCTATCATATCCCCTCACTCCCTCCTCTCCTCCAGGGAGTACATGTTCAGTTCCTTCAACCTGTCTTCATAGGACTTGTGATGCAATCCATGCACCATCTTTGTTGCCCTCCTCTGAACCTTCTCTACCCAGTCTATGTCCTTACGTAGGTATGGTCTCCAGAACTGTACACTGTACTCCAGGTGGGGCCTCAGTAGTGTCTTGTATAGTGAAATTATGACCTCCCCTTTCCTGCATGGTTGTGTTGTGCATGGCTGGTGGTCTTGCCCCCCCCAGCATGCAATAGCATCCATGAAGTAATGATACTCACACTCCTCAAGCAGCTGGGTCTGCCGCTGATGTTGCTGCTGCTGCTGCTGCTGCTGGGGTGCAACACCCACCGGCACCGGGGCCCTGGCACAGCCCTCCTCACCCCGTGCCTGCATCCTCACATCCCGGCCTGTGGGAGACATATGTTGAGACAAACATCAGTGTGACTCCAAAGCAGACTGCCCCCTGCCCCAGTGAGAGTGCCTGCCCACACAGTCAGACCCATGCATCTCACACCTGCACACACTGACACAGCCAACCATGGCAGAGCCATCACCTATGCACAGCCACAAAAACACACTCACACCCCTACAGAGAATACAGGTGCATAGATGGTACACCCACCTGGCCTAGGCACCACACCCCACCTGGCACGTGACAGCAGCCAATCAAGATGATCCGGATCCCTCCAGCGGAGGTCACCGTACCGGTGCTGGCACTGCTCAGCTGACCGGCACCGTCCAGTGACCCCCACCAGGTCAGTGGCCACTTGCTGCCACACCTGCATCCTGGCAATGGTGAGGAGCGCCTCACTATAAAGTGCCCCATAGTGGGGCTCCACTAGGGCCACCAAGTTGGCCAGTTCGACTGGGCTCCACTGAACTGCTCTTCTGTGAGCCATGGTACCAACTTTACAGCAGGCAATAAGGCACCCCGCTGTGCCGTAACCCCACATGGAGATGTTGCGCAATAGACCACCACAGGTTCCAATCGCGCTGTTCGAACAGCGCCGTCACTTCACATAGCGCTGTCACCAGACAGCGCAATAGGGCCGTACACATGGCAGCCGAACAGGGCCAGGGGGCAAAGGATCTGACACAAGGTCATGGGCAATGACGCAAGGCCACGCACAGCGCCATCTGATGTATACGCATCCTGCGCGACCGACCAGCTGCGTACCAGTGCCACAGTGGACTATTGCGCAGTAGTGCCACAGTGCCATATAGTGCCCAGTGCTGTAGCACCACTGGCACAATGGTGGCCATGGCCTGAATTGCCGATCGCGCACAGCACGTCAGCAGCACGGCAGATGCCTGCGTAAGCTATCTGGGCATGCGCAATGCAGTGTACCACACAGTCACAGATCTGTGCCATTGGCTCAGCCGACTCAACCGTATTGCGCAAAGCGCAAATTCGCGATATTCAGCCGACACATGCAACTCATCTGATCAGCCATTCAAAGATGCAGTGGCGCGATTTGCATGTCATTATAGTTGCTCCACTCCTAATTTGCATGCATTGCGCTATAAATGTGCGACATTGGGCTGCGCTGGCCAGATTCGGTTACTGCAGGTGAGAGGTGAGTTGCATGCTGTGTGATGTTCTGGACAATGGTCATGGGAAAATGCTGTAGACTGCACAGTGACAGGTGTCCACTTCCCCCATACAGATCGCCATGACCGAGCAGAGCCAAGGTGAGGGTGAGGATGGTGGGCGAGGAGGAGGCCCAACTCTTACCCAGCAGAGACAGAGGCCCTCTTCCAGGCCTACCTGGATGAGGAGCCAGTACTGAGTGGATGGAGGGCACCCCTGTGCCCGCAGCGGCTGCATGGAGGGGTAGCTCGGGCGTGAACCTGCACGGAAGCCACCAGCGCTCCATGCAGGAATGCAAGAAGAAGATGGGGACAGACCGCAGGAGGTTGAAGGAGAAGGTGGCAGCCTTCAGGGCGGCACGTGCTGGCACTGGCGGGGGCCCACCAGTGGTGTTGGAGCTGACCCCGGCTGAGGAGACACTGGTTGCATCAATGCAGCAGAGCGCTATTGAGGGCGTACCAGGAGGTGGATTCCAGACAGGTGGAAGCCCATCACTGCACGGTATGACATGGTGGTGGTGTTGGGGGGGTTGGGGGGAAGGTTGTTCACATGCACTCACATGTACTCTCTTTCTGTTACAGATCCTGTTCATCTTCAGGAGACGGTGGTGGTGGGTCCAGGCAGTGATGATGACCTGCTGGACATGGAGGAGGGTCCATCCACCTCTATCACCAGCCAGCAGGCACTGCAGCAGCATGCACGCTGGGCCACCAACTCTGGTGTCGGTGATTTGGGTGCGGGGTGCACAGCCTGTTTCAGCAGTCTGGCATGCAAGCATGCCAGCATGCCAGACTATGGCTGTAGCACGACCTGCACCATTGATGATGCAAGGACTGCAATGGCAGTGATAGGTGTGTGTCCCATGACGGACACACAGCAGGCCAGCATGTGCCCTTGGGCCTTTCTGGTTCCAACTTGTGTACCAGCATGCTGGCACAGTCCCAGGCTGTGCCTGTCAGCACCGATGGGGCAGCACTGGTGGCTGTGCAGGTGTCTGGCACCGTTGCTAGCACAGCGGTGGAACGAGTTGACCCTGGGGCACAGCAGTTGGCGGGCAGCAGCAGCAGTCACCCACCAGGTCTGGGGGTACAGTATCAAGCAGTGGCACATGTCCGCTGCCCTTTGATCCTGCCCATTCCTGGTCCTGGCAAACAGTGCCCACCTTCAAGGGGTGTTGTGCATCAGGACCTTCCACACCCTGGGGGACAGGATGCCGTTGGGGCACAGTACCCATCGGATGAGCACACCCGCCTGCTGCTGGAATCAGTACAGCTGCAGAGGCGGGTTGCAATGTCCGTGGAGGCACTGTCTGTGGCTGTGGAGCAGCACAGCAGGGAGTGTGCTCTGGACCATGCAGAGCTGGTTCGTATGCGGACGGATGTGACCGCCGCCATTGACAGGCTGACCCAGGCAGTGGTCTCTGTCGTGGACACATTGGGCACACAGTCAGGTGCCCCTGTACCACACACCCCACACAGTTCACTCTCCACTCCCTGTTCCCGGCTTCGTGCGACACCAGGCCTGTCGACGCCGGGTTCTGCTGTGGTATCCCGAGCACCCCTGGTGCAGGTTTGTTCGGCATGCTGCAGACCCCTGTGCGGGCAAGGTCACGCCGTGAGTGGGACCCCTGGTGGTGCAACAGTGCCACCCCATGGCCCCCTGCTCAGCCTGCCAGTGCTGTTGGGTCACGGCGGGCCGCCCACGCATCCGCGGTGGCCGTGGGACAGTGCTACATGACTGAGCTGTCTCCCAGTGCGGGCCCTGTCTGGTGCTGCCATGTGTGCAATGTGTGTCATGGTGGGCAGTGCACTGCTGGGTGCTCTGCTCACCACGCCGACACACGGACCACCTGCACACCCTCCCAACTGCTGTCCACAGGTGCGTGTGCATGATGATGCCTGCATTGTACTGTACACCAAGGTGCAAGGGTGCCCAGCATTTGACACACGTACTTGGACAGTACAGGTGGTGGGGGTGGTCGGTGGTGCTGTGTGTTAGCAATGTCGGTTCTGCTGTGCTGTGCATGTGCCCATGCACGCTCTGTGCCTGTGTGTGTGTGTCCATATGAGTGCTCACCCTCCCTGATGGTGTGTTTGTATGCCTGGACCCTTCCACTCCCTGGCGTCATGCACCCCTGGTGTGTTACCCTGTGTGCCTGTGGTTTGGCATGGACAGTGTTGGTTGCACATGTCACCTTGACTTACCTGTGTTCTGCATAGTGCTCCTCTGTGATGGTGTCCCGTGCAGCTGGGCCTGCCGGATCAGTCGGGGTCCCGCCGTCCTAGGGGGTGCTCATCACCATCAACACCGGAGACACTGGCGCCCCCATCGCTGTCCCCTCTTCAACCTGTAAGGTTATCCCATGAGTCTTGGCCATGTTGTGCAGGATGCAACAGGCCAGGAATATCCCACAGGCCTTTGGGGCTGTACTGTAGGGCACCGCCGAGGTGTCTAGGCATCGGAAGCATGCCTTGAGCATCCCAAACACCCGCCTATGATGTTGCGGTGGAAACATGTGCCTCATTATAGCGTTGCTGTGATGGGGTCATGGGGCGCTGGTAGGTGTGAGCAGCCAGGGACGGAGTGGATATCCGCTGTCACCTGTGTGGTGATAGTGGAGATCAGTCTCATGTTCAGGTCCATATTGCCCATATCCCTGTGTGCCACTACCATGGCACCTGTGGCATTCCCACCCTTGCCCCGAGTTTGCATTCCATACATGTGTACTCACCCACTAGATGTCCTGTGGGGATGTCCCCACTCTCAAATCGATGGCACAGTGCAGACTGATACCATATGAAGGCATCATGTGCTCCGCCAGGGTGTGTGGCACAGACATTGATTATGCGCCCAGTGGCATCACACACCACCTGGCAGTTGACACTGGAGAAGCCCTTTCTGTTCCTATATGTGACCCCATCGGGGCCAGGTGGTGTGCGAATGGCCACATGGGTGCAGTCTATGGCCCCTAGCACGCCAGACATACGTGCTACCCTGTGGAACTCCTGCATGTTTGCTGTACGCTCTGCCACGGTGCTGGGGAAATGGATGTACTCCGCAGCATGTGGCAGCAGTGCGCTGAGGAATTGGGTGAGGATGCGTGACATGGCCAACTGTGTGATGCCTGTGGTGTCCCCTGTCGGCCTCTGGAAGGTGCCCGTGGTGAGCAGGCACATGCAGGCTGTCACCTTGGTCTCCACCGACAGAGCGTGACTCCGTCGTGAGGGTGCCTGCATCACATCACTGCACAGCTCACAGAGCCATCTCAGTATTGCCCTGTTCAGGCGGTACTGGCCCACGATCTCTACATCTGTGTACAGCTCAAAGCTGATGCGGGCACGGTACTGCCTGTTGGGGGCATACCGCCGACGGGCCCTTCCACGGCCACGTTCCCCTGCAGCATGCATTCTCACCCCCCTCATTACAGCTTCCATGTGGAAGCTGCCACTGTCCATCTCCCTGGCTTCTGCCCGCCCCGGCTGGTGTTGCTGTGTTACCCCCGCTGTCCTCACTGCTACTTCCACTGCACCAGGCACCTCCGCTGGCCTCTACAGCCTATGGCCCATGCTTGCCTTGCCTGCCCTAGCCTGTCTCTGTCTGTCTGTCTGTCTCTCTCTCTCTCTCTCCCCACTTGGCAGCCTTGTAGCGTTCTTGCGCCGCTTCCTTGAGCCTTTTTATTTTGGCTCATTTCCGCTAGTGCGCAATTTCCAGCTGTTCCGCTATTGCGCATCGTGCAAGTCTTTGAATATCGCATTGCGCTCTTTATGCATGGATCCACCCCCTTCGGTTGCGCATGCCTTCATTTTCATTGCGCTGTTGCTCAGCATGTTTTCAGTGCGCAACGCTGCCTTCTTCTGAATATCGCCAAAATGGCGATTTTTGGACTTCCTGCGACAGCAAGAACCTGTTGGCAAGATGGCGCAACTCTTTGAATATCCAGGCCAAACAGTCCTTTTCAGCTGCAGCACTTGTGATGAATAAGAATAAAGAAAAACTGTCTTTTTCACAGCTATGTCACCTGTGATGAAAAATAATAAAGAGAAACTATCTTTTTTATAGCTGCAGCACCCATGATAAAAAAGAATAAAGAGAAACTGTCGTTTTCTCAGCTGCATCATCTGAACTGTGAATAAAACAAAGCAATTAATTTTCTCCCATATAGCCAGTGTGATTTCTGCACCAATGAAATTTCTGTACCACAGATACAACTATTGTCCTTTTCTCAGCTGCATCACTTGTGATGAAAAAGCATAAAAAGAAATTGTCCTTTTCTCAGCTGCTTCACTTCTGATGAAAAAGAACAGAGACACAGTCCTTTTCTCAGCTGAATCACTTTTTTTTAAACCATATTTATTGATTTTTCTTTTAGACATTTAAGACATACATTGAGATACACACAGATAATCCAAGAATCACTCCTGGTCCCCCAGCCCAAAACTAGCTGCGGATACTTTATACATACACAGCTACCTTAAAGTAACATTGCCTCTAATAGGCCAACTGAGTCATGTCCAACCTCCATAGTGGGGTAGACTGTCAATTAACTCAGATATATAGCATCTTATAGCTCATTGCCCACCTGCCAATACAATGAGATTGTATTAACCCCTCATACTCAGGTCAGACTAACAGCAGTAGCTGCATCCGTAGAAAAGAGAGAGTGTCCCCCCCATCCCTGCCTTCATCGCAGATCCTTATATTCCTACATAGTATCACACCAAAGTTATTTCCCAACTAATTAGCAACTATGCAAGAAAAGGAAAGAACTTAGCAATTAAGCAAACTTTCAGACTATTATTCATTCGCTAATCTCACCCCAACAGACAGACCCTCATTCGGGGCATTTATTAGCTGTATAGAGTAGTCAGCTTCCAAAGACTGCCACCTTTTTTTATATTATCCCATCTTACTCTCGTTCAACATATGCTTTTGTATCCTTCCCAGGGTTCTCATAAGATCCCCTACCCACTGGTCATAAGTGTAGACAAGGCTGTCTTTCCAATGCTTTAAAACAAAGGATTTGACCAGGGCCATGAATAAGGAGATGTGGTACTTAGACATATTCCCTGAAACCTGAGACAGGTCCTCAAGTACACAAACCTCAGGCAATACAAGCTCTGAATAGTCTAAGATGGGGTCCATATTCTGCTTAATTTTAAGCCAAAGGGGCCAAATCCAGGCACAATACCACATCGCATGTAATATATCCCCCTGTTTCTCATTACACCTGAAGCATAGGTCTGTCTGTATAAGGTTCCTTGCACATAGCTTTACCGGAGTATAGTACATATTAGAAGAAATGAACAATTGCATATTCTTGAGTTTAGGTATAGTTATATATTTGCAACTATTCCATACATCTTTCCAATTAGGTCTTAGGGGAGTCATAATTTTATCCCAATATGGGATGTGGGTTGGGGAGCTTGAGTCCAGGAAATTTAAGAGCACCCTGTAAATTTGGGAAATAGGCTGATTAACAAAATTCACCCCAATTAGTTCTCCCCAATTAAACCCTTTCTTTTGAGTTTCTACCATCCTCTTTTTCACCCTGCTTAGCAAGTTGATAAGCTGGATCTTCTTAAAAAAAGCAATCCCTCACTTAGAGGTGGAAGAATGACCTTATCCTCCTTTATACAATCGACCAACTTAATTCCCTCTAACTGTCTAGCCCATTGTTTTATAATAATTTGGCCCCTTAACCGGAAATTCAGATTACCCATTATCGGTTGTTCCCCTGCCTTCTCTTGTCCCCTCCTTTGTGCAGGAATTAAAAAAAAACACCATGTATTAATTGTTTTTGCTATTGGAATCAGCTTTGCTTTTGTAGGTAGCTTGTCTTGGTGGTGAAAAAGCAGTGCATTTGGGGAAAGTCCCTTTTCCCTTAAAATTCATCTCTCCATATGAAGCCAGACTGGTACATAGACCTCCCCCCTCCGTCTATTCCACCTTCCCATTATTCCTAACTGCCCTGCCACATAATATAATTGAAGATCTGGCATCTTAAAGCCCTCCACATTCTGTGGCAGATGCATAACCATATGTTTCTTCCTTGCTGGCTTTGAGCTCCATAGGAAGGCCGATAACAACTTTCTGATTTTTATGAACCAGGACTGAGGGAAGAGATACGGAATCAGGTGAATTGGGTACAACAGCCTAGGCAGCATATTCATTTTGACCATTCCTAATGTAGTGGTAAAATTTTATGGAAGTTTATTCCATCTAAGGATGTCCCCCCGGATTGTAGTTAATAGTTTTTCCATGTTAACCTCTGCTCCCACCTCAACATTAGGAGTAATCCAAATACCCAAGTACTTAATTGCTTGAGGGGCCAGCGTATCTGCAGGGGATCAAAATCCGCCCTAAAAGTATGAGGCGTAAGAGGTAAAATTTGTGTCTTGCTTAAATTCAATTTATAGTTTGATACCGCAGAGTATCTTCGTATAATTTCCAATGCCTGTTTAAAACCCTCAGCTGGATCCTGCAGATGCAAGAGTATGTCATCCGTGAACACAAACAGTTTGAGTTCCTCCCCCCAGATTTGAATTTCCCAGATTTTAGGCTCTAAGTTTAGTGCCCTTAATAGGGGTTCTAAGTAAATATTAAACAAAATAGGAGCGAGGGGGCATCCCTGTCTGGTTCCATTCTCTAATTTAATTTCCTGGGACAGATATCCATTACATAACACCATAGCTGTGGGGATTGCATATAAATTTTTAATTCCCCTGAGAAGGTCTTCAGGCAATCCCATTCTCTCCATGATGGCAAAAAGAAAGGAATGAGAGACCCTGTCGAATGTCTTCTCCATGTCTAAGTATATCAGTGCCATAGATATCAGAGAATCCACCACATAGTTAAGGATATGGTGTAGTTTCCTTCATGCATCATGAGCCCCCCTGCCCGGCATAAATCCCATCTACTCTTGACTAATTAAAGTTGGGGCCACATTCAAAATTCTGTTAGCCAATATCCTTGTCAGGATCTTGATATCCTGATTCATCAGTGCAATCGATCGGTAGTTCTCTGGGAACTCTTTTGGTTTATCCGGTTTTGGGATAAGTGTAATGTATGTTGGTAAAGTGGGAAGTGACATACTCTTCTTGCATCCTAATAAACAAGTCTTTGAGGAAAGGGAGTATTGCTGAAATATGTGATTTATAAAACTTGGCTGTGAGGCTGTCAGGCCCCAGAGTTTTACCAGTCGGCAATGATTTTACTACATCTAAAATTTACTTTTCACTTATTGGACCTGTTAGGCTTTGAACTTGTGCCAGATTTAGAACTGGGAGAGGTATATTCCTCAAAAACAGCATGTATTTCTTCCCTACTGACAGTCCTCCCCCTTGATAAATCCCCTTATAATATACTGCGTAGGCATCAGCCATTTCATGGGGGTCAGTTATTAGTTCCCCTTCTACTTTTATTAAGTTTACCATTTGTGCTGCTTCCCATTCCTTCACACTAGCCACTAAAAGATGGCCAGGCACATCACTCTGCATTAGGTACTTAGCCTGAATTTTCTCCAACCAAAAATCCACCTTTGTATTAATCAGGTCCGCCATCTCATCCCTCAGTTCCTTAAGTTTAGCATCCACCTCTGCAGATGACCCTTCTAAGGGCTCCAGAGAGTCTATGGTCCATAGAATAAATTTCTCTCGAGCTTGTCTAAGTTTGTTCCTTCTTGCTGCATATCTTTGAGCTATCCCTGCATAAAGAACCTTACAGGTTGGCAAGGCTATTTGCTTGTCCTGCAATGTCAGTAGCTGAACCCTAATAATCTCACTAAAAGCTTCCTCTAATTTTCCATGTAGTGTAGTATCAGACAATAATGATTCGTCCAATCTCTACCTATATGGTTTGGGGGAACAGCTTTTAGTTCCTATGTCATCTGTATCGGAGAGTGATCAGATAAAATTCTACTATGGGTAGCCATTTCCTTATACCCACCAACGCTTCCTGATTGACCAGGAAAAAATCAATCCTGGATTGCATTTTATGGGCCCTTGAGAAAAAGGTCATGCTCTTTGGTCCCTTACCATGTAGCCAGACAGGGTCCACCAGTGCAGTAGCCTCCAAAAAGCACCCCATAGCTTCCTGTGCTCTAGACTGGGGTTTCTTAGAGGGTGGATTCCTATCTTCCCAGTTATTTAAATGCAAGTTCCAATCTCCTGCTAATATGATCAGATGTGTTGGCAACCTGACTACTTCTACCTCCAATGAAGCAAAAAATTCTGGGTTAGGTGGGGTTGGGCCATAAACAGAGGCAATTGACAATTCTGACCACAGAATAGATCCGAAGAGAAATATTCCCCTGTTGTCCCCTTTTATTACCTCCCACTTTACTGCATATGGGAATGTCTTCCCCACTAATATGGCTACTCCTCCCGAGGCTGTTGTATTCCCCACTCCAAACACTTGACCCACCCACATTCTTTTTAACAGATCCAGCTCCTCTGTTAAAAGATGAGTCTTCTGCAAAGTCACAATTTGTGCCCCCAGTCATTGAATGTGTCTCAGAATCATCATTCTTTTTCTCTTACCCCAAGACCTTTTACATTCCAAGAAATAATTTTAATTTTTGACATTATACATATACACTCCTGTATTTATTGCTTCACTATGATCTGCCAATATCTTGCTCCCAGTTGGTGGACTCTCTCTCTTTCTTTACCCCTCCCTCCCCCCTTTCCTCCTTCCCCGATCCTATGATCGCCCTCCTAAAACATTGATGATCCATGACTGAGCCAGTTCCTGAGTGCCCCCCAGGCCCCTCTTCAAGCTCATACCAGAAATCCCAAAGAAAACAAAAAGGAAATACCCCTCTTTCCCACTCTATTTTATTCCCCTTGATTTTACTTCTCCTCACTCATCTTCTCCCAACCCCCATTGACCAGCGGGAGATATGTTCCTGATACTGATGATCCCCAGTTTATATCTGTATCAAGCTATTCTGCCTGATGGTCCTTCACCATGCCCTAATAAATACTGGGGGGTTTGCTGTCATAACACCTTCACTTGAAATTATCCATCTTATCCCTATACCAGCACTTCCCCCCACCAAATGACCGTCTCCCTTGCGTAATATTCCTCTTTCCCCTGTACTACCAAGGAAGCCGACTCATGCAGTCACTCCCATTAGTTACCCTAGAAAAAGCTTCCTCTTCCTTTGCCCCCCACCCTACCACTGCTCGAGATTCGAAGGCTAGTTTGCTATATGAGAACCCCACCTTACCCAACAAGTAAAGTTACCTAAAAATTAGTCACTGCTGCTCCCCTGCACCGCAATTGAATATTAATCACCCCTGGAGTTCCATACACCTAACATAAACCTTCCACCTTCGTTTCTGAAATTCCCTGGTTTAGACAAACCTCTCTCCCCTCCATCATGAACTCAATTATTTACTTAAACAAAATCACATCTGCCCTCTAGTGGCTGCACCCTCAAATCGCTTTGCTGCAACTTGTATAAGCCCTGGAAAAGGAGGCCTCCCTTACAATTTACCAACCAAAACCCTGTCCCCATTGCCACCCTGTGAATCTCAGTACCTCTTTCTCCCATTCATTTCCCAGAGCTGTCTTAACTCAAAAATATATTCAACCATTTGTTTGCTTTAACCACCCTTAATAATTTCAGTCAGCACATAACATTTCCATATTTCCTGTATCTTGTCCAGAGTAGTTTAATTTTCCCAATCCCACTACCAAGTCCATCAGGTCGGAGATTTGAATAGTGATGGGAGCTCAAATCTCAAGCTCTCCAAAGCATCCCGCGCTGTTAGGTATTTTTTGTCCCCCATTTGGAGCTTCACTATTAGGGTCACTGGATACTGCATCTGGAACTTGATCCCTGCCAGATAGAGCTTCTTTTTAATGTCAGAGTATTCTTTTTGTTGATCTCTTATGGAAGGAGTTTGGACCTGGAACAGCCACAAAGTCACCCCATTCCACTGTAGGTTTTTGGACTGCTCAGCTTTACTTAGAACAAAGGCTTTTTCTTTATAATTGAGAAACCTCATGATTAATACCCTCGAGTGAGCTCCCGGGGTGGTCTTTTTGAGTGCCCGATGCACTCTTTCCAAATTGTATGCCTCCCCATACAGAGTCAGACCTAACAGCTTCATCAGCAGATCCTGCATAAAAGTTACATAGTCCACCCCCTCCGTTTTTTCAGGGAGCCCTGCCATGATTAAATTATTTCTTCTGCTATGCGACTCTTGGTCCTCTATATGATCTTCCAGCTTTTTAACTTGCTCTCTAAGCACCACCACTTCTTGCTCTATTCCTGTAGATTTCTTATCCTGTGACGAAACTCTGGCCTCCAAATCTTACATTCTTCTCGCAAACGCATTCAAGTTGGTTTTATGATTGAAAAATCCATGACCAAACCCTGCAGTGACTGTTTGATCACCAAAATGTCATCCACTTTCACTTTCTCTCCCCCTTCCATGCTCTCTTCATCATCCTGATCCTCTGGCACAGGTGAAAGGGGTTTCTGGTGTTTCACTGCCGGAACCCAAGCCAACAAGGGCTCTGAAGCTCCACACTCCATCTCAGCCATTCTGCTAGGCCTCTTCTGATCGCCACTGAAAACAGGCAAATTACTTCCTATCTGCTCCTTTCTTTTCATTTGAGAGGCATAGAAGCTTAGGGAAACTTCCCCACTTAACTGGATTACAAGGTTGAACCCTTACTTTTAGTTTAAGGATAAATTAAGCTGGCGATAGCCCGGAAACTACACTCAGGATGTCCTTTCTCCTCTTGCTCATCATGTGACCTCCTCAGCTGAATCACTTTTGATGAAAAAGAATAAAGAGAAACTGTCTTTTTCCCAGCTGAGTCACTTGTGAAAAAAAAGAAGAAAAAGTAACTGAACTTTTCTCAGCTGCATCACCTGTGATGAAAAAGAATAAAGAGAAGTGGTTTCTTTACCAGCTGTGTCACCTGTGATGAAAAAGAATAAAGGGAAACTGTGCCTTCCTCAGCTGCGTCACCTGGGATGAAAAAGAATAAAGAGATACTATCCTTTCCTCAGCTGCATCACTTGTGATGAAAAAGAATAAAGAGAAACTGTCCTTTTTTCAGCTGCATCAACTGTGATGAAAAAGAATAAAGAGAAACTGTTCTTTTCTCAGCTGCATCACTAGAGATGAAAAAGAATAAAGCGAAACTGTCTTTTTCCCAGCTGCGCCACTTGTGATGAAAAAGAATAAAGAGTAACTGTCCCTTTCTCAGCTGTATCACGTGATGAAAAAGAATAAAGAGACACTGTCCTTTTCTCAGCTGCATCACCTGTGATGAAAAAGAATAACTATAAACTGTGCTATTCTCAGCTGTGGCACTTGTGATGAAAAAGAATAAAGAGAAACAGTACTTTTCTCAGCTGTGTCACTTGTGATAAAAATGAATAAAGAGAAACTGTCCTTTTCTAACTTGCTTCACTTGTGATAGAAAAGAATAAAAATAAACTGTTTTTTTCTCAGTTGCGTCACTGGTGATGAAAAACGAATAAAGAGTAACTGTACTTTTCTCAGCTGTGTCACTTGTGATGAAAAAGAATAATGATAAACAGTCATTTTCTCAGCTGTTGCACTTGTGATGAAAACGAATAAAGAGAAAGAGTGCTTTTTTAGTTGCATTACCTGTGATGAAAAAGAATAAAGATTAACTGTGCTTTTCTCAGCTGCGTCACTTGTGATTAAAAAGAAAAAGGACAAACTCCTTTTCTCAGCGGTGTCACTTGTGATGAAAAAGAATAAAGAGGAACAATCCTTTTACCAGCTGCATCAACTGTAATGAAAAAGAACAGAGAAACTGCCCGTTTTCCAGCTGCATCACCTGTGATGAAAAAGAATAAAGAGAAACTGTCCCTTTCTCAGCTGCGTCACCTGGGATGAAAAAGAATAAAAAGACACTGTCCTTTTCTCAGCTGCATCACTTATGATGAAAAAGAATAAAGGGAAACTGTACTTTTCTCAGCTGTGTCACTTCTGATGAAAAAGAATGAAGAGAAACTGTCATATTCTCAGCTGCATCACCTGTGATGAAAAAGAATAAAGAAAAACAGTCCCTTTCTCAGCTGTGTTACCTGAGATGAAAAAGAGTAAAGAGAAACTGTCTCTTTCTCAGCTACGTCACCTGTGATGAAAAGATATAAAGAGCAATTTAAAATGGGGATCATAAGAACAACAGAAATATGCATTAAGCAGGTTAGCAAGAGGAAAAGGAAGAGGAGGCCATTATGGTTTCCAAAGAGGTAGCAGAGAAAGTGAAAGCCAAAAAGATTGCATTCAGGCAATACAAAAAGACACAGGCAGAAGGGGATAGGGAGAAGTACCAGGAGAAGCAAAGGGAGGCAGGGAGGTCAGTAAGGGAAGCCAAAGCTCGGACAGAAGAACACATTGCAAAATCAGTGAGTAGAGGGGACAAAACCTTTTACAGGTACATAAGTGAAAAAAGAAAGACAAAGGGAGGGATAGTGAGACTGAAGAGGGAGGATGGGGGCTGCGTGGAGGATGACAACAGTGAAGCTGACATATTGAACAGGTATTTCTGCTCTGTCTTTACTGAGGAAGAGAAGGGTAATGGGTCTAAAGGTAGTACAAGGGGTGAGAATGGAGCAGAAATGGACACAAGTCCCTTTACATGAGAAAGAGTCCTGAAGGAACTGGAAGTAATATGAGTTGATAAAGCAATGGGGCCAGATGGGGTGCACCCAGGGTCCTTAAAGAACTAAGAGAGGTGGTGGCTGAACCTCTGGCTATCCTGTTTAGCCGATCACTGGAAACAGGGGAGGTACCCAAAGACTGGAGGACAGCAGATGTAGTCCCCTTATACAAAAGTGGGAACAAAGGGGAAGCAGGGAACTACAGACCAGTCAGCCTCACCTCGGTAGTGGGGAAGATCATGGAAACACTACTGAAGGAGAGATTGGTGGAACATCTGGTTGTCAATGGACTACAGGACCCAAGGCAGCATGGTTTCACCAGGGGAGGCCGCGTCAGACCAACCTCATTGAATTTTTGACTGGGTGACTAGGGAGGTGGATCAGGGGAGGGCAGTGGACATGGCCTATCTGGACTTCAGCAAGGCCTTTGACACTGTGCCATATAGAAGACTATTACACAAACTGGGGAATATGGGTGTGGGCAGGACAGTAGTGTGGTGGGTAGGTAACTGGCTGGGTGGCAGGACACAGAGGGTGGTGGTAAATGGCTGTCACTCCACAGAGGGAAGAGTGACCAGTGGGGTACCACAGGGATCAGTGCTAGACCGATCCTATTCAACATCTTCATCAGTGACATTCGTGTGGACCTAGAAGGCAGAATTTCACTGTTCGCTGATGACACAAAGCTCTGTAACAGAGTAGACACACCAGAGGTGTAGACAGAATGAGAAGGGACCTGCAGAAACTTGAAGAATGGTCAGGGGTTTGGCAGTTGAAATTCAATGCAAGGAAGTGCAAGATAATGCATGTGGGGCACAAAAACCCTGGCACAATATATCAGTTGGGGTGAGGATATAGCATGCACCAAGCAGGAAAAGGATCTTGGGGTTATCATCTCTGATGACCTCAAGGTAGGAAAACAGTGTGACAAGACAGCAGGTAAAGCAAATAGGATGCTGGGATGTATAGGCAGGGGCATCACCAGCAGGAAAAGGGAGGTCATAATTCCGCTATACAAGACACTAGTGAGGCCCCACCTGGAGTACAGTGTACAGTTCTGAAGACCATACCTATGTAAGGACATAGACAGGGTAGAGAAGGTTCAGAGGGGGCAACAAAGATGGTGCATGGATTGCATCACAAGTCCTATGAAGACAGGTTGAAGGAACTGAACATGTACTCCCTGGAGGAGAGGAGGGAGAGAGGGGATATGATAGAGACATACAAGTATCTTGCAGGGAGGAACAGTGTGCAGTAATAGACTATTTTTAAGCGAAAAAGATGTTCCAGGACTAGAGGGCATGGGATGAAGTTGGAGGGAGGACGATTCAGAGGAAACATGAGGAAGAATTTCTTCACAGAACGGGTGGTGGACAAGTGGAATACCCTGCCAGAGGAAGTGGTGGGGGCTGAAACAATCACGGGATTTAAGAATGCATGGGATAGACATAAAGGAATTCTGGAGGTCAGGGGTAAGGGGCAACAGACTTCTAGGAAAACAAACTGAACTTACAAGCTCAAATGAGCAGACTGGGTGGGCCATAAGCCCTTATCTGCTGACACTGTCTATGTATCTATGAAACAGTCCTTTTCTCAGCTGCATCACTTGTGATGAAAAAGAATAAAGAGAAACAATCTTTTTCCCAGCTGCGCCACTTGTGAATAAAAAGAAGAAAGAGTAACTGAACTTTTCTCAGCTGCATCATTTGTGATGAAAAAGAATAAAGAGTAGCTGTCCCTTTCTCAGCTGTATCACTTGTGATGAAAAAGAATAAAGAGACACTGTCCTTTTCTCAGCTGCATCACCAGTGTTGAAAAAGAATAACTACAAACTGACCTTTCTCAACTGTGTCACTTGTGATGAAAAAGAATAAAGAGGAACAATCCTTTTACCAGCTGCATCAACTGTAATGAAAAAGAACAGAGAAACTGCCCGTTTTCCAGCTGCATCACCTGTGATGAAAAAGAATAAAGAGAAACTGTCCCTTTCTCAGCTGCGTCACCTGAGATGAAAAAGAATAAAAAGACACTGTCCTTTTCTCAGCTGCATCACTTGTGATGAAAAGGAATAAAGGGAAACTGTCCTTTTCTCAGCTGTGTCACTTCTGATGAAAAAGAATGAAGAGAAACTGTCATATTCTCAGCTGCATCACCTGTGATGAAAAAGAATAAAGAAAAACAGTCCCTTTCTCAGCTGTGTTACCTGAGATGAAAAAGAGTAAAGAGAAACTGTCTCTTTCTCAGCTACATCACCTGTGATGAAAAGATATAAAGAGAAATTTAAAATGGGGATTACAAGAACAACAGAAATATGCATTAAGCAGGTTAGCAAGAGGAAAAGGAAGAGGAGGCCATTATGGTTTTCCAAAGAGGTAGCAGAGAAAGTGAAAGCCAAAAAGATTGCATTCAGGCAATACAAAAAGACACAGGCAGAAGGGGATAGGGAGAAGTACCAGGAGAAGCAAAGGGAGGCAGGGAGGTCAGTAAGGGAAGCCAAAGCTCGGACAGAAGAACACATTGAAAAATCAGTGAGTAGAGGGGACAAAACCTTTTACAGGTACATAAGTGAAAAAAGAAAGACAAAGCGAGGGATAGTGAGACTGAAGAGGGAGGATGGGGGCTGCATGGAGGATGACAACAGTGAAGCTGACATATTGAACAGGTATTTCTGCTCAGTCTTTACTGAGGAAGAGAAGGGTAATGGGTCTAAACGGAGTACAAGGGGTGAGAATGGTGCAGAAATGGACACAAGTTCCTTTACACGAGAAAGAGTCCTGAAGGAACTGGAAGTAATACGAGTTGACAAAGTAATGGGGCCAGATGGGGTGCACCCAGGGTCCTTAAAGAACTAAGAGAGGTGGTGGCTGAACCTCTGACTATCCTGTTTAGCCGATCACTGGAAACAGGGGAGGTACCCAAAGACTGGAGGACAGCAGATGTAGTCCCCTTATACAAAAGTGGGAACAAAGGGGAAGCAGGGAACTACAGACCAGTCAGCCTCACCTCGGTAGTGGGGAAGATCATGGAAACACTACTGAAGGAGAGATTGGTGGAACATCTGGTTGTCAATGGACTACAGGACCCAAGGCAGCATGGTTTCACCAGGGGGAGGTCATGTCAGACCAACCTCATTGAATTTTTTGACTGGGTGACTAGGGAGGTGGATCAGGGGAGGGCAGTGGACATGGCCTATCTGACTTCAGCAAGGCCTTTGACACTGTGCCATATAGAAGACTATTACACAAACTGGGGAATATGGGTGTGGGCAGGACAGTAGTGTGGTGGGTAGGTAACTGGCTGTGGCAGGACACAGAGGGTGGTGGTAAATGGCTGTCACTCCACAGAGGGAAGAGTGACCAGTGGGGTACCACAGGATCAGTGCTAGGACCGCTCCTATTCAACATCTTCATCAGTGACATTGCGTGGACCTAGAAGGCAGAATTTCACTGTTCGCTGATGACACAAAGCTCTGTAACAGAGTAGACACACCAGAGGTGTAGACAGAATGAGAAGGGACCTGCAGAAACTTGAAGAATGGTCAGGGTTTGGCAGTTGAAATTCAATGCAAGGAAGTGCAAGATAATGCATATGGGGCACAAAAACCCCACAATATATCAGTTGGGGTGAGGATATAGCATGCACCAAGCAGGAAAAGGATCTTGGGGTTATCATCTCTGATGACCTCAAGGTAGGAAAACAGTGTGACAAGACAGCAGGTAAAGCAAATAGGATGCTGGGATGTATAGGCAGGGGCATCACCAGCAGGAAAAGGGAGGTCATAATTCCGCTATACAAGACACTAGTGAGGCCCCACCTGGAGTACAGTGTACAGTTCTGAAGACCATACCTATGTAAGGACATAGACAGGGTAGAGAAGGTTCAGAGGGGGCAACAAAGATGGTGCATGGATTGCATCACAAGTCCTATGAAGACAGGTTGAAGGAACTGAACATGTACTCCCTGGAGGAGAGGAGGGAGAGAGGGGATATGATAGAGACATACAAGTATCTTGCAGGGAGGAACAGTGTGCAGTAATAGACTATTTTTAAGCGAAAAAGATGTTCCAGGACTAGAGGGCATGGGATGAAGTTGGAGGGAGGACGATTCAGAGGAAACATGAGGAAGAATTTCTTCACAGAACGGGTGGTGGACAAGTGGAATACCCTGCCAGAGGAAGTGGTGGGGGCTGAAACAATCACGGGATTTAAGAATGCATGGGATAGACATAAAGGAATTCTGGAGGTCAGGGGTAAGGGGCAACAGACTTCTAGGAAAACAAACTGAACTTACAAGCTCAAATGGGCAGACTGGGTGGGCCATAAGCCCTTATCTGCTGACACTGTCTATGTATCTATGAAACAGTCCTTTTCAGCTGCATCACTTGTGATGAAAAAGAATAAAGAGAAACTATCTTTTTCCCAGCTGCGCCACTTGTGAATAAAAAGAAGAAAGAGTAACTGAACTTTTCTCAGCTGCATCATTTGTGAAGAAAAAGAATAAAGAGTAGCTGTCCCTTTCTCAGCTGTATCACTTGTGATGAAAAAGAATAAAGAGACACTGTCCTTTTCTCAGCTGCATCACCAGTGTTGAAAAAGAATAACTACAAACTGACCTTTCTCAGCTGTGGCACTTGTGATGAAAAAGAATAAAGAGAAACTGTCCTTTTCTTAGCTGTGTCACTTGTGATGAAAAAGAATAAAGAGAAACTGTTCTTTTCTCAGCTGTGTCACTTGAGATAAAAATGAATAAAGAGAAACTGTCCTTTTCTCAGTTACGTCACCGGTGATGAAAAAGAATAATGATAAACAGTCCTTTTCTCAGCTGTTGCACTTGTGATGAAAAAGAATAAATAGAAAGAGTCATTTTCTCAGCTGCATTACTTGTGATGAAAAAGAATAAAGAGAAACTGTCCCTTTCTCAGCTGCCTCACCTGGGATGAAAAAGGATAATGAGACATTGTCCTTTTCTCAGTTGCATCACTTGTGATGAAAAAGAATAAAGAGAAACTATCCTTTTTTCAGGTGCATCAACTGTGACGAAAAAGAATAAAGGGTAACTGTCCTTTTCTCAGCTGCGTCACTTAAGATGAAAAAGAATGAAGAGAAACTGTCCTATTCTCAGCTGTGTTACCTGAGATGAAAAAGAGTAAAGAGAAACTGTCCTTTTCTCAGCTGTGTCACCTGTGAGGAAAAAGAATAAAGATAAACAGTCCTTTTCTCAGCTGCAGCACTTGTGATGAAAAAGAATAAAGAGAAACTGTCCTTTTCTCAGCTGTGTCACTTGAGATAAAAATGAATAAAGAGAAACTGTCCTTTTCTCACTTGTGTCACTTGTGATGGAAAAGAATAAAGAGAAACTGTCCTTTTCTCAGTTGCTTCACCGGTGATGAAAAAGAATAATGATAAACAGTCCTTTTCTCAGCTGTTGCACCTGTGATGAAAAACGAATAAAGAGTAACTGTGCTTTTCTCAGCTGCGTCACTTATGATTAAAAAGAAAAAAGACAAACTCCTTTTCTCAGCTGTGTCACTTGTGATGAAAAAGAATAAAAAGGAACTGTCCTTTTCTCAGCTGCATCAACTGTGATGAAAAAGAATAAAGAGAAACTGCCCCTCTTCCAGCTGTGTCACCTGTGTTGAAAAAGAATAAAGAGAAACTGTTCCTTTCTCAGTTGCGTCACCTGGGATGAAAAAGAATAAAGAGACACTGTCCTTTTCTCAGCTGCATCACTTGTGATGAAAAAGAATAACGAGAAACTATCCGTTTTTCAGCTGCATCAACTGTGATGAAAAAGAATAAAGAGTAACTGTCCTTTTCTCAGCTGCGTCACTTAAGATGAAAAAGAATGACGAGAAACTGTCCTATTCTCAGCTGCATCACCTGTGAAGAAAAAGAATAAAGAAAAACAGTCCCTTTCCCAGCTGTGTTACCTGAGATGAAAAAGAGTAAAGAGAAACTGTTCTTTTCTCAGCTGAGTCACCTGTGAGGAAAAAGAATAAAGATAAACAGTCCTTTTCTCAGCTGCAGCACTTGTGATGAAAAAGAATAAAGAGAAACTGTCTTTTTCACAGCTGCGTCACCTGGGATAAAAAAGGATAAAGAGAAACATCCTTTTCTCAGCTGCATCACCTGACCTGTGAATAAATCAGAGCAATTAATTTTCACCCATATAGCCAATATGACCTCTGCACCAATTAAATCTCCATACCACAGATACAGCTACTGTCCTTTTTTCAGCTGCATCACTTGTGATGAAAAAGCATAAAAAGAAACTGTCCTTTTCTCAACTGTCACCTGTGATGAAAAAGTATAAAGAGAAACTGTCCCTTTCCCAGCTTTGTTACCAGTGATGAAAAAGAATAATTAGCAACTGTTCTTTTCTCAGCTGCGTCACCTGTAATAAAACATAATAAAGAGAAACTGTCCTTTTCTCAGCTGCATCATCTGTAATGAAAATGAATAAAGAGATACTGTCCCTTTCTCAGCTGCATCACTTGTGATGAAAAAGAATAAAGAGAAACTGTCCATTTTTAAGCTGCGTCACTTGTGATGAAAAAGAATAAAGAGAAACTGTCCTTTTCTCATCTACATCCTTGTGATGAAGAAGAATAAAGAGATATTATCCTTTTCTCCACTGTGTCACCTGTGATGAAAAAAAAAATAAAGAGAAACAGTCCTTTTCTCAGCTGCATCTCTTGTGATGAAAAAGAATTAAGAGAAACTGTCTTTTTCATAGCTGCGTTACCTGTGATGAAAAAGGATAAAGAGAAACTGTCTTTTGCAGAGCTTTGTCACCTGTGATAAAAAAGAATAAAGAGAAACTGTCCTTTTCTCAGCTGTGTCATCTGACCTGTGAATAAAACAGATCAAATAATTTTCTCCCATATTGCCATTGTGATATCTGCACCAATGAAATCTCTTCATCATGATACAGCTGCTGTCCTTTTCTCAGCTGCATCATTTGTGATGAAAAAGAATAAAGAGAAACTGTCCTTGTCTCAGCTGCATCACCTGTGATGAAAAAGAATAAACAGTCCTTTTCTCAGCTGCGTCACCTGTGATGAAAAAGAATAAAGAGAAACTGTCCCTTCCTCAGCTGCTTCACTTGTGATGAAAAAGAATAAAGAGACACTGTCCTTTTCTCAGCTGCATCACCTGTGATGAAAAAAGGTAAAGAGAAACTGTCTTTTTCTCAGCTGCGTCCTCTGGCCTTTGAAAAAAACAGAGCAATTAATTTGCTCCCATTTGGCCATTATGATCTCTGCACCAATAACAACTCTGTACCACAGATGCAGCTACTTTCCTTTTCTCATCTGCTTCACTTGTGATGAAAAAGTATAAAGAGAAATTCACTGACCTACACAGCCAGTATACTGTTATGCTTGTGAAACTGTATTAGTTTGGCTTTGGCTGTTAGCACTCTCTATTCCAGAGGAATTACCAACCTGTAGGGGTACAAAAGGCAAGGAACTCTCGGAGAGGGTTCCACCCCTAGAGGTGCTATGGGACAATTCCAATGGCTAAAGGGACCATAGGAATCACCCTTAGGAGAGAGAGTGCTGCCACTGGAGGAGGATGGGAGAATGGTGGGGCAAAGAAAAAATGCTTCACAATGAGGCTGAAAGGAACTGCTTATATAGCTGAGGAAGTGGGAGTGGCTGGCTGCTTGGTCACTGAACTCTAGGCAAAGCCTTTCCAGTTCACTGACCTACGCAGCCAGTATAGTGTTATGCTTGTGCAACTGTGTTAGTTTGGTTTTGGCCATTCGTGCTGTCTGTTTCAGAGGAATTACCACCCTGTAGGGGGTACAAAAGGCAAGGAACCCTCGGAGAGGATTCCATCCCTAGACGTGCCATGGGACAATTCCCTTGGCTAAAGGTACCTTAGGAATCCTTAAAAGAAATTTAGTATAATCATCCCCAAAGAAGGAGGCAACATGAAGCATATGAGCAAGCAGTAACTGTGACATAGAAGCAGTAACTGTAACATAGTAGTAGAGAAGTATAAGCAGCCTGATAATGCAATGAGATGCTCAGTTGGATAACGTAATGAATTCCCAGGCTTGCATAGCATGATACTGATGGTTTGCATTGAGATTAGGGGTTCCCCTAAGGAGAGAGGGAATGGCAGGACATCCTCCACCTCCATCCAACAGTGGAATCTACCTTAAGAAACAAGGGGAAACAACTATGCTAACTAAGTGTTATGACCTGAGGCAAAAGAGGAGAGAAAAAAAATCCTATGAGAAGGAAATCTCTGGGGATCCAAGGCCTAGGTCGCCTTCCCTCCAGGCTTGGGATAGTTTAGTTAGTGATGGCTCTGCAGCTGCAATTTGGAAAACCCAATTAAAGGGAGGCAGAAAATATTCCAGTTTGGAGGAAGACTCTCACTCAAACCCTCTAGCGGGAATGCCGTGGAAGGTTGTGAGAAAACTCTGCAACAATACGTGCATCCAAGGTGCAGGAGGAGTGCAACAACTGCTGAGGCACTCACCTGGCTTACCCACCCTAAATCAAACCAGGTAAACCAGAGCCAGTCGTAAGGAGAATGCGGTGAAGGTGCTTCACTTGGGAAACCACTAAAGTCAATGGCTAACTGTTATAGTGAAACACTAGAGCCAAAGGAGGTAACTTTTTCCACCCTTCACTGCTAGTCTTAAATTCTACACCAGGAACTGCTGTCGCATAGCAGAAAGCTAAAGCCAAGCCTGGGGCAAGAACATTCCCAGCTATGGGCCAGGTGAGAAGGATCTTGCCCCCGAGTTGGACATGCTCAAGATGCGGGCTAAATGCAGAGCGAGACTGTCAGCTGCAGGAACCCTGCACCAGAATAGAATGGCTGGCATGCCCCCGAAATTGATGGAGAGTTGACAAGCTGAATGAGCTAGGCATGCTGAGATCGTAATGAGCATTGAGTGCTGAGACCTGGCAAGGTCAAATGCAGATTGAGTGCAGCAGAATCCCAGATGCTGATGGCAGTAGGCATGAAGCAATGGTTTGTGTAAGCAAGGAGCAACAGTTGCATAAGCAAGTGAGGACATGCACGTAGATCAGTAAGCAGTAGTAGTGATAGGTGAACCTGCACGGAGGTCTGCATAACATACTGTATACCAATTAAACAGCACTGAATTGAGGGCAAGCCAGCCAGACATGAATAGCCAAATCAAGGTGACAAATACTCTAAGGATTTTTCAGTGGCGAGGCAAGATTTAATAACACAGCTTTATTAAGAGCCTCAGCAGGAGCTTAATTGGCTGACCTCAGAGTTGTAACTGCAATAAAACATGAAGACAATGCTTTGAAAGCAGGTGCAGCCAGGCAGTGTAATGAAGTTGCAAGTAGAATGAGAGCAGGAATGAGCAGCACAGCTAGGGTCAGAGTAAACTGTGTCAGGTGAAAAGAATTGAGTATGCAACATGGAGCAGCTATGGTTGAGCTGAAACACAGAGATAATGATTGCAGTTGCATTGCAGTCGTTTGAGCATAGTGAGCACACTGTAAAAACACAAGCACTGGGTATAATAGTAATTAAAGTAAACAGAAGTAGTGGCTGTAGTTGTAGGTAACTGAAAGCAGTAGCATAAACTCTGAGTAGCAGTATGCTAGGAGCTTAGAAACAAAGCCCCCAAAAAAAAAAGACAAAAGCAAAACAGGGAACAAGGCCCAAAAACAAGAGACACAAAACACTGGGAAGCACACAGCCGGAGGAAAGATACAAACCAGAAGCAGGAAAACAAACACCAAAGTCCAGCAGAGACACACAGAAACAGCAGGTGGGGGGAGGTAGGCCCCAGTCAGTTCAGAGGACAAACCAACAGAGTCTCTGGCTGCAAAGAAAAATGCTTCACAAAGAGGATGAAAGGAACTGATCATATAACTCAGGAAGTGGGAGTGGCTGTCTGCTTGGCCACTGAGCTCCAGGCAACACCTTTCCAATTGTCCTTTTCTCAGCTGCATCACTTGTGATGAAAGGGAATAAAGAGACACTGTCCTTTTCTCAGCTGCATCACTTGTGATGAAAAAGAATAAAGAGAAACTGTCCTTTTCTCAGCTGCATCATCTGACCTGTGAATAAAACAGAGTAATTAAGTTGCTCCCATTTGGTCAATGTGATCTCTGCACCAATGAAATCTTCAACCACAGATGCAGCTACTCTCCATCTGTACTCCTGGAAGTAAAATTATTCAATTTGTTTCAAAACTTGTCCACTGCTGGTGCTGCAACCATTTTTACCTGTGAAAAGGGAGAAGAATAACTTTATAACAATTCAGAAATGTAAATCTTAATGATACTTACCTGTACATTACAGTGATGCTTGCCATATTGGTGCCGACAGTGCCATTTATCCTGATTTCTGGTCTCAAATGATATGCTGATGGTGCAATCTGAAGGGGAAAAAAGGAAAGACAAGAAATAATTTTGGAGACAGGTCTGCAAGGTCTTTTGAGGTCACGATGGCCTTGGGAAGCAAGGCACCCCCCCACCCCCAACTCACCAGCAATCACTCGGACACAGGGTCATCTGAGGTCACAAGGGCTGCAGGAAGCAAGGAGCTCTTCCTCCACCTCTGAACTCGCCAGCAATCACTCAGACACGGGGTCTTCTGAGGTTGCGAGGATTGCGGGAAGCAAGGCACCCTTCCCCACCCCCCAAACTCACTAGGTAAATGCATGCAGCCCAAGCTGAGGAGTTCCTTCTCATTGCACACAAGGACCTGACTGTTAGGTGTTTTGGCATCATTTCTACTTTAAATTTTACTGTTGGCGTATGTTTGGAGATAGTCTAGGCTGTAGCAATTTTTTCTCCCTATACCATGAAATGCCTGCTTTTAGAAATGTGCTTTAAGGTTTTCTGTACCAGTTTTATTCCCTCTGCAATGAAATGCCTGCTGTTAGAAATGCGCTTCAAGGTTTGCTCACATCCCCTTAATACAAACTAATGCTGCAAATTACTGCTGCTATGTTGACAGCCCTAAATTAGACTGGTCTCCGGTCATTACAATTGTGCTTTAAGGCTTTTTTAATTGTAGCATCCCCTCAAACTGATATTATTTGCAGCTCTGTTAGAGCCCTGATTTTTTAATTTTTCTACAGTTACAGTACATCCCTTTAGATACAGATTAAGTGTGCTGCTTGTTAGAGCCCTGACTAGAATCTGCAGCTCAAACTGCCCCTAAAAAAATAAAAATAAATAAATAACTAAGCAGGACCCAGATAGTCTTGTTCCTGTCCGGTTGAGTTGGGGCTACATAAACCTGTTTAGTGATGCGCTGTTTAATTCGGATTCAGGTGAAACCCGATTTCTGTGCTGGCCATTTGCTAAACTGCTACCCCCTCCCGCTGAATAGCTCCCACAGTATTATATATATGTATATATATATATATATATGTATATATATATATATATATACTGTATAGATATATATATATATATATATAGATATGTATCACCACTCTGCACTTTCCTCCACAGCAATCACTCAGACACAGGGTCTTCTGAGGTCGCGAGGGCCGTGGGAAGCAAGGCGCCTTCCCCCACACCCCAACTCACCAGCATTCACTCAAACACAGGGTCTTCTGAGGTTGTGAGGGCTTCAGAAAGCAAGGCGCCTTCCCCAACCCCCGAACTTGCCAACAATCACTTGGACACAGGGTCTTCTGAGGTCACAAGGGCCGCAGGAAGCAAGGTTCCCTTCCCCATCCCCAAAGTCAGCAGCAATCACTCGGACACAGGGGCTTCTGAGGTCACAAGGGCTGCAGGAAGCAAGGAGCTCTCCCCAACCTCTGAACTCGCCAGCAATCACTTGGACACAGGGTCTTCTGAGGTCATGAGGGTTTCAGGAAGAAAGTCACCCTCCCCCGCCCCTGAACTTGCCAACAATCACTCAGACACAGGGTCTTCTGAGGTCATGAGGGCAATAGGAAGCAAGGTGCCCTCCCCATCCCCTGAATTCAGCAAAAATCACTCAGACACAGGGTCTTCTGAGGTCACGAGGGCTGCGGGAAGCAAGGTGCCCCCGAAACCCCCGAACTCACCAGGTAAATGCACGCAGCCTGAATTGAGGAGTTCCTTCTCATTGCACACAAGGACTTGACTGTTAGGCGTTTTACCATCATTTCTACTTTAAATTTTACTGTCGCCTTATGTATGGAGATAGTTTATGCTGTAGCAATTTTTACTCCAAATACAATGACATGCCTCCTGTTAGAAATGTGCTTTATGGTTTTCTGTACCAGTTTTATTCCCTCTACAATGAAATGCCTGCTGTTAGAAATGTGCTTTAAGGTTTGCTTGCATCCCCTTAATACAAACTAATGCTGCAAATTACTGCTGCTATGTTGACAGCCCTGAATTAGATTGGGTTTCGGTCATAACAATTGTGCTTTAAGGCTTTTTTAATTGTAGCTTCCCCTCAAATTGATATTATTTGCAGCTTTGTTAGAGCCCTGAATTTTTTCTATTTTCTACAGTTACAGTACATCCCTTTAGATACAGATTAAGTGTGCTGCTTGTTAGAGCCCTGACTAGAATCTGCAGCTCAAACTGCCCCTAAAAAAATAAAAATAAAATAAATAAATAACTAAGCAGGACCCAGATAGTCTTGTTCCTGTCCGGTTGAGTTGGGGCTACATAAACCTGTTTAGTGATGCGGTTTTAATTTGGATTCAGGTGAAACCCGATTCCTGTGCTGGCTATTTGCTAAACTGTTACTTTACCCTTGAATAGCTCACTACAGTATTATATATGTTATACTGTGAGCTATTCAGGGAGGGGTAGTAGTTTAGCAATTGGTTAGCATATGGAATCAGGTTTCACCTGAATCCAAATTAAACAGTGTCATCAATATATATATATATATATAATATGATCATATATATATATATATATATATATCTCACTGGTCTTCACTTTCCTCCACAGCAATCACTCAGACACAGGGTCTTCTGAGGTCGCAAGGGCCGTGGGAAGCAAGGTGCCCTCCCCCACCCCCAAACTCGCCAGGTAAATGCGTGCAGCCAAGCCTAGGAGGTCCTTCTTTTTGCACACAATGACTTGACTGTTTGGCCCTGCTGACACAGAGCATTGGCTCCCCACTGCCCCCGCCACCACCCTTGTTCAGGACACCCTTATATAGCATGTGTGAACCACCCTTGGTTGGCACACTCTTATATAGCGTGTGTGAACCCATCAGCCCACATTACCATTAGCAGCTTATAATCTGTTGCCACTAGAGGCTGCTGTCCTGCCCTGCTTTTGGCTTGCTCTTATTTTCTTAGCACTCCACGTTAGCACCAGGATGTTTCCTCTCATTATCCAGCTGTGCTATCTACTATTTACTGCTCTGAACCCCCTCTTGTTTCACCCCAGGAATACTCGCACCATTTTTGGCACAGACTATAGCCTGGCTGCCTGGCAGCCTTTGAATGCATGGGAAGCCCCTCTCATCCCCATGTCTTTGATAATGGGTCTGAGCATGTGACCTTCACTCCTCTTATCACCTCCTATGAGCACCGCCCCAGGCACATCACAATGTTCTCGTCCTGCTGCGCATCGCAACCTCACCACCTGTAACCCCGTGTACTACCCACTCTCCCCTCATTCCAATTCCTACTCCTGGCCACCCCATGTACTAAGCGTCCCCATTCCTACCTTCTCTACTCCTGTAGTGCGTTCAGCCTGCCACGCTCATTACAGCAAAAAAATGTTCTGGAAACCTGCATGCAGGTTCCTTCTCCTCCTTCTTCTTCTCTTGTCTGACAATGTCCAACCTAATCATGGACCTCCAGTACCTCTGGCACCCACCCACTCCTCTGCCAGTGGGCTGTGAATTGCTTCCCTTAATGTTTTCAGTCTATTAACAAAATGGGACTCCTTCCAGTGTTGGGTCCTGCAACATCAGTCTGATGTCATAGCCGTGGGTGAAACCTGGCTTACCCTTCGCATTCCAAACTCTTCTATAATCCTCTCCGATTATAGCCTCTACCGTGTTGACCAGCAGGGTAAGGTTGGGCTGGCTGCACTATTTATGCCAAGGGCACACTACACGGGCAGCAGCTGCCAGACCCTCAGCTGGATCCAGGACCCCAGGCACTCACCCTTAAGCTTAACTTGGGATACTCCAAACCCCATTCCTCATCACTGCTGTATACATTCCCCCCAGGGACCAGAAGGTAGCCTTCCTCTTGGTACTGTCATACATGACCACCCTCCCATCCCAAACTGAAAAGATCATACTTGGGGACTTCAATATCAATTGGTTAGGTAAGCACACTGCATCGCTCATGGATGCTTCCACAGCCCAAGACCAATCCCAAGTTGTCACATTCCCCATCCGCTTTGACCTGCGTACTGAGTCTTCCTCTCTTCTAGACCTCATTTTCACCAATCGTCCCCACAAAATCACTAGTGTCACTGATCTCCCAAATGCCCTTAGTGACCACTCCCCAGTTCTCTGTTCCTGGACTTGCAAAGCTTCTAGAGCTCCTCCGAAATTAATAACACAATACAAACTGAGCACAGGTAAACCTGTGGTTCTTAAAGCATACCTCAGTGCCGTGGACTGGTCCTTCATAACCAACACCTCTGAGCCCAAAAGAGCCCTTGATCTCTTCATCCTGTCCTTCAACAACTTATGTGACAAATTTGTCCCATTTACTAAAAGAATGGTCAAAGGCAACCCTGTGCCTTGGCTCACTGATTGCCTCCTGGCCTTGATGATGACAAGAGATTAATTATGGCAACTTTCCAATGAAACCGGCTTGCTGACTCGTTAGACAAAAGTATAGAGAGGCTCGGAACAAGTGCATTTGGGACTTGCACAAAGCAAAAGCAGAGTATTATAAATCCTCCTTAACCTCTTCCTGGGCCTCAGGGCATAAGTTCTGGACCAATATTAAGGAAATCTGGGGTAAAGACCCTAACCTGGTTCCTAATCAGTTCATGGTCCATGGGTCCTTGACCTTTGACCCCACCCGGATGCCGCAGCCTTCAATAATGCCTTCACAAACCTCAACCATGTTCTTCATCCTAATTTCTTTGACCCACCTACTTCCAGCTTCCCTATTCCCCCAGAAGCCCCTTTTTACCTGTGCCATATTACTCCAGAGTCTGCAAAGCCATACCTTAAAAAAGCTCTAAGCCACTCCTCCTACAGTAGTGACTCCCTAGATTTGAAGCCCCTTCGGCTCACCCTTCATGAGGTGCTATACCCCTTACCCATTTTAAACTGCTCCTTATGTCTAGGTAAATTCCCTGCTAGGTGGAATTCTGCCTCCATCATACCCAATTTAAAATTGTGGACTGCTCCATTACCAATAATTACTGCCCCATCTCCATACTTCCACCCTTCTATAGGCATTAGAACTGATTGTATCTGATCAACTCACTGATCACTTCTACAAATACAACTTACTCTGCAAACAGCAACACGGTTTCCTCAAAGGGCACAGTACTGCCACTGCTCTGCTTGAATTTACCACACACATCCACTCTGCGCTGGGTAAGGGTCATATCACTGGTGCTGTCTTCATAGACCTTACGAAGGCATTTGACACCTCAAATCACTCCCTCCTACTAACCACCTTGGCCAACTTGGGTTTCTCGCGGGATGATTTGGGGTGCTTCTCTGACTACCTCTTGAACTGGTTCCAGCAGGTCAAAATTTGTAACACTTTATCCGATGGACTGCCTGTCCAATCTGGTGTCCCACAGGGGTCCATTCTTGGACCTCTACTCTTCAGCCTCTTCCTCAACTCCCTCCCCAAGTCCTGCCCTGGCAACCTATTACTATACGCAGATGATGCTGTCCTCTTTTCCTCCAACTCCAACACCTATCAACTCCACCACTCCTTCCAGTCCTCCTTTAGCTGTGCTGAAAGTTGGTTCTCTGCACAGCGCCTTATCCTCAACTATAACAAAAACAAGGTTATGCTATTCTCACATGTTTTGAATACCCAGAAGGAACATTGCCCTCAAATACTAACTTTGAATCAGACCCCTCTGGAGCAAGTGGACTCCTTTAAATACCGGGGCATCACACTGGACCCAGCGCTCAACTTCCATCATCATATCCACCACCTATCTAAGGCCCTCAATGTAAGGCTACGGCTGTTGTACCACTTCAAACACTATCTTATCCCAGACACCCTTAGGCTTGCTGTCTCCTCCTCCTCTGTCCTCTCTCTGCTAAATTATGGCTTACTTATCTATGGTGTGGCAAACACCTCAGACCTAGTTAGACTCCGTCTCTCCCTAAATAAAGCATGCCACCTCATCCTGGGATGTGACTGCCTCACGATACCTGCTCACTTTATAACGCTACCAACTGGCTTACCCTCGACAACAGAATCAGGTTCCACACCTGCCTAATGGGAAAAAAGATTACCCTAGGCCTCTCACCCCCTGTGCTAGCCTCATTAGTGTAGCCTGCTCCTAAGGTTAAGCACACCCATAGCTCAGACAAGCATCTCCTCTTGGTTCTCTCCTGCAATACCTCCCAATTCCAAAGGTCCTTTGGTTACAGGGCCCCCAAATGGTTGAACAGCCTACCCACCTCTCTTGTAAATGAACCAAGACTTGGCCCATTCAAAACCAAACTAAGGATCCACCTCCTGACATCAAATGCTTGGGACTGCAACTGAACTCTGCCCACTACCCTCTTCCTTGCTCTACTGAAAATGGCCTCTGGCCTGACTCCCCCCTAGCTTTTGAGCTTAACCAGAGTCTGTCAAGTGCTGACTCATCTCCGAGTTTAACCTGCTTTGTGTAAGACCTGTACCAAGTAACCTAGCATTTGAATGTTAGCCTATGCTGTTCCTTGTAACAATGTAGAACTGTATCACTGTTTAATCATTAGTAATGTCTGTCTGTTTGTAATCTCTGTGACGTAGAACCTTTGTAAAAGAGTTTATGACTCAAAGGTATTTCTGAATCCAAATAAATAAATAAATAAATAAATAAATAAGGTGGAGGCCTTTCATCCTCTGTCTGCTCAGGCCAAGGACTGGAATCGAGGAATAAGTACTGAGAATACCACTGAAAATTACTCACCATCACTGCAGACAATAACAGACCATGGACATGGATCAGAGTTCTTGATGCCTTGATGAGCTGACTGGCTGTAGGGTCGGCTTGAGGCAAGCAAGTGGGCTGTCTGGTATTAAATGGCTGTATCAATGTGGAGGTACTTGTCCAAGCTGTGTTGTCATCATGGCTGAGTGGTTATAGGCAAAACAGAGAAGGAGGAGGAGGAGGAGGGAGAGGAGGCAACATTCCCATTTATTCTGGAGCAAGCATGACCTTATCTGCCTAGTTAGTTTTGTAGCAGCATTTTTTGGCATATGACAGTGGAGGCCCATGCTGTGAAATTTCTGGCATAGGCAGGATGGAGGAGAAGGAGGAGAAGGGGGTGGTGACATTTATTCCTGGCTGGGACATGCATGATGATTTATCTAGTGGTTGTGTTTGGTAGTGTATTGGCATGGCTCTACAGTAAAAGTATCAGTATGGTGGCCTGAGCTGTTGCATTGAATGGCTTGTTGGACACATGCAGTGAAGAGGTGGAGGTGGAAGTGGTGGTGATGATGTTTACTGCTGCAGAATAAGGGGTGCTAGCTGCCCATTCGAGCAGACTTGATAGCCCTCTAGGCCTTTATCTGCTAGCAAATTTCATATGTTAGTATGTTCGTATGCTAGCTGGAACAGGGCATTGTGACTTCTCTTGACATCTCAGGAAACAAGGCAGTGGTTAGCATAATTAAACTGAACAATGGCAGAGAACACCTCCCACACTATGGATCAGCAGTGTCTTTGGATAGGTCTCAGTTAGGCATCCCCAAATGTGGTACAAAATTGGGGGATCATGTCTTCGCATCCTCTGCTCCCAAACAGTGGAACGCTCTGCCAACATTTTTAAGGCAATCACACAGGGCTTTTAAGCTGGGTCTTGGTACCCTTAATGGACATGGCCTACCTAGACTTAAGCAAAGCATTTGAAACAGTCCCACACAAAAGATTAATAAACAAATTATCCAGCCTGGCAGTGGGTCCCAGGGTGGTAGCCTGTGTAAAACATTGGCTGGACAACAGGACACAGAAGATAATAGTAAACAAAGATCTGAACAGGGTTTATACACAAGGAGGCATGAAAAGGATGAGAAGGGACTTGGCAAGGTTGGAGGAATGGTCAAAAGTATGGCAGCTTGGATTCGATGCAAATAAGTGCAAAATAATGCACCTGGGAAACAAAAACCCAGAGGAAGAGTATACAATGGGGGGGTAGTAACAACCACAAAAATGGAAAGGGCCCTGGAGGTAATCATATGAGATGATCTTAAGGTTGGTAAGCAATGTGAGAAGGCAGTAGGGAGGGCTGCAGGGATACTGGGATGTATAGGCAGAGGCATCACCAGCAGAAAACAAGAAGTTGTTATTCCTCTGTACAGACAGTTGGTGAAACCCCATCTGGAGTACTGTGTCAAGTTCTGGAGACCCATCTCTGCAAGGACATAGACAGGATGGAGGCAGTCCAGAGGAGTGCACCTAAAATGGTGCAGGGTCTGCAAGAGAAGCCATATGAGGAAAGACTAAAGGAGCTTACTATGTATACCCTTGAGGAAAGGAGGGAGACGGGGGACATGATAGAAACTTTTAAGTATCTCAATGGAATCAACAAAGTCCAAGAAGGTAGCATCTTTCAGAAAAAGAGATCTGCAAGAACAAGGGGACACACTTGGAAGATAGAGGCGGGGATGGCTCAGGGGTAATGTGAGGAAATATTTGTTTTCACAGAGAGGGTGGTGGACGCATGGAACAGTCTTCCTGAAGAGGTTGTGGGGTCTAAAACTGTGGGAGAATTCAAGAATGCATGGGACAGACATAAGGCAATTCTTGTGGGGGGAAGGAAGAAATAAGTTGTTGGTTAACTAGGATCTGCAGCTTATCCAGTAGGTAGAGAAATGGGCAGACTAGGTGGGACAAGCAGTCCTTATCTGCGGTCAAAGTCTATGGCCCAGATATTCAAACTGCACCCAAAAAGTGCACAATAGCAGGAGCAAGCACAAGTCTATTGCGCCCATGAGCAAGAGACGCGATATTCAAAAACGGAGCAGGCCAAGTTGCGCCTACAGCAGACAACTGAATATCGCACCACCTGCACCATAGCGCAACTAGGGAGGGGAAGCTGAGCAGATCTGATGCGCCATAGCGCAACAAGGGATGTTCAGCTGAGCAGTCCAGAGGCGCCATAGCACAACCAGGGAGCCCCCCAGCAGCAGAGCACTGTAACTGCACAACCAGGGAGGTAGGGGCCCACCACCCATGCCACAGATGGGCACAGGAACACACAGCAGAACAGACATCGTCCCCCCACACCCCAAGCACTGCACAAAAGGGGGAGGGCTGGAATAACCACTGGCCCATGGAGACAAGCAAACAACCCACAGCTGGGCCATGGTGCCCCATCACACCTACCGGCAATCTATGACTGGCACACAAGAAGGGCAGACAACCCCATGCCACACCATCCCCCCCAGTGCAGAGCACACCCTGCACCGTGACCCCCAGACACCCCCCCATGAGAAGTGACCACCACTGCAGGAAACCCCATGCATGCCACCCCCCCCACTGTGACACTGCAATCCTGTGCACCACAGAACCATGCAAGCCAGCCCCACCACGAGCACCCATCAGTGGGTGGCAGCACACAGCAATGCAACAATGGCAGACACAGTGCCACCATGCACAGTCCCCCTGAGGTACTGCTGAGAGACCAACCATGCGTCAGCACAAGAGGTACCCCACACGGGACAGGGCGTGCGCTTGACACCACCACCAGTGGTATAGCACCCTGCACAGCAGTCCAGTGACACACCCCGACCCACCACTGGCCACAACAGCCAGCAAAGCCACCCACAGAGATGCTTGGAAGCATGCACCACACCGGATGCCACACAGTGTATGAACAGACACCCACCCATACCCAAGGGTGCAACAACACAGGGACACAGTAGTGGGGCAACCAAGCCCCCATTGTGGGCTCATGTAAGCTGTGTACACACAACCTGCAGTCCTCCATTGCACTGGAGTACCAGCCACCCTGCGCAGGCACTGTGGACCCGTACACCACCAGCAAACACCCGGAGCACAAGTCACAGACAGTGGGGCACATCCCCTGTAACACACACAAGGCACAGCATGGAGGTGGGACAATGACTGTGGTGCCCACAGTGCCACCCGAGCCAGGCATGCACCACACCAGTGACAGGGGCAACCCAGAAAAGTGACGGGTACAGTGGCCACCCTGCAGGGACTGCCACCACTGACATGCCAGTGGACCGTGCAGGTCACAGACATGCATGTGTGTCAGCTGCACAGGCCATGGACGGGCCGATGGGTGCGCCATGGAGACAGAGCATGCACCATGGACCACTGCACACAGTCATCCAGTGCACAGGGCACAACACACACACCACAGACACTGACTGATAGCTACCCCCACACCATAGTCACCGCCACACGGACACACACACATACCCATGACTGCACCATCCCTGACACCATGCACACCACTGCAGCTGAGCACCTATAGCACGCTACAAATCAGAGACCACCACAGTATTCATATCAAAATTAAACATATTGAACAAACATAAAATTCAACTATTTACAATATCACAAAAACTATATACAATGTTGGGGGGGTGCCACAAACAAGGTGGGGTGATTAGGGAGCACGGATGGACAAATGGGATGGAAAGGAGAGGTGTGAGGTGGGTCCAGGGAGTAGGGGTAGGGGAATACAGGGACTGATAGATCCCTAGTGGGAGTGCCGTTCCCCGCTCTGACTCCTCCGGCCTCTGTGCCTCCTCAGTACCCCGGTGCTATCTATCCACCTGAGGATGTCCAGTGATTCCTGGGACACCAGTAGTATGTCTCTCAGAGCCTCCCTGATGTCCTGTTGATGGCGGGTACCTAGGACAAGGGAGCACAGTCAATAGGTGTGAATGCACAACCCCATACAGCCCACCCACTGTGCATGGCATACTGCCATGGAGCATACCACTGTGATGGTGTGTGACCACCCGCAGTGATCACGTCCACAGGACCTGCCCACCCAGGCACATACAGCCATGCGGAATGCTGCACCCACCCACCAGCCAAGTCACGCACAGCACTACAGTGGCTGTTTAGTGACATGGCTATGTGGTGCAAAGGCAGTGGCACAACCATGCACCTGGTGCATGCATGGACCACCATTGACGCACTCCCAGACATGCATTGTCACTGGACAGTGTTGACTGTAACAAGTTGTGTGTATGGCAGTGGTGTTGATGAATGGTGGCCATGCCTCACTGCCCACCCTGTCACACAGCATGCAGTAGTAATCATGGATGTATGGCACTCACCCTCATCAGGCCGGTCAGGTGGGCGGTGATGGCCCTCGCCCCCACCTGGCTGCACCGTCCTCCTCCCTCCGACGCTCCTCTCTCAAACGGCGGTGCTCTTCTGGGCCTGTGGGGAAAACAAGGAGAGAAGAACATCAGTACAATCCCGAAGCAAAGTCCCCCTGCCCCAAGATGTGTGCCCTCCCACCCAGCCAGACCCATCCACCCCACACCCTGTGAACACCGCCACAGCCAACCCCAGATGGTCCCTCCCCTATGTGCTGGACACATACAACACTGTTATCCATATGGACGATAAAAGTGTGTTAATGGAACTCCTACCTGGACATGGCACCGTACCCCTCCTGGCACATGCCCGCAGTCATGCCAGTAGCTCCTGCTCCCTCCTCCACAGGTCCCCATAGCAGTGCCTGCACTGCTTCATGCTCCTCCCCCATCCAGTGGCCTCCTCCAGCGCAGTGGCCACCTCCTGCCACACCTGGGTCCTGGCCCTTTCCAGGGGGCACCTCCCCAAAGAGCGGCCCATGGTGTGGCTCCACAGTTGCCACCAGATTTGCCAACTCAATCGCAGACCACTGCGCTGCCCATCTGCATGCCATTCTTCCAGTCATAGTAGGCAATATGGTGCTCTGCAGCGTGGCACCCCATGTGCAGATGCTGCGCGGTACAGCGCTGCCATTCCCTATCGCGCTGTTACCGAACAGCGCGATAGAGGTGCACCCATGCCTGATGCATGGCGCCTAGGGGGCAAAGGCCAGGCACAGGGTCAATAGTCTCTGGCTCATGGCCACACACAGCGCCATTCGAAGACAATGCATGTAGCGCAATTGGCTGCCTGTGTGCCAGCACCTATGATGGCCCAGTGCCACAGCGCCATGTAGTGACCATCGCTATAGCGCCACTGGCACAATGGTGGCCATGCCCTGCATTGCCTACCTCACACAGCACGTCATCAGTGAGGCAGATGCCTGCGTCAGCAACCTGGGCATGCACAGTGAGGTGTCTACACATGTCACAGAACTGCACCATTGGCTCCAGCAGATGTTCAACACAATTGCGCAAAGCGCAATCTGTGCGATATTCAGCCGTCATATGCAAATCATCTAATCAGCCATTCAATGGCGCAGCACTGCAATTTGCATCTACTTAAAGTTGCTCCTCCTCATTTGCATGGATTGCGCTATAAAAGTGCGACAACGTGCTGCAGTGGCCATAGTCGGTTACTGCAGTCTATTGGTGAGTTGCATGCTGTTTGGGAGTGTGGACTGTGGATTCAGGGACATGCATGGGACTGCACAGTCACAGGTAACAACTGTCATTCTTACAGGCTACATAATGACAGAGCAGATTGTTGGAGAGGAGGAACACAGTGGTGGGAGGAGAAGGAGGCCGAACTTTACAAAGGCCGAAACCGAGGCCCTGTTCGAGGCCTACCTGGATCAGGAGCCACTTCTCAGTGGACAGCAGGGAACACCTCAAGCCCATGCTGCTGAGAACCTGCATGGCAGCCACCAATGCTCCATGCAGGAATGTAAGAAAAATATGGGCACGGACAGGAGGAGGATAAAGGAGAAGGTGGCTGCCATCAGGGCAACATGTGCTGCAACAGGTGGGGGACAGCTGGAGGTGGTACAGCTGACCCCATGGGAGGAGAGGCTTGCTGGAAGCATGCAGCGCAGTGCCATTGAGGGTGTTCTGGGTGGTAGCTTCCAGACGGGTGGTGGCCCATCACTGCATGGTAAGTCATGGTCTGTCTATGGGGGGCAGGGTAGGTCACACGCACTAACGTGACTTTGCTTTCCCTTACAGATCCTGAGCGCCTGCATGGGTCAGCAGTGGTGGGTCTGTCCTCTGCAGACAGTCAACTGGAGTTGGAGGAGGGACCATCTACCTCCACAGGTATACGTGGATCACTGCAACAGTGGGGCCGCCTGGCTGTCCACACTGATGTTGTTGTAACAGGTGTGGAGGAAGCCCTGCCTGTGTCCCAGTGTGCTGGCATCCACGGATGCCAGCATGCTGTGACTGTGGCCAGTGCAGAGTCCGTCACCAGTGATGATGACACGACTGTCATGGGCAGTGACACGTGTGTGCCACGGGATGGCCACACAGCAGGGCAATTCATGCCCATGGCTGTGGGTGGTGCCGCCGTGGAGGTTTGCATGTCAGCACAGTCCCAGGCTGTGCCTGTCAGCACCAGTGGGGCAGCACTGGTGTCTGTTCAGGACAGTGGGACTGTTGCGGCCACTGTGGCGGCACCACTGAGCCCTGGGGAGCGGCAGCTGGAGGGGCAGCTTCAGCAGTCGCCCAATGGGCTTGGTGGTACAGGGTTCAGTGGTGACATCTGTGCACCATCTGTGGACATGCCCAGACCTGGTCCTGGTGCACGGCACCCACCCTCAAGGGGTGCTGATCATTGGGGCCGTGCACACCCTGAGGGACAGGATGCCAAGGAGGCTGATGACTTCTTGGATGAGCACACCCGCCTACTGCAAGCATCGGTCCAGCAGCAGATGCGGCTTGTAATGTCTGTGGATGCACTGCATGTGGCTCTGGAGCGGGCAGAGGAGTGTCACAGCAGGAACACTGCACTGATCCTGGAAGAGATGGACCGTTTGCGGGAGGATGTGACTGCTGCCATTGACAGGCATGCACAGGCATTCATTGCTGTCATGGCCACAATGGGCACACAGTCAGATGCCCATGTTTCGTGGACACCATGCAGTGCACTATCCACCCCCCATTCCTGGTGTCATGCGACTCCCACCCTGTCGATGCTGGGTTCAGCTGTGGGCATCCCAAGCACTCCTGGTGCAGGCATGTTCGGTGTGCTGCAGACCCTTGCACAAGCACGGTCACGTTCACGTAGTGGAACCCCGGGGGACCATCGGTGCCACCCCATGAGGCCAGTGGTCAGCCTGTCAGTCTTGGCGGGTCTTGGCGGGGCCACCCACGCATCCGTGGTAGCCGGGGCACTGTGTCACATGAGTGACCTGTCTCCCAGCATGGCTACTGTCTGGTGCTGCCCTGTGTGCATTGTGTGTTTCAGTGGGCAGTGCACGGGTGGGTACCTGGCCTTGCACATGGACACCAAGTCCACCTGCACACCCTCCCAGCTGCTGTCCGCAGTTGTGTGTGCATGATGATGCCTGCATTGTGCTGTACACCAATGTGCAATGGTGCTCAGCATCTGACACACGCACATGGGCAGGCAGTGGGTGTGGTGGCCTGTGGACGTGTGTTGCTAGGGTGTGCGTTCTGGGTCGGTGTGCCTCCTGCCCTCTGTGCACGTTTGTTGCATTGTGTGTGAGCGTGTGTGTGTGCCCGTCCGTGTAGCATGTTAATCCTCACCCATCCCTGGTTGTGTGTGTGCTTCTGTGCCCTGCCTCTTCCCTTGATGGCATGCACCCCTGGTGTGTGTCCATGCGTGTTTGTGGATTGTGCCTTAGCCACTGGTGGTTGCGCATGGCCCCATGACTTACCTGGGTTGGCTGAAGTGCTCCTCCGTGATGGTGTCCTGGTGCAGCTGTGCCAGCCGGAGCAGTCGGGGGTCCCGTCGGCCAAGGGGGGGCTGCCCATCACCGTCATCACCGGCGTCCCCATCGCTGTCCCCCTCTTTGACCTGTATGGCTATCCCACATTCGTTGGCCATGTTGTGCAGGATGCAACAGGCCAGGAATAGCCCGCAGGCTTCTGAGGGGCTGTACTGTAGGGCACCGCCAGAGGTGTCCAGACAACAGAAACATGCCTTCAGCATCCCGAAAACCCACTCGATGACATTACGTGTGGTGGCATGTGCCTCATTGTAGCATTGCTGAGATGGGGTCGCGGGCCGCCGGTAGGGAGTAAGCAGCCAGGGATGGAGTGGGTATCCACTGTCACCTGTGTGTAGAGGGTGGAGGTTAGTTTTGTGATCAACATCGCCCTGCCCCAGGCCATGTAGGCCACTACCCATGCCACCTCTGGCCATGCCCCCCCTGCCCTATTATTGTCCATATGGTTTGCATACTGACCCAGTAGGTGTCCAGTGGGGATGTCCCCACTCTCAAATCTGTGGCACAGTGCCGACTGGTGCCAGATGAATGAATCATGTGCTCCCCCAGGGTGCGTGGCACAGACATTGATTATGTGCCCCCTGGCATTGGACACCAGCTGGCAGTTGATGCTGGCATAGCCCTTGCGATTTATGTATGCGGCCCCCTAGGGGCCAGGTGGTGTCGTGATGGCCACATGGGTGCAGTCTATTGCCCCTAGCATGCCAGGCATATGTGCTACCCTGTGGAACTCCTGTATGTTTGCTGTGCACTCCACCACTGTGCTGGGGAAATGGATGTACTCCACAGCATGTGGCAGCAGTGCGCTGAGGAATTGGGTGAGGTGGCATGACGTGGCCGACTGGGTTATGCCTGTGGTGTCCCCAGTTGGTCTTTGGAAGGTACCCGTGGCAAGCAAGCACATGCAGGCTGTTACCTTAGTCTCCACTGATAGGGCATGGCTCCATCATGTGGGTACCTGCATCACATCACTGCACAGCTCACAGAGCCACCTCAGAATTGCCCTATTCAGGCGGTACCAGCCCACAATCTCAGTATCAGTGTACAGCTCAAAGCTGGTGCAGGCTCGGTATTGCCTGTTGGGGGCATACCGCCGACAGGCCGTTCCACGGCCATGCCCCGCTGCCGCCTGCCTTCTCACCCCCCTCATAACGGCCTCCATTTGGAAGGTGGCACTGGCCATGTCCCTGGCTTGTGTTCACCCCGCCGGCAGCTTTTGCTGTATTCCCCCCACTGTCCTGGCTGCTACTTCCCCTGCACCAGGTACACCTGCCTGTGCTGGCCTCTGTGCTGTGTGGCTCCCCACATCTTCCCTGTGCCTGGCTGTTCAGACTGCCCTTTCCCTGGTCTGCCCTGTTTGTGCCTCCTGCCCGTCTGTCTGGCTAGAGTTCTGCCTCATGTGGCTTCCCTGTAGCGTTCTTGCGCCTCTCCCTTGCTCCTTTTTATTTTGGCTCATTTCTGCTATGGCGCAACTTCCGATTGCTCCCCTATTGCACATGGCACAAGTCGTTGAGTATTGCACTGTGCCATTTATGCATGGTTCCTCCCCCTTCAGTTGTGCATGCCTTCATTATCATTGCGCTGTTGCTCAGCATGATTTCGGGGGTGCAACTGCCTCCTGCTGAATATCGCAGAATGGCACAATTTCAGACTTACGCAGGCACAACCCTATTGTGCATGGCTCAGCTCTTTTGAATATCTGGGCCTATGTTTCTAGGTTTCTCATGGAGTCTGACAAATGCTTTTGTAATTGAGTTCTGTGGAACTTGACTAATAAGTCTTGCTGTAACCAAATCTTAGTGCTTAACCTTAGTCTATCTTTGATTTTGGCTCTTTCAAGTGTATGTTAAATATTCTGTCTTTAGTTATGGTTTTTGATGTCTCGCACTGATATACCTGCTGCATTCTCCTATAACAGAATCTGCTTCATTTTGGCTAAACTGCACATGCAATGCTGTACTGTGCTGTCACCCACAATATTCTGTTCCTCTGTATGTATTTCTCCTGGGTCGTGCCTGAAAATAGGTAATTATTACTTACCCAGTTAACAAAAAATAAATAAATACCCTATAAATAACCTACTGTAGTAGTAGTAGCTAATAAAATGTTCTTTGTTAATACAAAATGGTTACTAAAGAAAGGGGTAACAGGGCAAGGCTAAGCAAAAGTAAAATGCACTACGGCAGAGAACACCTCCTCCTCTAGGGATCAGCAGTGTCTTTGGACAACTACTGTAGTAGTACTGTAGTTAATAAAATGTATTTTGTTATTATACAATGACAAAGATATTTTCTGTCTTCTGTTTGTTCAGCGTGTGCTTGGAACTGTGATGTTATTTCACAATAACATCACTGTATGAAGTTCAGGCACATACATGACTGCATGACAGGCTGTGAATTCATGCCTCCCCTCCAGAAGTTACCCCCAGTCTGAGACACCATTGTAAAGGACTGTAACCCCCCCCCAATGTACCTTTATAACACAAAACCTCTCACCTACCACATCACACACTGACTCCAAAACAAAACACCTGTCTTTTTTTTGTTTGTTTCTTAGTTTTAACAGTGTAGCTGAGACTGACTGAAGCTATGTAAAACACCAAGTTGTACTTGCAGCTGTCGCTCATGTGGCTCTAGCTTTCATATTTCTAGCACTCTTCAGGGTTGCTTTTGCTCAGCCACCGATTCACCAAAGATAATTATGAACTTTAAAAAATATCATTTTAAATTAAAATACAGCAACAGTAACAGAAATGGCTCTCCATTCTCCTGGATGCCACCAAGATCATGTGAGCGCATGTGGACATCAAAAGTGCTGTGCTCACTCCTCACACTCCGCAGGAAAAAAAAGTCTGCATTTTGATGGCATACCAAGAAAAGAAAATCACAAAAATAAATAAATAAATAAATAAATAAAAGCCAGCCTGTGAAAAGACACTGTACATCATCCATTTAAACCAGCCACCCAACTGCAAATGTTTTTTTTTTTTTTAAACTACGAGCAGGATCCACTTCTTACACTCACTGCTCTTTTCACAGTACACAGCCCCAAATGCAAGCACCTTTTACTCCTGTTTTCCCGATCCCAAACCAGAGAAATATATTTTTTTATATGGCTGCTGCAAGTGGTTTATAGACATACCAGATGAGTTTGTCACAACTGTGAAGTCCGTGACCACTCTAACATCCCTCAATCAAAACAAAACCCTCTCTGCAGTTCCCAATTACTGCAAACATTTCTGCATTTACTTGCTTCAGTGTCTCCTGCTACAAAAAGAAATACAATCTAGTATACCCAGAGAACTACCTAGAAAACTGTGTGTGTGTGTGTGTGTGGGGGGGGGTGACAGGACACAGCCATGTCAAGTATTACAAAGATGGGCAAGGAGGGAGACCACAGGCACACAATAGCACCATCTAGTGTACAAAGTGAAAAAAGGAACTTTTTTCTTTACATGCATACTTCTACACTGAAACATCAAATAAAAAAAAGTTTTTTAACTGTTTTTCATAGTTTTTACTCCATATTAACGAACCATTGTATAATAGCAATAAGGAACTCCAGGGTTATGTATTATTGTGTAATAACATCACTCCTCTTGTGTTGAACACACTCAGACTGTGGCCTCGTGCTTCAACCACATAAGGAATGATGTTATTACACAATAATACACACCCTGTCATGCCTTATTGCTTAAATATAGAATGGGGTAAAAGGGCAAGGGTAAGCAAATTTAACTGAATAACAGCAGAGAACACCTCCCCCGACACTCAATAAAAGCAAATCATGGATCAACAAAGTTTGAATTACAATAAAGTAAAGGAGTATACTCAGTGGAAAAAGTGTGTGGGGCGGCACATCATCCTTCAGCCTTGCTCCACATCATCCAGGAAGCAGCCCTCACATTCTTCCAGACTGGAATTGTCACCGGGTGTGAATTCTCTGTACATTGCTGCTTCATCCACCTGGCTGCTGGTAGAAGCCTTGGCAGTGCCAACATCTTCATCATCATCATCGTCACCAGCACCAACTTCATGTGGTAACACCATCGACATCACTGTGTTATGTGGAATGTGCCCCTCATTCATTTTTATGAATGTTAGCATGGAAACATTCTTGGCTGACAAATTAGTCCTCCTGTCATGTACAATTGCCCCAGCTGAACTAAACACACATTCCACCCTAACACTGAATGGTTGGCAGCTCAGGTATTTTACAGCAACTGATGCCAGTGCTGGCCATTCAGTCACTTTGCTGCTCCAGTACATCAAGGCTTGTCAGTAATGCCAAGGTGCCTTGTGTCCCCCATATAGGCGTCTACCATTCATTGCACTGCCTCGAGTCCAGCTGCCTCATCATTCTCCTCCTCCTCCTCTTCTTTCATGGCTTCCACTCCCACCTGATGCAGAACATCCCAAACAGGTTTAGTTCCCTTTTTTTTCTGTAACCTGGGAAGGTATCAGAGACAGTTTTCCCTGTGAGCTGCTGGTGGTAGCAACTCCCGGCCTCTGTGCATTTTGCACCTTCTGTGCCTTTTGCTTCTGTGCATCATTTACCTGTCTAATTAGTTAATTGGTCAACTTTTGGACCTGCTCCTGGCCTCCTTCAATTATTGATGACAGGCCATGTTTGTAGAGTTGGTCCAGCATGGTAGCAATTGACAATTCATCTGACCCTAGAAAGCCAGAAATATGCATATTGCTGTCAAGCACGTGGAACATGTATTCCATTAGTTCACAACTTTTACCATCCCCACTTGCCGCCATCCCCTGCTGGACATTTACCAGTGTCTGCCTCAACACACATACAAGGGGAATTGATTGACTTATACAGGCAGTGCCTCCACTAACTGCTTGTGTTGCATGCACAAATGGATGGAGAATGCTTATTAGGTTGCCCATTTGGCACCAATAGTCTGTTGCTAGAGCCATGGACACCTCAGCACTGTCCTGGGTGGTGTGGAGCAGCAGGTGGTCCGAGACTGCCATATACTGTTTATAAAGCCTCTCTATCCCAGGGAGGGAAAAGAACAATAGAGACTCTGAGACTACACATCTCAGTGTTCAAATTTACTCTTTTTTTGAGAATCTGGTTACAAAATCTGCTGTATCTGCTCTGTGCCTTGCTTCTTACATGTCTTGTCTGTAAGTTGATCTTTGAAGTGTGGAAAAACTCCAAATCACTGGCTCCCCCATGCCATTGAGAGCCATTTGCATTGAGGCTCCACTACAGCAAACATGGGGACTTCTCACAAATGGCCACAAAGAATGTCCAAGTTATTGCTTCACCTTCATTATTTATTTATATTATCTGACATCAGGATGCCCCCCTGTTGTTTTATCAAAAGTGCCGACATCGGGGACCCAATCCACATGTCATCATTACAAGCCCCCGTGCCTCAGCAGTGTGGGACACTGGGGAACCCACCCCCAGTGTCATGAAATATGTATTTTAAGTAAACCTGTAAAAAGAGAAAACAGTCCCCAATGTCTTTTTTTTGTTTTAAAACCCGAAAAGGAGAAAATGGTCCCTCGTTGTCCCAGCCATTCTCTTCCCCACATCCCAACCCTCCCACTGAGAACCCACCTCCCTGACACCCCCCCATCCTATACTTTCCTCCGAAGGTTGTAGGTTGTCATCTTCTGGGGATCAGGACATGTCTGCAGTCTTCAAAGCTGAACTGCAAACTGAGGAATCAATGTAAGTGCTGTATAATGTATTTAAATGGTGTTTTGAACTTAGGTTCCGAACTTTACAGTTTTTTCAAAATTTTTTCACCAGATTTTCAACATGGCTATTTTGGGACCCCTCCTCATGAACACTGCAACTGTCATTTCATTAATCTGTCCCAGAAGGTGATTTCACAATCATTGCACAAAATCACCTTTCTGGACAGAATAACAAAATTTCACCACAAAGTGTTCAGGAGGTGGGATCCCAAGAAGGCCATGTTAAAAATTTGGTGAACAAAATCCTAAAAATGGCTGAGTTACATGCATTCATTGAACGTTTTCTACGCACACACATAACTTTGGTAATTTTCAATATTTTGACTCCAAATTTTTAACATAGCCATTTTTTTCACACCATCTCATGAAAAGTACAGCTGTCATTTCTCAAATTCTGTCTGAAATGTGTTTTCACATCTGTGCTCTGGAATGCATTTTGGTGCAGATTTGAGCATTTTTACATATGGGCCCAGATATTCAAAAGGGTTGTGCCATGCGCAACAGGGAAGCGCCAGCGCAAGTAGGGAAATGCTCCATTCTGTGATATTCAGTGGGAGGCAGATGAGCCCCCCAAATCACAATGCGCAAGAGTGCAAAGATAATGAATGCATGCACAACTGAAGGGAGGAACCATGCATAAATGGTGCAGTGCGATATTCAACAACATGCGCCATGCGCAATAGAGGAGCAAACGGAAGTTGCGCAATAGTGGAAATGATCCAAAATAAAAAGGAACAAGAGAGAGGTGCAAGAATGCTACAGGGAAGCCACTTGTTGGTGAACTGCAGGCAGCCACACAGGCACACAAAAACTGGGAGCAGGACAGGGCAGGAGCAGGACACAGCACCTGGAACCCCCAGGAACAGGGAAGGTGTGGGGATCCTGTGCCACAGTGCAGGTCAAAAGGGAAAAGTGCCACACAGCACTGAGGGCACAGATAGTAGGCAGTACGGCCGCTACAGGGAGGTGTTCCCAGTGCAGGGGGAGAGTACCAGCAAGGACAGCAGGGGAACACAGAAACAGCTGCCGGGGGGTAACACAAGCCAGGGACATGGCCAGTGCCACCATCCAGATGGAGGCAGTTATGAGGGGTTGAGAAGGTAGGCACCAGGGGGGCATGGCCCTGGAAGTGCCCGTCGGTGGTATGCCCCCAACAGGCAGTACCGAGCCTGCACCAGCTTCGAGCTGTACACTGATACTGAGATCGTGGGCCAGTACCGCCTGAACTGGGTGATCCTGAGGCAGCTCTGTGAGCTGTGCAGTGATGTGATGCAGGCACCCACACGACGGAGCCATGTTCTGTTAGTGGAGACCAAAGTGACAGCTGTCATGTGCCTGCTCGCCACGGGTACCTTCCAGAGACCAACAGGGGACACAACAGGCATAACCCAGTAGGCTGCATCATGCCTCCTCACCCAATTCCTCAGCACACTGCTGCCACATGCTGCAGAGTACATCTGTTTCTCCAGCACACCGGTGGAGTGCACAGCAAACATACAGGAGTTCTACAGGGTAGCACATATGCCTGGCATGCTCGGAGCAATAGACTGCACCCATGTGGCCATCCACATGCCACCTGGCCCCCGAAGGGGCCGCATACATGAATCAGAAGGGGTATGCAAGCATCAACTGTCAGGTGGTGTGCAATGCCAGGGTGCGCATAATCAATGTCTGTGCCACGCACCCTGGGGGGAGCACATGATGCCTTCATCTGGCACCATTACACACTGTGCCACATGTTCAAGAGTGGAAACATCCCCACTGGCCACCTAATGGGTGAGTATGCAAACCACACAGAAAGACATGGAGCTTGGGAGGGGCATAGTCAGAGGTGACATGGGTATTGGCTTAGATGGCCTAAGGCAGGGCGACACTGATCACCAAACTAATGTCCACCCTCTGCACACAGGTGACAGTGGATACCTACTCCATCCCTGGCTGCTCACACCATACTGGCGGGCTGTGACCCCATTGCAGTAATGCTACAATGAGGCACATGCCACCACATGCAATGTCATCGAGCGGGTGTTCGGGATGCTGAAGGCACGTTTCCATTGCCTGGACACGTCTGGTGGTGCCCTACAGTACAGCCCCTCAAAGGCCTGCAGGCTATTCCTGGCCTGTTACATCCTGCACAACATGGCCAAAGACTGTGGGATAGCTGTACAGGTCAAAGAGGGGGACAGCGATGGGGATGATGAGGATGCTGGTGAAGATGGTGATGGGCAGCCCCCCCTTGGTTGAAGGGACCCCTGACTGATCCAGATGGCACAGCTGCACCGGGACACCATCACAGAGGAGCACTTCAAGCAACCAAGGAAAGTCATGGGGCCATGTGCAACCACCAGTGGCAAGGGCACAACCCACAAACACGCATGGACAAACTGCAGGGGTGCATGTCATTAAAGGAATTGGCCATGCATGGAACCGCAGACGCAGTCAGGGATGGGCAAGGTCTAACACGACAAGTGGTCACACACACACACACATGCACACATGCACACACCCCTCACAAGACATGCACAAAGGGTAGGAGTCATGCCGACCCCAACTGCCACCCCTAGCCACACACACGTCCACAGACCACCACGCCCAGTGCCTGTCATTGTGCATGTGTCAGATGCTGGGCACCACTGCACAGTGGCGGACAGTGCAACACAGGCATCATCATGCACATGCCACAGTGGACAGCAGCTGGGAGGGTGTGCAGATGGAACGTGTGTGTGTGTGTGCAGGGCCGGGTACCCACCCGTGCATTGCACGTTGAACAACACAATGCACACAGGGCAGCATCAGACAGTAGCCATGGTGGGAGACAGGGCAGTCATGCGCCACAGTGCCACGGCTGCCACAGATGTGTTGGCAGCCCCGTCAAGATCTGCCAGCAATGACAGGCTAACCAATGGCCTCATGGGGTGGCACCGACTGTCCCCCAGGGGTTCCGCTGTGTGAACGCGACCATGCTTGCGCAGGGGTCTGCAGCACACCGAACATGCCTGCACCAGGCGTGCTCGGGATGCCCACAGCTGAACCCAGTGTTGACAAGGAGGGTGTCGCATGATGCCAGGAACAGGGGGTGGACATTGCACTGCGCGGTGTCTGTGATGCATGGGCAAATAACTGTGTGCCCATTCTGGCCATGACAGCTGTGATTGCCTGTGTCTGCCTGTCAATGGCAGCGGTCATATCCTCCCGCATCTGGTCCATCCCTGCCAGGAGCAGAGTGGTGTCTCTGCTGTGCCGCTCCTCTGCCTGGTGCAGAGCCGCACTGAGTGCATTCCCTGCCATCACAAGCCGCAACTGCTGATCGACTGATTCTTGGAGTTTGCAGATGTGCTCTTCTAAGAGGTCATCTGCCTGATTGGCATGCTGTCCCTCACGGTGTTTGCGGCCCTGATGGGTAGCACCCCTTGAGGGTGGAGCACTACATACCAGGCCCAGGCCTGGGCATGTCCACAGATGGTGCACTGACGCCACCCCCTGACACTGTACACCCATGGCCATTGGCCTACTGCTGACACTGCCCCTCCGGCTGCCGCTCTCCAGGGCTCAATGGTGCTGCCGCAGTGGCTGCAACAGCCCCACTGTCCTGGACACACACCAGTGCTGCCCCACTGGTGCAGACAGACACAGGCTGGGACTGTTATGTCACACAGACCTGCACGGTGGCACCACCCATGGCCATGCCTGTGATGTCACCTGCTGTGTGGCCATCCTGCGGCCCACACTTATCACTGTCCATGAAGTGAGCTCCATCATCATCAGTGACAGATCCGGCACCAGCCTGAGTCTCAGCATGCTGACATCCATGGACGCTGACATGCTGGGATATGGGCAGGGCCTCCTCCGCACCTGCTCCACCAACATCAGTCTGGACGTCCAGGGGGGCCCACTGTTGCCCTGACCCTCATATGCCTGTGGAGGTGGATGGGCCTTCCTATATGTCAATGGTATCACCCTCAGTGGACAAGCCCACCACCGCTGACCCATGTAGACACTCAGGATCTGTAAGGGAACACAGTAGCATTAATGTATCTGTCCTACCCTGTCCCCCCCCATTGACAGACCAGGGCCTACCATGCAGTGATGGGCTACCACCTGTCTGGAATCCATCACCTGGAACACCCTTGATGGCACAATGCCACATGCTGCCAGCAACCCGCTCTTCTTGTAGGGTCAGGTGTTGCACGTCCGGCTGTCCCCAACCGGTCACAGACCATGCTGCACTGATGGCAGCCACCTTGTCCTTAATTCTCCACCTGTCCATGCCCATCTTCTTTTTGCACTCCTGCATGGACCACTGGTGGCTGCCATGCAGGTTGATGGCACGTGCCACCTCTTCCCATGCAGCAGCACGGGCCTGGTGTGTTCCCCGCCGTCCACTGAGCAGCGGCTCCTGGTTGAGGTAGGCCTCAAACTGGGCATCTGTTTCTGCCTTTGTGAAGTTAGGCCTCCTCTTCCTCCCACTTCCCTGTTCCTCTTCTTCCACCTCACAATCGTTCATTATTCATCCTGTGAGAATGACAGGTGTTACCTGTCACTGTGCAGTCCCATGCACGTCCCACACATCACAGTCCACACTCCCAAACATCATGCAACTCACCACAATAGACTGCAATAACAGACTATGGCCAGTGCAGCCCAATGTTGCATTTTTATAGCGCAACGTATGCAAATGAGGTGAGGAGCAATTATAAGTGGATGCAAATGCAGTATCTGTGCCATTGAATGGCTGATTAGCTGATTTGCATATGCCAGCTGAATATCGCGCTGTTGCGCTTTACGCAATTGTGTTGAACGTGCTCAGGCAAGGGAGCATTTCTGTGACAGGCGCAGTACACGCTGAACGGCGCATGCCCGGGGTGATGACGCAGACACCTGTCACGCTGCTGACATGCTGTGTGTGGGAGGCAATGCAGGGCATGGCTACCATTATGCCAGTGGCACTACTGCGCTGTTCACATATATGGCGCTCTGTCACTGGAGCACCATAGGTGCACTGGGGCCACAGCGCGGTAGGCCACTACAGGAGGTGGCACACAGGCATCCAATCACGCTACAGGCAGTTAGTACCAATCGCGCTGTGGCGGTCCATGTGTGAGAGACCCTTGACCCTGTGCCCGACCTTTGCCCCCTAGGCACCATGCTTCAACATGGGTGTACCACTATCGAGCTGTTCAGTGACAGCATGATAGGAAATGGCAGCGCTGTCCCGTGCAGCAACTGCACGTGGTAGACCTTGATACCGAGTGCCATTTTGACTCCAACCAGCTTTAGAGATGGCAAGAAGGTGGGCTACTGTTTGGAGCTAGGTGGAGCTGGCCAATTTAGTGGCCATAGTAGAGCCCCATGCTGGGGCACTTTTTGGAGATGCACCCCTGGACAGGGCCAGGAGTGCAGTATGGGAGGAGGTGGCGGCGGTGCTGGAGGAGGCCACAGGAATCGGGCGCACAGCTGAGCAGTGTCACCACCGATACGGGGGCCTCCAGTGCAGGGACCTGGACAGGCTTGCCCACCTGTGGGCACTTGCCAGGAGGGGCACAGTGCCACGGCCAGGTAGGTGCCCCATCCATACACTGTTAACGTCCATACAGGTATCACAGTTGCATGTGTCCGGCACATGGGGGGGTGTCCAGTGTTGGCCGTGGTGGTGGTATCTGGGTGGGGGGGTAGATGGGTATAGCTGTGTGGGACTGCACACACACACACGGGGTGGGGGGACTTTGCAACTGGATTGTACTGTTGTTCCTCTCTCCATATTTGCACCTTAGGCCCAGAGGAGCACCGGCGGGTGACAGAGAGGAGGCAGCACCAAGAGGACCAGCAGGCCAGGAGGGCTGCTGGACCACACAGGTGCAGAGATCAGCCTGATGATGGTGAGTGCCTTACATCCATGATTACTATTGCATGCTGTGTAACGGGGCAGCAGCGGGGCATGGCCACCATCCATTGACACCACTGCCATGCACCAACTTGTTACAGTCAGCAGTGTCCAGTGGCACTGCATGTCTGGGAGTGCGTCAATGGTGGTCCATGCATGCACCGGGTACATGACTGTGCCACTGCCTTCTCACCGCATAGCCATGTCACTGTACAGCCACGGTGGTGCTGTGCGGGACATGGGCAGTGGGTGTGTGCAACGGTCCGCATGGCTGTGGGTGCCTGGGTAGGCAGGTCTTGTGGATGCGGTCACTGTGGGTGGTCGCAAACCATCACAGGGGTGCAGCACACAGCTGTATGCCATGCACAATGGGTGGGCTGCAGGTAGCTGGACAGTCACACATATTGACTCTGCTCCCTTGTGATAGGTCGACAGCACTGGATGGCCCTAGAATGTGGCATGCAGGAACTGCAGCAGCTGGTGCGGGCGTCTCTGGCACTTCTGGAGAGGATGGAGTGGCATGGGGTCCAGAGAAGAAGCACCCGGAGGCACCACAGGAGTGGACAGCAGGGCAGACAATAGGCCCTCCATGACCCCCTGACTCACCTAACCCCCTGGACCCACCCTCACACCCCTTCTTCCCTCTTCCATTTGTACAACCCTGCCCCATGCCCACCCCCACTTGGTTTGTGGCCCTTTCCCCCACCCTTGTATATATTTGTAAATATGTTTGATTGTTTATATTTTTTAATACATACATTTTGTTATGACAACTGTGTTGGTCTTTGATTTGCAGTGGGCTACAGGTGCTTGGCTGCAGTGGTGTGCATGGCGTCGGGGGTGGTGCAGGCACGGGTACGTGTGTGTCTCCGGCAGGGACCTGCCTATGGTGTGGGTGGGGGAATCAGACACTGTCTGTGGTTTGTATGTTGTTCTCTTTGTACTGGTTGCCTGTGCAGTGGTCCATGGAGCATGCTCTGTGTCCATGGCGCCCCTGTCAGACCGTCCATGGGCTGTGCAGCTGACACCCTTGCATGTCTGTGATATGCACCATCTGCTGGCATGTCAGTTGTGGCTGTCCATGCTGGACGACAACTGTACCCAACACAATGCCAGGTTGCCTCCTGTCACCGGTGTGGTGCCCGTTTGCCTTGGGCGGCACTGTGGCCTCCGCTGTTGTTGTCCCACCTCCATGCTGTCACTTGTGTCTGTTACAGGGGATGTGCTCCACTGTCTGTCACTTGTGCTCCTGCCACATGCTGGTGGCATACAGCTTCATGGTGCCTGCGAGGGTGGCTGGCACACCTGTGCAATGTAGGGGTGCTGGCCATGTGTACATGGCTGCCGTGGCCACATGCCAGTGGCTTGGTTGACCCGTTACTGTGTCCCTGTGTTGGTGTGCCCTTGGGTATGGGTGGGTGTTTGTCCATGCACTGTGTTGCATCCTGTGTGGTGCATGCTTCCATGCAACACTGTGTGTGTCTGTGCTGACTGTTGTAGCCAGTGCTGGGATGGGATGTGTCCTTGGGAGGGTGTGCAAGGTGCTGTAGTGCTGGTGGTGGGGTCCCAGGGCATGCCCTGTCGCATGTGGGGTACCTTGTGCCGACGCATGGTCGGTCTCTCAGCTGTACCTCAGGGGTGATGTACAGAGTGGCACTGTGTATGCAGTTGTTGCATCGCTGTGTGCTGCCACCCATTGCAGGGTGCACATGGTGGGGCTGCCTTGCATGGCTCCATGGTGCACAGGGTTGCATTGTCACAGTGGGGTGGTGGCATGCATGGAGTGTCCTGCACTGTTGGGTGCTACTCTTGGGCAGGGTGTATGGGGATCGTGGTGCAGGGTGTGCTCTGCATTGGTGGGATGGTGTGGCATGGGGTGGTCAGGCCTCCTTGTGTGCCAGTCACAGCTTGCCAGTGGGTGTGCTGGGGCACCATGTCCCAGCTGTGGGTTGGTTGCTGGTATCCATGGGCCGGTGGTTACTCTGGCTCTCCACCGGTTGTGCAGTGCATGGGGTTGGGGGGTATCTGTTCTGCTGTGTGCTCCTCTGCCCATCTGTGGCATGGGTGGTGGGCCCCTGCATCCTGTCCCTGCATATCCCTGGTTGTGCTGTTGCACTGCTGCCCTGCTCCACGGGGCATCCCTGGTTGCGCTATGGTGCATCTGGACTGCTCCACTGAGCATCCCTGGTTGCGCTATGGTGCATCTGGACTGCTCCACTGAGCATCCCTGGTTGCGCTATGGTGCATCTGAACTATGCAACTGCACATCCCTGGTTGTGCTATGGCACAGGTGTCACGATATTCAGTTGTGTGCCACAGGATCTGTCTGACCTCTCGCCCAGTTTTGAATATCACGGCGCATGGGCGCAGTGGGCTTGTGCTTGCTCCTGCTTTTGCACACTTTTTGGGTACAGTTTGAATATCTGGACCCAGGGGTTTATGAGGTGGGGTAATAAGAAGACTATGTTGAAAATGTGGGATCAAAATATAAAAAAATACCATAGTTATGACCATTCATTGCAATTTCACTATGCCCGCTTGTAACTTCAGTAATGTTAAATATTTTAATCCAAGATTTTCAACATAGCATTCTTATTACCCCACCTCATGTGTGTAACAGCTGTAATTTTTCAAAGCCTGGCCAAAATGTGTTTTCACACCTGTGGCATGGAATGGCATTGCAGTTGCACAGAATCACATTTTGGTGGGGATTCAAAACTTTTCTGTATCGAGTACATGAGATGAGGTAATAAGATGGCTATGCTGACAATTTGGTCACTGTTGTCCTTTGAATGTAAGTACAAGCCCCCCTCTCTCTTGAGAGGGGCTTATGCTCCCTTTACGGGCCCCTTCCATCTTAGTTGCCCCCAGAGTTTAGGAATTTTTATTGCTCTGGGGGTGCAGTTTCCACTTGCAGCCATCTGCCAGCAGCAGAAAGCAGTTTTCTGGGCAGTATATAAGGGAGGAACAGGACATTTTCAAGGGCTTAGGTCTTTGTGTGGAGGAGACAGCAGGAGACACCAGCAGGCATGGGACCCCCCCCATTTTAGGCAGGCCAGCTTTTACAGCAGTGATGCATCAGGTCCCCTGAGGGAGCATCCATGGGAGGACACCAAGAGACGTATCTGCGGCCATATGGTTTGGGGGCCTGGGCTCTGGGGGGCTGTACAGAGAATGGTTGGCCATCAGGATGGAGGTACAGGATAGGTAGGCCCCAGAGGTCCGGGTTAGGTCTCGATATTGCATTGTTATTTATTTATTTATTTATTTATTTATTTATTGAATACAATCGGAATTAATACCTTTGAGTCAGATACTCCTTTTCGAAGGCTCCACATCATAGAAAACAATACAGAGCATACAGTGTACAGACATCACAGTATAAATAGTGATGTGGGAAATATTACACCTTATGAATGATATATGGTAAAGTACAACAGGTGGATGTGGTACAGGATAATTACAACAGTCAAAGACAATGCAGTACAGTGGCAAAATACAATAAATACACTAACTACGGGGTAAACATACAGTACAGTAGTTATTGTAGAGAAGTATTTATGACTGGAATGTGCAAGCAGTGCAGTCCAGTGAGTGACAGCTAGTCTGAGGCTCAGGTATGACCAAAACCAGGGACAGGCAGTCTAGAAGCAGGACCAAGTAGGTTCATTGTCATGGCATTTTTTGGTCGTGGGTATGTCAGGTACAGTCACAAGTGCAGTCATGCAAGATATTGCTATGGAGAAGGGATTTGAACAGTCCAAGGGTAGGAGCCAGGAGGACTGGTATGGGCAGTGAATTCAGCCAATTGGGGCATGGTATCTGAAAGCTCTTTGCCCAATGGAGGTTTTACAGCGGGGAACCTCGTAGGATGATTTTTCAGCGTGACCTGTGCATCTGGTGCTGTTGGGGGGGATCAGTATCACAAGAGCAGGGGGCCTGAGGCCAGTCATGATTATCTTGGCAAGGAGACAGGTCTGGTACTTTAGGAGATAGATGAAATTAAGCCAGTTTGTTCTGGTATGCAGCGTACAGGTGTGCATAAGCCGGTCACATCCTGTGGCTAGTCTACAGGCTTTATTCAGGGAAACCCTAATTTTGTTGAGGGAGGTGTTGCCAGCAGCACCATAGATAATAATCCCGTAATCAATGAGTGACAGAACGGAGAAGGAGATGGTTAACTGTAGGGCTTCAGGGGGGAGACAGTGCTTGTAGCGGTGGAGCGGACCAATGTGCACATTTACAGCCATATTAAGTAGGGGGATATGTTCATGGTAGGTTAGCCCTGAGTCTAGGGTAACCCCGAAATATTTAAATGTAGAAATTTGTTCCAGGGTCTCATTATGGGAGTTATGGATGAGCAGGGGGTGGTTACTGAACTTATTTTGGGCATGTTAGTGTGCCTGGGTTGTCGGATCTGCAGCAGATTGAGACAGGGCCTCTGCAACTTGGGTGACAAAGCAGCCCAGGTATACTGGTGAAGAGGCTGAGGGGAACCATTACCTGTTTATGGGCCTGTTTGGAGGGACAGGCCTCGGGGCTGTCAGACTTTGCTGAGTGGGCTGCAGAGTGCCCTTTAGGTATCTCCTTGTGCTGGTTGCACATATCAGGCAGCAGCTGGGTGAGTGAGAGTTGTGGTATCTGGCAGCAGTTAAGCATGTTGCCCTGTTTACACCTTAAGTAAGGATGCTGCAGAGAGTCAGTAGCACTCTGAGGAAGATCAGACAGAACAGAAGAGTGGTTTGGGTGAAAGGATAATGGAGTATGCTGTGGTTCGTTTTGCTGGTACTGCACCATCTGTGTCCCTTGGAGGCTGGAAGTAAGAGCCAGGCAATGGGTTACAGAGAAGCTGTACACTTCCCCGAGATGGAAAAATGAGAAGACTCATTCAGGTAAGGAGGAAGCTCTGTAGGTACTTTTCAGTGCCAGTGGAATCTTTGGAGCTTCACGGTCCAGGATAAGAGGTTGCTGTGTTCCTGGGGAAAATCAGGTCTGCTATATAGTTAGCTGTTAAAGACCTCGATCTGTCTTAATTACCACCATTTTTGCTTGTATAAAAGTTTAGCCCCATTTAGGTGATAGTTAACTTCAAGTCACAAATGGACCCCTGTAGCCCTGTTATATCATTTAGGCTCAGGAGAAATAATGTGATTAAGTTTTAGAAAAGTAATCAGGAGTTTCATCTCTGTTTGTAAATAAGGATAAAGATGAACTGGAAATCCTTAAGATTTTAACTTTCCTAATGAGTTCATGTTCTAGGGGGGCTCTAAGAAATTCCTGCACTTCAGTGATTTGGGGTTGGAGAGAGTTGCTGCGGCTGAAGAATGAAGTTGTACTAGCCAGGAGATCTTTGGTGGAGATTTGTGGTGCCCTTGGAGTTCAAGGCCATGAGTCCTGGAGGTTTCAGCCATTTCTGAAAATGTCTCCAGGTAGGCCAAATTTATTTCTTTATGCTTCGAACATGAGTGTGTTCTGGTGGTGTTTCTATGTTGTGGGGCCTTCTCCTCCCAGAAGATTGGTTGCACCTAGAGGGATGGGAAGGGGGTGAGCCACATGTGGGGGGCTCATCTGGGATCTTGCTCACACCCAGGGACCCAGAAAGGAGAAGGAGGACCCAGCATTCTACAAAGCTGTGGTTCTTATGGGCCTCTCACCACATGTAAGCAGTGTGATGCATTGCAAATTGCCCGTGATGGTGATGGTGTTAGTGTTAGTCCTAGTGTGAAGATAGGTCTTAGCTCTCCTGGATGTGGTGCCTGCAAATGACTGATGGGTCATGTGCTGCTGCCCTGCGATTTGACTGGCTGGTGGCTCATAGAGGGTCAGGCAGACTGGAGGGACAGGTGCCATTTTTCAGCAGCAAGTTGAAGAGACTGATGGTTGCTAGTGAGTGGAAAAAGAAGAACAAAAAAGACTGAGCCTTTGAGCAAAAGCAACTAAGAGTACTTTTATATCCCTGCTGTCTCAGGGAATCAGCACAATGAGAACAGAAATTGGGATGTGGTCGATTGAGCTCACATTTTAGGATGGCAGGCCACCTGTGCAAAACTATAGAGGAATCTTATCCTGAGGACCCAGTGTCTACAGTTCTGACCTCCCTCCTGGCATGGTTGGGGGAGACCTGATGTAGAGGTCTTGCTAATAAGTGTTGTGTGTGTGCTGGATGCAAGAATGAAGGAGTAGTAAGGCTGCCTGTGAGTACTATCTGTGCAAGCTCTGCACCTGGAGGAATCTGTGACAGTGCTCCTCCCCCTGTTTTCCACTGAGGATATATATCTAGTGACTCAGAAGGCCTTTCATCATTGTGGTCACCAGGTAGTGTGAATTCTGGGGCCCTTTGTAGACTTTCCATCTCTGTGCAGGACCCGGCACAGGAGAAACTGGAATCTAAGGCCCTCTTCCCAGAGGTGCTGGTGGAATCAGTGGAGCTGGACAGAAAGGCTGGGGAAGAAAGAACAGAGGGTGGTGAGGAGCATACCCATCTACCCCACTCTCCACCACCAGCTGTCCACTATCCCAGAGACAGAGGGAGTGGCAGAATTCTCAGAAGTCTGTTGGGTGGTTGCCCAGAGCCCAGGGGGTCCCCAACACTGCCCTTGTCCAGGGGCAGTCCACCTGCCCTGTCAGTGAAATTGGAGGCCTCAACTGTGAAGACCTGAGCTATGATTAAGCTGGGAGGTCCTCCTTGGGAGGTGCCAGACAAAACCATCAAGAGGGAAGATGTCCCAGTGGATGAGAGGGACCTGGATGAAGAGAAGTGGCTGGGCAAAAGATTCCTGCTTTCAGATTATGAGATGTATAAAGGTATTCTGAAGCCTATTCACTGTCTGGTGAGCACCCTAGCTGACTGAACCCCAATGACTACTGGCCCAGGCAAAAGATCTACAGACCAGGATGGATGGTCTTAGTCACAGTGACCCACTAAATCTGGCTTATCACAAGGGAGTGTGGCTGGAGTCAAGCATGGCTTGATGGACTAGTATGAGACATCTGTCCAAGTGGAGCCAGGATGAAAGATGGGTACAAAGGAGTATGCAGGTGGAGTATCCCCAGCTGGAGTATCCTTACATGCCTGAGTGAATTTAGGATGTCATTGAGGAAATGTGGGATGACTGGATCTTCAAGGAGCAACTTGAGAGGTTGCAACACTGCTCGGGACATGGAGGACAGGCATCCCAACAGTTGTTTCTAAAAGCTTGTGCAATGTGCTATATTGCACCTTGGTTTGGACTGTCTTTATTTAAAAACTCTGCCCTGGTTCAGGATCTTGCAAGATGTTGGATAAAATACTACATAGTGGCAAAATATTCCTTTCGCGATATCACCACCAAGCCAGATCCAGACATTAATTTCCCACCTAGAGGAGGTCCTGCCACTTAAGACCCATGTAAAGGACACATAAACTGTGCCAAGAAGATTACTCATCAGAGCAGGTTATGGTGACTGAACCATGCTTAATGACTAATGAAAAGATTGATAATTTCTGAGTTTTTGACTTATAGCCTAATGATGGACAGTTAATTTCTATTGTACTTAAAATGTAGTGACTAGTGAGATAGGATGAGAATACTGTATGAGAGTGTGCATGGCATGTGAATGGTAAATTGATTATTGTTAATGAGGTACTTGTTTAACTTTTTGCAAGGAGGTATAATCAGGGATAAGAGAAAATGTATCTGCAAGTCTTAACTCTTAAAGTGTATACAGTATAAAAGTTTGATTATCTTTAAAGTTCAGCAGTAACTGTTCCTTAATCATTTGAAAAGTATTTATCCATATATGTGTTTCTCATAGATGTTGTTAGGACCTCCTGGCACAGGAAAGCTAATTTAGGATTAAAAAAAAATAGATCTAGAAGTTAGTGTTCAGAGGGCACCATCTGGGTTCAATTTTGGTTCTTTCCTGGCAGGCTGGTGAGAGGAGCATACCCAGTTTGTTGGAGGAGGCCATTCTTGGCTCTCTGCCATAATTCCTAGGACAGAATGATTTCCTGGGTGTGGGAAGAGTGTAAGCCCCCTCTCTCTTGAGAGGGGCTTGTGCTCCCTTTTGGGACCCCTTCCATCTTAGTTGTCTCCAGAATTTATGGATTTTCAGTGCTTTAGGGGTGCAGTTTCTGCTTGCCGTCATGAGGTGGCAGCAGAGAGCAGTTTTATGGGCAGTATATAAGGAAGGAACAGGAAGTTTTCAAGGGCTTAGGTCTTCAGGTGGAGAAGAAATCAGGAGACACTGGTGGGCACTGCAGGTCAGTGCAGGTTGGGGGACCTGTCTACTTTAGGCAGGCCAGCTTCTACAGTGGTGATGTATCAAGTCCCCTGCGGGAACATCCATGGGAGGGCACCAAGAGAGGCATCTGTGGCCATATGGTTTCTGGGACTGGGCTCTGGGGGGCTGTAGGAAGAATGGTTGGTCATCAGGAAGGCAGTGCAGGACAGGTAGGCTCAGAGGTCCGGCTTAGGCCCCAGTAGAATCATAAATATTATGAGTCAGCAGCCATGATGCCTTTAGGACTCAACCTGTTTTACCTTTTTTTTGGTCTCCCATGAAGTCATCTAAGGACTTCTTAAAACTCCATAATGTGGTGCTGGTCCCAACTTTGTTTGGTAATCTGTTCCACAAACTGAATACTTTCTGATTAATCCAATATCCTTTTATGCTTGTTTTGTAGTGTTCGCCCTAGAGTTGATATTGATGGAATCTACTGTTCATTTGTGTGTTACTTGTTAACTCTATGATTTCCCAGAGATCTTTATCTTTCACAGCTCTATATATTAGGCATAAGTCTCCACTATGTCACCTGCATTCTATACTGTAAAGTCTGAGTTCTTTCATCCTGTCAGTATAGTCTATTTTTTTCAAATGTTCTATTTTTGGGGTTGCCTTTCTCTGGACACCTTCCAGCAATCTGATGTCCTTTTTATGTCATGACCACACCTGTACATAATACTCCAAGTGTGGTCTCACCAGTGTTGAGTACAGAGTGACCACCACTCTGCTATCCCTGCTGTTGATGTTCCTTTAAATGCATCTCATTTGTGTTAGTGCTTTACTGGCTGCCACTCTACATTGCTATGTTGGTGAAAGCTTGTCTTTAATAATTACCCCTGAATCTTTTCCCATGCATGTAATGGGGATTTCCTGCCCATATAGGTAATATATGGAGTTCTTGTTTTTATTGCCACATGCATTATTTTGCATTTCTCTAAATTAAGAGTTAGGAAATTTTGTTCTACCCACTTGCAAACTTTGTTTATTTCATGTTGAAAGTTCTAGACTGATTGTTTATTATTTACTATACAACCTATTTTCACACTGTCGGTGAATTTAGTGTTCCAGCAGCATGATGAAGTCTATAGGGCAGCTATATATATACTAAACAGGGTAAGGCCCAAGACAGACTCCTGCAGTACATAGTTAGTGTGCCTGGGTCATTGGAGCTACATAAGGTTGTGGCAGGGCCTCTGCAGCTTGGGTGGCAAGGTGGTCTGGGTATAGTGGTGAGGGGGTAGAGGGGGACCTTTTCCCATGGAAGGACCTGTTTAGAGGTACAGGCCTCGGGGTGGCCCCACTTTGCTGAGTGGGCCTTGCAGTGCTCTTTAAGTATCCCCTTTTGCTGGTAGCACATATTGGGCAGCAGTTGGGTGAGTGAGAGGTGGTTCCATGTCATAACAGCGAACGTATAACAGTGCTGCACCTATGGGCAAGGGCACAATGCCAAAAACACAAACAGCAACCATGCACTATGCCAAGTGCAACATTGGCACCCATACCAGTATACATTATCCTACATTCCACGTGGGAGACTACATCCCTTACACCTCCCATCTAAATATAATCAATTCCAAGTGGGGGCCTGACAGTGGGGTACAGAGCCAACTCTGGCAAAAAAACAACAACACCCAAACCATTTCCCACCCAAAAACAGTAGCTCACCAACCCAAGATCAAACCCAGGTCTGCCTCCACAAGCCCACATGGCCAGCTCAGCACTGCCTCCCCTAACTACCTCACATAACCTGCTTCCTATGTCATCCCTCCTACCAGTGCTGTATCCTGCAGTTGCTGTTCTATTCCTTCTACATTCACCATTTCCATAGTCGCTATCCTTCCACAATCACCATAAATACCGTCACTCAAACTGAATCGCTCAAAGTGAGTTGCTGAATACAAGTGTGCTAATATCACTTGATACCTTGAGGTGTACGGCATTTGGCCACAGTTAAGCATGGGGCCCTGTTTGCATCTTAAGTCAAAATGCTGGAGAGAGTCAGTAGCACTCTAGTGAAGATCAGGCAGAACAGGAGAGTGGCCTGGGAGAGAGGATAATGGGGTATGGTACAGTGTTTTTTTCTGGTACCGCACCATCCATGTCCCTTGGAGGCTGAAAGTAAGAGCCAGGGAATGGGTTAGGGAGAAGCTGTATGCTTCCCAGAGAGGGGAAACATGAGAAGCCCCATTTAGGTAAGCGGGAAGCTCTGTAGGTACTTACAAGTGCCAGTGGAATCTTTGGAGCTTCACAGTTCAGGATAAGAGGTCACTGTGTTCCTGGGGAAAATGGGACCTGCTATATAGTGAGCTGTTAAAGACCTTGATCTGCCTTAATTACCGCCATTTTTGCTTGTATACATGTTAATCCCCATGGAGCTGATAGTTAACTTCAAGTCATAAATGGGCCCTGTAGCCCTTTTAAAACAGTTGGGCTCAGCTGAATTAAAGTGATTATATTTTAGACAAGTAATCAGGAGTTTTATCTCAGTTTGTAAATAAGGATATACTGTAGATGAACTGCAAATCCTTACGATTTTAACCTTCCAAATGAATTCATGTTCTAGGGGGCTATGAGTAATTCCTGCACCTCTGTGCTTTTGGGGTCAGCGAGAGTTCCTGCGGCTGAAGAATGAAGATGTACTAGGCCTGGAGATCTTTGGTGGAATTTTGGAGTGCCCTTGGAGTTCATGGCTGTAATTCCTGGAGGTTCCAGCTCTTTTTGAAGAAGTCTCCAGGTAGGCCAAATTTATTTCTCTATGCTTTGAACCTGAGTGTGTTCTGGTGGGATTTCTGTGTGGTGGGACCTTCTTCCCCAGAAAATAGGTTGCCTCTAGACGTACAGAGAGGGGGTCACCCCTGAAAACAGGCACTTGTGCCTAATGGGCCTTACCTGGTTACCAAAGACTAAAATAAAAAAAAATACATATATATATATGTATGTATTAGTGTTGCAGTCATGCCACTATAGTTAGAGATGAGTAGGGTGTTTAATGTTAAACCCTAAAGTTTACCCCTTAATTGCTTTGCCCCCATTCAATGGAATTGCATGAATGTTTGTGTGTGCAGTCCTTTGGGGGTACTGTAGGTCTCTTGACTTGCCAACCTCTGCTGCAATCGGATGTGCAGATTCCAAGATCCTAATAGTGAAAATAACACGGATTTTGTTTTCTGTTTTCTTTGTCCGCCTCTAGCACCCAGATGGTTTGGAAATTTGTGCAATCAGAGGAGAGAACAAAGTAATCAGCAGGGACTTGAACCCAAACTGGCAGGAATACCATTCAGGTCATGCTAACCAGCTGCACCACCATGGCAACTATAACCTGGTCCATCCCAGAGCACACATTACTCTTTCTCCAGTGCAGAACCTGCCCTGCTGCTGCAGAAATAATTATTTCATTTTCAATCACATGGATGTGGTGTAGATATTTATGGAACACTTATAAACAAAGGAGAGAAATAAGTAAGTGCCTCAGCTGCATGTGCACCACTCCCATGTGACTGAAAATGTAATAATTATTTGTGCAGCACCAGACTGTGTATTGGAGAAAAAGTAATGTGTGCTCCAGGATGGCCCAGGTTCCAGTTGTCTTGGTGTCACAGCTGGTTAGCACGACAGGAACTTTATTCCGGGTGGCCTGGGTTCAAGTCCAAGCTGAGGCACTCACATCTTTCTCTCCTCTGTTTGTATGTGTTCCATAAATATGCACATCGCACCCATGTGATTGAAAATTAGGTAATTATTTGTGCAGCACCTGGCTGTGCATTGGAGAAAGAGTAATGTGTGCTCTGGGATGGCCCAGGTTCCAGTTGTCTTGGTGGTGCAGCTGATTAGCATGACAGGAACTTTATTCTGGGTGTGCTCTGGGATTTCCAAGGTTCCAGTTGCTTTGGTGGTATTGCTAGTTAGTGTGACTGGAATGGTATTCTGGGTAGCCTGGGTTCAAGTCCCAGTAGAGGCACTTAGTTCTTTTTTTTTTATTTTATATTTATTCATCACTTTGTTAACCAGGTAAGCACAGTGGGCTGAGGCCCATTTTCAGAAATGACCCAGATCCACTACATGTGTGGCTTAGATGATACGATGTACAATAAATACATACAATAAACAACACACAATTCATAAATATCAGCTTAATTTCACATTAAAAACAATTATAAATAGTTTGTTGCTGCAAGTGGAGTTTTAGCTCAGTTTTAAAATGTATATGCTTGTTCACTTCTAAGCAATGTTGAAGCATTGTATTCCACAGTGTGGGTGCATGTACTGAAAAAGCCTGTTCGCACATACAAGTTGAAATCTTGGGTAGGATTAAATGGATTGCTCAGGATGATCTTAGTTTTATACCTTCTTTTTTAATTTCAATAAGTTTGAATAATGGAGATTGTTGTCTAAGCCTCATTATATTATTGAGTAAGCAACCCAAGTAGTATGAAAACTGAAGCTTTTGCTGAAGCCATCCAAGTTCATTACATAAAGAGCAATGATGTGTATTATGAGGTTTTAATGGTGCAAATCAACAGATTGAATTAAAAGTCCTGTTGACTAAATTTAAATCATTAGCATTTATTTTCTCTGTTTGGAAATTGACAATGAGTGTACACAGTTATACTTTATTATTTTTCTGTTGATTGATATTAATTTAATGAATATAGAAATTGAGAAAGCAAGTATTCTGATTAAGGCAATAACAACCTTGAATATAAGAGTTCTGTTTATAGAAATATGGGGGTTAACCATATATCAGTTAAACTAGACAGACAGTCCAATGGTATATTTTGGTTCCATAATTTATTAGCTGATGGAGGAAATTCTTCTCAAAGCACACAGGATAATCCTTAATGACTCGACCTGAAAATAAATTATACAATTAGTTTTGGATTATTTATTTATTTTCAGCTTTTACTAAGTGATCAGAGACTTTGTGCAATTAAATGAGATGAATGTATGATAAATAAGGGGTAGAACATGTAAAATCCATCTGACAGTCTGTATGAAGTTGTATTGTATACTGCTTTCAATAAAAAGACAAGTTAAAAAAAAATAAAAGAAAGGTCTTGGCCCACAAATGTGCCTTTTGCAAGTTTGGTGAAAAAAAAAATTCAGTTTCAAAGTTGTTGATTTTTAAAATTTCACTTCTGAGCATGCTCAGTAGGCACTTTCAGCTTAGCTAAAGAGAACGAAACAAGTACTGGGTCATATAAAAAAGGATCTTTTTTCAAATTGGTTAATCTTTCATCTGAAAAAAATCATTTTTCATTTGCTGCTATTTAAAAAAAAATTAAAACCCCACAAAAACGACATGTTGCACAGAGTGCAGCAAATGTATTTTTCACAGCAGGACCTCATGAAGTTGATTGTGTAGCTGGCATTTGAACATTTTTAATCTCCTCCCGAAATTGACAGATGATGAGGTTTGTCATTGGGGTTGTGAGGCCTAAATGTTACCCCATTCTTCTTTTCTGTGGCTTATGAATATGATTACACATGGAATGGGGTGACATTTAGGCCTCACAACCCAAGTGACCCACCCCGTCATCTGTCAATCTCGGGATCATGGGCAGGTCCATGGGGGGGGCAACCCTAGGGGTCTTATTTCCTGACTTTTTGTGTTTTAATCCTAAATGATGCATTAATGAAGTTTTTATATATATATATATATATATATATATATATATATTACTGTATATATATATATATATATAGATTTACACATATACAGGTATATGTGTATGTGTATATACACAAACACATACACACACAAATATGTATATATATATGTATAATATAAATAAGTATATTAATTATACCTACCCAGTAGGGCAGGTATAGTTAGGGTTGCATAGTCACATCTATGTTAAACCTCAAAGTTTGCACTATAATAACTTTGCAACTGTTTGTCCGATTTGCCTGAAATTTTGAATGTGTGGCCTCTGGCCATAGATCTCCAGATCTGGAAAGTTGTGTTCCAGTCAGATGCACAGTTGTGGAACCATAAAGCATCCAATAAGTGAAAATTACCAACTTGTGTGCATTTTTCAATCAGCCATAATGGACTGAAGAATGCATCCGAGTGGATTCAAATGTGCATGTCTATATGTGGCCTGGGTTGAACTGGTGCCTTTTGAAGATTTGATGAAAAAATATTATTCCTTTCAAAAGTTATTCCAAGTTTTTCATGTCCCATTATAGCCTAAGGGGAAATTTATACATGCATTGTGAAAACTCTAGCAATCACATTTTTGTTGTCATGCTCCTTGAATTTGTTTTTGTGCTGCTGCCATCTTGTTTTCAGTTAGTGAGAGACAAAAAACATTGCAACTCAAAAAGTACTGCCCTTTGGTAAACACCAACAATTGTGTTTACCTAATTTTGCCCTGAGGAACATGACTCTGACATTAGTTTTTCACCAGGTGGTCTGGAAATACGTTTTTCAATCTTTTTCCACCATCCTGCTGTTTTGTTGTCACAACATTTTTTGTTGCAGCAGCAATGATCATGATAAAAAAAGGAACCCCAACAAAATTTTTTTTGTGAGTGAACAGATTAAAGTTATTGCGAAAACATTGCATAAATACATTTTCCAATATATTGTTTTCTTTGTCACTTCATTGTGCCAAGGTGGATTGTGCTTTTGGGCTGAAATTTGTAGGGTGGCACACCCTTGTCCAACAGATGTGCCTTTTGGTGGTTTGGTCCCAAAACATTCAATGGGCCCATAGTTACAGCATTCTGAAGCTGAGTAATTTACCATTGGATAACATTGCAGTGCTCATGGTGCATTTCACACCCATATCTTGAAAACAATTCAAAATACAGATTGTTTGCTACCCACAGCTTACTAAACACACATGGAGGTGTGGAAGTCATGATTACAACTGAAGTGACATTTCTTTTGTAGGTTGTATGGTTCCTGAGATATTGGTAAATTAGTGTTACAAGGGTTCCTTTTCAGTAATATGGGGCTGCTGTATGGCTCCATATTTATGTGTAAGTGGGAGCGCAGGGCCTAGAGGGCCTGTGCTCCCACATTTGCATATCATTATGCAAAAAATGGGCAATGTGATGGGAGCACAGGGCCCAGAGGGCTTGCACTCCCACACACACATACCACTAACTACATACATTACACTTTCTCAAAAAGATGAGAAATTCATTTTAAAAAACTCTGTTAATGCATTGTTAGAGTTGATGTCACAGCAACAAAAGTTTGGAAATTCAGTGTTAGGGTTACCACTCCTACCACCCCACTCCTACCCCGACCCTACATGCACCAACAGGCATTGGGGTGTGACATGGGGTCATCAGACCTAACTCTCACCCCATTCTCTTATACGGTGGTGTGTCAGCTTGTTTACACATGGAATGGGGTGAGAGCTGGGCCTGATGACCCCATGGCATAGCGTTACAAAGTTGAGAAATTTCTATAGGATAACACTGTAGTCCCCACAAAGCCTTTCTGCACCCATATTTTGTAAATGATTCGAGATACAGATTTTTTGCTACCTTGCAGCTTAGTTCATCTTTAGGTGGACTAAGCATGCATGGAGGCTTTGAAGGCATGATTACAACTACAGTGGAATTTTCCCATATTTGCTAAGGTTACTGAGATATTGCCAAATAAGTGGTACAAGGGTTCCTTTTCAGTGCTATGGAACTATTGTATAGCTCCATATTTTAGTGTAAGTGGGAGTGCAGGGCTCGGAGGGCCCACACTCCCACAGACGCATATCATTATAAACAAATGGGCAGTTTTATGGTGGCCCAGCACTCCCACCAACACATACCATTTACAAGTTACATTGTACTTTTTCAAAGAGTAATGAAATTCTTTACAAAAAACTTTGTTAATGCATCAGTTAGGGTTGAAGTCACAGCGACAAAAGTTTGGACATTTGATGTTAAGGTTACTCCCTCTACAACCCCACTCTCACCCTTCCCATCCTTCACACACCAACAGACATCAGGGTGTGCCATAGGGTCATCAGTCCTAACTCTCTTCCCATTCTCCTATACTGTAGCATGCCCCAATAAAGTGGATGTCCCTATTAACCGCATCCTGATTAAGTGGATTCTACTGTATAGATATGTATTTACTGCAAAAAACTCTGTTAATGCATCAGTTAGGGTTTCTGTTACAGCAGCAAAAGCCATGAAATTAAAACTAAGAGTTATAAATCCTACCACCCCACCCCAATCCTCCCACCCTCCACACTCCAACAGGAATTGGGTTGTGCCTTGGGGTCATTGGCCTTAACTCTCACCCCATTCCATGTGTAAACAAGCTGATATGGTACAGTATAGGAGAATGGGGTGAGAGTTAGCGCCGATGACCCCAAGGCACAACCTGATGCTAGTTGGTGTGTGGAGGGCGCAAGAATGGGTGTGGGGTGGTAAGATATGTAACCCTAAGTTCAAATTCCTGGATTTATGTGATGTGGGCAACTCTTCGAGAGCGAGTCCCCACAGAATGACTACATAATGCCAATGGCAGGAAGAGTGACTGTGGAAGAGCAGTGACCTGTGGAGAAAGTACGTGCAGGAGGCACAGTCCAAAAGGACATGCAGCAATGCATGCCCATGCCACAGGGCGCACATGCACAGGCACGCACAAGAGGGTGATGGGCACTGAGCATGCCCCATGAGCCTCATGGTGGAAGGCATGGTGCATTGGGCTATAGGACGAAGACAGGCAGCACAGGGTGACAGGCTGAGGAACACCCATGAGGGGATCTGCAGGGAGGGTAGGGCAGGGTTGCAGGACAGCATGGGGACACCAATGAGTGCAATGCCATGACAGCAGCAGGCGTGCCATGGCAGGGTGGTGGGCAGGTCTGACATGGGCTTAGTTTGGATTCTGCAACTGTGGTGATAGTGTGTTGATCCAGGAGGGTGAGAGTGGTCAGTGTCTGTTATCCTTGTCTCCTCCAGTCCTCCCCACCCTTGTGCCCTCTGGGGCCCCTGTCTCCTGAGGTGTCACAATGCCTACTGCCTGCATCCCATGCTCGCTTCACTGCTGCTTGGGCCTGTCAGGCTCACCAGGTGGTATGTTGCCACTTGGGGTGTCTCCCTTGTGGGGATGCAGCATGGCTCACTCTTTTACTGTTGGTTGGATTCAATGTGCAGTTGCTCATTAGGACACCACACTTCCTACCTCGCCCCCACAGACTGCACCATTCTTTTGGCACTCTACATGGCTGCTGCCAAATTTCTCGTCTTTTGTCACTATAATAGAAACCCTAACTGGTGCATTAATAGAGTTTTTTGAAAATCTCTCCATAGATGAGCATATGTATGTAGGTATGGACACGTAGGGCCCTCCATGTGTGCAAACAACAGTGACTAAACTGTCAGCATAGCGACTGTATTACCCCACCTCATGTATATGGTACATAGAAATTGTGAAATGCAAGACAAAACATAATTATGCACAACTGCAATGCCATTTTGTGCCACAATTACTAAAACACATTTTGGGCAGGATGTGGAAAATGACAGCTGTAATCTTCATGAGGTGGTGTGATAAAATAGCTATGTTTAAAATTTGGCATCAAAATATTGAAAGTACCAAAGTTATGCACGTATGTAGAATAAATTCAACAGACGAATGTAACTCAGGCATTTTCAATAAATTTATCGCCACATTTTCAACATGGCCTTTTGGGGACCCCTCCTCATGAACATTGGCACTGTGATTTAGTTACTACATCCTGAAAGTTGATTTGGCACAGTGATCCCACCATTCTGCCACAGGTGCGCAAACACATTTCGGGCAGGATGTGAAAAATAACAGCTGTACTGTTCATGAAAAGGTGTGAAAAAATGGCTATGTTGAAAATCTGGAGTGAAAATTAAAACAATTGGAAAAGTTACAAGTGTGCTTAGAAACTGTGCAATGCATGCTTGTAACACAGCCATTTTTTGGATTGTTTGAACCAAATGTTCAACATGGGCTTTTTGGGACCTCCCCTAATGAATATTGGGACTGTTATTTAGTTAATCGGTCCTGAAAGGTGATTCCATGCAGTGGCCACAAAATTACCTTTCGGGACCAAGAAATGAGATGTCAGTGCTGTTGTTCATGAAGTGAGGTCCCAAAACCCCATGTTGAAAATTTGGTGGAAAAATCGCAAAAAATAGCTGAGATATCAACATAAGTTGAAAACCCCATTGACAACATTTATACGGTGTTTACCTGTATTCCTCAGCTTGTGGTTCACCTTTGAAGAGTGCAGACATGTCCTGGCCCAGAGAAGATCACAGCTGCCAACCTCTATATGTAAGTATGGGATGGGGGGTGAGGGGAGGTGGGTGCATAGAGGGAGGGTTGGGATGGGGGATGGGGGATGTGGGGAGACAAAAGGGACCATTTTCTTTCAGGTTTTTTTTATTAAAAGATGTCGGGAGACTGTTTTCTTTTTTTCAGGCACTACTGCTACTGCTCTTGACTGCCATTGATGGAGGGGCATGTTCTAACTGAGAACATTGGGAGTGGGCTCTTCAGTGTCCCCTCTTGGTGGGGGGCTACCACCAACATGAGGATTCGGTACCCCATTGTTAGACATGCATTATCTTTTGTAGGGGCTACTGCTAACATGGGATTGGGCACCCCGTTGTTGGCCATGGTTGTTTCTGTTGGGAACACAAGGACTGTGCTCCCCAGTGTCCCATACTGGTGGGGGGGGGCTTCTAGTGCTGACATGGGGATTGGGCACCCCATGTCAGTAAAAACCATGTTTTTTTAATAATTTTTCCTACTTTCAGCTCACGGCCTAGGATCCTAGTTCGTATCTCATGCATACGAAGTAGGGTCCTAGTCGTATTATAGGGATATGAAGTAGGATTTTAGTGATCAAATAAACTCATTTTTATGGGCATATTTCATCTTGTAAATCTCTGATAGCTCAGCTGGTTAAGAGCTAAAGCATGGATTGATGAGGTCCTGGGTTCAAATCCCAGTGAAAGTCACGCTATTCCATTCATTTCTACAACTGGATTTCTAAATTTGCCTCACAGTGGCATATACTGCACTTGGGAGAGATAGAGGAGCACTTATTTGAGTTAGTAAAAATACTTCCTAGTTGCTCATTGCAACATCAGAAAGTAATGTATGTGTGATTTACATGGGAAAACTCAGGGGCCTTAATTGGCTGAACTCTCATGGCTCAGGTGGTTAAGAGCTAAAGCACAGATTGCTGAGGTCTTGGGTTCAAATCCCAGTGAGCGTCACACTTTTCCTTTCATTTCTACAATTGGATTTCCATATGGAGCAGGATTCCTACTTCATTTCATACAGCTACCGTATCTTTAAGTGCTTACTAAGCATGATCATAAACAGTTTTTTTTTTAAATTGCAATAACTTGAAAACTACTTAATCTTTTTACACCAGACTAGCAAAAGGCACATCTGTGGGGTATACCCTTTCTACTCTGAAAATTGCAGACAAATAACCAAACCCTCTGGGCTGTAGGTAAGTTCAAAGACAAATCCCAGCAAAGTCAATCAGTGAAAACATGTTTTTTTCACCTGGCCATAACTCGGACACCGTACATCTGACCAGAATGAAACATAGCAAAGCAAGAGATCTACAGTACCACAGATGATGGCACATACCAAATTTCATGCAAATTCATCAAATGGTTACAAAGTTATTAAAGTGCAAAATTTTGAGTTTAACATTGAACAGGCTACTCAACCCTAGTTATAGAGGTGCTAGTGCACCCCTATAATTAATATATTTATATATATATATATATATATATATATATATATATATATATATTCAAAAACTTAATTAATGCACAAGTTAGGGTTACAGCAGTAAACATAGGGAAATGTGACTTTGGGGTTTCCAGCCCTGAATTCCCTCCCACCCTGCAGGCAGCAACAGGGAAAACCATTATGGTTTAGCCTCTCCTGCCTCTTCACAAACAGCTTTGTGGTGTGCCTTGGGGGTTTTGACCCTAATGCTCACCTGATTTAATCAGTGGATAAGCTGAGATGGGTACAGCATATGAGAATGGGGTGAGATTTAGGATTGACAACCCCAGAGCACACCACACACCTGATCTGTGAAGAGGCAGAGAGGTAGAACCATACTGTTTTTTTCCTGCTGCTGCCTGGGTGAGGTGTTAGGGTTGGAAACCCTAATGACACATTTCCCTGTTTTGTCGCTTCAATCCAAACTAGTGCATTAATAACATTTTTTGCAACAAATTTCCTTACTTTTTGAGATAGTATAATCATATCCTTATTTGCCTGAGGGAGCAGAGGGCCCTCTTGGTCCTGTACTCACATCAGTTCATAATTTTTGAGACAGTGTAATCATATCGTATTTGGACTTTAGCAAGGCCTTTGATTTAGTGCTGCACGGTAGGTTGGGGGGGAGCTAGAACATGTGGGGACGGGGCATGAAATGTTAAAATGGATCATGCACTGGCTTAAGGGGAGGCAGAAAAGGGTTGTGGTGCGGGGGGAACTTTCATCACAGAGAATGGTAATGAGCAGGGTATTGCAGGGTTTGGTATTGGGACTGGTCCTGTTTGGGTTATTCATTGCTTATATCTCACACAGGATCCAGAGCAAGATCAGCCTGTTCGCAGATGATACCAATATGGGAGCAGTAGTAGATGATGAGGAGGGGTGGAAGGGGTTGCAGCAGGACCTGACTAAGTTGCAGGAGTGGGCAGAAATGTGGCAGTTGGGGTTCAATGCCAAGAAGTACAAGGTTCTACACTTTGGAGCCAGAAACCAGGGGAAGGAATGCTCTTCAATTGCATTTATTTATTTATTTGGCATTCTTTAGGAATTACAACCTTTGAATCAGAGACTCATTTACAAAGGCTCCATGTCAGAGTACAGAAACAGACATACAGTATGCATAGTAACAGCATAGTGGACATACGTGGTTATAGACACAGATGAATGGGATGCAGCTGGGGAAATCCACTGAGGAAAAGGATTTGGGATGATCATTATGGGGAGCATGAACAATTCGGCTCAATGCAGGAAGGCAGCAGCAAAACCCAACAAAATGCTGGTGTGTATTGCAAAAGGGATCTGCTCCAGAAGGAGGGAGGTTATCCTGTCCCTGTACAGGTCACTGGTCAGGCCCCACCTGGAGTACTGTGTACAGTACTGGTGCCCATTTCTCAAGAACGACATTAGATTGCTGGAGGCAGTGCAACAGAGGGCCTTGAAGATGATTCAGGGCCTGGAGGGTTTGTCCTATGAGGACAGACTGGGAGAATTGAATATGCATTCACTGGAGGAGAGGAGGAGTGAGGGGATATGATTGAGACCTTTAAATATCTGAAAGGGATTAACAAGACCAGCACAGAAGGGATTTTCCAGATGAGTAGAGGGAGGGACATGAGAGGGCATGGACTGAGACTGGAGGGGGAAGATTCAGGAGGGAGATGAGGACATTTTTTCTCAGGGAGAGAGAGTAGTGGGCAAATGGAACAGCTTGCCAGTTGAGGTAGTGTCCGGTAATATGTTGGGTGGCTTCAAGAAGGAGTGGGACATGGTAAGGGTAAGGGTTAAATGAAAGGATGGGGAAGGAGGGGCAGCTGCAAAATGAGGGGCTAGCTGCACAAATCAAGCAGATGTGATAGACCAAATGGCCTGTTTCTACTGGCAAATTCATGTGTTTGTGTGTTAGTATATCTTTATTTTCTTGTTGGAGTGCCCTATGTTCCCATCCCTCCATAGACGCATAGATGTATGTTGCTGTGGAAGTGCAGGGCCTCTGGGCCTTGCACTTCCATTTGTAGGAGAACAGCAACCAAATTGTCATCATAGCCTTCTTATTACACCACCTCATGTACCCACTAGAATAAAGTTTGAAATCCCCGCCAAAACATGATTGTGCACCACTGCAATGTCCTCCCATTACACAGGTGAGAAAAAAAACATACTTTGGGCAGGATTTGAAAAATGACAGCTGTCACATTCATGAGGTGGTCAAAAAAATAGATATATTAAAATTTCCAAAGTTACAGGTGAGCATAGCAAAATGTCTATGGCTATGCAAGGCTTTTCCATTTTTACATATTTTGACCTGAAATTTTTAACATAGCCTTCTTACGACACCCCCTCAAGAACAAGGACAGTGAAATGTTTCAAATCCTGCTTGGAAAGTGATTTTGCCAAGTGACTTCACAATCACCTTTTACACTTGATTTGAGTAGTTCCAATGTCATTGTTCATGAGGTGGGGTCTCAAAAAGGTCATGCATGTTGAAAATTTGGGCTCAAAATATACAAAAATGGCAAAGTTATGCACCATAGTTGAAAACCCTACTGAAAAACATTGAACTGCACCTACCTTACTTTCTCATATAGCAATCGCTGGTTCCAGTAGCAAGGCGTGTCTTCAGTCAGAGAGTGGATCTTCACCCTGAAACCTGTTCAAGTGAGTGAGGATGTATCAAGGGTAGAGGAGCACAGGGGGTGCAGGGTGGTAGGTGCTTAGCGGAAGTTCAGTGTGGGGGTGGTTTAAAAGGTTTAAAAAAAAGACATTGAGGGACTATTTTAATTATTTCAAACCTGATGGCAATTGGAGGGTGGGGAGAGGGATGTCACTAGACAACAAGAGAACACTTTGTACTTATGGGGACAGTGATCAGAGGGTGGGGGTGTCACTAGACATCAGAGAAAATAATATTATTACAAGGTCAGAAAATGGAGGGTGGGGATGCCACTAGACACCACTGAAAAATTTTACAATAATGGGGATGGCGAACAGAGGGTGGGAGAGCAATAGACACCAGGGATAAATGTTACTATGTGGATGGTAAATGGAGGGTGAGGGCACCATTAGACACTAGGGGAAAATAATATCTTTATGGGGATGGCAAATTGAGGGTGGGGGTGGCACTAGACATCAGGGATAAAATTTACAATAACAGGGACAGTGAACAGAGGGTGGAGGATACCACTAGGGTCTAGGAATAAATGGCATTACAGGGGCAGAAATCAAAGGGGGGGGTGCCTCTAGACACCAAGAAAATTTTGTTTTTAAATATGGGGATGGCATGCAAAATCCTTTTTTCATTTGAAGGAATCCTTTTCCATGTCACATAAAAAAAGGAAACAAAAAAGAATTCCTTAAAATGAAAACAGAATTAAAAAATACTAAGTCCAAACTCTTTTTCCATTTGAATGGACCCTTTCTGATTTAAACAAAAAAGGGTCATATGGAAAAACAACACAAGAACTAAGTCCAAAATCTTCTTCTATATCAAGGGATCCTTTTTCGTTTGAATGAAAAAGCCCATATGGAAAAAGCGGAAGTGAGTTACTGAAAAGGATTTTAAAACTGAAAACAAAAACAAAAAACATTTCATGGTTAGTTTATTAGCAGTTATCTACAGAATCCATCTAATGGAGCCCTGATTAGCAAGATACATATTCCAGTCTCTTTGCAGAATGTCATTTGTGTGGATTTTGATTTTTTTAAGAGAAATGGAAAATACGATGGTGGCAAATGTAAAAGGATTTTTCCCTCACAAAACAGGACTGTTTGTTTGTTGGTAAAAGTTTATTCCATAAGAACATTCCAATGAAAATGATAGTCCATTTGAGCATTAACTCATTTTTTAAGTGGAGTCCACATTCATGCCTAAAAATGTATTCAATAAATATACAGCATAAAAACTACACATATTAAATAGATATACAAAAATACATATATCAATCAATCAATCAATCTTTATTTTATCAGATAAAGCACCATTGAGTGAGCTCATTTGCAAGGTGGGTCTGGTCAAATGAACATAAAAGTAAACAATATACAAAGGAAAAAGATGGGTGTACAGTCAAGGAATACAACATGGAAGAGGACATAAAACAGTACAGTATTAGGCAAGGTCTATACAGGCAAATATGCAAGAGGTTAAGAAAAAAAATATTGTCAATATACACTGTTATACAGTGTGTACATGAACAGTTCAGAAAAAAAAGGGAAGAGTTGTGATAGGGAGAAGAAGTGAGAAGGAGCAATAAACAGGGAATCACTAGGCCAGGGGATGGATGTCCGCCACTTATTTCACTGGGGGCAGTTATAAGATAATATAATCATGTGCTTTCACAAAAATGAATAAAACCATGAAATTACAAAATGTAAACAACAGCAGCAATTTTTTAGTTTTACAAACTCTTGAAACAGTCAACTTTTGATCCTAGTCTATGGGACTACTACCTTTGGTCTCAAATAGTCTGACAACTTGTTCGAAATTCTTGGTCCATGGGCAACTACAGTGGAGTTTCCCTTTACTGTTCTCATTTTGCAAGTCACCAGTTCTAGGTTTTGTGCTGTTTGCAAATCTGCCCTAGAAGTCCACAAATGTTATTTCTAGGGCAATTAAAAAAAACAAAACAGCACCATAAACTAGCTAAACAGTTCTTGTTTACATAGGTTCAGGTGTCTGTTTTTTTTTGAAAATACAACATGTTTATATTCTCAATGTTTTTGGGTTAAAAAAATAAGATGCTGTTTACCTGACAATTAAATAATTTCTTACCACATGTAAAAAATACACACTCACAATCAGTGTTTTTTTACTGGTTGAGTTAGAGGGTGACCCCCCCCAAAATAATTTTAAATTATTATTATTCTGGTACCATATAATTTTTTCATGAAACCTTTGAAGGGCACTACCACAGTACATGATGCTTCTACCTTGAAAGTTTTGCGAAAAAAAAAATTATAAGTATAGGAAAACAAAAAATGTGTTTACATATTTTGGTTTTCCATATCTCCAAAACTGACCAAGATGCCATCATGAAATGTTTCAAATCTTGAAACATTGGCAGCCATACTGCACATGCCAAATGCTGGGCTATTTTTCTGAAAGCCTCCAAAGTTATTAAGGTGCAAAAATTGTGGTTTAACATTAAACAGCATCGGGGTGCACATTAGGGTTGTCGGTCCTAACTCTCACCCCATTCTCCTACACCTCTGCTTCTTTACTTATGTGATGGGGTGAGAGTTATGGCCAACAAACCTAATATGCACCCTGATGCCGGTTGGGGGTGTGGTCAGGGGCCAAGGGGCTTTCAACCTAACACCGAATTCCTCGCTTTTGTCAGCGTGGAACAACCCCAACTAATGCAATAAATGGAGTTTTGCCTCTAATATATATATATATATATATATATATATATATATATATATATATATATATATATATATAAAATAGGGTGCAATAGTGCCCTATAGTTATGATTGAGTAGGTTGTTAAAGGTTAACTCCCCATTTTACATCTTAATAACTGTCAGCATTTGAAAAAATAGCCAAGCATTTGAGTGTGGTCAGGATGGCAGTCTAAAGACATGAAACATTTTGTGATGGCATCTTGTTTAGTTTTCAAGACATGGAATGCCAAAAATGAAAAATAAAAAAGTGCTTGGTTGTCCTACACTTCACATTGCATTTTTATTTTCTCTCATGCACAGCCTAGAGCAGGGGTGGCCAGCCTGTAGCTCTCAAGCCATATCTTGCTCACAAATCAGTTTGATGTGGATCTCAAGGGGGTTGTCAATTATGAGTCAACTACACCTCACACTCTTTGCCAATACTGTAATTTAGGAAAACGTAATAAAATCTATTTATTGACTAAGCTTATGTTTTTATTTTAACTCCAAAATATTACTAGATATTGATAAATAGGGGTATGGTAAGTGCAGCATGTTGGGTATGGTATGGGCCACAGGTTGTTGTGGCTCATGCTTACTCAGAAATTTAAATGTGGTACACAGCCCGAAAAAAGGTTGCATTTCCCTGGCCTAGAGGGTGCAGAGTTTTGTGATGAAACATATAGTATAGAAGGGAACTTTACCAAGATAGTGCCTTCTGAAGGTGTGTTGAAAAATTATTATACTGTTCCAGAGTAATTAAAGAATTTCTTTAGAGAAGGGTCACACAAAAATTGTTAAAAAAAATTCTCAGGAGTGTTCATGTAATTTTAATCCCCCCCCCAAAAAAAAAAAAACTCTAAAATGATTTAATCACATCAAAGTCCACAAACTGCTTTAGCTTTAAACAGTATGTTGCTTCTGAAAAGAGATGTCAGGCTCTTTTATGAACCTGGAGTTAAGTGGGAGATTATTAAAACCATTAAGACATGCCAATTTAATTTACTGGTGATATTTGTAAATTCAATTTGTCATTATCTGCATATTGCTTTATGTAGAAAATTCATTATTTTAAAGAAAAGGTCATTAGTTTCCTGCTTTCACTTAAGAGTATTGGTATCTCTGTTTACTCGATTTCCTACAGATGATGTTTCTGTGATTGTCACTTTCTCATGAGGAGGTTGTTTCCTGCAAATAAAAATTACACGGATGCTGCAAACGGAGTTTAAATTATCTTAGGGAAACCATAATATCTCAGTTTGTAAAACTATGGCACATTTCTTTTCCTACTAGTACAGTACAGAACATCTCCTGCTCACCTCCCACTTTATCAAACAGCCTGACATCTCTTCTCAGAGGTAACATTGCTAAAAGATAAAGCAGTTTGTGGACTTGATTATTTAGGGGGGCAGTTTTGAAAAAAAAATTATTTCCTTTCCACTCAACAAGTTTCCTTTTGATGCCCAGACAAGAGACAGTGAGGGTGAGATCCTAAGTGAAAGGAATAAAACAGGATTTTTGCTAACTATCTGCACACTGTAAATGAATCAGGTATGTTTTTAAATTATAGTCAGAACAGTGGACTTAAGCCAGTCTTTGAAACGCTGCTCGTATGCGGATAATTGTTTGGACTGCCGTTTTGCTTCTTATTTGCTGCCTGCATCTGCCTGCACCTGGATCATCTCGGTGCTTATTGCTCCCCTGCTCTCAGGCGAACTGTCCATTTGCCCTCTGGCGGTAACCTGTATGGCGTGAGAGACTGTGTGGTGCTTACTATCTTTAGCTGGCAGGAGGTGTGAGTGAGGAGGAGCGGGGATTGTTGCTGAAGGGGCAGGGACAGCGTTGACATAAAGTGAAGTGCTGCTCGCAAGCGGCTGTTCTGCCTGTGGACTTAAGCCAGTCTTTGAAATGCCACTCGTTATGCGGATAATTGTTTGGACTGCCGTTTTGCTCCTTATTTGCTGCCTGCTTCTGCCTGCACCTGGATCATCTCAGTGCTTATTGCTCCCCTGCTCACGGGTGAACTGTCCGTTTGCCCTCTGGTGGTAACCTGCACGGCGTGAGAGACTGTGTGGTTCTTACTATCTTCAGCTGGCCGGAGGTGTAAGTGAGGAGGAGCGGGGATTGTTGCTGAAGGGGTGGGGACAGCGTTGACATAAAGTGAAGCGCCACTTGCACGCACGAGCGTGGCGCGAGCGTGTGAGTGGCGCCAGCGCCACTCGGCACTGAAATTTCTGTTCTTACTGTTGAAAGGAAAACGGGTTGGTTTGCGACTTGATTTTAATCTGTGTTAAGTTAAGTAGTTTTAATTTGTACTTATTTATTTGTGGTGAGAAATGTAATATTGGAGTTTATGCTTTAATATATTAGGTTTGTTGGATTAAGTAGGTTAGTAGTTATTTTGTTGTTATTTAGTTTGTATTTAACTAGTAGTTGTGTTTATTGTTTGGAATGCATAAGGATTATGTGGGAGGATCTATGGGGGCCAGGACTACCTATACCCATTCACTGCTATGTGATTTACGTCCCCTCCATCCCTCTCCCTGTGTCTGATACCACAGCTAGACGCTGTCGGGAAGTAGGGATTGGGGGGGTCGTGTTGTTTATAGGAAGTGGGGTGATCTGAGTAAAGGTGATGGTAAGATAGAGATTGTTAGGTTCAGGAGGTACCCTGGGTTACGACGGGCATCTAGGAGAGGCCAGATGTTTTTGGTGCCCATCCCAAGGGAGTCCACCAGACCGAGTGGTCAGGTAGCCCAAGGGGCTGCTCCACCCTCCAATCCTCTGATGGCAGTGCTGTGCAATGCCAGATCATTCAGAAAGAAGATGGCAATTATTGCTGCCTTGATTTCATTGGTCGATCTGGCTTGTATTACGGAGACCTGGGTGGGTGATGATGCAGGCCCCATTTTTGAGGCTGCGGTCCCTCCCGGGTATACCATGGTGCACTGCCCCATAGTGAATCACAGGGGTGGCAGTGTAGCCATTTGCTTTAGATCCAGCCTGACCTTTGACATGCACCCGGTGGAAACTTCAGGTTCTTTTGAGTCTGTGGCTATCCGCAGTGGTCTTGGCGCGGGCTGCAGGATCTTCCTCATCTATCGCCCTTCTGGCCCGATGGGGAATTTCCTGCAGGAGTCTGCCGAGTTCATCGCGGGTGAAACATTGGGATCCCCCAGATGTGTTTTTCTTGGAGATTTCAATGTTTGTGTGGATGATAGATATCAAAGATGCAGCAGTGATTTCTTGCAGGTTATGTCCTCTTTAGGATTGACTCAAGTCATTGCTGCACCCACCCATCAGGATGGCCACATATTGGACCTGGTGTTTTCACTGGGGCTTGAGATCACTGATCTTGGGATTGATCGAGTTTCTTGGTCCTATCATTGCATGGTGAAGTTCACACTTGGGGCTCCCACCATAAGCCCTTCCCCTGTTGAGATGATTAGCTGTCGCCCTTTGCGTGGTTTAACCCCTGAGGGTTTTATGACAGCAGCTAAATTATCATGTGTGGGTGCTGCATGCATTGGAGGTGTTGGTGTCGGGGTTGACACCTATAATAAGGTGCTCTCTGACACCATAAACTCCCTTGCACCTGTCTGTGTATGACCCAGAACTTCATATCTGAGGTCCCCATGGTATGATGGGAACCTCAGGGAGATGAAGAAGACGGGTTGGAGATTAGAGCACTGCTGTAGAAGGTCCCACTTGGTGGCGGACAAACTGGTCCTGTGTATGCACTATCGTGCATATCAAGAGGCAATCAACAGTAAGAAGGCAACGTTCCTGTCCAGGGAGATTGCTGCCGGGAGGAACCGACCAGCTTCACTCTTCTGGACTGTAAACAGAATTCTTCATCCAGTCTGTTTGCAGCCCAGAAGGGTTTTTTCTAATGAAGATTGTGAGGAGTTTGCTCGGTTCTTCTCGGAGAGGGTGTCCTTGATCCGGCGGGAGGCTTCCCCAGCCAGCAATATTACAGCTGACAGTGGTTGCCGGATGTGTCCAGAGTGCACTCCGCCGAGCTGGGGGGAGTTTAGACCAGTGGAAGTGAGTGAGGTTATCGAGGTGGCAGCCAATTTGAAGCATACCTTTTGTGAACTGGACCCAGTGCCAGCGCGTTTCTTAATGAGATGCGCTGACTCTGTTGGCCAGGTGTTTGCCGTGATTGTATGGTGTTCCCTACTTGAGGGAGTCTTTCCGGATGCCTTGAAGGAGGCTCTGGTGAGACCCCTTTTAAAGAAACCTTCTTTGGACCTGGAGATCATGGCAAATTACTGTCCTATCTCCAATCTCCCATTTTTGGGGAAAGTGGTGGAGAAGGTGGTAGCGCTTCAATTGGAAGAGCATCTCGTGACTCACGAGATGTATGATCCCTTCCAGTCAGCTTTTTGGGCCAGACATAGCACAGAAACTGTGCTTGTTCGGGTGTAGAATGATCTCTTCAGGGCTAGAGATTGAGGGGACAGGACAATTCTTGTTCTCTTTGATCTCTCTTTAGCATTTGACACTGTGGACCATTGTGTGTTGCTTGTCCGCCTCAGGGAGTTATGTGGACTCACCGGCACTGTCATCAACTGGTTTGAGTCCTTTCTTACCAACAGGAGGCAATGGGTTATGATGGGTAATTTCTCATCTATACCCTGTCTCCTTCCCTGTGGAGTCCCTCATGGTTCGGTACTGGCCGCAATGTTGTTTGCAGTGTACATGCTGCCCTTGGGGGGGATCATTAGGAAGTATGGCTTGAGTTTTCATTGTTATGCCGATGATACTCAGCTATATTTATCCTTTTCCCCAGGAACAGCCAACGCAATAGATGTGCTAAACATCTGTCTGACCGAGATAAATGACTGGATGGCTTCCAGCTGGTTGCAACTGAACCCTAACAAGACAGAGGTACTGGTAGTGGAGTCGAACAGAGTTCGTGATAGGATGGCCTCTGACTCAGCAGCTGGACTTGTTCTCGGAGCTGTGTCATTGAAGGCCTCCTCTTGGGTGCATAATCTTGGAGTGATTCTGGACAGGAATCTGACCATGGAGGCTCAAATAGCTTCCGTGGTTCGAACCTGTTTTTTCCATCTCAGAAACATTGCCAGGATTAAGCCCCTTGTTCCACCTCTGGACCTCCCTACCTTGATACATGCCTTAGTCAGATTTAGGCTGGACTACTGTAATGTGCTCTATCTCGGGGTCACTGGGGGACTTCTTTGCAGACTGAAGCTGGTGCAGAACGCAGCTGCCCAGTTACTAACTGGGCAGCCTAAATTTTGTCATATTACACTGGTACGGCATGAATTGCACTGGCTGCCAATCAGGTGGAGAGTCCTCTTTAAGGTGGGTCTTCTCACCTTTAAGGCCCTACAAGGACAGGGCCCTGGCTACCTGTCGGTCCTCCTGACACCTACTTCCTCTATCCGCCCTCTTCGATCCTTCAGTGGTAGCCTCCTGACTGTTCCTAGAACGAGGCTTAAATCAGCTGGGGATAGAGCTTTCAGTGTTGCAGCTCCCATTCTATGGAACTCATTACTAGCTTTAGTCAGAGAGGCTCCCACTATAGATGTCTTTAAGGTTTGCCTGAAGACATTATTTTTCCCACAAGCATTTGATGTTTAGAGTATATTTAATTTGTAGTTTGTGATTTATTATTTTATTTGTATGGATGAATTTGTTTAATGTTTTAAATTTGTATGGCGCCCAGAGCCTCCGGGATTGGGCGTCTTTTAAATAAATTTGCCTTGCCTTGCCCTTGCCTTGCCAGTGTGAAGGTGGGCCACCTCCTGGTGCAGCAAGCCGTAACACAACTCAACAAACAGTTCTGCTCAGATTGGACTCACTCCACGAAATGTATTCTCTCAGATCTTCCTACCAACCAGCCTGTAATTACACATCTCAACCAAGCCACGGTGACTATGACTGGTGTCACAGCATAGGGTGGAGGGGGACTGGAGTTAGGCTGTCTGCTGCTGCTCAATGACTGCTCATTGAAGGACTCTGGAGCATGCAGTGTGGATGCTGCTGTCACTCCTGTCTTGCCAACCTGCTGCAAGGGCATTTCATGTAAAAGGAGCCTGCCTGGGGAGAGGGTGAACAAAGCCTTATGCTGGATTGGGAGCTGTGGAGGAACCAACTCCTTCTGTTTGTCTTGGCACTCAGCAAAACATGTTTTTCAATATTGTTGAGAAAAGGGATTTTGAGGAAAGCAAAATCAATGTTAAACACCAATTTTTGCACCTTAATAAGTTCAATGGTATTTGACAAAATAGCCCAACACTGTGCATGCACTGTCTGGCTGGCAGGGTGTCAAGCCACGAAAAGTTTTATGAAAGCATCTTGTGCAGTTTCTGAGATACAAAACAATTTTTAATAAATTATGTTTTTTTTCCATGTATTTAACATTTTTGCTTTCACTTACAGCCTTAATGGTATGGATTTTTTTTCACAAATCTTCTTGTGGTAGAAATAGTCTGTGATGAGGTTGCACCTTTCAAATGCTTTTGTGAAAATATTAAACAGTTTCAGAGTTATAAGGATTTAAAGTTTTATGGGAGCATGTTCAGTAGATTTTTTGGGATTACAATGATACAAACAATAAAAACCTCAATTATGAGGGTTTATCATTCCTAATTTATCAATTGTGAGAACAAAGATATATTGTGATTGTTGCCATCATTGTTTTTTATACTAAAGAACATTGAAACTACATTAAAATTATGTATTTAAAAAAATCTCCTGAACCTAGGTAAACAGGACCTGCTTAGCTAGACTCTGATGTTTGTTTATTAAAAAGCAGAAACAGCTTTTCCTGGCACTCCAAAATAGAGGATGCCAGATTAACAAGAGGAACCATTAATTCTGTGATCTCTGTATGATAACAGCATAACTTTCTTGGCATCTGCAGCTACAGATGGAGATGAGCTGCTGGATTGTGTTCCAACCGTGAGCCAGTAATCTCCATCTCTTTCTTTCTTTCTTTCTTTCTTTCTTTCTTTCTTTCTTTCTTTCTTTCTTTCTTTCTTTCTTTGTTTTTTTCCCTCCCAGCTCAGCCATCCCTCTGTCATTCATCCCAGATATTCATCTGTAAAAGTAGACTGGGGTGCCAACCCCCAGTTTCTCCTTCCCATCACCTCCATGACACCTACCACCCATCTCAATTTTTATTCATTTTTACATATAAAATAAGAAGACTGGGGTGCCCACCCCATTACCTCTTCTGCAGACAAGCTCCTCCCCTACATGTTGCCCACCCACCTTCCCTAATGTACGTGTGGCAGCACCACAGTGCCCACCTCCAGTGCTACTGAATAGTATCTTGACACTAAGGTGCCCAGTCCTCAGTCTTGATTAGGTCCCATTGTAAATTAAAGAAAATCATCACTAATTTATTGGCTTATTAAAATCTACAGAAAAGTAAATAGTCCATTGGTGATCTGATCCCCCCAGATTTTCACCCACCTCAAACCAACACCCCACTCAGCACCCACCACCTCACACTCCTCACACACCATCACTCATCTGAATATGTCCCACAGTATAGATCCACTCTCTGATCAAAGATATGCCTTGCTGCTGGAAATAGCAACTGCAATATGAGAAAATAAGGTAAGTCTTGTTTAATGTACTTCAATGGGTTTTGTACTCATAACTTTGTAATACTTAATATTTTACATAAAATTCTGATGAACAAGTTAGGTGGAATTTTTCAGATCCATCCCAAAAGGTGATTTTGCAGTCACTGTGTGAAATTACCATTGGGATGGGATTTAAAAATGTTCACCTACTGGGTTCATGAGGTGGATCATGAATGTCTGCATCTGTTGATACTGATCCCAAAGAGGCCTGCATGGATGAGGATAGGATTCTACTATCTCAAAATGAATGGAAATTCTGTTCAAGAAACTGCATTCATATACTGGACAGGATTCAATTTAATGCCACAAAAGTAGGGAAATGTGGTGTTAGGGTTTGCAACCCAAACTCCCCACCACAACCCCCAAGCAGAAAAAGGAAAAAAAAAATTAGGGTTTTGGTTCTCCAGAGTATTGGCGAATCAGTGGTGGAGACTTCCATGGATTGTTGATCCTAATGCCCACCCTGTCCCTTGAACAAACAAAGTCAAACCTGATCTCTTATTGCTGGCAACATGTGGCAAAACATACTTCTCAGTCTTTGAAGAGTGTATCCCTATGAGGCACTGGCTTGGAGCTGTACCTTGTTCTTTGGACAAGATGCTATGAGCTGGGTGGGAAAGGTGAACATTATAATGATTTAGGGGTGGGAGTGGGAAGTTAAAGTTGTAAACCCTAATGACACATTTTCCTACTTTTGTGGCATTAAGTTGAACCCTAACAGGTGCTTTAGCACAGTTTTTTGCAAAGAATACATATATCTATATCTATATCTATCTATCTATATATATATATAAAGTTCCTTCCACTCCATTCTTCTCCACCTCAACTGCTAAAGGTCTGAGACCTCAATGCTCAAAGCCTTCTTCCAAAACTCAGCCTTCTGTCTGTCTGGATTTCACAACATTTCCTCGACATCATATGTATCACTGAGTCCTGGCTCTCTTTCAGGATACCTGATTGTAGCACATCCCTTCCTATCAACTTTTCTGACACAACGGGAAAGTGTGGGGTGGTTTTCCCATCTATGCCCATCAAAGCCTCTCTTCTGCCATGTCTCTCAGAGAAGTCACATCTTCATCCCACAAATTTGAGGCTATCATTTCCCTTCTCTGTACCAATCTTCATTGGGATTTCCGATGCTTCACCAAGAATATTCTCCTCCTCTCCGATTGATTCCCTCTCCACAATTGCTTCTCATGCCTCTGCTGACAAACTCATCCTACTATGGGACTTCATTGTCAGTTAGTCTTCCCAGCTTCCAGGCCAACCACCCACAAAGCTGAGTTCCTAAATCTCACATAGATTATCACCGAACCCACCAGGCTTAACAACCACTCTCACATCCATTCTCTGGACTGTATTCTCTCCTCCCACTCCCAACATATTGTTGCAGCAGCTATTTGGCCAGATGCTTTCAGTGACCACTGTATGACATTCTGCATCACAATGATCTGGCATTCCCCTCCCCTATATACATTTGGACGGGGTCACTCTGGTTAATTGACACATCTGTTCTCTCCAGTGACCTTGCTGTCACAAACTGAACAGCCATTCTCTCCTTCACTGATGTTGACAGTGCCCTTTCCCTGTGTCACTCCAGATTTTTCTCATTTTGGGACACACATGCCCTGTTAAGAAAATACAAGGTCAAAACTCACTATCACCCCTGGATTACCCCTGAAATAATTGACCAGTGCTAGTCCAGTGATGTAACCAGGATTTGTTATAAATGATCTCACTTCCTTCCTGACCCTCTCTTATGCAGAACTATCAGGAATTCCTGTACAATGGTTGTCCAAGCTACAAAATCACAATATTTCAAGACCGACCTTTCATTTATGTACGTATGTATGCATGCATGTATTTATTTATTTGAAAACTAGTGACTAAGAAAGACAGACTGAACCAATGATCATTTTCAGGTGTGACCCAGAAGAAGGGAACTGAGGTGGCAAATACATATCATGGACACAGTGCCCAGTTAAATGCAATTACATAGCATTGACACTGTTCACAGTGACAAAGTTCACAGTTACAGTAAACTGGAATAGAGTACACAATTAAATAGGAGTAAGAATAATAAGAGCAAGCAGCAAAAATCAGTCAATTCAGCCACAGCTACACCAGAGCAGGAAGCAAGTGTAAGGTGGCAGTCAGATAGAGGGAAACAGGAGCAAGGGGGCAGAGTTTCAATTGGTGTCTGAAGGAGGTAGTGAAATAGTGAAGGTAGTGAAACAGATGGAGGATGGGAGTAGGATTCAGAGTAAAGGGAGATGACAGAAAAAGGCTGATTGCCTTGTAACATTCAGAACTACCTTAATGCCCCTTCAATGTTCTGGAAGATAATTCACTCCTTCTTTGACCCTTTGACCCATTCCACCCCTCTGTTTTTTCTGGTAAATGGTTCACCAGTGTCAGATCCCTCTTTTGTTACTGTGCACTTCAATGAGTTATTCACCACTTCTGCTATCCCTTTCACTCACCCTCCAGCCTCCACTGCTCCACATCACATTCCTCCTCCTCTCCAAGAGTTTCCACTTTCTCCCTGTTACTACCCAGGAAACTCTGATTGCCCTTTACTCCCTAAACCTGTGCAAATCTAGCCCTGATGGCCTGGATCCTAAGTTACTTTGTATCTCCTTTCCTCTCCTGCCATAACATCTTATCTGACTCATGTAGTTTATATTTCCTTCTTCCTCAGCACTTTCCCCCAGTCCTGGAAGTTGGCCAAAGTTCTTCCACTCCACAAAGGGGCAGACCCTTCCTCCTCAGTAACTTTCAGCCAGTCCCCCCTCCTTTGCAAAGCTGCATGAGAAACTTGCCTACACCAGACTCTCTGATTTTCTATCCTCCAATGATTTCATGTCATCATTCTAGTCTGGCTTCCAGAAGCATCACCCCACTGTGTCCTCTTTGTTGCATATAACCAAATTTATATTCTCAGTGATGGATCAAGAGCATTTTACAGTTGTCATTTTCATTCATCTGGCCAAGACCTTTACCTTGGTGTCCTATTCACTCCTCCTGGATAAGCTGCATTCTAATAATCTCTCAGCTCCAGCTATAGTCTTATAATAGTCTTTATTTTTACCGTGCCTTTCTAAAACCATGGTGCCTTAATAACAACCTTCAAATAAAAACAATACAATAAAAAAACAGATACAATAAACACTGGGTTCATAAAATTCAATAAAATAGCATCAAATCAAGCATGCTTGATACCACAGATGGGTCTTTAGGGCCTGTTTAAATTCCTCCATGGACACACACTCCTGAAGTGGATGGGGTAGAGAATTCCAAAGGGCTGGGGCTATGTACATGAATGCACAGGCCCCCGAAGATTAAAAAGAAAAAACTTGGAATCTTCAGCAACCCCTCATCAGCCGAACGTCACAATCACCTAGGGCAGTAAGGTATCAGAAGCTCTTTCAGGTAGTCCAGGCCAAGTCCATGTAGGGATTTATAAGTCAGAAGTCTGACTTTAAAGGTGATCCGCAACTGTACTGGCAGCCAGTTCAGTTCACGAAGACCAGAGAAATATGACAGGTATGGGAAGTACCCATCAAGAACCAGGATGCAGCATTCTGCACTAGCTGCAGGCGGTGGATATCAACCCCTGGTGGCCCTAGATAAAGGGAATTGCAATAATCAAGGGTGAGGTCACAAAGGCGTGGACCAATGTAGGAAGATCACTGGATGGAACTAGATGCTTAATCCTGGAGATGTTCCTCAGATGGTAAAAGGATGATTTGATGACTGCCGACACCTGTGATCGCAGTGTCAGCCCATCATCAAAAATCACCCCCAGATTTCACACCCATTCAGAGGTAGGGAGCTGGTAGTCACCAAGATAAAGTCCTGAAGACAAACCAGCTCCCATCCCATCTATCCGGTGACCCATATCCACAACCAACACCTCCATTTTCTCCAAGTTCAACCTCAAACAACTTAAATTTATCCAGTTCTAGATTTCAGTGAAGCAGTTGTTAACTATCAATAGAGCTCTATCATGGTTGGGTGCAAAAGATAGGTAGAGCTGGGTATCATCAGCATAGCAGTGAAACCTCAGCCCATGCCTTCTTACAATGTTTACCCTCAACAAGGAAACACTTTCTCCGGTGTCTGCTTTGCTTGGACCCTTCAAAAGGAATCTCCGATACTATCGCACCTCAAGCTCGCAATGTGACTGCCCTCATAATTCAGGCTCTCCATCTCCCTGGCTGTCTCTGAACTGTGACCAGTAACCTCTTACAGATAACTGCCTCATGGCAACTGCCCTTCTGCCCCACCTTGCCCCCACCTTAGTCCTGCCCTTTGCTAGTCCTTCATGCCACCTCCCCCACTACTGCATCCTTTAGGCATCTGCCCCTACCATAATTCCACTTACACCTCACCCTTCCACCCCTCATTCCAACAGAGGCACCTCCACAGCATACCTCTACCTGTTCCCCCACTACCCTGCACACACACTCTATCCTTCCTATTATTTCTTTCTTGGCTCTTGCTACTCTGAAACCTTATTTAAGCTGCCCTCTGAAATCAAGAAACAATTTGTAACTGTAACTGTAATATGTGTTATGACTGTTAATCATTGTTTACCTTTGTATGTATGTTACCCACCTACCCTGATGTGGAACCTTTGTAAATGAGCAGTCCTTGCTCAAAGGTACTTGAAATCCTAGAGTTCAATAAATAAAAAAAAATAAAAAAAATTAAATGTCTCCAAGGGGCAGCATGTACACTGCGAACAACATGGGGGACAACATCAAACCCTGAGGTACCTCATATGACAGAGAGACTGGGATGGAGAAATTAATCCCCGACACCACCCTCTGAGTTCTGCCAGTGAGGAAAGATGTAACCCACCCAAGTACTGTACTAGACAGTCCACAGATGAACCTCAGGCATTTGAGAAGAATCCCATGGTCCACAGTGTCAAACACTGAAGAGAGATCAAGAAGAACCAAGATGGAATGGCTCTTCCAATCTCTTGCCATCAAGAGATGATTACCATCTGAACCAGTGCAGTTTCGGTATTATGCCTCTTTCAAAAACCAGACTGGAGTGGTTCATAAATGTCATAGATGGTCAAATGATTCTCCAGTTGTATGGCCACTACTTTCTCAATCACCTTCCCCACAAAGGTTAGAGATTGGTCTGTAGTTAGCATGGCAGTCTGGGTCCAAAGAAGCTTTCTTCAGAAGGGGCATTACCACTGACTCCTTCAGGGAGCTAGGAAACTCACCTGTCTCCAAAGACCACCAGACTATTCATACTAGGACCAGGCCAATGGTATCCCAACAACCCTTAATCAGGGAAGTTGTGCTCAGATCCAAACTACAGCATGTAGTGTGCATACCCAGGACAATCCGCATGACATCAATGAACTCCAGTCCATCAAAGGAACTCCAGGAGAGCCTGGGGACAGTGACCAAGTGCCAATCTATAGCTTCTCCCATAGAAGATGCAGGTTGTAGCACCACCCTGATGTCAGCCACCTTAACCATAAAGAAGCAAGCAAGCTCTTCACACTCTACTTTTGAAAAAGATCTTCAAACCTGCAGGCAGTCTGGGTTGTACAGTCTGTCTACAGTTCGAAAGAGCTGAGTTGGTCGGTTCTGAGCAGCCGCAATCTCCTTGGACAGGAACTCTTCCTTCTTATGGGAGATTGCAGAATGATAGACTTGATAATGTTCCATCAATCTAAGCTGGTTGGCATCAAGGACAGATCTCCACCAGCAACGCTCTGATCTTTGTCCTTGTCACCACATCTCCCTCAAGGTCTCTTCAAACCATGGGGACCAAGGGCGAAGGGGGAGAGGGTGAACATGGACAGGAGCAATGATATCCATAGCCAAGGAGATGGCTTTATTATAAGCCAAAACCAGGGCATCTGGGTCATTACTCGCTCCAGAAAGCTCTGATAGGTCGAGCACCACCATCAGGCCCTCAGAGCTTAAATCTCGCAAAGGGCAGTACCTAACCATCTCCACAGGGGTAGGCCTACAAAGGGGGGCACAAAAATTGAACCCCGTGGTGTAGTGATCAGACCATCTGACAGGTTGCACCCCCAAATTGAAAGCTTCATTTCCCAGGAGGAAGACTAAGTCAAGGGAGTGACCGCCTTTATGAGTGACAGAAGTAACAACTTGTGTAAGGTCCAAAGGTGTCATCAATTGGAGGAAGTATCGTCCAAATTGTGAGAGTTTGTCATCAACTCAGTTGTTGAAGTTGACCAGGACCATCAGTCTGTGCGACTCAAATGCCATGTCAATCACGAAGTCTGCTACTTTCTGCAGGAAACGCTTCTCATCACCTGGTGGATGGTAGATGAGGGTGATCCTACAACCCACACCTGCCACTAAAGTACACTCAAATGACTCAGCCTTCTCAACTGGTACACTCGTGAGGCTCAGCTTGGTCTTAAACCTGACCGCAACACCCCCCCACCCACTGTCCAGCCTCGAGCGGTGTAACACTGAGTACCCGGCCGGAACAGCGGCGTCTAATATAGGGCCTGCATTCTCATCAAGCCAGGTCTCGGTGATGCACACCAGATCCACTGACCCAACAAAATCTGCAATAACTGTAGTCTTATTTTTGATGGATATGTCATTACACAACACCGCTTGAGTAAGACAGGCCTCTGGAGCTGCTCGGGCTACCTTCACACCAATATTGATGGTGCCCTTGGGTATGGAAACTAGGCATGAAGGACCATGCTCCAGATTCCAATTTGCCTCAGGGCATCTTCTGGGTCTTACTACCCCAATATGATGGCTCCGCTCATTCGACCTCCACTGTTTGCACCCACGAACCCCCCCCCCACGAGCAATACCTAGTGCTCTGCAGCACTGGTATGATGATAGCTGTCATGGAGGGAGAAAGGGCAGAGGGCACGAAGGGCTGAAGATGAATAGCGAACAACCATGGGGGTAGGCCTCCTACACATACTAAGAGACCCAACAACAGCAAAACACACCTAAGCTGCCAATAAATCCCCAATTAAATAACTAACTAAATTAAAAAAAAATTAAGATTCATAAAAAATTAAATAAAAATAAAAATGTCCCTCAACCCCCTCAAACAACTACCCACCCTTAAGCAATAACTTTGCTAATAAAATTACATATACTTTATATATACTCCCCACAATCCCCAACAAAGTCAATAATAACTTCTACCTTCCCCTTAAACAATAACTCCAAACTATTTAAAAGCAGCAAACTACATAAAAACACAAAATAATTAAATGTAAAATAGGATAATGTCTTATGGCAGTATGTCAGTGTTTTTGCAGATCAATGAGAGTCACTGATTCTCTTGAGCAGTTTTAATAAAGGTCCATCAGAGCTCTCACCTCTTCAGGCCAATGAAGCCAAAAAGCCCAGAACCAAAATTCAGCTCTCACTTTGAACTTAAATAATGAGCAAGCAGAAATTATTTGAAAGTAAAAATATTTACAGGTACTCTCACTGGCTAAAAAGTATGTAATATAATCAGGCCCAAGAAAAGGTCTGACCGACAGTAGATCAAAATGTAGAGTCCTTCCAGTATACCTTGCTGTGGACTGTTGGTGTCTTCTCCACAATTCTGGTATCTTTCATTCTGGAGTCACTCCAATGCTAGCCCACCACACTATGTAGTCCTTCCCAGTGATAACTGCCTCCACTACTGCCATAGGCAAAGCACCAACAGCAGACTGGAGTGCTGATTTAGGAACAGAGGAGAGGTACCTCAGAACACTCACCCTGGGAAACAGCTGCCCTGTTCAATTGAACCCACAACTGCAGTACCCAACCCAATGTCTGCTCACCAGCAAACCATCCTGAGGAACCTAGATGCCACCAGTAACAGACGTCCACCCTCCAGCAGACCTGAACCGGCACCTCCCATTATGGACCTAGCATACAACAGCCACTCCCGGATGGGCTACAGCAGAACCCCCAAGTGTTCCCATCAACCTCCAAAATTTGCCTGTCCAGCAATGCCCCAGGGATCACTGGCAACACACAATCCTCTGATGATAGCAAACCGACAATGTTCCGGTAAAAGTTCAGCCACTAAAACTCCTCATTCAGTGCTCCAGCTGAACCACCCTCCTTCAGCAATTCCTCCTCGGCTTCTCAAGATCTCTCCTCCTGCAGGGACAAATCCATAGTGAAACCCATGGACTCCACCAAACCCTCGATACTTCAAACCAAGGGACACCACCAGCAGGAGGGCAGGTTAAATAATGAACAAACAGACACTAGCGTATTTTGACTAACATTGCTAGTCTAAAACAGAACTTTGCTATATAGAATTAGCTACTTCGTTTAACAAATATACCAGAAGAAAAATTGTCTAACCTATTGATCCCGAAGATGCTATTCCTACTTCACTATCTCATTCCAGGTCCCTGACTAACTGCCACTAAAATAAGTAACAAAATAAAAATAGCAAAAACTAAAACAGGAACTCTAGAATACTCTAAGGTGCTGCTGCTACTGACAGCTAGCCCAGCTTGGTCACCATCTTGTATCTGAAGCTCTGAACTGGTTCTGTTTTTACCTCTTGGGCAATCTGCAGTCAGTACAGGCTGGTAGTGACCTCAACTTCCTATCCAGGTGGGGTCCCACAGGGCACCATTCTGAGACCCATCCAAAAAAGATTAATAATCAAGTTAGCCAGCTTGGGAATGGGTCCCAGGGTGGTAGCCTGGGTTGCAAACTGGCTGCACAACAGGACACAGAAGGTAATAGTGAGTGGAACACATTCTGAAGAAAGGGGGGTCACTAGTGGAGTACCTCAGGGCTCCGTACTGGGTCCAGTCCTCTTTAACATCTTTATAGGTGACATGACAGAATGACAGAGGGTCTGAAGGGAAAGGTATGCCTCTTTGCAGATGATACACAGATCTGTAACAGAGTTGATACACAAGGGGGGGTAGAAAGGATGAGAAAGGACTTGGCAAGGTTGGAGGAATGGTCAGACATATGGCAACTTAGATTCAATGTAAAGAAGTGCAAAGTAATGCACCTGGGAAACAAAAACCCAGGAGAAGAGTACACAATAGCAGGGGAGGTACTAACAACAACAAAAATGGAATGGGACTTTGGGGTAGTCATATCAGATTATCTAAAGGTGGGTAAGCAATGTGAGAAGTCAGTGAAGAGAGCAAGGGGGAAACTGGGATGCATAGGAAGGAGCATCACAACTAGAAAAAGGGAAGTGGTTATCCCTCTGTACAGACAGTTGGTGAGACCCCATCTGGAGTACTGTGTGCAGTTTTGGAGACCTCATCCACACAAGGACATAGACAGGATGGAAGCAGTCCAGAGCAGGGCAACTAAAATGGTGCAGGGTCTGCATCAGAAATCATATGAAGAGAGACTGAAAGAGCTTAATACGTATACCCTTGATGAAAGTAGGGACTGGGGGAAATGGTAGAAATGTTCAAGTACCTCAAGGGAATCAACAAAGTCCAGGAAGGTAGCATCTTTCAGAAAAAGAGATGTGTAAGAACAAGGGGACACAATTTAAAGATAGAGGGGGGACAGCTCGGGGGTAATGTGAGGAAATCTTTTTTCATGGAGAGAGTGGTGGATGCATGGAACTGCCTTCCTGGGGAGGTTGTTGGGGCTAAAACAGTGGAGGAATTCAAACATGCATGGGACAGACACAAGACAATTGTAGTCAGGGGGTGGCAGGAAGTAGGCTGTTGGTTAACTAGAATCTGCAGCTTATCCAGTAGGTAGGGAAATGGGCAGACTGGGTGGGCCAAGTGGTCCTTATCTGCCGTCAAAGTCTATGTTTCTATGTTTCTATCCTGTTCTCCATCTTCCATAACGACCTCCCCTCAGCATGTGCCAAACCATATATACAGAAATGCAGAGGACAATCACTTATACCTCCCATCCATCTACCACAACTATAGAAGGTCTGCTCCATCATGATTTAAACACTATCCTATGCTAGTTTCAATCAAACCAACAGTGCTCAACACAAATAAAACTGTGTCTATGACCTTCGGCACTAGAAAGAAATTGGCCAGTCTCTCAACTCTGCTTATCTTCTCCACCTTGGATGGCACCCATCTAGAAGTGGTTCAGTCATTCAAGTACCTCAGTGTATGGCTATGTAGTAAACTTGACTTCTCTGCCCACATTGACATCATTCATGCCAAGGTCCACCTGAAACTTGATGCCTTGTACTAGAAGAAAGATTGTCTGTCACCACACATCCACTGTGAGCTTGTCACCAAAATGGTGCTCCTGATTTTTCACTAGCAGACATGTTCTATAATACCACTCCCTCAACCTCCCAGACTTGACTGGACACCAACCGCAACTCCTTCTGCCACTTTGTGAACAACTCTCCACCTCTCATTCTCATCATTGCTCACTTTATTCCTCTTTAGCCATTCTCCCTCTATCCTCACATCACCAGATTCACTGTGCCCCATTCATATCCAGATACTGGTTTGGGTCTCTTCTCCTTTTAATCTCATCACTCCTTTCCCTCATGCCCTCTACCTTTAGGTCCCTCCACTCTAGGGATCCTCACATCTTCGCCATTCCTTATCACCACTTCTCTGCTGGGCCATCAGCACTTTCTTACCTTCTCCTATCACTTTGAAACCACTTACCCTCTTTCTTCCATTTCACTGCCTCCCTTAGATATCAGCTGACATTCCTTCCTTCCATCCACCTCCTCCTGTTTTTCCTCTACTTGACTGTTCTCATTGCATTTGTCTCCTACCCCAGTATAGGGGTGGCTGAAACATCTTATTTTGTTGTTTCTACCTTTAATTACTCATTTTGCACTTATTCTTCTAATTAATTTGTATTCTTTGCTTGTTCTTTATGGTAACTGTGCTATACATTTTGTATCCCCTGTTCTCTTCTCCCAGATTGCACTTGGAAACAAGCCTAGGATCAATGTTACTTTCCTAGTAAGCAATTTTAAATATATAGTATATTCCCCCAGAAGAGCTATTATTGTAGCTGGCTTTGATGTATTTAAAGAGGTTCTATCTGATGGCCCACATGGTATTGCAGGAAGGCAGGACATTTCTCTAGTGATATCACAAAAACTTTAGAAAATATCTGGCTGCATCTTTAGCTGCAACTGTATTGACAGTCACAAGTATTAAAGCCAGGAATATTGCCAATAAATACTAACATACTAAAATGCCAGCAGAGTAGTCCTAATGGACTTTCGTGTCTGCTCGATAGTCAGCCCTCATAATAGGTGCCAATTTTGTGGTCCCCCCACCCCCTTGCATTTCTCCACCCCCTGTCCAAGATATTCCTCTTGTATTGGACTTCCCCAGCTTTACCATCTCCTATATCTTTCCCAGACCCTCTTGAACCCCACCACAGTATCTTCCTCCACATTCCTTTGGGCAGTGCATTCCATGGTTCCACCACTCTCTCAGTGAAGTAACACCTCCTCCTCCTCTCCCCTGAATCCCCTGGCATCCACCTGTGTCCTCTGGTTGCCCCCTTTCCTTTGTAACACCCTGACTAGGCCTCCTTTAATTATCCCCTTTATGTACTTGAAGACCTCTATCATGTCCTCCTATCCCTCCTCTCCTCTAGAGTGTAAATGTTGAGCTCCTCAAGCCTCTCCCCATAAGTCCTCTCCCCCAAGCCCCAGATCATTTTGCTTGCCCTCCTCTGAACTGTCTCCAGGACTGCAATGCCTCTTTTTAAGTGCGGTCTCCAAAACTGCACACAGTACTCGAGGTGAGGCCTAACCAGGCAATTATACAGAGGGAGGATCATGTCCCCCCTTCTGGAGGCAATCCCCCTAGCGATGCATCCCAGCATCATATTGGCCTTGGCCACTGCCCTCCTACAGTTCTCAGAGCTGTCCATTTTGACATTCACCACCACCCCCAGGTCCCTTTCACCCTTTGAGACTTGTAGTGCATCTCCCCCCAGGGTATACACTTGGCCACATTTCTGGCCCCCAGGTGCAGAACCCTGCATGTCCCTCCATTGAACTTCAGTTTTCACTTTCTCGACCACCTCTCCAGGGCCTCCAGGGCCTCGTGCAGAGCCACACTCCCCATCCACCACCACTCCCAGTTTTGAGTCATGCACAAAGAGACTAATTTTACTCCTGATTCTCTTCCTTATGTCAGAGACATAGGCATTAAACAGGCGTGGTCCCAGGACCAATCCCTAGGGGATCCCACTAATGACCCTCCTTGAAGATAAGACTACCCTCTAACCACCACCCTCTGAGTGCACTCCGAAAGCCACTTTCCTATATATCTGATCATCTGCTTCCCCACCCCCATTTCCCTCAGCTTAGCCAGCAGGCCACTGTGAGGAACCAAATTAAATGCCTTGCTGAAGTCTAGAAAGAGAACGTCCACCGGCCTGCCTGGTCCAGGGCACTCATCACCTAATCATAGAACTGCATAAGGTTTGTCTGACACGATATTTCTTGGACAAAGACATGCTGTCTATCATCCAGGTATCCCATTTTCTCCAGTACACCACCAGCCTTTCCTTGATAATACCTCCATCACCTTGCCCACCACTGACGACAGGCTAACGGGGCTTGTAGTTCCCTGCCTCCTCTCTTGATCCACCCTTGTGGATAGACATCATATGGGCCACCCTCCAGTCTCAGGGGACCCATCCAGTCTTCAGAGACATGTTGAAAAGCTTTGCCAGGTGGGCAACCAGGACATCTGTCAGTTCCTTCAGCACCTTGGGATGTATTTCAAATGGCCCTGGCATCTTCTCCATCCTAAGGGACCTGAGGGCTTTCACAAATCGTATCACAAGTTGTAAGAGGGAGGTAATAATCCCTCTTTACAAGACACTGGTTAGGCCCCATCTGGAGTACTGCCTGCAGTATTGGAGGCCACACCTTCACAAGGACATTAACCAAATTGAAGCAGTCCAGAGAAGGGCAACCAAAATGGTGCAGGGACTGCATCAGAAAACATATGTGGACAGATTAACAGAGCTCAATATGTATACCCTTGAGCAAAGGAGGGAGAGAGGTGATATGATCGAAACATTCAAACACCTTAAGGGCATTAACAATGTGAAAGAGTCCAACATGTTTAAACATAAGAAAAATAGCAGAACAAGAGGACACAGCATGAGAATAGAGGAAGCCAATTTAGGGGTAATGTGAGGAAATTCTTTTTCACAGAAAGAGTGGTGAATGCATGGAACAGCCTACCTCAGGAAGTGGTGGCTATGAATACAGTACAGGGCTTCAAACAGGCATGAGATAGGCATAAGGGAGCAATACAGATGAAAATGGATAGATAGGTCATTGACAGTGTAAAGGTGTGTAGCATATTCATAAGGTAGAAAAAATGGGCAGACTGGATGGGCCTTGCGGTCCTTATCTGCCATCAACCTCTATGTTTCTATGTTTCTGGTATTTCAACTTCCCTGTTCCCCCCTTTGCCTCCTGTTCTGCCTTCCCCCAACCTGATGGTGTTGGTGCACCCCTTTCCTAGACTCAGCAGGGCCCCCAGCATCTAAGGGTCCGCAACCCCCACAGGTTCCCCATCTCTTCCCCTGAATGGCATGGCCCCCACATCCTCCCTGGTAAAAACTGATGCAAAGTACTCATTCAATACCTCGGCCTGATCCCCCGCATCCTGTGCCTATCCTTCCCCTGTCCTAATCCTGCGAATCTGCCCCCTCACTTTTCTTTTTTCCCCCAATATATCTAAAGAACCCCTTGTTCTCCCTCCTGATATCCCTGGCCAATTTCTGCTCATTCCTCGCTTTAGCCAATCTCACTACCCTGGTGACCCTCCTGGACATCAGTTCATACTCCTCCTGATCTCTCTTGCTCCTTTAGTGCTTGAAGTGCTTATATGCAGCCTTTTTTCCCTCACCATCTCCTGAACCTCCCATGTCCATCAAGATGGTTTCCTCGCCCTACCAAATTTGTGCCTTACCCTTGCACAGGACTTGGTAGCCTCCTGAACCTCCTTCCTAATTATCTCCCACCTACTGTCAGCTTCCATGCCTGGCCTTATCTCGTCCAGATAACCCTTAAGGATCCTTTCCACACCCCTGAAATCCACACTGCTAAAGTCAATTACCACCATCTTCGTGCAGTTTTCATCCCCCCCAGGTCCATGAAAAAACAGACTGTGGCATGATTGCTCCTGTCAATGGGTCCCTCACCTACAGGCCCCTAATCTGGTCACTGTCCACCAGGACCATGCCCAGTGTCTTGGCCTGCCTAATCAGCTTCCCCACCTGGTGGGTTAGGAATGTGTCCTGGAAGACATCCAGCAATCTCTGCTCCTTGGCCAGTGGGGATGTCAAAGTCCCCCAGTCTGTCCCTGGCATGTTTGGGTCCCCCATCACCACTACCTTTCCCTTTCCCAATCTACAATGGCCCATAACATTTGCCACCAGACTCTCTTCCAAATCCTCTGCCAGTGCAGGGGGTTTATATACCACCATTATTTTCACTCTCTTCCCCCCTGTGTTTGCAGGGTGACCCAGATTGCCTCCACGCCCCCCTCTGCCTCCTCCACCCTGCCTATACCAATGACATTTTTGACTATCAGTGCTATCCCCATCCTTCCTGAACATAGCGTAGCCCTCCAAGTTTAGATCCCAGTCATGCCCTTGGGTGGCCCAGGTCTCAGTGACAGCTGCCACATCCACTACCTCCTCAACTAACATCACCTGGAGCTTAGGCATCTTATTTCTTAAGCTCCTGGCATTGATCAGGACCACCATCCACCCCTTTCCCCTCCTCCCATCTCCCACCCTTGTGCTCCTGTGTGGCTGCATGCCCTCCCACCCCTGTACACTACCCATTTGCCTTCTTCCATATCCCTCCATCCACTTAGGGGAGTGGAGACCAAGTCCCTTTTTTATCGGACCTCCTGATTCAGCCCCTCCTTCCATCCCTCCACATTCACAAGTTTAAATCCCACCTTTCAAGGATGAATCTGGCTATTTTCAGTTATAGAATTCCCCTCACTTCCAAACTGAGGTGGAGCCTGTCTCTAGTGTACAGCTCCTTATCATGTTAGGTTGCACCCCAGTCCTCTGCAATCCCATGCCCCCTAACCTCACACCACTCCCTGAGCCACTGATTCACCACTTTAATTTTTTGGTTGTTCTCCACACTAGCTTTCAGCACTGGCAGGATTTCTGAAAAGGAGAACAAGCATCCTATGGTATGTCAAAATCTGGCTAGCTCCTGAAACCTTGTCTGTATCTCTAATTCACTATTCCCCTCTATGTCATTTGTGCCCAGGTACACCAACATGCCCGGGGAACCTCTGCATTCCCTTCCCAGTGAATAAACCAGGTGCTTGGTCTTATGCACCATCAGGCCAGGGTTACATTTGGTCCTTACCAGGCAAGTTTTACCCTCCCCCTGCCCTTACCACTAGATACCCCTGATCATGGAATCCCCAATAGGAGCATTCTAACCTCCCCCATGCCTCTGTGTTAATCCCCCAAGTTTCCACTGCTTTCATGCTAGTCCTTGCCATTTTTATGACTGCAGTGAGTGGAGCCTGCAGATGTTTTGCATTTACAAAAGGGCTGATGTCATGTTTTCTGTCCATGGAAATGACTGAAGGTGAAAATAGTCTCCGCAATCTTACCCTCCTCCAATAAATGTTTTTCACCTTCAAATAAATATGCTTTCTTGTTAGTCAATGGTTGCAGGGCAGTATTTTCTTTTTTAAATGGGAGGTACAAGCACTAGAACCTGAGTAGTGGGAGGCAGCATTATTTTTTGGGGAGGGTAAGATCCATCCCCACCTCCACCCGAGAAGCTTCTAAAGATCTACCCCCACCTTTTATTTTGGTTCATGTAGGAGGGGCTTAAGGTGGACCTATCATATTGGAACAACTGACTATCAGAGCTGCCTGGTAAAATAATTAAGGAGCATCTGAAACTGCATCTTGGCATATCCCCCACACACATAGACATTATGATTTTTTTTTTTACTCTAAGCATGTCAGTATTTGGCTCTAACAGTATGGGCAAGTTTGACATAAAAATAAAATAGAAAAAAGGAACAAGCAGGTGCCTTTTCCTTTGTCAGATACATGCAGACAGAAGGTCACAAATCCTGTATGACAAGTTCATTATATGATGTTTTCCATGTAAAACAGAAATTTTGTTATTGTCATGTCTATAGCATTGTTTGTAGCCAGTAAACTATTATTTACATAGGTACTGTAAACGATAGGTTTTAATTCAGAAATCCAGTATTGATAAATTAGCTTTTTTAGCAGTTCTGTAAGATTCATGTCTCTCCGATGTACGAGTGCATAGCACAGAAACAAAATGGTTTGCCTAATTGATTGTTGTTTGCATAAGAAGTGGGTGTGACAGTGGCATGAAAGAGTGAAGTCTAACAACTGTTTCTTGGCCATTCTGGGAACTGAAGTTTAACAATAATGTGTGAAGAGAATAAAGTCTTGTGTTTTGTGCATTTGAATAGGTTTAGTGCTTTGAAGTTAAAAGATATATATATATATATATATGTATACAGTATATGTATATATATATATATATACACACACACACACACACACACACACACAACACACACACACAGTGTCATGGGCACATGAAAAGGAGGAGAAACTACTGAAATAAATACTATTCTGATGATTTATTTATTTATGTGTAAGATTTTAAGAGTAGCTCTGCCTAGGTCACACACACATAAGCTATAAAAAGTACATTTAAGGATTGATGTATTAGTCAAAGCTTGTAGTAGCAAAATAAGGCAAGAAAAATAATATATTCTTTTTTTTTTTTCTTTCAAATGTTTAACCAGGAGTGGCACTCTAAGCTGGAAGCTTGTTTACAGGGGCAACCAGGGAGAACATGGAAGTGAAGTGACTTGCTCAGTGTCACCCAGTATGCAAGTGGGGGCTGTAGGATTCAAACCCAGATCTCCAGATTTCCAGCTCAGAGCCTTAAACCACTGTGCTACACTGCCTCCCTAGTTATGGCAGTCATCTGTTTTATGGTTCATGATGTTGGTGTAGTAAGCAGCAGTACATTGCATAGCAGGTGTAAAATGTCTATAAGTAGGTCATGCAATAGATGTGCTGAGCAGTTACTGAAGCAAGAAATGCTTTTAGGATAGTAAAATATTCCTGTTAGAAAACTGATTACTGTGCAATGTTTGCATCTCAATTTCAAGGAGGTCCTTATGGGGTGTCAATGCACACTGTAAAGTAGTTATAGTTTTCAAGTTGTTGGCGTAATTGCTTTGTACTACCACTGTTACTAAATTTAAATTATTCTATGAAGGAAATTAAGTTTTTGTAACTGTCTTTAAATGTATTAAAAACATTTAATTGTCCTTATAATGGAGTAATGCCACATTCTGTAGCATCATGGGGATTTACATATGTTTTCTATGATGCTTTGCATTACTGCGGTATGTGCAATTGTGTTTTCTTTAAAATTTGGCTCTCCGGCCAATATCATCCTGGATAAGACATACCTCAGTGGCATTTGCGCTGGGGTTGTTTTGTAAACCTATATTGTTTCCTATTCATCCCATTAAAATGTACATCTCCATATATTTTCCTAATAATGTGTTTGCCTTCCTTAGAACAGAAACCAAAACAAACCTTAATACTTACAAATCATTGTGTTGTTTCTTCATACCTCCTTAACAATTCCATACAACTTCACTAACTTCATTATGCAGCCGTGGTGGATCTGATTAGATTTTGTTTATATAATTATCAGGCACTAGTTTCAGAGGCCCAGCTAGTCTTGGTAGCAGTTACAGAAACATGGGAATCTAGTAACCATGATTGGGACCTCTCAGTGATAGGGTATTACATTTTCAGAAAAGATAAAGTCAGTGGCAGAGGGGGATGGTAGCACTGTCCGTGAAAAATGGTATAAAAGTCACAAGAGAAATTATGGATAATGAAAAAACAGAATCATTGAGAAGCCATATAAATTTAAATACAGGCAAAAAGCTAAGACTGTGCATGTTCTACCATGCAGTCCTAACAGAGCTATTTAAGCCTGCTAATTCAAAATATCTTCTTAGGTCCAATGACTTTTTTCTCTTCCTTGTCCCACAAACTCATACACTCATGGGTGATTGGCCTTTGCTTCATATAAATAAAGCTTGCCTTGCCTGTTTGTGCATCTCTGTTATGCAACTCCCTTCCTGCACATGTTCAATGTGCCACCACTCACAGCAACTTTAGAAACACCCTATGGGATTATCTAAGGTTCACCTTGGCCTGTAACTGTACCTAAGCAGTAGTGCCTTTCATCTTATGAATGTCTGCATGTTATTGTTCTGTCTGGTCCCTATCAGAGTCCAGTTTGAGTATTGATATAAAATAATTGTTAAATTGTTTACATTTTTATGTGCTGTTAATCCTGCCTCAGTATTGAAACTGCGTTGTCTGTATGTCTTTTTTGCAATACTGTTAAGCCTGTTAAACCTTGCTCTGTCCGTATATTCCTTGTAATCTCCTGGGTCACACCTCAACATAGGCATATGTTTGTCTAGTGAGCTTACCTGGTCAACAAATGCTAAATAAATAGATTGACCATCAACTCAAAAAGAAGCAAAGATATGGAACTACTGCTTAGTCAGCCACAATACAATGCAATAGCTTGCAGTAAGTGACCTTTCAAAAAATATTGCATGACAAAAGTGCTTAATTACCATTGCATTATAAAGTTTTCTGCAGTATAATGCAGCATTTTGTGAGATACTGCAGCATTACTGTGTTGCATCCTGGCTGGCACCACTGTAAATTGTGAAATAAGAATAACATCTCAGGAGAAAGTAATCACTGGGGATTTCAGTTGGCCATATATGGACTGGAGTACCCAAAAAGCAATTAGCAGTAGAAGATAGGCACAGTCAACCACATTCCAGGACAGTTTCTTGGTTCCAAGAGTAACTGAGTCAACAAGGGAAACTTCAATACTAGATTTAATGCTGGTAAAAAGTATCTTTTTGAAAGAGATCAGAAGACTGCAGGTAAACCACTAGGAAATAATGGCCATCTATCTGTGTGGTTCAGATGAAAGGGCCCCAACAGGTCTGGAAGTGAAGCTTACCATGATTGATCAAAGCAATGGCTCTTTTTGCATTCAAAATCAAGAGGGATTCCTGAACCCATTCTAATATAGAGGGCAGGTAACTACCCTTCCAATGTCTCAACAATAACAATTTGGTTACTCCTGAGATGAGAGCCATATAAGCATTCTCTTTGTTAAATAAAATTTGATTACAGTTACCCAGAATACACATTTCTACAGTGAAGTACCTAGAATGACCAAAGATCTGGGTAACTAATTGCTGGATAGAGCTCCAAAATGTTGTGAACTTTGGGCATGTCCACATCATATGGAGTAAAGTGCCTTTGCCCTGAACACATCTAAGGCAAATGGGATCAGGAAGCCAACCTATTCTATGTAATCTAAAAGGAGTAAAATACAGGTTGTGTAATATGTTGAATTGTAGTAAGTATATTCTATGTTGTTTCAAATAAGTATACATATTTCTCTATATAGCCATCCAGGTAGTAGAAGAACAATGCAAGTTTAGGTCCAGTACCCAATAAAAGGCAGTAGGGAAGCATTTGTTCCAGACCTGTCAGTTCAATTCTCTGAAAATTAAAGAAATCTGTTTTCTTTGGCCTGCCAGAGAGGACAATTTCTCAAATTACAGACCTACATCCTGTGACCAAGGTGGAGTCCCCAAAAGGTTTAATACACAATGCTTAAACTGGGAATATTGCAGAAATGTATTTATTGGTAACTGGAACTTCACTATAAAATCCTCAAAAGAAATAAAAACATTGTTGTTGAGGGGTCAGCTAAATATGCAACCTCTATACCCTTCCATTGCCCTGGTGTGATAATTTTCTTATCAGTTAGCAAGTTTCAGTTCTAAAACAAGGGTTGACCCATGTCAATATGGAATGAAAGATGCAAATGATGACACAATTGTGAATGGGCTTGGATCAAGCATCCAATTGGAGTGGTTTTCAAAGGAACAGAAAGCTTGGAAAAGGGAGTAAACAGTAATGAAAACAGAGATAAATTATGTTTCTCTGCCAAAGTGGTCTTTACCCACAAACAGATTGGAATGTAAAGTCTGTCTTTTGTAGGTAGACCCCACTTATAATATGTGGAACCATGTAAATCAAAATAATAGTTTAATAAATGAGGAAGTTTACATCACCCTAACTCTCTAGGTCTGCAAAGTTTGCAGGTCGCCTTCCCGGGGGAAGGTCCCCAGTCAAATACATTTGGACCAGATGGAGAGGACTCTATTGAACCAAATTCTTAAGAGCACCAAATTTAACATACTTAATGGATACATTAGTCTGCGTAAAACAACCATTTTAATTATGTTAACTCAGCCCCACAATGACAATGGAAGGTGTCATCACCTTACTAGTTTTACTAGGTTTGTGTGCACAAGGCCCATTAGGAATGTCCCCCACACTAGTAGGGCAGAATTACACCAGTATGTTCTTGTTGTAGTAGTAATTGTCCAGGGCTTTTTAAAAGGCATTAAAATCCTTGATATCAACAATGAAAGGTGGTAGTCTATTCCATACTTTAGAAATTCTAACCATGTAAAAGTTCTCTCTTTTGTTGGTTGTAACTCAAGGTACTACTAACTTTCTATTTTGAAATCTTGTGTTACTCACAGCAGTACTATAGGAAACTCCACAGCTGTTAGTAAGATCCTGTTTCTGCAGAATCTTATTCAAAAGTAAAAGATCACCCCATTGACATCTGATATGGAGGGTGTGAAGTCCAATTGTAGTTAATCTGTTGGGGTATGTAATGTTCTTTAGCCTGGGAATAGTTTTAGTAATAGGTCTTTGAACTCTTTTCACCCTGTTAATGTCTTTAACTAGATGAGGAGACCAGAATTGTGACGCATAGTTCAAGTGTGGACGTACATTACTCTGGTATAAAAGAATGATACATTGCTTCGTTCTTATAGTAAAGGGTCACTTAATCCTTGAAATCAGCCCAATTACTGTTTTTGAAGCAGCTATGCAGTGATTTGACAAGTTTAATTTATTGTCCACTAGAACCCCAAGGTCTCTTTCAAGGTTAGAATGTTTTAGAATTGCTTGGTTTAGTATATAAGAGTGACTGGGGTTCTTGTGTCCAAAATACATGGCAATGCATTTATTAGTGTTAAATATCATTCCATTTTTCATTGCCCATGATTCCAGTTTCCCTAAGTCTTCCACTATTGAAAAATGCTGGGAATTGTCTATTAACTTGATTTCCTAACTTGGCATCATCTGCAAACTTTATTATACTGTTTTTTAACTCTGCCCATATCAAATTTAAAAAGGTTAAATAATACTGGGCCCAACACAGATCCCTGGGGGACACCACTGCTGACTACGCCCTGGTTAGACAAGGTATTGTTAATAAAAACACGTTCATGATGGTCAGTAAGCCAACAATGTATCCACTTAACCTATCAGTGGTCAATGCCCATGTCTGATAATTTAGCTATTAGAGTATTGTGTGGCACCTTGTTAAAGGCTTTGGAGAAGTCTAGAAAAATAATGTCTGAAGGCACTCCAATATCCAGATTTATACTGATAATGTTATAAAAGTTAATCAAGTTTGTACAGCAGGACCTACCCTTTGAAAAACCCACATTGCTTCAAGTCATCCTTATCATTATCATTTAAGAATCCTTCTAATTATTTTTGAATTGGTTTCTCCATTGCCTTGCAGCAATGGGATGTCAAGTTGATACAGTAGGTCTATCAATTTCTAACTGCCCCTATTGCCTTTTTAAAAAATTGAGACAACTATAGCTGTCCTCTAATCCTGGACACTATAACCTTCCTTCAATGAAAGATTATAGATTAGAGATAGGCAGTGCGCTACTATGTGAGGAGTATATTTAAGATATAAGGGACTGATATTATCTGGTCCAGGACTGGATCTGTAATTAAGTTTAATTATTTCAGAGTAAATATCATCATAAGTTATGAAATACAATGTATTTGCATTATTATTACTATGGAACATTTTATCTACTTTAGAGGAAAAACGGAACACAAACAGAAGTTGAAAATATCAGCAATAGATTTGTCATTGTTTAGTAAAGTGTTATCCTTGTAAATAGAACCAATAGTTTTTATTGACATCCTAGAGTTTGAATTTATGTAAGCATAAAGACGTTTTGCATTCTTTCTAGAAGCAATTTTAAATTCCATATTAGCCTTAGCTTGTTTTATAAGATTTTTTAATAGGTTAAGTGTTTTTTAATAGGCTAGATTATTAGCTACCAATTGATTGTTTTTAAGTCTTTTAAAGGCTGTTTGTTTAGTCCTAATCTGTCTTTTTATGCTAGCAATCAACCAAATAGGTACCCTGCCCTTGCCATTGTATTTTTTCTTGATATGGACACATTCATTTTCAATTTTACAAATAATCTCCTTAAACTTTGTCCAAAGATTCAGTGGAGAGATCATGAAATATGTAGTCCCAATCTATGTTCTTTAAAGAATTTGTAATAGAGTCAAAGTCAGCCATATTGTAGTCTCTTATAGCGGTAAAACAATTTGTTGTGTCGTGAGGTCATGCTCCATCTGTCTAATCATTAGGTCCAAATTTAACCCTTTTAAAAGTTGAGTGTCCCTGGACAGTTTAATGCCTAGATGTGACAGAGACTGAGATTCCAATTTAAGACCCAAAGTTACAACTTCTGACTTGTCACATGTTGGAAATAAGGGGAAAATAGATTTACAGTGGTGTCCCCCAGGATGAAGCCCACTTTTAAAGCACTCTGCAGTATGCTGCAGCAGACCTACTAAATAAGACAATGCAGTTTCAATGGCAATTAGTCCCTTTTGTCATGCAGAAAACTGTGGCATTCATTTCATGCTGACAGTGTCACATTTTCCTGAATGACAAATGCAACTAATTGCCATTGAAATTACATAGCTTTATTCAGTAGATCTGCTGCAGCATTCTGCAGAATGGTGCAAAATGCTGCAGAATTGAGTTTCATCCTGGGGGACGCCACTGTATGTAAATCTTATTTATAACCCTGCAGCTCCCCAAATATTGTCAGTAATTGCAAAACTGCAGGGAGAGATGACCGCCAGTCTGAGATACGTAACAACACATCATCAACACACATTGAAAGTTTATTCTCCCTTGAACCTATTTGTATGCCCTTAATATGGGAGGATGAAACTATTTACTGAGACAGAGGTTCTATATACAAATTAAAAAGTAAGGGGGGAAGGGGGCATCCCTGCCGGGTACCCTGCATTAATATGAAGGGGTGAGAAAGTAACCTTTATACAAAATTCTTGCAGAGGGATACAGTAGATATACAAAATATTGATACACTTTACAAAATCAAGGTGTAGGCCAAATCTAGGGAGAATCATGAAGAAATAGGGCCAGGCCACTCGATCGAACGTTTTCTCTTTGTCCAGAGAGATCAACACAGCATCTGGGTTGGCCTGTCCGGATGCAGAGAAATGATGAAAGATTTTTCTAAAATGGTCACGAGAATGATGCCCAGAGATAAAACCAGCCTGCTGCTGGCCTGTTACACCAGGCCATGCATTTTTAAATCATGAAGCCAGGATTGTAGCTACAAGTTTTATATCCACATTTAAAAGATGTATTGGACGATAATTGTCAGGGAGAGTAGGATCTCTCCCAGGTTTGAGTAGCAGGGCATTCTGGCTTTAAAAATCTTGGTTTTCTGAATATCAAAATAATGTAAATAATTATATACTGTACTATAGTAAGGATACGGACTCACTCCTTTTTAAAAGTTTTATAAAACAAAGGCACAAAGCTATCTGGCACAGGGGCCTTGTCTGAGGAGAGAGACCCTATCGCTGTTGCCACTTCAGTCTCATTAATGGGGCCTATTAAAGATAGTTTCTGGGCATTCTGTAAGAATGAGTAAATCCATGTCTGATAAAAAAAAAACTCTCAAAGTCTATCTGAAGATCTGGATCAGATACCAGTGCTGCATACCAGGACTGGTAAAAAGCTCTAAATATGCCCACCAACTGTCTAGGGTCTGACACTATTTTCTGGGTAGAAGGGTCAACCAGTGTGGTCACCCATCTAGCAGCAGCTCTTTGCTTGAGTCAGAGAGCTAACAGTTTGCCTGCTTCTCTCCCTGCCCAATGTATGTGGCCTTAACTTTAGCAGTTGTCCAGGTCACTTTTTCCAGGAGATGAGCTAAATATTGTGCACTTAAGTTAGACAACTCTAGACACATGGCCTCACCTGAGTCCTTGGAAAGAGTGGATTCTAAATCCTTAATTTTTGCTAACCAGTCTTCAACCTATTTCAAAGTCTGCCTCTTCTTTAGCATCATCAATCTTGTTAATTCCCCCCTCCAGTTGGTTTTAAGAGTCCCCCACATAATATCTTTCACAGAGATGGGTCTGCATTCTCTGTAATTGAACAAAGAATAAAAACCCTCATATGCTTCTTTAGAATAGGATATGATAATAGCTGTGTGTTCAGGAACCACGTGGAAGAGTAAGGAGATTTTTGGGAAGGAACAATCTGCAACTGCACTTGAGAGAGTGGTGTGACATTACCCTGACCTCTATACTAGAATCTTCAACATATTGTAGCAGTGTGTCGCTTATAAAAAAAATAGTCAAGACAAGAGTACACCCCATGTTGGGGTGAAAAAAAGGTAAAGGTGTGATCCCTGGGCATAAAACCTGCCATGGATCCATGAGACCCAAATCCTCTATAAAGCAAATTGACGTGGCCTGGCATCCAGAAAAAGAAAAAAAGTGTTTTTGCTGGGGGGTCCCCTGCACCCCCTGAATTAGGATTCTCAACTACAGGGGGTTGCATGTTGGGGAGGGGGAAAAATCCCCAAAACAGAAAAAAATTAAGTGCCAAGGCCACAGGCAGTGGCAACATTTTCCCACACCCTGTACCTTCTGCACCAGAGCTAGCCACCCACACCACCACACCACATGGCTAGCTCAGCATAAGCCTGCACACCAGTCCCCCAAAACCCCTTCCCTGTCTCTCCCTTTCCCTTTTGCTATTCCACCTTCCTGTCACTCTGTACTACCTGGCATTCACGTAGGGTTACTATCCTTCCAGGGTAGCCCAGGAGGAAAGTGCTGAATATGAGTCACCATTTTGACAGTTGCTCATATTCAGTCACTATCCTCACTGAATACCTTGGAAAGGTACATTCTTATTCAACAGAATAGCCACCCCTTTCTGCCAGGAACCAGTTGCAGCCCCAAAAATCCATCCACAATTTTTCAAGTTCCTGAACTGGTCCATGGGAAGATGAGTCTCTGGGAGAAGGGTGACATGTGGATGAAATCTTCTCAGGTGATGCAGAACACAGTATTTCTTTTTTGTTGTCATCCCCCTTAATATTCCAAGATATTATTTTCCAACTATGCAACATATTATATTATTCTGGAAAAAACAAAAAAAAAAAAAAAAGATTGTACTGATCCTCTCCTGCCCTGCATAAAATCTGTCTGCATGGGTCACCTCCCCCCAAAAATCCAAGCATAAGCAGAACCCCACATCCCCCTCATCAAAAAAGGAACAATCCCCACATTTAAGAAAGCTACCCCACAGGCCAAATACACCCTCTTTACCATGTGGTCCATACCTATTGGCATGGAGGCAGTCCCCTTCGGACCTGATTTGCCCTGCCTAAAGGAAAACACCGACCCAACAAATGTTCCATATATATGCTGGCCCCTTAGCAATTAATTTCAGCACTAAAGAACATTACTCTTATAGTAACCATATTACCTCCTATATATCTAAACAGTTATGACTAAGTCTTGCAAGTATAAAATGATTAAAAGGGAGAAGAGGCAACAATTCTCAGTTGTTTACACTGCCCAGATAAAATTATAGGTAATTTTGGATGGGCTAAGTACTTTCTTCCTTGCTGTGATGTAATTTATAATCATAGGGCACCACATCAAAAGACTAATAAAGAGAAGATGCCATCAGCACCCAGTAAAGTCAAAGAAAGAAATAGAAATGTAATAATTTTCCGGTGCCAATTCTGGAACCTAGATGAGGCCAGGGTCACTTTTACCCTAAATCCGTCCCATAAATAAAAACAGCATCATCAAAAAAAAAGCAAACCAGAAAAGAAAGGAGGAAAGGAGAAGCAAAATTTGTCCAAACATAACACAGGAACTGTGCTATAACTTGCATCTCTCTAGAAGTTTTATTATTCTCCAAACCCCACAGAGGAACTTAGATTTAGCCTACCCTGAATATGAAATTGGCCTTTTATTAACAGGGCTCTTAGAAGAAAGAAGAAAACACTCTGGGGGGGGGGGAGGCTCCTCTCCAGAATCTAGCATTATCAACTACTAGAACATTCTGGAATAACAACACAAATCTTTTACACATTTAGGAATGCTAATATAGGATAAGTAAGTTAGGATAAATGTCTATGACCAAAATAATGGAACAATCAACTCAAACTCCATATAAGTCCAACTTCTGTGTACTGATCTCAAAGGAGGACAGCAATGCACACTAATGTTCTGATCATCTTTGTAAAGAATAAAAAATAAAAGTGGTTTGGATAATCCAACCAATAACCTAAAAGTCTCTTCTTAGGTCCATGTCAAGGTCCATGTGATCTTCCATAAATTAAAGAAATACCGACTCAGGCAGTAGAAAGCATGTGGGGTCTAATATAAATGGCAACTGGATAATGGGTCCATCTAATTGCCTAACCTTCGAGTAGAAAGATGACTCTTAAGATCCAAGTATTAGGCAGTATCATTAATAAAAAAAAAATTAGCACACATACTCATCCCACTTTACCAGACAGGTCTGGCAGAAGCTGTGAAAGTTCCATCGCCGCTTGTGAAGCTGAATCAAAGTGATAAGTTGCTTTAATAGTATTAACCTCCATATGGGCTGGCTAGAGCATGTTATGATGAATATTTGCCACCCACAACTTGGCTTCAATGGCACAATAGGAATCCCTCTCTATCTGAACTTTAAATGTGAGGTCTGGTACCAATCTGACCCTTTTCCCCTCCCACTCTTGCTATTACATTTTTCTTGTAGCCTTCAGCATGAAATCATGATCTAAGTAGTTTAACATTATGAAGATTAGAGGACAAGGATGTTTTCCCATAGCCAGCTTGGGCCAAAATGATCTGTAGACCCGCTCGATAATATAGTTAGGGACATTTGGAGAGAGACCTGCAATCTTTGAGCAAGCTTCCGAATAAATTCTATAGGACTGGATCCTTCCTAGCTCTCTGGCAATCCTAGAAGGACCAAATTATTTTGACATGACATTCCCTCTAAATCATCCAGTTTATCATCCATCTTTGACACAGATCATTTTAGAGTAATGAGCTCTGGTTCAAACTTCACCACTCTGTCCTTGGCTGATGAAACCTGGGTCTCCATGACTGAAACCCAATGGGTTAATTCTTTAACTGCTGGTTTTATATTGTCTTCTATTGAAGAAAGAACAGTTGTTTTGATCTATTGCAACCCCAAAAACATCTGCTCAGTTGTTATTGGTGGAGTTACTTACAAGGATGGAGTAGGGGGAGAAGTACTTCTTAGAGGCCGCTTGGCTTCCAATTCAATGTGCTGCTCTTGCTCCCCCATTAGAATCATTGAGCTGCGAGTGAACCTCTGTCAGCTGTTGTTCCATCTTTTCAACAGCCATTTGAGTCCACAGATGAAGCAAAACTAGGTGAAAATATAAACTCACCAAATGAAGCACAAATGGCAGGAAACATTTGCTTTTTCTATCCGGTCTGGATGGAGTTCTGCACGGAAGCTTTCACACCATGCTCAGAATCATGTGATACTTATCAGTGCTTAACTGTGCATGCCAGTCAACAGGTAGTGGACCCTACAGGTCTTATGGGTTTCTCAAATCTTTTATCTGTGAAAGGCAACATGATACAATCAGACAATGCCATGCACCACTCCATCGGGATGCCCTCCCTTGCCAAAATACTGCTTGCCACAATATCACTCCTGGGTCAGCTAAAAACAGTAACTCACAGGGAGGGTAACAAACAGTACATTGATGCCGATAGTCATTTGTGCATTTTAAATCAGTGCCCTAGGACTACAGCTGCCCCTGTTTTACCAGCAAGCACCCTAGGATGCCAACCTATGCTAGACATGTATACAGAGCAATATATACTGAAAACAACTGATGGATGCTACATCCCTCCAACATGGCATCCCTGCCATAAGGTAAGCTTCAAATACTGCTCTCACACAACAAAAACTGTGAGGTTAACCCCTTGCCCAATGAACATTAAAAAATGAATATTCATGCTTCTCCTCCTTTCTGGTAATATCCACCCCAACACATGCCCACCTGGAAATAACATCCCAGGCTTTAACCATAAAGGAAATCTAAAAATAGTCTCTCTTAACATTGATAATGTACTCCATATACTCACCCTGTTGGAAGACTCGGTGGCACTTGATAAACCTGCAATCATTTCCCATACAGAAACATGGCTTACTCCTAAAATTGTAAATGGCATCCTTACCATGGTAGATTATAATATATTCAGAGAAGAGAACCAGGATAAATGGGGAGGTGGCTGTCTATTCTTCCTTAAGGCTAATCTACAGGGTTACACAATGAAAACTGATAACCTCACAAGAGATTGTGGATGCCTACCAGTTAAACTATACTTTGGAAGGGTCACAAATCTCTAGTCATAGTAACAACATATATACCTCCAGGAAAAAATCAATCTGGCCTTGCGTCATTCACTATACATTTCAAACAAACCATTCATAATTGGGAAACTATAGTCACAAGAGGCTTTAACATCAATTGGGTTGCCAAATCAAGTGTAGCCATAGAGACACAGTGGCCAGCCTGTTCCTATATCAAGTAGCCTCTGACTGTACCAGAATCAACTAAAAAATGGGAATAACAACTTCAATTGATTGGATCCTTCCTGGAAAACATAAACTGAACTTACAAACTTAAATGGGCAGACTGAGTGGGCCATAGGCCCTTATCTGCCAACACTGTCTATGTATCTATGTATCTATGATCCTGGCTGCTCACCCAGACAGATTAGTCAATGTGTCTGCCCTTTCAGACTACATCAGTGAAAATTCCCAAGTACAACATGTGTGGACTGCAAAAAAAACTCAAAATCCTGAGCCATCACCAGCAGGGTCCTTCACAAACACAAAGGTCCCAATTCCAAGACAGTTACACCAGGTTTAAATGCAGTATGCCAGTCCTGATGGTGCAAATCACAAGTTACGCGAGTGATTTATGACATGTCCGATTCCAAAAGAACACCTATGCTGCAACCCACAACTGCTAAAACAAATGCAAGTTACACTGCAGTTATGCCAAAGAATGCCTACGCCACTACATAATGTGGCTTATGACATGTTAACACACCAGCTCCATGGAACTGCTATTCCAGAACAGGTGGCATAATGAACCATGCCAGAAGATGGTAACGTAAGTTAGAACAAGGAAAAGCTGTCCTAACCAGAGCACAGGCCATAGAACCGTTCCCCACCTCAAAGCTGGACTGCAGCATACCCCCAACCAGTAAGCCTTGAATGTGGAACTAATGGGCAAACAGTGGAACACCCAAGCAAAGGTGACCTAGGAAGCCCAGGACACAGTGACCTAGGTAGCCGCATGGCCAGACAGGCCAATAGTAAGTGAAATACATACCTGGTGCAACATGTACCATAGCATGTAGCACAATAGCCAAACACAGACTGTGGGAAAAGGCACTGCACTGTGGAACAGAGAAGTGATGGGACATACAGTAGGGAACAGTGCCATGTAGTGTAGGGCAGTCAAGAGGTATATACTGCTGACCGCATTTTGAGTTGTGACATGCGTACTGCTACGCCGCAATTGCGAGTTATACCATGTCTTGTGGGTGTAACTTGCAACATGCATAATTCTGCATTTTCTGTTGTATCTGGTGATTATCTTTGAATATGGCATAGCTTGCATGTCGTGGGGAATTTGGAATAACTTTACGGACTGGCATACTTTGCACCTTGCTCTCATCGCTGTCTTGGGATCAGGCACCAGATCACTGACTTTAAGGCTTACATTGCTCAGATAGACTGGAGTTACCAGAACATCACTCCAGATATCGACACAGCCTTTGACTACTTTCTAAACCAATTCAAAGCAGCCTGTGACCAATTTGTCCTCTTAAAATGTACGTGGTTTTGGCACAGCAGTGGGGTGGGTCAGACCCTGATCTTTTAACCTGAATTAACAACAGGGATAACCTGTGGCACTGGGCAAGAGAAACATGCTGTCTGATGGACTTACAAAGGTACAAAGCAGCACACAATAGGTACACCAGTTTGCTAAGACAGGCAAAAATGACACACTGCAAAGAGCAACAAACTAGGAACTGAAATAACAGTAAAGAAAACTGGGATAGTACTGTATTACAGAACTCAGTGGTGAAAGTGAACAGGAACACACAGGAACTCAGTTCCTGTACCTTTTCTGCAGCAGGAATGGGATTCCTGTACTTCTTCCCACTGACACTAGAACTGAGATTCTTAAACCAGCAACATAATGAGTTTCTGGACCTGTGACCTGATATCAGGGTTTCCATAACAACGTTTGACTTGTTCAACAGTGCTGTTTTGCTAGAAATACTTCAGTATCTCTAACTGAATCTGCTAGTGTCTAAACAGATAGATGTATCTTGACACAGCTATCCTTCAGACTGAGGATCTTCATTCTGTATTTCATATTTGTCAATGACAGAGTTCCTGTATTTCTTGTCTACCACTTGCAGCACTGACAGAACTCCTGGGTTGAAGTGTAAAACCATCCCCAAAAATGCTCAATATTGATGTGGTGATTATTTTGGACACAGCAGATTGCCAATAAATTCAATAAAAATGCACTGACCTCGGGTCATCCCTTCCTTCTAGTAATGAGCTAGAAGGATGTAAAAGTGTCAGAAAAGAACAATTAAGTAGTTCTACCCAAGATCCTGGATACCCCAAATTCAATTTCAAGGCAATCACAATAACAGACACCCTTAAATATGTTAGAATAGTTTTATGGAACACCAGAGTGGGGGGTGATATGAGAGACATGAAACTGCTGTCCCTGGCACTTGAGAAACATTTCCATCCCATTTCCGAGATATTCTAGGGCTGAGCAATATTAGAAAATTCAATTGTTGTGGAATTTTCACAAAATCTATGTAATTTAATAACATTTCATGAAATGTTTTTGAATTTTCTGAAATTATTGAATTGGCCATAATTCGGTCAGTGTTATAGTTAGAGTTCTGCCATTTGGCACATATATTGTGTTTGAAAGGCCTTAAAATAGTCAATGTTTCATGACATTTGCTTGAGAGTAGAGGTAGTTATAAGAATTCAAATTCTGGCAATTTATTATTCGTGTGAAAATTTCAGAAAATATTTCTGTGCTTACAGCTTTGCCACCATTGGAGCTAGATAATTGAAAATTTATATTCATACTTTCTTAAAAGAATCATAGAAACTGCTAAATAGAGAGGTAATTAGTTATGTAAATTGTAAGTTACAGTCTACATAATTGTGAAATGTAATTTAAAAATTTCCAGATGTTTGGAGGCTTATAGCTCAGTCACCTTGAAAGATACAGATATGAAATTTGGTTTGCATATATATGGGCTGTGTCAAAGGCAGCAAAACACATGTGGTGCAATTTGGAATAATAATTTTGAAATTGTGCAGTTTACATAATTGTGTGATGTAATTTTAAAATTGCCAAACATTTGGAGGCTTATTACCCAGTCACCTTGCAAGATAAAGATCTAAGGATTGATAAACATCTGTCTGGGCCTTTTTGAAGGCATCATAATAAATATTGTGTCATTTGGACTAACAATTTAGAAATTCTGCATTTTGCATTATTGTGACACATACTTCTAACATTTCCAAAAGTTTGGATGCTTATACCTCGATCACCTTTCAAGACAGGGATCTGACACTAGGTACACCTCTGTATGGACTATGTTAAATTCTGCATACCAAAGGAGGTACAATTTAGACTAATGCTTTTGAAAATTATTTATTTAAAAATAGGAGGAAATAACTGAAATCACAATTGTTGCTAAATTTTGTGAACATTTCAGAGAAATTGCTTGGAATTTTGAGGAAGCGAAATAAACATTTCACCAGAATTTCTCTGGTGGAAGATAAGTTTCACCCAGACCTAAGATATTCAACTTTCACTGTGGTATTCCCACTTCCCTGGAATCTGGAAAACAACATTACTCATACCGGTGTTTAAAAGTGGAGACTGCTCCAACCCGGCAAACTACATGTCTATATCAATACACAACCCCTGTCCAATGCCTTAGAATGAATTGTATCAGACCAAGTAGTTAATCATCTGTGCAAGTACAATATTTAATGCCAAAAACACCGATTTATAAAGCATCATAGCACTAGCACTGCCCTGTTAGAATATACCCAATTCTTGTACTAGGCCCTTGATGGTGGTCACCTGCTGGGAGCCATCAACATTGACTTGAGTTAAGGATTTTGCCTTGTCAACCATAAGCTGCTGCTTGGTAAGCTTCTCTCACTTTGGCCTCTCACAGGACATGGTAATCTGGTTTCGTAGCTACCTCACTGACAGCTCACATAGTGTAAGGTTGATGGCTCTCTCTCAAATGCTAAAATAGTTTCAATAGGCATGCCAAAGGACTCTATTCACAGTGCCCTCCTCTTTAGTCTATCCATAAAGAGATTCCTGAAGGCATGCCTGTCACCTAAGGTACTCCTATATGCTGATGATACCATTATCTTCACCAATAGTTCACAACAGGCTCAATAACATACTGATCTCCAAACTGATTTTAAGTCTGTAGAGAAATGGTTTGCATTGAAGATGCTGGTCCTATAGACAACGGTGGGGTAATAGACAAAGATCAAGAAATAATAGATAATACAGGAGGTTTTCTAGGACAGAAATAATTTTGCTTGACAATGTCCATATAATGAACAATATAGACCATATTATCATAGAGATGTTCAATATCGAGTGTCCTATGACAGAAGAGATGACTATTACACAATCAGACCTTTTTTACAAAGGGAAGACATACCAGGTCAATCAAGAACAACACAAATGAAAGAAACAGAAAGAGACAAAGAACAAGGACAATATCATGGAGGAAAAGAAGGAAAAGGCAGAGCACATGATAACAGATCGAAGATGGCACAAATGTAACAGTACTGTATACAGTATAATCTGTCCAATAGAATTCTGACTCCCACAGAGAACAAATCATTGAATAAATCCTATCTTTTTGTTTTACACAAAAACTAGATTCTTTTGAATTGAAACTAGATTTAGAAAGATTTTTCAGAAAAATTTGTTTGAAACATTTTTTCTCTCAAACAGAAAATATTATTCCAGATACACCAGAAAATAAAATAAAATCTTCCTTAAAACAATCAATGAGAATAAAATCTAAGTTTGATCCAAATTTCAACATGCCAAATATTATTATAACTTATATTGAAAAAGTCAACAGTGAAATTGAGATCATCACACAACAAAGTGGTAATCACAAATTAAAATATTATATTTCAAAGGCTGAAAAGAATGCTTTACAAAGCTTGGAAAATGACAATTCCTTTTTTAGATCTGATGATTATGTTTCAAAACAACAAAATAATAACAGATCTATACAGGAAACAAACAGAAAAAAATACAGTACTTCATTTTTCATCCAACAAGTTTGAAGAAAGTATTCCCTATGGACAAATGTTAAGAGTTAAAAGAAATAGTGGAAATGAGACCCTATGTGAAAAGAATTTATATCATCTCTCCTCAAGACCTGAACAAAGAGGTTATAGCAAACAGATCTTGCAGCAAGCAAGACAAAAAGCCAATAGTAAACCTAGAAACAACCTCTTACAGGAAAAAAACAGAAAAATGGATAGCAACAAATTATTAATGAGCACTACATACTCTGCACACTTCAATTTGATTTAAAACATAATTCTGAAAAATTGAAACTTATTACAAACTACAGAACAAGGCAATATTACTTTGGCAGAGAAACCATGGATTACGGCTAGAAAAATGAAAAAAAGCAGAAACCATATCATAAAACCACAGCATTTTAAACCAAACCCCCTACCTACCACATGGCTTCACAGAGATATCAAATCAAATCAAATCTTTATTGAGCCAGGCGATCATCATTGAGCAAGCTCATTTACAAGATGGACCTGCTGTTGTCCAAGACAGTTATACATACATAGATTGAGAATACAAAGTACAACATGTGCAAAGAGTTACAAACAAATTTACAGAAAAGTGGTAAGTGCACGATATACATCCCAAGCATTCTTGTAGGAACATACATGCATCACTCAACTTTGCTGTGGTATACACAGACTTCATGTATGCAGAAGTTGAGGTGGTATGTTTAGTCATTCTTAGTCAAGCCTCTATCAGAGGGTAAAATTCTTTGCATTTCAGCCCTCAGTGACCATTTACCATACTTGAGTTAGGGTCCTGGGCTGCATATGGGCCTCTTATGAGGTCTGTATGTTACGCTTAAATAGTGAGAGGAGAGTAATATGGGAGAAGTGGTGCCTTGTCTGCCAAGGGCCACTATGGCAGCTGACCAGTGGACTTGATTAAAATAGGGAGGGGAGGAACTAGGTTCGTGGCTGGATGTGGTAAGGATACGGAGTGAACCATCAGCAGGACAGCTAGGAACTATGGAAACACTTACAGATTTCGTCGAAGATTTTGTCATATATGATCCTAAACAGGGCAAAACTGACAGGAGAGCTGAGTGTCAAGGATCTTTGTACCCTGTTCCTGAGTGTAGAAAAATCATGGCTTATGGCAGCCCTGCCAAAGTGGGTACTGATCCTGGGGATTTTCAGAGAAGTTAGCGGTGGACTTCTTAGTGCATAGCTACTGATTGGGCACAGGGGGAGGCAGGCAACAATGTAATCTGGGAGTTTGTTGGTAAGGGCTCGGAATGTCTACACCACCTATATTGAAGGGAAGGCCACCCTACAGCTGCATATAAAGAGCAGTGTTGTGTAGAGGATAGGAGACCAGTTATAAATCTTAGCACTCTGTGGTACAGGATATCCAGTTTTGCAAGGTGTGAGATGGAGCATTGGCCATAGATTATGTCAGCATAGTTGATTAATGAGAGTAAAGTTGATTGAACAAGCTGTCTTCTTGCATCTGTGGTCAGAAGGTGTTTAGTTCTGAAGAAGAGGGCAAGCCTCTGCCTAAGCTTTTTCATCAATTCTTCTATGTGCTCCGCAAAGGAGAGTTTGTTGTCTAGCCATATACCCAGATATTTGAATTTAGGCACGAACTCAAGATCTTGGCCTAAAAGGGTAGTTATGGGAGGAAGGGTACCAGCAGCAGCAGAGTAGGCCCTAGTGCTAGATGGGGTAAAGAGCATGGCCTTAGTATTTTTTGCATTTAGCAGTAGCTTTTTGCTGAGAAGCTGATGCTGCAGTGTATTGAATTCAGTTTGTAGATCTCTGCATGTGGCTCCAGGGGAGTCATGGCTTAGATAGAGCACTGTATCATCGGCAAACAAGTGGATACTGGCTTCTGTAATGCCTAGGTCTAAGTTGTTAATGTAGATGATGAACAGTAGAGGTCCCAGTATGGAACCCTGTAGGACTCCTCTTTGTATTGGTTTGAGAGGAGAGAGCACACCTTTGGCCTTAATTTGTTGCTGCCTATCAGAGAGATAATCCTGGAACCAGTCTAGTGAGGTTGAATCCATACCTATGGTTTTTAAGGTGGAGAGAAGTAAGCAGTGGTCAACGCTATCCAAGGCCTTGCTGAGGTCTAAAAACACAGCACAAACAAATGTTTTGTTGTCAAGGTGCCATTGCCAGTCATTAGTAACTTTGGCAGCACTGTAACAGTGCTATGTTTTGCTCTAAAGCCAGACTGCATGGGGTTAAGCAATGTAGAGTTGTCTAGAAACGATCTCAGCTGTAAATCCACAACTTTTTTCAGCATTTTTGAGAGTATAGGTAGAAGAGAGATTGGCCTATAATTGTTCAGGTCACAAATGTTCCCTGCTTTAAATAGAGGGATAACATAAGCAGTTTTCCATTCCGCTGTGATAGAGCCCTGGGCTAGGAACAGGTTGAATAAGTGTGATATAGGTGGGGCAAGTATGTGGTATGCTGTTTTCAGAAAGTATGGGTTGAAGGAGTCGGCTCCTGCACTTTTTCTGGTATCTAGCCATAGCATAAGGTCTTCAACTTCTTTTATGGCGGTTGGGGAAAAGGAGAAGATCGTATATTTGTTACTTTGGTCTGGAGGCTGGGCAGTGAGCTGTGGATGAAGACTACTTACTGGTGCATTATTGAATGCCATGCCTGCACTGGTGAAGTGGTTGTTGAAGGCTTGAAGAATTTCAGATTTATCACTGATAGTGACATTGTCGATGGTGATTTTGGAGGGTAGTGCACTACCTGGGGAGTATCCAGACAGTTCCTTTATAGTGGACCAGAATTTGGTTGGGCTGTTGGATGCTGATAGTAATTTGTTTTGATAATAATTGGCCTTGGCCTCTCTGACCATTTTCGTGCAGGCATTTCTAGCTGTCCTAAAGAGACACCAGTCTGCATCGGCCTGCGATTTCTGGGCCTTTTTCCATAGCTGGTCTCTTCTGAGTAAAGCATTCTTCAGATCTGGTGAAAAGCAATGGCAGGTTCTGGTTTTTATTCGTGCTTTAACTAGAGGAGCATAGTTGTTTAGGGCACTGGCTAAGATTTCATGGAGAACATTATAGGCATCACCCACTGATTTAGCTAGGTAGAAAGTCTGCCAGAGCAAGGAGTTTTTTAGTTCTTGTGTGTAGGCCAGAGGGTCAAAGTTCCGTCTGGATCTTTTAGTAGAAAACTTTGATGTAGATAGTGGGTTTGAGATGTTTTTTATGCCAGCTATGAGTCAGTGGTCACTAACATCTACTGGAAGGATACCGGCTTGGGAAAAGTAGTGTGGTTTGTTGACAAGAAGGATGTCCAGAAGTGTGCTTTCATTGGATTTTTCTTGTTGATGCACATTGTATCTGTAATCATTTGTGTGAACTTGTGGGAGTTGCAGGATTGTTTTAAGAGCAGCAATCCGTTTGATATCCACTCATAGTTAAGGTCACCTAATATAATTGTTTCCAGAGGTGTCATGTCCTTTTGTGAAGACAGATGAGCCAGGAGCTGTGGTCCTGCTGCTGGGGGTCTATAACAACCTATTATGCGGAGTGCCACAGATTGGGATGGTTTGACCATGAGAGACAGGCATTCAGAGCCCCCTGCAATGGAAGTAGCATCTAATATAGATACTGTAAATTTGTTTTTAACATAAATGGCTACTCCTTCCCCCTAGTCTTTCTATATGCTCTGAAGAGGAAGTAGTTGGGGATATTAACCTCACTGTCTGGTGTGGATGCCCAAAGCCAGGATTCTGAGATCATAAGTATGCCTGGGGCAGTGTGGATAATCCAGGCCTGGACAGAATCCAATTTCTTTAGAAGGCTGCAGACAATGGCATGCAGAAAACTGATTCCTTTTACATTAGTAATTTCAGTTGGAGATGAAATCAACTTTGTGGGGCCAGGATTGAGCTCGACGTCTCCTGAGCACAGTAGTAGTAGGAGGAGGAGGAGCACAATACTTCTCAGATTGGCAAGGAGATGTTTAAAAGCATGGGCCTTTTGTTGCATTTTGTGAAGTTTAGATTGCAGGGATCCAGGGACTGAGTTGACCTCTTGTGTTGCCCTGCCAGTACGTAGATTAAGGTCCATGCAGAGTAACACCCGACTATGCAGTGTATGGGTGGCTGGGGTTTGGGCCATGCATAGCCGAGTAGTTTGCAGTCCCCCTTCGAGTTGATTCAACAAAATTTGACTGAATCAGGGCCAACCAGGGGCAGCATAATGAATACATAGTCTTATTATGTGGATGTCCTAGTTGCATAGGGCATGTCCCTTTGTTAGAGTCAGATCTGTCAGGGGGTCCACTAATATATATATTATAAGATATAAAAGGCTTTTACAATTGTGGGAACTGTACTCATTGAATAATTGCATGAAGACTAAATATATCAGAAGTACCTGTCAAGAAAGAATATTTAAAATTAGAGATTTTATTACATGCAGTTTTTACTGTATTATCTGTCCATGTTCAAAATATTATATCGGACAAACATCACGATCCCTTAAAATAAGAATCGCAGAACATTTATTATTTATTTTTATTTATTTGTGTCTAGGATTACAAACTACCTTTAAGCCAAGGCTCCTTTACAAAGATTCCACATCATATTGGTTACAGGGTAACAGACACTAAAACTTAAAACAGTTACAGGTACATGGTTTTAGACAGTAACTTTGCTTGACAAAATCAGGCTGAGCGATGAGTAACTCAAGAAACAATAGGAGAAAGAGGTCAAGAAGTGGAGAGGGCTGAGGGTAGGGGAAGACATAGGCATAGAGGGTCAGGGTGAGGCAACTGAGGTGCCTTGCCAGGACAGACACAGGGCAAGTGCATTAGAAGTTGCATTGGACAGGTAAGTGCAGGAAGAGATGGCAGAAACTGACAGCTATAAGGTCAGAAGCAGCATAGGGAATGAAGATGCTATGGGGTGCAAGCACAGGTGGAGGTGCCAGCTATGAAGTGGCGGAGCTTTTTTTTGAATGCTCCAAGTGTTGCTGTGGATGAGGTGTCACTAGAGAGCTCATTCAGCCAACTTGGAGCCCTGTATACAAATGACCTTTGGCCTTAGGATGTGCAACAGCAGGGGATTTGAAGGATTTGGGGCTTAGAGTTCCTGGTGTTGCAGCTGGTGATTTTGGGTTAGAGGAGGGTGCTGACTCCTGGTGGTGCCTTTCCCATCATGATTTTCTTAGCAGTGATGCAGGTTTGGTATTTGATTCAGTTGTTCAGTTGCAGCCAGCCTGTTTTGGTGTAGAGGTCGAAGGTGTGGGTGAGACAGTGGGAACCAGTAATGAGTCAACAGGCTTGATTGAGGGAAGTTGAAACATGCCTGAGAGATGAGGTTGTGGCAGATCCATAGATAACGAGACCATAGTCAACGATGCTGATGATGGAGCTCTGAACAGCTATGGACAGAGCCTCTGGGGTTAGATGTTTCCTATGTCAGAATAGTAGGCTCATCCTGATGTTGGCTACTTTTGCCATGTTATTGATGTGTGGGACATAGGAGAGATTACAGTCGAGGATGAGACCGAGGTATTTGAAGGTATGAACTTGTTCGAAGGTGATTCCTTGCTTTGTTTTAATGGAGAGCTAATATTGTTTGTATTTGTTTTGGGAGTTGCAGAAGATCATGGTCTTTGTTTTTTTTATGGTTAAGGATAAGTCTGTGTTTTGTGAACCAGTTTTTGACTCCAGAGAAGGCCTGTTAGAGGTTACCTTGTAGATGGACTGGATCATGGTGGGATGCCAGGATGACAGCATCATTCAAGTAGAGTAGGATCTGTTCAAAGCAGGATTCTGGCAGTGAGTTCAGAAAAAGGCTGAAAAGGATGGGGCCCAAGACTGAACCCTGTGGGGCACCGGACCGGACTGGTCTTTGGTCTGAGAGTGTGCCAGCAATTCTCACTCTTTGGGAGCAGTTGCCTAAGTAGCTTTTGCACCAGTTCACCGAGTTAGGTGAGAGCCCTGCTAGTTTTGTGTCCCAGTCACTTTCATCCATAGTTTTTTTCCATCCATCACTTTTTTGTCTAATAATTCTAATATCCTAATTCTAGAAGTTAATATGAACATTTCTCTTTCTGAAAAATGTATATAGTTTTTGTCACAAGTAGAAAGTTAATGTTATAATGTGCATGCACTACGAAAGATAACATAAAAGTAGAATAAGATGTAAATATGAGAAATCTACAGTAGCACGCCACTTCAGTTTTTATCCACATCAGATTTCATCACTGAAGTTTCTAGGGATAGAAGAAGTCAAAAAAATGATGGATAAAGTGACTGGGATACAACGTTACTAAAAAGAGAAGCTTGGTGGATCTTTACACTGAAAACGTTCAAAAGCAGATATGGACTAAATGAAAACTTAAATTGGTCTTTAGTAATTTAGTATATTGTTGATACATGCCTTTTAATTTTTTTTGAAGTTGATAGGAGGTCAATTATTTGACCTTGAGCATTTCTGGATAACCACATATACAGTTTAAAGTGAATTTCCTCATATTCAGTCTAATAATCCTAATATCCTAATTCTGGAAGTTAATATGAGCATTTCTCTCTCTCTGAGAAACGTGTATAGTTTTTGTCACAAGTAGAAAGTTAATGTTATAATGTGCATGTACTACAAAAGATAAACAATCAGATCAAGTTTTTTTTGGAAGAGGTAACATGAGTCTCAGTTTACCACATTGTTAAGACTTAGTCATTTCAGTATACGCAAAAGCTTTATTATTTAGCATTAGCATCTATTCATTTTGGTTTTGGTGTTAATGCAGGCTGGATTCCTTTATACAATGGTATATTTAAAATGGGAGGTCAAACATGTTTCATTTATAGATAGCACTTGTCTTTTCTGTTGACATATGGATCACATTATGAAATCTGCAAGAATGTTAAAAGTTTCTGTTATAGCAGTTTTGATGTTTCAATATAAGAATATATGTTTACAACAAAAAGTTTTTCAAGATATAGGTGAGAAAAAAGTTACATTCTGTAAATGGAGAACTTCTCTTAGCTTTAATCACAAGCTTTCTAATTTGTATCCTTTTGCAGTTGACAATTTACATGCTTTAAAGGGCCCCCTTAAGGGCTACATGATGATATGCAGAGCATTTATTGATTGAAGGAGGGACCACAAACAGCTCCTCTGAGCAACCTGCGGTTTCTTTAATTAGACTGAGCTGAGGGAATTAGTCATTACAGTGACTTCATCATGCTCTAACTTCAGTGTGATCCCTATGGCTCAGCCTCCTTCATGTTGCACAGTTAAGCAATGGTTAGAACAACACCCGTTTTTAGCTGTCTGAAGTAATGGTGGTTTGTGTTTTGTAAACTTTGAATTAAAAGTAAGAAAGAAAAAACTAAGATTACCCGCCAACATTGAGCAAACTCCTTAGAAAAGTGGGTAAGATGCTATATGAATTTAAGTATATTTCTCTGTGAAAAAATGAATTTATACCACTTTGGTAGCATTTATGAATTAACATTACCATACATGTTTTGCAGGACAAGGGGCTGATTATATTAGAATAAAAGCACCTCACATAACGTTTGGATTAAAAAGTTATGAAAATAACTTGTGAAAGCAAAATTAAAAATAAAAATATGTTTGGGATTCCGCACCCTCGAATTTATTTATTTAAGTATTAGAAAAACTGGACTAACTGAAAATGTATATATAATTTTTTATAGCACTCAAGTGGCTTCATTATAAAGGAATTACTTTCTAAGGAGTTTTTGCACAGACGTATTGGAGGCATGGTCCAAATAATAGGAAAATTATTATCAAAAGTATTTATTAAAAATTAATTAAAACATACTCTCACACAATGCATTTATTACTGTTTTTTTACAGCATTCAAGTTCTGATGAAGGGGCAACTTTAAGTTCTGAAATGTCAACTTAATTTTGAAAGCTATATGAAGAGGTATACAGTTCTAATAAAGATGAAATTATGGAAAATGAATGAACAATGATAATAATGGAAAACAAAATCCGTAAAAAAGAAAAATGAAAAAGAATATTCCAAATCTTTAAAGTGGTGAATTTTTGAATGGAGTGAGGTTCTCAAGCAGCATAAAAGATACCATAAGAGAGGAGCCACACTGAAGTGGACTGTGAACAAGTTAAAAATTGGAAAAGAAAAACAAAAAAAATAGAGATTGAAGGATGCTGTGAAAAACTGAAGAGGTTTAAACAACGAGAACAACACTGTATATTGGTGCCTGAGGAACTGGTGTTTGCCACAAAACTGTTGCCTTGACCTTTTTGGTGTGGATTAAAAGAAATGAAAAGCAGTTTTTTGGCTGGAAATATTTTATTTTGAATGGTGTTCATCCCAATCTCGTTATTTAATGGAGTCAATTTTGTCAAGTTGTTGAGAATGACCCAAGATATAAAATAAAGAGAAGAAGTTAAAGGGCAACCTGAACTCATATAGTAAACAAAGTAAGATATCAGACCTGTCTTCAAACGAAAAAAAAAACACTATTGGGCCTTACCCCATTAGCGATTTATAACTTTTTCTGCCCAATTAGAAAACCAATACACTAGCTGGAGTATGTCTAGGAATGCCCTAGAAATAGCCTTCTGTAAAACTGGCCTAGGCAAGCACTCCTTTGCAGTAACAGTATCTCTATGACTCAACAATTTATATGAAACCCTTGTAGGACTCCCTCAAATTCCTCAGTTCAAGAAAGATCTGAGAATAGAACTCACTAAAAGTTCCAAATGCCTTGGCTAATTTGGTTGCTATACTTACTGCTGATTATACTCCCCTAGAGCTGCTGTTTACTAGTTACCATATTAACCCAAGTCTCATTCATATGTTCTGCTAACAGTGCTTTACTTGAACTTCTGTTTTTCTGCTGAATACATGCCATGTGAGCTGCTGGTACTGTATTACTAACTGTCATGAACTCAAGATTACTGTTTTGTGTGTCATCTCTTTGTCTTAGAAATGGAACCTTTCCAGATAAGCACTTGTGCTCAAAGGTGCATTCCAAATGATGAAATGAATCAATCAATACATAAGTAAAGATAAAATACTGAATGCATTCTTCTTTTCAGTATTAGCTAAGGAGAAGCAGGGATCACTGCCACAAGAGAGGATTGGAATGTGTTAATATGAATACCAAAAATTTGTTTCAGAAATCATTGCCAGGGAGAAAGTTCTCAAGGCACTTTTTTCTTTTAATATTAAAAAATCACTAGGGACAGGGCCACATGGGTTGTGCCTAAGTGTGCTGAGCTAAATTGTACAAATATTAGCTCAGCCTCCTAAGTGAATTTACAACTGCTCATTTGAATCAGTCATAGTACAATACTATGGATTGAAAAGCAGCAAACAGTACCATTTCACAAGTGTGAACCAAGAAATAAACCAGGGAGTTATAGGCCAGTTAGTCTGATATCAATAATTTGGAAATGAATGGAAGCCATACTTATGGAAAGGCTAGTCAAGTTTCTAAAAGCTGTTGGACCACAGGACAGTAGGCATCATGGCATTCTGGCAGGTGGGTTTTGCCACACACACGTGACTGGTACCTTTGACTGGGTGACAAGGGCACTGGATATAGATCAGGCAGTGTATATGCAGGACTTCATTTTCTAAAACTTGTTATTGCGAAGTGAGATGCACTGAACACCCATGTATGGCAATGCCTGTGCACCAGGGACCCTGCAATGTATTTTGGTAGAAAAATGGTTGCTGTGGCAAAGGTCCCCAATCTGCTGCAAGAGGTCCCTTGCATCAAGGAGATGGTGCACAGGATGGGATTATTGCAAGCTGTGGCACAGGCAAGTGGCACTGCAACCAGTTACATCTACCTGCAGGATATGTGTCCAGATGGTTGGCAAAGGATGTAAAGGAAAACAAGGGTTGGGATGATAGGTGGTGGTAGCACAGGAGCATGACAGGAACAAAGATCAATGACCGGATAGTGACAGTCCCATGAGTGATGACTTATACTATGACTGGCGCCATGGTGCTGGGGGATCTGGGCACAACAAAGTGAACTGCAACAGTCATGTAGCAATACAGGAATGTATGACAGTGGGTGATGCTGAAAATAGCATGAGCACATACAGACATTAAAATGAATATGGCTGTCAACCTTATCTGTGTCAGGTCAGTCGATGTGCTGCAGCAAGCATGTATGGCACTATGCACTGTGACCTACAGCAGTGGCCAGGTTTTGGTAGAACAAAAATCATCAATGCCATGCAGTATTGCAAGATAGTGTCAAGACTCCGATCCCCTTGCTCTTCTAAAGCCCTATCAGTCCACACAACTGGGACCCAAGCATGAGACTGTCATCTCACACAGGCATCATCAGCACTGTCTTCAGGATGCACTGTATGTTGTGTATTGTCTAACTTTATTTACTGCTGTGCATCTCGGGTTAGACCTGAAAAAGGACATGTCCAGTGTCCCTACCCAGTTAACAAATAAAAAATAAAATAATTGTAGCCATGCAGCAGGTGGCAATCCCAAGACCCTGTTGTAAGACTCCATCCCAAGCCCTTACACTGACAGGACACAACTGCAGATTCAGTAGCACATGTCACCCTTGTCATGGGTCATACAGTGTGCAGTGCAGTTGTCAGGCTGCAAGATACAGGCATATGGTACAGTGGCACTATGAGAACTCACCATAAGACCTGTGTTGCACAAAGCAGCAGCAAATGAATGCATCACATTCTAACACCGGCAACAGTGTGACCTGGCCCGCACACACATACAAGTGTGGTGTCCAGTGGTGTCATACAATTCTGTATTTGTGACATATCCATTGAAAACCCATGGATGTATACAAAACATACAGTGCATATTGCAAAATGTCAGTCTGATGCCTGCCTGTGATGACAGCCTCATGCTGTGGTCCTTGTTGGTGCACACCAACAGAGCTTTGGCAGAACAGCTTAACTGGATATTGGATGACTTATGCTGACTGACATGGCATCAGTGCTAATGAGTTGCACATACATGGAAAATAACATGGGGCAACTGCAGTGTACAATAGAAGTGTAATGCTGCAGATCGGACAGCCTGCACAACACCAGGGTGACGGCCTATGTTTTGACAATTGTGTATCTATCTCTGCTTGCAGGTTTCAGAGCTGTCAGTTTGTCTGTCATACAGTGCTCTAGTAACACTGGACTGTCACAGCTCTATATGGTGCCCTCAGACACCACCTCTCCACAACCAGGTGCCAGTGATGGTAACCACTTGCCCCAGTGTGTAACAGAAGGCCATTCTGTGCTGCATGGTCACTCTGGCCATCCTGCAGATATTGACAGTGGTAGTGCAAGGGGCCAATTCGACCAGTTCTGGCTGGTGTAAACCCTAATGAGACCTGCAGCTTTTGGGGAGCTTTGAAAATCCTGCAGTAGGGGATACTGCCTAACTATTGTGGTGCAAACCCATTGTCTGCCACAGTGCAGCTGCTCATCCAATGCAAGCATGGCAAACATCTATTTGGTGCAAGCAGAACCCCTTCTGGCTCAGACTGCATTCGAAAATTGGGAGTGAGATGTTGAAGGACTTCTGGTTGCAATGGCTGCCAAGTAAGATGCAAGTCTTTCAGCTCCGCGAACCCCCCCACTCGATATTAATATTTGAAGTTCAAAACCCGTGCATTAATATTGGAGAAAAGTAGCTGAATAAGGGGAGAGCTGCAATACCTGATCCGATCGTAATTCCCTGGTGTATGGAAGCCTACATGAAGCCCCAGCGGCCCAAGCACACGCTGCCCATGTCTCCAGACAAAATAAAGCCGGCCAAGAGAAACAAAATGGGGGAAGGGCCAGAAACAGACCCACCGACTTCTCAGGCCTTGTTAATGGAGGCAACATTTTTTGAGGGCCTGGCTCCACTAAAGGAAGCATTGCAGGTGGTTGTAGGAGACTTACAGGAAGTAAAAAATCCCCTGAGCCAACTAAGCATCAGGACAGGGGATAACGAAGTAAGGATTTCCTCCTTAGATGACTAGAGGGCATGAACAGAACCTGAGATGGCTACCTTAAGACAGAGGTTGAAGAAGGCCGAGGAGCAGTTGGAAGAATTGGAGGGCTGCTCATGTAGGAATAACCTAGTGATACTAGGGCTACCGGAGGGAGAAGCAGGGGTGAACCCAGTGGTATTCATACAGAAGCTGTGCAGTAAAATAGCTGGCCCATCACCGAATGGCCCTGTCTATATAATAGAGCGTGCCCACCGGTCTATTCGACCCATACGGCCGCAGGGGTCTCCCCCACGTCCTCTAATTTTTCGTCTCCTGAATATCTCGATAAACAGTATACATTGGACAAAGTCAGAGAAACGAAGGACATTCAGTGGGAAAATAAAAGGATTTGAATAACACAGGATTTACCGAGATCAGTGAGGATGAGGCTCACGGAGCTACTCCCGGTGGTCACGAAGCTAATCGCAGCGGATATAAGATTCTGCATGCGGTATCCTGCAATAGTCCAAGTACAGCGAGGGCAAATGGATAAGATATGAACCTGTGTCAGAAGCTATGGCAGACCTAAAGAAGAGGTTTCCAGACCTGTTTAAATGATGAGGTCCCCAGGAGTGTGCTGTCTCTACTAGATACTGTGACTTTCACCGAATTTAAATTGGGACTATTACATTGCATGTGTGTGGACACTTTTCTACTGATAGTGGTTGGCATTCTAATTGTAGAAAAGAGTGTTTTCTTCTACTTATGACATAATTTAAGTTTGATCCATTAATCTGACTCTTTAGAGTTGTATCTTGTTGAATAGTTAACGGGATTCCCAAAGGTTTGTTAAGTAACATAGTTAAAGGAGTGACTGGTCAGGCTGATAGGAAGCTGAACTCTGTTCTTAGGATATTATAGTATCAGTTTGCAGGGGGGGTGTAGTAAATTTTCTTAATCAATGCTGCAGCGGGGAGGAGGAGTGAGGGAAGACTGCATGGATATTTGAAGCGAGGTTGTATCAGAACCGATACTTGGGGAGGAGGACAGTCTACAGAACTGGGAATTGGTGGTTTATTATTTTTGGGATAATAGGGAGGGGGTATAAGTATTGTTAGACTTCTGGGTTTTAGTATAGAGGGTGGGGGGCTGGGTTATCCACCATTCTTGGAGATGCAAGGGAAAAAAGATTATACGCTTAGGGGAAGCACTGTGTTACAACGAAGCTCCATGTAAAAGATATAGCAGGGAGATGGGACTCAATCTGCTTGACTTGAGTGGTATCCCAATTGATTTCCTTGTTATTATAGCTATGGTATAATGATGAGATTTGTATCCTGTAATGTAAGGGGAGCCAGGAATAGGGTTAAACGCTACCAAATCCTAAGGCACCTTGAGTCACTAAGTAGTAAGGTAGTCTTTCTCCAAGAAATACATTTACTTGAGAAAGAAAAGATCCTGTTTAGAAGGTGTCAAATCGGACAAATCCATGCAGCAGGTAACGCCACGGCTCAGAGATGGGTAGCCATAGCTTTCACTCAGGATACAGCTTTCCAACTGCAGAGAGTGCACATAGATCCACAAGGTAGGGTTATACTTCTACTGGGAATACTAAATCATGTTGAAGTGTTACTGGGTTCAATTTATGGGCCTACTAATGATTCCCCCGAATTTTTTACTGCCCTTTCACAAACCTTAGGATCCTTCCCAAAAGTACCAATAGTACTGTCAGGGGACTGGAACCTGGTGCAATCTCCGGAGATAGATAGGGCAAGTATTCGGGTTAAAAATTTGCTAACTCCTGCACAGCTAGCGCTTAAAGAAGTTATGGTAGATCACAAACTCACTGACCAGTGGTGCCTATTAAATACCAATCTCAAGCAGTTTACATGCTGTTCTGCTGTACATAGATCCCTGTGATGCATAGATTTTTTTCTAGTTAACATTTTAATGTTGACTGGGCTGGTTGGCAGTGGGATTATCCCTAGAACTATCTCTGACCATGCGCCTATCTGGTTGGAGGGAACCTTGTTCAATTCTACCAGGAAAGATAGTAATTGGAGGTTGAATGTACAAATGCTTCAAGAGCCAAAAATAGTGGATATCCTCAAAAGCTGTATAGAGCAGTACATAGCCTGGAATTCTGACTCCATACAACATACAGATAAGATATGGAGTGCATTTAAATGTGTTATTAGGGGAGAGTGTATACGTTTGCCAAAAATTAGAAAAAAGAAAAGAGAGGCCTTTTCCTCTTTCTTGTTAGCCCAAATTCAAAATCTGGAAAATAAGCCAAATCAAATTCCAGATGAAGAGATCCTAACCCAATTAACTTTGCTAAGAAATCAATATTCAGAAATTTTAAGGGAGAAGGCACAATTTGCGCTGTTCAGGTCTCATACGAAATATGTGGAGCAAGGTGATAGAGCAAGCCATTTACTGGCACCGTGACTTAAAAAACAAGAGGAATCTAGAATGGTGGTGGCGGTGAGCTCATGTAATGATGGTACATTGCTTACAAAACCCAGGGAGATTGTTCAAGAGTTTGAGAGATACTGTAAAGACTTATACTCCCCCTTAACCCATCCTCCATCACTGTTGGAAATTAAGAATTCCCTACAGCATGCTCATCTTCCCTTGTTTTCACCATCAGAAAAAGAGTTCCTGGTTAGTAAGCTAGGAAGGCAAGAATTGTCGGAGGCTATACACACCCTTCCTGATGATAAAGCTCCCAGACCTGATGGGTTCCCGCCACAGTTTTACAAAACATTTGAAGAGCAACTTTCTCCTTTGATTTTGCAGGTGTTTAATTTTTTTTTTGTGAGTCAGGGATAACTGACTCAACCCTGCTGGAAGCGCTCATTATGGTGATACCAAAACCGGGCAGGGACAAAACCAAGGTAGGCAATTTCCGGCCTATATCCCTAATGAACTATGATATTAAGTTGTTTTCTAAAATCCTGGCAACAAGGTTAGCCAAGGTTTGGCAACCCCTGCTTAGTTCAGAACAGGTGGGATTCATGGCAGGGAAGTCGTCTGTAGACCACTTAAGAAAGTTCTTCCATATCTTCTCTGCATCAAGGCTAGTTCTGCTCCCAATGGTTCTGGTACCCCTGGATGCAGAGAAGGCTTTTGACCGAGTCAGTTGGCCTTTCTTGTTTTCAGTTCTTGAGAAATTTGGTATCCCAGATAAATTTATCCAATAGATTAAAGTCCTGTACACAAATCCTTGGCAAAAATTGTTTGTAATGGGGTACATTCCAACTCGTTTCTGCTGCACACGGGCACCCTTCAGGGGTGCCCGTTGTCGCCAATGCTATTCAATTTATATATTGAGCCCTTATTGCATTTCCTGCAGCATACCCCCCTGGTGCAGGGTATTCAGATAGGCCATCTTAATCTCTGTTTGTCTGCTTATGCGGATGACATTCTGCTACAGCTAACGAACTCAGAGACTTTGATCTCAGCAGCCCTGAGTATTATAGATAACTTTGGAAAGTTAGCAAACTATAAATGAAATATTGACAAATCCACGGTGATGCCATTGAATTGTTACACACATCGTATCTAGATAAGTAATGCAAATCTGAGTTGGGTCCCACAAATTAACTATCTAGAACTTATTATCTCCAGGGATATGAGGCAGATTAAGAAGCTTAACCTGGACTCTTTATTAGGAACTATCAAGTTAGATCTGGACAGATGGGCCCCCTTACATCTCTCGATACAGGGAAGAGTTAGTGTGATAAAGATGAATGCCCTTCCAAGGATATTTTACCCTCTAAACATGCTTAATTTCCATCTTCCATATTCTTGGTTCCAGAAACTCCATAGTGTTATTTCCCAGTTTTTTTGGAAAGAAAAACCGCTGAGAAGGTCGTATATGAGGCAAGGAGCAGCGAAGCTATGTGGAGGCCTTAAACTTCCCAACTTTTACCATTATTATTTAGTAAGCCACATGGCCAAATATGTTGGATTTATCCCACCTCCCAGACCCAGGAAAACACTCATGAGCCAGTGTGGTTACAACTAGAACATCAATGGATTAGGCAGAGCGGTATAGACCCGTCTGCCCTATTATACACTACGGTTAAAGAGTGTCACCCATTCCTTAGAGACAAGTTAATTTTAATGTCTATTAAGGTCCACAAACAGCTATGTAAGGCAATTAAATACGATAACCTTAAGGATATTTCCCAACCTGTATATCCAAACCCTAATTTTAAAATAAGTGGGCAGTGTCTAAAGCCTTATGTAGCATCTCAAAATCCCAATTTAACAGTCTTGATCCTTTTGGAGGAAGGCAAACTCAAATCTACCAAAGATCTTATGTGTATGTTAAATATTCCTGAGAGGCAGATTTTTTATGGATACCAGGTTAGGCACTTACTAGTCACCAAACTGGGGAATGATAAATGGGATGAGGATCAATCAGGACTCATAGATGCACTACGAGCCTTGGCCTGGCATCCTCATGTGGTCTCTCAAATTACTGCAACTTTATATCCCCTTATTTGTCCTGGGGTATCTGGTAGGTCAGCATACTGGGCAGAACAATTTCCCACTAAGGATTTTAATTGGGAAAAGATATGGCAGGCAGCCTTTTCTTATACTTCCAATGATAATCTTCAGATAATGCAATTTTACATATTGCACAATATGTTTCTAACTCCTTCCAAGTTAGCAGCCATGGGTAAACTAAGAGATAATACATGTACTAGAGGTGGTAAGGCAGAGGGTACCCTGTTTCACATGTTATGGGACTGTCCGAGGGTGAAGGCATTATGGAAGGAGATACAAGGTAAAACAGACCCCTTACTAGGTCTGAAAGAGTGTTTTATACCTGAGATTTGTATAGTGGGGGACTATGCCACAGTGCTTGTTAAAGAGAGAAGGTTCAATTTGGCCCTTATCTCCCACACAGTTAAAAAAATGGTGCTTAAGCACTGGAAGGATTCTACAGAAATCACCTGTAATGAATGGCTGAATGAACTACTTTTTAACCTTAGGGTAGCAAGAACGATTGCATCTTTAAGGCATAACCTTAAAAGCTTTGATAAAAAATCAGGGAAGCTTCATGTGCTGTACTTACCTAATAAGGAAATAGTTAGTTAGGTACACAGGTAATTTTAAGGAAGCTAGTATAACAACAGCTCAACTCCTGGCCCTGAGCTGGTTATTAACAGGATACCGAAGTCTATCGCCCTGCAGAGCATTCCTTCCCTTTTTTGTTTTGCTGCATTATGTATGTTAAGCTAGCCTTGACTGGTGGTATGAGCTATCTCTTTATTTCAAGCCATATGAGAGAGTAGAGGGGGGAGGAAGGGGGAGGCCTGGGGTCTAGTTGAACAAAGATAACCTACAAGTGGTTGAATTCATTGCCTATTGCATAGGGTTAAGGAAAATCTATATTGTCTTAAGTGCTCAACTGTTTGTTCATTCCTTTTGTTTCAAAATGCTTAATAAAGTATATTGAATGAAAAAAAAAGAAAATTGAGAATGAAGCATGATATGATGCAGGGTGCCCCTTGCATCATGTCTGATTGACGTAATTATCGTGAGTCATTCCCTGGCCTTTGAAAATTATCCCTGTATCTAGACTTCAGCAAAGCTTTTTGAATTTGTTCAGTTTAAAAGATTAATTCAGAAGCTGGAAGACCTTAGAGTAGGGGATACATTGGCAGAGTGGGTGGCCAACTAGTAGGGAGGAAGAACACAGAGAGTGATAAAAATTGGGGAATTCTGGGGTATTAAAGTCACTTGTGGAGTCCTACAGGGATCAGGGCTTAGCCCAGCACTTTTGATATCTTTCTTAGTTACAGTATATCGAAACAGACTTTTGACCCTATGCAATAATGGGACAGAGTGGCTATGCAACCATATCTGGGGAATGAGCCACTCCACATTGATTGCACCCCCGCGTGACATGCACAAAGAGGAGAAGCACAGACCATCCACACCCAATCCCCCATGTCTGTGGACCGCATCATGCTGGGGGCATTCCAGGGGCATGCCAGCACTATGCAGTATTCACTAAACCGTGTAGTGCTGGCTGTATGGGTGAGGAGGGTGGCACAGGGTATGCCAGGCTAGACCCTGCCATAACCCTCTGTGTGCCCCCAGGGACACCATTTGTCAGACCAGGGGACCTGGAATGTGCACTCTGTGGTGCTGCCCTTGCCCACTAGGCAGTCAGTGAGGGCAGGGACAGTGGGACGGGCAAGTGCCCAACATGCATGATTGGTGGTGCCACTGGGACATTGCAGGGGGCTGAGGGGGAGGACCATAGCACATACCTTCCTATGGGGGTATGGGGGTATGGCCACAGTGTGGTCGGCGCAAAGCTGCCACTGTGGGCATCTTGACAGTAGGCAGGTCCCGATGTTGGGGACCTGCAGTGTGTTGGGAGGGCACCATTTGCCATGGATGAGCCAGTTAACCAACTGGCCATGGGGGCCATGCCATGCAAGTCTGGGTGACTAGGTGGCATGCACATCTCCAGACCTGTGCAGCACAGTGTGAGGGATCCACTAGTGGACCCAGGATGGGCATCCCATTGGATGCTCACCAGGGTCCGTGACTCTGTCCCCAACCTCCCTGCTGAATCTTGCATACCAAGAGGAGAGGAGCCACTGACAGGCAGCTGACATGGGTGAATGCCAGTATGGGTGCACCTGTCCACAGAGTGCAGGGTTACAGGAAGGGTACATGACTTTGCTGCATACCCCTGCCTGCATAGTGCATAGCACCCATGATGAGTAAAAATCTGCCTTTTGGCACGACACCAAGCTCTGTGCTAGGGTGGACTGCCTAGAAGAAATAGCATAGATAGCTTGAGGGAGGATCTGCAGAGGCTTATGAGATGGTTCTGTGTCTGGAAATTGGACCTTAATGCCAAAAAGTGCAAAGTAATGCATGTGGAGAAATAAGAATTCAGGAGTTGAATATAAACTGAGGAATATGATAATCACTTTGGCTGATGAGGATAAAAATCTGTGGTGATGAGTAATTTAGCAGAGTACAGTAAAACAGTAGGAAATGCAAACAAAATATCAGGATGCATAGGCTGAGGGTTCAGAAGCAGGAAGAAAGAGATCATCTTGCTCCTGTACAGCACCCTGGTTCGGCATCATCTTGAGTACTGTGGATAATTTCGGAACTCTCCAACAGGTAAGGAAAGATATAAGTAGATTGGAGACTGTGCAGAGGAGGGTGACCAATATAATACAGGACCTACAGAGTTTGAGATACAAGCAGATGCAAAAAAAAAAACAAAATGCAATAAGTACTTACTGGAGACCAGGAGAGAGAGAGAGGGCATGATCAAAACATTTCAGTATATAAAGGGTAATGAAAAGATGGACCCAAGACAGCTAGTTACCATCATAAAATTAAAAGCTGTAATAGCTGCAAAGTGGAAAGTGGTAAATTTAAAAATGATGTTAAGACACACTTTTTTTTTTACAAAAGGGTGATAGAGAAGTGGAAAATGTTTTCTGAAACAAGTACAAATTCTAAGATGACTGAGAGCTTTAAAAGGAGGGGGGGTGGAATAGTTACCAGGGACTGCAAACAGGGCAAGGGAGTGGAGATTCTTGGACATGGTCGTCTAAGGAAATATTCATCCACACAGAACACACTAAATAGACCAATGGAAACAACTGGATGCACTTGATGAAACCAAATTCTTCATGAAGATGAAAAACTTATGAAATATGAACTTGTGAGCATCTAAAAAATAACAGACAGTGGAGGATGTCACAACATAAAGCCCTGGCACTTCAACCTTTCAGTTTTCAGCAGGGGGGCATGACATCATGCAAACTGCATCATATTTAAATGGTAAGAATAATGAATCAAGTAGAGAAGGAATGAATAACAAATGTTCTGGTGCTCCTAAAACATATACACCTTAACCACTTATTTAACTATCCCAATAACGTTAGTAGTGTCTGTAGGTATTCATAAAAACAATTCTGATATACAATGCTACAATAAGAAAAGTGAAAAAAACTAGCTAAAACATTCCCAGTCAGCATGTAAAATCCGATAATAAAGTATAGTGTATGATACTACGGACCTATATATACGTCCAGAATCTGTATACATTTAAACATATTCAGTTCTCAAAGGGTTACATTTTCACTTTTAAAATGCTCATTATTATTATTATCCCAAAGAAAGCATGCTATCTGATCATTCAGTGATAACAATTGTTGTACTAGTTAATGAAAAGGGGCTGTCTCAGCGGTGCTCAATCCAAACATGCTACATCATGAATTCAGTTTTTTTTTTCATTCTATTTTTGACGCCGTGTACCCCTTGCCCTGCGAACGGGCTCAACAGGCTCCAGTGACCTGAACTGTCACCCAGTGAAGAGCCCCCCCCAAGTGGGGCTGCCGAAGCAGAACTGTCACGGCTGGAGGGTCAGGCACCAGAGCCGGCTCATACTTGTGGGCAGGCATTTGTACTGGATTTTCTCCCAGAAGCTGAGGGATGTGCAATGATGCTAACATGAAAGTGTCTGTCCCCAGCTCCACACTATTGCAGTGCAGTGCCTTGTCCCCCAGTCTCCACCAGGGGACAATAAGCACTGGCACTGGAGAACCCCCCCTCCCCAGAGAAGGAGAGCAGTCCTCCAGATGCTCGACTCTTCTCCCAGCCATCTCCCAGCAGCCCGTGCCTGTTCCTGAACACTGGTCGCTAGTGTGGCTCGAGGTGTGGTGTCCAGTGCCTCAACCGTCAGTGCCACCGGGCCGGGCATGAATTCAGTTTTAATGAAACATAATTTAGGTATCCAGAAATTTATAACAAACTGAGATTCAGATGTCCAGAAATATTGTAGTGTGTCATGTAAGGGAAAGAACATAATCAGTGAGTAGAATGGCTAAACTAGTAAGCAGTGGAATGAATACCACTTCATAAAGGTCATGAACCATGAAAATGTGTTCACTACTTTTACTCAAAATTATTTTATAAATTCCAGGTATTTCAGTAAGAAAAAAACAAACTTTTTTGCCAACATTCAATCACAGTAAAGTCAGCCACTGCAGCATTAAGGTATTCATTATCAAAAAGGTTCTCTAACATATGAGACAACCCTGCATCATAAATAGAGTTTAAAAAATGGTCAACGATTTTTGAGCAATCTGATTGGTTGTTAGCCATGCATTAGAAGTGCCTAATGCATGGTTGAAAACAAGAGCTGGCTAGCTTTATATATGGCTATAAAGAAATCAGTGAGCTAGAATTTAAAAAATGTTAGAGCTACTATTTTTTTATCCCTTGCTATGTCTACATATGTAGTACAAAACCGTATTGGTACATGGTACAGTCAGACCTAGACATTGTAGCCATCACTGAAACCTGGTGTAATGATAACCATGACTGGGAGATGGCCATACCTGGCTACAACATATTCAGAAGAGACAGAGCAGGCAGGAAGGGAGGAGGAGGAGTGGCACTGTATGTGAAAAATGACATAAGGGCCACAGAGATCCAGGAGGAACAAAATGGGGAGAGATACTGTGGGTTGCTGGAAAGGAAAATGGAGACAGCCATCCACACAGGTGTGGCTATAGACCACCAGCCCAGGAGGAAGAAACAGATAGGGAGCTGATGCTAGCCATCCAAAGGATGGCAGACAAGGGTGAGGTAGTACTGGTTGGAGACTTCAATATTCCAGACGTGGACTGGAGCATCCCAGCAGCAGCATCAACTAGGAGCAGATTTATCCTGGACTCCCTTCAGGGTGCCTTCCTCAAGCAACTGGTCATGGAACCAACTCGGCAGAAGGCAATACTGGACCTTGTGCTCACAAACAGGGACAGTGTGATGGGGTAACAGTGGGGAGCACCTGGGAAACAGTGACCGCCAGTCATTGTGGTTTGAAATCACAGAAAGAGCAGAACCAAACCACACAAAAACACGATCCTGGATTTTAGGGGGAGACTTTGGGAAAATGGGGAGATACTTGAAAGAGGCATTAAGGGAATGGGACAGGAATCAGGGTTTGAGGAACAATGGGCAGTATTTAAATGGGGATTACAAGAACAACAGAATTATGCATTAAGCAGGTTAGCAAGAGGAAAAGGAAGAGGAGACCATTATGGTTTTCCAAAGAGGTAGCAAAGAAAGTGAAAGCCAAAAAGATTGCATTCAGGCAATACAAAAAGACAGAGGCAGAAGGGGATAGGGAGAAGTACCAGGAGAAGCAAAGGGAGGCAGGGAGGTCAGTAAGGGAAGCCAAAGCTCAGACAGAAGAACACATTGCAAAATCAGTGGGTAGAGGGGACAAAACCTTTTACAGGTACATAAGTGAAAAAAGAAAGACAAAGGGAGGGATAGTGAGACTGAAGGTGGCAGGTGGGAGGGCTAAGCAGGGAGAAGGGGTACCGGAAGTGGAAATCACAGCTGAGAGAGTGAGGGAAGCCCTCAGCTCCCTTAAGACAGAGAAAGCACCGGGGCCGGATAAATTACATCCCAGAGTGCTGAAGGAACTTGCAGATGTCCTAGCAAACCCCTGGCAGAGCTTTTCACCATCTCTGAGGACAGGGTGGGTGCCCCAAGACTGGAAGGTGGCGCATATAGTGCCTATCCACAAGGGGGATCAAGGAGGTGGTAGGGAACTACAGGCCTGTCAGCCTGACCTCGGTGGTGGGCAAGGTGATGGAGGGCATTGTCAAGGAGAGGCTAGGGGGACCTGGATAAGTCAGGGTGCCTGGACGATAACAGCATGGATTCATCCCTGGGAAATCATGTCAGACAAACCTGGTGGAGTTCTATGACTGGGTGACAAGTGCCTTGGACCTGGGTAGACCAGTGGATGTCCTCTTTCTGGACTTCAGCAAGGCATTTGACTCTGTTCCTCATGTGGGCCTGTTGGATAAGCTGGGAGAAATGGGGGTGGGGAACCAGATGATCAGATGGATAGGCAATTGGCTCCAGAACCGGACCCAGAGGGTCGTAGTTGGTGGGATAGTCTCATCCCCAAGGAGGGTCATTAGTGGGGTCCCACAGGGATCAGTCCTTGGGCCCCTTCTGTTCAACGCCTATGTATCTGACATAAGGACAGAATCAGGAGGAGATGAGTCTCTTGCAGATGACTGAAACTGGGGCGGTGGTGGATGGGGAGGAGGGAGGGTGGCCCACAGGGGGACCTGGAGGCTCTGGAAAGATGGTCTAGAAAGTGGAAGCTGAGGTTCAATGCAGGGAAATGCAAGTTACTCCACCTGGGGGCCAGAAACCCAGGTCAAGTGTACACCCTGGGGGAAATGCTACAAGTCTCGATGGCTGAGAGGGACCTGGGGGTGGTGGTGGATGTCAAGATGAACAACTCTGAGACTTGTAGGAGGGCAGCAGCCAAGGCCAACAGGATGCTGGGATGCATCGCTAGGGGGATCACCTCCAGAAGGGGGGAAGTGATACTCCCTCTGTATAACTGCTTGGTGAGGCCGCACCTTGAGTACTGCGCAGTTTTGGAGGCCACACTTGAAGCGGACATTAACCTCCTGGAGAGGGTCCAGAGGAGGGCAACCAAAATGATTTGGGGCTTGGGGACAGGACCTATGAGGAGAGGCTCAAGAGCTAAATATGTACACATTGGAAGAGAGAAGGGACCGGGGGGACATGATAGAGGTCTTTAGGTACATGAAGAGGGTAAATAGGGGAGGAACAGTTGGGTGCTTCAAAGGAAGGAGGAAGGGGCCACTAGAGGGCATGGCTGGAAGCTGGAGGGGGGAAGATTCAGGGGAGAAAGGAGGAGGTGCTACTTCACTGAGAGGGTGGTGGAGCCATGGAATGCACTGCCTAGGGGGCTGGTGGAGGCAGAGACAGTGGAGGGGTTCAAGAGGGGGTGGGACAGGTACAGGGGAAGGGTTCTGGAAGCAAAATCCAATGCAGTAAGAATATCCAGAACTGGGAAGAGAAGCCAGAAGGGGGGACAGCAAGGTCAGCACCCAGGTTGGGGACTGACCAAATAAGCGACACGAAGACCGTTAGGTCTATTCTGCTGGCATTTTAGTATGTTAGTATGTTAGTATGAAGGGGGAGGATGGGGGCCACGTGGAGGATGACAACAGTAAAGCTGACATATTGAAAAGGTATTTCTGCTCAGTCTTTACTGAGGAAGAGGAGGTAATGGGTCTGAAGGGAGTACAAGGGTGAGAATGGTGCAGAAATGGACACAAGTCCCTTTACACAGAAAGGGTCCTGAAGGAACTGGAAGTAATAAGAGTTGATAAAGCAATGGGGCCAGATGGTGCACCCAGGGTCCTTAAAGAACTAAGAGAGGTGGTGGCTGAACCTCTGGCTATCCTGTTTAGCCGATCACTGGAAACAGGGGAGGTACCCAAAGACTGGAGGACAGCAGATGTAGTCCCCTTATACAAAAGTGGGAACAAAGAGGAAGCAGAGAACTACAGACCAGTCAGCCTCACCTCGGTAGTGGGGAAGATCATGGAAGCACTACTGAAGGAGAGATTGGTGGAACATCTAGTTGTCAATGGACTACAGGACCCGAGGCAACATGGTTTCACCAGGGGGAGGTCATGTCAGACCAACCTCATTTAATTTTTTGACTGGGTGACTAGGGAGGTGGATCAGGGGAGGGCAGTGGACATGGCCTATCTGGACTTCAGCAAGGCCTTTGACACTGTGCCACATAGAAGACTATTACACAAACTGGGGAATATGGGTGTGGGCAGGACAGTAGTGTGGTGGGTAGGTAACTGGCTGGGTGGCAGGACACAGAGGGTGGTGGTAAATGGCTGTCACTCCACAGAGGGAAGAGTGACCAGTGGGGTACCACAGGGATCAGTGCTGGAACTGGTCCTATTCAACATCTTCATCAGTGACATTGCGCAGGACCTAGAAGGCAGAATTTCACTGTTTGCTGATGACACAAAGTTCTGTAACAGAGTAGATACACCAGAGGGTGTAGACAGAATGAGAAGCGACCTGCAGAAACTTGAAGAATGGTCAGGGGTTTGGCAGTTGAAATTCAATGCAAAGAAGTGCAAGATAATGCATATGGGGCACAAAAACCCTGGCACAATATATCAGTTGGGGGGTGAGGATATAGCATGCACCAAGCAGGAAAGGGATCTTGGGGTTGTCATCTCTGATGACCTCAAGGTAGGGACAAGGCAGCAGGTAAAGCAAATAGGATGCTGGGTGTATAGGCAGGGGCATCACCAGCAGGAAAAGGGAGGTCATAATTCCGCTATACAAGACACTAGTGAGGCCCCACCTGGAGTACAGTGTACAGTTCTGGAGACCATACCTACGTAAGGACATAGACAGGGTAGAGAAGGTTCAGAGGAGGGCAACAAAGATGGTGCATGGATTGCATCACAAGTCCTATGACAGGTTGAAGGAACTGAACATGTACTCCCTGGAGGAGAGGAGGAGAGAGGGATATGATAGAGACATACAAGTATCTTACAGGGAGGAACAGGGTGCAGAAAACACTATTTTAAGCAAAAAGATGTTCCAGGACTAGAGGGCATGGATGAAGTTGGAGGAGGACGATTCAGAGGAAACATGAGAAAGAATTGCTTCACAGAACGGGTGGTGGACAAGTGGAACACCCTGCCAGAGGAAGTGGTGGGGGCTGAAACAATCATGGGATTTAAGAATGCATGGGATAGACATAAAGGAATTCTGGAGGTCAGGGGTAAGGGGCAACAGATTTCTAGGAAAACAAACTGAACTTACAAGCTCAAATGGGCAGACTGGGTGGGCCATAGGCCCTTATCTGCCGACACTGTCTATGTATCTATGTATCTATGTATTCCATCTAATTATCCTAACAGAGGGACACACACCACTAAAAACAATATTTCATGCAGTTCCTTTAATACAATTATTATCTCGTAGTTTCCAATGACACAAAAAACTGCAGTGCCGTTTCTCTAACATTCACCATAATACCGACTTCTGCTGTGGTTCCCAACCACAACCCTCCCCCCTCCCCAGCCAGTCACTTGACCATCTCTAAATCCAAGTCTGACTTACATTTTTTTTTTTAAAGTGCAAGGAAGCACTAATAGTAACATTGCTCCTGAACACACATTCCTTGTCTGCCCGGCATTCAGTCTGTTGATTTCAGTTTAGTTTCAGTTTCAGTTTATTGACAGGAAAAAAACTCCATTGAACAAACTCATTTGCAAGGAGGTCCAGGTACAGAACAGTCATAAACAAATAACATACAAACAGTAACATCATGACGGACTTAAAACTTACAAAATATTTAGACTGCTATACAAGAACACAAGCCACGATAAGTTAAAGAGAAGTACAAAGTATATGCACTATGCAGGTAATACATGATATGTGACAGGGTGATAAATACATTGATTGAACAAGCTTAAATCAGTTATAATTGAAAAAGTACACTCTACAGTAAACGTGATTGACTGGCAGTATACAGGAATCTGATCAACTGAGGTACAGAAGGATGAGGCAATAGAAGGTAATGGTGTGTGGAGGGGAAGAAGGTAGTAGGAGACCTGGCAGCAGGTGGATAAGTAAGTACAGTACATGGAAAGAAATGTGAGGGGTGGATGAGGAGTCATAAAAGGTGAAAGTGAGAGGTGAAAGGGTAGTGGTAAGGTACAGCAGCAGGAATGGAATGGAAAGGGGTAAGGTAGCAGGACTGGATGGGAAGTTACTACTCAATGATCCTGACTGCATCATCATGAGCCACAATCCTGATCGCTGCTGTGCCGTCAAATAACCTCCACAGGCACTTGATGTTTTTTTTAACAAAATGTTTTGCCAATCTAATCTACTAATATTCACCCACCCACAACTTATTGCAAATACCAAGAAAGTAGTGATTTCTTTTCTTCCTTTCTCTCAGCCCAGCTCTCATCACTGTTGTACTCCACCATACAACCATCACCTTCTGTCAGCCATATGGCAAAATGAGTGTTTGCATGCCAGAGCATCACAAGTAGAGATAAATAAACAATAACATAAGAGCCTAAAATGCTTACAGGTACTGCATATGTATGTATGTGCGTGTGTGTGTGTGTGTGTGTGTGTGTGGGTGGGGAGTCCCCATGATGACCACAGCTTTCAGCTTGCTGCTATGGATTCTCCAGTGGAACAAAAGTCCTGAAGTTCATAAAAACACACATAGCAGAAATGCAGGCAGAGGAACTATGTTATATCAAAATCAACAACACCTTCAACTATTTTAATGTTTGAACATGTAAATGAATGTTTTACCTATATATAAAATACACAGTACCTTTTTATTAGAGCAATAAGCCATTCTGGGGTGTGCATTAGCAGTTCTAACATGCAGCTAGGGGGCTGGATGCACTCGGCCTATGGCCTTGTGTCTCACTATGCACCCTAGACATGCGTTACAACTGTCTAATGCACACCATGTTGTGCTTTATTGCTTACATAATATACCCTTGTGATTAATATGTATTAATAGATAAAAACACATTACAAAATGCATGTGAGGTAAAACCCAAATACAAGAAAACATGAAAAAATATGGAGAGGGTGAGAGAGAGAGATAGAGAGAGAGAGAGAGAGAAAATCATTTGAAGAAAAAGTAATATGAAAGACAAAATACCCTTATTGTGATATAACATCATATAAAGCATTGACATAATGTTGAATAATATGATGTTTGGTCCGTTCAAGAATTAAGGCAACACATGTAAATATGAAATAATGAGGACACACTGTATAGTAAATAATAAGAATGATAAACAAGATGATAATGATAGAAAATTAACTTTAGTAAAACATTTCTGAATACAGGGAGACAGGAAACCCCAGTTACATAAGGACAAATAACATACAATTTTTTTAATCATTTCTAATGATTAATGAACAAGGAAACAAGAAGGACAGGGTTAAAATCTGGATTATGATCAGGGAGAGACTCTAGAATAAGGGGCAAATCTCAAGAATACAGGGGAAATACATAACTAACTTTCTTTCTTTCTTTCTTTCTTTCTTTCTTTCTTTCTTTCTTTCTTTCTAGATTGGTAACTGGGAAAGGCACACTGAGTTGAGGCTCATTTCCAGGTGCAACCCAGGGAAAAGGGGTGCAAAACAAAAACAAACGAATTGAAGTAAATATGAAACACAAAAATACAGATCATTAAAATAATATGAGCACAATGCATAAGGCAAGTAAACACAATATTATATAACTTAGTTGCAAGAAGCAGCAATAAAGCAGATTACAACCAGACAAAACAATAAAATCAGAGATCTTAGGTAAGCTAGTAGGAAGGAATGAGTCAGGGGACTACACATGGACTTTATGCATCTTAGGGTCAACTACAGAAGGTTACCAGAGACGGTCTGAGTAATCACTTTAATGCTGGAAATGATGGGGCTAGTTGAATGGAGGTGGGGGGGGGGTGTTTGTTCCAAAAAGAAGGGAGACAGAAGGAGAAAACATACTGGCCAGCTGAGGTGTAGGCTCGAGAGAGGGAGAAGTTATGAGAGAGACTTGAGCATGTGTGGTAGGGGCAGGGAGTAGTTGGAGAGAGATGAGAACAGAGTTAAGATGGGAGGGAATGAAACCAGAACTTAGAGATTAAGATCAAGCAGTGGGCCAGGTATCTCTACTCTAGGGAAGAGAAGGAGAGGGTGGAGTAAAGATCACAGTGGTGAGTCAGGAAGGGGGAGCTTGAGGCAAAGCAAAAGAAGGCATTAAAAAGTATGTTGTTTTGTAAGAGATGAGACAGGTGCTGTGGCATAGATAATGTCTGCATAGTTGATCACTAGGAGGATCCATTTGGTTATTAAGTCATGCCAGACTGGGAGGGAGAGACTATCTGTATGCCTATATAACATTCACAGTTTAAGGTGAAGTTTTGAGTGCAAAAGGCATCAAGGTGGGACTAGTAGACAAGATATAGGTCAAGCCAAACTCCAAGGTATTTGTATGTAGGGACCATGTCAAAAGGGGTGCCAGCAGGAGTGGAAATCAGTGGGGGGATGGCAACCTAGCTAGTTTGTTGCTTTGAGCCAAATGTCATAGCAACATTTTTTTTAGTGTTCATTTTGAGGCAGTTATCTTTAAACCAGTTTAACACTGCAAGAAAGTCACATTATAAAAGGGAAAATCACATAGATTACCAAAGACAGAAACTACAACAATGAAAGACAATGTCAGTATCACAATCATATTACCAGTGCCTATAATCATAAGTGAGCAAATGTACAACCTAATGTCAATGAACAACAGACACAACTTATAATCTATGTTATTGAAAGCAGACATGTGATTATAGCAGCAATATCCCACGGAAAACATTGGGACTATCCAGAAGTCAAAGATAAAAGAATGTTATGGTATAAAACACCACAAAGCAGACATAGTCCTTTGGATTATAACCATTCCCATTAAATGAATGGAATGAAGTCCATTTCTCAGTTAAACTCAGAAAGCTGCATAGATTTTCTGTTGTTAATCTAACAACTTTCTTTTTGCAAAAATAAACTGAATCTGCCTCCCCATGAGCTGGGGAAGGAACATGTTCAAGAAGCATAAAGTTAAAATCCTTTGATTGTGCTCCATGAATTTCTTCAAAGCGTGTTGCAAGGACACTATTCCTAGTTTTATGTAGTATATCCTGACAATGCTCCTGGATATGTTCTTTTGCTTTCCATGCAATATGTCCAACGTAATGAAGTTTACATGATTACCATATAATGTAAATAACAAACACATGTCATAAATTGTTGTAATTGCACTTTGATCTTTTTGTGTTCAATCATCTTCCCTGGTCAAGCAAATGTATAGCTTACACAAGTTCCACATTTGTGGCAACCAGCATGCTTGTAAAGTAGCCAGTTCTGGGGGAACCCATGGTAGTGTTTGGGGTTGGGTCCATACAAGGCTGTGCTGGGAGAGGTACCCAAAATAAAGATGGTTTCCATTTCAACCTACAAATGAAGGCACCCTTCATCATCTCAGAATCATCATGTAGTTTGATATCCTATGAAGGGTGGTTCATAAGACTTACATCATGGAAGCCCTCATCTCCCAAACACCAATAGGCCTGAAGTTTAGCTCTACTGTAACATGGCTGTCTACCTTCCCTGAGAAAAGGGCTGATCTGTTTATCTGGCTGGGAGAACCATGAATTAAACAGTAGCAGAGACAGGTTATTTAACAGGTACAGGATTTTTGGAAGCACTATCATCCACACTGCTCAATTTTTCCCACCAGGGACATGCTAAGTGTCTGCCACCAGTCAAATCCAGTGCACGTGGCCTGAAGAAGGGGTTCCAAGTTAGCACATGGCATCAAGGCTTGATCTGTGTGATAGTGACTCCCAAGTATATAATACCCTATGATGCCCATGTAAGGCCAACTCCTATAAAGGGGCACTGGGGTAAGAGGAAGAACATGTGTTTTACCTTGGTTCATTTGGATACCGTACATAACAGAAAGGGATTGCAGGACTCGCATCGGTGGAGGGGTGAGGTATCCAAAGAACAGATTAGCACCAGAGGTCATCCACATAAAGTAAAGTAGAGTAGCACCTAGGGCCTATTGAAATCCACTGGATCCCCAGGGGAGAATGGATAGGCAGCCAAAGGGTCTATGGCCAGGAGAAAAAAAAGGAGTGAGAGGGGGCACCCCTGTCATGTGCCCTTCTGCAAGGGAAACAGGTCCTTTAGCCACCCATTGGTGGAGATTTTGGCTGATGGACAATTGTAAAGCACTTGGACCCATTTTAAGAATTGCAGTCTGCAGCCAAAAGGAAATAATGTTGTAGAGAGGAAGTGCCAATTTACTGAATCAAAGGCCTTCTTGAAGTCTTATGAGACAGCCACCACAGAAGATAGGACAAATCATGCATCCAAACTCAGGTTTAGATGTGAGCGCATATGGTCTTACCCCAATCTGCCCTTTACAAAACCAGCTTGTGAAGGATGGACTAATTGTGGGAGTGGTGGTGCAAGACATGTGGTTAGGATCTTTGCAAGCACTTTGCAGTCAGCATTTATGAGGAAATTGGCCTATAGTTGGTGGGGGTGGGGGTATGTGTCTTTCTTGTGTATGACAGTAATAACAGTGCCATGTAAAGAAGGGGAAAGCACCCCAGTCATGTACTCATGGTCAAACACCTGGCTTAGAATATTACATTTTATAATAATAGTCTTAGATTCACATATGGCCTTGCCCAAAATTATTTCATGAATTACCCAAAATAATAAATTTTTACATGTGATATTATCCTATGCTCTCCAGATTCAAGTATAATGCTAAATGGCACTGCTTACACCATGTATAGTTATATGAAAAATATTTTATTTATACCTACACAATGGTTCTAAATATTCCTCATTAGCATAAATATCAAGCTTAATCTTGTAAACATCAACAGAATTGTTTCAGATAATCCAGCAACTAATAAACACATTCTAGCAAATAAACAATGTAAAGAAATAAGCAATACTTAGCATAATAAATGGAAACAGTTATAATACTTTTATCATACTTAGTATTTAACAAAACCTTCATGCATAAGAACATGCAAACTCATAAGATCAGTGTCTTAGATTATTTATGTATAACACTTGTTTCAAAACTTCGTTGCATGTAAATGTGTTTTCTATGAGAAACGGCAACAACTCATTACATCAGTGATTTGTACTACTTTCATAAAACTCAGTTTTAACTTTCAAATCATGCACAACATTTTAGTTCAAAGCTTTTAAGCTACATACCCAGATTCTATAGTTAAAATTAGATTCTCTCTTACTTTCCCAGATAAGAAAATTTAAATTACCAAGACTATTAATTAAAATTAGTGAAAGTAATTAAAAAGGAATACTTATATTTCTGGTTGTAGAAGTGGTTCTTCTCTTCTTCAATTAGAACTCTGGCTGAGTCTAACTTTTGATGAAAAGGTCTCTTTGTCAGCTAACTTTGACCCTGGAACTTCTTTTAGCATGGATACACTCTGCAAGTTAAACTTCTGCTGAATGTCACTTTACCCAAAAATCAGTTCTTGGATTTGTAGACCACAGCTTTAATCTGCACAGTCCATAGCAATACTGGATTCAAAGAACTTTCTTGTGAATAGCAAGTTGTTTTAACAACTGGAACTTTATGACTGTGTATGTTTCATCTGTTTTAAAACCTTAAGACACTAGACCTTTGTCTCACAACGCGGTAAAGCTTATGTGAGTTTTAAAACTAAGTATGTGTCCAGTTAACAACAGGCAACATTACTTCAGCCAAGGTTCAGCAAATAAAAACACACACTTTGCTTTATACGCAATGAGAATGCATGTCCTTGCATTTATTTCTTGCCTCTGGATATCTTCAGCAGCACTGAGCTCTGACTCTCCCTAGGCTGGCCCTTGCATTTCAAATAGGCATGGGCCAAAGTTCTTTGGCCTAGCATCAGTATAAAACCATATAATTCTTAGTTAACTGAACATAGGTCTTCTTACATTGATAGCTCAGACTGAGGAGTGGTCAGCAGTATTCACTAATATAAAAATTGCTCTGGTGATGTCATCACCAGATTTTGATTGGTTTGAGTCACTAAGGAGGTAGGTCATCTCAGAGGATAAATGATGACATACAGACATGCCTCATAAGACACTCCCCTTCTCCTCAAACTTGGTTCTAGTTCAAAATTATTTTCTTTAAACAAAAGTCTTATTTAACTTAATTTAAACATTAAATTTACATATTCAGGTGTGTTACCTTAAATAGGTCTTACTGGTGTTATTTTGATGTTTCTAATATGCATATTTTCTATGTTACACTATTAAGGTTATAACTTCATAATTTCAATAAAACTTCTTAAAATAACATGATAGTCTTGCTTTTAGTAGTCTAAGCTAGAGAATGATATACGATTTGTAAGAAAAATCCATTCCTAAAGTCCTTAAAACATTACATTTTTGAAGAACTACAAGAAATCTGTGTTCTTTTAAAGAAAGCAATAAATCACTGTCAGAAAAGTTAATTTACTATAAACTTTAGACAACATTTCTCTGTATAGCAACAAACTACAGATTTAATATACATATTGTTAGACTTCCTAAGATATGAGTTATCATGAGACTCTAGGTTTGGTTAGTTCTCTAATTAGAAAATGGTATCAAATAAATTATATTCATCACTTTTGAAAGCTTCATTTTGGAACCATAAAACTTGGTAGGCTTATTTATCATACTTGTGTCCAATAACTATCTAATGTTCATGGTGGCAGTACATTGCATCTTTAAACTATGAATAAAACAACCCATTTTAATGTAAAGTAATGGAACTTTTACTTTTTTTTCTCATCTCCTAAGACTACTCAGTGTAACAGTCACTGGTTTCTTATCTGATCGTAGTCATGGATACTTAGCTCCATCTAAGACTTTCCCTGTACAAACACATAAATCCTAATAAAAGTGTCTTCCCTAGAATGTGGAACATGTAAGTTAGGCCCCATCTTATCTCTGTTCTACATCTAGACCACAGAGCCCTGAAATTTAAAACAGTCTATTTAAAACCATTTTTTCTTTGAACTCTGAATCTGACTCCATTTTAAATGGCATTATTTCTTCATTTTACTGTTTTTAAGACTCAATCAATATTAATATTGACCAGAAATAAAAGTAAACATTCCCCATCTTAATACAATATAAAAATCACATAATAATAATAAAAATAATAATTAAAAAAATCAATTCTTGAAGATAAAGGTAATATCAATTTTCCATCAAGGGTTTTGTCCCCACACAACTCCTTCAGGTGTTGAGTCATCAGGTCAGGGATACAAATGCAGAGGTGAGCTGGAATGCAATCCTCTCTGATCAACATGGAGGAGAGGTTCTGCTGGACTGGGTCACTTCAGCAATGTAGGGGGTTGCACCTAGGGATGCCTGGGCTTCATCTGTAAGATGAGATAGATTCAGCTGCTTCAGAAATTGTTGAATGCTCACATCCTATGGAGAGGTTTTAACCTTATAAAGAAAGTTATAGACCTTTTTCATGATAACGGGCTTGCATTAAGTGCAGGCCATGGGCCCCCACATAGCTGTTGATTCCTCTCAACACCAGCGACCCGGGTTAGATAATGGACCCGATCACTGGAGGGCCAGCCAGGGGAGGGAAGGATTGAGCATCCCACGACAGCTCTCCTTCTCTGGGGGGAGGGCAGGGGACAGGTCCGGTGTCTTGCTGGCTCCTAGCGGAGGCTGGGCGAAGGGCAGACAAATGTGCCAGTTACTTGGGGGAGGAGCAGATGCCAGAGTATGCCTTGCCATCACCACGCTGCCTCCCCCACAGAAAAAATGGAAAATTGCCCACTGGCCACCTAGATAATGGCTCCCCTCTCTCTCGGGTACTTCCAGTGCCTGTCCAGGGCCTTCTGCTCCTCAGCGGCATCCCCCAGGCCCTAGTATAAGTGTGTGCCGGGGACTCTCCCTTCTGGTGCTCTTCCCCCTCAGAGGAGGGGGACCCGCCGGTGATAGGGATACACTGGGATGTCCCGGGGGTTCGGCCATAATATGAGGACCGGGGGGGCTAGATAAAGGCCAGTGGGGTCAAGGAGCTTGTGGAGTCCGAAGGAGTGGGGGCCAGTGTGGCACAGGGAGGTGATAAACATAGCATGCAAAAAAAAAAGGCAGGCCATGTTGTCTAATGGCAACTGCCAGAAAAAGGTAAGGGGGAGGAGGAAGGGGATAGGAAAGGGGAGGATAGGAAAGGGGAGACAGCTGATATCAGAGAGGGTCAAATGACTGGGGGTATGACAGAAACTCTGATTGGCTGGGGAGGGGCTAATGGGGGGCTGGGGAGGGAACAGGGGGCATATTTAAAGGCTTGCAATCCCATGGACTTCCTCTTTTGCTGGGGAAAGATTCCTCACCTTCCCACCCTGAGCTTGATAGGCTGATTCAGTTTTGGCTGGCACGGGAGAGGGGCGCTCAAAAGGGAAAAAGGAGGGTAGGAGAGGGGAAGGGGGTAGGCAGCATGGGCTGGTTGAAGAAGAACCCAGGCATGGAAGTAAGTGGGGAAGGGGGCGGGGGTAGAAACTAGGGGTCTGATCACATGTCCAGGCCTAGTGGGGTGTGCACTTGGAACTGACCCCATGCAGGTGCAGCCTGGATAGAACGGTGGTACTGGGTGAGGGTATCTGGTTATTGTGGTGCCTAGTGGGGGTACCTAGTACTGGTGATGATGAGAGGGGGTGGATACAGTGTTTCCAGACCCAGAAGCAATACAAGCAAGAAGAGGATCAAGTTGGAAGGAAGAAGCGGAATGAATTTTGGCTGTACTGTACTGTATAGTGTTGAAATATGAAGTCAGGAATGTAAAATGTAATCAGTGTGCATCAATAAATATTGCTAGTGAGCATCCAACATAAATCAAGTGTGGAGAGATTTATTTCTGGTGGAGGACCAGAGGACAAGGTTAATTTTCGAAGGTGTAGGTTAAATATGACACTGTCATCCTGCAATAATCCAATGTGTCTTGTTGCTTGTTACACCCTTAAGCAGTATGCAAGCAACTTACCTGCACATTCTTCTCCCTCCCAATACCTTTGTCTAGTGCGGATCAGGGCTGGTTTAGCCTTAAGAGATGAGAGGATATTGAGGAAATATTTTAAGAAGGTGATGGCTAGCACATTTTGGTCCATAGCATCCCTTCCCACTTTAAATGCTTACTGTTTGAGCTGCAGTTCCTCTCTCAATCATTTCTCCCCCCTCTTCCTGGTCTTTCCTCCTATGGGTTGCAAACCCATTTATGACCTCCCTGTAAATAGGCCTTATAGGCCTTCCATACTGTAGCTGGGTTGACCTCTGGGGTATGATTGAAAAGGAAGTAGGATTGGGTCTCATGATGAAAAAATTTCCATTTTCCACTTTCCCCTTTAACCAGACTTTACTGCATCAAACATGGCACACTGGCACTGAGTTCCTCCTGCCAATGCCTCCTCGACTGTCCTTGGTCTGCTACTATCATGGGCAGGGAGATTTATCTTTCACTGCCTCAAGGACTGGAACAGCCTTCCAGCTTCGCTTAACTCTTCAAGCTTCCTTCAGTTATTCAAATCACAATTTAAACATGCTCTTCTATTGGCCATTGCCTGCAAGTGCTTTTCCTGCTCTTAGTCAGGTGATTTTCACCTATCAACCACCAGTCTCACTAAACTGAAGGGTGCCTCTCTGAATGGCTTGATTGTAGTCCCTCACTTCCACTCATATGTAATTTTTATTTATTATTGCATGGACTTACCTGCTCTCACCCTGCATTACATGCTATGACTTACTGTATTACCACTTACATGTTGTTTGAAACTGTATTTTCTATCTATGTATGGTATTCATGAACCATTAATATTGTTTCTCTCATGCACTTTATGTTGTAATTGCTCATGTATTTTTCTCTTTCCTTGTACTGGATGTGCCATCTTCATGGCTTGGGTCATGCCTAAAAACAGTCCCTAGGACTAGTACACCTACCTGAATAACAATTAAATAAATATATAAAAACAAATACAATTCATGGATCTTAGGGTCATGCATGAGAAGTGGGTCACAATGCCACTGGTTAGGCCTCTTTTTTTTTGGAGAGGGTGATAAGAAAAGAAATGGATACTGGTGTGTGGTCTGATATGACCATAGTTTTGATATTTGTCTGAAAAAGGGATTGTGTAAAAGTGGGACAGTCCAGTCAGTATTCAATGTGGCTGTATGTTTTATGATCAAAGGAAAAGAAAGAGTAATCCTGAGCTGTGGGATGGATCAGTCTTCACCAATCAGTAAGGGCATATTTGTTGATGAGAGCATTAAGTGCAGCAGGGGCACCACTTGGACTCATAATAGTGGGAGTGCTCCTATCAAGAACTCCATTCAAAGGCAAGTTGTGTCTCCCCCCAATAGTAGGAGAAGGTTATTAGGGTTGAATTGTACAATGGTTTGAGCCAGTTGAGTGAAAGAACTAGAGGCTCCATCATTAGAACTGTAAATTTCTCCTTTAAAAAATGATGTTCCTAGCCCTAAAAGTACCAATGGTATGCTTTCTAAAGATTATTTATTTGAGAAGGGCTAAGTTAGGGTAATCCCCTAAATGGTGGGGCTTACCTGACTCTTAGGTGCCTCACTCCATGGTGGCCACTACCTTGCTGTCTCTGACCCCTAAGGACTGCTGCTGTTGCAGGGAACTAGAGGAGCCTTGCAGGAAGAAGTGGCTGTTTATTGTTCTTGGCACTCAGCGGCCCACCCACTCACTGCCCACAACTGCAGCCATCATCTCTTCCCTCCAATGTGCTCCAGCACCAGCCCCTCCAGTAATGCCATTAAGGACCCCAGAGACATGTTGGGAGGGGGTAATGAAGAGGAGGAACTGTTTGCAGACACTGAGGCACCCATGATTACTGCAGCTCTAAGCCACACTATGAAGGGACCACCCATCAGTCAGTACAGGGAGCACATCAACAGTCATAATGGGTGGATTCCCCCACTTTTGCTGTAAAGCTGACTGGAATATAAAGCACAAGTTTGCTAAAGGCTCTTAAGGTCAAATCAAATGAAATGAGGGCAGGAACCCAAATAAATAATTGTTTGGAGCCACTGCTCCTTGTTTGAACAGAGGCTGCCATCTTGTTGACCCCTGAACACTGCACCAGATAATTAGAAGTCAGTTATCATTGTACACAATAGGGATCTTTGGAGAATGAGTTTGCAGAATAATTGATGCCCCTTTGGACATCTAATGTTGTATTGAAAGGGAGCCAAATAGACTGCATTACTTGACTGACAGCCCTCTGGACACATTGGAATCTGCCCTGACCCATTGAAGTTCTGAGGGAAGGTTCACAACTGGTCACTTTGCCATTAACTATCACAGAATGAAGAGGGCTGCTTCTGCTTGTCAAAAGCCATCAGAGGAAGCCTGTCACAAGCTTCTAAAACCACATCACAGGAGGTGACCAAGAGGTTTCTGCAACCTAAAAGGGACAGATAATTAGAAGTGTGGTTTGCAACCTGTGTCAGAATGATAGCTGAAAATGAAGAATGTGAGATAATAATTCCTGCCTTCAGAAAAAAGTAGGTAAAAGTGTGCTAATCCAGCACTAGTGCCATGGCTGCCAGCCTACAATATGGTAGGGATTGTGTGTACTGCTGTTTGCAAGAGCCTGCTTCAAGAACACAGACCGTCTGGGGAACCAGCTAATCACAGCTGCTGCTAGGCACTGATTAGTATCTCACACTAAGGTCTGTAAGCAAGTATGGATGTGTGAGACATGTGACTTTTGGTTTTGGGACTGGTTCGGTCATCCAAAAGAGAAGAGAAGTGGAGCCAAAGAGGTTCAGATGACTGATGAAGCAGAAAGAGCATGTAAACACCTACAGGCATCTGTGACCTGCACTACTGTTCAGATCACCAAAGAATAAACACTTGAGAAATCTGCATTTGCAGAGACAGAGAATGAGGAGCCAAAGTGACAAGGGAAGCTGGTAACATCATTTAATTTTATATTTCATTTCATTCATTTATTGGGTCGGTACACTGGAATGGTAGTCAAAATGAATAGAATAATAGTTTACAGATGTGTCACTTCAGAACTGGGAGCATATGTGTTTACCATGAAACTGGGATTTGTACATCTTTTGCCATCAGATCTGCAATTTGGCCATGCAGACGAGATCTACAAATATCTAACTTGTAGGTTTGCCATTTTAATCAATTGCATATACTGTGGGGTTTGGGTTTAAAATATTTAATTGTTTTAACTGCACCACTGCTGGACAACCAGCTGCAACATCACTGGGCCTACACTGTTTTTATGACAGGATACCCAGTGAAGCACCATCAGCTCCCTAAAACATTTAAGGGCTTAACACTGGTACCAGTGGGGGAGGGTGGTGCCCCAGTATAGGTAGGCAAGAGTACAAAAACATTACTCTCTTGGGTCATGCCTGAAAGTAGGCATATTTAATGTCTAGTGCACCCACCCAGTTATCAAACATCCAAATAAATAATAAATAAATTACAGCCCTGTGCGGGGTTGGGGGGGGGCACTACAGTGTGTGTTTAACAGGATGTGCCTAAACAGGAATATTTTTACAACATGGTAACCTGCATTTTGGCCTTACCTACTAGGTTGGCTAATTACTTCCCATAGTATCTAAACCTAGTAGAACAACTAAATGTTCTTAACTCTCACCTATCTATGTTTATGTATCTGAGGGTACTGTATGTATGTGATTATGTATATGCGTTTATAAATATGTGTGTATTAGGGCTGTGCAAATACCTTTTCCTGAATATTAGGCCGAATATTCGGTATTCGGATCCCAAGTATTTGGTATTCGTTATTCGACCAGAAAAGGTATTTTTTTAAGGAAACTTTAAAAAAGCACTTCAACAACACTATTAATCACCCATTGAACCTGATATACCATATATGCCTTAATGACACTTCAACCACCAACATTGAGCTCTCACTAGTGCAACAAAAGCTTCATGTGGCACACTGAATCCACCACACCACACACATAGCACTCTGAAAATGATATCAAGCATTGCACTGGGTCAGCACTAGAGGGCGTTCATGGTCACAGACACAGGGTAGAAGGTGCTTTGGCCATGGGCATAGGAATAGCGGTAGCAGTGGCTGCAGTAGTGGTGACAACTGAAAGGGTGGCTGCTGCACGAATGGCACCGGTGGTGGTGGGAATCACACTGGCTGTGGATGTAGCAGCCATAGTGGTAGCAGTGGAGACACTGGTGGTGGTGTCTGCTGCTTGCTGCACAAAGCATGTATGCTCTAATTCCCCCATACAACTGCACAACAGGATGTGACAGTGAATGTACAGATGGTGACACTAGCAGTAGTAGTACTGCTAATGGTATTAGTGGTAGTAGTACTATTACCAATGCTACAAGAACTAAAAGACTTGCTTGGGAGAACAATATTTGAGCCCATCGAATAAAGAGAGACACCTGTATGTCATTGTCTATGTAGTCTATCTCACCACCTTCTCTGGAATTGTATTATGTATCAATAATATACAGTGGAGCAGAAGATGCAATTCAGTACTTTGCAGTAAATGACATGCCACAAAATATTGGATGAATGGAGGGCTTAATTGTCATTAAATTACACTGTTCCTTGCAGCATACTGTGGTATTTTGCAGCAATTTTGCAAGATACTGCATTGCATACTATCTGGCACTACAGTATGAACTATGTTCTATAATATTGATGCAGTGTTTCATCCTTGGGTATGTTAGTTGTCGATTGCTTTGTTACAAGGGCATCTAAGTCTCATTCATTTTAACTTCACTTATTTATAGTGTGTGTTTCTTTAAGGGTTGTATATTCATAGCGTGTTTGTAAGTTCCGAACATGCACCCTGACAAAGACCAGGTTCTGGTCAAAGCACCAGGGTACTATTGGCATCCTCCAGCCTTAGCACAGACAAATGTATTGGCAACTTTATGCTGCACTGCTCTGAACTGTATTTTGTTACTGCAACACCCACCCTCGAGTGTTTCCTTTGTTTTACATAGATTGTTTGGGGGGGGGGGTTGGCAGCCCAGAGACAACACTAGCAATATTTGTCTGAATGTGCTGTATGTTTGTGGTCTATCATCCTGTCCCTCACCACTTAGGGCCAGTGGTGCAGATGCTTTGCTGGGGCTGGACCAAGCATGTTTGCAAGATTGCTAAAGACATGATGGATCAGGTCACTAGTGGTTATTCTGTAAAACACAAGCTATTACTATGTAGTAATTGTGTGTGTGATGCTTTACTTAGTGCTTGTGGAACTACGGTAATATGCCAATCTTACGAATTATATTGTACCACAAAAAAGTAGCAGCAAAGAAAAACACTGCTACTAAGAAGGGGGAAGAAAAGAGCAACCTATTTAGTCAAATATGGAACCAAGCAAGGAACAGACAGATGACATATAGTCCACTCAGTGAGACAAGCCTGCCCCACTAAGTGCAATGGTTTAATTAACAAAACAAATAACAAACAAAGAAATGCATGTGCCCAGCTGTGCACAGACAAGGCACAGCCTTGTGGGGGGACATATTTCACATGCTCAGTTTTATTATCTGCAGTGGGCTGTAGAGGTTGGGGGGGGTCAGCCACCACACTCCTCATGTGTACAGGGATCTATCCCCAGAACCAGAGGACTAACAATGATAATTCAGTGAGTCAAGCCTGACTGGCTTAGAACTGAAGAAGTTTATTTCAAAATCTGTGTGCACACAGCTATGCACATGTGTGGCCCTGCCTCATGACAAAATATATTAAGTACACACATGCAGAGTGAAGCCTCACAAAATCACATATTATGCACATATATAGCAAATCATAAGCAGTGACCTGCAGGAGGGGGAGTTACCAGACACTCTCATCAGTCATTAGGGCACCAAGCCTGGAACCAGACAAGAGCAAAAAAACAAAACACAAAAAATGTTCTTCAACCAAAAACAGTGCACTGGAGCTTTTTTTTTATAGCTTTTGTTGACCGGTTAAGTGCACTAGACAAATCCTTCCTATTTTCAGGCACAACCCAGGGAAGGGGGATACAGATGAATGCCAACTGACCTTGAACCAGATTAAGCTGTTGGTGATTTTTATTTTTTTTTAGTAAATGAGGGAAATTTGGCCAGGACACTGGGGAAATCCCCCAACTCTTGCTTCCTGTGAGCAGGGGGACCCATTTTCCTGTGGGACTAAGATGGCGGCTCCCATGGATCCTGGTGGAGGAGGACTGCATACAGGAGAGACACAGACAGAAGACAAGGAATCTTTCTGTTTCAATATCTCTTGTGGACAATGGTGGTGCTGTGAGACTGTTGGGAGAGAGGAACAGTCTCAGGATGGCCGACGACAGTGGAGGAGCTCAGATGCAAGAGAACTCACAGGCTTTACCCAGAGCAGAAGGGAATGATACGGCTGGAATGCACCCGTGTGGTGGCCAGCAAAATGTATCTAACCCCTCAAAACACAGTTTTCAGCTGGAAGGTGAAAAATGCACTGCAAGTCCAGCACATATGAGGAGTATGTCTAGCTTTAATTGCAACAGCACGTTGGCTTTAAATCCAAACCCGGAAGTGCGACTTCTAAATGCTGAGACAGCCGATGATGCTTCAGAAGATCAACAAGCTCTCATTATATTACAAGAGAAACAATCCCTTTGGGAGAAGGCTGCTATGGATTATCAAATTACTCAGCTTGCTGCTGAAGAAGAGATTCGGAAATGAAAGAGACCAGAGGTAGATTCACCCTCTGGTTATACAGGTACTGACTTGAAATACATAAAGGTGCAAACAGCCCTGAGGGGAACAAGCTTGTTCACCAAAGATTTCAGAGGATATAGAAGTAGAATCTTCCCCTGCATGGTCACCAGATATCGCCCTGAAGAGGGCGGGGTGGCTGCTGTTAGATTCGGGTCAGTGGATCGTGGACTCTGCCATACCAATTCCAGGTATGGATCATATCTGTCTTGCAGTTTTAGATGGGCCCAATTCTGAGACTAGTGTTCCTGCAGCTAGGTCTGAGGGTAGTTTAGACCCTGGTTCTATAATACAGAATGTAGAATTATCTGACATAAATAGGCCTTTAATGGATCCAGGTGCTGTGGTTAACCACAACCAGTCAGTTAGTCCTAAACTAGGATCAAAATCACCTCAACAATGCCAAAGTGGGGATTTGGAGGAAAATGCCAACCAAAATAAAGCTACTAATGATATAGGGCCTGATGTTGATCAAAATACCCTACCACGTCTTACAACCCCAACTACCTCCTATGCTAGCCTTTTTTCATAAACCTGTTTCCTTGGCTAAAAGACGAAATGCTGTAAGGCTGAGGTTTTTGGGACCCACTGATACCATGCCTGACAGATTCTATGTGGGGAAAGTCTTACTTAAACAAATGCTGGGTTTTACACCCAGTGAGGTGTATGCCTTGATTCATACACCAGGCAACAATACGTATGACATTAGTTTTTGTACACCAGATATGTTAAACAGATTTTGGATGAAATACTAATTATTAAAGACCAATCCTGCTTTGGTCCATTTTCAGGCCATACTATTAACCAAACAGACATTCAAGGTTATTACTGTGTTGTTCTGTAATGAAGGGGTTAATGTGGAGGATATCTCCTATTGGTTGGAGAAAAAGTGTACCCTGGGAAGGAAACCCAGAGTCCATTCTTGATACAGAAGGATTTTGGAATGGTGGTTGGAGATTTAAAGTTAATTTAAACCAAACCGAAGAAGGTTTACAACATCTTCCCAGTTGCTTTTATTTGGGAAGGGATAAAGGATTTATATTTTATCCAGGACAGCCCCATCACTGTTATAAATGTAGTTCTGGTAGACACCTTAGCAGGAATTGTGAAGTCATCAAATGTGTCCAGTGTAGAGAATTGGGGCATACAATGTCAGATTGTCATCATCCAGCTAAATGCTCACTTTGTGAAGAACCCCATGTATTTACTGACTGTCCTTAGGCTGCCCAAAATAAAACAAATGGAGATTTTTGCATACAGGATTTTTACCTAAATACAGCAGTACATGTGGTCCAGAGGCAAAAACTTGTAACTCCACCCCCACCCCCAAGTAGGCCTGAAACCATACCAAGTATGGAATGGGAGGACATTTCGGAAATTGTATCAACTACTCCCTCCCAGGAAGAGGAGAACTTAATATCTACTAAAATGGTGATTCTTACAGATTCTGTTGTGGGCCAGGTTATTCCTAATACTATGCCTCCCCCTCTTCCACCTGAAGAATCTTTTAACCTCATTACAGCTAGATGTTGCAGTTTAAGATCCAGGACCTCTAAAATACCTATATCTGAACAAGGTTTGATACCCCTCCAGAATGCATTTTCGGTATTACAGGAAGACATAGGTACTGAGTCAGATTCCACCTCAGTCCATTCTTCACAACCAGAAGGATCTTCTGATCCACAACCATCTGCTGATGTCATGGATATAGTGAAAATTAAAAAAAAATGGTCAACCTGGGACGAGAAAATCTACAAAAAAGAAATAATAAAAATAAAAGGGAACATTGATATGAGTTATGACAACACCATTCTTTCCCCTTCCTCTTTTGTCTATGTTTCTGAATATAAATTTGGCATCCTTAAATGTTAATAGTATTCAGTCAAATAGGAAGCAAATGTTGATATAGTCACTATTTGATGGAGGCAAGGATGATGTAGTTTATTTTCAAGATACTAGGTTACATACCAGGTTTGAGGTAGAACAGGCCACTGAAAGGTGCAAATGGGGTACTGTTTATTGGTCTGTTGGTGAAGAGCTATGCATAGGGGTAGGTATAGCAGTTAATAATCCTACAGCATGCCTAGTTCAACTTATAGATGTTTGGCCGGGTCGCATATTATTGTTAGATATGATACTTAATGATTTACACTGTAGATTTATTAATGTTTACGTTCCGCAAGCTAAATCTGCCAGAATAGCATTATTTAAGACTTTATTGCCCTATTTGTTCACTTCTAGATTTGTGGTTTTAGGTGGAGATTTTAATTGTAGCCTTTATCATACTGATAGAGGTATACGATCCACAAAGTTATTCTGTGATACTAAGTGTCTTAATGATTTATTGACACAGTCAGGATTGGTTGATGTTTTTGATTTATTAGGTAAACCACAAAAAACATTTTTTTCAAGGTACTAAAGCAATAAGGATAGATTTCTGGTTTATTTCAGATACTTTAACAATACAAAAAGCTCAAACTATACCAGTTACACCTTCTGATCGAGTGATACTTGAGATTACGATAGGTAGTTATGAAATAATGCATAGAGGACCAGGATATTGGCATCTTAACCTGGAATTACTTAAGTTACCAACTGTTGAAGAAGGAATTTTGGCAGTACTACAGGCAAGGAAATCAGTGGTTAGCCTCTATGATTCGTATAGAGATTGGTGGGAAGATACAAAAATAGATATAAGACAGTATTTCCAAATAATTGGCAAGATTAATGGGAAATTTAATAAAGATACATATATAAAACTCGACAACAGTTTTTAGACTTACATTTTATAGTTGCACAAGGGATTATACAGCCTTATCTGAATTAGATAGAATTCGAAAATTATTAAATTCAACACAATATAGTAGATATAAATCCTTAGATGTAGAAAGAAGATTTGGTTCCCAAGGAGGTAAAGCCTGCATGGACCCCTATCAGTTCTGTGCTGAACAAAGACATCAAAAATATATGGCAGAGGTTTGTGACTCTACAGGTAATAAATGTATGACCAGGAAAGATATTATGAATGCTTTAGATAATCATATACAGCAATTATTTGGATATGCTATTGTTTCTGGTTACCCACATTCCTTATAGTTAGCTCAGGTGATTCCACCTATGCTTGATAAACATAGCAGAGACATGTTACTTGTTGATATAACATCTTTAGAAGTATCGGCTAGTTTTTCATTAACAAAGGCAGGTACTGCCCCAGGGAGGTGATGGTTTGCCATATGAGATATATAAAATAATTTTTACAATATTATTTCAAGAATTTGTAGAGGTCTTAAGGGGAATTCTGATTACAGGATTATTACCAAATAGTAAGTCAGATGGTTTAGTGGTATTTATGTACAAAAATGTGGATAGAACTAAGTTATCAAATTGGAGGCCAATTACCCTGCTTAATACAGATTTTAAAATATTTACAAAACTGTTACATAATAGACTTATACCAATGGCTGATTTTCTATTACACATTTCTCAGGCATGTTCAATACCAGGTGTAAGATTTCTGATGGTTTAATATTACTTAGAGAAATATTTCGTAGAGGTAATACTGGTGAGCTTACAGGTCTTGTTTTTAGTCTGGATCAAGCTAAGGCTTTCGATAATGTTAATCATGAGTATTTATGGAGTTGTTTGGCTACATATGGCATTCCTGAAATGTTCATTAATTGGATTAAAACATGTTATAAGTCTGCCTCTGCTAAAGCCTTTTGTAATGGGTGGCTAGGTCATAGGTGTACTGTTTTAAAAGGAGTATGGCCAGGTTGCCCTCTGAGTGCTTTACTATATTTATTTACCATTGATCTGCTACGTAGAATGGTGGATAAAACTAGAGGTATACAGGGTGTATCCTTTTCCTGTGAAGACCCTGAAATAAAGAGCATTGCATATGCAGATGACATTTGTTTCATAATAGGAAATATACCATCAGCACATAAGCTGGGAATAATTTTAACTAATTTTACAACTCATACTGGAGCTCAAATAAATTACCAGAAATCTTGTTGCCTTCCTCTTATTGCTGAAGATGTCACAGATGATATAATAATTGGGGTACCAGTATTAAAAGGGACAGCCCCTATTTTAGGGATCTTATTTGGTTCTGGAGATTTGGCTTATCAGAATTGGATACTTAAATTGAATGAAGCACAAAATAAGGTTAATCTTTGGAATACTTGGCGCTTAGCTAAATTAAAGTGAATCTGCATGATAAAAACCTTTTTGTTACCCATATTTTTATATTTAAGTACAGTACATAGCTTACCGTCAACTTTAGAAACCAGAATATATAGTTGTTTTTTTCATGTATCTGGGGAAACCATTTAAATCCAATTAAAAGAGGCTTACTATTGAGAGAAAAAAGAAATAGAGGGTTGAAGATGATACAACCTGTGGTTTTTTTTTTCACCATATATTTATATTCCAATTTATTCCCCTTGGTAGCTCAAAAAATTAATAGATGGTTCCCTTGGGTCCTAGATTCCTTGGGACCTATTTTCTCTATTTGGCCCATGTATGATAACCTTCCTCAATAAATTTTGATTTCTTATTTACCTGATCCAATGAGAACTTGCTTTGCTAAAATAAAGCTATGGGGTATTTCCAAAGAGCATCTCCTTTCTTATACTCAGAAAAACTTGTATGAATCTTTGATTTTAAAATATTTTCAAGAGACAGCAGGATTTGATTCTTGTTCTTTGCCAGATAGATTACTGATAGGTGAAATGCTGATTTCCCCTCGTATTCCTACTTTTATGTGGGATGTAACTTGGCTGGCCTTGCATGGTCGCCTAAATGTTAGAGGAAATCTAAAGCATAGACAGGTGTCGGAGAGATATTGTCCTAGAGGAACATGTCCAGATGTAATTGAGACAATGCAGAATTTATTCCTAGAGTGCCCTTTTATTCAAGGATTTTGGCAATCTATTCAACATTGCTGGCCTACATTTCTGTTTGGTTTTATGACTTTAGAAATATTATGCCTTGGTATTTTGCCTTTTCTGTGGACGAAACATGATAGAGTAACACTATGGTTATTTCTTGTTTGTTTTAAATTTTACATATGGTTTGTCTGGTGCAGATTGACTATTCAGCGACTACATTTTACTTCTGATGAGTTGTTTTTTTATGATAGAAACAGCAATTAAAGACATCAGGTTGCAAGATTATAATTCAATCCAGTTAACCTTTCAAGGAAGATGGGCCTCTATTGATTGATTATAATAGATATAAATAAAATGAGTATGTATAGTAAGTATATATGGCTATTATATTTAAGTATGATATAGAATAAATAATTTAGGATTTGTGTTATACGAATATACCTATAAATTATGTGATTGTCTTTAAACATATGGTTTAGTTAAAATTATTGTGTGACTTAACACTGTTTGGTTTTATTTTGACATTTGGTATCTGTATATTGATTTGTACAAATTGCTTTAGGTTTTGTACATTTTTTGATTATATGTTCCTTTCCAACTTTAATAAAAATTCCCCTACTCTTTTTGATAAGTGCAATGGGATCTTTTAAAATCCACCTGAACTACCACCAATCCAGGCAGATGGGACCTCAGTTTTAACGTCTCATCCGAAAGACGGCACCTCAGAAGTGCAGCACCCCCTCGTGCTGCACTACAGTGTCAGTACTGGGATATTAACCCAAGTGCCAGATGTGGGAACTGAACCCACAGCCCTCTGATCTCCCGGCCTCAGAGGCAAGTGTGCTATCTGCTGAGCCACTGACACTGACAATTATGTTAGACTGCAGCAGAGAAGGGGTGTTAGCAGACAGCCCTGCTAGTTCCTGTAACTGAATACAGCAACATGGACAAAATACCTGTCAGAAAACCAAACATAGCTTTTCTAACACTGATCAAACAAGCTATACTGACCCAAAAAAGCCTGTGAAGCAAAAATCTATTTCTTTTTTAGCAAGTTTAAGGTCTCAGAAGTACTGCAGAGCAGCTCTCAGAAACCATTGCCTCCTGTCTTCCACCAGCTCAGAGAGAGGAAGTCACATGGTATGCTTGCCTTTGAGCTCAAGAAACAGTTTTTGATTGGTCAACAAAGATCTGAGAGGCTTGGAAATCTCACCTAATAGTAATTTCTGAATAGTGGCCAAATAGTGAACTATTTGGAAAATGCATCTGAATATTCGGGAAGCCTACTATTCATGGTATTCGGAAAATGCATGCACAGATCTAATGTGTGTTTGTGTATATGTGTGTATATATATATATATATAGAGAGAGAGAGAGAGAGAGAGTGTATAGGTATTAATTCCATATGTACGTAGACCATATTTGGATGGCTAGCACAGCCTATATCCCACAAAATGTCTGGCTTCACTGTAGATGTATTTGACTGTATGAACTGGCTCAGCTCTATGTACAGTTTATTTGGTTCTCATATTCAATTATGCAAAAACAGTTTCTCTCTCCTTCTCAACTCCCCCATGACACATCTGGAAATTAGCTATTGTAGCTCAATATGCCTTTCCTGGTGAAACTTTTCAAAATAAAATAAATTTGGTCTGAGTCTTTGCAATTCAAGAGTTTCTGCTAAAAACAGATTCTTTTACATCTCCTACCCCTTGTTAACCTCCCCCCAATAAATGTTTTGTTTGTTATTTGAATTTTGACTTATCAGAATATTATTAGTAGATAGTCACTAATTACATTTTTATTTAAATCATTGCTGTGCTGTATGTTTTCATGTGTGGGTTGACACTGAGGAGAGGTGGAGAGGTGCTGCAACCCAATCCCTGGGGTTGAACTGCTAGACCCACTTTAATCTTAATTCTGTGAGGAGGCACTTCACAACTCTATCTAACTGGAAACAAATCTCCCAGTTCAGGAATTAAACAATCCGAGCCTCTCAACCTTGTTTGAGCCCACAAGGAAGGTTTGTCACTATAACATGCATGGTGACCCGGTTACATTAGGAAACATTCAAGTTAGTGGGAATTTGGTATGATTTAAATTAAATATTGGAGTCAGTGTAACACTGAGTCCTAGTGATACAGTTTCCATACATCAAAAAGCATCAAAACACATAAATATTAAAACATTTTCTCATGACAGTTCCAAAATAATGGAATTCAGGGTGGCATGAGTTCACATCCCAGAAAATACACTTTTTTCTTCCTCTCTTTTGTTTGTTTGGAATCCAAATGCACACTACACCTGAATGTGTAAAAACATACAGTAATTATCTGTATTGCACTTGGTTGTACATTAACAAAAGAGTAAGGTGCTTCAGGAAGTCTCAGGGTTCCATTTACCTTGGTAGCACAGCTCTAAACACAACAAAAAGGTATAGATTGACAAAGCATTTATTTGAATATGTATCCCAAAAATAAAGGAGTGTCCTGGTAAGAGCCTTGACCCCTCAAGATCACTGTTATATATATTCATTGCAAAAATGTGATAATGCATCAGTTAGGTTAAAGTGACAAAAGTGGGGAACTGAGATGTTGGAGTTGAGCCCCAAATCCTCCCCCCACAACCCCCCCCCATCCTCCACACACCAACAGATGCTTGGCTGTGCCTTGGGGCCATCAGGCCCAACTCTCACCCATTCCATGTGTAAAAAGGTTGACATGCTACAGTAAAGCAGAATGGTGTGAGAGTTAGGCCTCATGACCCAATGGAACACCTCTGCATCTGTCGGAGTGTGGAGTATGGAGGATGGGTTGGTTGGGAGAGGGGTTAGGAACCCTAACATCTAATTTCCACACTTTTGTCACTTTAACCATAACCGATGCACTAAAGAAGTTTTTGCAATAAATGTCCTTACTATTTGAAAATATATAATGTTACTAGTAAATAGTATGTATTGGTGGGAACATGGGGCTCTTTGGGCCCTGCGCTCACCCCAAACTGCCCATTTGTGCTCAATTATATGAATCTGTGGGAGCATGGGTCCTCTGGGCCCTGCTGTCCCACTTACACATAACAATGGAGCCATACAGTAGGTCTATAGGCCTGAAAAGGAACCCTTGTAACACTAATTTGCCATTATCTCAGTAACCATACAACCTAATGCTTGTCGTATTTTCTTATTCTGTACCCATGTTACCTTACTTTGTCTTAGAATGGGGTGAGCATTGGGGTTCAAAACACCAAGGTACACCCATCACACCTGTTCCTGCATGCAGGGTGGGGGTGGGGTGTTACAATTGGAAGCAGGGTGGGGGGGTGGGGTGTTGGGTTTGGGAAGCCTATGGTCCCCTCATGCCTGTTCTTGCATGCGCTGTGGGAGTGGGGTCTTACACTTGGGAACTCTAAGGTTGCATTCCCTACTTGTAATGTTTCAACCCTAATGGTGCATCAACAAAGCTTTCTGCAATGAATTTCCTTATTTTGTCAGATAGTTTATTTGTATCCTTATTGGGGCTGGGAGAACTGACCCTTGTTACATAAGAACCAGAACATGGTGAAGTTCTGATTTGTTCCTTTTTTTTTGCAATTAAGTAAACTTTATTAGATTTAGAAAATGCATAATCCACAAACTAGAAAACATAGAAGTTGTGATTTGTTCGGATTAGTTCTGATTTATTGACAAATATTTGAAAAAATTCAAAAAAATGCATAAAAGTGTTAAGGAAAAAAAGGAAACATTTATTTAGGATTTTTGGGACTGTTAAATATTTCATACCCCCTTTGCTCTCAGTCTCTATCTGTCTCCTCTGGATGGCACAAGTCAAAGATTTATTTTGCCAGCCTGCCCTTGCCCTGTACAACACAACCATGTTGAGGCCTAGAGAAGAAAAAAAATATATTGGATGTCTGAAACTGTAAAATTTCTCTTGGGTCCCCAGTAGTCTCTCTCTCTCTTTTTTTTTCGCAACTTTATTTATGCACTTGCTGAAGCCGCTACCGGCAGGGGCATCCAGCCATCAGCCCTGCCAGCAGGGACAGCAGCAGGATCACTCACAAGATGGGGTGGTGGGGAACAGCCATTAACGAACCCCCCCAGTGCGATTTCATGACAGTCCTCCTCCACATGGCAGGGCGAGGCCCAGCCTTTTTCTATTTTTCTCCCAATGGGAGCACAGATATGCAATGATGTCCATGCACCAATGTGCAGATGTCTGCTATGCTCCCCCCCTCTGGACACCCGCGTGTTAGCAGTACCACCAGGCTTCCCCAAGGACCGCCAGAGTGTGGTGTGGAACCCACCCTTTCCCCCAGGACTGGGAGAGCAGTCATCAGATGCTTAATTCCAGCCCCCTCACTGACCCCTGATGACCCGGGCTTGTTCTCAAACCTGGGTCACTGATGTGGAGCAAGGTGTGGCATCCAGCACCTCAACCCTCAGTGTCAGCATGCCAGTCTCTTGCTCTCTCTGTCTGTCTCTCTCTCTCTCTCTCTCTCTCTCTGTCTCTTTCCTCTGGATCTGGATGGCACAAGTCATTGATTTACTGCATACCCATCCCTTCGTAGATGTGTGACCAAATTATTAGCATAGCCATCTTATTACCCAAGCACATGTAACTGGTAGACAAAATTTTCAAATACACACCAAAACATAATTCTGTGCATCTAGAATACTATTCCATGCCACAGATTCAAACACACATTTTTGACAAGATTTGAAAAATGACAGCTGTGACATGCATAAACTCTGGTAATAAGAAGGCAATGTTGAAAATCTGGGGTCAAAATATGTAAGATTTCCACAGTTACGAGTATGCATACCAAAACTGCAATTAATAGGCATAATTTTGTCACTTTTTCATATTTTGACTCAAACTTTTGAACATAGTCTTCTTATGAACTTCATGAACTCCATAGGTGAATATTTTGAAATCTGTGGGAAAATGCCATTTTGTGCCATAGGTGCGAAAACATGTTTTGGGCAGGATATGAAAAATGACAGCTATCCTGCTCATGAGGTGGTGTGATAAAATGGCTATGCTGAAAATGTATTTATTTTTATTTATTTAGTTTGTGTTGACTGGATAAGTGCACTAGATAAATTTTGCCTATTTTCATGCACTAGACAGATTTTGCCTATTTTCAGGTATGACCTGTGGGAGGGGGATACAGATGAATGCCAACTGACTTAGAACCAGATTAAACTGTTGGTTGTATTTTTAGTGAATGGGGGTAAATTTGGCCAGGGCACCAGTGAAATTCTCCTACTCACCAGCAGGGGAAACCTCTGACCGTCAGATCCAAGATAGCCACTTTGGTGGAGTGTGGAAGAGGAGAAGGTGCTGTTGTGGCTGGGTAGATGGCCTCCTCTCCTGCCATACTATTGCAAGGGGCTATTGCTATGAATGCGGATATGTCTGATGTCCCAGAATAATTTTTTGATGTGGAAATAGAACACTCTGAAGGAGAGAAAACATCTACTGAAAGTATGCTAGCAGCTCAAAAACAGCAAGAGGTATTAATTAAGGAAAAATAAACTTTGTTAGCTGCCTTGAACGCTGAAGAGTTAATGTGCAAACAAAAGAGTGGAAGGTTGCAGACAGAACTGTCTGATTTGCGAGCCTCTGCTGACAGCCAGGAAACAAATGAATCACTGATGCAGAATCAGCTGTGCTCCAACGTGGCAACTTCAAAGGAGGCTGCCCAGCTGGAAAACTTGCAAGCAAAAGAGGATCTGAAATGCAAATTGGCTGGCAGCTTTTCATGCCAAAAGCCAATTGATTTATTGAAAGGGATGTCTGCACTGAAAAAAAACTGTTGGGAAACTGAGGATTGAACTACCAAGGCCCGCTGAACACTCAGGTACTGATAAAGTGGGTAAAAGAAATACAATTTCTACTTACAGACAAATAAATAGACAGTGCACCTAGCACCTTAACCACTGTATCTGGAATGTTTGGCGCTAACTGTACAACTACTGCCGATTCAGATCCCCACCTAGTTAATGACAGGCCTAGTGTGAATGAAACTGCTGAATGGTCACCCGAACAGATGTTAGTAAATACAGACTGACTCCAGAATAGTGATGGACAATGGGAGCCTGTTGCAGAGGACCAGGACATACAGAGATACAGGGGAGTAGTTTTAAACTCCCATACTGACAATATAACTATTGTTACTGCTGGGCTAGCTGCTGTACAAATGCAGGCTGATGACCAAGGCACAACAGAAATGGGCCCCAATGAACAAACTATTAACCTGGTACACTAGAATAATTCTCAAAGTGTGGCAGCTCCCACAAATAACAATAACCACAGAATGGGGTCTTCTAACACTGTCCTGCAGGACCCAGCTAGATGTGCTTGTCTTAATCCAATATTCAGATTAGCAGATTTGTTTAGCAATTAAGGGAAACCTGTCCCCCACAGAAATGTGGTTAGGATAATATATAAGGGAGGGTTAGAGGAGCCTCCAGATAGGTTACATGTAGAGATGCAGCAAATTTAAAATCTGCCAGCAAAGCAAACGAGAAGTGGCCACTTCGCATTATCATAATGCTATGCAAAGTGGCCATTGTAAAGTGCACACTTCACCTTCCCATTACGACTTTGCATTGCCATTCTGCCTTAACTCTAAGTAAGATGAAGTGACAATGATATAGGCAGCTCCCCACTCATCACATGGCTTACAGTACTGTAAGTCACATGCTTTAGCCAGGCATGAAGGGAGTTAGTCATAAAAGCACTTAGTTTCACTTTCTCATTTGCAGTGGTAGAAGGAGGAAGCACTTTGGGTGTAGAGGAGAGTTTGGTGATGTCTTGCAAACTGACAAAAAAACAGCTTTTTTAAAAGCTAAATCTTTAGTTTTTTTGTAGTGTTTTTTTCAGTTTTTTTTTGCTACTGATTTGTTTTTTTATAAGTTTTGTTTAGTGTGTGTGTGTATGTGTGTGTGTGTGTGTGTGCGTGTGACTGATTGTGTGCGAAGCAGTCCTTTGAGGAATCAGTCAGAGATGGACTTAGTTGTGCACAATGGACCCAGTAGGAGAGTCTGTTGCCCGTGGGCATGGGCAGAGGGGAGTGCACATTCTTGGGGGGGGTCGGGTGTCATTGGACCTCTCCCAACTGTTTGGTGTTGCATCTCCCCTCTGGAAGCAGTAGTAGCAGCACCGCCAGTGCCACCAGCGGTGGCACATCCACCAAGTCCACCACCACCATCACCAGTAGGAGCTGCAGAGGCTCCTGCAGCACCCTCTCCACCACCTCCACAGCTTCAGGCAAAGCCCCAGGTGAATAATGGTGCTGCCAGCAGTACATCTTCCCCTCCTGTGCCTGGTCACCCCCCACAGCTCCCCAGTGTAGCAGTCTGTTAACTGTTTTGCTACTGATTTGTTTTTTTATAAGTTAGTGTTTAGTGTGTGTGTGTGTGTGTGTGTGTGTGTGTGTGTGCCTGAGTGTGTGTGAAGCAGTCTTTTGAGGAATTGGTCAGAAAGGGACTTAGTTGTGTGCGATGGACCCAGTAGGAGAGTCTGTGGCCTGTGGGCATGGGCAGAGGGGAGTGCACATTCTTGGGGATGGTTGGGTGTCATTGGACCTCTCCCAACTGTTTGGTGTTGTGTCTCCCCTGTGGAAGCAGCAGCAGCACCACTAGTGCCACCAGCAGTGGCACATCCACCAAGTCCACCACCACCACCGCCAGTAGCAGCTGCAGGGGCTCCAGCAGCACCCTCTCCACCACCTCCACAGCCGCAGGTGAAGCCCCAGGTGAATGACAGTGCTGCCAGAAGTACATCTGCCCCACCTGTGCCTGGTCACCCCCACAGCTCCCCAGTGTGGCAGTTTGTTAACTGTGTGGAAGGGCAGCACCATTGTGGTTTCCCATTTATGTGGTGTGCAGGTGCACCATGGCCCCGGGGAACACATTTGGGGAATGGTGGCCAGTGCACACACATGGCAAACCACCACAAAGTGGAGTGGCAGGCTGCCACTGAAGGGGCCAGGCGTCCACCTGCTGGCCCTTCTGTGGCAGGGACAGATGGTGCTGGGGGTGTTGTGCCTCACCACTGCAGCAGGAGGGAGGCAACAGCAGAAGCTGCTCCACCATCACCACTGCCACATCAGCCACCAGCTCCAGCCTCACCACCACCACCATTACCTGGCTTTCCTGCTGCAGTGGATCCCACCACAGTGCCTGCAACACAGGCAGACATTGCACTGGTGTGGGTGGCCTTTGAGTAAAGCAACGAGAGGGTGGGTGCTGTGTAGCAATAGATGGATGAGATCCAGCAACAGCAGCTGCAAATACTGTCAGTGCTCCACCTGCTGCTGGAACACCATGGAATCCCCCATTAATGTATTTTTTTCTGGACACCCCTTCCCCCCACTATTGTGCTGTAGTGTTTTGTGACTTTTGTTTTATGTTTAATAATAGACACTTGCCCTTTTGTTATAATACAGAGCCTCAGTAATGTTTACTTTCTGTTGTGGAGTGTGTGCTTGTGGAAAAGCTTGCGTGAGCAGTACAAGTATGATGTGTTAAATTGCATGTGTGCAGTCAGTGTTGTTTCATATGTGTGTGTGTGTGTGTATTTGTGTGTGTGTGTGTGTGTGTGTGTGTCTGTGTGTGGGTGACATCAGAGACTGTGCAGATTCTTGCAATCATATACTGCTGACTTGTTCTAGTGTTTATGGTAGAAAGAATAGAGAGCAGAAAAGCATATCTTTTATTGTCACCATCATCATCAGTAGACTAACTGATACAAAACTTTTTCAGAGGTGTCTGACCAGAGTGCACCTTAGTCACATACTGCACGCATAACATAGAAACATAGAAACATAGAATTTGACGGCAGATAAGGACCGCTTGGCCCACCCAGTCTGCCCATTTCCCTACCTGATGGATAAGTTGCAGATCCTAGTTAACCAGCAGCCTACTTCTTCCTACCCCCACCCCCTAGAATTGCCTTATGACTGTCCCATGCATGCTTGAATTCCACCACTGTTTTTGACTCCACAACCTCCTCCAGAAGGCCGTTCCATGCATCCACAACCCTCTCTGTGAAAAATACTTGCTTAAATTACCTCTGAGCTGCCCACCTTCTATCTTCAAATTGTGCCCCCTTGTTCTTGCACCTCTTTTTTGAAAGATGCTACCCTCTTGGACTTTGTTGATTCCCTTGAGGTACTTGAAAGTTTCCATCATGTCCCCCTCCCTCCTTTCCTTGAGGCTATACATATTAAGCTCCTTAAGTCTCTCTCATATGTCTTCCGGTGCAGACCCTGCACCATTTTAGTTGCCCTCCTCTGGACAGCTTCCATCCTGTCTATGTCTTTCTGGAGATTGGGTCTCAGAACTGCATGCAGTACTCAGATGTGGTCTCACCAACTGTCTGTACAGAGGATAATAACTTCTTGTTTTCTACTGGTGATGCCTCCTAAGCATCCCAGTATTTCCTCAACCCTCCTTGATGCCCTCTCACATTGCTTGCCCACCTTTAGGTCATCTGATATGATTACCCCAGGTCCCTTTCCATTTTGTTGTTGTTAGTATCTCACCCCCATTGTGTGCCTCTTCCCTGGGTTTTGTTTCCCAGGTGCATTACCTTGCACTTCTTAGCATTGAATCTAAGCTGCCATACATTTGACCATTCCTCTAACCTTGCAGGTCCCTTCTCATCCTTTCCACCCCACCTTGTGCATCAACTCTGTTGCAGATCTTTGTGTCATCTGCAAAGAGACATACTTTTCCTTCCACTCCCTCTGCAATGTCGTTTATAAAGACATTGAAGAGGACCGGTCTAATATGAACCCTGCTATACCCCACTATGAACCCCTCTTTTTCAGAGTGGACTCCATTTACTATTACTCTCTGTGTCCTATTCTCAGCCAATTTTTACCCAGGCTGTCATCTTGGGACCCACTCCAGGCTGGCTAACTTGTATATTAATCTTTGTGTGGGACTGTGTCAAATGCCTTGCTAAAGTCTAGGTAGGCCATGTCCACAGCCCCTCCTGATCAACTACTTTGGTCACCCAGTCAAAGAAATCTATCAGATTTGTCTGGCATGACCTTCCGCTGAATCCATGCCTTGGGTCCTGTGCCTCTGGCCTCTAGATACTCAACAATTCTTTCCTTCAAGTGATTCCATCATTTTCCCTACCACTGAGGTTAAACTAACAGGTCTGTAGTTTCCTGCTTCTGCCTTGCTCCCACTTTTGTGAAGGGAATCACATCTGCCCTCCTCCAGTCCTCGGTACCACCCCATCCTCCCATGATTTGTTAAAGAGGGTAGTCAGTGGTGTCACTAGTTCTACCCTTAATTCTTTTAGAATTCTGGGATGAATCCCATCAGGCCCCATTGCTTTGTCCACCTTCAGTTATAAGAGCTCTTTCAGAACCCTTTCTTCTGTAAATGGGCTGGTATCAACTTCTGTATCCAGAGTGTTTCTACTGTTTGTTTTAGGTACCTCCCCCTCTTCATTTGTAAATACTGAGCAAAAATATTTGTTTAGTATCTCTGCCTTTTCACAGTCACCCTCTGCCCACCCTCCCTCCCCTTTATTAAGCCTCACTATCCCTCCCTTGGTCTTCCTTCGCTCCCTGATGTACCTATAAAAGGTTTTATCCCCCTGCTTAACTGATTTGGTTATCTTTTCCTTGGTTTGGGCCTTTGCTGTTCTGACTGCCTTTCCAGCTTTCTTTTGTTTTAACTGATACAGTTCTCTGTCCTGTTTCTTCTGTGATTCCTTGTACTTCCTGAATGCTTTCTTTTTCTCTTGAACCTTCACTGCCACTTCCTTTGAGAACCATAGTGGTTTCTTACCTCTTTTCATTTTGTTTATTTGCTTTACACAAAGGCTTGTTACCTCTGTGATGGCAGTTTTTATTATTCCCCATTGTTCTTCCACCCCTCCTTCCTGCCCATTTGCTAGTGCATTCCTTAGGCACTCACCCATTTTGGCAAAGTCAGCCATCCTAAAATCCAGTACCTTTGTCTTTGTATGGCTTGACTCTATTGCTGTGTTTATTGTGAACCATACTGTTCAGTGGTCGCTAGTTCCCAGATGGCTACCCACTTCTACATCTGTGATCCTCTCTTCATCTCCATTTGAGAGAACCAGATCTAAGATTGCTCCTCTCGAGTGGGCTCAATACTAGTTGTCTAAGGCATGCCCCTGTAGGGCATCTAGAATAACCCCACTCTTAGAAGTGGCTGCTGCAACTGCACTCCAGTTAACATCTGGCATATTCAGATCACCCATCAGCAATATCTCCCCTTTATCTGCCATTCTAAGTATACTTTCTATCATTTCCTTGTCCATTTCTTCCCCCTGAGAGGGGGATCTGTATACAACCCCTGTGCATATTGTGGTGCCATTGCTTGCCTCCAAATTGACCCACAGTGCGTCTTCTCCTCCCTGTTTACCCTTTTGTTCTGTTGCTTTGATTTCTTCTCTTATGTAGAGAGCTACTCCTCCTCCCCCCCTTTTACCCTCCCTGTCCCTCATATAGATAGTGTATCCTGGTATGTTTACATCCCAGTCATGGTTCTGTGTGTACCATGTTTCTGTGACTGCCACGATATCCATATCTTCCTCCTCCATCAAGGCCACTAATTCAGGAAGCTTGTTACCCAGACTACGGGCATTGGTACTCATTGCTCTCCATTTTTTGATGGCTTTACCTTCTGTAGCGGCATCCCCCACTGACCTTTCTACCTTCGTCTTTTTCTCATTTAGTACCCTGTTTTGTAGGGGTAGGCTGGGATTTTCCTGCTGCTTATCAGTGCCTCCCCCCTTGACTAGTTTAAAGGCTTGCCAATGAAGCATTTAAACTGATTGCCCAAAAGACTTGTTCCCTTCCTGGACAGATGCAGACCATCCTGCCAGTATAGGCTGGTGTCCCTCCAGGTGGAACCCCAGTCCCCAATGAAGCCAAACCCCTGTGCTCCACTCCATTTTTTCAACCATTTGTTAAACTGCATGGTGCAAAGTACCCTCGCCTCACCCATGCCACTGACAGGCAGTACCTCTGAGGATACTGTGTGTGCTACTTGTCTTAAGCCCCTCCCCAACTCTACAAAGTTCTTCTGCACTGCTCTAATCTCATGATGAGCTAAGTCATTTGTCCCTAGGTGGACAATGACATCCAGCTCAGACTCCCGTGCCACTGTTCTCATGATCCTAAGGATGCGCTTCTTGTCCCTCCAAGCCATGGCACCAGGCAGGCACCTTACTTCAGTTTTCCTGCTTCCCCAGTTCTATCCCCTAATAATTGAGTCCCCCACCAGGAGCTGCTTTCTTTCCCTGTGGTGCCCTCTGCCTCCTTCCTGAGGGCCTCCCTTCTGACAGTTGTCTGCACCCTCCTTAGTCTCCTCTGCAGGTGTATCCATAGGGGAGCTATGCTCCCCCAGAATGGTGTATGGATTGTGGTGTGGAATAACTGACTGGGTGTGTTTCTGTTCCACCATCCTCATCCTATCTGAGCCCACTGTGGTCCAACTGCTGTGCTTTCTTTGCAACCTCTGAGGAAGTGGTGGTGGCTCTGGTGCTCTCTGGATGGGGGTTCCCTTCCTACTGTCCAGTGTGGCCTGAGGGAAGGTCCCCGTACTATTGTCCAGTGTGGCCTGAAGATGGGCAACTTCCTCCCTCAGGGCAGAGAGTTGTCTGCAAATAGGGCAGCATCTCAGCCTCCAGAAAGACTCCTGGAAGACTGCTGCCCCACAGCCATTACATTGAACTACTCCCCACATTTTTTTTTTGTGTGTGTGTGTGTGTGTGATTGGTTTGTAACATAGAAATAGATGTATATTTATATTATACAATATGTATGCTTATATTGTCAGTGCAGTGTGCTAGAGAGGATATGACAGTGACATGCACCTTGCACTCTTGAGGAAATGATGTCAGAACCCAGGTATAAAGGAACTATTTCCAGGGTGGGTGGGTGAGGGGTGGGAAGGGTTGGGCCTAAACTGTGCCCTCGCAAAACAATCAGCTAAAAGCTCTGACCCACTGCTGCAATGAGTGCCTTCCTGTCAGCAAGATGCCCTATCAACAATTTGATAGAGAAATACCCTGCTAATCAGACAGAGAAAATCCACACATCCAAGTCAGACACAGGTAAACCCCCCAGCCCCAAAACAGGCCTGGTGGTTTGTGCTCTGAGCTGTCAGCCCCAAAATAAGTCAACTGTGCTTTAAACTCTTCCTGCACTGAAAATCTTAAGAATTGTAACAAACAATCGTAAACCTAGATCCACCACCCTCTGTTGCTTGAAAGACTGTCTTTTCCTGTTTCACACTGCAGGTTTTTCTATGACCACTCCTTAACCCCAGTAACTTTGTTAAAAAGAGTTTAACTGTCACAAACTCCTACGCACCAGTAAATTATTTAAAAATAGTTTCTGTCCCAAAATCCTAGTAGTCAATCCAGCTACCCCCAAGGGACAACCAGAATGCAGTATAACTTTTAGGAGAGCATGTTTCTTTTGTGCTATGATCTCCTGTAAGTCATGTGTGCACTGTGAGTGACTGAGTTGCATATACACGGTGACCCAATACCTGTGAAAACATATCACATCACTTACTCCACTGGTGCTGATGGTACAAATAAAATGTGCATCATGTATTCTTTGTTATCTTTATTCTTGAGATACTGCAACATGTCACACCATATATATTTTTGTATGAAGCTGGACAGAGTATGCACACACAGGAAAAAACACTGACGGCACATATGCAGTTTAGCACAGCATACTTGCACTGCTCAGTCATGCTTTTTGCGAAACACTTTAAATCATGAGTCCCATCACAAAGTGAACACTACTGAGGCTCCATAAACATTTCATTTGCAAAATAGACATTAAAGAGATTCACCAACTTACAGCATTGCACCTGATATATGGGTGCCTTACTTACAGGGGAATCTTTTTTGCTCTACATGTCCTTGCATAGTGCAATACATTTCTGGCAAAAACACCATAATTTCATTAAAGCAGGTCATGGAGAACTTCCCATTCTGAAAAGCCACACAAGTTCTGCAACCCTCGCTCAGCAACATTATGACGTGATGCCAGGGAGGGCCCAGGGGCATCCTCCATTATACTGAATGTCCAGTAGCTTTCTGAATATTTCTTTATGTTTTAATGGTCAGTTTGTGGTGAAACATGGGCATGTTTCACTAACAAGAGTCTTGTTGGTGAAACATGCTCATGTTTCACCACAAACTGACCATTATAATATAAAGAAACATTCGGAAAGCTGCCGGACATTCAGTATAATGGTGCACACCCCCGTGCTCTCCCTAGCATCACGTCATAACATTGCTGAGTGCAGGGGGCAGAAAATGGGCAGCTCTTCAGAATGGGAAGTTCTGAATGACCCACTTTAATGCAATTATGGTTGTTTTTGTCAGAATTTTCTGCAGCTTTACTCCATCAGTTTTTATATATCACTTCTGTTGTAAAATTAACAGTTATGCAGCAGGCAGTGTTTTATGACCTCAGAGAACAATTTTTATTGAAAAACAGCTGCAAATAGTGATAAAAACCTGGTGATAACAATACTAAAAGGTATGCTTTTTTTTTTTTTAGACATGAGGAAAAGTAGTAAAGCAGACACAAATTGTGAAAAGAAGGGTATCATTCAAGTCCGGAGGTAACTAGTGGCTGGAAATGTAAAATTGCATAAAAAAGTACAGGTCAGAATTATCACCACATTCTTGCAATGCTGCTTTAATTTATAATTTAAGTATGACATTATGTGATCATAATCACAACACACAAAATGCATCTGTCTTGTGTGCAGAAAATTTTGACAAGTGGTAACAAAGTGAAATGGGAGCGTTACACCACATGCTAAGTGTCTCAGAATTAATGGTGCACTCAGTCATGTGTGCAATACTCACTCAGAGTCCCCAGATTTTTTTCTGCATGCCCAAAATGCATCTGTCTTGTGTCCAGAAAATTGACAAATGATAACAAAGTGAAATGGGAACATTACACCACATACAATGTCCCATTAGAAATTATGACCGTAAGCGAACTGTTGCTTGTCCAATGTGTGCTGCGATTCCTACAAATGCAATGTGATCATCTCAACCAGATGGAAGGGTGCCCTTTGTCTGTACACCGTTAGTAGCCTTGGTGAGTTTATATACATATATATATATATATATATATAGATATATTTTTTTTTATTTTGTAGGTGGGGGTTGACATGTATAGACATGTACTCATTGTATTGTTTTGTATCACAGGTCACAGATACTGTTGGTGTGCACATTCCAGTGCTTGATGAGGACATTTCCCTTTGAAATTGGAAATGGGTAACTCTCAAGCCAATAAAGGTAAGTATGTATGGGGGGGGTGAAGCATATTTGCAGGTAGGTCTCATTAATGGTTTCTTATTTGGTTACTTCTTCACAGATTTCATCTGCATCCTCCTCAAGTCTGGTTGGTAATGATGGTCATGGTCATCGATTGAAATGACTTGTTCTGCTTGTTTCATGTCTGGCCCAGCCCGGGGGGGTGTTGAAGAACTTCTTTGGATAAGGCAACTATGCCACAACAAAGCATCTGGAAATTTCCTTAAAAAAGGAATGAAGGACTTCTTACAACTTGATTGCAGCAGTAACACATTATGTTTAAGCCATGGCTGTTCCACGGGTATCTGGATTATTAACTCAGATAGTAAGCTGTCACAATGCAATCAGCAGATCAATCACAAGTTAATTTAGTACCAGGCCATAACAAATACACTGTACCAGTGTCCCTGGTTCTCAATCTCAACTCAAGTTACATTTCGAAACCACATCTTGTCAAGTAACACAACCTGTGTCCAACTTTTTCAACACTGTCATGGTTATACAGCTGCAAGTTCAGGATACAGTGCATGATATCTTACAGAAATAGTTTTGGAAATTGTACACATGTCACCTAGTTTATGAATCCTCCTCAGTGGCATTTGTTGCATTCTTTTGTTTGTAATATTTTATTATTTTCAGAAAAGGTGTCTAAACATACAGTTTATGGCCTAGGATTTCAAATGACCATATCAAATACAGGTGTAAAGATCTACTTTAAACAAACTATCATTGTACAGAAGTAACCTAAGCAATATTAAACATTTATTTATTTATTTTTATTTATTTATTAAATTTTAGTGACCGGGTAGGCCCACTGAGCCCTGAAGGTCCCTTTTTCAGGGGCAACCTGGGATAACAATACAAGTTATAAGAATGAACAAGGACATAAGGTACATTTGAGGCATTGTGAGTTACATCATGAGGTGCTTATAGTAAAGAAAAATAGTGGATACAGGCATGGTTACTGGCATGGTAAAAGAAAAGCAGTGGATGTAGGCATGGGTACAGGCATGGTTATCATCATGACATGTAAGGAATTGGTAGTACTTTGCATATAGTTTATTCAGGGGTTACACGTGGCCTCTGGCAAGCAGTCTGTATAAGGCAGGTAGTAGGAAGGTTAAGCTAGGAGACAGGAGTTGAAGAGGAGGGGAGTACCTTAGGAGCTTTAAGTGGCATGACAGTGGCATGCGCTTGAGGTCAGCAGATGGGACTTAAGCCTGGTGCGGAAGTTCATGAGTGAGGAGGAGGCCTGGACCTGGGGAGAGAGCTTGTTCCATTGGCAGGCTGCTTGGGAGGAAAAGGATCTTCCGCCAGCATTTGCCCTTACCCTAGGGACTTCTAATAGCATTCTATCTGAGGTCCTTAGGTTCCTTGGGTTGTATTTGAGGGTTATGGTCCTGGCAATGCTTGGTGGATCGTGGGGTTTGAGAAGCTTGTAGGCCTGGACAAGCAAGGGGTGTTGGAGGCAGGTGACCAATGTGGACCAATGAAGATTGGCCAAAGTGTCACAGTGGTGACATCATGGGTGGTAACATATATCTGTTACAACAGTGCTAAGGGCAGGGTACAAGCTATACTGTTATTATTCAGTGTTTTGAAGAGACTATTGCTTTATAGATGTTCTCACTAGATAGGAGCTTTCTCCATTAGTTATTGTGGGACATAGGACACTGAGTAGAGCCTATCGGGAATTCAGACCAAACCCTCTACAAGGCATCAGGGAGAGAGCCGAGTTCTGTGTGTGTGTGTATATGTTCAGCAAGATCTGATGTAAGCCTGGAACAAAAGCAACTATTCCCAAAGAATCCAAGAATCTGATGTATAACTTGAGTAGTATATAACATGTAGAAATGCAGTTAAGGGCTAAACATGCCAAAAGGTTATACAGTTTATACAAACATCCACCTAGATTAACTGTACCTAGATGGGGTCTACGGTCTATGTTATATCAAAGTACTGGACAGAATTCTGGACAGAGAATGCATTATATGACTCTTAGGACATCTTGTCCTCCTGGGAGTGTTACTTATATTAGTTAGCTTCCAGGGGCCATTGTTTACACTCTGCTTAAGAAAGTATATCCCCACTGCATATATCAGATCAATCCAGAGTTCTCGCCCTATGCCTGTCTGGGGGATAATATAACTCAGATAAGGGGCCCAACATAGTCTGAATTTGGAAACCTGGTAGTTTTGTATGTGAGATAGTTTATCTAGCTTGGCAAGAGTTGAAAGAGAAGTCAGGATTTGATATAGCGAAGGTACTAAGGAGGATCTCCAGTTACATAGCAAAGCTCTCTTGGTTTGGAGTGTCAGTAGGCAAACCACCTGAATTCCAGGCCAGTTAACTGTGGAATGTCCCCTCGAATTCCAAGAAGATAAAAAAGAGGGCTAACGGCTATCTGTTGCTGTAGAACTTTGGAGGCTAGTGCCTGTATGTCAGTCCAAAGTGTCTGTATCCTTGGACATGACCACAGAATATGGAAAAAAATCTCCCTCTGCTTCTTGGCACCTCCAGCATTTATATGGCTCCAGCAGTTTAGCTTTGGCTAGGACTGCTGGAGTCTTGTACCAAGAATGAGAGATTTTATTCTGAATTAATCTGGACCTGGCATCTTTCAGCCATACATGTGTGTCTTTCCATGCTCACTCCCAAGCTCTAGTTGGGATAGGGTAATTGAGCATTCTTTCCCACTTGCACTTTGCTTCCTCAGATTGAGAGGGAAGAGTCTCTTGGAGTATGTCATAGATACGCCCTGCAAGGCCCTTTGGATGTTGTAGCCAAGTTTGTAGGGCCAGTGGTCTGCCTTGTGTTGGGGGGGAGTTCAGGTGTAAATGGAGTACATCTCTGAGTTGGAGATATCTCCAAAGCTCTGACTGAGGGAGTTCCCATAGCTGTTGGAGGAACCGAAACATGTGAAGGGTCATGGCTCTATGGTCAACAATGTCTCCAGGACTGTAAATGCCCTTTGCTGCCCAGCTATGCCAGCAAAGCCATTGGCCTCCTATAGTAATGGAAGGGGTTTGCCAGATGGGAGTAAGATCAAATGGAAAAGGGTCCATTTTCATCCTTGCATGAGTAGTATTCCAGTTAATGATGGATCCCTCTACCATCGGTGAGGTGGACATCTGAAGAGGTCTGCACAAGGGCTCAGTCTTGGGGCATTTATTAGAATGGAGGAGTGAGGATGGATGCATGGTCCCCGTAATATCAAGTTCAATTTGAATCCACTGTAGGGCAAGAGGTGAGGGAGAGGACATCCATTTAACAGTTTGAGCGAGGAGAAAGGCTCATCTGTACCCTTCAATCTAGGGGAGATTCCAACCTCCCTGTTTCTAGTGGGCCCTGAGCTTGGAGCTACTAAATCTAGGTTTGATGCCTTCCCAGAGGAAGTCCCCAAAAAGCTTGTCTACAGGCTTACACTATTGTTTAGGTAGGGGAATGGGAATATGCATTAACAAGTAGAATATCTTGGGTGCTGAGGCCATTTTTATGGCAGCAATTTTCCCTGCCAGAGTGAGTTTAAGCATTTTCCATCTACCAAATACTGTCTTGAGAGAGGAGAGAAGAGGCTATATGTTTGCATGCCATAGACTGGTGAGTGTTGGAGTAAGGAAAATGCCCAAAAAGGTAATTCCTTCAGGGGCCCATAGTAGATTTGTTGTTTCAGCCAGTTGTTGGTCACAGTGCTTGTTCAGGGGGAGTAGCTCAGTTTTATTTTGATTTAGTTTAAGGCCAGAGTACTTGGAAAAAGTACTAAGTAGGTGAATTAAGGGGAGGTAAGGAGACACGGGTATTTGTTAAGGGAAGAAGGAGGTCATCTGCATACATAAGAGTGATGTATGTGGAGGCTTCGACTGCTATTCCCATAATATCCAAGTGACTTCATATGGCACTGGCAAGTGGCTCTACAGCCAGAACAAATAACAGAGGGGAAAGGGGAAGCCTTGTCTTGTCCCTCATTCAAGCTGGAATGGGGGAGAAAGGATAGAGTTTGTATTAACTTGAGCAGAGGGAGAGGTGTAAATGGCTTGTATCTGGGAGAAGAAGTTGTGACCCATTCCCAAGAATGTGAGACTTTGGTACAAGTAGGTCCATTCTGTGGAGTCAAATGCCTTCTAGAAGTCTACTGCAATAGCAGAAGCAGGTGTGGAGAGAGTTCAAGACCTGTGTATGAGATTTATGAGAGTCCTCAGGTGGTCCAAACAATGATGGCCACGGATAAAGCCGACTTGTGATGGATGGATGAGGTGTGGGAGTAAGGGACTTAACCTAGTCGCTAGAATTTTTGCATGCAATTTGCTATCTAGACTAATAAGAGATATGGGTCAATAATTTCCTGTATTAGTAGGGTCCTTACCTTTCTTGGGGATAACTACAATTGTAGCTTCTCTCATGGGGGGAGGATGCCTTTCAACTCTATCTCTTGCAACACTTCCGTGAGTATCGGTGTGACCACTAGAGCTAAGGCCTGGTAAAAATCAGTCGTGTTAGCATCATTGCCAGGTGATTTCACCAGTTTCAGACATCAGATAGCCGAGCTCACCTCTTCACTGGAAATAGGAAGAACCAACTCTAAATCCTGCTGGGGATTTATTTTGGTTAAAGAGAGTGCCTCCAAAAATGTCAGAGTGTCTCTAGTTGACTCCTGACATGTGGAGGTATAAAGTGTACTGTAGAAGGCAGTCATAATCTCATTGATCCTCTCTGGGGTAGTAGTCAATGTCCCTTGCTTGTCTTTCAGGCCTGTGATGTGTCTGCTGCTTTGCTGCTTCCGTAATTGGTATGTTAGTACCTTACCTCCCTTATCACCTCTTCCCCAAAAATATGCCTAAGGCACAAACATTGCTACTTCTGCTTTCTTATTCAGGAGCTAGTTAATCTCAAACCTTAGGCCCCGAATAGTTCACCCTATAGCAGATTTTGGGGAGGGGGATGGCAAGTCTTTGAAGGCAGCTTCTGCCTCTATCAATTTTTGTTCAAGTGTAACCAGCTGTTGTTCCCTTTCCCTCCATTTGGCTGCTGTGAAGCCCGTAATACTGCCTCACATTGTGGCTTTGAACGCCTCCCAAGTATTGCTCACTGATGTGTCTGAGATGGGATTTTCTGCTAGAAAGAAGGATGCTTCATTACGGGCCCAGGGGATGAAGTCTGGATCTCTCATTAAGAGGGGGTCCAGTCTCCATTGTCGAGGTGAGGAGGCCATATGGTTCCATTGGATAAGGAGTGATACTGAGGCATGATTTGAGATAATCCTTGGTAGGATATTTACATCCAGGACTTCTGTCATTATATTCTGGGAACCAAGCCAGAAGTCTAATCTACTATGTGAGGCATTCGGTTCTGAGTGGAATGTGTAGTCTCTTGTACTAGGATGAAAAGGTCTCCAAATATCGGTGAGACCTTGATCTGCATACACCTGATGTACTGCTCTCCCACACTTCAGGTGAGACTCCATACCCCTGTCATTCCTATCTAAAGATGGGACTAGTGTTAGATTAAAGTCACCTCCTATGGGGGGAAGGGAATCAGGAGAGGTAAACTGCAATAGCACCTCAGCAATGTTATGGAAGAACTGAGGGCAATCTTTGTTGGGGGCATATAATTTGCAGAGGGTAATCAGCCCAGAGGGAGTGTTAAATGTTGCCATTACCCATCTACCATCAGAGCTAGAGAGAGTTTGGGTAAGAGTCCAATTAAGGGATTTGTGTGGGAAAATAAGTACCCCTCGTTTTCTGGATGTGGCATTGGAGTGGACTTGCTAGCCTACCTAATCTTTAGACATATATTGGTTGGTCCTCCCCTGAAAGTTTAGTCTCTTAAAGAAACGCCACTTTCGAGTGTAGCCTTTTAAGTTGGGTCAGGACTTTTTAATGCTTCACTGGGGAATTTAATCCTCTAACACTCCATGTGTGGAAGGCTATGTTGGACATGTTGTCCTGTTATAGAGGCTAGGGGATATGAAGCTCCTGGAAGAGCAGAAAGGGGTCCAGAAATAGTATGTGGCGATGCCTAAACTAGCAAGAGGTTCACATACTTCTAATATGGTTGCCACTCCCAGGAGAGGTGAGGAGTACCCAGACCCTGTGCTAGTTTAACATAAATGCTGCAGCCAGCAATTATTCCAAGCACTTCTAGTAAGCACTTCTGACAGCCTTATATTGGAAAGGAACCTTAATTGCACCTGTATAGTAAAGCTGCTTTCTATGAGACAATTATATACAAACAAGAAATAAACTTACCTTGTTAATTCAACTCAAAAAGAAAGAAAGAATGCATGAGGACTTAACCGGCTGGGTCCCAGCCAATGGAATGCCCTAGTGCATCTACAAGGCATGGACAAGAGTGTCAGCTACCAGGGGAGCTTCCCCTCATTTCATTATGCCAGGTGGACAGTATGGTGACTCACACAAACAACTTGGGGCTGTGCTGCTGTCCCACTGTCCAGAGCCCATGACATATAGGGCTTCTAGCGAGCAACCAACTAGGGAAAGTAGGGCCCATATGTCACACTGGTAGCCCAAGGAAAATGGGGAAATGCAAAAAAAAAAAAACAAACACTTATTGTGATTAGTATAAAGGAGGGATCAATCCGACTGGTATTAGCTGATATATGAGTTTAACTCCACTCCTTCATTGGGGGGGAGGAATTTGGAAGTCCAGCAAGGGACAAGTGAAATTAAGTAATATCGGCATCACAGCAAGGGGAACATACCCAGCCTTTAAAAGAAAAAAAAGAGGAAAGAGCGGCCACAGTTACATTTTAACCTTTAATAATAATAATAATAATTTTATTTATAAGGCACCTTTCAATTATCAAGGCACCGTACATAAATAAAAAATCAGGACAATAAAGGAAAAATCATTAAAACATACAATTAAAACAAAACAATCATAACGGTCAGTATTCTAAAAATGCACTTTCCCATAAAAAAGTCTTCAGACCTCTCTTAAAGCCCTCCACAGAAGTGCACTCCCATAACCGACGGGGTAGAGAGTTCCAAAGGGTGGGAGCTACATAAGCAAATGCCCAAGCACCCGGAGATTTCAAATTTACCCTTGGAACCTCTAGCAACCCCTCATCGGCCGAGCAGAGTGATCGATTCGGGTGATAAGGAACCAGAAGTTCTTTCAGATAGCCTGGGCCCATATCGTGCTGAGCTTTGAAAGTCAGCAAGCCGACTTTAAAGGTGATCCACCACCGAATTGGCAGCCAGTGCAGTTCTCGCAGCACTGGAGTAATATGACAGGATTTGCTTGAACCCATCAAAAGCCGGGCTGCAGCATTCTGCACTAGCTGCAGGCGATGGATTACAACCCCAGAAAGCCCTAGGTAAAGGGAGATGCAATAATCCAAGCATGAGGACATGAAGGCATGAACTAACGTTGACAGGTCGGCAGATGGAACAAGATGCCGGATCCCGGTGATGTTCCTAAGGTGGTAAAGGGAAGTCTTAATGACTGCCGACACCAGCGAATGCAGTGTCAGCCAGTCATCAAGAACCACCCCCAGGTTCTGCACCCATTCAGAGGTCGGGAAAGAAATGCCTCCAAGAAAAATTCTGGAAGGCTCATCAACACCTGACCCCCCTCCCATCCGACGACCCGGGTCCACAACCAGTACCTCAGTCTTATCAGAATTCAACCTCCACCAGCTAGAATTCATCCACTCCTGGATTTCGGTTAGACAGCTATTAAAGACTGAGAGAGCTCCAATCTGGTCGGGAGCAAAAGAAAGATAGAGCTGGGTATCATCTACATAACAGTGAAATCTCAGCCCATACTTCCTTACAATGTCTCTGATGGGTAGCATATACACCACAAATAACATAGGTAACAATACTGAACCCTGGGGCACCCCACAAAACAAAGCAGTTGAATCTGAGGAAAAAACCCCGGACACAACTCTTTGTGATCTTCCAGTGAGAAATGATGAGAACCATCTTAAGACGGTTCCAGATATTCCACAGAACAGCCTCAGGCGTTCTATCAACACCATGTGATCTATGGTGTCAAAGGCTGAAGAAAGGTCGAGGAGAACCAAAATGTAATGACTCTTCCGATCTCTAGCCATCAAGAGATCATTGAGCACCCGAACCAGCACTGTCTCGATACTGTGTCTTTTATGAAAACCAGACAGGAGGGGTTCATAGATGTCATGGATGGTCAAATGGCCTTCCAGTTGTGCAGCCACTATTTTCTCAATCACCTTCCCAACAAAGGGAAGGTTAGAGATAGTTCTGTAGTTTTCCAGACAGTCAGGGTCCGCAGTAGCTTTCTTCAAGAGGGGTGTCACCACCGCCTCTTTCAGGGAGCTAGGAAACTTACCTGATTCCAGGGAGCACCTGACTATCTGAAAAAGGATTGGACCAATGATGTCAATACAACCCAAAATTAGGGAGGTTGGTCCAGGATCCAAACTACAGCACATAGGGTGCATATGCTGGATGATCCTCATGACATCAATGACCTCCAGCTGACTGAAGGAACTCCAGGAAAGCCGAGGCACCATGATCTCACCCCGGTTCACAGCAACCCCCATAGAGTGTGACGGCAACAACACAGCCCTAATATCGGCCACCTTATTTATGAAGCACTCCAATTGCGAAAAACTTTCCAAACTTGAAGACAGGCTGGGTTGCACAGTCTGTCCACAGTTTGAAACAGCTGAGCTGGTCGATTCCGAGCAACCGCAATCTTCTTGGACAGGAACTCTGCCTTCTTACGAGTGATTGCGGATTGATAGACCAAATAATGATCCATCAGTCTAAGGTGGTCGGCATCAAGGGTGGACCTTCGCCAGTAATGCTATAACCTTCACCCCTGTCTCCGCATCACCCTCAACATCCCATCAAACCACGGGGACTTGGGGCGGAGGGAGAGAGGGCAAACACAACCTGGAGCAATGAGATCCAGAGCCCCAGCAATGGCTGTATTATAAGCCGACATGAGGGTCTCTGGATCACTGCTTGCCAACGCGGAAGACGACAGGTCAAGTACCACCACAAGGCCTTGGGATCTATATCCCACAAAGGGTGGTACCTAACCAACTCTGTAGGGGCAGGCCTTCTATAAGGGGAGCAAAAACTAAACCCCACGGTGTAATGATCTGACCACTCAATGGGTTCCACACCCACATCGGATGCCTTCACCCCCAGGAGGAAGATTAAGTCCAAAGAGTGTCCACATTTATGTGTAGCAGAGGAGACCACCTGTGTAAGGCCCAGCATTGTCATTAACTGGAGGAAGTGTTGACCAAATTTCAAGAGTTCATCATCGACCCAGGCATTGAAATCACGGTGATTCAAATGCCATATCGACGACAAAATCCGCCACTTCTGAAGGAATCACTTCTCATCACCAGGTGGATGGTAAATGAGGGAGATTTGAATGCCTACACCTGTTACAACTATACACTCAAAGGACTCAACCCTCCCCACTAGTACCTCCGTGAAGCCAAGTTTGGTCTTGAAACAGACCGCAACCCCTCCCCCCCATGATCCAATCTTGGGCAGTGTAACACCCAGTACCCGGCTGTAGTCATAGCCTCCAAAATGGGGTGAGAGATATCATCCAGCTAGGTCTCGGTAATGCAAGCCAGGTCCACCATACCAACAAGATCAGCAATAATTGCGGTCTTGTTTTTAATGGACCTGGCATTGCATAACACTGCCCGAATTGGATGAAGTATCAATGTACACAACATCATAAACATTACAGATTACTCCAAGGTGTGGTGTCTCATAAAAGTGGGTGGCTTCTGTGGCCAGCCCATCTAGTCATTAGGCCCAAAAGGAGAGCCGGGTCCGAGGTTGCACCTTGCTAAGTGTGGGTTCTAGATTCCTTGCCTGGTTCAATTATTTCCCTCTATGTCCTCCTTTCTCCCATCTTCTATTCCCTGAGACACAAGACCTTGATACTTATCTATCTTGGTGTTTCATTCAGCCTGGGCATTCTGTTTGGGCGAGTGGCAGCCGATCAGGTGTATTGTGTTCAGAGTCGTGGCCTGCTGAAGGAGGGGGAGTCGCCTTGAGAGAGTCTGGGATCAGGAGTGGATGGGCAGCATCCATAGTCGAGGCCCAAGAACTGAGTATGTTATCTGACTATCCATCCGCCGAGGGTACCGGGTGAGTGTCCATATCCTGCCGGTTGTTGCCATCTGATTGGTGCCCTAGGGGAGAGAACCGATTCTTTGAGAAGTAGGGGCTAATGTAGACTGTATCCTCTTCTTCAGTATCTGTGGCGTTTTGACCATCAAGTGAGGAGATTTTGGAGGTCTTTTCCTCACTTCTTAACCATGGGCCTCCATTGGTTTGTTAGGCTGCTGGGGCTGAGTCTCCGGAGTAATTATTCTTGGATCTCATCATGGTTGAGGGCATTGATCCATTTCTGGGTTCCACTAGTTGCATGTGGTCCTGTTCTGTCAGCCAGGTTGTGGTGATGAAGGCTGTGGCTGCTTCTGGAGTGTCAAATTGGTGTACAGTGCCGTTAACTGTAATTTTTAGTATGGCTGGGTATCACAGAAGGAAGGGAATTATTAGGGTACATAATCTTTGGCAAACCTCTGAAAATGTCTTTCTCTTCACTGCTAAGTCGCTGGAGTAGTACTGAAAGATCATAATTTTATGATCTCACCAAAACAGTGAACCCGATTCTCTAGCCCTAGCCTGGATGGCCTCCTTCTCTGCAAAATTTAGGATCCGGGCAATTATTGGTCTGGGTCGATCACCCTGGATATGTTTTGACTGCAGGGAACGGTATGCCCATTTGATCGTGATTCTAGTTGAGGGGGGAAGTTTCAATATCTCTGGAAGAGCTTTCTGTAGAAAGAGTGAGGTTTTACCCCTTCAGGAAACCATAGGTGCCGCAAATTGTTACGGCAGTTCCTATTTTCTAGGTTGTCTATTTTTTCCTGCAGCTGGTGAATTTGTGCAGCCTGTTTTCTCATCATCTCACAGTGCCCTTGAAGGATATCATCCTGGGAGATTACTTTCTGTTCTGCTCTATCAATTCTCGCATCCAATTGTTGGATAGAGTTAGAGGAGGTATTAGAGGCTAGGATGAGATCATCTATGCTATGTATAATCGAGGCGAACAGTTCCCTGATTGAAGGTTCTTCATCTTTTTTGATGGCATGCACTATGCAGCCTGGTAGATATAGGACGGCTGACTGTGTAGAACAATATCTCAGCTATCTTGTGCTGTACACTCCTGATTTTGATGAATTCAAATAGACAGTTATTTCCTAGTACCGTTCATGGAGTTTTTCCCCTTTGGTTGCACTTTCCTATCAGGTATATGTTGGGTTCCAAGCTCTGAACTCATGGAGCTTTTAGTTCATGTTGCCATCTTGGTTGCTGGTTGGCCACCCCCTTGTTGCACTCTTTTAAAAAGAATTGAACAGATGAAATAAAATCTTGATACTTACTAGTATGGATTTGAAATGGATATTCCATAGGTTCCTGTGTAAGGTACTGCTGCAATACCATTGATACTGACTTTCAGCGAAGGAGAATTGATTTTTGTTGACCTGCAAAAAAACAAAATAAGTTTACCTTATGTGTTTGAGCATCACAGCTCAGATAAGCAACAGAAAACAGAACATACAGCTAAAGGAAGTTAAATAACATAAAAAACATTAGTACGCATACTCACTCTATAGTTTTAATATTAAGAAGCCTTGTGCCTGTAGCTGATGTATGTGGTCTCCTGTTCGACTCCCTCTGCCTTGGCATGGTCAATGTAATGGGAAAACATTGTCAGAATGACACTGGTTGTGGGTGCTGGTGGTGATAGCTGTGGCACATGATGACATTACCTGTGACATCTTTCTGCACCTGGTGGTGGTGGCAGTGGCTGACAGCGATGGTAGTGCTGGTGATCGGGGGCACACTAAGTCATTCCCTGTGGTGGCAGTGGCTATCAGCTATGGTGGTGGTGGCTTTTCTGGGGGGGCAGACAAAGCCATTCTCTGTGGTGGCAGTGGCTAACATTGGTCCTGCTGGTGGTCATCCAGGGTGGTACACAGCCTCATCATCTTGATAAAGAAAGCTGCCCTCACAGTCATCTATGTCTGAAGTCTGAGCACTGGCAAATTCTTTCTACATTGTGTCATCATCTACATCAGTGGTGGTCTGTTTCATGCTGCCACTGCCAGTGTCACCAAGATGGTCCATTTCTACATCACCAAAACCACCATGACTAGGCCGGGGTATGAATACAGAGGTTGCAGTCTGTGCTGGTATGTGCCTCTCATTCATTTTTATGAATGTTAGCAAACTAACATTTGCAGGAGAGAGGTTTGCCCAACGATCCCTGACTATTGCACCTGCTGAGCTGAATACCCTCTCAACACTTACACTGGAGGGTGGGCATGTGAGGTACTTCAGTGCCACTGCAGTCAGCTCTGGCCATTCACTGACCTTTCCACTCCGGTACAGAAGAGGATCATCAGTTTTTGACAGATGCCTGTTTTCAGACAAATATGATGCAACCATTCTCTGTGCCACACTAAGTTCAGTGGTTGATGCATCACCCTGTTCTCCGGAATAATTAATTTCACAAATGCCCACTTGGGACAAAACCTCCCAAAGTGGGTCGACACCAACAGCTTTGGATGACAGACCACCTGGAACTGCTGTCCCTTTCCCCTTACAGGATATGCTTAATGCTCCTCCAGGTGCACCTTCAGCTGGATTATGTTGCTGAGGTTTGCTGACCTTGGCACGTGACTTCTGTGCCCCATGAACCAAGCGCATCAGTTGCCTACTGACATTTTTCCCCTGTTCAGGCCCTCCCTCCAGTACTGAGGCAATTCCACGTTTATATCATTGGTACAGCATTGTTACTATGACAAAGTTGCCACTACGCTGGATGCTCAAAATGTGACAATTCTGGTCAAATACTGTCAGCATGTGTTTCAGCAACATAATGCTAGCACTGCCTCCAGCGACATCAAGGCCATGCTGTACATTCACCAATGTCTGCCTCAGCACCCTCAGCAGTGGAATTGATTGGCTAATGGAGGCAAACTCAACAATCACTGCCTATGTGGCATGTTCAAAAGGCTGCAAAATTGTTATTACAGAGTCCATGAGGTGCCACCGTTCAGTCGTCATAGACATGGAGGCCCCAGAACTGTCATGGCTAGTATGCATCACAAGATATTCTGAGATGTCTTTGTATCATTCATACAAACTCTCTGCCATGTATAAAGTGGAGTTCCACTGGGTGACAACTTCCAGCTTCAAGTGGTGCTAAAGGAGGCTGTTTTGCATCTGCAACTGCCGAAATTGGTCACAGGCCTTTGCAGATCATGAAAAGTGAGAACAGATACAGCATGCAACTGTCAGCATTTCTTTTACATCAGGGTGCTGCAGAAACTCCTGCACCACAAGATTTAAACAATGGGCCATGCATGGAATACGAAAAAAGCCACCATTAGTGATGCATTTCACCACATTTGACTCATTGTTACTTGCTATGAACCCAGCTCTCAGGGACACGGGATTCAGCAACTTGTTAATTTCAGTCAGTACCATGTCCAACATGTTTTCACCGTGTGTGAACAGGTCTCATTGAGCATAGCAATCGTTGCATGCTGTCAAATTCCTGGAACATTGCTACCATGACACTCCACCTTACTGCATTGATTATTCACACTACCAACATCACAAACAACCCCCAGTACCTGTGCCTAGAGTGCAGTTATACACAGATATGAACTCCATGCTGTTTTGCCACTTGTCCACATATCCATACTTTGATGGATGAATGGAGAGGAGGAATGTTGAAGGGCATGTCTTACTGAGTCGGACACAGTGCAGAACAACTCGGGGACAGCACGGGTCGAAAAGTATGTCCTGGATGGGACTTTCCATTTTGGACAGGCACATGCAGCAAACTGCCAGAACCCAGAATTCTCCACAAAGGAGAAGGGCAAAAGATCAGTTGCCAGCATTTCATCTACAGCAGCATTACGCTCATGTGACACTGTATGATTAGGTGGGTACTTCAGCTTATGTGCAAAAACACTCTGTAATGTGGTCTGACTTAAATCACATGGTGTGATGACAAATGGTTCTGCTCTGTGAATGGCAAGGGGTGGAGTGTGGACGTTTGATGAAGATGTTTGCACAGGTGAATTTGACAAACCCACAAATGCAGTTACTTTGCCAGATTTGCCAACCGGGGTTGACGTACCACTTGCACTAGACATACTGCATTCGCCACTGCCACCACCAAAACTGCTACTCTCACCAGCACTGGACAACATTTCAAAATCATTATGTTCCTCCACCTCATCATGCCTGTAGTAATCCTCTGCTCTTATATCCTCACTACTGCATACATTTAATTTCCTAAAGGATTTAACACTCATGGAAGAGGATAACATGCTCATTATGGTTGATGACTAGGGTGAATGCCCCACTGTGGTATTAGCTTCCATCTTGTGCTGGGTCCACAGTGCCATGTGCCTATTCATAAGATGTGTATGCTGTCCTCCTGTGCCCAGATGGCACCCCTTTTTACCTCAACTCACAAGCACATGGCAAACTTAGCAGATTGCAACTGACTCATCTTTTGCATCTTGCACAAAAAAATCCCAAACAAGGGATTGTGATGCTCTACTTTTAACATGTCCATGATGCTGCTTATTGGATGCTGTTCTTTTACGCACTGAAGTGGGGGGTGTGCTACATGATTTTTCAGGCAGAACACACTTGGACTGCAACTGACCACCACGGCTACCTATCATTATTACTGGGTCATCATCATCATCATCACCATCAACTGAAACCGATAAATTACAAGTTTTAAGGGGGGAGGATTAATGCAAACAGACCTAGACACAGCCACCTTGAATTTTTTTTCTCCGGTTCCCAACTGGGGTCAATTACATCATCATCATATTCATCAACATCACCCGCGTCCACATCTTCTACTTGGATGCTGGCATGTGGACTGCACGTTGCAGCCACAGCAGCATCATCATCATCACATTCATCATCATCAACACCACCATCACCTGATATTTTTTCACCACACTGTGAATCACTGCATGGAAAATGCATGACCTGAACCACAGTGGAAGATATGTCACATTGTATGCTATCATTGACATGATTATCAGAATCTTCAGGTTCAGTTACTGGGATGTTACTGGGAAGTATGACATCATCTACACTGCCACTCACTTGCACTGCTTCACACTCCTCTATATTTTTGGACAGAGTACACTGGTCAGAAATGGAACTTGAGGCAGCAATACTCATACTACCACCACTAACAACTGCACTAACACCACCGGTTGGGACAACATCATCTCCTCCAACTATGAGTGAAGCTACTGATTGGGCTGCAAAAATCATTGTAGAAGAAATGCCTTTCCTCATATCAGCAATGCACTTCTGCGTCTGCGTACTACCATGCCCACAGACAATCTTACCACTGGCAGCAGTGCCATGGCAAGAACCAGCTTTGCTTGCACATCTCTTTGCAGGCATTTGGGGGGATCAACAACAATATTCTAAACAAATTTAGATTTTGAAACATTCACTCTGTATGGGGGGGATGCTGGATGTGAAGTCAAAAAAACTACTGTGGCTTCAGCAACAGATACAGATGCAAATTCACAAGTGAAAACAACACCTTAACCAACCAGTGGTGCTGAAGTCACAAACAGTCCAGTCTGGAAAACAATTCCTTTGCTGGTGGGGAGGAGCACTGCCTGCAGATTTTTACTGCAGTGCAAGCAGTAAAAACAAAGAAAAGATACTACAGTGGCAGTACAAAATCATGCAGCCACAGTGGATAGCAGGTTCACACTGCTGCACTTGCAATTACATTGTGGCACAATAAAATGTATTTTATTTGATGTCACACAGCACTGCACACACACACAATTGGTCTACAAGTAATGTGTACCAAATTGAAAAGTTTAGTAATATACCAAGTATGGTAAACAACCTGAAATTATGAACTGCTGCACCAGATCCATGCAACACATAATCAGCAAGAAAATGTCAATAATTACTGACAATATTACTGTGTATACATTAACACAGTTAGTTTGTAACAAAAATATAAAATACAAAGAACCTCTGTGCACAAGCACTGAGGCACTGGTTACCACAAAGGGAATTTGGCTAGGAAACCAACCTTCAAAGAAATATAAAATCACACATACCCCCACAATGTAAAGCATCATGGGCTGCATATGCAAATCACCACAGAATATTATGCTGGTTCAACTTTAAGGAAAAAAGCATGCTGCCGAAAGGCCTCTCACACAGTTTGCAAAGGGTCCTACCAGGACTCATCAGTATGCCTCATCTGTTTGCCACCCCAGTAGAATGAACCAGCTACCCTAAGATGGTCTATCTGGGTTATGTTGTTGTGAACCAAATTAAAACAAAAAACAATTTAAAAGATAAAGAACCTCTGTACACTAGCACTGAGGCACTGGTTACCCCAAAGGGCATCTGGCCAGGAAGCCAAGTTTCAAAGAAATACAAAATCACACATGCCCCACAATGCAAAGCATCAGGGGCTGCAATGCAAATAACCAGAGAATATTATGCTGGTTCAACTTTAAGCAAAAAAGCATGGTGCTTAAGGCCTCTCACACAGTTTGCAAAGGGTGCCAACAGAAGACATAGACATGTGTTTCATCCTACCAGGACTCATCAGTATGCCTCATCTGTTTGACACCCCAGTGGAATGAACCAGCTACCCTAAGATGGTCTATCTGGGTTATGTTGTGGTGAACCCAATTAAAACAAAACACAATTTAAAAGATAAAGAACCTCTGTGCACAAGCAGTGAGGCACTGGTTACCCCAAAAGGCATTTGGCCAGGAAGCCAAGTTTCAAAGAAATACAAAATCACACATGCCCCAACAATGCAAAGCATCATGGGCTGCATATGCAAATCACCACAGAATATTATGCTGGTTTAACTTTAAGCAAAAAAGCATTGTGCTGAAAAGCCTCTCACACAGTTTGCAAAGGGTGCCAACAGAAGACATAGACATGTGTGTCATCCTACTGTATGCCTCATCTGTTTGACACCCCAGTGGAATGAACCAGCTACCCTAAGATAGTCTATCTGGGTTATGTTGTGGTGAACCCAATTTAAGCAAAAAACAATTTGAAAAACAAAGAACCTCTGTATGTAAGGACTGAGCCACTGGTTACCACAAAGGGCATTTGGCTGGGATGCCAAATTTCAAAGATATACAAAATCACACATGCCCCCACAATGCAAAGCATCATGGGCTGCATATGCAAATCACCACAGAATATTATGTTGGTTCAACTTTAATCAACAAAGCATTGTGCTGAAAGGCCTCTCACACAGTTTGCAAAGGGTGTCAACAGAAGTCATTGACACATGTTTCGTCCAACCAGGACTCATCACTACACCTCATCTGTTTGAGATACCAATGGAATACAGCTTTCCTAAGATGGCCTATCTGGGTTATGTTGTGGTGAACCCAATTAAAACAAAAAAACTATTTAAAAGACAAATAACCTCTGTGTGCAAGACTGAGGCACTGTTTACCTCCAAAGGGCTTTTGGCCAGGAAGCCAAGTTTCAAAGAAATACAAAATCACAGATGCCCCCACAATGCAAAGCATCATGGGCTGCATATGCAAATCACCACAGAATATTTTGCTGGTTCAACTTTAAGCAAAAAAGCATGGTGCTGAAAGGCCTCTCACACAGTTTGCAAAGGGTACCAACAGAAGACATAGACTCGTGTTTCATCCTACCAGTTGGGTTCACCAAAACATAACACAGATAGACCATCTTAGGATAGCTGGTTCATTCCACTGGGATGTCAAACAGATGAGGCATACTGATGAGTCCTGGTAGGATGTAACACATGTCTATGTCTTCTGTTGGCATCCTTCATTGTCTGCAATGGACATCGTGTTACCTATTGTAACACGAATTACTCTGCTTCGTATTGTGGAGTACCCCGCAAATTCACCTTGGATCCATGAATTACTTCACAGAGTGAATTGAGGCCATTTCGCCCACCACTAGTTAAATGTGGCAAAATAATTGTTACAGGGTACGATGAAATGCTTCTCATCTTTGGAGTAATATGTATGTTGAAATGCCCTTGAAGTTTATCCTATATAGGACAGACCAAACAAGCACTTAAATAGAGAAAGGGAGCCATTGGAATGCAAATATGAAAAATGCAATGGCACAACATTACCAAGAACCCAGACATGGATCGCCAGCCTCTGTGAGATTTGTGGGGTTAGGAAAAGGTGGAGATTGGTTTCAGATGGGGAGATCTGAAGACACGGCTCCTCCAAAAGGAAGCATACTGGATTTTTGAGCTATATACAATGATCCCATGAGGTTTAAATGAAGAGATCCCTCTGTACAGCTATATGTGATTGGATCTTTCCTCAGCTTATAAAGTTTCCTCTCCCCTCCCTCTCTCTCCTTACCCTGCTACTGTGCTTGTGAAGGAGAAAAAAAGACTGTAAGCCTAGACATTATAAAAGAAATTACAAAAGTTCTTATCTATTTTTATTAATGGCTTAGATTTTACGTGCTCTGTCCACTGGACAGTTAGACTTGCCAGCTTTGTTCTCCACAAGATATATAAAATAAAAAAAATAAAAAAAGGTTGAGTGGCTTAGATGTTACATGCTCTGGCCACTAAGGGAGTTAAACTTGTCAGCTGTGCTCCATTTTAAATGTGGTCTCTTATTCCTCGGTATAAGATATTTTTGGAAGATGTGGCTTAGACTTGCCATGCTCTGGCCACATAGGGAGGATGACTTGCTGGCTCTGCTCCCCTATAGTTTTTTGTACTGTTATTTGATTGTTCTCAATAATATTTTGCCTTTATTCTTTCTTTGTACCATATTTGGGAGGTTCCCCTCCAAATAATGTATTTTTTTTCATTCTGAGTGCAGTAATATTCATTGCTGCATTAGGCATTCTGTGAACCTTATGTTCAATAATTATTTTCATTTTTATTTTTTTTCTGAATGGGTATAACCTACTTTTTCACTGAAATAAGAGGCATGATCCCCCCCCCCCCTTTTCTGGTCTTGATTTATTTGTAGTGCTATGCCTTTTTTTAATCTTGTCTGAATGTTTGTCTTTGTTTGGTGGTGGGATGTGAACCTGCATTTCTCTGTAAAAACCTACTAGCACTTTAAGCTCTGCACACATTAAAAGTGCAGCCACATTTAAAAGGCAGTCCATTGAAAACTTGGGGAATGCTCTGAAGATGACCGAGTTTGTGGTTGATACATAAGAGTACCCAGTAGCCTTTCCGGTGAGAACACTGCCCTTGCTGCACCACGCATTTTTGCCAGTTTTAGTACTTGCACTGTTGGACTTTTGATTTGTGCACTGACTTTTTGGCAGGTTCTTATTTTCCCCTGGTGGTGGACTTATTACAGTTTTGAGCAGCGGTCCATTAATTGAAGCTCTGGGAAGGGAGAGCAGCAAAAATGAAGTTTTACTTACAGTAGGGTAGCACTTTTATTTCTCACCAAGTACTAATCCTATCACATGCAGTTCTCTTTGCAGTAGCAGCTTTAAGGGGGCATTGTGAAGTATTTTCTCTTCTTCCTTTGTGCACATGAAATGCTATTTTGCACAAGCATCTAGCTTATTCAGAAGGGTGTAGTATATACATTGTGAGTCATTGGTGACATGTTTTTTAAGGATTTAATAAATATGTTTTGACATTATTACTGTTTAGAACTGATGCTGACCTCAAAAAAGACATTTGCCTTTTTTATCTATGTCTTTTGGAACTCATACATTTAGGAAACTCTAAGTTTGATATCAGTTTTAAAACCATTTCAAGCCTAGATAGGTTTTGGGCCCCATACCAAACAGTTAAAAACACCCCTGTATGGATTCTGTGTATGGCAACACATCTTACAAAGCCTGCTGTTAAACATCTCACAGCCATGTTTAGAAATGAGGGGGTTAATGTTAAAGACATTTTACTTTGGCTAAGGCAGAGGAGTGAAATACTAGACAGGCACATCCCCATTCTGGACAGTGAACAGATCTGGAATTGGAGTTGGAGGATCAAAGTTAAATTGTTCACCACCAATATAGGTCCAGTGCATTTACCTATCAGTTTTTTCTTGGGTAAAGACAGAGGGGTACTATTCTATGTAGGGCAACCCAAGTCGTGTTTAAAAATGTGGGTCTCGAACTCACTTGAGCGCTGATTGTGTCACCCCTAAATGCAGTCATTACTTAAAATATGGACACTCTGTTGCACAATGTTTGAACCTTTTCAAGTGTAGTTTGTGTGAAAAGACTGGTCATGGGTATGGTTAATGCCCCTGGTCATCCCACAATAGAGAAGATTATCCATTTCATGAGGGGCTGATTAACAGGGCTCAAAAGCAACAGGCTCAGAGGATGGCAACACAAGATGCCAGAACTCTGCAAGAAACTGAACCCCCCCAATAGGACAGAAACTACAGTGGAAGGGGAGGATGACCAAATCACAGCAGAACAAGCAGAATTCCCCCAAACCCGCAATATTGCCCCAGAGATAGAGCAAACACCTGAGCAAGTTATCAGACACCAGGAAGATAGCAGTTGGGTTGAAATGCTCCCCCCATCCCAACCTCTAGATCAGCTACCCCCTTTAAAAGGTTGTGGCAAATAAAAGGAATAGGGTATGGAAAGCTCTTCTACCTAAGAGCCAGACAGGGAAAAAAGATAATAAAGCACAGGGGAAATGGAAGGAAGGGAATAAATATGCTGCCTTAGTACAAGATGAGCAGGGAGAAGACTCTGAAGATGGAGAATCAGACTCCTCATCGATGGTCTCAACCACCACGGAGGTCACCTTAGATGTAGATGAAGGGAAGGGAAAGAAGAGCGTCTTCCATACCACAATAGGTGAATGCAAATTTCTAAGATGTCATGAATTTGGTCCAAAAGTATTTCACTATGACTTCACCTCATGAAATCCTCATTATTACAACAATCAATGTTAATAGCAGAAAAAGCCATAGGAAAATGCTTACAATGTTAAGCCTGCTACAGGGGTGACATAATGATATTTATTGTAACCAAGATACCAGGTTGAAGTCCCAATTTGAATTACAGCAAGCCTCTAGGCTTTGGGCTAAAGGGGTCACTTTTTAATCAATAGGGGAATATACATGCGATGAGGTTGGGATCTTGTTTACTAATCCTGAGTTAAAAGTATCTCAGTTAGTGGATATTCACCCAGGGAGAGCACTATTATTTTACATTTTTTCCAGAATGAACACTTTAGGCCGATCACTGTTTATGCCCAACAATCCAAAGCAGAGATGGTAAATTTGTTAAAGGAAATACAACCTTACCTGCACACAGCTAGGTTGGTTATTTGAGCAGGGGATTTTAATTGTGGTCTGGAAGGATCAGATAGAGGGTTACGGACAGGCAAACTATTTTGTGACACTGTGGCCTTGCAAAACATAATTAACACTGCTAATATGTTAGATGCCTAAAAATCAAAATATAGTTCTGGGGGTCACACATACTTTAGGGGAAACACCTCAACTAGGATTGATTTCATATTTTTATCAGCTACACTAATAGTAGCTAGTATTACCCTACAGGCTTGGGAGTTTACAGACCATAAATCATTAACTGTGAAGGTACACTGGGATCAGCCTCCCAGGTGTACAAAAAGCACCAGGAGGCTAAATAGCTCAATATTAGATAAGGAGAGCATAAAAAAGGCTTGGAGAAGGGAATGGTGTGCTAGGTTATCAGTCATAGCATTATATGAGGACATAACCTGGGAAGACACAAAACAGTAGTGGTAAATCTTTTTTCAAAACAAAGCCAAACAAACATTGAACAAGGAATACTTAGAATACTTGCATTTAAGAAATCACTTGCAAAAATTATTTACATTAGCAGAAACCATGAAAGATAACTACTATGACCAAATTAAGAACATAATGACACATATGTTTAACATCCAATATAACAGGGCCAAAACATTGGAGCAAGAGCTGCAGTTTGGCACAAATATGAAGAAAGGGACTATGGACCCCTCCAAAGAGTGCAAAAACAGAGTAGGGCAAACAATAATTACTGAAGTAATCACAGCTTCAGGACACACAGTTACAATCCTTACAGGTATCTTGAGTCAGGCAGAACAATATGTGTTTTCACTCTTGGAGGAAACATCAATTAATGAAGACTCAGAAATGAAGATACAAGAACTAGGTCTTCCTCAAATAAAGGTACTGGAAGCAGAAGATTTGGTAAAACCTGTAACTATAGAGGAAATACAAAGTACAATATCCTCCTTAAATATGATACTGCACCAGACACAGATGGCATAGCAGTCAAATTCTACAAAACGTTTGCAGAAGAACTGGCTCTTGTTCTAGTAATACTGTTGAATGAAATGTTAGAAGACGGAAAGCTGTCAAACTCTATAAATAATGCTCTGTTGATCTTATTATTTAAAAAAGGATCCAGGGCAGAGTTAAAAAATTAGAGACCTTTCAGCCTATTAAGTACTGATTTAAAATAATCTGTAAAATATTATTAGAACGATTGACTAAAGTGGCAAACAAACTATTATGTCTCTATCAGACCTGTGCAATCCAAGGCAGATACCAGCATGATAACCTTATTCTCTTTAGAGAAATATTTCAGAAGGCCAAAAAGTTAGAATTACAAGGGTATATCTTAAGCATAGACCAGGAGAAAGTGTTCAATAGGGTGTCACATGAATTGTTACTTGCAGCACTAAAGGCCTATGGGTTACCTCAGATATTTGTTAGCTGGACAGCAAGTATGTACAATGCCGCAAGTGTTATACCAAATGTTAATGGGTGGTTAGGAAGGGAGATAATGGTCAAGAGGGGTGTAAGACAAGGGTGCCCCCTTAGTCCACTGCTCTATGCATTTAGAATAGCTATATTATTAAGATACAGTATATAGCACAGAAAGACCAGCTACATGGGTTACATATTACAGCAAGGATCCTAGAGATCAAAATATTGGCTTATGCTGATGACCTGGTCTTGTGTTTGGCTCCCACCACAGAACAGCAGCGTCTGGTAAAGGCACTTGATGCATATTCAAAACAGTCAGGTTCTAGGATAAATTTTAATAAAAGCTCAGGAGTTGCCTTGGGGAACACTCCCTTCTACTGCTGTGCAGAATGCAAAATTCCACCAGTGGAATTTTGGTGGAATAGGCATTCCACCAGTGGAATTTTCTGTTTGGAAAACCTGGTGTTCCAGTGGAATTCTGCCTGTATTTTAAATGTGGACATACATTCCATGGATGTCCAACATTTTTTCGTGGAACATATTTCCGCAAGATTAAAATTCTATTTCCATATAATCAAGTTAATGAATTTTAATGAAATTTCATCTACTTGATTCCTGCTAGTAAAGTAAGTAAGTAAAATATATTTTTCAAGCTCCTTTCAAATGCCAACTGCTAGACTGGAGACATGTACATATATTGTGCAGTGTATCATAATGGTGTCCTTGTTTTTAATTTAATGATAACAGTGATCAGTGGACTGCAACTCCATTTACCTAGGGCTCCCAGTGGTTGATAGTCATCACTTGCAGCTGGTACAGAATGCAGCAGACAGGTTGTTGACTGGTTTATCTTGATCTTGCCATGTAACACCTGTTTTCTGAGGACTGCACTGGCTGCCCATTCAGTGGCGAATCATCTTCAAGGCAGGATTGCTGACTTATAATGCCCTACACGGACAGAGTCCATGCTACCTGCAAGAACTCCTGCATCCTTATCGCCCAATTCACTCAACCAATGAGGGATTGCTGGAGATTTCCAGGGTATGACTTAAGTCATCTGGTGCTAGGGCATTTGTATTTGTGGCACTGACCCTGTGGAAATCTCTACCTTGTTCGATAACGGAGTGCCTGATCATGGGGAGCTTTAAGTCGGCTCTGAAAACTTATCTATTCATGCTCACCTTCTCTGAATATAGATGATAGATGATATGCTAAATCATGTGGAGTGTTGTTTTATGTTGCATTTTATCTTTTGTACAAGGGCTTAGATATCCTGATTTGTGCATTTTGAAAAAAAAGAAAGAAGTTGAAGTTACTGTTCCTCCGATGTTCTGTTCCACAGAACACTATTCCTCCATGCATTGATGCTGTTTAAAATAGCTGCTGGAATGTTTTTCGGCAGATATTCATTGCTCATATACATATTGGTGGACTTATAATTCTTTCTGCGTAATGACATTCCATGGATCCAGTTGTGGAAATAGGGCCTGGTTTTCTCAGCAGTCTGATCAGTTGATAGAGTGAGACATTACACATTACATTACTAGTTCCTCTTGCCCCGTGGGTTTATCTTTTTCCAAAAGCAGCAGCAGCATATTACCATGGCCACTATCTGCCCAGTCAGCCGAGGTTCATCACCAGACATATAAGATGGCAGGAGTGTGGCAGGCACATGCAGAAGAAGCAGCATATCAAGGCCACTATCTGTTCAGTCAGCTGAGGTTCATCACCAGACATATGAGATGGCAGGAGTGGGAGAAGCACATGAGGATGGGCCGAAAGCAGCAGCAGCATCAGGGCCACTATCAGTACAGTAGGCCAAGGTTCATGCCCAGACATATGAGATAACAGGAGTGGGAAAAGGACATGGGGATGAGCCTAAAGCAGCAGCAGCAACAGCAGCAGCAGCATCAGTGCCATTATCAGTAGAGTCAGACAAGGTTCATCCACAGACATATGAGATAACAGGAGTGGGAGAAACACATGAGGCAGAGTCTAAAGCAGCAGCATCATCAGGGCCATTATCAGTTCAGTCAGCTGAGGTTCATCACCAGACATATGGGATGGCAAGAGTGGAAGAAGCACATGAGGATGAGCCTAAAGCAGCAGCAGCAGCAGCATATCAGGGCCACTATCAGTTCAGTCAGGTAAGGTTCATCACCAGAAATATCAGATGGCAGGGGTGGCAGAAGCACATGAGGATGAGCCTAAAGCAGCAGCAGAGTCAGTATATCAGGGCCATTATCAGTTCAGTCTGCTGAGGTTCATCACCAAACAAATGAGATGGCAGGAGTGGGTGAAGCTCATGAGGGTAGGCTTAAGCAGCAACATAGCATCAGGGACATTATCAGTTCAGTCAGCTGAGGTTCATCACTAGATACATGAGATGGCATGAATGGGAGAAGCACATGCAGACGAGCCTAAAGCAGCAGCAGCAGCAGCAGCATATCAGGTACACTATCAGTACCATGAGCCAAGGTTCATCATCAGACATATGAAATAGCAGGAGTGGGAGAAACACATGAGGATGAGCCTAAAGAGGCAGCAGCATTAGGACCACTATCAGTACAGTCAGCCAAGGTTCATCCCCAGACTAATGAGATAACAGGAGTGGGAGAAGTACATGAGGATGAGCTGAAAGCAGCAGCATCAGGGCCACTATCAGTAAAGTCAGCCAAGGTTCATCTCCAGACATAAGAGATGGCAGGAGTGGGAGAAGCACATGAGGATGAGCCTAAAGCAGCAGCTGCATCATATCAGGGCCACTGTCAATTCAAGTCATCTGAGGGTCACCACTAGACATATGAGATGGCAGGAGTGGGAGAGGCACATGTGGATGTGCTTCAAGCTATAGCAAGAATTGCAGTTTATTTTATTATATGGAAAAGATTGAAAAGGTGGTATATTTATTATTACATAAAAATAAATTATGTTTAGCAAATACTTACCTTACTGTAGAAGTATGTGCAAAGAAGATACAGCCACAATACATGCACATGCAATTCGTATGTATTGAGATCCAATGTGACTAAGACCTATGAGGAGAAAAATGGCGAAACGTGAATTTTGGAATGGCTGTTTAAATAAGTCATACATTGATTCTCCAATACTTATGAGAGATAAACAATTCTTTATCTAAGAAATAATGAATGAAGGGGGTGGGTGTGTGGCTTTATGGTGTGTAAATTGCCTACCTCAGGTATGTTGAAGCATGAGGCATAGCCACATGTGCTTCCACAGCCAGAGAAGGGCAGTTATCCCAACATAAAGTACCACCATGATTGCCTTATTGTGAGTATGGAATTGTTTCATTTTAGTAATTGTTCTGCATTTTTTAAACATATAACTTTCAGCTGTGCTGTTGCACTGTATAGACTAATCATATGTTGAACAATGTTTAAAACAGGTTAAATTTATTTAAATTATAATATCATTAAGGGCACTCCCTTTGGTTATGTTAATGGTCAGTAAATCGCCCTCTAAGGGCAAGTAGCACTCGGCTATTCCTCATGCAACATTACACCCCTAGAGGGTGATTATCAGACCAGTAACATAACTCCTGGTCATGCGTGATAGCTTAATTAGTATTATTATTATTTATTACTCCCTCCTACAGAGGACCTCATTGTAAATGAGAACCACCAACTGAAGTACCATAGGTGGAATAATATTCTGTGGAAGAAATCTTTTTTCTGCATAATATTGTTCCGCAGTCATTACATGCAATTTTCTCACAATGTAAGAGGTTATTTTCAACAGTAATCATCAGACATGCTTGCAAATATCTGTAACATGACCACACATTTGCTTGTATGTTCAGTGGCGGTATATAATGTGATTTTTTTACAACTTCAAACTGAGGTACACACGTGTGACCAGCAGAATTGTATTCTGCAGAAACATATTCCGCTGATTCTACGTTCCACAGAATAATATACTGTGATGATGCATGAAAAACTCACCTGAAAGAAGGAATCTTATTCTGCGGATGTTCATTGCAGTAACCTGTTGCATCTGAATTTGCTTCAATGAAGTTATTTTCCATGGAACAATATCAGACCTGGCCTAACAAGCATAGTTTGAAGAACTTTACTTCCTGGCAAGTTTCTGAACTGAAGTTCACACTTAAACTGTATAGTTCTTTTCTGTGTTGCTTTTAATAGTCAGCAAAGGATTTTTGTTAGTGATGGCTATTGCAGGAAGTGCAGAACAAGCCAATTTGTCCACTTCATTGGGCAGTAAAGAACAGGAGGATAGTGGTAAGAAAAACAGGCCATGTGCCTCACCATTCTTTCCTGAAGAGACCTCCATACTTGTCATGGAGGCCACCAAGAGGACAACCAACATCTCTGACAAACATAGTTTCCTTTGCCAAAAGAGATGCTATATGGGAGGAGATTGGCTGGATGGTGAATGGGGACAGAGAATGCCCCACTCAAACAAACAAACAATTGAAGCACCACTGGGACGATTTACAGTGGAGGGACCGGCACATTATTGAAAACCTTGGTGGAGTGGTGACCATCGCAGAAGTGCCTAGGAAAAGGTGATGCAAAATCAGTAAAAGTGGTGAGTGTTAGCATACCCCTAATAACTTCTTTTCTTATTGGTTTATATTTCTGTGCTTGCAACTCGGTCATGTGCATGCAGCCTGAGCATATCTGAGTAATGTAACTTGTGATAGTGCATTACAGCAATTTTTATATTCTACCAGTGTATTGTGTAAAAAAATTAGAAAGTCATCTACAGGAAGGCTTTAAGTAGAACAGATCAGTGACAGCGTAGTGACCACCAATCTCAGAATTCTAATGCTTGGTAGTTACATAGCAAATGTAAAGTAAACTAGATGTTTGTTAGCTGAGGCTTTATTTGTGTAGGTCTCAAACAGGTCATACACGGCACGTCCATCTGTCTGTTTTACTGTTACAATTTATATTGTATTTGTATTTGCTAATAAATTATATCACCAATAACTTTTGTTATCTTTGACTGATCAAATTGTCATGTTTTATGTGTCAACAGCTGCTAATGCAGAACCAGCTGCTATTGAAGAACCAGCTGTGACTGATGTACCAGCTGATAGTACCAACAGAACGCAGAGTGCTGCAGCTGAAGGCAGTGAGGAGGTGTTCGGAGTTGGTGGTGGTGCATCATCGTTATCATCATTGTTCTCGACTCCAGAGAAGGAAACTGGTAAGATATTATTACATACTATGTTATACCATAGTACTAGATTTGTTGTCTGTTGGTGATGTTGTCAGAGTTTGGTGACAGTGCTACAGATTCATATCTATTATAGAAATATTAATGCAATTGTAAAGAGCTGTGGAATATTTAGAGACTGAGAGATATGGGGGGAGGTGGAGGTCTGAGCAAAGAGACAGGTGGATGTGTAAGCAATGAGACACATCTGGGTGGCCTTTGCCTGAATGACTTAAGCTTCTTGGTGTGCATAAAATGTGTTCTACACACACTCAGGTATGTCTGATTGCTTACACATCCACCTGTCCCTTTGCCCTGACCTCTTCCCCACCCATTGTATCTCTTGGTCTCCAAATATTCCACAGCTCTTTATAATTGCATTCGTATTTCTATAATTGCTATGAACCAGTAGTAAATGTGTAGTAACAGTGCAGAGATAGGGATGAATGGGTCTGGTTGAATATAAAGGCTGAGAGTTTTGTGAGCTGCAATGATGGCAGCACTGTTGATGGTAACATGGTGGAAGGTGGGGGGGGGGGTGAGTGTCCAGTGTGCAGGATGTTCAGACAAATTACACTGGAGATAGAGGAATTACAGAGTTTGAGAATTGAATTTGGGGGAGAGGACAGGTATAAAGTGATGGTGAGAAGATGGTGAAGAGGGGTATGGATGGCTCCATCACAGCATAGACCAGGCTGCCACTAGCTGCAAGTGGGTGCTCGGACATGGGAGACAAGTCCACATGTTTCTGGAAGCACAAAAAAGTGGTGTTGGCAGATGGTATGTAACATGGGTAGACAGAGATGAAGTATAAAAGAGGATCAAGGTAAGCATAGGAGGAGGTGATGTCAGGTGAGGTCAGGAGAAGAAGGTTGGAGACATTACACAGATATGCAGTACTGGGTGATGCAGCACAGCATGTGGTCTGTAAGATGCTATAGAACTTTTTCTACCATCACTTTTGTATGTTTGCATGTTATGATTTATTCAAGTCGAGACAGTAGTGATGTATCAGCATAAGCCTACGTTCAAGTTGTCAAGGTAGCAATACTTACATAGATACATAGACAGTGTCGGCAGATAAGGGCCTATGGCCCACCCAGTCTGCCCATTTGAGCTTGTAAGTTCAGTTTGTTTTCCTAGAAGTCTGTTGCCCCTTACCCCTGACCTCCAGAATTCCTTTATGTCTATCCCATGCATTCTTAAATCCCGTGATTGTTTCAGCCCCACCACTTCCTCTGGCAGGGTGTTCCACTTGTGCACCACCTTTTCTGTGAAGAAATTCTTTCTCATGTTTCCTCTGAATCGTCCTCCCTCCAACTTCATCCCATGCCCTCTAGTCCTGGAACATCTTTTTCACTTAAAAATAGTGTTTTCCTGCACCCTGTTCCTCCTGTAAGATACTTGTATGTCTCTATCATATCCCTCTCTCTCCTCCTCTCCAGGGAGTACATGTTCAGTTCCTTCAACCTGTCTTCATAGGACTTGTGATGCAATCCATGCACCATCTTTGTTGCCCTCCTCTGAACCTTCTCTACCTCTGTCTATGTCCTTACGTAGGTATGGTCTCCAGAACTGTACACTGTACTCCAGGTGGGGCCACACTAGTGTCTTGTATAGCGGAATTATGACCTCCCTTTTCCTGCTGGTGATGCCCCTGCCATACATCCCAGCATCCTATTTGCTTTATCTGCTGCCTTGTCACACTGTTTCCTACCTTGAGGTCATCAGAGATGATAACCCCAAGATTCCTTTCCTGCTTGGTGCATGCTATATCCTCACCCCCAACTGATATATTGTGCAGGTTTTGTGCCCCATATAGCATTATCTTGCTCTTCTTTGCATTGAATTTCAACTGCCAACCCTGACCATTCTTCAAGTTTCTGCAGGTCGCTTCTCATTCTGTCTACACCTCTAGTGTGTCTACTCTGTTACAGAGCTTAGTGTCATCAGCTAACAGTGAAATTCTGCCTTCTAGGTCCCATGCAATGTCACTGATGAAGATGTTGAATAGGACCGGTCCCAGCACTGATCCCTGTGGTACCCCACTGGTCACTCTTCCCTCTGTGGAGTGACAGCCATTTACCACCACCCTCTGTGTCCTGCCACCCAGACAGTTACCTACCCACCACACTACTGTCCTGCCCACACCCATATTCCCCAGTTTGTGTAATAGTCTTCTATGTGGCACAGTGTCAAAGGCCTTGCTGAAGTCCAGATATGCCATGTCCACTGCCTCTCCCTGATCCACCTCCCTAGTCACCCAGTCAAAATTCAACGAGGTTGGTCTGACATGACCTCCCCTGGTGAAACCATGCTGTCTTGGGTCCTGTAGTCCATTGACAACCATATGTTCCACCAATCTCCTTCAGTAGTGCTTCCATGATCTTCCCACTACCGAGGTGAGGCTGACTGGTCTGTAGTTCCTGCTTCCTCTTGTTCCCACTTTTGTATAAGGGGACATCTGCTGTCCTCCAGTCTTTGGGTACCTCCCTGTTTCCAGTGATCGGCTAAACAGGATAGCCAGAGGTTCAGCCACCACCTCTCTTAGTTCTTTAGGACCCTGGGGTGCACCCATCTGGACCCATTGCTTTATCAACTCTTATTACTTCCAGTTCTTTCAGGACCCTTTCTAGTGTAAAGGGACTTCAGTCCATTTCTGCACCATTCTCACGCCTTTGTACTCCTTCAGACCCATTACCTTCTCTTCCTCAGTAAAGACTGAGCAGAAATACCTGTTCAATAAGTCAGCTTTACTGTTGTCATCCTCCACGCGCCCCATCCTCCCCTTCAGTCTCACTATCCTCCTTTTGTCTTTTCTTTTTCACTTATGTACCTGTAAAAGGTTTTGTCACCTCTACCCACTGATTTTGCAATGTGCTTTTCTGTCTGAGCTTTGGCTTCCTTACTGACCTCCTGCCTCCCTTTGCTTCTCCTGGTACTTCTCCTATCCCCTTCTGCCTCTGTCTTTTGTATTGCCTGAATGCAGTCTTTTGGCTTTCACTTTCTTTGCTACCTCTTTGAAAACCATAATGGTCTCCTCTTCCTTTTCCTCTTGCTAACCTGCTTAATGCATAATTTGTTGTTCTTGTAATCCCATTTTAAATACTGCCCACTGTTCCTCAACCCCTGATTCCTGTCCCATTTCCCTTAATGCCTCTTTCAGGTATCTCCCATTTTCCCAAAGTCTGCCCCTAAATCCAGGATACGTGTTTTGTGTGGTTTGGTTCTGCTCTTTCTGTGATTTCAAACCACAATGACTGGTGGTCACTGTTTCCATGTGCTCCCCCACTTTGTTACCCCATCACACTGTCCCTGTTTGTGAGCAGGTCCAGTATTGCCTTCTGCCGAGTTGGTTCCATGACAAGTTGTTTGATGAACGCACTCCTGAAGGGAGTCCAGGATAAATCTGCTCCTAGTTGATGCTGCTGCTGGGATGCTCCAGTCCATGTCTGGAATATTGAAGTCTCCAACCAGTACTACTCATTTCTTGTCTGCCATCCTTTGGATGGCTAGCATCAGCTCCCATTCTTTTTCCTCCTGGACTGGTGGTCTATAGACCACACCTGTGCGGATGGCTGTCCCCATTTTCCCTTCCAGCTTAACCCACAGTATCTCCCCATTTTGTTCCCTCCTGGATCTCTGTGGCCTTATGTCATTTTTCACATACAGTGTCACTCCTCCTCCTCCTTCCTGCCTGCTCTGTCTCTTCTGAATATGTTGTAGCCAGGTATGGCCATCTCCAGTCAGGTTATCATTACACCAGGTTTCAGTGATGGCCACAATGTCCAAGTCTGACTGCACCATGACAGCCTCAGATCTTCCATCTTGTTGCTAAGGCTTCTGGCATTTGCACACATGGCTTTATGATTTGACCTCCTAGACTGTTTCACTGTTCTACTCCAGCCCTTCCTTGGTTGTCATTTATCCCTGGGTTCCTTGCTGTCTGCCCTTCTGCTGAATTTTGCCCTCTTTCTGCTTATCCACCTCTTGGGCACTAATCTCCATCTTTTGCACACTGCTTTGCAGAGACAGCCACCCTCTGGTTCACTGATTCCACTGCTAGCTGTGGGGTGAGCAAGTAGGTACCTCCTTGCTGGCCTGCCACCCCTTTGCTAGTTTAAATGCTTGTCAATGTAGTATTTAAACTTATCATGAGTGCTTGATTCTCTCCAGGATGGATGCAGGCCGTCAGGCTTGAACACATCTCCATCCTCCAGGTGGGTCCCCAGTCACCATGAATCCAAACCTTCCTCACAGCACCAGTTCTTCAACCATGAGTTAAAGTTCCTGGTGCATGAACTCCTATGCTGTCCCTTGCCTCTCACAGGTAGTACTTTGAGAAAGTGACAGAAGTACTTGCTTGAGACCCCTCCCAGTTTCCTAAACTCTTCCTGAACTTCCTTTGGCTCCCCATTTTCCAGGTCATTAGTACCTAGGTGGATAATGACATCCAGCTCACCCTCCTGCTCTTGCCTTCCCAGTGATCCCCAGGATCTTCCTTCCATCCCTCCATGCCATGGCACCTGGTAGGCATCTCACCCTGTCCTCCCTCCTGTGTTCCTAGCTGGATCCCTCTTATGATGGAGTCCCCACCAGGATCGCTTCCTCCTCCTCTGGGGTCCACTGCTTTCCCCTCTGAGGTCACCTCCTTGGCTAACCTCCACATCCTTTCCTTCCACTTCTGTACTCTATTTGGTTGTCCTCATTTGCCAGTGTGGCATATGAGTTCTTGAGTGGAATAGGATCTGGATGTGCCTCTGCCTAACCACTCTAACCCTCCCTGAGCCAACTGTCATCCAAATGCTCCTCGTTCTCGGCATCCTTTGAGGCAGTTGCATTGGACTGGGTGGTCCCTGGATAGGGGTGATGGTACTCCTGACCCAGTTTACTTCTGCTCTGAGTCTGGCTACCTCCTCCTGCAGTCCAGAGAGATGCATGCAGATAGGGCAGCACCTCAGTGTCCAGAACGCCTGCCTGAATATGGCTGCCCCACAGCCACTGCATTGCACCATCCCACATTATACTGCAATTCCACTACTTGTCTGCTACTGAAGCTCTCCTAGTTCCCTTTTTATTAATTTACTGTCCTAAAAATCCTGCCACTGATCCTCAGATAATTTTTTTTTTAAAGAAAAAGAAACCAATAAATAAATAAATGAATCAAAACACTTGTAATGCTGAGGGTGGGCTTCTTCCCCCTTATGCCCCTCCTACTTCACACCCCTTACTATACCCTGTGTTTAGCTCCTGTCAAGCAGATTTAACAGGGCATATAACTAAGAGTTGGGGGAAGGGGAGGGGGGGTGAAAATTTGCAGCAACTAAAGACAGCACAGAATTACACCACCACTATGTTTTAAATTTTCAACAGCCCAAAAACAATTATAAGTAATGACAACAATGAAAGTATAGTGTCACTAAAAGCCCACAATCTAAGTTTAAAAGAAAAATAGCAATTACCAGTTACTCTAAAGCACTGAATTGAATATGTTTCCTTCCTTCCCCTTCTGGCTTCTTCTGAGAAAATAAACTCTACTTGCTACTTCAACTCTGACTAAGCCCCACCTCCAGTTATCACATAGCTGAGGTCAGAGGCCAGACAATTAACACTCTTCACCCAACTACAGGGCAGTCAGACAAGCCAAGATAAAATTTGCAGCAATTAAAGACAGCACAGAATTACACCACCACTATGTTTCAATTTTCAACAGCCCAAAAACAATTATAAGTAAAGACAACAACGAAAGTATAGTGTCACTAAAAGCCCACAATCTAAGTTTAAAAGAAAAATAGCAATTACCAGTTACTCTAAAGCACTGAATTGAATATGTTTCCTTCCTTCCCCTTCTGGCTTCTTCGATATATATGGGTGGACCACAGTGGGCTCAGGGAGTGTGAGGGTGGTGAAACAGAGACACATCCATCCAATTGTACCTTTCCACAATTCATGTGCCATTCTGGCAGAGTGTGGTTCCTCTATGGATGCACCCACAGTGGAGACTAAGAAGGATGCTGGGAACCTTCACAAAGGAGGCCCACAGGAGGGTGGCATGGGAAACCACAGGGAAAGGAAACAACTCCTGGTGGGGCACTCCATTGTAAGGAGGGTAGAACTGGGGGGGAGGTAAGGTGCCTGTCTGGAGCCATGGCTTGGAGGGACAGGGAGTGAATCCTCAGGATCACAGAAGCAGCTGCATGGGGGAGGCAGCTGGATGTCATTGTACACTTAGGGATGAATGACCTGGCTGGGGAAGGGATCACAGCATTGCAGGAGGAGTCTGTGAAGTTGGGGAGGGGCCTTAGACAAGTAGCACACATGGTAACCTTCTCGGAGATGCTGCCTTTCTATGACATGGGTGAGGCTAGGGTGCTCCACAATATGGGATTGAATCAGTGGTTGAAAAACTAGTGCAGAGCTCAGGGTTTTGGCTTCACTGGGGACTGGGGTCCACCTGAAGGGATGCAGGCCTATACTAGCATGATGGACTGCATCTGTCCAGGAGGGTAACCAGGACCATATGTGATAGGTTTGAATGCTTCATTGGCAAGCATTTAAACTAGCCAAGGGGGGGAGGCACTGAAAAGTATCAGGGAAATCCTAGCCCCCCCAAAAAATAAGTCAGGGTAGTTTGTGAGGTAAACATCAAGATAGAGAAGTCGATAGGGAGAAGGGCAGGGGTAAATGGAGAAAAATGCAAAGGCAGTAAGGATAGGGATGGGATAACAAGGGGTAAGGCTTTCACAAATGGAGGGTAATGAGTACCAGTGCCTATAGTCTAAGTAACAAGCTCTCTAAACTTGTAGACTTGATGGAAGAGGGATGCCTGGATATCGTGGCAGTCACAGAAATGTGGTACACAGAAAACCATGACTGGGATGTCAGCATACCAGGGTACACAATCTACAGGAGGGACAGGGAGAGTAGAAGAGGATGAGAAGTAGCTCTCTACGTAAGGGGAGGGATCAAAACAATGGAACTAAAGGGTAAACAGGGAGGAGAGGAGGCACTGTGGGTTACCCTGGAGATCAGAAATGGCACCACAGTATGCACAGTGGTTGTATACAGATCCCCATCTTAGGGGGAGGAAATGGACAAGGAAATGATAGAAGGCATCCTTAGAATGGTAGAAAAAGGGGAGATATTGTTGATGGGGGACCTGAATATGCCAGATGTTAACTGAAGCTCCTTTGCTTCAGCCACATCCAAGAGCAGGGTCATTCTTGATGCCGTACATGGGACATGCCTCAGACTGCTAGTGCTGGAACCCACTCAGGAGGGAATAATCTTAGACCTGTTACTCTTTAATGGGGATGGAGAGAGGATCTCAGACCTAGAAGTGGGTAACCATCTGAGAACAAGTTACCACCAAACAGTGTGGTTCACGATAAACACAGCCACAGAGTCAAGCCATACAAAAGTGAGGGTACTGGACTTTAGGAGGGCTGACTTTGTCAAAATGAGAGCGTGCCACAGAAAAGCACTAGCAAACAGGCAAGAAGAAGGGGTGGAGAAACAATGGGGAAATGTAAAAACTGCCATCACAGAAGCAACAAGCCTTTGTGTGAAGCAAATAAACAAATCAAAATGAAAGAAAAACACCCACTATGGTTCTCAAAAGAGGTGGTGGGGAAGGTTAGGGAGAAAAGATAGCATTCAGAAAGTATAAGGAAACAAAGAAGGAGCAGGACAAAGAACTGTACAAGTTAGAGTAGAAGGAAGTGGGGAAGACAGTCAGAATAACAAAGGCCCAAACTGACGAAAAGATGGCCAACTCTATTAAAAAGTGAGAAAAAACCTTTTATGTGTGCATTAGGGAGTGAAGAAGTAACAAGGGAGGGATAGTGAGGCTAAAAGGGAGGGTGGGTGGGCAGAGAGGGACAGTGAAAAAACAGGGATACTGAATGAATACTTCTGCTCAGTATTCACAAAAGAAGAGGAAAGGGAGATACCTAATACAATCAATAGAAGCACTCTGGAAAGGAGGGTTGATATCAGTCTTTTCACAGAAGAAAGGATTCTGAAAGAACTCCTAAAACTGAAGGTGGACAAATCAATGGGACCTGACGGGATTCACCCCAGAATTCAAAAAGAGCGCAATTCAGTTCAATTCAATTTTATTTTTAACCAGGAAACTAGTGACTAGTGACTATGGAGAACTAGTGACACCACTGACTACCCTTTTTAACAAATCATGGGAGGATAATGTGGTATCTAAGGACTGGAGGAGGGTGGATGTGATTCCCCTTCACAAAAGTGGGAGCAAAGCAGAGGCAGGAAACTACAGACCTGTTAGCTTAACCTTAGTGGTAGGAAAAATGATGGAATCACTTCTGAAAGAAACACTTGTTGAGTACCTAGAGGCCTGCATGGCACAGGACCCCATGGCAACATGGATTCACAGCAGGAAGGTCATGTCAGACAAATCTAATTTATTTCTTTGACTAGATGACCAATGTAGTAGACCAGGGAGGGGCTGTAGACATGGCCTGCCTAGACGTTAGCAAGGCATTTGCACAGTCACACAAAACATTAATAAACAAATTAGCTAGCCGGGGAGTGGGTCTCAGGGTGGTAGCCTGGGTAAAGAATTGGCTGAAGAACAGGACACAGAGGGTAATAGTAAATGGAGTCCACTCTGAAGAAAGGGGGGTTACTAGTGGGGTACTGCAGGGTTCAGTACTGGGTCCAGTCCTTTTTAATGCCTTTATAAGTGACATTGCAGTGGGACTGGAAGGAAAAGTATGCCACTTTGCAGACAGCACAAAGATCTACAACAGGGTTGATACACAAGGAGGGGTGGAAAGGATGAGAAGGGACTTGGCAAGGTTGGAGTAATGGTCAAAAGTATGGCAGCTTACATTCAGTGAAAAGAAGGGCAAAATAATGCACCTAGGAAACAAAAACCCAGAGGAAGAGTACACAATGGGTGGGAGATATGAACAATGACAAAAATGGAAAGAGACCAGGGGGTAGTCATATCAAATGTCCAAAAGGTAAGCAAGCAATGTGAGTAGGCAATAAGGATGGCTGGGAGGATACTGGGATGTATAGTGAGAGGCATCACAGTACAAAACAGGAAGTCGTTATCCCTCTGTACAGACAGTTGGTGAGACCCCATCTAGAGTACGGCATGCAGTTCTGGAGACCCCATCTCTGCAGGGACATAGACAGGATGGAGGCAGTCCAGAGGAGGGCAATTAAAATGTTGTAAGGTCTGCAACAGAAGCCATAGGAAGAGAGACTAAAAGAGCTTAATATGTATATCCCGGAGGAAAGGAGGGAGAAGGGAACATGACAGAAACTTTCAAGTACCTCAAGGGAATCAACAAAGTCCAAGAGGGTCCATCTTTCAGAAAAAGAAATGTGCAAGAACAAGGGGACACAATTTGAAGACAGAGAGGAGATGGGTCAGGGGCAATGTGAGGAAGTATTGTTTCACAGAGAGTTTGGTGGATGCATGGAACGGCCTTCCTGAGGAGGTTGTGGGGTCAAAAAATGTGAGGGAATTCAAGAATGCATGGGACAGACATAAGACAATGCTAGTGGGGAATAGGAAGAAAAAGGCTGTTGAGTAACTGGGATCTGCAGCTTATCCAATAGGTCGGGAAATTGGCAGACTATGTGGGCCAAACAGTCCTTCTCTGCAGTCAAAGTCTATGCTTCCATGTTTCTATGGAGTGGATAAATGGTCCATGGGCATGGGCTACTACTATCGTTATCAGCTTTTTGTTTTTTGGGTGATGTGGGATGGATGAGTGATAGCAAACATCTGTTTATTTTTTCGACAGCAGAGACTGGTGAATGCCATGAACAGAGGGAGGCAGTCAGTGATAGTGGTGCTGGTGAACTGTCATCCTCAACTGTTCATGGTTGACAGCCTGGTATGAAATCATTGATTCAATATACATAGTAGGCTAGTATTTTGTTTCTTTTTAAGGGTTTGATTTGCTATGGATAACAACATTATTATGCAGTGGATTATTACTTAATAATTCATAAAGAATGGGATACTACTAGCGTCTACCAATTCCTGTATCTGGACTCTGAGAAAAAAGGCCAGGGCAAAAGGCCAAGCTTGATGAGCAGGGTGGTTATGACAAAGGTGAGGAGAAAAAGGGTGGCCTTTAGGAGATATAAGAAATCAGGGAGAGTGGAAGATTGGGAGGAGTACATGCAGGAGGCAAGGGAGGTGACAAAACCATTAAGAACAGCACGAACCACCAAAGAGCTCAGGCTGGCTCAAGGCATTAAGGAGGGGAGAATAACTTCTTCAGGTACATCATGAAGAGAATGAGCAGATAATAAAGATTAAGAAGGATGGAGGTTGGGTAGAGAAGGATGAAAAAAATAGGCAGAAACACTCAGTTACTACTTCTACCTGGTTTTTATGAAAGGGAGAGAATGAGTGCTGCAAATGGGGTTTGGGGTGGTGGTACAGTAAAGGCTAGGGAGGAAGTAATGGATAGGACGATCATGGACGGTACAGTGCAGGAGGTCTTAAGAGCACTGAGGTTGGACAAGGCACAAGGGCCAGATGGCATTAATCCCAGGGTACCTGAAAAGGGACATTAAATACCCAGCCCGTTCATTCTGGGGTACCCCAGGGCTCCATTCTGGGCCCTGTACTTTCAGCCTCTACCGCCAAAGTCTGCCCAGCTCCTGCACAGGAAAAATGCTTCTATATGCCAACGATGCAGTTCTCTTTGCCTCCCACCCCAATCCCTCTTCTCTCCAGGTATCCTCCAGCACACCTACAACCAAACTGAAAAGTGGTTCCTTGACCACCGACTTGTCATTAACCTAAAGAAGACTAAGTCAATGCTCTTTTCCCATCACCAAAACAAGGCCAAGAATGTGCCCCTCTTCATTCTCCCCAGCACTCTGCACCCGCAGGAGCAAGTGACCTCTTACAAATATCTAGGCATCACTTTCGACTCGGCTCTCACCTTTCACACCCACATCAATGCCCCATCCTCCACCATAAATTCTTGGATAGGCCTACTATACCATCATAGAGATTGCCCCCCCAAGTTGCCCTCTGGCTGGCCATCACCTCTTCCGTTCTGTCACTAGAGGACTATGTCTTGCCCATTCATGCTGTGGCGGACAATACCGCCTTGACTAAAATCCATTTCTTAATCAATAAGGCCTGAAGGCTCCTGACCGGAGCCCCTTGCCCTACTCACACTTGCCTGCTTTACTCCACCACCAACCTGCTCACCTTTGAGGAGCATCTGTGCTACCAGACCTGCTTACTCACCAAAGATCTCTTCTAGAGCTCTTCCCCTTGGGGGTCTCTGCTCCCCTATGGCATGCATCCTCACCTGTTGCCACCCATAGCTCTGTCAAGGCCACCTTTCTAGTGCCCAGAACCAAGGCCTCGCTAGCCCACAGGTCCTTCCATCACTGAGCCCCTGCTTAGTTCAACTCCCTCCCACCCTGCATCACAGACATTGCCAAAACTGGCCCCTTCAAAATTGCCCTCCAGAACCATCTCTTTGATGTTCATTGCTGTAGATGCACCTAATTAATCCCACTGTGGAATCCTCCTGTCAGGCCTCCCTCACTTGACAATGTCATCCAGACAGCCTATCCTCTCCCCCTCCCTTCCACCCCACTCCCCATTCCTACCTCCACCCTCTCCAGGTATTATCTAGTTATGTCCAGGGCTGTACCCCCAATGTAACCCTTGGGTACCGTGTATATGACTGTAACCTATTATAAGTAACATTACTATGTAACCTATGTGTAGTCAATGTTTAATGTTCTGCACCTGTACTGTTCTCACTTTTGTAACCATCCTATGTAACTCTGTCTACTCCCCCCACGACGAGGTGCCTTTGTAAATGAGTCTATGTATCAAAGGTTGTAAATCCGACTTTTCTAATAAATAAATAAAATAAATAAATTACTGGAAGGGGTGCAGCTCCAAGCAAATAAGATGATCCAAGGACTGGCAGACTTATCGTATGAGAATTGGTTAAAGAAGTTGAACATGTTCACGTGAGAGGAAAGGAGGGACAGAGGTGATATGTTTGAGACATTCAAGTACATGCAAGTGCTAAACAAGACATTACGGAGAGGATCTTTAGGGTAAGGGTGGTGAGGGACACTCAAGGTCATGACATGAGATCGGAGGGTGGAAGGTTTTGGAGGAAAATGAGGAGATACTTTTTTATGGAGAGGGGGTAGCATGGTGGAATGCATTATCAGCAGAGGTGGAATCCCTTAAAACAGTGGTCTTCTTCAAAAGGGTCTGGGACAAGGCAAGAAGGAGGATAAAGGAAGGGGGAGGGAAAGGGGGAGGATGGAGGGTCAGCTTCAGAGTATAAAGTTATATTATGAATTATTATTTTACAGTGCCAACAGATAAAAGCAAAAGTTTAAGTCAGCATGCAGCAAAGCATCTGAAAGATATAGAGGCAGAATTTAAAAAACAGGTGGATGAAGAATGCATGCTGAGGCAGCAGCCAGTGGTGAGCCCAGCAGAAAGCAGTCTGAAGAAAGAGATCAGCTATGATTTATTTCAAAAAGATTGGGATGTCTGGAGAAGGAGATGGGAGAAATGAAAAAAAAAAACATGGAGAAAGAGGTGGTAGAAGTTAATAAAAACATGAGTGAAAAAAATTGACTTAATTTTGAACCTTATGCAAGGAAGTGCTCCACTTGCAGGTGCAACAGCACATCCACCACTCCCACCAATGACCGAGACAGAACAGGAAAAATAAATAAGTGTTGCTGGTGGGCTGCTCCTCCCCTTGCCTGTAATTGTAAATAGTTATTAGAACAGTTACTGTTATTGTGGTTATTATTATTCAAATGTTATTGTGTTCCTGACCTGTTGGTTTTCTTGTTGTTGTTGTGTTTGTTAAATTAATGTTAATGTTTGAAAGAGTGACTTATTTTATTACATCTCTACATCTGCAGTTACATCTCTAGTCTCTCTCTATACTTTTTATGTGGACAACAGTACTGCTATGTAACGACTGATGCCCTGTCTTTTGGCAGAGAAAGAGCTGTATTTTAAAGCCATGGAATATTCACAAGCTTACAGCAGCAGTACAACAATATTTTGAAAGTTCTGACCTACACTTTTTTTTTTGCTTTCATTTTTTCCCTCCTGGCCCCTGGTTGGCTCTTCCTTTCATGTCTCCCCCTACCTCCTGCAGCTATCCGTCCCACACCCATCGTCCACATCGGGCCATCACCATTCACCCCCACAGCTTGCCCCCATGGCAGGGTGGTGGGGGTCCACCACTTCCCCACTAGGACCAGATCTAGCTTTCGGTGATGCCCTGGGAGGTGGTGCGCTCTAGACAAACATCCATCAAGCCGCTCGACCAGTGACACCATTTCTGTTTTTCCTACAAGGCTGAGTGTGCAATGCTGGTGGTGGCATGCCACGCATGCGTCCACACACAGCACACCCATTGGCTGCTCCACCCCTGTGCCCTCACTGTACAGGGCCAGGCGTGCCAACACCTAGCCTCTGCTAGGTGTCAAGCAATCACTGGCCTCTATTTCTTCCCCTCCCTGGTAGAGGAGAGGTATCCTCTGGATGCTTGATCCACTCCCACTCTGGCCGGCCCTTGACATCCCGCTCGTTCTGCGAACACGAGCTGCCGGTGTGGCAGGAGATAAGGCTATGCTGCCTCAGCCCTCCATGTCACTGGGCCAGCTGACTGACACTAATTTGAGTCCACTTTTGTACTTTTTGTCACTTTGGAAATAATAAAAACAGCACTCATTTTAATATGACTTCAACACGGTTGTCATCAGTGTTTTCGGCTGCTGTTGTGCAACAGTTCAATAAAAATCACTTGTGTTATGACTGCAGTTAACTACATGCAGTGCAGCATGCATTGCTGCCTAACCTAATGGAACATTACAGTATGTGTTCTAAAACAGCTGAGAATAAATAGTGAAGAAAAAATTGTAGCACCGATATTAAATGTAGCGCTCCTTGTATTATTTCAAATGTACCACAATGGACTAAAAAATTACTCAACTAAATTGTGGAAATAAGGGTATCTTACAAGTCATGAGATAAGGGCTATTTAAAATATAATAAAAAGTATAGCTCAATAATATTCAGCATTGCATTATCTTGCAGTGGTGCTTTACTGTGCTTATGCTTATTCATTAAAAAGAAAGTAAGAGTCAATATAAGGGAAGCCGTCTGAAGATATTACTGAATTATATGGCGATAAAACCAAAGTAATGAAATGTCATTTTAATTGCAAGAAATCATAATACTCAGTAAGTATTAATGAATCACTTTGCTTGATACCATATAATTTAATACAATATTGAAGTAAAAAAAAAACACACATTCCTCCATAATGCAGAGCATAATGGGCTGTATATGCAAATCACCACACATTTTAGGCTGATTCAGCTTTAAGCAGGAATGCATGGTGCTAAAGGGCTTCACACAATCTGCAAAGGATGCAAAAAGAAAGGCACAAACACATGTTTCATTCTACCAGGACCCATCAGTGTTCCTCATCTGCATCACACCCCAGGGGAAATTTATTTATTTATTTATTAGCTTTTGGTAACCGGGTAAGTGTGCTAGACAACAGACCTGCCTATTTTCAGGCACGACCCGGGAGAGCACAGGACATTGGTTACAATATGCAGAAATGCACAGACATAATATAGGTGTACAGAAGCAAAACAAGATATACATTGAGCACAGTAATAGTTACATAAGGGTACATTTTAGGTATAGATCATAATAAGGATGTAAAATAAAGCAATTAGGTAACCATAAGACAGCTGAGGACAGTAAAGACATCAAGATTCATAGCCACCTAGACAAGCATATTGCATGGGAGAACATTAATGTAGTACTCAGGGTCAGACCTGACAGCCTGCAGTGGGACAAAGCAAATTAAGAGCATTTGCATTGGCCAGAGGCTAGGAGGTGAGTGAACAGTGAGTTTTTGAATTCTCGATGGGAGGCTGAAGTTTTCACCATAAGGGGGAGTGAGTTCCAGAATTTGGGAGCAAAATGGGCAAATGCCTGTTCACCCATTTTTGTCATGCAAGGTCTAGTGGAGAGCATGGGGGCAGATGAAGACCGAGGGTACGGGTGTGTGAGGCAGGAGTCAGGAGGTTGGCAAGATAGACAGGGCAGGGAGGTCTAGACAGGGAGTCAATAAAGCAGCCCAGGAAGCAGGCTCGAATATCCTTAGGTGACAGAAATTTAAGCCAGCGTAAAGGAGACAATGATGGGTAAGACGTGGGGCAGTTAAGGCGAATCTACAGATGCTGTTGTAGACAGTGTCCCATTTGTGGAGTGTAGCAGAGTTTGCAGCAAAGAGGAGGGGCAGAGCATATTGGAGCTGGGGTAAGAGAATACCTCTCGCAACAGAAAGTCTAGCGGAAGGAGTGAGGGAGTGGTACACGTGATAAGCTCCTCCAATTTTAGCACTGATGGCACGGCACACCATATTGACATGTTGAGACAGGTCAAATGTGGGACCCAAAGTGACCCCAAGGTACTTGAAGGACTCAGTGTTTGAGATGAGGGAGCCATCAAGGCATTGAACCTAGAGCCTGTTCGCAGGGGCAGACAGTTTCTTAGAGGATCCGAATAGCATAGCACAGGTTTTTTCTAGGTTCAGGACTTGGTGGTTGCTAGACAGCCAGGTCTTCAGGAATTGGAAGTCATTAGTGAGAGTGGAGTTGATGGCAGCAACTGATTTTGACCCAGAGTAGCGAACAAGGTCATCTGCGTACATAAGAGTGCAGCTATGCCAGGACATGGTGGGAATATCATTTAGGAAGAGGGAGAAGAGTAGAGGTCCAAGAGTGGATCCCTGGGGAACTCCACTGGAGATGTTTAGGGGGGGAGGAAAGGGCCTTGTGAAATGCTACCGCCTGAGTCTGATTGTCAAGATAGCTATGGAACCAGGAGAGGGCTTAGTCAGATGCTCCAATGGATTGGAGCTTCTTTAGCATGAGAGGATGGTGTATTTGTCAAAGGCTTTAGACAGGTCGATAAAGATGGCCCCAGTGAGTAGGCCATGGTCCATATTATTTCTGATGTCATTTGTAAGTTGTGTAAGTGCAGAGGTGGTACTGTGACCGGGCCAGAAACCATGTTGGCACAGGGTTTTAAGATTAAACATGTCAAGGTGAGCAGCAAGCTGGCGGTGGACTATTTTTTCAAGCAGCTTACTGAGAGTGGGCAGAAGAGATATAGGGCGGTAGTTGGACATGAGTTTGACATCACCCTTTATGTGTATAGGGATGGTTCTGGCAGTTTTCCAGGTGGATGGGACAGTAGACATATGAATCGAGAGGTTAAAAAGCCAGGTGATAGGTCTGGTCAGCCAAGGTGCATACTGCTTAAGTATGCAAGGATGGATGCCCTCAGGCCCTTGACCCCTGCATGCCGGAAGGGAGTTAAGTAGCTTGCGAAGTTCAAGGTATGTGATTGGAGCCAGAACGAAAGGGAGGGGTAGAAGGGGTGAGGGAAGGAGAAGAGGGACAGTCAGGTTGTGGGCTAGTTAGAGTAGCGACTGGTGGAGAAGAAAAATGGGCATTGAAGGCGCTGGCAATGGTGTCATGGTTGGTGCAGTGAACACCTTGAATGTTCATGTCAGCTGGATTCTGTTGCTTGTCATTGCCAAGAATGTCCTTAATTTGGACCAGTACCTGCACGGATTTGTAGAGGATGTTATTAGTAGGTTCCTATAGTAGGTGCTTTTGGCACCAATTTGTCTTTGTAGTTGTTACGTGAATGCACGTATAGTCTTCAAAGTCTGCACGGAGGTGGGAGATCTTCCACCTGGACCAAAGTTTGTCCCTAGATTTGAGAAGTTGAAGCAGGGGGCATGTTAGCCACTTGGTTACTTTCCCTGCCATCCTACGTGTGGTGACCGGGATGTGAAGGTTTTGAAGAGAGAGGAGGACGGAGTTGAAATATTCTGTGGCTATGTTAATGTCCTCTGGTAGAGAGGGGACCAGGCAACCTGGTTAAGGTCAGTTAAGAAGTCCTCATGACTTAGGCGGAGAGATTAGGAAAGGTTACAGTTTTAGCAGGAGGGAGGAATGACAGTGTTCCAGACACAGTAGATGGGATAGTGGTCACTAATTGTGTCAGGTAGCACACCGGCTGAGGCAACATATTCCGTCCCTGTTAGTAAGTATCCAGTCAAGGAGAGGTGGCACAGTTACCCCAACGTGAGACCCTTTGGGTTCGTATGAGCTGGGATAGATTTGCCTTGCTAGCTAAGGAGGATAGGTTAGCTGAGTTTTTTCGGACCAGTCAAGGTTAAAATCACCAAGGCAGATAATGTCATTCTTGCCTGTAACTGAAGGCAGAAACCCTAGGAGTTCAGTGATGCCTTGTGTAGCATTTTTGGGGGATATAAGTACAAAAATATGGAGTTTCTTACACCCCAAGAAGCAGTAGGAGTGTAGGATTTCACAGTTTGGTAGGAGGGGTCCTGCAGAAGGGTAATGTTTAGGTGAGTTTGTAGTAGAGGGCAAGGCCACCTCCCCTTTTAGTGCCAGGACGGTCGATACGAAGCATGTTGTATCCAGGAAAGTGGCACTGAGAGTCAGGCACTGTGGGCTTAAGCCAGGTTTCTGTGATGGCGAGGACGTCCGGGACGTTAGTATAGATCCAAGCCTGGAGGTCAGAGAGGTTGGCCATAAGGCTCCTAGCATTCAGGTGGGCGAAAGTTAGTCCATCGGTTTTAGGGAGAGTGGTGGCCGGGGCAAGGTTATGACGGGACGCAGAGATGGACCAGGGTTGATCTCAATGTCGCCGGATAGTATAAGAGATAGGGTTAGTAACCATAGCAGGGTGATGAGGTACACCCTGATAGAGATGCAGGGTGGCGGCTTCAGATGAAGGTGAAGGTATCTGACTATTGGGCTAATACGCTTGCTGATGAGAGCAGAGGGGGGTAGAGGTAGTGAAATGGCAGTAGCAAGCATGTTGGAGTAGTAGAAGTCAAACTGAGTATAAGTATTGGCAGAAGCTGTTGATGTGTTCAAGCAGTAAAGCTCAAAGAGGATAGGAAGGCAAAGTATTCCCATGAGGAGCGCTAGGAGGGGAGGAGGGGACATTTTTGACTAGAGAAAGGAGTGAGGTAGAGAGGAAAGAGACAGTAGAGGGCTCCTTTAATATAAATTCCCAAGTGAAAACAGCTACTAGAGAGCAGTAAAATGTGACAAGTAAGGTATTGGGAGCAAATTGCTCGGACTTAATCAGGCTCCCTCTAGTGGCAAAACAATATAAGGAGCTAATGGAGAAAAAGTTAGTCTTATAGTTTTTGACTGTGGTGAGCCCAACAAAAAAAAAACAGTTAAAAAACAAAGAACCACCATGCAAAAGCACTGAGGTAAGGATAATATATATATATATATATATATCTCCTGTCTGTAATATTAGGATTGCAGTTGCGCTCTGTTATACGCACACCTTGGTGTGCATCAACCACCCAAGGTGTGCATATATCAGAGTGCGACCACACAAGGTGGAGTGGGTTATCTATCTTATAAAATGGCAAAATTGTTCTGGAGGGGGGTAAAAGTGCAGGTGTTCGGTCACGCTCTGATATACGCTTGGTCACCTGATGGTGTTTGTCCAATGCCATTGCAGCCATTGATTCCTTTTTTCTTACCTATTTTATAAAAATATATATATATATATATATATATTTGGATTACATAGTAGTACTTTGATCATATCTGGATTGATCATGCGAGTACTATTTGAATTGTAATTGACTTTAATAGAGTTCATGATTTTCAAGAATTAATGCAACATTTGCTAGTTTACTTTTTGTACTGGTACCACCATGCAAACAGTTTAATGTCTTCAGACGTCTTCCCTTAAATTGATGCCTTGCAAGTTTTTGGCGAACAAACATTTCTATGATGCGTGATGGTAATTATAATGAAACAATGATAAAAAACCAAAAACCTTACCCTAATGCAGTCGAATGTGAAGGTACTGGCCATCTCCAGAATGGGAAGAGGTAACATTACATTACCAAAGAATCCCAGACCTATGAAGAAAAAAATAAGAAAAGATTTATTGTTATGTCCCTAACATGGTGGAGCGCTTTAATTAAGCAAATAGCTGAAGGCAGTCCAGATGGTGCTCTAGGGTGTGCTAATGGCACATCTAGGGTGGGTTGAAGCGCAAGGTAATCCCGAGTGCTTCAACCATCATAGAAGGACCATTGCCAAAACATATTGCAGCACAACCTGGAGTTCCTTATTGATATAATTAAATGGATAATTTTCACAGTTTTGGAAGTTAGATACGAAAATGTGTTCACTAATGCTGTTATCTGATTGACAGTCATTACAGTGAATTGCCTTAAATTCATGTTACAGTGTGATTTACAGCTTGATCACTATGGACAATGAATTATTGAACAATGCATTTTATTGACTGTATCAACATTTCTAAATGATGCTTGGACAAGTATTGTACTAAACGTGGACACAATAATTGTTAAACTTAAACATTCCTATACTTAAGCAATATATCACAATACGGTGTGGGTGACAGCAGGATGTACCCATGGGTGGTGTGGTTTGCTCACGAGGTGCAGCCGAGTGAGGAAACTACACCAGAAGTGTGTAAATCTTGTTATTACTCACACCATATAGTGGCATATTGTGTTATCATACAATGTAGGAATAAATGTGAGGGAAGTTTTCATTTATTATTTAGATTTTCGCGGATTCTCGGTAAGCGAGAAAAAACAATATGGCGGCCGGCGGCTTTGAAGTCTGGTACCCTGATTGGTTGACACTGCTACCGTGGGGTGATGGCATGATTTACACATTGTAAAGCCTGCCATCCAGCCAATCAGGAACCAGCATTTTCTTGCCCATTGTATAATCTGAAATAATTAAATAATACTTAAACACTCTCAGCAAAAATAACAAAGAAGTAATAACCCTACAAATGGAGAAATCTGAAAAGAGAAATACTTTGAACACACTTACCTAATACCGTCTTTGACTACAACATGCAGGACAAGAAGTACCATCATGGGATTCTGGGATCATTATGCTTAAGGTGAATGGCAACGAGCGACATATCTGTAAAGAAAAGAAAACAAGCACTAAGTTTGTGATCTGTCATGTTATGGACATGCTACATTCATGGTAAAGTGCCTTTCAGCACCAGATAATAGAAATGAAAATTCAAATAAAAATTACTGTACTTACTTATACTGATGAATGCCATCATAACATCAGAAACTAGAGTAATTGCAGATGAGGATCTTGCACTTGAGGCTCAGGAGAACACAGGCCACAGGCATCAGCAGTACCAGCAGGGCAGCAGTCAGCTGATTTCAGTTTGACTTTGGTACTTTAGTGCAGCATCAATGTCACACAGGTTGGGGTGTAGGAGCAGGCACAGGAGCACAGGCAACAGTTATCAGCAGTAGCAGCGTTGCATATATGTCCAGTCAGTTTGCTTTGCTTCTTTATTGCAGCCTCCTACACATGTTCCTTTTGAATGCGCAGTGCCAGGCACAGATGCCACAGCCATCAACAGCCACAGCAGCAGCAGCATGGCTGGTGTGTCTGGTAAGTTGGCTTTGGTTATTTATCACAGCATTATCACACATGTTCGTGGCATAGGATAGGCATAGGAGCACACTAGGTCTAAGGCATCAACAGCACCAGCAGGTCCAATGTTAGGTTACATTACCTTGGTTACTTGGTATTGCAGCATTAGCAAATATGTTTTTTGACAAGGTAAAGGAACATCCACAAGAAGAAAGGCCACAGGCATCAGTACAGTAGCACAATCAGGGCAGCTATTACATCAATATCAATTTTGTTTTTGGACATAGCTGCATGACATGTGGAATGGAGGGAGCATAAATTACAGGAGGATGGACAGTACACTGTGAGCAGCAGGGGAGATATCAGTAGTAGTTCACTTCTCTTTGGTTCTTATCACATCAGTATAAAAGACATGATTGGAAATACAATGTGTCCTGTATGTATGACACTTGTTTTAACATCAAGCCATGGCAGTGTGAAAGTGCAACTACTGGCCACAAAATGTTCATGGTAAGAATGTGAACCAAAGTTAAAAACATAATGTAATAAGTCACTTCATTCAGTCTGTGATACATCAAGTACATGGCAAAGACCTTAGGCATATATAAAAGTATTAAAAAGTAGGCACTAAAAGTACAAGAAAAAAGACCATGAAATTACATAAAGTACAGTAAGTAGATTTAGTATTTGCTGTATTGGTCCTTGTAAGAATAGATCCAGAAGCAAATGATTTGGTATCTTTTATTGGACCAACATAGATGTAACAAAAAGAACAAAGTGATTTAGCTTTCGGACCAACAAGTCCTTCATCAGAAGTGTAATGACAGTTATTTAGAAAAGTCAATACTTTTAACACCCAGATCATGCAGAAAAAAAGAAAAAATCCTCATTGGTTCAGAATACTCATTTAAAAAAGCAGAAGATGATGCCAGAGAAGCTTAACAGTACCATTTCACCTTTAGCTGAGAGGGTCTAAGGGTCAGAGATGCTTAGTGCAGAAGACTTACAAAGAATTCCACTGCATATAAAAATTAAATTGACTTATAAGATAACAACTACTTGATCAGATGGCTCTTAAATAAAATTATGAGTGTCACTATATGTATAAGAATGCAGTTACTGAAAAATAACTCCCACCCGGATTAAAGACATACTAAAACTTTAAGTTAAAAACAAGCACCACAAGATATTACAAGAAGCATCTATAAATATATATAAACATACAAAGAGTAACCAGTAAAGTTTTCTTAAAAAGATCAATAGTTACACATCATATGAAATGTAAAACTTAATTGGACCCATTACCCAACTATACTCTCCAGATAGATATTATGTCCCATAAACTTCAAAAGCCTATAGTGTAGTAACAGGAGTTTATAAATGATAATATAAGTATAAACTGGCAGTATAAGTGTCAAACAAAAAACTGCTCTTCAAGGACCACCAAGAAATTAAACCCATGCAGCCTGATATGTATAGATGTCAATAAATTCTCAGTGTATAATATAATAACATGATGTACCCGAAAATGTCTATTGAATCTGAATAAGAAATCATAGGAAGTAAATTCTCCCCCCTCCCCACACACAATACACCCCACCCGTACCCCCATATCTGGGGGGGGATAACTAGTTTTAAGGCGATATATACAGGTACAAAGACACACACAAGCACACATGCAAACATACACACACACACACACACACACACGCACATATACTCCTAATGCACCATAATTCACATCAATCACTGCAATTGTTTACCCAAAGAAATTCAACTTGTCATGAAATTCCAAGTAAAAAGGATCATGTATCCTAATAATTACAGATTAAAAATGTGTGTCAGTATGTAATCATATTGTTATCTGTGCAGTAACAGTCCAAGGATTTTGAATAGAACCACATTGAAATAAAACTTCCACCCTCCCATGATAAGGTAACTAGAAGTAAATGTACAGTATGTATGTAAGATAAGAGTTCTAGCATACCTACATTACCAAAAATCACTACAATACCTGCCTAATGTAAATAGATCTGTCAAGGACCCCCATGCAAATGAGATCTCACACCCCAATATGTTCAGAGTTCAAAAATGTGACAGTATATAATAACACTACTGTATGTACAGTAACTGGCTAGGGAATCTGAATATGATGCAATGGAATCAACCCCATTCCCAGGGGAAGGGAAATAGTAAGAAGAAATTAATATTCATTATGTGTGTGAAGTAAGAGTAATAACACACTGTAACTCCATGTATCTAAATAGAAGCCTACCTCAATGTGATAGCAAATCCCACACCTGCCATATTCACATACCCCCCAACACACACACACACACACACACATATGCTGAAGTCCTATAAAATGTCAGTCCTAAGAAGAAGAGGTCTGTTGATGTTAAGTCCTATAATGTGCCATGAAATCCAAATCTGTGTTCATCCCATCTGCTACTGTACCGAACTGAGATGTAAAATAAGTTTGATCTCAAAAGCTCGTCTCTGTTGTGTACTTTTGAGATTTCCTTTTAATACCATTACTGACATGTCCGAAATTTAGTGGTCAGGCTGAGAGAAGTGTTGCCCCACTGATTTTTCAGTCATCTTCCATTTAATATTATGTCTGCGTGAGTTCATCCTAATGCGAAGCAGTTGGCTTGTCTCTCCAACTCAATCTGTTTTTGCACATCTCTTGCATTGAATGAAATAAACAACATGTTGTGATGTACATGTATAACTCCAATGTACCTTGAATTGTCTGTTTTGTGATGTAACCATACAGTCTGAAGTGGAAATGTGCTCACAAGTCGTGCAGGTGCATTGATTGCAGGCCGTGTACCACTTTGTATCATGGTATTCTGTTCTGGTGAAAGCTTACTCCTAATAATTAGGCTGGCTAAGTTTGGTGGCTGTTTAAAAGATAGTAGTGGTAGTTCCATAAAAATACAATTAAGGGTCTCATCCTCACTAAATATTGGATGGAGGTCCTTGATAATCTTACACAGAAGTTCAAAGTCTGGATGATATGTGACTATTAAGGGTATTCTGTCGGTAGCTGTCCTTTCTTTATACTGAAGTAGCTGTTTTCTTGGCACTTGTATTGTGCATTCTATTGTCCTGTCAATTCCTCTGGAAGAAAGTCCCTGCTCAATAAAGGTGTTTTTCAACATAGCCAGATGTGTATCTCTGTCCTCCTCATTTGAACCGATACGATGACATTGAAGTACTTGACAGTACATGACAGATTTCTTTTGTGTTTTTTGGGTGATTACTTTTCTTGTTTAAGTATTGTTGTCTGTCTGTTGGCTTCCTGTAGATACACGTATGTAAAGTTCCATCCTTAATGGTGACTGTGGTGTCGAGAAAATTAACATTGGAGGTAGAATATTCCAGGGTAAGCTTTATGATAGGGTGATGGTTATTAAGTTCCTGATGAAAATCTTTAAGTGCATCTGTGCCCTCTGTCCAAACGATAAAATAATCATCAATGTAACAGAAATAAGCGAGTGGTTTGTGGGGACAGTGCCTTAAGAAATCCTCCTCCTCCTCCAAGTCTGCCATAAAGAGATTAGCATACTGTGGAGCCATTCTGGTGCCCATTGCTGTTCCCATAGTTTGAAGATAATGTTTATCATTGAAGCTGAAGTTGTTAAGTGTCAAAATGAATTCCATAAGTTTCCCCACCACTTCAGAGTTGGTGTTTTGGTCTAGTCATTTCTTCTGTATGTATTTAAGGCAGGCTGAAATGCCATCCGTGTGTGGAATATTAGTGTAGAGGGATGTTACATCCATCGTCACTAAAATGGTATCGGGGAAATCCCTTATAACCAGAAAGTACACACAGGAAGTGTGTAGTGTCATGGATATAACTGTCTCTTTCCATTACCAGTTATTTCCAAATGGTTTCTACAAACCCTGAAATCCCCTCAGTCAGTATACCATTACCAGAGACTATGGGTCTTCCAGGATTGCCAGGTTTCTGTATTTTAGGCAGCATGTGAACTGCCCCTGGTTTGGGTTCAGCAGAGATAAGGTCAGTTAGTCTTTTTTGGTCATGGTTTGGAAAAGTTCCAATTAAGTCATGTAGTTCTTTTTTATATGCTGTAGTGGGGTCACTCTCCAGTTCTGTGTAGTAGGTATGATCATGTTTCCTCTGAATCGTCCTCCCTTCAACTTCATCCCATGCCCTCTAGTCTTGGAACATCTTTTTCGCTTAAAAATAGTGTATTCCTGCACCCTGTTCCTCCCTGTAAGATATTTGTATGTCTCTATCATATCTCCTCTCTCCCTCCTCTCCTCCAGGGAGTACATGTTCAGTTCCCAAGCAAGCTGTTAGCTTCATTAATCTAATCCTCTCAGTTTAAGATCACCACTGCAGAGCCTTTATCAGCTTTTTAGATGACAATGTAGTGGTTTGATTTCAGCATCCGTATAGCCCTCCGTTATAGTAGAGAGAGGTTATAACAGGCCTGTTATTGCCTGAAAAGGATCTGACCACCAACTTGCTGGCAGAAACAATGAATGTAATTGTCTAGTTTTTTGTTATGCCCACTTGGGAAGATAAATTCAGATTTCTTTTTCTTCTCCATTAAATTGTTACTGATTGCAATTTCTTCACTACCAGTGATTTCTTCCTTGCAATGAAAGAATTCTTTAAGTCTCAATCTGCGGAAGTATTCCTCCAGTTCACCACAAAACCGTATTTTGTCCAGTGATTTTGTTGGGCAGAAAGTGAGGCCCTTTGAAAGTATTCCCCAGTAGTCAGTGTGTGGTTGGACAAATTAACAACTGAAAGGTGCCCATCTGTGTGGTGTTGTTCAATCACTCCATAATGTTCTTCATGGTTGTTAGGAAACATGGTATGTTGAAGGGCATCTAGTTTCCTGTTTTTGATAAGCACAGCTTCTCTTAAGGACTTAAGGTACTTTGGTAGTTAATGTGTATCTCTTGCAAGATGTCCTGAATAGGTTCACCAGACATTCTCTCCAGTGTGGTAACAATTTCAGTGAACTGTTTGGTCAAATACACTTTCTTGGCATATGACATGTGGATCCTATGATTTCTCAATTTCTCAGAGGTCCTACGACAGAATTGTTCTGCACATTCAGAATTGTCTGTGTTTTTTAATGTATTCCAAATAGTAAGACCTTTAGGTTACATAGTGTCACATTTCTACTCTGTACATATTACGGTACATGAACCTTTTTACTTGGAATTTCATGACAAGTTGAATTCTTTGGTAACAATTGCAGGATTATTGTGAATGATGGGCATTAGAGTGTGTGTGTGTGTGTGTGTGTGTGTGTGTGTGTCTGTATATCTCCTTAAATTAGTTACCCCCACTGGATATGGGGGGTGTTGTGTGTTGTGTGTGTGTGGGGGGAATTTAATTCCTATGATTTCTTATTCAGATTCCTTAGATATTTTTGGTACATCAAGTTGTTATATTATTACATCTGTACATATCAGTCTGCATGGTCTTAATTTTTTGGTGGTCCTTGACAAGCAGTTTTTTGTCTGACATTTATACTGCCAGTTTATATTTATATTATCATTTATAAACTCCTGTTTCTACACTGTAGGCTTTTGAAGTTTATGGGGCATAATATCTGTCTGGAGAGTATAGTTGGGTAATGGGTCCAGCTAAGTTTTACATTTCATACAATGTATAATTATTTATATTTTTAGGAAAACTTTACTGGTTACTCTTTGTATGTTATATATATATATATATATATATATATATATATATATATATATATAGATGTTTCTTGTAATATCTTGAGGTGCTTGTTTTAACTTACAATTTTAGTATGTCTTTAATCTGGGTGGGAGTTGTTTTTCAGTAAATGCATTTTTGTACGCATTGTGACATTTATAATTTGACTTAAGAGCCATCTGCTCAAGTAGTTGTTATCTTATAAGTCAATTTCATTTATATGCAGTGGAATTCTTTGTATGTGTTCTGCACTAAGCACTTCTGACCCTTAGACCCTCTCAGCTGAAGGTGAAATGGTACTGTTACACTTCTCTGACATCATCTTATTTTTTTTTTTTTGTAAATGAGTATTTTAAACCAATGGCAATTTGTTTCTGCTTTTATTTTTGCATGATCTGGATTTTAAAAGTATTGGCTTTTCTAAAAAAACTGTTATAACACTTCTGACAAAGGACTTGTTGGTCCAAAAGCTAAAGCACTTTGTTCTTTTTGTTCATCTAAGTTGGTCCAATAAAATATATCAAATCATTTGCTTCTGGATCTGTTCATAAAGTAAGTAGGAAAGATATGATGTTTTGAACACTCCTACGCCACTGACGCCTTACACAGATATATTTAGTTACACCAATTTTAACAATCAATTAACATCATTCTCCTCGATTGCTAGTGTTTTTTTAATTAACAGTAAAATTGTTAGGAACATAAGAACATACAGTAGGAATGTGATGGCAGAAAATGACTGCCAGGCCCACCCAGTCTGCCCAGAGTGCCAAAAATTCCACTATGCTTTTGCTGTAGTCTTCTTCCCGCCCCAACATCTGCAACATATCCATACCACTTTGCAAGCCATTTCCATGCTCCCTATATTCCGACAAAAATGAAGTTTAGGGAAAACTAGTGGCTTATATGATGCATTGTGTGTATGACAGTGCAACTATAATGAGTTTTGAAGTTATGTATTCAATTATGCCATTATGTGATGTGTGTGTGTGGGGTTGGGGGATGATGGGTGGGGGGGATTATACAACTGAAAATATTGCAGTGCTTTAAATTTATTACATTCCATGTTAATTACACTCACACAATATGTTTAGTGTAAATCAAGAAAGATGAGTGACACAAGTGGAAATAACATATTGGAGGGACAATTTTCGATTTTAGATTATTTCAACTTTTACTATATTTATTGTGAAATTTACCACCTTCAGAATTTTCATTTTTAAAAAGATGAGTATGGACACATTTTTTTTTAAATAATAACTAAGTCAGACATTGCTGTGTGCTGGTAGTATAGTACTCGCAAAAGTAGACTCACATACACAGGTGCAGTGATGATCATCAACATAAGAAGAGTGTGACCTTAACTGCTATGCCCTGTCTGCTGCTGTGCCTATGGGTATGTATGTAGTACTATAACACAACAATAGCTTTCTGCTTACATAAAATGGGCCCATACTAAACTCATTGAAAATGAAGTGATGAACATTCTACAATGTTCAAAGCCACAAGATTAAAGGGACACTGTTAACTTTCTGATTAAGTTTTTAACCCTACAACAGTAGTGTGCCTCTTGGCACACAATTGTCCAGCAATTAATTTATAATGCTGCTGTATATCTGAAATCATCATTTGTAACTGTTTGTCTATTTTTTCTGTAACTTGCTGTTTGAGCATTCCACATTTAAATAACAGCCCACTGGAAGTATATCCGTACCCGAGAACATGCTTCGTCTAGGGAGCGGAGTCCTGATACGCAACTTTTCATATACAAGTTTTTAAAATCAATTCCTCCTCTGTGTGCACATATTCTGAAGTCTTCTAGGCATCTATCAGCAAAAACTGAGCAGAGTGCTGCAGTACTCAGTTTAAAATCAGAGCAGAAATCATGCACACGCACATCAGAATACTGTGTAAAGATCCCAAGCATGTGCACGAGCGTCATGCTCTTGCACATACATGTGATTCCAGCTCTGATTTTAAAATGTGTATTGCAGCACTCTCAGTGTTCATTTTTTGCTGATAGATGGCTAGAATACTTCATACTATGTGCACACAGAGGAGGAATTTGTTTTAAATACCTGTATATGAAAAGTTGCACATCTGGACTGCACTCCCTAGACAGCGTGCATTCTTGGGTATGGATATACTTCCAGTGGGTGATGATTTAAACCTAGACCCCTCAAACTGCAACTTACAAAAAAAAAATAAACACACAGTTACAAGTTATGATTTTTCAGACATACAGCGGCATCATAGAGTAATTGCTTAACAAGTGTGTACCAAGAGGCACACTTCTGTGATAGGGTAAAAAGTTAATCAGAAACCTCACAGTTTTACTTTAAATATATTAAACACAGAAACATAGAAACATAGACGTTGATGGCAGATAAGGACTGCTTGGCCCACCTAGTCTGCCCATTTCCCTACCTACAGGATAAGCTGCAGATCCTAGTTAACCAACAGCCTATTTCTTCCTACCCCTCCACAAGAATTGCTTTATGTCTGTCCCATGCATTCTTGAATTCTCCCACAGTTTTAGACCCCACAACCTCCTCAGGAAGGCTGTTCCATGCATCCACCACCCTCTCTGTGAAAAAATACTTCCTCACATTGCCCCTGAGCCATCCCCCCTCTATCTTCAAATTGTGTCCCCTTGTTCTTACACATCTCTTTTTCTTAAAGATGCTACCCTCTTGGACTTTGTTGATTCCACTGAGGTACTTAAAAGTTTCTATAATGTCCCTCCGTCCCTCCTTTCCTCAAGGGTATACATATTAAGCTCCCTTAGTATCTCCTTGTATGTCTTCTCTTGCAGACCCTGCACCATTTTAGTTGCCCTCCTCTGGACTGCCTCCATCCTGTCTATGTCCTTGCAGAGATGGAGTCTCCAGAACTGGATGCAGTACGCCAGATGGGGTCTCACCATCTGTCTGTACAGAGGGATGACAACTTCCTGTTCTCTGCTGGTGCTGCCTCTCCCTATACATCCCAGTACCCCCCCTCCAAGCACTCCCTACTGCCTTCTCACATTGCTTGCTAACCTTAAGGTCATCTGATATGATTACCCCCAGGTCCCTTTCCATTTTTGTTGTTGTTACTACCTCCCCCCATTGTGTAATCTTCCCCTGGGTTGTTGTTTCCCAGGTGCATTATTTTGCACTTCTTTGCATTGAATCCAAGCTGCCATACTTCTGACCATTCCTCCAACCTTGCCAGGTCCCTTCTCATCTTTTCCACACCTCCTTGTGTATCAACCCTGTTGCAGATCTTTGTATCATCTGCAAAGAGGCATACTTTTCCTTCCAGTCCCTCTGCAATGTTACTTATAAAGACATTAAAAAGGGCTGCACCCAGTACTGAACCCTGCAGTACCCTACTAGTAACCCCTCTTTCTTCAGAGTGGACTCCATTTACAATTACCTTCTGTGTCTTGTTGTCCAGTTAATGTTTTATGCAGGCTACCACTCTGGGACCCACTCATAGCCTGGTTAATTTGATTATTAATCTTTTGTGTGGGACTGTTTCAAATGTCTTGCTAAAGTCTAGGTAGGCCATGTCCGTAGCCCCTCTCTGGTCTACTACTTTGGTCACCCAGTCAAAGATAATAAAGGTGATAATAAATTGAAACCACTACTAGTGTCACTCCAGTATGCACTTTTACCTTGCAGTCACATCTTTCTGTCCTCAAAGTAAATACACTGTGCAATTGTGTACCATATAAATGAAATAAAGAGCATGTGCCGTCTATCATGATCCCCAAAAAAAAACATATATGATATTTGACCTGATTCAGAGTCAAGGGACATTATTAATTCAATATGGTTCAGTCCAGTAGAAAATTGATGCAATCATAGTGTGTATCTGCCACAGGAAAAAGAGTGCCACTTCATCAACCTGCAGACACACCCCATTCAGTCAGTCAGTCACCCAAGGTACCATTTTGTGATGGCAGAAAATGAAGATTACATGTGTGCTACATTGACTTGTACTACTTATAGTTGCAATTTATATAAATGAAAGTGAACCCTGAAGTAACAGGTACTGTTACTCCAGTGTTCACTTTAATTTGCTTATATTGCAACTCTAAATATTAAGAACAGCTGTAGAAAATTCGCACCCATACAAGTCAATGCAGCAAACACACAGCCTTCATTTTATGCTATCACAAAACATGGCTAGGACTGCCTGCATGGTGGTATGTCTGCAGGTTGATGAAGTGGCACTGTATTTCCAGGAACAAGAACACACTAGGATTGCAATATTTTTCTACTGGACTGTATGGAATTAATAGTATCCCTCAACACTGAAGTCAGTCAAATATCATATATGGTGAGGTGGCTGGACTCACGACAGAGTAAAAATGCTGTGTACAAGCTCAGCATTGTTACAGTTATACGATCCTCCCCCTACCCTCCAAAAAAGACACACAGAAAACAGAATGGTATCTAGTACTTGGTACATGGAAAACATGGTCGATTTGTCGGTTCATCATAGTTCCACTGGATACACACAATGACACGTACTGTACATACACAGTACTCCAGTTGAGAAAGATCATACATTTTATTTGTTGACAGATAAGCAGTCACTCTTACTTTTCTAGGAAACTGATAGGGATAGCAGGGGTATTTTTCATGAGCATCAAAGAAACATCAGTAAAGGAAACTCCGAATAGTACTTATTATTTAAAATCTGTGTAAAAAGCATGTAAGCGAAAGTGTAACTTTTCAGAGTGAATATTGAATAATATTACATTGGATTGGTTTAATGACTTTATTTCATTTAAGGCACTGCCATGGCCTACTTGGGTTAATACTGTATATGACTGAATACTGCAGTGCAGCAGTGTTTCTGATGGAAATTGTTAAACTGGGACATATATGGCTCATTAGTTATGTGAGTTGGTTGCCGTTGTTCGCTAGGACTTGTTTGCTTAAACTAAGTGTGATTGAAATACCCCTCAGCATTATCCTCATCAAAGGGGTCATCCACCAAGACACTGTCATCATCATCATCCTTTGTCAACAACTTTGAAGGATTTCAGGAAGATTCTCCACCTCCATCATCATGGTAGGTCGATGTGGCACTTACTTTGTAGTCAGGTGGGATATGCTCACGATTCATTTTAATGAAGGTTAGCATGTCCACATTTTTACTAGACAGACATGTCCTCAAATCTGTTACAACAGCACCTGCATTACTAAACACTGTCTTTGAGCTGACGCTGGCTAATGGACTAGAAAGGTACTTAACAGCAACTGTGGCTAGTGCAGGCCACACAGCAAGTTTACCACGCCAGTACAGCAGTGGTTCATCAGCTGGACCCAATTCCTCTGTGTCCTCCATGTATGCTTGCATAAGTGAGGCCACTGATATCTTGCTCTCTCTGTCAGGTTGCAGTACCTTTCTGCTTGACACACCCACCTGATCAAGGACTGACACAAAGGATTTAATTTTGTATAAATTTCTTTATCACGCTTGACACTGGAGATGATGAAGCATGTTGATGCTCTACTGCCTGTGGCAGAAGTGGATGATGCTGATAACATAGAATGACCCAATTCTACTTGCTGCTGCTTGCTGTCATTGCCTGCCCTGTTGACTGTCACCTCTTTATTAACCAGGTCTGTGAGAGCATCAGTTGTATTCCCAACATCTCCAGGCTTGAGTAGAGCTTGAATGCCATGCTTGTAGCATGGATCCAATAATGTGGCAACACTATAAACTTTTGACTCAATCATGCTGCACAAACGATGGTCAGCGAATGCACATTGTATCATATGGTTGGCTACTTCAATGTCAGTGCTATCACCATTGCATTCAAACTGCTCCCTTATGTTTTTAAGTGCCTGTAGTAGGACACAGATTAGTGGTATTGCCTGGCTGTTACAAACATTTGCAGCACTTACCACTTGGGTAGCATGCTCTATTGGCTACAGGCTTTGAATTACACTGTCCATTAGGTGCCACTGAGCCATAGTGATGGAGAGGCAGGATACCTCATGATCTTTGTTCAGCATGGTGAAGTCAGTTAACACCTTGTATTGCTCAAACAGGTGTTCACGCATGTACAAAGTGGAATTCCACTGCATGATCACCTCCTGCTTTAGGTGATGCTGTGTAATTCCATTTTTGACCTGATGCTTTTTAAGTTCATTAGGGGCTTTGATAGAATGGCTGAAATACCCACACAAGCACCATGCAGTTGTGACCATATTGTCAATGTCCTTGTTACTCTTCAGATAATCTTACATGACAAAATTCAAACATTGTGCAAAACAAGGAACATGACAATAGGACCTGTCCTCAATAGCCTTTACCACATTACGGCCGTTATCGCTGGCAATAAACTCAACATTGATGCCAAGTGATGTCAACCAGTAATCTATTTGAGCCTGAAGCTTACTCAGTATGTTCACTTATGTGTGTTGCACAGTATCCATGCATGACATGCTGAGTGTGGCTTGCTGACGTGTGCCACCAAGAACTACATTGCAAGAAGGAGAACAAGAATTATCAGAACTGGAGGAATAAGAGTTAGGGAAACTAGCCCAGTGGCAGGTTATACACATATATGAGGAGGAGGAACCAGGTCTACTACTCCACATATCTGTTGTTAGATGAACACAGTCTACCACAGAATGACTTACAGCATGGGAGACTGCACTCTTTAAATCTGTAAAAAGTTCAGGGATAGCCTTAGTGGAAAAATATGTCTGGGATGGAATGTTCCACTTAGGAACTGCTCTGCTCATGAGGTGACGAAAACCAGGGTTTTCTACAAATGAATAGGGCAACATGTCTGCTGCCAGCATTTGGGCTAAACAGGCATTACGTTCATGGGGGACTGGGTGGTTGTGGTGGAAATTTGTTTTTTTTTTAAAGTACTTCCGAAGTCGTGGGTTGAACAAGTGGGGTGGATGCAACTGTAGTACTTGGTGTTAAACTTAACTGAGGCAGTGTAGCACTGATACTACCAACACATGATGTCATGGTTTTCTCCTTTCTGAAATAACCAGAAATAACAGTAGCAAGGTTACTATTTTCTATATTAATAGAGGTGCTGGTGGTTACCTGTTTATGTGCAATGCTGCTGCTGCTGCTGCTGATGATGATGATGATATTACTAGTAGTGCTTGTGCCACTGAGGTTTTTCTTCATCAAAAGCATGGAGTCATCATACTCTGTTTTATCAACATCTATACCCCCATGATCCACAAATGACATCTGTCTCCGGAATCCCATATGTGCCTCATGCTCATGCTTCTGCTACATAATTAGATGTTTTGATTTCATGTGGCTGCACTGCCCTGTAGTCCCAAGCCTTCCGCTAGCTTTGCCACAGCTAACCCAAGCTTTGCATACCTGGGAAATAGCAATGTGTGAATTTTTGGGATCTGTGATGAAAACATCACATACTAGAGATGTGCTGCTGCTTTGGCTATGTGCCTGTCTCTCTGGCTGCACAAAAGGTGTACTTTTCATGTTATGACTTCTATTGACTGGTACTTTGCCTGTGTCACCAACCCCAAACTTTAGTGCACCACTACCTAGTGTCAAACTGTCCCCATGTGGCTTATCAGTTGCAAAACAAAATGTTGGTTTTACAGCTTTGGAACTAGATAACTTCACTAGCCCTGCATTATCGCCATCGTAATCCTTCCCCTATTCAGTCTCAGGCACACACTTACTATTTGATTTCTTATTAGTTACAATTTTGGTGGCATCAATCTGTGGAATCCAGTCCGCGTCCAGGGCTGGATCATCCAGATCTGAACAAAATTCACTGCTGCCAATATCTATATTATGTGGTTCTTATACTAAATGTGAGTCATTCCGATCAGGTTCTTGGGGGTCACTGACTGGATCCGCTGCATCCACAACTGGCTTCAGTAAAATATCATCATTCGCTTCAAAAAGCTCCCACTCAGTATTTTCCATATTTAAAATATTTTCAGAAAAACTATCTGAATCAAATGTTGCCTGGTTCTCAGACTCTTCAATAACATCAGATTGTTGTGACATTACTATAATGGTCACTACCTCACTAATGAACTGTCTACTGCTCCATTTAGGAAGCTCATGCGCAGACACATGTACACCACCAACACGTTGTACTTTTTCTACAGATGCAATAACATCACAACTATGCTTTCTGTATGAACTGACCAACATGGATGCAACAGAGGGCTGCTGCAAACAGCATTCTTGCCAGATGATATTGCTGCACTTTTAGGCCGCCCACCACCTGTAACTCTTCCCTTGCCCTTATCCCCCTTCCCACTGCTCCCACTAGCACATTTAGGAATTATGCTCTTTTTCATCTTTACTTACATACAGAAGCAAAATTAGTTTTATAATAGCACCAAAACTGAAATACCTCTTGCTCTGTCAGATTATCATTGGACAAAAAAAAGGTTTTTCTTTCAAGCTATCTCTTCTGCCTATCTCTAACTAACTATTCCTCTTACTTGGGGACTAGGTGAGATTATAAATACTACACTAATAGATAGAAATAAAGTATATCAAACAAGAGAAATAGCTGCAGTCAGATATTACTCTCTGACAGAAATAATAAAATTGTTCTCTTCTGCCTTATTTCCTAAATAAAATCTTTCTTAGTTACAGAATGAGAGAGATTGATACAACTACAATTTTTCAGAACTATATATGCCAAAAAGCAGAAAATGGGTCAGAACAATCTGATGCAAATTCAAACAATCTGACAAAAAAAATATTATTTCTTTCTCTTCACACTGTTTCCCTACAGTAAATATCACTCTCTCTTACTTTGAGACTAATATTATATACTGATTGATCTAGGTAGTTATATACAACAGAAGGATTTCTGTCAGATCAGTCTATGAGACTCTCTGACAAAAAGAAATAATTTACACTGCTTCCTCACTTTATATCTACTGTATGTGTCTGCCTCAAACTCCAAACCTCTCTCTGTCACTCAGTAAATGCACCTGCAACAGCAACTTGCTAAATGAATTCAGTGAGACTCTTGAGTCCTTGTCATACACACACCAACACAAACCAAAATTCAGACAGTTTAAGGAAATATATCTAAAACACATCTCTTACACATACAGTACACCCTAACAGAACATTTACTACTGATATGTAGTAAACCTAATTGACCACAGCTAAGTTTTGGCATATTTGGACAAGAAGTAATCTGTATAACAACACAGACCACTCAACAGAGTAGATCCTTCTCCATCAGACACCAGTACTAATCTACATGGAGCTTAAAATGTCACATTAATAAATGACTGCTGTCACATGACAGAGACTGCTAGATGGCACCAAATGATTACTTCAGCGGAATATTATTCCACTTACTGATATTACTTGGAATTATTTTCCATGCAACTTCATGTGCTTCAATGACGAAAAAATAAACAGCTTGAAAACTTACTTTAACAAAAAATGGTCACATCTGGCATTTAAGTGGATAATCATCAGGCATAACATATCATAATGTATGTATTTATTTTTCATTAACCAATGGCAAAAGTAGAATTCAAGGTGGGAATTTATGGCAGAACACAATTACTCCATGGAAAATAATTCCACGACAACATTTATCTGTTGAACATTACGTAAAATTAAATGCATGAATTTTCTGTGGAAAATAATAGCAATCTGAGGAAACATAATTTCCAGAAAAGGTTTCCACTAAACTTCCATGCAAAATACACAGAATTTTGCCATTCCAAAATATAAACATAGGTGAAATTTTGCCATTCCACCTATGGCAAAATTCCACTTAAACTAAGTGGAATTTAACAACATTTCATAGAATTTTGTTCTGCCAGAATTTGAAAATTCAGCACAGCCCTACTCTCTTCCCAGAGGGAGCTAGATTTGCAAACGTACCCATGACACAAGCTAATGTAACAGTTTTAGGGATAGACTTTGGCAGGGTAGATATGGCAAAGGTTAACTGGGACAGGGAACTGCAAAAAGCAAACAGATTGGTTGGGTCCTGGAAAGGCTAGCAGATTGCTAGGAGGAAAAGGTTCCTTTTGGTCAAAACCTTGTTAATCCAATTTTTCTCTACATATGTTATGTCCCCCATCCCAAAAGCTATTTTCACTGCTCTTTATAGCATCTTCTTTCAAGCTTCATGAAAGAGTAGATTAAACCCTATCAATAGGGAATTCACATATAGGAAAATACAAGAGAGTGTGTTGGATATGAAAAACCCAGTGGCCTTTTTTAGTAGCATATTTTTAACCTACAATATAGGACTAGCTTTAAAATCTGGGAACAAGGTTTAGAAGCCACATGTACAGGATTGGGTAGATAAATGCATAGGGCATTGGATAACACAGAAGAGTGGATGTTTTCATTGAATTCCCAGATTACCTGACCATAGGGTTAGAACAGATAAAAAGTGCTATTAAATGGAACATCACTGTAACACAAATTCAGACTATGGATAGGAAATATTTGTATGTTCACACTGTACAATCATAATTTAAAGAGATAGTTTCCCTTCCTGAATGCACACAGAATAAAATGTCCTTTATCTTCAATATTTTAGTTGGGGAAAGGTTGCCTGAGTTTGTTTGGGGCACAGTATGGCTAGGCAGATATGGACACCTGAATGTAAGAAATAACAATAAGTACAAGCAATCGGATGAATGGTATTGCTTAAGAATCTCATATACCCACATCTAAGAAACACAGATGCATCTATTTTTAGAATGTGCATATGTAATTGCTTTCTGGCAAAAGTTAGCTCAAGAATGGGAGGAACCTTTATTTACTAAATTTATCTGATAGCTTGCTAATGGAGTGTTCACAGGTGATTGAGTCAAATTTCACCAAGAAACACTATACATTGTTTTTGCTTTTATCAGGTACTATATTTGGCAATCAAGGTGTGTTTGGGTGACACAACTAAAGTGTGTATCATATGACGAAATAATTAAAAACATACAAATCTCCTTGCTGGCAATATTTACTAAGCACTCTATGATAAATAAGCCTGAGAAACTTAGAATGTTGTGGTTATACTGTGAGAAATGTGTAAATATTATATAAGTGCATACTGTATAGAAGGATAAATGTTAAAAGACAAAGGGCTATTTGTGTCAGTAAAATCCAAATGTATGTTAAATTGTGATATTATATGTTGTACATACTTATGATTACTATAGTACATGTGTTGTATTGTAGCCAATATCTTTCAATAAAAATACCCCTACTCTTTTTGAGAAGTGCCATGGGTTCTTTAACATCCACCTGAAATATCACCAGAAGAGGCAGATGGGACCTCAGTTTAATGTCTTATCCAAAAGACGGCACTTCAGGAGTGCAGTACCCCCCTCTTGCTGCACAACAGTGTCAGTATTAGATTCAACCTATGTGCCTGGTGTGGGGATAGAACCCACAGCCTTCTGATCTCCTGGCTTCAGAGGCGAGTATGTTATCTGCTGAGCCATTGCCACTGAATCTGGAGTGAAAATATTGGAAATAACCAAAGTTAAGCACGCACATGAAAAAATTCTCAACAACTGCTCGCAACTTAGCCAATGTTAGGATTTTTTTCCACCAGATTTGCAGTATGGCTTTTGCAGGACCCCACCTCATGAACACTGCCACTGTCATTTTGTTCACTGGACCCAAAAAGTGATTTCACACAGCGACCATGTCATTCTATGCCACAGGTGCAAAAACACATTTTGGGCAGGATGTGAAGAATGACAGCTATACTGTTCATGAGGTGGTGTTAAAAAATGTCAATGTTAAAAATTTGGAATCAAAGTATTGTAAATTACTAAAGTTATGCATCTGAGTAGAAGCTGTGCAATGCACACTCATAATGCAGCCATTTTTAGGAATTTTTTCACCATATTTTCAACATGGGCTTTTTGTGACCCCCACCTCATGAATACTGGCACTGTCATTTCATTAATCAGTCCTGAAATGCAAGTCCACCCAGCAACTGCGATTCACCTTTCAGGGCTGAATAACAAAATGACACTGCCAGTGTTCATAAGGTGAGGTCCCCAAAAGCTCATGTTTAAAAGTTGGTGTGTAAATACCTAAATATGGTCTAGATATACACATAAGTTAAAAACACCACACAACAATAAGGGAAGGAGGAAGAGGGCTTCCATGTGCACCAGGAGCATAATCAGTGGCAATTGGAGTGGCTTAGCAGGCGAGAACTCTAGGCTGAAAGAGAAACCGCAGGGCAATAGCTGGAGTGGTGGCCAATTGGTTCACTGCAAATGGAAGCATACCACTTTCAAGCTTGGCCAGGCTGCTTAAATAGCCAGGAAGGTAGAGTCTAAGGAGACAGTCAGGGAAGGAGGAAGAGGGCTCCCAGGTGTGCCAGGAGTGCAGTCAGTGGCAATTGGAGAGGTGAGGAAGGAGAGAACTCTGTGCAAAAACAGAAGCCGTAGGGCAACCGCTGGAGCGGTAGCCAATGGGGTCACCACAGACAGAAGTGCGCCACTTTCATCCACGGCCAGGTTGCTTAAAAAGTTGGGCAGGCAGAGTCTAAGGAGACAGTCTAGGAAGGAGGAAGAGGACTCCCGTGTGGGCCAGGAATGCAGTTGGTGGAAATTCAAGAGGCCAGCAGGAGAGAACTCTGGGTCAAAAGAAATATTCTTGTCCTCCCACCACATACCACCTCCCTATTAAATGGGAACTAGACCACTCTATGAGGCCACTTGGAACCAATAGAAATGATCAGAAGGTGGAGTGAAGTTGGGAGTTTGAGCTTTGGAGACATGGTCAGAGATGACTGGGTGTGGGCTCTGCTCAGAACAAGGTACTGTAACAATAGAATTCAGGGCTTTTTGTCCAACATTCAGAGAGACTTGGAAGTCAACATAACAGGGCTCTGAGGGGCTGACTGAGGTACTGTGTACCATTTTCAGTAAAACAAGGAAATGGGAGACTTAATTGACTTTTAAATGAGTGAGGACTCAGTTTAATGATTTATGATACTGACAACATTTATAGTGAAGCAGATAAGCTTGCATTAATGAGGAGAAACTGCATAGTATAAATTTCTATCTGTTGGAGGCTTCATTGTTCAGGCTGACAATCTTGGTTGAAAAGGGCTAACTGTGAAAATGACAACGTTTATAGTGAAGCAGATAAGCTTGCATTAGGATGGGATAACTGCATACAAATGGTATAAATTCTATCTGTTGGAGGCTTCATTGCTCATGCTGACAATCTTGGCTGAAAAGGGTTAACTGCATGATAAGGTTAGGAGCTGAGTACCTGGGGTGAAGGTTGGGACTCAGCTTGGTAATAAGATTGGGATAAGATTTCTCATGGGTACAACAGCAGGAACATAGCACTTGGAGGGAACAGGGACAGGAGTGGGAATGGATCAAATCAAATCAAAACAAATCTTTATTTATCCAGGTGATCATCATTGAGCAAGCTCATTTACAAGATGGACCTGCTGTTGTCCAAGACAGTTATACATACATAGATTGAGAATACAAAGTACAACATGTGCAAAGAGTTACAAACAAATTTACAGAAAAGTGGTAGGTGCATGATATACATTCCAAGCATTCTTGTAGGAACATACATGCATCACTCAACTTTGCTGTGGTATATACAGACTCCATGTATGCAGAAGTCGAGGTGGTATGTTTAGTCATTCTTAGTCAAGCCTCCATCAAAGGCTACAATTCTTTACATTTCAGCCCTCAGTGACCATTTACCATACTTGGGTGAGGGTCCTGGGCTGCATAGGGGCCCCTAATGAGGTCTGTATGTTCTGCTTAAATGGTGAGAGGAGAGTAATATGGAGAAGTGGTGCCTTGGGTACTGAGGGCCACTATGGCAGCTGACTAGTGGACTTGATTAAAATAGGGAGGGGAGGAACTAGGTTCATGACTGGATGTGGTAAGGATATGGAGTGAACCGTCAGCAGGACAGCTAGGAACTATGGAAACACTTACAGATTTCGGTGAACGTTTTGTCATAAATGATCCTAAACAGGGCAAAACTGACAGGAGAGCTGAGACTCAAAGTTCTTTGTACCCTGTTCCAGAGAGTAGGCAAAGAGTGACTTATGGCAGCCCTGCCAAAGTGGGTATTGATCCTGGGGATTTTCAGAGAAATTAGCGAGTGGCTTCTTAGTGGATCAAGAGAGAGGATAGTGACAGGAGGAGAAAGGGGCAGATGAGGGGAGCATACCAGAGGAAGGGTCGGTGGCAGAGTCAGGGGGATCATGGGAAAAGAGGTAATGGGTGGGGGAGGATCATGGGGTAAGACAGCTGTGGGGCAGCTATATTCATGAGCACTCTGTGGTGATTGGGAGAGTGCCTAGTTTGTCAATGACTAGGAGGGCTAGATGCTGAGATATCTAGGCTAAGAAGGGAAATATCATGGAAAGGGAAGGACATGGAAATAAGGAACAAGGAGGGAAACTGAGTAGGGGGAAGGAAACAGAGACAGCAGCAATACAAAGTGGAAGGAGCAGGTCACTCTGGGGTCCACGGGAACTGGCACCAGGAGCGGGGACAGGGGTGCAATGGGCATAAGTGGAAACAGAAATGGGAGCACATACACAACAGGCTCAAACAAGTATTGGCCCTCACTGGAGATGGCAGTTCAGGAAAAATAAGATGGGAGGGAAGGTGAAGGAAAAGGAGAAAAAGAGCTAGTTCAAGATGGGAAGACTAAGTCAAAGGTCAGGGCAGATCTCGATAAGGGGATGCCTAGCAACACAAACAGGAAGACACTGTAGATCAGGGAATTGTGGACTGCTGGTGGTGTTCACAGCACTCAGAACTACCGAGTGCATTCCACTGTTCTTAGGGCCCTAGAAGTCCACTGCATGAGGTGGTGGTTAAAGGTATCCAGAGACAAGTATTTTAAATACTTTTTAACATGTTTGTTGGGCCAAACAGTCTACCAAGCAACCCAGAAGTGACACCCTGTACTTCCGATCCTCGGGTTTTTTAGTGAGCATCCTGAGTGAACTGGGGTGAGCTCAAGTGGTGCGAGCGTGCGGCATCATGCGCAGAGACATGCGCATCTCAGTGCATGTTGGCAGTGTCAACTGGGGCAGTCAGAGCAGAGGCCAGGTACCCTATAACAGTCAGAACAATTGGTTAGTAACCCCATTAGATCAAAAATATGGAACAAAGAGTACTCACCCATACAACAGGGGGAAATGGGATTTGAATGCCAGCAGTGTGAAATGATCAGCTTAAAGCATGAAACGCAATTTGAAAGATTTATCTGCAAGGACTGCACTGAGTTATCTACATTACATAATATACTGGGTAAAGCAGAGGGAGAAGTAAGAGCTCTAAAAGAGCATCTTGCAGGGAATAACCTTGCCATCATAAATAAAACAGTAAATTGTGAAGGTTGAGTACCAAAAGGCCAAGGTCTGATGAAAAGGAAGGGGGAGATGGGGATACTGATGAGTGGAGCTTAGTGACAAATCAAAAAACCAAGAAGGGTAGAAGATGTATGGGAAATAGCTATGAGACAGCAAATAGATATACCCCCTTATTGGCGTATATGTATTCTGTGGACAAGCATGTTATCGAAATCTTGAACCTTGCTAACACAGATTGCAGGGGAGATGTAGGGGATAGCACCCAGCATCAGGGAACATCAGATAATATAGCAGAGAGCTCAAATAATAGTTCAAAAGAAAAACTGGATACTACACTAAAGGAGGTATATGCACCTGGAGTATACACAGCATCTAATGTGGGAAAAGTAGCTTATGTGGGTAGCTCTCACGGATTATGTCCAAAAACAAATGATAACCTAAATCCAACTGGGATAGATGTAGACTTAAATGAAGGAAAAGAGCAGCAAATGGACATACCATATGAACCAGAGCAACTCTTCATCCTAGGTGATTCGATATCAAAGTTCACAGATAGGACAGCCACTAGGGGCAACAAAGAAAGCATAAGGGGAAGGAAACATATTCAGTTCAGTGCTTTACAGTAACTGCTAATTGCTATTTTTCTTTTAAACTTAGATTGTGGGTTTTTAGTGACACTGTAATTTCTTTGCTGTCTTTACTTAGAATTGTTTTTGGGCTGTTGAAAATTTAAAATGTAGTGGTGGTGTATTTCTTTGCTGTCTTTGATTGCTGCTAAATTTTGCCCCCTCTCCCCTTCCTCCAACTCTTAATTATATGCCCTGTTAAATCTGATTGCCAGGAGCTAAACACAGGGGATATTAAGGGGTGAGGAGTAGAAGGGGCATAAGGGGGAAGAAGCCCACCCTTAGCACTACAAGTGTTTTGACTCATTTATTTATTTATTGGTTTCTTTTTTTTTAAAAAGAAAAGTATCTGAGGATCAGTGGCAGGATTTTTAGGACAGTAAATTAATAAAAAGGGAACTAGGAGAGCTTCAGTAACAGACAAGTAGTGGAAAAGCAGTATAATTGCAGTATAATGTGGGGAGTGGTGCAATGCAGTGGCTGTGGGGCAGCCATATTCAGGCAGACCTTCTGGACACTGAGGTGCTGCCCTATCTGCATGCATCTCTCTGGACTGTGGGATGAGGTAACCAGACTCAAAGTGGAAGTAAACAGGGTCAGGAGTACCATCAACCCTATCCAGAGACCATCCAGTCCAATGCAACTGCCTCAAAGGATGCCAAGAACAAGGAGCACTTGGATGACAGTGGGCTCAGGGAGGGTTAGAGCGGTCAGGCAGAGGCACATCCCAGATCCTATTCCACTCAAGAACTCATATGCCACACTGGCAAATGGGGACAACCAAATAGAGGTACCCAGAGAAGTGGAAGGAAAGGATGTGGAGGTTAGCCAAGGAGGTGACCTCAGCGGGGAGAGCAGTGGACCCCACAGGAGGAGGAAGAAAATCCTGGTGGGGGACTCCATCATAAGAGGGATCCAGCTAGGAACACAGGAGGGGAAGGACAGGGAGGTGAGGTGCCTACCAGGTGCCATGGCATGGAGAGATGGAAGAAAGATCCTGGGGATCACTGGGAAGGCAAGATGGGAGGGTGAGCTGGATGTCACTATCCACCTAGGTACTAATGACCTGGCAAATGGGGAGCCAAAGGAAGTTCAGGAAGAGTTTAGGAAATTGGGGAGGGGTCTCAAGCAAGTAGCTACTTCTGTCACTTTCTCAGAAGTACTACCTGAGAGAGGCAAGGGAGAGCATGGGGTGCATGCACCAGGAACTTTAACTCAAGGTTGAAGAACTGGTGCTGTGAAGAAGGGTTTGGATTCATTGGTGACTGGGGACCCACCTGGAGGGATGGAGGTTTGTTCAAGCCTGATGGCCTGCATCTATCCTGGAGGGGAATCCAAGAGCTCAATGATAAGTTTAAATGCTACATTGACAAGCATTTAAACTAGCAAAGGGGGGGTGGCAGGCCAGCAAGGAGGGTACTTACTTGCTCACCCCCACAGCTAGCAGTGGAACCAGTGAACCAGAGGAGTGGCTATCTCTACAAAGCAGTGTGCAAAAGATGGAGATTAGCAACCAAGAGGTGGATGGGCAGAAAAGGGGCAAACTTCAGCAGAAGGGCAGACAGTAAGGAGAACCAGGGATAAAGGGCAACCAAGCAAAGGGCTGGAATAGAACAGTGAAACAGTCTAGGGAGGTCAAATCATGGAAAGCCATGTGTGCCAATGCCAGGAGCCTTAGCAACAAGATGGAAGATCTGGAGGCTGTCATGGTGCAGTCAGACCTGGACATTGTGGCCATCACTGAAACCTGGTGTAATGATAACCATGACTGGGAGATGGCCATACCTGGCTACAACATATTTAGAAGAGACAGGGCAGGTAGGAAGGGAGGAGGAGTGGCACTATATGTGAAAAATGACATAAGGGCCACAGAGATCCAGGAGGAACAAAATGGGGGAGAGATACTGTGGGTTAAGTTGGAAAGGAAAATGGGGCCAGCCATCCGGACAGGTGTGATCTATAGACCACCAGTCCAGGAGGAAGAAACAGATAGGGAGCTGATGCTAGCCATCCAAAGGATGGCAGACAAGGGTGAGGTAGTACTGGTTGGAGACTTCAATATTCCAGATGTGGACTGGAGCATCCCAGCAGCAACATTAACTAGGAGCAGATTTATCCTCAACTTCCTTCAGGGTGCCTTCCTCAAGCAACTGGTCATGGAACCAACTCGGCAGAAGGCAATACTGGACCTTGTGCTCACAAACAGGGTCAGTGTGATATGGGTAATAGTGGGGGAGCACCTGCGGAACAGTGACCACCAGTCATTGTGGTTTGAAATCACAGAAAAAGCAGAACCAAACCACACAAAAACACGTATCCTGGATTTTAGGGGGGCAGACTTTGGGAAAATGGGGAGATACTTCAAAGAGGCATTAAGGGGCAAGGGACAGGAATCAGGGGCTGATGAACAGTGGGCAGTATTTAAAATGGGGATTACAAGAGCAATAGAATTATGCATTAAGCAGGTTAGCAAGAGGAAAAGGAAGAGGATACAATTATGGTTTTCCAAAGTGGTAGCAAAGAAAGTGAAAGCCAAAAAGATTGCATTCAGGCAATACAAAAAGACACAGGCAGAAGGGGATAGGGAGAAGTACCAGGAGAAGCAAAGGGAGGCAGGGAGGTCAGTAAGGGAAGCCAAAGCTCAGACAGAAGAACACATTGCAAAATCAGTGGGTAGAGGGGACAAAACCTTTTACAGGTACATAAGTGAAAAAAGAAAGGCAAAGGGATGGATAGTGAGACTGAAGGGGGAGGATGGGGTCCTCGTGAAGGATGACAACAGTAAAGCTGACTTATTGAACAGGTATTTCTGCTCAGTCTTTACTGAGGAAGAGGAGGGTAATGGGTCTGGAGGGAGTACAAGGGGTGAGAATGGTGCAGAAATGGACAAAAGTCCCTTTACATGAGAAAGGGTCCTGAAGGAACTTGAAGTAATAAGAGTTGATAAAGTAATGGGTCCAGATGGGGTGCACCCCAGGGTCCTTAAAGAACTAAGAGAGGTGGTGGCTGAACCTCTGGCTATTCTGTTTAGCCGATCACTGGAAACAGGGGAGGTACTCAAAGGCTGGAGGACAGCAGATGTAGTCCCCTTATACAAAAGTGGAAGTGGAAACAAAGAGGAAGCGGGGAACTACAGACCAGTCAGCCTCACCTCGGTAGTGGGGAAGATCATGGAAGCACTACTGAAGGAGAGATTGGTGGAGCATCTGGTTGTCAATGGACTGCAGGACACAAGGCAGCATGGTTTCACCGGGGGAGGTCATGTCAGACCAATCTTGTTGAATATTTTGACTGGGTGACTAGGGAGGTGGATCGGGGAGGGCAGTGGACATGGCCTATCTGGACTTCAGCAAGGCCTTTGACACTGTGCCACATAGAAGACTATTACACAGACTGGGGAATATGGGTGTGGGCAGGACAGTAGTGTGGTGGGTAGGTAACTGGCTGGGCAGTAGGAAACAGAAGGTGGTGGTAAATGGCTGTCACTCCACAGAGGGAAGAGTGACTGGTGGGGTACCACAGAGATCAGGGCTGGGACCGGTCCTATTCAACATCTTCATCAGTGACATTGCGCAGGACCTAGAAGGCAGAATTTCACTGTTCGCTGATGACACAAAGCTCTGTAACAGAGTAGACACACCAGAGGGTGTAGACAGAATGAGAAGGGACCTGCAGAAACTTGAAGAATGGTCAGGGGTTTGGCAGTTGAAATGCAATGCAAAGAAGTGCAAGGTAATGCCTATGGGGCACAAAAACCCTGGCACAATATATCAGTTGGGGGGTGAGGATATAGCATGCACCAAGCAGGAAAGGGATCTTGGGGTTATCATCTCTGATGACCTCAAGGTAGGGAAACAGTGTGACAAGGCAGCAGGTAAAGCAAATAGGATGCTGGGATGCATAGGCAGGGGCATCACCAGCAGGAAAAGGGAGGTCATAATTCCAATATACAAGACAATAGTGAGGCCCCACCTGGAGTACAGTGTACAGTTCTGCAGACCTTACCTATGTAAGGACATAGACAGGGTAGAGAAGGTTCAGAGGAGGGCAACTAAATGGTACATGGATTGCATCACAAGTCCTATGAGGACAGGTTGCGGGAACTGAATATGTACTCCCTGGAGGAGAGGAGGGAGAGAGAGGATATGATAGAGACATACAAGTATCTTACAGGGAGGAACAGGGTGCAGGAATACACTATTTTTAAGTGGAAAAGATGCTCCAGGACTAGAGGGCATGGGATGAAGTTGGAGGAGGACGATTAGAGGAAACGTGAGGATGAATTTCTTCACAGAACGAGTGTTGGACAAGTGGAACACCCTGCCAGAGGAAGTGGTGGGGGCTGAAACAATCACAGGATTTAAGAATGCATGGGATAGACATAAAGGAATTCTGGAGGTCAGGGGTAAGGGGCAACAGACTTCTAGGATAACATAAACTGAACTTACAAGCTCAAATGGGCAGACTGGGTGGGCCAAGCTGTCCTTATCTGCCATCAAATTCTATGTTTCTATGCCATAGGCCCTTATCTGCCGACACTGTCTATGTATCTAAGTATCTATGTATCTATGTACTACAAGTTGCAGTTAGAGTGGGGCAATCATTAAAGATATCATGAAGATGTTACCAAAAATGCTTCAACACATGAGGGCACCCAAAACAGTAATTTTGCATGCAGGGACAAATGATTTGGTATGGTTAAGTCCAGAAGATACAATCAAGGCAATGGAGACCGCATGTTAGACAATAAAAAACTTAGAAACTAAAATTATTGTCAGAAATCCTTCCAGTGCCTAGAACAGGAGTAAAAAGAGTTACTAAAATAAAAAAAATATAACAACTGGTTACAGGACTATTGTTTGATCAATGGGATTGCCTGCATAAGGTCCTGGAAATTATTTGTTGATCGACATGATTTATTCAGCAGGGATGAACTACATCTTAATAAGAGCAGAGGTAGACTCCTTGGTAATATATTCTATAACATAATCAATGGTACCAAACGTAGCCCCCAAAAAAATAATTCTAAGGGCTGTAGGGCAACTAGAACTGGTCCACAAATAGCAGAGCATACTTACAAAAATAAAGATCACACTCAAAAGAAAGACCTAAATATATTACTTACTAATACTAGGAGTTTAGATAGCATCAACAGATCTGAGCTGGAGTTAATATTACCATCAAATAACAATTACAGAAACCTGGTGGTCAGAGACTGGCGTCTGGAGTAAGAATATACCTGGGCACCTAGTACTGTATACAGTAAAGATAGACAAAGTAGAAATGGAGAGGGGATTGCCATATATATTAGGGACAACTTACAATGCAGGAATATAACCAATGATCAGTGCAAAAGTGAAAGTTTAAGGATCGAAGTCTTAAGGGCCAATCAAAAGAAACTACAGATTGGTGTATGTTATAAAGCACCTGCCTAATACAACTGAATACACAGAACTAATCAATAATATTAAGGACAATATAATCGACCAAGAGACACTTATATTAGGGGATTTTAATTCCACAGGAACAAATTGGGAACAGGGAACTATAGGGAATAAATATGAATCAACCTTATACAATATGGGTGGGATATTCAGACTGCACCAGTTAATCTTCTTTCAACTATATTAGTTGTTTTATTGTCGTTCTGTATTTTTAAGACACTGAGCTGTATGATGTATTTTAAATGTTTCCATTTTGTTCGACACCTTGGCATTTGAAAGGCACCATAAAAATAAAGTTTTGTTATTTATTTATTTTAATAAAACATTTACAAATACAGGAAGTCAGTAAAATAATGTAAAAAGACTACTAAACTAGTAAAAAAGAAAATAGAGTTTAGATTGACCCCCAACAAAGATATTGGCAAGATCTTTTTTGCCTATGTAGACAATAAGGCAGTTGGTAGAACCATAGATCTCTTAAAAAATGGCAATGAGACAGTTTTAGACCCCCTCGAACAGGCCCAATTATTTAAGAAATATTTTTGCACAGTCTACAATAAGAGGGAAAAGGGTGACACCAAGAAAACCACTTATACACAATTAAACCAAGATTTAAGTAACATTAAAATAACAAAAGATGAAATAGCCAGAAAACTAAGTAATGTAAACATTATAAAATCATCGGGCCCAGGCAGTTTGCACCCCAGATAGATTAAGGAAAAGAGTGCCTGGTTAATTAACCCCCTACATATAATATCCAATATATCCCTGGATAGTGGGGAGGTCCCCCGAGACTGGAGAAGGGCAGTGGTGGTTTCCATTTATAAGAAAGGAGGCAAGGGCAAGGTTGGGAACTATAGGCCCATTAGCCTGTTGTCAATATTTTGGAAACTATTCAAATCTATAATAAAGGATAGACTCCAACAACAATTGACAGAGTGTGGCTACAATGATGAAGTACAGCATAGTTTCAGGCAATATAGATCATGCCTGACAAATAACCTTACCTTTTATGAGAAAGTTAGTAATCTCTTGGATAATAAAACCTCAGTGGATGTGATTTACCTAGATCTACAAAAGGTAATTGATAAGGTTCCCTGCTCATTAATCTTGGAAAAACTAAAAACGATAGGAATTAACCCAATATTTGTTAGATGGGTATGGGGATGGCTAAATAATAGAACACAGCAGGTCAGAGTTAGAGGACACCTGTCAGACAAGGAAGACATGACTAGAGGAGTGCCACAGGGCTCTGTTCCAGGCCCCATGCTGTTCACAATTTTTATTTCAGACATGGCTGTCAACACTATTAACTTTTTCATAAAATGTGCCGATGATACCAAGATTGGAGCAGAGGTATCAACTATACAGCAGGCAAAATCACTAAGGGATGATTTAACTAAAATAGAAGAATGGGCTAAGACAAATAAAATGTGCCTATACCAGGAGAAGTGTGTGATCTTGCACTTTGGAAGCTACAACATGATAAATACACACAAATTAAATGGGAAACAACTTATGACCACAGACAATGAAAGGGACCTAGGGGTACTTGTTACAAATGATCTCAATTTCAGTAGACACTGGGGTGAGGTTATTAAAAAGACAGACAGACTCGTGAGATGTATGGCATGAACATTAACAAGTAGAAATAGGAGTTGCAATATCCCTATTTATAAAGCCATGGATAGGACTCATGTGGATTACTGTACCCCATTTTGTTCCCCCCATTTGAGAAGGGATGTGGAGAGACTGGAGAGGGTGCAGTGAAGGGTAACTAGAATGGCTGATGGACTTCAGAGGGTGAGCTACAAGAACAGATTGAGAAGGCTAAACATGTAACATGTATCCCCTGGAAGCTACATGTACCAGAGGTGATCTCCTTGAGATTTACAAAATCTCAAGGGATATAAAGTTAATGAACTGCCTGGGCTTCCAGTTTAATAAAATAGATATTGTCCTTAGAAGCCATGACTACCAGCTAATGTTGACCTTTCCAAAAAAGAAACATAGGAGACATTTCTTAACTCAAAGAACCATTCCAATATGGAATGGACTTCCTAAGGATATCGCCAAAGCCAATAACTTTAATACCTTCAGAACTAAAATGGCTAAGTACTTGCTAGGCAACCATGGGAACAAAGTGTCCTGCTAGAGCAGGGGATGGGTGATATGGGCACTTGCCTTCTGTCCATCCCAAAATCTAAGTATAGATCCAAGTATAGATGTGAGACAGAAGTGTAAGGGGGGTATTCTGAAGCAAGCAAAAAATAGCATGGGGGGGACAAAGAGGAACAGACATTGCCAGCAATGAGATTGGGACAGTAGCAGGAGAAGAAGGTGGAAGAGGACCAAGTTAGCAGGGAAGGGGTACCACGGGGTTCAGTACTGTGTCTAATCCTTTTTAATATCTTTATAAGTGACATTGTGGAGGGACTGGAAGGAAAAGTATGTCTCTTTGCAAACAACACTCTGTAACACTCTGTAAATCTCTAACAGGGATGATTTACAAGGGGGGTGGAAAGGATGAGAATTGACTTGGCAAGGTAGGAAGAATGGTCAAACATATGGCAGCTTAGATTCAATGAAAAGAAGTGCACCTGGGAAACAAAAACCCAAGGGAAGAGTACACAATGTGAGTGGAGGTATTAACAACAACAAAAATGGAAAGGGTCCTGAGGATCATCATATCCAATGACCTAAATGTAAGCAAGCAATGTGAGAAGGCAGTAAGGAGGGCTGGAAGGATACTGGGATGTATAGGGAGAGGCATCACCAGTAGAAAACAGGAAGCTGTTATCCCTTTGTACAGAGAGTTAGTGAGACCCCACCTGGAGTACTGCATGCAGTTCTGGAGACCCCATCTCTGCAAAGACATAGACAGGATGGAGGCAGTCCAGAGGAGGGCAACTAAAATGGTGCAGGGTCTGCAGCAGAAGTCATACAAACAGAAACTAAAGGAGCTTAATATGTATACCCTTGAGGAAAGGAGGGAGTGGGGACATGATAGAAACTTTCAAGTACCTCAAGTGAATCAACAAAGTCCAAGAGGGTAGCATATTTCAGCAAAACAGATGTGCAAGAACATGGGGACATAATTTGAAGATGGGGGGATGGCTCAGGGTCATTGTAAGGAAGCATTTTCTTTCAAAGAGAGGGAGGTGGACACATGGAATGGCCTTCCCAAGGAGGTCGTGGGGTCAAAAACATTGGGGGAATTCAAGAATGCATGGAACAGACATAAGGCAATACTGTTGGGGGATAGGAACAAGTAGGCTGTTGGTTAACAAGGATCTTCAGCTTATCCAATAGATAGGGAAATGGGCAGACTAGGTGGGCCAAGCAGTCCTTATCTTCTGTCAAATTCTATGTTTCTATGTTTCTATGAAGATGAAAGGGAGGAATGCACAGATGGTAGGATGGATGGGGGACACAGTGGTAGAGGGTTAGGGTCTGGGGTAAAAGGAAGGGATAGTGAAGACAGGGTGGGGGAGTGAAGGGGAAGTGTGGGTTAGAAGTTGGGGGTGTAACAAGGGAGGAGTGTAAAATTACAACTCTGCATGGAGTGGTCTGAACCTAGAAACAGGTACAGTGGTAGAAGTAAGGAGGGAGGGGTGAGACATGAGCAGGGTGGGGTACTAGTGCTGGGGATGCCATAATAAAAAGGATCCAGTGGGGCAGTAGGGGGGAAGGCATAGTTACATCTGCATTGAGGCCATATCTGGGTTGACTATGGACAAGGCAGGGCAGACACTGCTCAAGTGCATTGGAAGGGGAAGGAAGAGACCTCATGTAGTGGTGCATATGGGTATGACAGACTTGGCTGGGGAAATGTTAGAGGTGGTACAGGAAAGGTGTGTGGAACTAGGAAGGTTGAGGGAGGAGATGGGTGGATCAATGGCCTTCTCTGAAGTACTCCCAGTACCCTGTGTGAGTACAACGAGGAAAGGTAGGATTGGAGAGTTCAACAATTAGCTGAGGGAATGGTGTTGGTACAAGGGGTATGGGCTAGTGTGAGATTGGGGCATGACAAGGGACAACACTGATCAGTACACAGGTGTCAGCTTACATTTGAGCAGGGAGGGAAGGGGGTATTAAAGCAAAGCACAGAGGAGTACATAAAAACAAAGGTGGATTTAAACTAAGACTGGAAGGAGAGATAGGGGGATATGATTGAGACCTTTAAGTACTTGAAAAGGATAAACAAGATGAGTACAGAATGGATTTTACAAATGAGAAGAGGGAGGGACACTAGAGGGCATGGGCAGAAATTGGAGGGAGGAAGATTCAGGAGGGAAGTTAAGAGACTTTTTTTACGGAACCCATGGTGAACAGGTGAAACATGCTACCTGAGAAACTGGTATCCTGCAAGATGATGGGCAGCTTTAAGAGGGGATAGGACAGGGTGAAGGGAGGAGTTATGGTGAAGAGGAGAGGGGAGGGTGGGGCAGCTGCAAAGTGAGGGAGTTAGTTGCGCATTCGAGCAAACTTGATAGACCATGAGGCCTGTTTCTGCTGGCATTTTCGTATGTTTGTATGTATGCCATGGAATATCATTATAGGGCACTTACCTTTATTCTTCAGTTTGTGGTTCAGCTTTGAAGAGTGCAGACATGTCCCTGTCCACAGAAGATGACAGCGGATGACCACCAGAGTTAAGTATAGGGAAAGGGGGGGGTAAGGGGAGGTGGGTTCTCAGTAGGAGGGTGTGGATGGGAGGTAGTGCTGAGTGGTGATGACAGGGACAGTTTTCTTTGTTTCAGGGGGAAAAAAAGTAAAGATGTCTCTGGACTGTTTTCTTCTTTTCAGGTAACTTAAAAACTATAATTTGTGGACACTGGGAGTGGGCTTCCCAGTGTTCCACAGTACTGTGGGGAATAAAATAATAGCATAATTTATGAACACTGGGAATGGACTCCCCAGTGTCTAAAAGTAGTTGTGGCTTGCATGTAAATGTCAACATAGGGATTGGGCACCCCAATATCAGAAAATGCGTTCCTGGACTGTTTTCTTTTGTTTTTGTTTTAGGTTAAAAAATATATATTATAATTATTTTAGGACACTGGGAGTGGGCTTCCCAGTGTCTAGTCCACACATCAAAAGTATACTTGATTTGTTTCTCTCACTAAGTGGAGAAAGAACATGTCCAGCAGCATAATGTGTTCAGTCTAGAATCCCACATTGAAGCTGCTCCTGCAACATGAGATCCTTTGTTGTGCTAGACATAATTTTTTTTCCCATAGAAAATAAAGGGAAATGCAAAACTTAATAACTTTGGAACAGATGAATATGTTTCCACAAAACCTTCAAAAGCCACATCTCTGTGGCTAAGGCTTTCTACCCTGAACATTTCAGCACAGACGCTAAAGCCGTTTCTGAGACACAGGCAGACAAAAAAGTGCCAAAACACCCAGATCTTCTTTATTTTTAACACTCTGACCCAGATATTCAAAAGGGTCGCGCATGGTGCAACGGTGTTGCACCATGCACAACCCACTGATCCACCCTGGTGCGATATTTAAAAGGGAAAAATGTGCCGCACAAATCCCGATGCACCGGGATGCATCAGTAATGTATGCAGGCACAGGTGGGGGGGCGTGCCCATGCATAACCTGCACAGCCTGATATTCAGCCCGGGCTGTGCAGAGTTATGCATGCACAGCCTCTACCTGTGCCTGCACAAGGTTATGCCTAAAAAAAAGATAGGAACAAGTGATGGCCACCCACAGGTGAGCTGCTGCATTGCAGGGTGCAACACAGCAGCTGCCACCTGTGGTTGGCCATCACCTGTCCCTGCCACACCTGAGGCGCCCCCCCATTCACATATCTGGACTGACTAGTACGGTATGGGCTGCATGCCCACTGGCTCATGCTCTGAACCAATGGGCGTGCAGCCCTACCGAGCTGTCAGTCGGTTGGCGGCAGGGCAGCAGGCGGGTGGGGTGCTGCCACCCGCCGCCTTACGGGGGGGAGAGGGGTGATGGGGCTCAGTGGGCGGGTGGGGTGGAGGGTCCACTAGATCACCAGGGATATTGGACTTGGGGGCTGATGAATGCTGCCCATGATTGGGCTCATTGCAGTCCACTGGACCACCAGGGATAGCGGACTTGGGGGGAGATACAGTGATTCCCGTAATCGGGCTCATAGCAGTCCACTGGACCACCAGGGCTATTGGACATTCTTTGTCCCTTACGAGACATCCCACGATCGGGCTGCAGGGGGCGCCGGTCCCCGATGGCTGCTGCCTGGCAGGGTGCCAGGCGCAAGTCATCGGGAATCAGCACACCTGCATGCTAATGGCATGTAAATGGGGGCGTGATCAGATGCAAATGGACCCCTGTGCGCCATGCATAAATTATGGCCCCATTTGCATGTCCCCCTTTGAATATCGCAGGTGCTGTGCATGGCGCAATGACACTTGCACCACTGCATCTCAATGCTCCACTCTGACCACTTGCACTGGTGCAGTGCCACTGCGCCATGCACAGTGGGGGTGGCCAGGGTCTGATATTCAAAGCAGTTGCACCATAGCACAGCTCCATTGAATATCGCCCTGGCCACACCCATGCGCAACAAATTTGAGCTGCGCCCAGACTTGCGCCACAGCCTGGCGCAGTTTGAATATCTGGGCCTCTGTGTCTTGAAAATAGCTAAACCTATTGAGACAAAATTTGCCACATATAAACACCTTCCCAAGCTGATTATGTATGCCAAATTTCATAGAAATCATTTCAACCATTTAAAAGTTATTAAGGTCCCAAATTGCCCTTTAACATTAAACACCCTCATCAACCCTAATATACATATTAGCAACATGAACAGACCTACCCCACAAAATTATGTATGCAAACTTTTATGCATATCCATTTAATGGTTGCAAAGTTATTAAAGTGCAAAATATGCAAAGCTGAATGACTGCGAAATGGGAAAAACATGTAAATTTAAGAATATTTGAGACACAGTATCTTCAAAACCACACAAGCGATTCAAATAGAATTAAACACATCAACAGATCAGCTCCACAAAATTATGCATGAAAAATGTTATGCACATATGATGTAGGGCCCCAAGAGTTATTAAAGTACAAATTATGCAAAACTGGAAGACTGTTAGTAAAAATGGAAAAAACATGTAAGTTTAATGGTGTCTGAGACACAATATCTTACAAATCACACAAGAGGCTCAAATTAAATTTATCACATCAACATACATACCCCTGAGATTAAGCATGCAAAATTTTATGCACATGTGTTTAAGGGTTCTAAATAGTGCTGTGAGGAATGCAGAATTCTGCTGGAGGAATTAACATAGAATGGCTATTCTGCAGGCAGAATTTCTACCAGAATTTCACCGCTTCTTCAATGGAATTCCACCTACTGTGATCTGCAAAATAATATTTCAGAGAAAAGCAATTTTTCTGTGGAAATTATTCTGCAACAATTTCTTCGGAAAATATTAAGATCTGTGGAATAATATTCCATGGAGCAGCATTTTTACAGTGCAAAATCATTTCACAACTATTTTCTACTGCAGAATTTCATCATTCTGTTTGTGTCGAAATTCTATGGAACACATTCCGAAGAAAGGGGGTTACTAGTGGAGTACCTCAGGGCTCAGTACTGGGTCCAGTCCTCTTTAACATCTTTATAGGTGACATTGCAGAGGGTCTGGAGGGAAAGGTATGCCTCTTTGCAGATGACACAAAGATCTGTAACAGAGTTGATATACAAGGGAGATAGAAAAGATGAGAAGGGACTTGGCAAAGTTGGAGGAATGGTCAGACATATGGCAACTTAGATTCAATGCAAAGAAGTGCAAAGTAATGTACCTGGGAAACAAAAACCCAGGAGAAGAGTACACAATAGCAGAGGAGGTACTAACAATAACAAAAATGGAAAGGGACCTGGGGTAGTCATATCAGATGATCTAAAGGTTGGTAAGCAATGTGAGAAGTCAGTAAGGAGAGCCAGGGGGATACTGGGATGCATAGGAAGGGGCATCACAAGTAGAAAAATGGAAGTGGTTATCCCTCTGTACAGACAGTTGGTGAGACCCCATCTGGAGTACTGTGTGCAGTTTTGGAGACCTCATCTATGCAAGGACGTAGACAGGCTGGAAGCAGTCCAGAGGAGGGCAACTAAAACGGTGCAGGGTCTGCATCAGAAACCATATGAAGAGAGACTGAGAGAGCTTAATATGTATACCCTTGATTAAAGGAGGGACGGGGGGACATGATAGAAATGTTCAAATACCTCAAGGGAATCAACAAGGTCCAGGAGGGTAACATCTTTCAGAAAAAGAGATGTGTAAGAACAAGAGGGCACAATTTAAAGATGGGGGCGAATGGCTCAGGGGTAATGTGAGGAAATTCTTTTTCACGGAGAGAGTGGTAGATGCATGGAACCGCCTTCCTGGGGAGGTTGTTGGGTCTAAAACAGTGGGGGAATTCAAACATGCATGGAACAGCCATAAGGCAATTGTAGTGGGGGGTGGTTGCTGGTTAACTAGAATCTGCAGCTTATCCAGTAATTAGGGAAATGGGCAGACTGGATGGGCCAAGTGGTCCTTATCTGCCATCAAAGTCTATGTTACTATGAATTTCATCAGAATTTTGAAAATCCCACAGAAATTTCGTTTTGTTGGAGTTTGAGAATTTCACACAGCATTAGTTCTAAAGTCATTAAGGTGCAAATATGCAAAACTGAAAGACTGTGAAAATGGGAATAAAACATGTAAGTTTAAGGATGTTTGAAACACAGTTCCTCAACAAAAGCACAACAGATTCACATGAAATTTACCACATCAAGAGATTTGCCACCAGAGCTTATGCATGCCAAATTCCATGCAAATTTGTTGATGGATTGCAAAGTTATTAAGGTACAAAGTGTGCAAAACTGGATGACAGTGTGCAAAATGTACATCTATTGTTTCCCAGAGGAAAAAATGGGAAATTAAACATTTAATAACTTTTGATCAGATTAATATTTTTTCAACAAACCTTCAAAAGGTACGTTTGTGAGGCCAAGGCATTCTACCCTGAAAATTTCAACCCACTTCTTTAAAGTGTTTCAGAGATACAGGTGGAGAAAGAAAGTGCCATGCAGCCCCAAGTCTTCTTTATTTTCAACACTCTGTATTTCCAAAATGGCTAAAGCAATTGAAACTTAATTTGCTATATACAGAGACATACCCAAGACAATCATGCATGCAAAATTTCATGCAAATCACACACACACATATATATATATATATATATATATATATATATAGAGAGAGAGAGAGAGAGAGAGAGAGAGAGAGAGAGAGGGAGAGAGAGAGTGATGCCTCCAGGATGAAGTGCAGGGCTGCAGAATTCTGCAGTAGAGTTATTGCAATAAATAAAATTTAAATGGGAGTTAATCCTGTTTGTCATGCAATAAACCTGTGACACTGTGCTACACACATACACACATTTGGCATACACAGGCTGGCAGCCACTGATATATTTAAATCTCCATAGCACTGGCACAGTACAAAAAAGCTGCCCTAAACTACTTACAAAACACACATGTACAGTATGTAAACAAACTAAGCAAAAAAATAAACATTTATCTGGTTCATGCTTGTATTTTAAACATTTCCTCAGTTACTCAACATCATTTTTCCTTTCAATTTCAGCTCATGCTGTAGCGTGACTGAGCAACCTTCATTACGGTAAAATAAAACATTGCAGACTTGAATGGCAGAATGCTTTTTTGGTAAAATGAGTAATCCTTGTGTTTTCACTCATATTTATTTCCTATGGCGAGAGAATGCTACGGTCTCTACATGAACTGAGAGTGTGACCAAGTCGTTGACTTTGCAAGCAAATGAGCAACTGAGAGCGAACATTGTCATAGCAGCACAATACCAATTTCACTTTCATAGCTCTAGTGTAGCGTAACCAAGTGGCGTAAACACTGCGGTACCAGAAAATTAAAACATGACATCTTATGCTAAAGTAGGATTGTACAATGGTTTTTATGTGCAGCCTACTCAGATTTTAGCACAGGAAGCTGCTGAGTGTCTAAATCAGACAGCAACTGAGCTGGCAGCTTCAGAAGGGAGACGCAAGCCGGAGCTGCTGTTTCTATGGCAACACTCGCTCACACTTGCACCTTCCATTCTAAAGCCGACTCACTTGCTGTCTGCACTATACACTCAGCAGCTTCCTTCATTAAAATCTAAATAATCTGCATATAAAAAAACAACTTTACATACATATTTTAACATAACATGACTTATTTTAATCTTCTTTTACCATGTTGTTTACCAGTTTTAACCCCACTCGGTCACGCTACACTCCACTTATGAGAGTGAAACTGTGATGAAGGGGAAGACATGGTAACAGTTTCTAATCACTATATATATATATATATATATATATATATATATACACATAGATAAATATAAATAGGGGATACATGATGGGCTTGATTGGAATATAGAAAATATTTTCACTCCTGCAGAGTGAGCTTGGATATTCCATGAGTGCAGAAGGCATGAGTGGAATATACAGTGGCCACGAGGCAGGAGTGAAAATATTTTTCAAATTCCATGCTGTGCCCATCATGTGTCCTATTTATACAATGGGGCAGTGTTGCAAAATGTACAATTTGCATGGGATTAGCACGGGTTTAGTGCAGCTTTGCGTGACTTTGCGCAATTGCACGGGTTTAACGTAGGTTTCAGGGGTGTAATAAACTGTATTTATTTTAACTCTGCTGACATCATCAGGATTTATTTCACTGCAGTGAAAATAACATGGTTTATTTCATTGGAATATGTCTCACACCCATTGTATGTACAAGATATATATATATATATATATATATATATATATATATATATATATATATATATATATATATGTGTATATAAAACCAAGGCAGGATCAACCAGATAAATATTAGCAATAACTTTCAACCCATTAACATAATTGCAGGATCAACCAGATCAGCTACTGCAAATTAAATATTTATTTGTGCAGACAGGAACTACTTTTCTATCCCCCTTCCAAATATTTGTGGCAATTTTATAAGATAGATAACCCACCCTGGGTTGTGCAGTCGTTCTCTGATAAATGCACACCTTGGGTGGTCGGATACACACTAAGGCATGCATATATCAGAGTGCAACCGCACACCGAAGAGTGGGTTATCTATTACATACATATAGATATAGGTAGATATAGAGGTATATAACATTAAATGCAAAAAATGTTTTTAATGCACCAGTTAGGGTTTCTGTCATGCCTTTCAAAGTATGGAAATATGACATTAGGGTTCACAACTGTAAAGCCCCACCCACACCCTGCACAGAATTACACCCATTGGGAAGATCCCTTGCACTCATCAGCCCTAATGCCAACACCCCACATTGCAGACACTGACAGGTGTTGGGAGGTCAAATTCAAGTCACGTGCCCTAACGCTCAGCACAGTACATAAGTAAATAAACAACTGTCCTACACTGTCCCCATATCAGCTTATTTACTTATGTACTGTGCTGAGCGTTAGGGAGCATGACTTGAATTTGACCAAATGAAGTTTTTTGCATTTAATTTCCATACTTTTTTTGTGATGTTACATATCAATAAGCAATACCACATCTTCAATGATTTTAGCATACCATATCTAAGTATGTAAAGTAGTAATCATGTAAGATGTTTCTTGATTATGTAGTACTGTGTGATTTTGGTAAGTGAAATTCTGTCAAAGCACTGAAAAAAGCACAATGAACAGAAAACATGGGGTTTGGGTATTAACCCATTTATTTGAAAAATACCAATTGAAATTAGGCCACATGGGATCAGTTACTGAAGTGGGCAAGAAAACAATTGCTGTAGATCATATTGTGCTGTTTGCTCCATGAAGCAAATATGCATACACTGCATAAAGATAAGAAATATTATGGACACTTAAATTATGGTCTGTGTTTCTTCCATATATTGGAGAGTAACTTGTTCCATTTGTTGTGTTTCTTTTTGTATTACTGTGCTGATCCACATTTGTTTTACTTCATCTGTCATGCGTAAACATAAAGATAAAACAATTAATAGACACTGAAACTGTAGTCTTTGTTTCTTCCATATGTAGGAGTCTAATCTGTTTTGGTGGGAAATGCGAAATTGTATAATTTAATGCAGCATGGTTTTGGGTGGCGGTGACAGAGCATGGGTTGTGCTCAAGGACATTCTGGTGCCATATACCCTTCCCCCCCCCGACAGTGACACTGGTGCACCAAATGACACTACAGTGGCTACAGTGCCACATCACTGTAGCGTCCACACTGGAACCCAGCACTGTCTGTCAGGGGTCTTGCACCCCCTCAAATCAGCTCCAACTTGGAGTTGATAATCCTTAGTGGGTGGGATCAGGGTCACAGCCCCCTGTGTGGGGGGTTTGGGGGGCAAAGTCCCCTGAAGAAAACACTTTGTTTTCTTTGGAACCGGCAGCCAACTGCAAAAAGAGGTCGACCTGCCAGTTTTGCTGTCTGGTCATTCGACAAAGTTTTGTTGACAACCAGTCATGGATTCGTCTGCACCAGCTCCTATTTCTGGCCGGTATTGTTATGGGGGGGGGGGAGGAGTTGACACATTTTGCTCCACAGGGTTACTAAATTTTGGGGGTTGTTTTCAGGGAGAATTCTTTAGTGCAGCATGGGTTTTGGGGGGATGCATGAGTTGCAGGGAAGGTTACAGTAGTTTGCACCACTTTTCTGTTTCTGGCCAGTGGAATATTTACTGAGTGGTATTCACTAACCTTCAACAAATCCTACCTCAAACCTTGATCCCTAACAACACCTCCTTTGAATGAGGATAACGGATGGTTGTTGCAGAAGTAGCTTGTCATCATCTTCCCTTTCTGATCAGCAGACAGGTGGCTTGTGTTCTTTTTTGAGGGGGGATTGAATATTACAGGATGGGTTTTCAGAGGGTGAAATATCTTGTTAGTTAGGTTTCTTCATCAAATCCTACTTCAAACTGGGATCTGTGTGCAGAAACCTTTCTCATGATATCCTACTTCGAACTGGGTTGTAACCACACCTCCTTAGACTGATGATGAATTAGTTTCAATCAGGTCACTGAACCAGGCTTCTTAATTTTTCCTTTGCTTTTGGGAGGGGGAGGGATTGATTTCTGCAGCATATAGTTTTAGATGGGGGGCACCTAGGTTGGGCTATGCTCATGAAATCCTACTGCGAACTAGGAAGGCTAAACACACCTTGAATTTGGTCCCTATGCAAGTCTCCTTCAAATAAGAATGACAGGCGGTTTCCGCAGAGGTAGCTTGCCATTATATTCTCTTTCTGGCCAGCAAACATGTGGCTTGTGTTCTTTTTTGAGGGGGGATTGAATATTATAGCATGGATTTTGAGAGACTGAAATATTTGTAATGGATGGTATTAGGTAGGCATTATCAAGAAATCCTACTTTGAACTTGCATCAGTGTGCAGAAACCTTCCTCATAACATCCTTCTTCGAACTGGGTTCGTTAACCACATCACCTTTGAATGATGATGATGTGGTTTCAAGTCAGGTCACTCAATAGGGGTTCCTAATTCTTCCTTTGCTTTTTTGGGGGGCTGGTGGGGATTGATTACTGCAGCGTTTATTTTGGATGGGGGTGATCTAGGTTGGGCTATCCTTGTGAAATTGTACTTTGAACCAGGATGGCTAACCACGCCTCCTACTTGGTCCCTAACCACACCTGCTTTGAATGAGGATGAGGGACAGTTGCCACAGAGGCAACTTGCCACCATCTTCCTTTTCTGCCCAGCATACAGGTGGCTTGTGTTCTTTTTGAAGGGGGATTGAACATTACAGCATGAGGTTTGAGAAGCAGAAATATCTTTCACAGATGGTGTTCGCCACGCTTCATTGCCGAATCCTACTTTGAACTTGGATCAGTGTGCAGAAACATTCCTCATAAAATCTTGCTTCACTAACCACTTTTCATTTGAATGATGATGTGGCTTCAATCAGGATGTTCTGCCCAGCATACAGGTGGCTTGTGTTCCTGCTTCATGTAAGTAAAATGCCAATTAAGTAATGTTGCAGTTTATAAAAGACTGCAAGATAACCCCACCAGAGATGTCAAAGCAAGAATTGATGCCATATTAAAACAAGCACGTGATACTTGTTTGATCAATATGGAGGCAAAAAAAATGTTAACTTTGGAGGATCCTATCTTTGCTACATTTTATGTATTACCTGAAATACATAAAACATTAAATAATACCCCAGGTCATCCCACTGTTGTGATCATAGGCTCCTTCATAGAGCCACTCTCACGCTTTGTAGACAACTTTACAAAGCTCCTCGTACCTAAACTCTCCTCGTATATAAGAGGCTGCTAATGGTCTAACACATGTTGAAAATATGAGGGTAGAAGAATCTTGACTTTTGGTCAGCCTTGATGTGGAAGAATTATTTTATTTATTTATTTTTTGGTAACCGGGTAAGTGCACTAGAAGAGGAAACGCCAATGTTCAGGCACGATCCAGGAGAGTACAAGTAACAATATACAAGTTAACGATACATAGTACAGTCAATTAAGTAGAGAACATTAAAATAGAACATGAAATGCAACATGGAACAAGATAAGAAAAACACAGCAACAGGCAGTAATATAAAGGGTAACCAATAACATGGTACAGCAGTAAAACAAAACCATGATGCAGCAGTAATAGTACAATTTGACAAATGTAAAACAGTTAGAAATTGACAATTAGCTAACAATACATTCAATGCTTTTAGAGATGCAAGTGTAACAAGACATAATAAGGGAACAATTATATACAAATATTCCACATAAGGGGGGGCTCGAGGCTCTTAGATATTATCTTATGCAAGAAAAAGAATTGACAGATGAACTGATAGATTTTCTCATTCAATGCACAGAAATGGTATTAAAATGCATTAACTTTTTATTTCTTGGGGAACATTATCAGCAGATCAAAGGAATGACAATGGGGGCATCCCTAGCCTCCAGCTATGCTAATCTGTACCTAGGACTATAGGATAAGTTGGTTATACAGGATCCTGGTAGGAACTCATCTTCTTTGGGGATATCTCTGTCATCAGGTCACACCCAAGGAAGCTGTTAAGCGCTAAGATCTCACAGAAACTTTCCTGTAGAAGTCTAGTAGGGGCCACCCACACCAACATCAGGCCCCTGCAGAAGTTCCATATGGAGCAACAGGCAGCCAGCAGAGACCAGGGGTTTTCGGGGACTCCCCCCTTCCAGTTGCCGGCATACTTTTCAGGCTCTTAGGCTACCAAGGCCCAAGACAAGTCCTCTGGGAAACATTCATGTCAGGATATGGATCAGTCTATGGATAGTTCATCCGGATGGTGATCCCATTTGTGTTCCTCATCTTCTTCACCTGGGATCCACTGTCTAGCACTTCTACTTCAAACCGCAAGGTCTGCAGGCATTGGGCCCCACCACATCTACTACGGCTGGTGGTGGTTCATCAGATCTGGTCCCTGCACCCTTTCCATTGATACCTGTGTCAAAGACACTTCCTCACCCTGCCGTTGACTTCAATGTGTTTCTAACCTCTATATTTTTGGCTCTCATACAACCATTTGTTCCACTGTCTGGGCCTTCATGCCCTCGCTGTCAGGTGCTGCTTCAGAGTTGACACCAGTTCAACCTACCCATCCCGCATCCCACAGAAAGCTGTCAGTATTCAAGTTATCTGTCCCTGTTGCAGAACAGGCCAATGTAGAGGAGGAAGGTCACTCTGCTGTAATCCTCCTTGATAAAGAGGATGAAAAGGAAGAGGTTGAGGTTGATTCCTGAAACAGGTCTACTGTCTCCTCCAGGAGTGAAGACTTGGTCAAACACACTCCAAGGTCCCTTCTGGAGGACCCCTCCTTCTTTAATGTTATAAAACCACTCTCCTCCACCATGGGGCTACAAACTGAGGAGGAGGAGGATGTCACAGCAAGGAACCTGGTGGATTTCTTGGAGATCACAAAATCTCAACCCAAAGTTATTCCTCCTCTGCTTCCAGCACTGCATGATGCTACCAACGCTACCTGTCACAGTCCCAGCCTGGTACCTGCATGCCCAGAAAGGTTGATGAGCTTTATCAGACAAATTTGGGGTTGCCTTTCTATGTAGCCCAGTCAGAACCTGACTCAGTGGTAATCAAGGCCACTCATGACTGGTCTAAGGTGCCCAAGCACCATAGCTCCCTCCTTCCTGACAGGGAATCTCAAAGGATTGACTTCCAGGGCAAAAGGACTTTTGCCTCAGTCACTTTGGGCCTTAGAATTGCCAACTACTTGGCTCATATGATCAAGTACCAGAATACTCTCTGGAATAAGGGCAAGGCTGCTGCTCAGGTCTTTCCTGAGGGTACCCAGAGACAAGAGCTCCTCAAAGTTCTTCAGGCCTTGGAAGATGTTAGTAAGCATCTCCTTAGAGCCACTTATGATATCGCTGATACTGCAGGCCGGGCAGATGCAACTGGCATCTGCCTTAGAAGGCACTCCAGGGTTAGCATCTCAAGCTTTGCTACTGATGTCCAGCAAATGGTGCTGAATGACCCTTTTGCTGACCACAAACTGTTTGACCCTGATGTGCAGGATATCATTAATGACCTGCAGGTTTCTGGCAGGGCCATTAGGTCTGTCCACTTCCTTTATCATACTCAACCTAGGAGCAGACCAAGGCTCTCCTTTTGTATGGTCTCTCATAGTCTGGCTCCAGAACCAGTCTCCAAGGCAAGTGCAGGGCCAGCTCTGCTTTGCATGCCTCCTCCTCTACCACTGGTCCTACTGCTATTCACTCCAGGGGAGGAGGAGTGACCCTGTCACTTGTTCTACCTCAGACTGACTCCTTGCCAGACTCCACTCCTCTTGTTTCAGACCATTAGATGTTGGTCAGAGTTTGGTTCTTCCTCTACCTGTCCCAGTGGAGAACTATTACCTCAGATGCTTGGATCCTGTAATAATCAAACAAGGTCATGCTCTAGAACTTCTAGAACAGCCCCCAAATGTTTCACCAGATCCTACCTCTTATCCTCCTGACCACCCAGCGGTGCTCAGGGAGGAGGTAGTCACCTTGCTGCACAAAAGGGCTATGCAACCAGTAACCAGGTGGCAGAGGAACAAAGGGTTCTGCTCCCAGTTATTCCTAGTTCCCAAAAGAACTGGGGACTTGAGGCCCTATTCTAGACCTCAAGGAGCTGAATCTTTGCATCCAATACAGAAAGTTCTGGATGGTGACTCTCCACAACCTTCTTCTTCTGCTCTAGCAGTGGAAATGGCTATGCTCCCTTGACATGCAGGATGCATATCTGCATAGTTGGTTTGCCTCCTTCACTGGCAGTACCTACGGTTCCTCTTCGAGTGGTAGCACTACAGTTTTAGAGTATTGCCCTTTGGCTTATCCTTTGCTCCACAGGTTTTTACCCAGTGCTTAGCAGCTGTAGCAGTAGCCCTCCAGTGCAAAGGCCTTTATGTGTTCCCATACTTGGATGACTGTATACTGAAAGAACAGCTCAGGGAACCATTGTGCTGACTCTGAAACACACCCTTTAAATGTTCCAGTCCTTGAGAATCACAGTCAATTTCCCAAGTCCTTGCTGCCCTGATCCCAATGGTTGCAGTACATGGGGAGGTTCTGGACTCTACTCAGGGCAAAGCCTTCATACAACAAGACAGAGCGGACTGCCTCATAGATCAGGCCCAGGCTGTGGCTCAGTTCTGGTATGTCCCAGCCAGGATGTTCTTGTGGCTGCTGGGCTTAATGGCTGCAACCATTATTATGGCCCATTTAGCCAGGTTGCGTATATGGATCCCCCAATGGGCCGTCTAGATCAAGGGGGATCAGTGCTCCCACAATCTGAATCAACTAGTCCCTGTCTCCTCCCCAGTACCCATGGTAATTCAGTGGTAAATGGATCCAGAAAATCTCATGAAAGAGGTCCCCTTTTTTATCCCCAGCTGTCAGCAAGTCCTCACCATGGATGCTTTGGGTCTGCATTAGGGAATGTACCTGGGCCCATATCAGACCCAGAGGATCTGGTCCAGTAGGACACCCATCTCCACATAAACATTCTAGACATGTGGGCAGTTCTGTATGCTTTTATGGCCTTCCAGAACAATCTCTCTCCAGGCCTACTGTTGGTACAATCAGACAACCTAAGTGTGATCTACTACATCAACAAGCGAGGGGGGGCCACATTCTGACCCCATGTGTTGGGATGCAATGATAGTCTTTTACTGGGCTCTAGTTCACAGTCTAGACCTGTCATCCCTTCACGTGCCAGGCATCCAAAATGCCTTGGCAGACAGCTTCAGTTGGTCACAGGCCAGAATGTATGAGTGGGAACTGCTGACCTCACTTTTATAAGACCTGTTCGACAGATAGGGTCATCCAGACTTGTACCTCTTTGTGTCCCAAGTCAATGTAAAACTGCCACGTTTCTACTAGCTAGATCCAGGGCCTGGAGTTTTCTGGTGAGACGTGCTGTCCCTCTCCTGGAAAGGGAAGTTTCTTTACACCATCCCACTGTTTCCTTTGATTCAGAGAGTGCTCACCAAGCTATAGATGGAGGGTGCTACCCTAATTCTGATGGCTTCATTCTGGCCTTGTCAGAGATGGTTTCCATTACTGCAACAATTGGCTATGGAACCTCCAGTTCCCCTGCCCCTCTGCCAGGTGCTGTTGACACAGTCACAGGGGACCCTGGTCTATCCAGACCTCAGGTCCCTCCACCTGCATGAATGGCCCCTGAGGACAAAGCTATTGCTTGGTTTGGAGTGTCTCAGAAGGTGGCTGATGTCCTGGTGGCTGCCAGAAAACCCCACTAAGGCCACTTGCTCTATGAAGTGGAAGCAATTTGCCATCTGGGCAGCTTTCCATCACATGGACCCTTTCACTTGTCTGGTGATCAGGTTCTGGATTATCTCCTGACCTTGTCTGATGAAGGCTTCAAATACTCCTCTATTAAAGTGCACCTGTCAGGTATACCAGCCTTTCATGTGCCCTTTGATGGAAGTACTGTGGCCCAGTTAGATGTGGCATGTATTTTTCTGCAAGGCATTCTCCACTTAAAACCTCCTATCTAGAATCCAGTTCCAGCTTGGGACCTGAATTTCATTCTAGAGAAGCTGACCCTGCCTAATTTTGAGCCAGCCACATCATGCAAACTAAGCTTTCGTTCATGGAAAGCACAATTTTTAGTTGCTATTACTTCTGCTAGAAGAATTTCAGAGCTACAGGCACTAATATGTAAGCAGCCTTACTTGATTTTCCACAAAGACATGGTCTCTTTGCATGCTAATCCTAAATTTCTTCTTAAGGTTCTGTCAGAGTTTGCTCTAAATCAGTCTATCTACTTGCCGGTTTGTTATCCATAGCATGTCAGTACTAATACAGTTTTAGACATTGTAGTAATGTGTCCCCTTTTTTGATGTTCCCTTTCCCTTAATCTGAATCCCATAAAATCTGTTTTATATTAAGGCTCCTACATATTTCCCATGACCATTATATGGATAATACCCAATCTTAAAATAAGGTTTTATACCTTGATTCTTTGGCATATTGTGTGTTTTTGCTTCTTATGTATTGTATGAATTTAGACTGTGTTGTATTTAAGATTGTTACTGTACTATTGTATTACATGATGGTTAATTGTACTGTGAAACTGTAATCTTAAACAGGACAACTTTGATAAACAGGGCCTAACTGGTCCTAAAAGTTATTCTCCTGTTAAAAAATAAAGCTTTTATCTATCATCATCTATCATGCCAATCCAGGGTAAACATTGCTCCATACTTTATATGTACGTATATAGAATTCTTAGGTACTATGCATACTGCACCAAGGACTGCAGAAAGTCCTCTCAGTTGTTTGTTTCTTTTGCCCTTGGAAAAGAGGGCATTCCAGTTCTAAACAGTGCTAGTCCAAATGGTTGGCCAACTGTATTATTTTTTTTGTTACAGGAATTATGGTAAGGAACTTCCTCATGTGGTTCATGGCCATTCAAACAGAGGTATGGCAAATTCTGTTGCCTGTTTCAGGAACATGTTAGCTGCTGAAATGTGTGCTGTTGCCACTTGGAGTACTGCCCACACTTTCACCAAGCACTACAGTCTGGACATTGCCTCTAGAAGAAGGGCAGGCTTTTGCCTAGCTGTGTTTCAGGGTCTCCTTTCTTAGGCCTCTGGCCTCCTGCCACACATAATGTTTTTTTTTTTTGTTTTGTTTTGTGTTTTTTATCTCAGTACAGCTTGGAACTCATTCCATAGGTGTGACCTGATGACAGAGATATCCCTGAAGAAGATAGAACTGGGAATCTCTCTCATCAGGTCATGCTGTCCCTTGCTCCATCCCCCACCCACCACACACAGTTCAGCTGTCCTGTTACTCCAGCATTTTTGCTAAATGGGCACCTTCTCTCCTTCCTCGGTTCCCTGGTGGGACTCCTGTCTCCTATGGTCTCCAGCTAGGGAAAGAACTGAGGAAGGATCAGAGCCACCCACATTTTTGTAGGGCTATGACATTGGAGCCTGATGTCAGTGTGGCAGCCCCTACTAGACTGCGGCAGAAAAGCTTCGGTGTGATCCTACCACCTGATGGCTGAGATCCATAGGCGTGACCTGATGTCAGAAATTCCCTCGAAGACATACTGTTACTGTAATTTCTTAAGAAACTGTTCTTTACCACAACTGTATTAAGATGTATAGATGTTTCATTGATGATTCATTTTCTATTTTGAGTGGAACTGAAGCTGAATTATATGAGTTTGTACAATATCTACATGACTACAATAAGAATATGAAATTCTCCCAAAAAATACAGTGAGGAGTCTATTTCTTTTTTGGATCTAAGCCATTTCAAAATTGGGGGAAGAGTGTTGCCTGACCTAGACAGAAAGCCAACAAATATGAATTCTTTACTTTTAACCAGTAGTTGTCATCCACCCCATTTAATTCAAAATATTCCAAGGGAACAATTCCTATGATTAAAACATTTAAATGCTCTGTGCAGGAACTGCACCAAGAATTAGCTAAAGTGATGGAAGATCAGTACCTGGACAGGCATTTTAGTAGGCAGAATGTGTTGGGCACTCATACCTGGGCAGCTGAATAAACTAGAACTAATCTACTGACCCCCAGGGAAAGACATCATAATGACAGGGAACAAAAAGTGAAGTTCATCTCTACATACACACCAAAAGCAAATGGAATTAGACAGCTTAGACAGGTTTTATTAAAACATTGGCACATTATTGAGGCAGAACCTGTTTTAAGTAAAGTAACATATGGACCACCACAGTTTGTGAAGAGGAGAGCTAAAAATCTTGGAGGCACATTAGTACCCTCACGACAACTGTTTAAATAACAGAGACAGCAGTATTTGGGGGATAGTGCACCTAGGGGTTGTGTCCTGTGTGGGAGGTACAAATCTGATAAGCAAGTTTGCAGGACAAAGATCTTTACACACACAAATACAGGAGGATTTTTTGACATCAGAGATCTGATTACGTGTGACACTTTAAATGTGATATACATTGCACAGTGCAAATGCAGATCATTTTATATAGGGAAATCAAAGAGAACTTTCAAGACTCATATAGGCAAGGCAAGGCAATTTTATTTGTAGGGCTCTCATTCCCAGAGGCTCTGAGCACCTTGACAATACTCAGTATGAAAGAAAACACATTAAAATACAATAAAATCTCCATAAATACACAATGTATTAATAAGTCAGTGACTTTAAAAGGTTTGGTTTGCCAAAAAGCAGTCTGGATATAACAGACGGAATTCAGCAATCCACAAAGGCCAGACTGAAAATGTGGGTCTTCAGCACATGCTTGAACACCTAGAATGATGGAATATCCCTGAAAGCAGGTGGAAGTGAGTTCCACAGTGTCAGCCCAGAGACATTAAAAGCATGGTCTCCCGAGGTCCTGAGTCGAACCCTGGGACCATCCAGGAAACCCCTCGGAGAGGAGCAGAGAGAGCAAGCAGAGGTCACCGGTGACAGGAGCTCTGACAGGTAACTAGGACCCAGACCATATAGCGCCTTAAAGGTGAGTAAACCCACCTTGAAAAAGATCCTCCATCTGACCGGCAAACAGTGCAGGGCACACAGGATCGGGGTTACATGACTGGATCTCGAAAGGCCCATTAGCAACCTGGCCTCTGCATCTGCACCAGCTGCAGTCTGCAATGAGTCCCTCCCATGACCCCGAAGCACAGAGAGTTGTAGTAGTTGAGCCTAGAGGTAACAAAAGCATGCACTAGCACTGGCAGATCCTCCAGCAGAATGAGGGGCTTAATCCTGGCAATGTTCTGTAAGTGTTAAAAAACACTTTTAAACACAGATGACACCTGATCTTCAAAGGTCAATCTGCTATCCACGATCACGCCACAATTGTGCACCCTCAGGGATGCCACCAATGGAGCAGACCCCAGGACAAGACCTTTGTCCACTCTCAGTGGCAATCCATCATGTCCGTGACCAGGCTCGATCACCAGTACCTCTGTCTTGGCCGTGTATAGTCTCAGACAGCTGGAAACCATCCAATCATTGATTTTAGCCAAACAGTTGTTAAGTACATCAATAGCTCCAGATGTTCTGGGGCAAAAGACAAATACAACTTGATATAATCTGCATAGCAGTAAAACTCCACACTGTATTGTCTAGTGATCTCACCCAGGGGCAGCATATAAACACTGCAAACAGCATCAGTGACAAAACTGAGCCCTGTGGTACTCCATAGGACAGAGGCATTGGGGAGGAGGAGAAATTTCCCAGCAGCACCCACTGCACACTTTCCAAGAGATAGGACTCAAACCACTTGTTGATAGTACCGGCGTGTCCACAAAACTCACGCAAGACATCAAGAGGCACGACATGATCTATAATGTCAAAAGCTGAGGAGAGATCGAGGAGCACAAGAACTGATCTGTCTCCTCTATCTCTAGCCCTGAGCAGATCATTATGCACCTTCACTAGAGCTGTTTCTGTGCTGTGTCTGGACCAAAAACTTGACAGAAATGGCTCATAGATGTCAGAGGACACCAGGCAATCCTCGAACTGCTGTGCTACTAATTTCTCTACAACCTTGCTCAAAAAAGGCAAGTTGGAGATAGGATGGTAATTTGCCGGGACATCAGGGTCGAGGGAAGGATTTTTGAGGAGGGGCCTCACCAGCGCTTCTTTCAGAGTTACTGGGAAAACATCCTCCACCATCAAGCACCTGGCAATCTCGGTGAACACCAGGCCTACAGCCTCAACACATCACATTAAGAAATATGTTGGGGCTGGGGGCCAGTTGACAGAATGTATGCTTCAGCTCTAAGATCACCTTAGTCACTTCTGCCACCCCCACTGACCTAAACTCCTCCCAGATAAACGGAGTGTCTCTGAACCTCTCAATCCAGCCACTGAGAGGCAATTGCATCACTGGTGGAACTCCGACCAGATAGCCAACACCCTGTCAGAGAAAAACAGAGAAAACTCTTCAGATAAAGTGGATTAAATGGCTTTCTTTGGCTGTAGACAGGCTGGATGAAGAAGCCTGTTCACAGTCTGAAAAAGCTGAGATGGTCAGTTTTTCATGCAGTAATTTCCCTGGACAGAAATTCTGCCTTCCTATGGGAAATTACCCCCTGGTACTCAATGTAGTGAGCACACAGGGCCAGTCTGTCAACCTTCAGCTGGGTCTTCTGCCAGCAGCGCTTTAACCTCCAACCCCTGATCTTCATCACCTTGAGATCCCTATCAAACCAGGGGGATCACAAGTGAGAAGATCTGGGTCATACATGAAGTAGTGTGAAGGCATCCAGAGCTTCAGAGACCACTCTGTTATAGGTGTCCACCACCTCTGGCACCAATCGCACATGCCACATCAACCCTAGATAGGTCAGCCAATGCCAACAGTCCCTCTGGGTGCAAGCTCCTTAAGGGGCAGTAGATGACCATTTCCACAGGGGAGGGACTTTCAGGGTGGCCCCAAGTGTGAACTCCATGATATAATGATCAGACCAGGAGACCCGATCAGTTCTGAGGCTGTCAATCTCAAGATCCAGTTGGAACACCAGATATAGTGTGTAGTCATGCTAGTGGGTAGCAGAGGCAACAGCCTGTGACAGGCCCAGTGATTACATCAACTGGAGGAGGTTGTACTCGAAATGCGAGGATTCCTCATCGATCCAGGCGTTGAACTCCCCCAAGATTAAATACCTGGGGAACTCCAATACCTGGTTGACTGCAAAGTCTGCTACCTCCTACAGGAATTCTTCCCCCGTCCCAGGAGGGTAGTAAATGAGGTGAATCCTGCAACCTGCACCTGCACCCCCGTGCATAGTGACATACTCAAAAGATCAGGTATTATCTACTGGGTACACTGTGAAGCCCAGACTTTATCGAAATACAGTGGCCACTCCCCCACCCCTGCAATCCTTCCTTGGGCAGTGCACAATGCTATACCCGGTGGGGATGGCAGCCTCTAAAACTTGGCCCACATTGTCACCCAGCCAGTTCTCCATAATGCAAGCCAGGCCAACAGAGGAAATCAAGTCCTCAAAAATAGTGGTCTTGTTCCTAATTGACGTGGCATTGCATAGCACTTCCCAAAGATGATTAGAGGATGAGGTCAGTCCTCTAGCTACCTGCCCACTCAGTGTGGTGGGAACCCTGGCTACGGAGAAAAAACACGTCTGGCATCTCCCTAGGCTCCATTTAAACCCAGGGCGTCTCCTGCATTGGACAACCTTAATGCTGCTCACCACCCCTTCCTCAGTTGCCCTGAGCCATTGACAAACTATGTGCCTCCTTGTAATCCCAACCTCCTTGCAGAGCCTGGCTGCAGTGGTAAATAGGGAGATCAGAGAAGGGGAGCAGGTCATGAAGCAAAACAGCAGCATAGATAATTTGAGCTGTACTGTGGCTCCAACACATCCTAGCCTGGTGAGTTCAGTTCAACAGGGGAAACCCTGATAAGCACTAGATTTTTAAAGTGCAAGACAAACCAAGCACATATCCATAAATAACCCCCTAGCTTTCCTACTCTGACTGGAATGGGAGACCTACTACACCTTGCCCTTTAACTGGAAAGGACAACTAATCTATAAAATTAAAGTGCTTAACTACACACACTAACAGTCGCTCCCTTTTACAGATACATTTTTCCTAATCATTCACACACCACCATCCACTTAACCCCTACCCAAACCAAATGCTATCTCCCTCAACAATCCACCCTTCCCCCAATCACAACAAAAGAAAATAAATTAAATGCATAAAAATTTCAAATTTGAAGGAGAGCTCAACAGTGCAGTGTGCTGTAAAGTTCAGTTCAATTCACTGTTGGAAAAGGATCACAACATCCAGACTTTAGCAGTTAAATATCCAGAGGAAAATTATCCATCTAGGCAGATGTTTTAATTCCAAAGGGCAACTTCAGGATATGAAAAAAGAGAAAAGGAAAGTGGTGCTCACAACACCACGGAGGACAAAAACCCTTTCAACAACAGAAGCCCGACCTAAAGGCAGTTTTATGAGGAGCAAAGTCTTTTAAGGTGAGGCAAAACTGCAGTGAAGCACTCCTCTCACAAGTGCTAACAGCAGTAGAAGGTCTAACCATGGGACACTCACCCTCATAGCACCAGTTTAAGAATCTCCAACCACTAGAAGAAAGAACTGCTCCCATCAGGTCCACCACTTCCCAGATTGGTGATTCACCAAAGGAGCTAAGTCAATGTCCAACACACCTGGCAGTGCTCCATGAGTGCAAATTTCTGCACAGATGGGACAAGCAATGGCTCACCCAGGAAGAGCTGAATCAAGGGAGGCTACTCCTGTTGGGCCCCACAGTCTGTCCTGCAAACAGCTCTACATCCAGATGGAAATGATGGGGCATCAGTAGGGTTTTCCTGAGAGGCAGCAAAGCTCTCACCTTACACCATACCGGTTACCCCCAACCATTCACCACCACTCCACAACAGATGATGCTACCTGCCTTTCAACAGGTATAACAATCATCTAGCAAGGACACCCTGGCCAAGCCTCTTCCTGCAGTTTGTATGCTCCACAAAGATAAAAACTCAGCCACTGAAGACAATTTCAGGTCCTCTGAAAATATTCTTCAACTTCCTTTGAGTGCAAAAAGGATAAGTGATCTGTATTCTGAAACATGATAAAGAATCTGGCTCCTCACTCCTGCCTTCAATGTTGAGTAGAGTAAAGTGCAACACAGTGCACAGCAAATTTTGCACCCTAAAAATAAAATACTAAACTCCTAAGTCTACTTTACTTCTTGAACCCTACCTTATTTCTAATAAACAAGAACAAGAACAATAAAATATTTTAAAAATGCCTTAAAATAAGCTCTCCCAAATGCATCTTCAAAACTCTCCTGTGAAGTTTCAGCAAAGTGAGATCTGCAGAAAAAGGACTTTAACAGAGGCTGTTATCAGATCCTGTGCAGACAGTAGCCCAGTGTGACCACCACCATGGCCTCTCTCAGGTGGCACTCTGTATAGGAGAACATATATGAGATATTGAGAACAAGAACATAAGAGAATTCTGGTGAGGGTTAGGAAGAAGTAGGCTGTTGGTTAACTAGGATCTGCAGCTTATCCAAAAGGTAGGAAAATGAGCAGACTAGGCAGGTCAAGCAGTCCTTATCTGCCATCAAAGTCTATGTTTCTAAGAACATAAAAAATATCTTGGTAGCACATATTAAATTTACAAGGGGCCAAGGGATACATTTGTGGTTTTTTGAGGGAATTGACCTAGTTCAGTTAGTACTAAGGGGTGTAAAATTAAGAACCTCACCTTGAAATGAGAAGTATTTGGGGCATACACACTAGCAGCTTTAAATCCACCAGGCTAAAATGCCAGATTAGAGATGTCCCTATTCCTGTAAATCCCACTGTGAAAATAAATGAATAAATAGGCAATCACAATTGCTATCTGAGGATAGATTATAATGGAAATTGTCTCAAGTTAATCTGTTTCCAATAATTTATATATAATGTTGAGACTGGATATGCCAATGATGTTTCCTCCTTGGGAATACTTCAATAATTTTGACTTACAAACATATTTGAATTGATTATATCACTGACTTACTGTTTTTAACTTTTTTGCAAATGTCATCCTTACCATAAACTGATTGAGATGAGCTGAAAATTCCAACTGATGACGGGACCGCCAAGAAATTGAAATGATGGAGCATCATAGATATAATGATGTCCTGTTAAGCTAAGCTTCTCATGGACAGAACAAAGTTATTTTATAAATGTCATTTTTACATCCTATTCTCACTCTTTATTAATGAACTTCCTCAGCATTGTAGTGGTGCCTCTGTGCATCTTTATGCGGATGACGCTATACTTTACCGCTCCTCCCGTCTCACTAACACTATTAACCGTGACCTTGCCTCTGACTTTGCTTCCCTAGAAATCTGGTTCCTCCACAAACATCTGGTCCTTAATGCTAATAAAACCAATTGTATGCTCTTCTCACTTCGTCCAATTCCAAATCTTCACCCCTCACCCCTTCACATCTCTACCCTAAAGGGTGAGACCCTGGAGGTAGTTCATTCATTTAAATATCTGGGATTCACTTTGGATCCCATGCTCTCCTTCAGCTCCCATGCCTCAATCATTGCCAAATCTCTTAATCAGGAACTAGGTCTCCTCTACCGTATTCGCCTGCTTCTCACATCTGCCACCAGCCAGAAAATTGCCTCCTTCTCCCTTTTACCTCTCCTAACCTACTGTGCTCCCTTGCACCTCTCTGCCAACTCTGCCACCATGTCCCTCCTCTCTCAAGTTTTCCATAGGATTGGAAGGTTTGCCCTGGGGATCAAATCCAGCTCGCACCACTGTGATGTCCTCTCCTCCCTGAGCTGGTTCCCTTACATTGATAAATTAAGGTACTCCTCCTTGAGCCTCATATTCAAGCTCGTCCATGACTTTACACCTCCTTGCCTTAACGAACTTGTGCACCTCCAGCATGCACCACGCTCCCTTAGCTCAGCCTCACTTCCCCTCCTTGTCCTACCAAATCTATGTTTGGCCACCTCCAGGAGATCCTTCTCATTTGCTGCTCTCTTGGATTGGAACTATCTCCCTCGACAAATTTGTCCTGCTCCTCTCTCACTCTGTTCCAATCCAAGCTATCTGCCTCATTTTTCCCCTCTTCAATATGTTCTTGCTTCTCCTGAATAGGTCCCCCCTTCTTCCCTTCCCTTCCTAATGTACCCCTGCTGTGCACTTTACTACTTAATGTCATGATGTAACTATTATCATGTGCCAACTGCCTAATCACTGTTTTAGCTCTTACCCTGATGAACCTTGTTTAAGCCTTTAATCATTGCTTTGTCTTTTTTGTTTCCTCTAAATGTCAAATGTTACCTCTCTGTAAATTTTCACTATTAATGTCCAATTTATTACCACTCTGTTAATTTTGCTCTGCTACTGTATGTAATCCATACCCGGGTTGCCCCTGAAAAAGGGATTGTATTGTCTCAGTGGACTCACCTGGTCACCAAAACTCAAATAAATAAATAAATAAATAAATAAATGTCAGGTAAATGTTCTTATATTAAACTGGTGGGGTTTACGATTGTCATCTGTCCTCCTTAAATCTCCAGCTACAGCTAGTGAAGTTTGCTTTAAAACAACAAGTGTTGTGACCATTCAGTGAGAAATGATTATACTAAAGTACTCTGTTTGAGATGAGCTGAAAATTCCAACTGATGACGGGACCTCCAAGAAATTGAAATGATGGCGCATCATAGATACAATGATGTCCTCTTAAGCTAAGCTTCTCATGGACAGCACAAAGTTACTTGACATTGTGATTAATAACATGTCATACTATTTAAGCAATGGCTGTCAATATTATATAATAAACGGGACCCAATATTGTATGGCACATATGTGGTTTGTAATATATGGGGGCTAGTATTTTATTGTTTTGTACTGGTGTGGTGTATTTATATTAGATAATAAATCTGTATTGGCTTGCTTATTTAAATGAGTATATTTCTATATTGGGGAGGGCATGTTACTGTGATGTCACTACACAGTTACTATTTAAATGTTCTTAGTTAAATTTAGTATAGCCCTTGATAAAGCTTCATGTCTGGGAGTGAAACGCTGTTGGGCTATTTACCTTCGGGGGTGGTATCCTGGCTGGTCTTTTATATGTAAGCTGTGTAGATATATATGTGCAATAAATTGTTTAACTCTCCTATACTTTGATTCGTGATTTGTGCTCACTTGATATCCAGTATTGGGGTGAGTTGCGAGGCTTAGTAGTTTAGTGGTTGATAATATTTGCCTTACGCAAACATAGCTGGTGGGCAACCTCCATTTTGGATTTGGATCCACAGTTGAGCAGACTGCATAGATTCCAAAGTCGTCCTCTGATTGCTATGTTTGTATGTTCATACATAATAAGAATTGAGTGACATAGAGAACAAAAGGATCTGACTGTCAGGAATCCCATTTCTCCATCTACTGTATGCATCGTTACTACAGTATCTGCATATTGATATAATTAGATTCAGTCATTTTTCATCTTTCTGAAAATAACTATTAAACAGCAGGCACCATCTAGCCTTTAAAAGGCATGTAAGTTGTTTAGTCCTTACAGATTAATTTGTCTAAAATAAAAAGCCGCTTTGAAGTGAAACACAGATAAGGTGAAAAGGCCCTGTATTGCTTTAGGCTTGAATATATAGTAGATATGGGATTTCACACAGCATGAGGCTTCTCAGTGATTTTAAAAAGAAATGAAGACCTCAAAGCAAGGTCATCTGATATGAGTTAATATATGTTAAAATAATATAAATCCCACACACTTTTTATATACAGTAAGTGGATAATCTTAATACTACTCAAATCTGCCTACTTTTATTTTTCTCAGTGAAATACTTGCTGATGTTTTCATTAATAAATCATATTCACAAGTAAACTTACAATCATAGTCAAACTAGGACAGCATTATTTGATTAAACAGGCTTTTAGGGATAAGAAACTGCTTTTGAAACCGTGCTTATAGTTGTGCTTACTGTATATGATGAGCCATTTCAATGATAATGTAAGTCACAAAATCACAACAGCATTTTAGGCTGTTTTTGCTGGCATCTAGTTCAAAACTAAATAGTCCTTAGTGTAGGATTACCTCAGGTGCCATGATGCAGCGCTATGTTGCACAATATCGCAGAAGATTCACTGCAGGAAACAATGTAATTTCAGTGGCAATAAAATGAGTAAATCCCTTTTGTTATGCAAGGTCTTATGACACTGCATTGCATTCTGGCAGTCTTCACTGAATGAATCTGTTTAAATGTCAATGTCCATTCTGATAAAGTCTTGCCAGCCTGCTTACAAAACATTATAAAATGGGCAAAGGATTTTATGCAAATGATTGGTTCTTAGCCATGCATTAGAAGTGACTAACACACAACTAAAAACTAGTCCAGCCAAGCAAGATGCAGTCTCTGTTCAAAATCCTAAAGCCATAAGATTTTTCAAAATCAAGTAGCCACCATTTTATTCTCATCCTAAGAGAGAAAAATGACATCATACGCAAACACAAAACCACAGCATCCTACTTCTGATTTGTGTTACTTGTAGTCAACCCTCAATAATATTTCAAGTAATCACATCCTTTTGTCACTCCTGGTTCTTTTTTTGTTATTTAAAACACTGATAGCTCTCCCGCTTACTGTCACTCCCCACCTTGGGTTGTCGTTTGCTTGTTCCCCCTAATCCAGCCCTTACACAGTCATAGAAAAGACTAATGCTGCAGCCTGTTGCTGCACCAAACAGAACTGGACTTACATTTTTTTCTTTCTGTTTTTACTTACTTTTACACACCTGTAGTAGCTGCTGCACTGCCATTTCCTGCTTCAGTGGTACTCACTGGAGTCTGCAGTACAACTGAGGAAAAAGAAAAAAAAACATAAATAAATAAATAAAAAAATACAGAACATGCTGCTGTGTTTTGGGCATTCAAGATATGTGAATTGGCAAAGGACACCTGGTTGTCATAGCTATCACCTTCAACTATGGTGGTCACAGTGGGTCAAAAGTCCGAAGGGATAAAAAAAAACACAATCAATTTCAGATGGAGGAACTGTTTTACATCAAAAGACAGAAAACATTTTAATATTTTTCTATTTAAATATAAAACTTTAGATTTTTGCAGTTATATAAATTACAGAAGTCCATTTTATAAGTGCAATAAGACACTTTAGGGTATGCGGTAGTTCTAATACATGGCTGGGGGCTGGATGCATGCTGCCTACAGCTTTGTGCCTCACTATGCCCATTAGCTGGGGGTTTAGAACTAACGCACACCCTGTTGTGTCTTATTGCTTACTTATACAATGCCTCACACTGAGATTGAGGCTTTACTTTGTGTGTGGTTTGGAAAGATGCACAAAAAATAAACAGTATGATTATAATACACTTCAAATGCATCACTGTATGCCTATCCTTTCAGATGCCATGGAGCATTTTTTGTGAAACCACATTTCTATCCCCTGAATTATTAACATAAAGATATCCAATAAAGCACCAGGTAATCGAGGACCACGTGAAAATTATGTAAGCAGTGGGAACTATTCTGTGGGCCTACTCCGTACTGCATATGCGCACTGTGGTACTGGAATCGGGACATAGCCCAACAGTTTGTGCATTTGCAATATGGAGTAGGCCCACAGAATAGTTCCCACAGCATACCAATGATATCCTTTGTTTCCTCTCCCCATATAGGCCTCAAACAGTCCTCCCTGTCCATTTGCAGGTTATACCTGCTCGTTACTAGAGGCATCTTCTGCCTGTCACCTCTATCTCTCTGTCTGAACCCCTCTTTCTCCTACTTCCTAGTAATCCCTCTATGTGCTTCCACTACTCCTCTACCGTACGCTCATCCTGCTCTGCCCACATCTCACTCTGTGCCCAACCACCTGGCTGGCCCTATATGCTGATCCCCCCTGCTCAATCTGCTGACCCCAAAATGCCCCTTCACTAACCCTCAGTGACCACTAGGAGTCACTATTTACAACCTCTAATCTGCCTCTAACCCAGCTTTCATTAAATTCCCCCAGCACCCCATCCCACCCAGGCCCCAGTTCACCTGCCCCTCTGGGGTCCTAAACCCTGCACCCCAAAGTCCGTGACACTACTACTACTCCAAAGCAGTATCCACACTTTTGGAAGTGCAGCCTAGATACTTACACCATTCTGCCTCCACCGCCCCTCAGGCACCATGTCCATTCACATCTTCCTCAAATGTCTCCCTCTCATTACCATATTAGTGCCCACCTCCTATAAGCCAGACCTCACCCCCAGCCGAAATGGGCCAGCACCTCTGCCTCTTTCTGGCTTAGCCCAACCACCCCCCATGCTGGCCACATACTCTGGTCCCCAACACCCACCTCCTAGCTGCCCCCCTCCACTACCTACCCTGGCTCCTAGTGGACTCACCTCATCCTTGCATTCCCTACCTTTCGAACCCTGCCCATCCCCTTTTCCCTTATGGCCCCCTCCTCACCCCAGCGTACTCCCAAAAATAGTACATATTGTCACCCCTTGGTCAGAACCCTGGTCTTACTACTACTCCTATCCAGTAATATACTCCCAAACCCTGGCCCTGCCACCTGCAGCCCTCTAACTAAGTTCACTGGTCTCCGCATTGCCTCTCTGAACGTTTGCAGCCTGCTGAAAAAATTTTCTACCCTCCAGTGCTGGGTCATGCTACATCAACCAGACATTATAGCCCTAGTAGAAACCTGGCTGTCCAAGTCTACCCCTGACTCCTTTGTCTCCCTCCCAGGCTATACCCTATATTGAAAGGATCGCACAGGTAAACGCGGGGGGTGGTTGTGCAATTTATACCCTTGACTCCATCATTGGACAGGCACTCCCCACCCCCCCGCTTGTGAATGGTGCCCAGGCCCTTACACTCAAACTCACCCCGACCCCTTCAGAGGCTCGCTCTGTCTCACTGTCACCTACATTCCCTAAAGGAAGCAGAACCCAGCGTTGACAGCTATCACAGATTACCTTGCCACCCTTCCCCATAAGGCCCAACAAGTCTTAGTGGGGGATCTTAACATGAACTGGCTAAGTCCCTCCACTTCCCCAATAATGGACACCTTCGCTGCCCAAGACCTGACACAACTCATCTCCCAGTCCACTAGAATTAACCCAACAAGAGGAACCTGCACCCTCCTGGACATCATTATCACCAACTACCCTCAAAAAATCCAGGACATTCAGGTTCTCTCTGACTCCTTAAGTGACTACTCCCCAATCCTATTCCTCTGGGCTGCCCCAACCCCCAAGCCCATAACCCAAACTATACTCCGCAGGTGCCTCCATCCAGGTGGGCTGACTAAACTCAAGCAGTTCCTCACTTAAAGCGATTGGTCCCCCATCCATCATGCACCCAACATTGATGCCGCCCTTGCCCTCTTCTTACAAGCCTTTAACATGGCCTGTGATCTCTTTGCACCCCTCACAAAAACTTGCTCCAAAAAACAAAACGCACCTTGGATTTCCCCTGCCTTACTCCAAATGCTAAGAAATAGGGATAACTTCTGGCACCTAACCACTGAAACAGGCCGGGCTGCTGATAGACAGGCCTACAATGCCGCATGGAACAGGTGCACATGGGCCATCCGTAAATCCAAGGCAGACAACTACCAGGTCACCCTCACCTCCTCCTGGGGATGTGCTCGGACCTTCTGGGACAATATCAAAGATTTAAATGGTAAATCTCGTGCTTCCCCATCCCAGCTCACCATTGACAGCTCTACCTCCACTGACCCAACTTGCATTGCCAACTGCCTTAGGTCTTTCCTCCCTATTAACTTCTTTGTCCTACCCCCTGAACTACCGTCCCCAGTCCTCCAGCACCCCTTTTTCCACCTACGCAAGGTTTCTGCAAAGGAAACCAGACCTCTCCTACTTAAGGCATTAGAATGTAATGGTCTTAGCAATGACTCCCTGGACCTCAAAATACTCCGGCTGGTCCTAGATGAAGTCCCTGTCCCCCCTCACTGGCCTACTTAACTGGTCCCTCTGTCTGGGGAAATTCCCCTCTGCTTGGAAAACTGCCATAGTCACGCCTATACATAAAGGGGGTGATAGGTCCTCCCCCAGCAATTACCGTCCAATCTCCATTCTTCCTCCCTTCTCCAAAGCCCTAGAAAAAGTGGTGTCCAATCAAGTCACTGAATACCTGGCTAAGCATAACATCTTGTGTCCAGAGCAGCATGGCTTCCATGCTGGTCACAGCACTAGCATGGTGTTAATGGACTTCTACAACTTCCTGCACTCCTCCCTGGATGCTGGCTCCCTAGCTGGAGCAGTGTTCGTTGACCTCTCTAAGGCCTTTGACACTGTCTCCCATCCTCTTCTACTAGATGCCCCCTGTCACACTGGTTTCTCCACTGGCCCCCTCACCTGGTGCTCGAGCTACTTATCAGCCCATTCCCAGTGTGTCAAAATCAATGGGATACTCTCGGAAACACAACCCATCCACTCAGGGGTACCCCAGGGGGTCCATCCTGGGTCCCCTACTCTTTAGTCTCTATCTAAACACCCTGCCCAGAGCCTGCACCAGCAATATTCTTTTGCATGCTGATGATGTTGTCATTTTTGCCACCCATAAAAATCCCACCTCCCTCCAGGAACCTCTACAACCCTCCTTCAATGATGCTGAAACCTGATTAAGGAGCACAGACTCATCATTAATTTCAAAAAAAACAAGACAATGCTGTTCACCCACCCCCAAAACAAGGCCAGCAACAGCCAACTCAATATCCTCCCTAGCGCCGAACAACTGCTTGAACAAGTCTACTACTACAAATACCTTGGGGTGCCTTTCAACTCAGCTTTCACCTTTCATGCCCACATCAACGCCCTTGCATCCACCACTAACACCCGACTTGGCATCCTCTACCACCACAAGGACTGCCTCTCACCCGATGCCCTCCGACTTGCCATTACGTCCTCAGTTCTGTCCCTTGTGGGTTATGGCCTGCCAGTATATGGTGCTGCAGACATCACTGCCCTTAACAAAATTTGCCACACCTTAAACAAGACCTGCAGGCTAATAACTGGTGCCTCCAGGCTCACTCACACTTGCTAACTCTATGACAAGGCCAGTCTCCTTAACCTTGATGAATGACTCAACTACCAAACCTGCTATCTAACTAAGAAAATTCTGCTCGGGCTCTCCCCACCAGGGATGACTGCCTCCATCCAGCATACCCCGTCCACTGTCTCAACCTGAACCACCAACAAGATCACAATACTGATTCCCAGAACCAGGACCACCCATGCTCAGAGGTCTTTCTGCTACAGAGCCCCAACCTGGTTTAACTCCCTCCCAGCAACCATCTCCAATTCCCCAAAAATATCCACCTTCAAATCCACCCTTTGAAACTAACTATTTAACACCTGCAGCTGCTCCTGTCTCTGAATGGCACTATACTACTACCGCATTGCCCTTAACAATGCCCTTTGGGCTGCATCCCCCACCGTACTCTTTCCCCCCACCCCACCCCTGGTTTCCTGCCCTCTGCTAGTACCTGCATCAGCTGAACATTGTAATCACTGAATTGTTTAAAATTGCTCCCTGTATGAAATCATTTGTGTAACTTTATGTCAGTTATTGTCATGAACTATGTCAATTTGTAACCCTGTCTGTCCTCTCTGTGATGAGGTACCTTTGTAAACGAGCCTCTAGCTCAAAGGTTTTAAATCCAAAATTGTACAAATAAATAAATAAAATAAATAAACAGAGACAGGAGGCAGTTCCCAGGAATTAATGCATGGTTGGGGGGGTGCACGAGGCTGAAGGCCGAGTGCTTCCCACCACCCAACCATGCATTAATTACGGGGAAATGCCTCCTGTCAAGGGTATTAAATGGCAAGTGCAAGCTAGGTTTCACTTATATATTTTTTTTACTTTAACAGACATCAAAGATAACTTTTATAAATCATTCTGTCTTAGTAAACATTGCTCACATGTGTACTTGGAACATACCGTCTGTAATGTAGAAGCATCAGCATTCATGTTGTACTTCCTATATACATTTATGTTGTGCCTGACAATGTCTCAACAATGTTCTTGAGGTACTTGTATTACTATAAGGTAGAAAAGTTGGATAGCAGTGACAAAATGCATACTTGCTGTGAAAACTTTTAGTCATTTTCAAATCATTGTGTGGTGTGACATTTATCATTTTTGCCATGATTACTGGCCATGGTGTATTCTGGTCAATATCCTGTGCTTTGCATACTGCAACACACCACTACACATCTGTATTTCCTACTACTTATTTATCTACGCATGTGTATATTGCGTTTCAATATTTTTTTACACGAACTGTTGGATATTTACATGCTGCGGCTGTGTGCTGAGCCGTGAGACAAGCAGCGGGACTACTCACATCTTTTGCGTCTGATGCCGGTACAATGTGTGATTCTTTAACGCTGCAGTGCACGGCAACACAGAACTCCCAGACACAGTGCGACTTTCTGGGCTGCGCGTGGATAAGGATTGTGACAAGATAAGTAACTTTCTATAGAGTTTCACAGATCTCACCTCTCTTATTTAGAAATAGAAAGAGAAAATGTATGTTGTACTTTATGAGATGGGATTAATGCAAGAACCTCTATGAACCTTGTGCAATCTACTGTGTCCTGTGGGTAGGTGGATGGAAAACAAACTCTTTTGTCTCTTTGTCTGTCTCTTGTGCCCACTGCTGGTATTACACAACCATGCACATCAAGGAATTAATGCACAGTTGAAGATGCCCCATGTGATGTGTTTCTACCAATGAGTTCTCTTTTTTTGTGTTTTTCTGTTAATGCCATGTTACAAAATACATTACTGTGTTTGTGGCAATGTAATAAATGACAGGACAGATGAGATCATGCAGTATTATAAAAATAGATAAAAGAAGCCAAGGCCTGTGATTGGTCAGATGCAAACATATGATGGTTCTTTACTTCAGCACCACAGCACAGAGCAGAAATACTTCAGCAATAATACACAGATACACACAGATACACAGAAATGTGATGGCAGAGAAAGGCCCCTCCGCCCATCTAGTCTGCTCAACCCCCTACCCCCCCGCTATGCTTCCACCCTCCTTTCCCAACCCCTTAAATCTATCCCAAGCCCTTTTGAACCCCTCCACCGTTCCAGCTACCACCACCTCCTTTGACAGTTTGTTCCAGGCCTCCACCACCCTCTCCATGAAAAACTGCCTGTTGACATTACCTCTGCGTTGTCCTCCTTCCAGTTTGAGGCTATATCCCCTCGTGTTCACTCCCTTCTTCAATTTAAACAAACTATCACCCTTCACCTTGTTTATTCCCTTCAGGCAATTAAAGGTCTCAATCATGTCCCCCCCTCTCCCTTCTAATCTCCAGAGGGTACAAATTTAGCTTTCTCAATCTTCCTTCATAGGGTACATCCTGCATCCCTTGTACCATTTTGGTTGCCCTTCTCTGTACCCTCTCCATCAGCTCAACATCTCTGCAGAGGTGAGGCCTCCAGAACTGCACCCCATACTCCAGATGCAGCCTGACCATGGTTCTCTATAATGGCATTAGCACCTCCCTCTTTTTGCTATTAAATCTCCTCACAATGCAGGCCAACATTCCATTTGCCTTTCCCACAGCCCTGCTACACTGACTGCCCACCTTGAGATCTCATGCTACCATAATCCCCAGGTCCCTTTCTGTTTCCATCTTCTTAATCACCACCCCCCCAAGGGAGTAAGGATCCCTCCTATTTCTCCTCCTCAGGTGTATACCGAATACTTTTGTGCATTAAACTTCAGTTTCCAGGTGTCTGACCACCTCTACAACCTCTTCATATCCCACCTCATGGCTTGCACCCCACTAGGTAAATCCACCCTATTGTAGACCTTTCTATAATCTGCGAACAGGCACACCCATCCCTCCAGACCCTCCTCTAGGTCACTAACATAGATGTTAAAGAGTATTGGTCCTAGCAATGACCCTTGTAGCACTCCAGTAGTCACTGCCCATTCCCTAGAATGTGTTCCATTTACCACCACCGTCTGACTCCTTCCCTTCAATCAGTTGTCCACCCACCTGGTGATCCTGTGGTCCACCCCTAGTCTGTCCAGCTTTTGCACCATTCTGCCAATGTGGAACGGTGTCAAAGGCCTTATTAAAATCCAGATAGGCCACGTCCACTTCTCCTCCCTGGTCCACTATCTGTGTCACCCATTCTAAAAAATTCTATCAGGTTAGTCTGACAGTAACTTCCCTTGGTAAAGCCATGCTGCCTGTCATCCTGCATGCCATTCATCTCCAAGTATTCTATCAACCTGATTTTAAGTAGTGATTCCATTACCTTCCCCACCACCGAGGTACGACTAACGGGATGGTAGTTTTCAACCTCATCCTTCCTCTCCCCCCCCTTATGTAGTGTGACCACCTCTGCCCTCTTCCAGTCCATTGGCACCACCCCTGTGACCAAGGACAAGTTAAAACAGACTAGCCAGTGTGGTGCCACTTCATCCTTCATCTTCTTGAGAACCCTTGGGTGTATTCCATCAGGCCCCATAGCCTTGTACACCCTAAGTCTAACCAGCTCTTCCCTTACTGCTTCCATTGTGAATTTTGCCACACTAACAAATCTAAAGAAAACTACAAGTCCAGGTCCCGATTTAATTAACGCTAGATTCTTAATTCAACCACTAAGGCTTTAGCCCTTCCCTTAAAATTAATATTTAATAAAATCTCTTCATAAAGCAGAAATTCCTTTAGACTGGTTAACGGCATTTGTTACTCCAATCCACAAAAAAGGTAGCAGATCTATAGTTCAGAATTATCATCCAATAAGCCTCACCTCAATAATTTGCAAAACAATGGAAAAACTGATCAAATCATTTCTTGAAAAGGAAATGATTGAATTAAAAATTATTGATCATTCTCAGCATGGATTTAGAACTAATCACTCCTGTACAACTAATTTGATATCATTTTATAATAATATTAGTCAGGGTCTAGATAACAAAAGCCAAATGTATGTTATCCTATTGGGTTATAGTAAGATCTTCAACAAAGTCCCTCATAACATTCTTATTAACAAAATGTATCATTTTGGTTTTTCAGATCAATTAATTAACTGGGTATCTACCTGGTTGACAAATAGAACCCAAAGAGTAGTACTAAATAATCAACAATCTCAATTGGGGGCAGTTACTAGCGGCGTCCCCCAGGGCTCAGTGTTGGGCCCAGTTTTGTTTCTTATTTATACAGGTAATATGCAGGTACCAAACAATAGCTGGTTGTCTAAATTTGCTGATGACTTGAAGCTTGGGGGTCTGGTGAATAATCAATCAGCTTTTAATTCTTTGAACTCTGATCTAAAGCTGATTTAAAAATGGGCAATTGATAACCTGATGGAGTTTAATGTGGATAAGTGTGTGGTTCTGCATTTTGGACTTCAAAATCCCAAAAATGAATGCTACATTTGTAACTCCTTATTGAAGTCATCATGCGTGGAAAGGGATTTGAGTGTTTTAGCTAATGCCAAACTTTCATCAGTTAATCATTTGCAAAAGTAGCTAATTTTGCCAATGGTCTACTAAGACAAATCCAGCGATCCTTTGTGAATAAATCTGAACAGTGTATGATGGCCCTTTATAGATCGTGTGTCTGACCCCTTATTGATTATGGGTCCCCTTTTTGGAATCCCTATTTAAAGGCAGATATTGATTGCTTGGAAAGAGTACAAAGCCGTGCAACAAGGATGATTCCTAGATTAGCCAAATTGTCTTATAAATCCAGATTATCTTGTACTGGTTTACATTATCTTCAGAAAAGAAGGCCTGGGGGGATTTACTTTTAATATATAAGCTTCAAAAAAACCTGATCTGATAAACAAATGTGGACTATCTTATGTTACAAGACATATTGTTCCAAGATGTCACACTAAACAACTTATGGTACCCAAGGCAAAAACTAATTTAAGACTAAATTTCTTCTCACTAAGGGCACCAAAACTGTGGAATAGACTCCCACAGGAATTGGTTGATTCAGCTAATATTGAATCATTCAAAAGAGGTGTTGATACTTGGTTAACCAAGAAGTATGTAATGTGAAATGTTCCCACTGATTGTGGGGAGAAAATCTAGATGGGACTCAGCCTTCTTTTTTCTCAACTAAACCAAGTAAAACCTGTCTGCGGCTCTCTCCACCCCTCCTTCCTTGTCCCCTACTCTCTCTTTCTCCCATGAAGATTGAGGCAAAATAGTTATTTAGTGCCTCTGCTTTTTCAAATTCCCCTTCCAGTATTGTTCCATTTCCCCCCCTTATCCTTCAAATCCCATGTTGTGCCCTCCTCCTTTCTCCAACATACCGGAAGAAGGTTTTGTCCTCCCTCCTTGCCTGCTTTGCTATCCTCTCCTCGGTGGCCTCTTTGGCCCTCCTAATCTTTTGTCCTGCTTCCTTTCTTTTTTCCCGGTAGGTTTCTCTATCCTCATCCTTTTGCATCTTCCTGTACCTCTTGAATGCTCTAGTCTTCTCCTTGATCCCCAGCGCCACCTCTTTAATGAACCATAGAGGTCTTTTCCACCTTCTATTTTTCCTCACCCTTCTTATACATGAGTCATTGGCTTTATATACTCCTCTTTTGATGGCTGCCAATAATTCCTCCATGCCCTGCACATCCCCTATCCTCAGCATTTCTTCTCTAAGTACCTTCCTCATTTCTTGAATGTCAGCCTTCCTGAAGTCCAGTACCTTGGTTCTCGTCCTAACCCTCTCCCTGCCTGCTCTCACCCTGAATCTGACAGCTCTGTGGTCACTGGTATCAAGCTGTTCCCCCACCTCCACCTCCTCCACACTGTCCCCTTTTGTGAGGATCACATCCAACAGGTTTTCACCCCTAGTGGGCTCACTGAGCCTTTGCTGTAGAAATATGTCCTGCAGAGCCCCCAATATGCCACTGCTCCTTTCAGACATTGCTGTCTGGGCCTCCTAGTTGATGTCTGGAAGGTTTAAGTCCCCAACTATCACAATATCCTCTTTCCATGCCATCCTCGCTATTGATTCTACTAGGTGTCAATCCCCTTCCACACCCTGTCTAGGAGGCCTATAGACTACCCCAATGCACAGGTTTTCCCCCTGTCCCCTGTCTAGATTTACCCACATTATCTCTATTTCCCCTTTCCCTTCTCTTCCCTCCATGGCCCTAGTCTCTTCCCTGATATATAATGTCACCCCTCCCCCTCTTCCCCTTCCTATCCCTCCTAAACAAACGATACCTTGGGATCACAATCTCCCAGGTGTGGTACTTGTTCCTCCAAGTCTCACTCACTGCTACAATGTCTAGGTTCTCCTCCATCATGGTGGCCTCTAGTTCTCCCATTTGTTCCCCAGACTCCTGGCATTTGCAACCAAAGCCCTCCAACATGTTTCCTCCTCCTGTCCTTCCCTGCTGCTAACTGTTCCATGATGAGTATTGGGACATGTCGGGAAGACTGATAGCCTCCCTGCTCTACCTCCTGTAAGGATGGCCCTGAACTTACCCCCCTATTTAGTTTAAATTAAACTCCCCTGCCATGAAGTCTTCCAGTTTACTTTTTAGTCCAGCTGCCCCTGCAGAGCTCAGGTGCAGCTTGTCTTGGGCATACAGGCCCTCCTCCTCCTCCCATGCAGAGCCTCAGTCATCTATCCAGTCAAACCCCATCTGACTGCACCAACCTTGTAGTTAAATGTTGAATGCCCTTATCTTTTCCTTTCTGGGTGTGCCCACTCTTTGTACTGGCAACACCTCAGATAAGGAAATGGAAGGAAAAACAGTGTTGCTCCTACAGAACCTAGTGAGTTCCTCAAACCTTGTCTGTACTTCCATCAGACTGTTCCCCTCCAAGTCATTTGTGCCCAGGTGAAACACCAGATATGTCCTTTCATCCTGCTGCTTACCCCAGGAAGGAATATGATGCCTCACCTCCAGCACTGTCATCCCTGGCATGCACTGTACCCATACTTCATTATTTTTTGCCCCTTCCTTCCCCATTTTAGCCCCTTTATTACTGAGTCTCAGAAGAGTGTCACCCTACTGCCCCCTGCTTCCTGGGTGTGCTTTTGGCCTCTAGCGTTATTTCATGGGGTTTGGCTCCCTTTGGCCTCCACCTCATGTTCCATCCTGTCATGGTTATTGCCTCTGCTCATCATTTGTTCCCCATCACCTAACCTATCCTGATGTTTACCCATGCCCAGCATCTTTTCTTCTTCACCCTTTCCATTTAGCCTTTCCTCTGACTTCTCCCCACCTCTTCATCCCCTGTACTAACACCTGGCTTCCTTCATCCCTACAAACCCCTCCTGCATATACTGCTTGAGCAGGAGTAAACCTCACCTGGCCCCCCTTGCCTTCCCCGGTCTGCATCACTGTGTGAGATTGTGCCAACTGTGTTTGATCCCCCTCCAACTGTTTCTGTCCCACTCATCCTTGCAGAAGGCTTTGAGCACCTTACCCCACTTTTGGAAGTCTTCCTCCTCACCACTTGCCCTGTCTGCATCTTCTCCTGCACCCTGCCCGGCACATACCCCAGCCTCCTACTGCAGCTCCTGCCCTGCAGGGTTCCCTTCTGTTCATTTTCAGCCTCCATGGAGCTCAACTGCATCTCTTCCAGTGCTTTCTTCCTGCCCCTTTTCCGATGCCCCAGTTCCCCTAGTGCCATCCTCTGGTGTGTCTTTAATGTGCCAGTCCCCTCCTCCACTTCCCTTGCATGCTATGTGCTGCCCCCTGCTCTCCCTTCCATTGCACCTGAGATTTTTCCCCCTGCATCCCCCATCTGCCCTGCCCCCCCTTTTCTGATGACCCCTGCTGGACCTCTTCCAGCCCAATGTCTTTGACTAGAATACCTAGGGGGTCAAAACTATCTGTTATTTCTGCCCACTGGCGCATTTCACCTATGCCCATGTCCTTGCTTCTGGGCATCAGTCTGCTCTTCTCTGAGCCTAATGTCTTTGACTCCTCCTGATCTCTGGCTGCCCCCTTTTCTTTAGCCATGGGCATCATTTTTGTGCCTCTAGCCTTCCTGCTGTCCGTTTCTACTGACCCCTTCCCTCCTGTCTCTGGCATCCTTGTCCCAACCTTGGACTTGCTGCTGTCTGTTACCACCTCTGGTCTATCCCCTCTGGATCCCCTTCTATCCTCTCTCTCTACCAAGCCCATGACTTTTGGAACAGTATATCTGATTTTCTAGTGGTTCCGCTCAGCCCTTCCCACTCCTTCCTTGGCTTATATCATTCCTGTCCCTCTACCACTGTTTCCCAGCTTCCTTCCCTTTTAACCCCCACCTTAGCCACGCCACTTCTTTCCTCAGCTGAGTGAGCTGCATACACATCATACATCCCCCCATCCTCCAAGCCCAATTTAGGATCATAGCCATTCCACAGCCACTTCCCCCCACCACCATGCCAAACCACCCCCCTTGGTTGCCCTCTCTCTGTCCTGCACTACCATTTCTTCTGTGATACTTCCATGAAATACAGCTCCCTGACCATCACCCCCTCCTCAGCCCCAACCCACAGTCAAGACTCTTTAGAAATACTAAAGCATGTGCAAACCATAGACTTCTACAAATATATAACCCTTAATAAGTCTGTGCAAACCATAGACATCTAGAAATTAATAACCATAGTCACTAGGTTCAAGTCTAAGATACCAAGTTCAAGCCAAGTCCCCAGCACTTCCAGCATCAGTAGTCCAAGATCAAGTATCCAGCTCCAGTAGTCTCAACCCAGTTCACATCACCGCAATTTTAGCTCTTTTGTGAATAACTTCTTAATTCCTGTGTCTCTTCGTATATCCACTGAAGGTTTAAGTCGAAGTCCCCTGTGATGAATTTCAGGATACAGTTTCTTTGCTATAAAACCAACTCCTTGAAGTGGTTTCTTTAGCTCAGGCTCCACCTCGCTCCCCACTGTCAGTCCTATGATGCTCTCAGTCACTCCCCCTTTAAATCAGCCTGTCAGCTCCTCCACTTCATACTGGTTCCTCCTCCTCTCTGCATTTAATACAGGTCGGGGTTGGGGAGGGCAGGTGGGATGCAAATACAGCTCTGCTCACTACAGCTCTGCAGTGGTCTGGCTGGCTTTTTAAAGCCTGACCGCATTCTGCCTCACCTCCTGATTGGCCCACTTAATTTTGGTCTGCGGTTGGCCAGCCATCTCTCGCCTTGCTACAATCACATTTGCACCAAGCCCTTGGTACTAGCCCCATAAAAACAGCTCCTGCCATTAGTTGCATTCAGACTCTGCTGCCAACTGCAGCCTCATCGCCACATCTCCCTCTGCTCCTTCTCTGGTCACCAACTGTGACCTGATCAGCAAATACAGCTCTGCACACTACAGCTCTGCAGCAGTCTGGCTGACTTTTTAAAGCCAGACCACCAAGGTACCTCACTTTCTGATTGGCCCGCTGTTAAATCACGGTCTGCGGTTGGCCGGCTGTCCTCAATCCAGTCACTGACTGCGACTTACGCCCAGCCCCTTGGTAGTCAGCTCCCTCCATTGTCGCCGATTGCGACTCTGCTGCCGACTGTATCCTCAGCTCCATGCCTCCCTTCTCTCCTTCTCCAGTCACTGACTGCAACCCGATCAGCAAATACAGCTTTGCTCATTACAGCTTTGCAGTGGTCTGGCTGGCTTTTTAAAGCCTGACCACCTTGGCGCCTCACTTCCTGATTGGCCCACTCTTAAACCAAGGTCTGCGGTTGGCCAGCCGACCTCAATCCAGTTGCAGACTGTGACTTGTGCCCAGCCCCTTGGTAGCCAGCTCCCATAGAAACAGCTCCCTCCGTTGTTGCCGATTGTGACTACTGCCGACTGCAGCCTCAGCTGCATGCCTCCCTCCACACCTTCTCAAATCGCTGACTGTGACCTGATCAGCAAATACAGCTCTGCTCACTCAATGACCAAATTGGTAGTCATTTCCTGGGGATTATCGACCAAGTGTGGCATTGGCAGGCAACCACCTGCCACAAGGTCATTACTCCCAAGAAAACAACCACCAGTGAGATTGTTACTGCTGTTATAAGGCTAATTTTGTCCAGCTTTGTCAATAGTTTTGAATTTTATTTACGATTTTATTGTTTTTTTGTCTGGAGCTGGCAGAGTGGACACACAACATTTTTACATCTGAAGTGTGTGCACATCCTCTGACCTGTCATCAAGTAGTGCAGCCACATGGCTCTCAACAGGTCGGCAGTTAAACTATGGAATAGGCACACCACATGTATTGTTATTTTTAGGTCCGTAAGTCCAAAAATGGCATTTATTTTAATCGATCCTTTTTTGTGTGCTTCATTTTTTTTTTTTTTATCTGTGAACAAAGACTGTAGGACTGATCATGCTTTTGTGATCTGCTGAGATCAAAATCTGTCTTCAGGTAAAGTGACCACATTTCAATTAAGTTTCAATATTTAGTAGGTTTTGGTTTCAAGTCACCATAGTTTCTGTTTGATTTTCTTTAACCGCATGTAGCTGTCACCTTGAAATATGACTGACAAAAAAATCCGTGTTGTCAGCTGCGCAGTTTAATATTTGCACCTTCTGTGACACAGCCTCTCATGACAGTGGTACATCTGGATTGGTCTTTAACTGGAAATTAATGATCTATCCAGTATCCAATCACTGAGCTGGAATGGGTCATGAATTATTAATTAGCCTTATAATTAAGCTTATGAACTTCATTACACAGTTTTTAAAATAAGAATCAAAGGAAACCATTTCATAATTGCAACTGGCACTTAAGGGTGTGTAAAATTGTAGGATAATGGTACTTTTCAGTTGCATAAGGCACTCAGTGTTACCTTATGTTTCACTTCTTAAGGTTAGTGGTGGGCGAAATTGGCTCAGTTCACTCCACAAAGTGATGTGTGGAGCAAAGGCGAATTCATGAAGTACTCCACAATGTGAAGTGGAGTACTTCGTGTTATAATGGGTAACGCGAAGCCCATTGAAAACAAAGACTTCATGTTACTCCACCTTCCCAGACCACTACTCCACCAATTTTAATGGTGAAGTGCATAGAAAACAATGTACTTCACCTCACTTTGCCTTGTTTTTAAGCCCCAAAGGTGAATTTTGTAGTGATTCATGGGATTTCAGGTCACATGGTCTCTATATTGTTCTGCACAGCATCAGTTCATGGTAGTGTGTGTAGGAAGCTGTAGGAGGCAGTCTGCTCTGAGACCTGTGATTCAGACCTTCTAAAAGCTGTTAAAAAAGTCTTTTTGAGTATTTTGTTTTTAGTTCATCAATTGTAGGTAACCCTCCTGGGCTCATACAGCATCATCAAGCATTTATTGTTTGTATGTGGATTTTGAATGTTAATGTACAACATTGATTCTGTGTAGTAAGAGACAGTGAAAGTGTACTTTGGGGGAGAGGTGTATCTGTGGTGTAGGTAGATTTAAGTTGGAGAAATAGGGCGTTCTTTGTTTTTTGGTTATATTTTTGTGATATAACCGACTGTGTTAATGTACACACAGTAATATTGTCAGTAATTGTTGAAATCTTTTTGCTGATTCTGTGCTCTGTGGATCTGGTGCAACAGTTCATAATTTCAGGTTGTTTAAAATATGTGGTATATTACTGAACTTTTCAATTTGCTATGCATTACTTGTAGACACGTGTGTGTGTGTGTGTGTGTATGTGTGTGGTGTGTGACATCAAATAATACATCTTTTATTGTGTCACAGTGTAATTGCAGGTGCAGCAGTGTGAACCTGCTATCTACTGTAGCTGCATGATTTTGTACTGCCGCTGTGGTATCTTTTCTTTGTTTTGCTCCTTGCACACCCATACAAATCTGCAGTCAGTCCCCCACCAGCAAAGGAATTATTTTCCAGATTGGCTTGTTTGTGACTTCAGCACCACTAGTTAGTTAAGGTGTTGTTGAACTTGTGACTTTGTGTCTGTTTCTGTTGTTGAAGCCACAGTTGTTTTTTTGGCTTCACATCCAGCATCCCCCCACCCAGAGTGAATGTTCCAAAATCTAAATTTGTTTCAAATATTGTTGTTGATCCCCCAAAATGCCCGCAAAGAGATGCTCAAGCAAAGCTGTTTCTTGCCATGGCACTGCTGCCAGTGGTAAGATTGACTGTAGGCGTGGTAGTTCACAGATGAAGAAGTGCATTGCTGATGTGAGGAAAAGTATTTCTCCTGCAAAGTTTTTTACAGCCCAATTAGTAACTTCACTCATAGTTGAAGGAGATGATGTTGTCCTATCCAGTGGTGTTAGTGCAGTTGCAGGTGGTGGCATGAGTATTGCTACCTGAAGTTTCACTTCTGACCAGTTTACCATGTCCAAAAATATAGTGAAGTGTGAAGCAGTGCAAGTGAGTGGCAGTGTAGATGATGTCATACTCCCCCAGTAACATCCCAGTAACTGAACATGAGGATTCTGATCATCATGTCAATGATAGCATGCAATGTGACATTTCTTCCACCATAGTCCAGTTCACACATTTCCCATGCAGTGACTCACAGTGTGATGAAAAAATATCAGGTGATGGTGGTGTTGATGATGAGACTCTGATGATGATGATGATGTTGCTGTGGTTGCAACATGCAGTCCACATACCAGCATCCAAGCAGAAGATGTGGATGTGAGTGATGTTGATGAATATGATGATGATGATGTAAGTGACCCCAGTTGGGAAGTGGAGAAAAATAAATTCAAGGTGGCTGTGTCTGATTCTGTTTGCATTAATCCCCCACCCCCCCGTAAAAAGTTGTGATTTACCAGTTTCAGTTGATGGTGATGATGATGATGACCCAGTAATAATTTATTTATTTATTTTATTTATTTGCTTTCAGAAATACCTTTGAGCCAGAGGCTTGTTTACAAATGTTCCATGTTATGAAACAAAATATAGAACATAAGAAATAGTATATTTAACAACTAGTACAGAAAACAATTATTCTAACTATGCAGAATATTTAAAGGTCTAGTACATTCAAGATTAAGGAGTTACATTTTCCTGGACACAAAAAAGGGGAGAGGTAGGAGAAAATTACTACAGTAAGAAGACTCAGTGAGGTATGGAAGTTTAAGAATAGTTCCTGGGGACCTATGCAAGGTTAGGAACCAGAAACCTGATGGGAGATGCAGCTGCATCAGACTAGAGCAGGACAGAAGGTGTAAAAGTTGGAGAAAGGGGAACATGGTATTAGACAGAGAACGGTGAAGTAAAATGGGGGAGGCGACTGTACAAGGGTAGAGGGGAGTGGAGAGGGAGAATAAGGCAGTGGGTAGTCAGGGTAGGCAAGGCAGGTCAGTTACCGAAACTAGAGGAGGGGCAGAGGAGGAGAGGGTAGATAGGGGGCATGGGGAGGAAGGAGCATAGGAGAGATGGGCACAGGAGGGGGGAATTGAGGGGGCATACCTGCAGGTGGAGGTGTCAGAGAGGAGGATGGGAGGGAGGGAGACTGGTTAAAAGAGAGGGACAGTAGGGTGATTAGTTAAGGGGTGGACAGGACAGAGCGGGAGGTGGAGGGGCAGAAGCAAAAAGTGAGAGAGAGGTGTGTTGAGCAAGGGGTGCCTGAGAACGAAAGGGTGGTGAGCAGAGGGTAAGAGTGGAGGAAGGTGCTAGGGTCCGGCAATCGCAAACACTAGGAGGGTAAGAGAGAGCCTAGTTCCAACAGTCACATCCACTAGTAGATGCAAGTAGCGTGTGAAGTTTAGCCTTAAACTTGACTACGCCTAATTTACTTTTGTAGGTCTACACTAAGAGAGTTTAGCCAGGAAGGAGTCGTGGTGGTCAGTTGCAGTCCAAGTGTGTCCTGCCCAAAAAAATCACAAAGCACACCCCCCACTTCATGACTTAAAAAAATGGAGTCCAATAAGCAGCATCAGGGACATGTTAAAACTAGAGCATCACAAAACTAGAGCAACTAGAGCATCACATGCAGCCAGGGAAGCCTGCACAAATGGGGTTAGGGAGGTTCACCAGAGCCCTTAAAGGTAACTACTCTCCTCCTGCAACTGAACTCTATGAGAGGTGTTAGCCCATCGATACTTCACATCAACTGCCCCGCCTTCCCCAGTCAGCTTTCAATTTATTGTCCGTTTCCTATGACATCACTTCCTGCTACCATTTTTTTCTAGGTCCCCACTTCTCCATTAGCAGGTTATACTCACCTGTCACTAGAGGGTATTCCTTGCACAACCTCCCTATCCACTCTTAACCACTATACTCTTTTCTGCTCTTCTACCAAACTACCTACATCAGCTACTTCACTGCCTTCTTTCTATTCCTAGCTAGCCCACTCACTGCCCTATCCCCTCCTGCTTGCTGCCATTCAAGCCTCCCCAACTCCTTGCTGTCTACCCCCCGACCATCTTCCATTCCTCTTGTGGCCACTATGAGTTGCTATTTCACCCCTCCAGCCTGGGCCTGACTCAGTACACTCTAGCCTCCCAACTGCCTGGTTTACCATCTTTCCCAGACTTTAAGGACACCTCCCCTCCAGGGTATTTGAACTTTGTACCCTGTGCACCAAAGTCCACAACCCTACCACTACTTCACTGTGGTAGTCACACAACTGAAAGCATAGAGTAGACCCTTATACATCTCTACTGCCCCATCAGCAAGAGGGACCATGGGTGCCAATTCCTCAGTGCTACATCTGGCCATTCCAGCCCTCCTGATACTGGCCTTTCTCCTACCAGATCACACTCTCTGCACTCAAGGTACTGCACTCCCTGACTATATCTTGGTCTCCTGACTGCCATCCACACTGGTTACAAACCTGAGGCCTCAGCATCCATCTCCCCACCACTCACCAGGCTCCTCTGCCTTTCTGGGACCCGCTTGGTCACACCTCCTTACTGCTGTTCCCACCCTTTGTGCCCTACCCATTCCTTGCACCCCTGAGGTTGGACCCTCAGCCCATAGACCAGTAAAGAATGCCTGCTACCACTGCCCATTGGTAAGAATTATCACTCTATTACTGCTACTCTCTGGAAATGTCCACCCCAATCCAGGACCTTCTCCCACAAGCCCGCCCAAGACTTCATCCTATGGGCTCCACATTGCCTCTTTGAACATCTGCAGCTTGCTAAAAAATCTGCTGCGCTTCAAAGCTGGGTAATCCAACACCAACCAGACATTATTGCACTAGTGGAAACGTGGCTATCCAAATTTACCCCAGAGTCCTTCATGTCACTCCCCGGGTACACCCTCTATCAGGAATATCAATTAGGCTAATGAGGGGGCAGATGTCCTGTTTACTTACATGACACCATTATTGGTCATGCACTCCCCGCTGCCAAGCTCAACAACTAGTGGTGGGTGAAGTGGGCTCAATCCACTCTGTGAAGTGATTCACGGAGCAAAGGCGGATTCGCAGATTCCTCCACAATGCTAAGCAGAGTACTTCGTATTATAATGAGGAATGCGATGTCCATTGGAAGCAATGACTTCGCATTACTCTGCCTCCCCAGGCCACTACTCTGGCAATTTTAAGTCGAAGTGCATTGCAGACAGTGTACTTCACCTCACTTCACCTTGTTTTTGAGCTCTGAAGGTGAATTTTGCAGTGATTCAAGGGATTTCAGGTCACATGGGCTCTATATTGCTCTTCACAGCCTCAGTTTGGGTAGTATGAGTAGGAAGGAGCAGGAAACAATGTGCTCTGATAGCTGTCTGTGATAGGAATCTTGTAAAGGCTGTTCAAAAAGCATTTTTGCTTTTTTGGGGGAGATCCAACTTTAGTTCATCGATTGTAGGAACCCCTCCTGTGCTCATATCATTGAACGTTTTGGTTTTTTTGAATGTTAATTTATGACATTGAGTGTGTGTGGTGAAAGACAGTGAAAGTGTGCTTTGGGGAGGGGTGTATCTGTGCTGTAGGTAGAGTTAATTTGGAGAAATAGTGATTTCTTTGTTTTTTGGTTATATTTTTGTTATATAACTGTGTTAATGTACACACAGCAATATTGTCAGTAGAAGTAGAAATGTTCTTGCTGTTTGTTGTGTGGATGTGGTGCAGCAGTTCATAAGTTCAGGTTGTTTACATTACAAATTTACAATACATAACGTGGCATAGTACTGAACTTTTGCATTTGAGGCACATTCCTCGTTCAGCATTGTACACAAACTGTTCTGTGTGTGTGTGCAGTGTTGCATGCATCAAATAATATACCTTTTATTGTGCCACAGACTAGTGTAATTGCAAGCACAGCAGTGTGAACCTGCTATCCACTGCAGCTGCTTGATTTTGTACTGCGATTGTGGTATCTGTTCTTAGTTTTGCTGCTTGTAGTGTTGTAAAAATCAGCACTGTCTGTATTCAGTGCTCCCCCCCACCCCCACGTTCAAAAGTTATTTTTTACCAGATTGGATTGTTTTTGTGACCTCATCAGCACCACTGGTTACTGAAGTTGTTTTAATTCCGTGACAGTCTCAGAGTAGTCTCTTATCTGTTGCTGAAGCCACAGTTGTTTATTTGGCTTTATATCCAGCGTCCCTCCAATCAGAGAGTGAACGTATCAAAATCTGAATTTGGTTATAATATTTGTGGTTGATCCCTCAAAATGCCTGCAAAGAGACATGCAAGCAAAGCTGTTTCTGGCTATGGCAATGTTGGCAGTAAGATGGTCTGTGGTCGTGGTAGTAGTATGCAGATGCAGAAGTGCATTGCTGATGTGATAAAAGGTATTTCTCCTGCAATGTTTTTTATGGCCCAATGAGTAGCTTCACTCATAGTTGGAGAAGATGATGTTTTCCCAGCCGGTGGTGTTAGTGTTAGTGTTAGTGTTACTGGTGTTAGTGGTGGTGGAGATAGTATTAGTATTGTTGCATCAAGTTTTAATTCCGACCAGTGTACCGTATCCAAAAATATTGAGTGTGAAGCAGTGCAAGTGAGTGGCAGTGTAGATGATGTCATATTTCCCAGTAACATCCCAGTAACTGAACCTGAGGATTCTGATGATCATGTCTTCGATAGCATACAATGTGATATTCCATCCACCATGACACTTAGTGTCACACATTTTCCATGCAGTGATTCACAGTGTGGTGAAAAAATATCAAGTGATGGTGGTGTAGATGGTGATGATGAATGTGATGATGATGATGTTACTGTTGTTGCAACATGCAGAACCACATGCTAGCATCCAAGCAGAAGATGTGGATGTGTGCGACATTGATGAATATGATGATGATGTAATTGACCCCAGTTGGGAACTGGAGAAAAAGAAATTAAAAGTGGCTGTGTCTGAGTCTGTATGCAGGAATCCCCACCCCCCCATAAAAACTTGTGATCTGCCAGTTTTAGTTGATGATGATGATGACCCAGTAATCAATATGACAGGTAGTTGTGGTGGTCAGTTGCAGCCCAGGTGTGCAGTGCCCGAAACATCATGTGCCCCCCCCCACTTCAGTGCTTAAAATAACCAACTTAAATAAGCCACATCATGGACATCTTAAAAGCAGAGCATCATAATCCCTTGTATGGAATTTTTTTGTTCAAGATACAAATGATAATTCAGTTGCAATCTGCCAGGTCTGCCACATGTGTGTGAGTAGGTAAAATGGGGTGCCATCTGGGCACAGGAGGACAGCATACACATCTTAAGAATAGGCACTTGGCACTGTGGACCCAGCACAAGCTGGCAGCTAATACCACAGTGGGTCGTTCACCCATGTCATCGGCAACCATAGTCAGCATGTTATCCCCTTCCATGACTGTTAAGCCCAGTAGGAAATTAAATGTGTGCAGTAGTGTGGTAATAAGAACAGAGGATTACTACAAGCACGATGAGGTGGAGGACCACAATGACTTTGAAATGTTGTCCAGTGCTGGTGAGAGTAGCAGTTTTTGTGGTTGTGGTGGTGAATGCGGTATGTCTAGTGCAAGTGGTACATCAAGTGGTACATCAACCCCGGTTGGCAAATCTGGCAAAATAACAACATTTCTGGGTTTGTCATCATCATCTGTGCAACCGTCTTCATCAAACGTCCACACTCCATGCCCTGCCAATGCCATTCATCACAGAGCACAACCATTTGTGATCAACAAACCCCGTGTAAAACGTTTAAGTCAGCCCACATTACAGAGTGTTTTTGCACATAAGCTGAAGTACCCCCGAATCATACAGTGTCACATGAACGCAATGCTGCTGTAACAGAAATGCTGGCAATTGATCTTTTGCCCTTCTCCTTTGTGGAGAATTCTGGGTTCCGGTGGTTTGCTGCACATGCCTGTCCAAAACGGAATGTCCCATCCAGGACATACTTTTCTACATGTGCTGTCCCCTAGTTGTTCCGCACTGTGTCCGACACAGTAAGACATGCCCTTCAACATTTCTCCTCTCCATTCATCCATTTAAGTATGGATATGAGGACAAGTGACAAAACAGTGGGGAGTTCATATCTGTGTATAACTGCACACTGAGCTCAGGTGTCGGGGGTTGTTTGTGATGTTGGTAGTGTGAATAATCAGTGCAGTAAGGTAGATAGTTGAGATAGCAATCTTCCAGGAATTCAACAGCATGCAATGATTGCTATGCACCGTGTGACCTGTTCACACACTGGCGAGAACATGTTGGACATGGTACTGGCTGAAATTGACAGATGGCTAAACCCTTTGTCCCTGAGAGCTGGGTTCATAGCAAGTGACAATGGGTCAAATGTGGTGAAATGCATCACGAATTATGTTTTTTTTTCGTGTTCCATGAATGGCCCACTGTTTAAATCTTGTGGTTCAGGAGCTTCTGCAGAATCCTGATATAAAGGAAATGCTGACCGTTGCATGACATATCTGGTCTCACTTTTCAAGATCTGGAAAGGCCTGTGACCAACTGCGGCAGTTGCAGATACAAAACAGCCTGCCTCAGCACCGCTTGAAGTTGGAAGTTGTCACCCAATGGAACTCCACTTTATATATGGCAGAGAGGTTGCAAAAACAATACAAAGCCATCTCAGAATATCTTGTTATGCACACTAGCCGTGACAGTTTCGGGGCCTCCATGTCTATGACGACTGAACAGTAGCGCCTCATGGATTCTGTAATAACAATTTTGCTACCTTTTGAACATGCCACACAGGTAGTGAGTGGTGAGTCTGCCTCCATTAGCCAATCAATTCCACTGCTGCAGGTGCTGAGGCAGACATTGGCGAATGTACAGCATAGACTTGATGTTGCTGGAGACAGTGGTAGCAGTATGTTGCTGCAACACATGCTGACAGTATTCGACCAGAATCATCACATTGTGAGCATTCAGCATAATGACAACTTTGCCATAGCAACAATGCTGGACCCATGATACAAACATGGAATTGCATCAGTACTGGACGGAGGGCCTGAACAGGTAAAAAATATCAGTGGTCAACTGGTGCACTTGGTTCATGGGGCACAGAAGTCACGTGCCAAGGTCAGCAAACCTCAGCAGCATAATTCATTTGAAGGTGTACCTGGAGGACCATCAAGCATATCCTGCAAGGGGAAGGGGACTGCAGTTCCAGGTGGTCTGTCATCCAAATTGGCTGACGTCAACCCACTTTGGGAGGCTTTGTCCCAAGTGGGTATTTGTGAAATACATGATTCAGGAGAACAGGATGATGCATCAACAATTGGACTTAGTGTAGCACAGAGAATGGTTGAGTCATTTTTGTCTAAAACAGGCATCTGACGATAACTGAAGATCCTGTTTTGTACTGGAGTGGAAAGGTCAGTGAATGGTCAGAGCTGACTGCAGTGGCACTGACGTACCTCACATGTCCACCCTCCAGTGTAAGTGTCGAGAGGGTATTCAGCTCAGCAGGTGCAATAGTCAGGGTTCGTCAGACAAACCTGTCTCCTGCAAATGTTAGTTTACTAACATTCATTAAAATGAATGAGGGACACATACCAGCAGAGACTGCAGCCTTGGTATTCATACACCGGCCTAGTCATGGTGGTCTTGCTGATGTGGAAATGGAGCATCCTGGTGGCACTGGCAGTGGCTGCCTGAAACGGCCCACGACTGATGTAGATGATGACACAATGGAGAAAGAATTTCCCAGTGGTCAGACTTCAGACATCGATGACTGTGAGGACAGCTTTCTTTATGAGGATGATGATGTGGTTAATGTTGTCAGGTTTTAACTTAAGTTTTTAAAAGGCTGTGTGACCCCCTCTGGACCACCACCACTGGGACTGATGTTAGCCACTGCCACCATGAGTCTGTCTGAACCCCGGACCACCACCACTGGGACTGATGTTAGCCACTGCCACCATGAGTCTGTCTGCCCCCCAGACCACCACCACCAGGACTGATGTTAGTCACTGCCACCACTGCCACCATGATTCTGTCTGCCCCACGAACCACCACCACCACTGGGACTGATGTTAGCCACTGCCACCATGAGTCTGTCTGCCCCCTGGACCACCACCACCAGGACTGATATTAGCCACTGCCACCATGAGTCTGTCTGCTCCCTGGACCACCACCACCGGGACTGATGTTAGCCACTGCCACCACTGACACCAATGAATCTGTCTGGACCACCACATCCATCAGCCATAGACACAAAGCTTCTTAATATTTAAACCATAACGTGAGTATGTGTACTCATGTTTGTTATGCTGCTTCACTTTCTTTAGTTGTATGTTTTGTTTTCTGTAGCTTTTCAGAGCTGCAATGGTAAAACACATATAGTACACTTCTTTTGTTTCTTTTACAGGGCAACAAAAAAAGGCTCCATCGCTAAAATTCTATGGGAATGGTATTGTGGCTGTACTGTACAGAAAGCAAGCAATGTAATATCCATGTGAAATCCATTCTGGTAAGTACGAAGATTTTATTTCAGCCGTTTCATTGTTTTGTAAAGACTGCAGCAAATGTTGCACTCAGATTGGGTTAGTTGACAAGATGTGGGTTTGAAATGTAACTTGAATTTAGGGATGGAGATCTGAGAACCAGGAAGGGACACATAACAATTAAGTTGTAAGAAGTCATTCATTTCTTTTTTTGGGAAACTTCCAGATGCTTTGTTGTCCTGACAAAGTGGCCTTATCCAAACAAGTTCTTCAACATCAGCCCTTCCCAGGCTGGTGCGCACATGCAATACACAGAAGTCATTTCATTAGATGACCATAACCATCATTAACAACCAGACTCAAGAAGTATGCAGATGAAATATGTGAAGAAGTAACAAAATAAGAAACCATTACAGACAAACCTGCAAATATGCTTCCCCACCCAAAAAAACAAAACAACTACTTACCTTCATGTGCTTGAGAGTTATCCATTGCAAATTTCCACACAAAAAGTTCTCATCGAGAACTGGAATGTGCACACCAACAGTATCTGTGTCCTGTGATACAGAACAATACCATGAGTACATGTCCATGTCAACCCCCTCACCTACAAAATACAGAAATATATATCTGTATAGATCAGCTCACCAAGGCTATTAATGTACAGACAAAGGGCACCCTTCCATCCAGTTGAGATGATCACATTGCATTTACTCGAATTGCAGCACACATTGGACAAGCAACAGTTCGCTCACAGTCATCATTTTATTCTGGGGCACTGCGCGCATGAGTGACTGTGCAATAAATTCTGCTGGACTTTGCATGTGGCTTGTTGATCCCATTTCACTTCGTTACCACTTGTCTATTTTCTGGACACAAGGCGGATGCATTTTGGGCATGCAGAAAAAATCTGGGGACTCTGTGACACCACTGCACGCATGAATGAGTGTGCCATTAATTCTGGGGGACTTTGTATGTGCTGAAACAATCCCATTTCACTTTGTTACCACTTGTCAATTTTCTGGACACAAGGCAAATGCATTTTGGGCATGCAGAAAAAATCTGGGGACTCTGTGTGACCGGTGCGTGCATGAGTGACTGCACAATAAATTCTGGGGGACTTTGCATGTGGTGTGACGATCCCATTTCACTTCCTTAGCACTTGTCAATTTTCTGGACAGAAGACAGATGCATTTTGTGTGTTGTGATTATGAGCACATGTCATACTTAAATTATAAATTAAAGCAGCATTGCAATAATGTGCTGACAATTTTGACCTATACTTTTTTATGCTATTTTACAATGCCACCGTTACAAGCCAGGTGGCCACTAGTTACCTCATGACTTGTATGATACCATTCTTTTCACAGTTTGTGTCTGCTTTACTACTTTTTCTCATGTCTGAAAATAAAAAAGGAGCATGCCATTTAATATTGTCCTGACCAAGTTATTTTCACTATTTGCAGCTGTTTTTGAACAACTATTGTTCTGTGATGTCATTAAACACTGCCTGTTGCATAATTGTTAATTTGACAACAGAAGTAATATATAACAACTGATTGAGAAAAACAGCACAAAATACTGACAAAAACCTGGTCTGCACCATATTAAAAGGAATACTCCTTTTATTATCTGAGACATGAAAAAAAAGTACTAAAGCAGACTCAAATACCGGAAAGAACAGTATCATACAAGTCAGGGTGTAAGTAAAGTGGCAATGTAAAATAGCATAAAAAAGTATAGGTCAAAAGTTTCAACAGATTGTTGCACTACTGCTTTAAAGAGATTCACCAAGTTACATAGTTATGGATAGTATTGCACCCAATATATTGGTGCCTAACCTGCAGGGGAATCTTTGGTCCTCCACATGTCCTTAAATAGTGTAATACTTTTCTGGCAAAAACGTTCATGATTTCGGTAAACCGGGTCCCGGAGGACTTCCCATTCTGAAGAGCCGCCCAAGTTCTGCCCTCCTTCTTGGCAACATAGTGGTGAAATGTGGGCACGTTTCAACTAACAAGAGCCTTGTTAGTAGAAATGTGCCCACATTTCACCACAAACTGACCATTACAACATAAAGAAACTTTCAGAAAGCTGCCGGCCATTCACTATAATAAAGCATGCTCCCATGCTTTCCCTGGCATCACGTCATAACATTGCTGAGTGCGGTGGTGGAACTTTTTATTTTTTCCATTTTAGTTTTTGTTGCCCTGGTAAGTGCACTAGACAAATCCTGCCTATTTCAGGCATGACCCAGGGGAGGGGGATACAGATGAATGCCAACTTACCTTGAACCAGATTAAGCTGTTGGTGGTATTTTTCTTGAATGGAGGAAATTTGGCCATTGCACCAGGAATATTCCCCTGCTCTTTTTAAGAAGTGCCATGGGATCTTTATCATCCACCTGAACTACCACCAGAACAGGCAGATGGGACCTCAGTTTAACGTCTCATCTGAAAGACGGCACCTCAGGAGTGCAGCACGCCCCTCATGCTGCACTACAGTGTCAGTATTGGGATAGTAACCCAAGTGCCTGGTGTAGTGTGAACTTGAGCGGCTCTTCAGAACAGGAAGTCCTACGGGCCCCAGTTTACTGAAATTACGAGCATTTTTGCCAGAAAAGTATTGCACTATGTAAGGAATATGTATGTTAGTTTGCTAACATTCATAGAAATGAATGAGGCACATACCAGCTCAGACTGCAACCTCAGTATTCGTACCCCAGCCTAGTCATAAACTTGGTGATGTAGAAATGGACCATCCTGGTGGCACTGGCAGTGGAGACATGAAACGGCCTACCACTGACATAGATTATGACACAATGGAGACTTCAGACATAGATGACTGTGAGGGCAGCTTTCTTTATGAGTATGATGATGAGGTTAATGTTGGCAGGTTTTAACATAAGTTGTTAAAAGGCTGTCACATTTGTTGTATGATACATGATTCTTTTTCATAAGGTTAAATGAGTGTAGCACATAGAGTCACTCAAATTCCATATGTCATGTCACATTTGTGACAGACAGTACAGTATATCCTGGCACCTGTACCACCACCATAAGACCACTGTTAGCCACTGCAACCAGAGGAATTACTTTGTATGCACCTCTGGACCACCACCATAAAACCACTGTTAGCCACTTCCACCACTTGGAATTACTTTCTGTGCCCCCTTGGACCACCACTAAAAGACCGCTGTTAGCCACTGCCACCACAGGGAATGACTTTCTGTGCCCCCCTGGACCACCACCAGAAGACCGCTGTTAGCCACTAACACCACAGGGAACGACTTTCCCTGCCCCCCTGGACCACCACCAGAAGACCGCTGTTAGCCAATGCCACCACAGGGAATGACTTTGTGTGCCCCTCGGACCACCACCATATGACCGCTGTTAGCCACTGCCACCACCACCAGATGCAGGAAGATGTCAGAGGGAATGTCATCATGTGCCGCAGCTATGACCACCAGCACCCACCACCAGTGTCATTCTGACAATGTTTTTCCATTACATTGACCATGCCAAAGCAGAGGGAATTGGACAGGAGACCACATCCATCAGCCACAGGCACAAGGCTTCTTACTATTAAAACTATAAAGTGAGTATGTGTACTAATGTTTTTTATGCTATTCAGCTTCCTTTAGCTATGTGTTTTTTTTTCTGTTGCTTTTCTGAGCTGCAATGATCAAACACATATGGTAAACTTATTCTGTTTTTTTACAGGTTAACAACAAACAACTCTCCTTTGCTGAAAGTCGGTATCAATGGTACAGCAGCAGCGGTATCAATGGTACAGCAGCAGTACTTTCCACAAGAACCTATGGAATATCCATTTCCAATCCATACTGGTAAGTATATATATTTTATTTCATCTCTTCCTTTTTTTTTATAAGAGTGCAAAAAATTCAACTGAGGATTCATAAACTAGATGACATGTGTAAGTCACAAAAAATATTTCTGCAACATATCATGCACTATATTCAAAATTTGCAGCTGTGCAGCCATGACAGTGTTAAAAAAGTTGGACGCAGGTTGTGTTACTTGACAAGATGTGGTTTTGAAATGTAACTTGAGTTGAGATGCAGGGACACTGACACAGTATATTTGTTACACAGCCTGGTACTAAATTAAGTTGTGATCTGCTGTTTGCAGTAGGGCAACTTGCTATCTCTGTTAATCCATCCAGATACACGTGGAACAGCCACGGCTCAAACATAAAGTGTTACTGCTGCAATCAAGTTGTAAGAAGTCCTTCATTTCTATTTTTAGGAAACTTCCAGATGCTTTGTTGTATCATAGTTGCCTTATCCAAAGATGTTCTTCAACATCAGCCTCCCTTCCCCCCAGACTGGGGCAGACATGCAACATGCAGAAGTCATTTCAATCTATGACCATGACCATCATTACCAGACTGGAGAAGGATGCAGATGATATCTGTGAAGAAGTAACCAAATAAGAAACCAATAATGAGACCTACTTGCAAATATGCTTCCAACCCCCCCAAAAAATACTTACCTTCATTGGCTTGAGAGTATTCCATTTCCAATTTCACCACAAGCATTTCTCATCAAGCAATGGAATGTGCACACCAACAGTATCTGTGACCTGTGATACAAACCAATACAATGAGTACATATCCAAATATGTCAACCCACCAACCTAGAAAATAAAAAAAATATATATATATAGATATATATCAACTCACCAAGGCTACTATTAGTGTACACAAAAAGGGCACCCTTCCATCTGGCTGAGGTGATCGCATTGCATTTGTGGGAATCGTAGCACACTTTGGACCAGCAATAGTTCACTCACGGTCATCATTTCTGACAGAACACACTGAATGGATTTATGTCATGTTATCCCTCCTTCACACGGTTTGGCAAGACACTGTGCATCATGAGTACATCATCATCACAGAGTATGTAAACTTTCTGGGCACAAGACAGACACATTTTGGGGATGCAGAAAAATTTGGGGGACTCTGTGTGACCACTCCGTGCATGAGTGTCTACACAATAAATTCTGGGGGACTTTGTGTGTGGTGTAACACTCCCATTTCACTTCCCCAGCACTTGGCAATTTTCTGGACACAAGACATATGCATTTTGGAGATACAGAAAAATTCTGGGCCTCTGTGTCACCACTGTGGGCATGAGTGACTGCACAATAAATTCTGGGGCACTTTGCGTGTGGTGTGACGTTCCCATTTCACTTCCTTAGCACTTGTCAATTTTCTGGACACGACAGATGCATTTTGTGCATTGTGATTGTGATCACATAATGTCATACTTAAATTATAAATTAAAACAGCTGTGCAACAAATGCAGTGAAAATTTTGACCTATATTTTTATATGATATTTTACATTGCCAACCACTAGTTACCTTCTGACTTGTATGATACCCTTCTTTTCACAAGTTGTGTCTGCTTTACTACTTTTTCTCATGTCTGAAAAAAAAAGGAGCATGCCTTTTAATGTGGCTCTGACCAGGTTTTCATCACTATTTGCAGCTGTTTTTGAGTAAATATTGTTCTGTGAGATCATAAAACACTGCCTGCTGCATAATTGTTAATTTTACAACAGAAGTAATATGTAACAACTGATGGATTAAAACAGCGCAAAATACTAATGAAAACCTGGTCCCTGCCGTTTTAAAAGGAGTGCTCCTTTTGTTATTTTAGACATGAAAAAAAGTACTAAAGCAGACTCAGATACTGAAAAGAATAGTATCATACAAGTCAGGATGTAAGTAAAGTGGCAATGTAAATTAGCATAAAAAGTATAGGTCAAAATGTTCTACTGATTGCTGCACTGCTGCTTTAAAGAGATTAATCAAGTTACATAGTTATGGTATTGCACCCAATATATGGGTGCCTAACCTGCAGGGGAATCTCTGTTGCTCCACATGTCCTTATATAGTGCAATACTTTTCTGGTAAAAACGTTTGTAATTTTTGTACACCGGGTCCCGGAGGACTTCCCGTTCTGAAGAGTTGCCCAAGATCTGTCCCCACATTCAGCAACGTTATGACATAATGCCAGGGACAGCGTGGGGCGGTGCTTATTAGAGTGAATTCCTGGCAGCTTTCTGAATGATTCTTTATGTTCTAATGGTCAGTTTGTGGTGAAACGTGGGCATGTTTTGACTAAGAAGAGCCTTGTTAGTTGAAACTTGCCCACGTTTCACCACAGACTGCTCGCTATTCTTTATACCATAAACACTGCAACAAATCAGCAATACATGTTTGCAAGAAGCTGCACAATGTCTAATGTCATGCACACACACACACACACACACACACACACATGCACACACACACAGGAAATAACACTGAATGCACACATGCAATTTAGCACATCATACTTTCACTGCTCACCAGCTTTTCCACAACCACTCCACAACAGAAAGTAAACATCACTGAGGCACTGGATTATAGTAACAGGGGAGTGAGGAGCATGTATGATTTATGTGTATGTATTTATTTAAAGGGAAGCAGTCAACAACAGGAACTCCTGCCCCCTGCAAGGCTTACCCTCCGGTTAAGACTTTTAAGTATGTTGCGGTCTTTTTCTCACACCGCAACATACTTTATTTTAATGAAGAAAAGTCAGTGACCCAGAAGGATGGTGGATGTTATGAGGGCTCCATTATGTGTAAAGGAAAGGTCTGGCTTAGACGCACCATGCACTTCAATATTTTTGTATTGAAGCGCATGGTGCATTGCCGTTGCACCTTTACATATAATGGAGCCCTCATAATGTCCACCATACTTCCAGGTCACTGACTTTTCTTTATTAAAATGAAGTATGGTGCGGCGCAAGAAAAATGCTGCAACATACTTAAAAAGCTTAACATGAGGGAAACCCTTATAGGGGGTGGGACCTCCTGTTGCTGACTGCTTCCCTTTAAACTAATACTGTGTGGCCTTCCCTCTGTCTATCATTAAACATAAACAAAACAAAAAACACTACAGCAGTGGGTGGGTGCAAAAAAAAAAAGCTAATGGGAGATCCAATGATGTTCCAGCAGCAGATGGAGCATTGACACTAACTGTAGCTGCTGTTGCTCGATCTGCTTCACCTGCTGCTGGACAGCACCCGCCCTCTAGTTTCTTTCCTCCACCACAGCCCACAAAAGCGTTGTCTGCCTGCATTTCAGGCATTGTGATGTGGTCCACTGGTGTGGTGTGAAAACTAGATAGTGCTGGTGGCGAGGGTGGTGCTGGTGGCAATGGTGAGGGTAGTGGTGGAGCAGCTGTTGCTGTGGCCCTCCTCCTGCTGCGGCGATGCACAACAGTAGCACGCTTTGCCACAGAAGGGCCAGCAGGTGACAGCCTGCCACTCCACCTTCTGATGGTTAAACATATGTGTGCACTGTCCACCAGTCCCAAGATGTGTCCCCCTGGGGCCATGGTGCACTTGCACATCACAAAGCAGACACACCACAATGCTGCTGCCCCTCCGACACAGTTGAAAATCTGCCAAACTGTGGAGCTGCGGGGGGGGAACCAGGCATAGGAGGGCAGATGTAGTACCGGCAGCACTGTCATGCACCTGGGGCTCCACCTGCTGCTGTGGAGGTGGTGCTGCTGGAGCTCCTGCAGCTGCTACTGGTGGTGGTGGCAGACTTGGTGGATGCGGCGGTGGCACTGGTGGTGCTGCTGCTTCTGGAGGGGGGGAAGGCAGGACCAAACAGTCTGGAGTGGTCCAATGACACCCGGCTATGACCCCGACTTGTGCGCATTCCCCCCTGGTCACAGGCCACAGACTGTCCCTGGAGCATCGCACAAAACACTTCTTCCATCTCTGATGCATCATGAGATGAGCAACTTCACACACACTCACAGTCACTCACACACACACACACACACACACACAGTCACACACACACACAGACTCATAAAAAAAATTGTAAAACAAATAAATCAGTCACCAAAATGAACTGACAAAACAGTACAAAAAAATAAAGAATTAGCTTTTAATAAAGCTTTTGGGATTTCTGAAATTTACTCAAGAAAGAAACTAACAACGAACTCTTCTCTCCTACACAAAATGCTTCCTCCTTCTACCTCTACAAAAAAGAAATTGAAAGTATCTGCTTGTATGACTCACTTCCTTCCTGCCTGGCTAAAGCGTGTGACTTATAGTACTGTAAGCCATGTGATGTGTGTGGGGGGGTCTGCCTAAAGTTCCTATATTGTTGTTATTCTGCCTTACTTCACATTAAGGTGGACTAACAACACAAAGTCATAAGAACAAGACAAAGTGAGCACTTTTCAGTAGTCACTTCACGTAGCATTATGTTAAAGCGAAGTGGCCACTTTGCGTTCACTTTGCGGATTTAAAATTCTGTGCTTCTCTATTGAAGGTACATTATCCCACAATAACAGAGACCCTGCCTTGCATTGTTGCTTTAGTAAAAATTGATGTGATTATGGCTTCATGTTGACAACCATTAATGAAGATGCTACTGTAAAATGTAATATTAGGTCTGGAATGAGTTATTTTTTTTTGTGATAAATGAACTAGAGTGTTTTAAGAACAGTATCAATGGTTAGGTGGTTTTTTGCATGGTACTGTCACTTTGAAAGTTAATTCTAAGATGTACAAGGAGATCACATATCACATTCTATTTCATAATATCTTAATTTTCCCATTGAATCCAGCTCTTTAGTCAGCCATTGAACATGAATACTGTCACAGACAAATTATTTTCTAGAACTCAATCTGCACTGCTGCTACGAGTCACAATCCTTCACATGCCTGAATGGTTACCTTGGTATGCTGCCACCACACACCTGGATTCTCATTTGGGGTATTTTTAGGTCCAAATTGAACTAGAGCCGCTTCTTACACAATACAGTGATCTTCCCCACCTCTTTTGTCACATCTGAGAACACTTTGCTCCAGATATGATAGTTTTGTAACTTGTTTCTTTGGAAATGGATCATAGACTTACCAATTCACCCCTTCTTGTCCATATCTACAATGACTCAGTCATAGGAAGCATAAAGTATATAAAAATAACATTTATTGCTCCATCATATTTACATATTTTACTGGATCATACACACTAAAGACTATGGAGAATCCAATGGACCCAATTCTCAAAGCTCCCAGGGTGGCACAAGATGCTTGCATCCCAATGACTGGCTCAAGGTGTCCCTTGTACCAAATGATGCCCCAGGATTCACATAGGCAGCCTGTGTTGCCCACAGATAGCCTGCCCCAAACCATTACTGCCCTACCCCATGCCAAAATATGAGTTGTGGCAAGGTGTAAAAGGTGTGCAGCAGATGCAGGCTGCCAAAGCTCCTGGATTGGGATTCACATAACTCACTCAGTCAGTGAATTTCTAAGTACCCTTAGACCAGCCAGGGCTTGTCTAAGGTTACTTAGAAACTTACCCTCTGGGTGAGTTGAACACTTTGCAGCAATGTGCCACTGTTCCTAGCCCCAGCCCCGCTCACCCCTTCTATTATAAAAATTATTCCCAGGTAGTCTAGTGCTGCCCCCAAGCCCCGATCATCAGTGTTAGTAATAAATAACTCCCTGGTGGTCTAGTGCCCCCCCAAGCCTTGATCACCAGTGTTAGTAATGAATAACTCCCTGGTAATCTAGTGGGGCCCTAAACCCAGATTGCCCATAATATAACATATATATCCCTTTTGGTTTAGGAGACTGCTCCAGCCCATATCCAATATTTAGTAACACCTCAACATACCTGGTGGTCTAGTGGCCCTCCCACAGTGCCCTACCACTCCACTCCCCCATTCCAGTACCTATCCAGTGACTGGCACAGCCCACTGCTCATAACTACAGCCATCTGCTGAATGAACTCTGCATGAGCGCCTACTGTATATTGTACATTCTCAGAGAATAACAGCTGCTGCGAGCTATATATCTTTATCTTTATTTTAATTATTAGGGAGTTATTTATTAATAACACTGGCAATTGGGAATTGGGGGGGGGGGCACTAGACTACCAGGGAGTTATATATGAATAACATGAGTGATCAGGACTTAGGGGGGATGCTTGCATTTTGAGCAGGGTGCCTGCGGCAGAGCATTCCAATGTTCCATGAGTTTGCCACATGGGAGGGGTTGCCGCAAGTGTGGGGACTTAGGCACTGAGATCCCTCCTGTACCAGAAGCTGTGGCAGGGTCCCTGGCACAAGGGACTTTGGCACAAGCTGCTGTATGACACAGTTTGTGCCGATCTAAGCCCCCTTTGAGAATCGGGCCCCTTTTGTCTACAGATATAAAAGAATAAACACATTTTAAAAGATAGAGACAACACAAGAAAACCTAACTCAAAGATAACTAAATTTTTAACTCAAGTAGCTCATCTCAACTGGGAACTGGTGAGCTATGGCAGACTCAAACATATAATGCTACAAGTTCAAAATCCCAGATGCAGCTCAGTTTTCATTACAAGCAAACAACAGAAATGCCCTCAGTTGGCAGACTCATTATACGTGCATCACTGGACAGCCCACTCTGACATTTCACCCTGGACTTGCCTTGGATCTATGGATTCCAACTTTTTCCCTGACTGGTCTAAATCAGTTTTGCTAATTAGAGCTTGGTATTTTGTTATCTTTGACAACTACTCCACAACATGCTATCTTGTTGGACCAGCCATGTGTTTATGGACAAAACATAGCCTTTTTAGAAGAATAGGGCCCTTTCCTTTGATGTTTACCCTCCTACCAGGTTTGTACCCTGAGTAAAAAGGACTGCTTAAATAAAAAAAAACACTCAGAGCTAAGTGCCCTCAAGATTGGTCCACAGAACAGTTTAATTTTCAGTTTCCACCAGATCTCCTATCTCAGTTAAAATACTTTATAGAGGCACACATGATAATAACAAAAACCCCACAAAAAATACATTGCATAGTTGTTAGAGCTCAGCCCCTGGAAAAATGAAAACAAAAAAATCTTTTAGCATCCATAAATGTTTTTCTTTCATGTTAGTAGGTTTTCTTTACCTACTGTGCCTCGTGTTCCCTCTGTGGGTTAATAATTCAACCTGAAGTCCTATATTTCAAGGAATAACTCATCTATGCTTTTTTCAATAAATCCCACTGAATTAACTTTGGGGAAAATCATTTTCCTGGTTTGGTTCTTGCATCCTGAATGATCTGTCTGCTCTGGTTACAACTGCACAAAATGTTACAGACTTTAAACATCTTTCTAAAGAAGCTGTATAGCGAGAATGTTAAATGTTCATGTTAATTATTTTACATGATTGAACTTTGTACTATTTTTTTGTTGTATGTTACTGCTGTTACTTTTTTTATGTAAGTCGTGACTGAAAAAGGGCTGTGCCCCATTCACTTCCTGATTAAAAATAAAAAGAGGCATAAAACAAACAACATTCTTTAAGGCACCTCCCATTCTTTACTGGATCACTAGTTATTGCCTAGACAAAACAGCTGCATTGCCATGATGTGATCCACTGTGGTGCATAATTTCTATGTTACAGGACTGCAGTACCAGGCTGCATATTAATATTTTGGGTTTTGACCACTGGTCTTGTGAACCTATGTGAGTGGGTAGTGGTCTGTGACTAGTGTGAAGGCCTTCCCACAGAAGTTTTGTTGCAGCTTCTGCAGAGCCTAGATGATACCCAGACACCGTTTCTCAATTGTGGTGCATGCCTCCTCTCTGGCAGCAGCTTCCTGCTCAAATAGATGACTGTGTGTTTTTCCTTTGTGTATGTGACCTGACTCAGAACCACCACAGCCCATGATCAAATGGGTTCCACCCTCGGAATGCATGAGCATTATGATGCCAAGCCATTAGGATGCAAATCAGCAATGTCACCGACCAATGTTTTTTGCCTGGGGGGGGGCTGCAGCCCCTGTACCCCCCCCAGCTATAGGTACCAACTCTGGGGAGGGTGGACATAGGCGAGGGGATGGCAAATCCCAATGTTGGCGTCCTAATGGCTTGGTGCCCTAATGTTGGTTCTCTGAATTCCTAAAGTGGATCAGATTGTGTTTACAGTAACATCAATGTAACAGTTAAATTAACATGTTTTTATCTTTCTCTCTTTCTCTCAGGTGTCAATAACCCATCCTTGCTGGGCTCCTACTTACCCGGTTGGCATTGGCCATAATGGAGTTTGGCATACTAACTGTATGTTAGTCACAGGACTTGGAACTTCTCAGGATGTGGCAGAGTGATGTTTCTCTATATTCTTGATGCCTTTTTTCTATCTACATTAAGATTACTCCTAAGGATTGCTTATTCAGAAATATTTATCCAGGTCCCAGTCTGGACCTTCTGTTTTGTTCTATTCTTTATGGTTGAGATATATATGAAAAGATGAAATGTCAGTGTTATTTTCATAATGTTTTAAGATTTCTTTTGACATTTTTCTTGAGAATATGAATTTTCACCATATAGATCAAAAGTATTTTCATTTTCAAGCCATCTATATAATAGAATGTAGAACCATTAGGTTCTAGTTTTTATAGAGATTTTTGTACTGGTGTGTAATAATGAGAATGCATTTTATTAAGCAGTTACTCTATTACTTACATGTCTCTTTAATTAGAGATGGCTGTGTAAGGTAACTAGCACTGTCACTTAGATTATGACATAGGCACGGATTAGTTTTATACGGTTTGGTTTTACTTGTGTAGCTTAACCCCCTTGAAGACTCATGTAGTCGAGGCGCTAGGGGCTACCACACTTCATGTTTCTGCAGCTTGCATATTATTTTGTATTCACGTCATTTGCAGTAAAAATATTTGCTTACTGACAGATTTGCATTCTGTGTTCCATGCGCACCACATATTCTTGTTTTTTTCAGATGCACCCACTTGCACAGTAAACTTCAGGGAATAGTCAGACATGTGAGGACAGGTGCTAAATGCAATGCTTCTTTAAACTGGTGGAATGCTGTCTCACAGTAGTTCATCCACTGGACATTTTCTACCTTTTCTTCCTTCTGAGATAGGACAGGAGTATGCCCATACTACTGACGTTTGGCACACATTTCTGATAGTATCCTGCCATCCCTAGGAAGTACCATTCTTTTCTCATTGTTGTGGGTATTGCCCATTCCTGTATGGTTTCAGGTTTTACTGACTCAGACTGGATGTACCCACTTTCTACCCTGTGCCTGAGCAATGACACCTCTGCCATCCCTATTTGGCACTTCTCCATCTTCACAGTAAGTCCTGCAGCCTTCAGTTGGTGAAGCACCTTGATCATCTGCCTGACATGATTCTCCAATGTCTGGCTATAGATGGTGATGTCATCCATGTAGTCCATGAGTCGTTGAAAGGTGGCTGGCATATTTTTCATCCTCAGTGGCATTACTTGAAACTCAAGTAGGTAAAATAGACAGATGATGACTGTCCTATCTCTGGTTTCAAGGTCAGGATTGCCTGCCAATAGCTAGGTCTATGGAGGTCAGGTACATGGATCCTCCTAATCTATCTAGGACCTCATCTGTACTGGGCATGGGTTGTGCATCTGACTCAGTGCAGCTGTTCAACTAGCAGTCAATGCAAAACCTCTTGGTCCCTCACTTCTTGGGGATAAGTACCACTAGGGAGAACCAGGCACTCCTGCACTCCTGAATAACAGTAAGAGCCAGCATTTCCTTGATCTCCCCTTCAACAGCATATTTCACTCCCCCAGGGACCCTGTAGGTGGCTGCCTCAGTGGGGCTTAGGACCCTGTACCTACATGGTGATCTACCAATGTTGCATACTCCAGTTTCTCTGTGAACATTTCCCCAAATGTATGCAGCACTCCATGTATTTTGGTAGCATGAGCTGGTGTCAGCCTATCAGAAAGGATGACAACATCCACTGAGGATTCTCTTAACCTCTCCAAGGAGATCCACCTGTGGGCTACTTTTTCCCTGTCCTCCAGATAGCTGCACTCAGTCAGAATCATTTTGATCTAGTTGCGGTAGAGCTTAATCATCTTTACATGGTATAATTCACTACTTGTGCCTCCTGCTGGGTAGCTCTACCGTGTAATTAACATCATTCACCCTCCAGAACACAGAGTAAAGACAATCTCTAGCTGTCGGTCATTTATTATGTCAGATGGGGATGAGTACCATCGCCAGTTGTCCAACTTTGTACTACAGGGCTCTAGCCCCATAGTCATAATATGTCTTCTGTCTCTGGTATGTAATGGCTAGGTGCTCCTGGATGAACCTAATGAGCTCCTTGAGCCATGATCTGAAATTCAAGACATACTACTAAACAGATTCCCTGTGGGGAACAAGCTCAACATCCTATACCAAATTAAGGGATCCTATACCATATGGCAAAACAGGAGCTAAAAGGGTGAAAACCCGATGGACTCCAGGGTGACTTTGCTATATGTAAATAAGAGATGGGGTAAGTACCTGTCCCACTCTCTTACATGCTGGATAGTGATTGCTCTTAGCATAGATTTAAATGTTACATTAAATTGCTTGACCAGACTGTTAATATGGGGGTAGTATGGGGAGGCCCTGAGCTGCTGCACCTCATGACTAGCCATTTCAGCAGATATGAAATTAGTTCTCTGGTCCAAAGGAATCTCCTGGGTAAATCTGAAACCCAGATGATTCAACTCAACTGGAGAAGTGAAAGTCCCAGCTGCAGTGTGCTTCTTGTCAACTGGCACATTCGAGACACCCACTGGAGACACCACTGGGATGAGGCAGTCAGCAATGTCATGGATGCTGACTTAATTCTTAGTTGCCTTTAAAAGGATGGCTACAGACTCCATATACACCTCAAGAAATCAGGAGGAGAAAGCTTCTACTGTGCTTGAGTCATACCAAGAGTTACACCTGCCATCAGTCTTTGGTGCCTTAGAGTGTACACATGTGGTCTAATGAACAACAGCATGAGGGTTGATGTGTTCATAATTGCAGTGGTTATCACTCCATAAACATGCAGGTTGTGTGTAATGCCAGAGGAAGGATAAGAAATGTTGTGGCACTATATCCTGGAGGTGTACATAATGCATACATTTGACATAATTCTGCCTTGTGCCAAATGTTCAAAGGATGACAAATAGAGATGGATGACTGATTAGTAAAGACATAAAGATGCAGCTTCACCCAACAATGAATGTCAGCCTAACATTTAATTATGCCCCACTAGAGAAAGTGCATATTCCTTAAGGTCATGGCTGATGACACCTGTACTGTGTACCAACATTGATGCTTAGGAGTGGTACAGTACAACAAGGCCCACAGAGCTACATGCAGCATCATAGAGTGTACCTTTTGCATAATGAAAATGTCTTTCTGTTGCATAGACTACTCTGTAGGGGAAATATCATACAGCCCAATGCATAGATACAGATATACATAGACACTGACGGCAGATAAAGGCCTATGGTCTACCCAGTCTATCTATTTCAGCTTGTAAGTTCCCTTTACATTTTTCTAGAAACCTGTTGCCCCTTATGCTTCCTGCATATTGCACCATTGAACCATGGGATACTCTTTTATGACCCTTAGGGCAACAAGGATGGAGATGATGATGTAACACAGCAGCCGCAACAACCAAATATGCTCACCATGACACAGCAGAGCACACAGATCCAGGGATCTCATGAACAGAATCATTAATATTGAGTGCGTAGGAAAGGAATGACCACTCCTAACCCAGATTAAAGTGTAATCAACAAAATACTTATTCATAAACAGCCACAGATGTTCATAGGGCCCCACACACCACCAACATTTTGGGGGTGAAAGCTCCTTCCTCAGGTGAACTGGGTTAGTATAAATAAAGTAATAACATGATTTTATGTTTCCATATTATTTGCAAAGATAATTAGACCAGCAAACTGAACCCTCAACCCTGCTACGTTTAAATACATTCCTATTATCTGTGTTCACAAAGTTGTTCCTATTTTGTTTGAAGCTCTTGTTTTACTACAATAGTTTAAAACAAAATAGTCAGAGAGCACCATTGTAATTCCAACATACTTCATAGTTGTTATTTCATATCTACAGTACATCATCATTTCTTAACAACTTATATTCAAGATATCACTTCTTGTGTTAAATTTCCATAGTATATCAGTCTTTAACATTTAAAGATTGTGCAGGTATTTACTCAGTTTCTTTCAATGTTTCTGTGTCCCTTGGCTAAAAACAAAAATGATTTAGCTTTAGATTAAATATTTTATATATCAACAAAGAGTTGAAGTGGGGTTTTTTTGTACTCTACTGTGTCAGCTCCCAGGTTGGGTTAGCACTGTGGCTTGACTCCCCTCCTCTGTTTTGATTGGGAGCACCAGCGCAATATAGCAGAGAGTTTTTATACTGTCCATTCACCTATGTAGTGCCATGCCATTGCATGTGACATCATGACACACCTGCGTCTGATGCCATGATGCTGCAATTTCTTTCTATAGTGGTATCAATGCTTTTTTTGTGTTACTGATTTTTATTGAATTTCAAGAGAGAGCATACATAAATTCAAAACATTTTCAAACAAGTACACTGTAAATGGTGATGAGTGGTACACTGCAGATTCATCTTACACCTTATATTATCTTATTTTGTCAATAGCCTAAGGGGTAGGATGTGACTCCACTGTTGGACCCGTATGGATAACTCACTCCTTGTATAAAATGGGATTTTAGTTGACAGAGTAAGGAAAGGAGCTGAGATGTGTTACTTACATCAGTACCAGTGATTGCTGTGCTCCCTTTGTGGATTAGGAGTATTTACAGGTCTGATGGATTTCAAGGCTTCAAGCATGATCCTGAGGGGAGGCCTAGTGTAGTCAGGCCACCAGTGAATCTCACGACTGTGAACAGAACAGAAATACACACAAAGTATCTAGTGTGACAGTATATAATCTTTCAAAACAGCATCACATTTTTAACTGTCTTGCCTGCTTAAGATTAACCCTGCTGTGAGATGGATATCCAAGGTTTACAGGGGGATACAGACCTACCACCCTCCTGGCCTGAGCACCTCCATTTCTCTAGAGGTGCGTGCAATGTGTGTCATGGAGGGGCAGCCCAGGGGTAGGGAACTGATAGGTCTAGTTTACATTTTAGCAAACTCCAGTAGGAAGGTTTTTGAAGGCCATGTATGGAGACCAGCACTTATAATATGGGGTCATTTTGTTCAGTTTGGAGTGGGAGATTCTATTTAATTGCACCACTTTGGTGAGAGATGATAGGATCTCATTGATGGAGGTTATATAGGTGGTTCCCCAGTTGCAAAGCAGAGCTCTCTCGACCTGCATAGTAAGTAGGGACAGCCATCTGAATTTAGGGTAGGGCATGTTAACGGTGTCCAGTTTTATACATAGCAGAAGGAGGGAGGGGGAGAGTGGAATCTGTTTCTTCAGGATCTTACTCTTAGTAATGCAAATCTGTTTCCATAGTTCCTGGATCCTGGGACATGCCCACAATATATGGAGGAGCCCCCCCCCCCCAACATGCATCTCCAACATTTATCATTTTCAGTTATGTTAGCCTTCCAAAGGACCACATGGTTCCTATACTAGCTATGGGGTATTTATTTTGGATTAGTCAACTTCTGGTGCCCATTACAGTGGAGTGAGTGTTTCTCCAGGCTTGGGACCACTGGGCTTCAGTGATGGGGTACCTCAACATCTTTTCCCACTTGATTCTAGCTTCATCAGATTAACTAGGCAACGTGTCACTGATGTTAGAGTAGATCTTGCCTGCTAGGCCTTTAGGAGTGGCAAGTCATGTTTTGAGTAGCTTGTTTGATGCTTGGAGGGTAGGACTCTGGAGGAGTGGTTTAACCTCCTCCCTTAGTTGCAGGTATTGCCACAGTTCTTTGTGCAGGAGCCCTCATCTCTCCTGCAGACATTGGTATGTGGTCACAGTTACTGTAGTTGGATCTAGGAGGTCTTTTAGCAGAAGTACCCCTCTGTTGGCCCAATGAGGCCAACTAACTGGGCTTCTATCTATTTGAATGTGAGGATTGTTCCAAATGAGTGTATCTGTTGTGGGGACTAAGGGAGCTCTTATTCACTTATGGACCCAGATCCAGTGTTTGATTGAGGGGGTGTATTGAGGGGTGGCTGGAGAGATGCTTCCCAAGGGGCAAGCATAGAATAGAGGCTGGAGCAGCTACCCCTGCCAGAGTTGTTTCCATGTGCACTCATTGTGGGGCTGGACTGTGCAGGGACAGAACCATGTTAAGGTTTGGGATGCCTGGAAGGTATATTTGTACCCTTCTATCCAGGGGAGGTTTCAGCTCCCTTGCTTCCAGTGAGAGTGGAGTTTATTGTGACTAAACCTGGGCTTTTTCCTATCCCATAGAAAATTTCCAATTATCTTATCAATTCTCAGGAGCCATGTATGATTTATGGTTGTGGGGATGTGGGTAAGGAGATAAAAATGTTTAGGGGCATGATCATTTTTATGGCTGCTATTTTTCCAGCTAGTGTAAGGTTTAACAGTTTCATCTGTCATATTCCACCTTGCAAGCTTGCAAGAGTGGTTGGAGGATCTCATCCCATAATTTTCCCAGTTGGAGGACTATTTTTATGCCCAAATATGTTATACAGTTTTTGGCCCATTGGAGACCAGACTCCTGTGCCATACTGACCTGGCCTTGAGGATTCAGGGGTAAGATCTCAGTCTTTGTTTGGTTTAATTTAAGACCTGAGAGAATGAAAAAGAAGTCTAGTAAGGAAGGGATCAGATTAATAGCTTTCTGGACATCCGCTACAGGTATTAGCAGATTGTCTGCATACATGAGTGTGGAGTACTCCTTAGTTCCCACATTAACCCCCTTGATTCTGACATATTGGTGGATGGCTGCTGCAAGAGGTTCAATTGCAAGCATGAACAGCAAGGGGGAGGGGGAAGCTGACCCACTAGTGCAGGGGCAAGGTGCCCAACTGCAACACCGATGACCTAGGTTCAGGAATGGATCTGGGAACATCAGAGGGCTGGCGGGGGGGAGAAGGATTGAGTGTCCTAGGGATTGTTCTTCTTCTCCGGGAGGAAGGGGGTAGAGTGTCCAGCTCAATGGGTACCCCTAGCATAGGCTAGGGGTACTCCTGTGTTGGTGCCAGTATGTGTGGGGGCAGGGCAGACATGGGATGTCAGTGCATGTCCTTGTCCCCGAGGGGTCAAACCATCCAAAATTACGGCCTCCGCCCATGAAGCCCATTCACCCTTTCTCTGCTAGCTCTCCTCAGCACTTCTGTGATGTGACCTATCCTGACTTCCGCTATGGGCAGTATGGTTCTGCACCCCACCTTGGGGGCGGCAAAACAAGGAGGCAATGCCTGAGGGCTCTCCTGCCAGCACCCTATTCCATCAATGTGGAAGTCTTGCTGGTGCAGTGGCCCTACTCTTGGGGGCAATCCAGAGTGTATTGGGGACCCAGGATTAAGATAATTCCCTGTGGGGGTTACTGAGGTAGCCTAGGGTGGACAGGGGCTGAGAAGAATAGGTGGGCTGTACCCCCCCATAAAACAGAGGGGAGAGGGGCACCCCTGGTGCCTCTTACCAAATGAAAGGAGGAGGATACCATATGATTAGTGGTAATCATGGATGTGGGGTTATCAGAGTATAGTGCGCATACCCAGGCCTGGTACCTTCCACCCACTACCAGATGATTAAGCACCAACTTGAGGTAGTCCCATTCAAGGGAATTGAAGACCTTTTGAAATCTACTGCAATGGCCAAGGCTGGGGAGTGACTCTCTTTTGCTATATGTATCAAACTGAGTAGGGACCTGATATGGTCAGCACTGTATCTACGAAGTATGAACCCTACTTCTGGGGGGTGTACAAGGGTCTCTAATAAATGGTTGAGTCTATTAGTCAACACCTGGGCAGAGACTTTACTGTCTGTGTTAATCAGTCAAATAGGTCTGTAGCTGGATGGCTATGCTGGGTCCTTCCCCTATTTGGGTAGGACTGTGATTATAGCCTCTTGTAATGTACCAGGCAGGGTGCCACATGCCTCATCCTCTATAAAAAACCTGTGTGAAAGTTGGGACTATATGGGAGGCAAGGGCCAGATAGAAATCTACCAAGAAGCCATCCCCACCAGGTGATTTGCCCACTTGGAGGGACAGAAGCACTTTGCTCACCTCCTCTGGTGTTATGGGGGCATCCAGGCTCTGTGCCTGCTTCGGTGACAGCTTGGGGAAGGTTAGGGCATCGAGAAAGGGCTGTATCCGTGGAAGTGACTTACAGTGTGAGGAAGTGTAAAGTTGTGCATAAAATGCTCGTATTATATCATTTATCTCCTGAGGGTTAGATTTGATCTCACCTTCCGGGGTTTTCAGACAGGGAATATGCCTATCCATCTGCTGCTTCCTAAGCTGGTATGCCAGTACCTTCCCCCCTTGTTTCCCCCACTTCCAGAATCTGTGGTGCAAATGAAGGATATCAATTTCAGCCTTCCTGCTAAGCAGCTCATTGATTTCAAGGCGTATTCCCAGGACTTTCCTCCATAGTTGGGAGTGCTTATCTGGAGCAAGTAGGGCCTTGTATTCCCTTTCCGCTTCTTTTAATTCTTCCTTCAGTTCTAGTAGACTCCATTTCCTTTCTCTCCTTCTCCTTGCAGAGTACACCATAATTTTTCCACTAATGTTGGCCTTGAAAGCCTCCCATGTTACCCTTGTTGAGGTGTCCGAGACTGGATTTTCTTGAAAAAACAGTAATATCTCCTTCTGTGCCCAGGGGATAAAGTCGGGGTCCCTTAAAAGTGTAGCGTCCAGTCTCAAACTACTGGATGGAGGGGTTTTGGGGCACCATTCCATCATGAGATGAACATAGGCATGGTCTGAGATCACCCTGGGGAGAATTGAGGTTTTCTGCACACTATGAGTCAAAGGGGGGATGTAAGCCAGAAGTCTAGCCTGCTGAAGGACCTATGTGCCCCGGAGTGGTAAGTATAGTTCCTCTGTCTGGAGTGAAACATAAGCCACGTGTCAGTGAGGCCTTGTTCTGACATTAGTTGTCTCAAGGCTTGTCCAGCCCTGTTGTGGGTCTCTTTACCTGTGGCACATCTGTCTACAAGTGGTACATTGGTTAAATTGAAATCTCCACCCATCAGTAGGGGGCACTGGGGTGGGATGATAGAGCTGATCTTGTTGGCCAGCTCATCGAAATAAGTGGGATTGTTGTGGTTTGTGCATATACATTGCACAGTAGTATTGTACCTGTGGGGGTTTCACAAAGGGACAGCACACATCTGCCTAGGGGGTCAGCAAACTGTGCTGTTACTGACCAGGGAAGTTTTTTATGGCGTAGAATAATCATTCCATGTTTCCTAGAGTGGATTTCCTGATGCACCCAATCCTTGACCAGATATGCATGGTCATTTTTTGTAAGTTTGGTTTCCTACAGGAAGGCAGCTTGGGTCCTCATCTTCTTTAAGTGAGAAAGTACCTTTTTCCTTTAAACAGTGGCATTAAGGCCCCTGATGTTCCATGGGCGGCAAATCAGATCATCCATAATTAATGACTGGAGGTGCATAGTTAAGCAATAATGCCCAACAGGGTTTGTGTTGTTCTGGGATAACATCACGCCTCAGGTGGTTGGGTACGAGGCCGCAGGCTGAGTGTGTCCAACACCTGAGAAGTGACTTTATCTCCAAGACAAAAACCCTGGAAAGCATTATTGCTATAATACAATGGCTTGTTGTTATACAGAATAAAAAATTCATTTTAAAGATGTTTTTGTTAGTGTGGAAAAATATTTTTGTTTCTTAAGAGAAGATGCAATGACAACAATGCAACAAATACAATGCAATCAGTCAGGAGGACCCATAATGTTGTACTGGAATAACATCACTGTGCCAGGCACACACTGACCAATCAGAACCCAGGAAATTTTCTTTCCATTGTATAATATTCCTTTTAAATGGGTTAACATATTGAAATAAGGACCCAGTGCCTTCGTGCTGGAAGGGGCCATTGGTGGCATTGCTTTGCACATTGATGTTCTTATGCAAACTGAAGATCTTACATATACCACCTGTGCATTTCTTCACTATTCGGGACACCACAGGTAACCTTATTACATATTGCATACAGGCATTAATCATTGGCAAGAACATTAAAGTAAACAAATTCCTGGCTCCCCTAAAGGGAATGGGAGGGGACAATATCCCCTCTTGCTGAAGGGTACAACCAGCCATTAGTTAAGAACAGGGAAACACATGGAAACTGGTTGGGGTGAGACAGGCTTGGTCCTATCTCAGGAAATATGAATTAACAAACATTTATGTGTACAGATGCTTTGTACCTTGCTGAGAACTGGCCCAGGCTTAGCACCCTCACCCTTACTATGTCGGTGAAACTGCCTTATGGGGAAGTAGAGTAGGGTGTTTTGGGGGTCCATAGTCTTGCTCGAATTAGTGAGAAGCTGCTCACCCTTTGCAGTTCAAGGACATTCATTAATCCATACCTTTTGCAAATTATATAGTTGTGAGTCCCACATCACCCCAAATATCTGAGTGACAGAGACACTGGTATTATTACCTTAGCCCCTGATCATGGGGTTGCGGTCTGGGGTTTGCTACTTGGGGAGATATGAGATAGTGAGGCTCTACAAATGTCCTAAAGTGCAGATACTGCTCAACCTAAGAAAATTGTCCCTACCTAGAGGGATAGTACTGGGTACAGAGGGGATATATTGAGCAGCGATGGCAGTCTGAACCACAAAGGTAGGTCACAGTCCCCAGGAATCCCCAGGCTTCACTTCCCCCCACAGAACAGTCTGGGACAATCTGGGCAACACATGGTACCTACAATGGGCAAATGCTTACACCTTCTATAGGTTACATGCAGTTACTAACAGCTTGTGAGCAGTTCCAAAATATCTCTTTTTTTTCAGGTGATGGAACACTGGACTTGTGGATGCAGAGGGGAGAACAGGCACTGCTGAAGCTCCTGGTACCCAGCAGTGGCAGGGATTTTGGGGGGGGACTGAAGACGCCAAGATCAGGGATATCAAGGCCGGTCCCAACTTTACTGGCAACAGTCAAACCCTCCCCCACAAAATCCAGTCATCCTCCACCCTTCCACAAAAGGAACCAAGCTTCACTTATCTGACAGCATGCAGTTCAGGAGGATCACTCGGCCGCTCCTTTCAGAAGAGGAATCGGCTCAGACCATTGCTGTTCAGGGAGTGGCTTGATTCAATCTAGCAGCTACTGCATCATGCCCTTGCAGCTCATTCTCCCGGCATCACCAAGCTGCACTGGCAGGCTTTCATCAACAGTTGTAGCCCAGAAAGCTTTCAGGGCACTGGGAACTTCAGCATTCTCAGGTAGCTTACACCCAACATCCATTCCAGTGAGCAGGTTGAAACAGTCCAGATCTGAGAGAGAGAGAGAGAGAATCTGTTCTTTGTGAAGTAAGGACTAATGATGGGTGCAGAATCATCCTTGCGGTGGTTGCAATCCAGGGGTGGGCTTCTCGCTGCAGCTCTGTCCACAGGATGGTTGCGCCTATTGTACCTGGAATTTTGTGTTTGCTTTTGGTTTTGTGCTGGTGGCCCTCCTGAGTCCCTTTGGTCTTTGGTTCATGCTACAGGCTCCATCCTATCTTGTCACCCATTGTCAATGCTGGGGGGTTGCGACCTGCCTCCCACAGATTGCCTTCCATTGCTACCGTGCACTTTGTATGTGTTCTGATTCATCTGTGGCCAGGTTCGATGGATGTAATCCAGGAGCAAATCTGGTGTGCAAAAAACTATCAGACTGCCATTTACCATGATTAGCATAGAGGCCAGATATCTCAGTGAAAAGGAAATGCCCAAGCTATGCAACAGGTGTCTGGCCTCCATGTACTCTTTCCATCACTCCAACAGGTCTTTTGAATAGTCCTGAAACATTTGTATCCAGTGCCCTCTCCATTCAAGTGATCCCAGCTCCTGAGCTCTGGCCTGGACCGATTCATTCTCAGCAAAATTTAGGAAGTGGGCGAGAATGGGCCTTGGTCTTTCACTGGGCTTGGACCAAGGTCGGAGAGCTCTATGCATGCTTTCTATGACAAAAACAGGTGTCCTGTCTAAGCTAAAGAATGCAAGGGAGTTTGGATTTTAGAAAGTTAGCCATGCTGGCTTGCACGGAGTCCTCAGGAATTCCTAGGAGCCACAATCTGTTGCGGCGGCTCCTATTTTCAAGATCATCCACCTTGGATTGAAGAGTTCTGATTACATGTGCTTGCTCTCTCACCATGGTTGCCAGTTCATTAATAACCATTTCTTGCATGGTGGACTTGTGTTCAACCTGAAAAATCTAAACATCCATCTGATGCAGGGCCAGAGTTGCCTTTTTCAGAGGCGATCATCACTTTAGCCATCTGCTGCATCAGGGCAGTGAACATTCGGTTAACTGAAGTAGAGTCCATGGTGTCAGTAATGGAGGAAGCCATGATGTCTTCTGGCAGTTTAATATTCATCAGTTTCCTTGCAGCTGAGTAAATTTCCCCCAAAAAAAACTTTTACTTCAATGTGCCTGCCAGTGTGCTCAAGCATTTTCTGATATTTGCTTACTTATTTAGTGGCAGCATGCAAAGCAAAAAGTAGATATAGTTCACCAGTAACTGCCTGTTAAAGCCTCATGCATCCATCTTGTTTAGCAGCTTAGCCGTGCCCACTGACCAATGCATTTTTTAAACATAGTCACTGTTTTACAGCACCTACTGATTTTATAAAGATGCTTATGAAAGCAAAAATGCACGACAGGGTGTGTGTTGTGCTGGGATAATGTCATGCCTCATGTAGTTGGGCACAAGGCCACAGACTCAGTGTATCCAACACTGAGTGCATCCAACACCCGAAAAGTGACGCTATTCCTATTATACAATGGCTCATTTCTATAAACAATAACAAAAAAGAAGACATCTTTGTGGGTGGTTTTGCACGGTGGAAGCATACTTGTTTAAAAAAAGTTCCTGTCTTCGATCTATCCACTGGATGGTGGTGTTGTGTGGTGTAGTGGCCTTTACATCATGTAACTGTGCTGTTTGTGTTGTGATTCAGTCATGCAACCCCCAAAGCTATCTTGGTGTGTAGGTTTTCTGAAAAAAAGATCATATGCCTCTGGTTCCACTGCCTACCCTAGGACCACAAAAACGTGCTGCTTAATGCAGATTTATATTTCGAGGAACTGAAATGAGGATTGCAATCTGTGAGGGAGCTGTTTAGCATTAGAGAGACTTTTGGTTCTTGGGAGATATCGGGTGAGTTCCTTGTTTTGTGTTGGGTTGACAATTTCAAGGAAAGTGGCAGGAACATTTATTTTATTAATTTAGTTATGTATTTTTTTACTTTTTTAAACTGGCCATAAGTAGTGCAGCTGTTTCTTTCAGTAGCTGAGTCCAGGAGCGGAGTGGTCTGTGGAACGAGCATGGCTCTTTCAAAATGCTTGCACTACAACTGAGATGGGAATCAAAATGCTGTTTCAAATGACGGCTTTCTTTTAGTTAAAAGATTTTTGTGTCCACTATGAGGTAGGAGGTTGTTGCAATTGTGTTTTGTTGTGGCTGGTGGCAGGAAGTGAGGCATCTTCACTGCGACTTCACTAAGGAGAGATGTGTGTGGGCAAGTTGAACATGGGATGTGCAGTGATTTTTTTTTCTCTGATTATTCGGTCATGTATGTGCTGGGACTAGATCTGTGATGTTATGCTGGGATAACATCATGGGTCTAGTCCCAAACTGACCAATCAGAGCTCAGGATTCTTTATTGCCATTGTATAATCATGAAATAATTTAGCGTTCAGTTGGTTTTAGTGCAGTGATGTGATGACATTGTGACATTAATGGTGTCACTACAGAGATGACAAACATTGACTGGTACCACTCCTATCATTTGTATATTGGCTGCTGTATTGGGTAAAAATGGACCATAGAGTCATATAATAATGAATTAATTATTCACATTTCCATTCAGATGTTAGCTATCTCAGTTAAACAAAACAATGAAGCAATCACTATGGATTGAAACCTCAATGAGGAGTTAAACACTGAACACTCAATCAACCACTGTGTTGGGGAACAGAAACAAAAACAGATGTCAGTGAGTGCAGGTACCCCTACATGGGGCACTGCATAACAGTTATCTGCAAACTATATATTATGCCCTTCTTCTATCATAAGCATGAGTTCAGGCAAACTATAGAGGTATTGTGCAGTCAGAATCCTACCTTTTTGTTCAAAGTTAGTATATGAGGTTTAAAGATATGCCTGAAACAAGAGATAGATACAGGACAGGTACAGAATAATTAATGATAGCTTTGCAGTGTACCTTTTTGTTGGAGCTTACAGAACTGTTTTTTACATGTGACTGCTTCTCATTTCATGAAAAATAGTATTTGCAGAGCAAGGACCATGGGGTGGCACTATCCCAAAACTTTGTTAATATCTATCTGGGCATGTGGGAGCACAGTATGATACAGGACCATGTGGCCAGCCCTTACTTTGACAAAACAATTTTACATTGTCATTAGACTGATGATTTGTTACTCCTATGGAGGGGTACAGTTGATGAACTGTTAGCTGAACCATCTTCAGGCTAGCAATATGAATCTTAAGTGTTCATTTAACTTCTGTTTGAGAGAAATTGAATATTTGGATCTTTTGATTAGGGTGAAAAATGATGGTACACTTACAATTGCTTAATTTAAACAAAGTACATATTGTAATTCATTACTAGATGACATTAGTTCTCATCCGAGGCATATGATTAACTATATCTCTCTGAGTCACTTTTATAGGGTTAAACAGAATTGCTAAAAAACACGATTATCAGAAGAAGGCAGAAGACATGAAAAATAGTATTTTGGCTAGGGACAGCAGAAACAGCCATGCAAAAAGCTGAGTACAGTGACAGGGAAAGCTTTAAGGGGCAGAACAATAGGAACAGGATACCGAATAGTAGTTCTCTTAATTTTGTCTCCCTTACACAGTTCAGTAACACAGGGTTGCTAAAACAATTAAAACACATTGGTTTGTTTACAGACTGGTGCAACTGTATACAAACACATGAATGATCCACTTAGATTTATTTACAGGAGAGGGAAAATCTTAGCTGATAAATTGTTGAAAAGTGTATAGCTGGTGGTGGATAATAGTACAGGGTTACCTAGACCACTGGTTGGTACAAAGTATAGTGCAGCCCGTTTAAATGCACACCTGTTTTGTTGAGAAATATGTGCATTTAAGTGGGCTGTGCACTTAACCATACCTGTATCATTACAATGCAATGAATGAGCCATACATCTGATAATACATTTCATCTTTTTTTATATGAAAATCAATGTTACAGCATGCAAAATTGTTATATGTAGTAATAGGTTGCTTTTAGCTTACTTTTTAGATTACTTTAAAAAACAAATCTTCTGTTTTTCTTGTTTTGTCAGCATCATTCACAGTCATGGAAAACAATATGATTTTGGTTTGCTTCTTTGTTTTCAGTTCAAGTTGTTCTACATAGTGCTCAAACTGAAACCACTGGGTTAAATAATTTTCTCCCTAGCATGGAAAAAAAACACTTATTTCATCCATACACTGTAATGCCTCAAACATTGTGTCCTCTGGCTCATTAGTGTAATTGTCAGGTTAATTCTGCTCATTGTCTTCTGTGTAGCTGAGGATTTTGTTGAACATTACAGAGTCCAGAATCATTCTTGTTGTAGGTACTGTTTCATCTACAGTATGTCCCGCTAAACTTCAGAATCTGCTGTGCTCATGTTTGGTGGTAAGACAGGTGTGGTTAAGACCCTCTTCTTCATCCACCTCTTCCATGTCAGAAGGGTCTATAAAACTGGCCTTATGGTAAAAATTGCAATTTTTTTGTGGCTTCACTAAATGCCAGGCTTGATCAAGAATTTTTATAGCATCAAGTATGCTGACTTTCTTTTGTTAAATCACTAGCTGTGTTCAGGGTCTCCCCAATCCGAGCAGAGGATTATCTTCTCCAGCATCTCTTGGGTAAAAACAAAAGAAACAAAAAGCAACAGGATCTGGACACCATTAAACACAGGTCAATTGGCAATCCACAGTTTATTACCACCCCCAAAATCTTACCTGACCACAGTAATGATCCTTGACATTCCTGAAGTTACAAATGTCCATAGATTAGATTAACGAGGTGGTTGTAGGTGACAGGAAAATTAATGGGATGTGGCTTAATGGGATGTCTGGATGGACAGAGCAATTGTGCAGTAACATTGCAGTTTTTTTTTGTGGCACATCTCGATGTTTAGTTTTTTTTAGCCAGTTGCTAAAAATTTCTCCAGTCATCCACATTTTAGCATCGGCCTCATAGTCAACTAGCAGTGCATCTGGGGAGAGTCCTCAAAAGCAGCTTGGCTTTTTGGATTTCCCAACAACTAGTTTAAGTTTTTCAGTCCCAGAGAGGTTACAACACAGCAAGACTGAAATATGCTCTTTTGCTTTCTTGCCACCACTTGCAGCATCAGACCTAAACATCAGGGTACCTTCAGAGGTTGCTCAAAAATAGAGACCTGTCTCATCACAACTGAAGATACAATCAGGTGGGTAATCTTTCAAAATTTCTGGTAACACTGTGGTTAGCCATGAATTGGCAGGCTCAGAGTCATTGTACTGTGTTGCCATGCCAATGCTTAAAAAACTATACCACTGCCTTCCTTCCAATGGCACAATCAGTTGTTTGTGGATGTGAATGGGATCCCCATTGTATCTGCCAGGTGCTGTGCTTTCTTTAACAGTATGGGACAATTAACAATTGCATCTAAACCACAGATAGAGGGGAACCATCTCAACAGAGCTGCTTCCACCTGGTTGCTACTCCTGCCATGGTGGCATTTTCAGTCCAGATTTTCAGAATGCTTATACTCAGCAAACAGACTCTTTTAATTTGGCACAATTCTGGACACTGTAGAAACATCTGTCTCCTACTCAGCTGTTAAATATCTGTGTTTCACATTCAGCAGCCCAACATGCTGTAACAGAGCTACATTTTGCCTGAGAGAAAGAGTCACTTTTTTCCTGGTCCATGCTACAGTTACACATTCTGCACTCAGGGTATTGAAAGCTTCTCTTACACCTGATGAGAATCTGTCAGATAATTAACACAGCAGTTAGGCATTGCATCCACAGGCAGGGACATAAGTGCATCTTGCATACCTGCTTAGAGTCAGAGGGTAAGCTGTACACTTATCAGGTGTACCTGATAAGAGATCTGAGGGAAACAGGGAAATTGTGCATTAATCCAAAATGTGTACTTACTTGAAGTGCACGTAACTGATTTGTTTTAACACTACAAAGATAGCAAACAAATCAGGAAAATTAGAAAGTGTACTCTTATCCAAAATGTGCACTTATCCAATGTGCACCTAAGTGGGTTGCATTATAATGTGGTCATTGCACTCACTGCCTTTCTGTTAACAACACAGATAGTTTTAGTGTGCCAGGGGTTTCAGGGACCCTCTGGATTAGGGATTTATTGCATGTTCCATTAGTGGTCTAATATATCTTGCACAGCGTTATTGTCTTGCATTCTATGTGGGGAAAACAGCACATAAATTTATAGTCAGGATAGGGGAGCAGATATGTGAGATTAACAGGGGAGATTCAGAAAATGCATTGGCTAGGCACATCATGGATAAGGAAACTGGCTATTCTTTTGCTATTCTGGGAATACAGACAGTAAAATTGAGACTTAGTGGGTGATCTTGATGGCCTTCGTTGAGAAGGGAATCAATGTGGATCTATACCCTGAAAGTTTGTCAAACACCAGGTTTAGATGAACACGTTGAATTGGTGCATTTCCTAATGACTTGCAGTAGAAACTGTGTATCAGTGAATGGTCTAATTTAATCTGTTCAATTGTCTCATTAAGTTTTATCTTAGGACATATTTACTGTTCCTTACAATACACAGGACGAATTTAGCTAGATCTTTGACTATATCCCAGATGTATACTGCATATAAGCACTCACAGCTCCCATGTAATTCTGTTCAGTGCTTTCATTTAGAAACATAGAAACATAGAAAGTGAGGGCAGAAGGGGTCCATGCAGCCCATCTAGTTTGCCTATAATCCTACCCCTTCCCTTAACTGGTTTTTAGTGTTATAATGCCTTCGTATCTATCCCATGCCTTCTTGAAAGTCTCTACCCTTTTTGCCTCCACTGCCTTCTGTGGAAGGTAGTTCCATGGATCAACCACTCTTTCGGTAAAGATGAACTTGCGTGTGTTGCCTCTGAATCTGCCCCCTCTAGCTTCATGTTGTGCCCTTTGGTTCTTGAGTGATTTTTGATATGGGACAGGTCCTGGACCTGCACCTTACTTGTTCCTTCCAGGAATTTGAAGGTCTTGATCATGTCTCGTCCCTCCCTCTGCTGCTCCAGGGAATACATGTGTAATTCACGCAGCCTCTCCTCATATGATTTGTCATGCAATCCATGAATCATTTTAGTAGCCCTCTTCTGCACTGTTTCCTGTCTGGTAATAACCTTCTTCAGGTGTGGTCTCCAGAATTGTACACTGTACTCCAAGTGTGGCTGCACCATTGATCTATAGAGTGGAAAGATTACCTCCTTTTTGGAGCTGCAGGTTGGTGGAGACAGCCGGCCTCTTGCATTAGCTCTAAAAATGGCTTACCATGGAACTTCCTTTTTGGACTTTTGGAAGTATCCATCCACAACTGCAAAATAGTGTGTTCCCCCTCTGATTTTCGTTGTTTTCTGCTCTGTGTTAAAGGCATATGAAGAGAGGGTGATGCTACTGTTCCTGCCAACTTCTCAGCATATAAACAAAAAAAAACTTTCAAAGCATAAATAAAAAACCAAAAAAAACTTTTGAAACTGCTGCTATGTAACCCCTCAATTTAACCCTTGCATGGCAGCAGACTGAGAATCTGTCCAGCTCAATAAAATAGATTCATTCTAGTTCTTTCAGCACCCTGGGGGTTAACTCATTATCTCAAAGCATACTGGAATTTCCCTTAATGAAGAATTGAAGCAGTAAGGGTCTCATTAAACAGATTACAGTGTCAAATTATAGATAGTTCAACACTGGGATTTGAAACCATTTTCTTCTGATTTTTTTAATTTTTTTCTATTCAACATTTATATATTTGTTAGCCAGTGCTAGTGAAAGGTGGAAGATTACAATAACTCTGTTTATCCACAGAATCAGGTTCACTGCTGACTTTTCCACTCTGATGTATTTAATGCTCATAAAATGTACAGCTCAGACAGCACTGAATAGTAAATTAAAGCTCTTTGTTTATCCACAGGACAGGTACAGTGCAGGATCCCCCACCCATCCACTCACCCACTGTGATGAATTTAGTGTTGATAAAAAGTGGATAAAGCCCCAGTTTATCCACAGGTACCAGTGGTGCAGGCTCAGTGCAAATGTACCCACACTGTGATGGATTTAGTGCTGGTAAGAGATGAGGGACTGATTAATCCACAGAGACAGCTACAGTGTGGGGAAGGGGGCAATGCTTGGTTTCCACACTGTCTGCATTTAGTCCTGATGAATGGTGAGGGACTGCCAGAACTGTGGGCTAAAGCCTTCTGTTTATCTACAGTGACAGGTACAGTGCATGACTGGTGAACAATAAGGGACTGGCAACATTGAAGACTGAAGCCCTCTACAAATCCACAGGGGCAGATGCAGTGTAGAACAGACAGTCCAGGGTTTCTGCACTGTGATAGATATTGTGCTGATGAAAGGTGGCAGACTGACAGCGCTAGAGGCTGAAACCCTCTGTTTATCCACATGTGTAGGTACAGCATGGAAAGGGACAGTGCAGGGTTCTCCACTGGTGGTTTCACTTCTGGCTATAGCAAAAAGATAGGCAATACTGGGGACTGCTCTACTGTTTTCATGTCCACAGTCTTTATTGGCAGGTCATTTTAGAAGGCCACTGCCTTCTGGGACAAAATATGCTTCCTAATGTTACCCCTAAACTTGCCATCTGTGACCTTCAGAGCATGTCCCTGTGTTCTGTTGAAGAACATATCCATATGTTCAATCCTGTCAATATCTCTGAGAATGGGAAGACTGAAATCATGTCTCATCTCAGTCTGCTGTTCTACAGGAAAGAAGGCAGTAACAACTACTGTCAAACATAAATGAGGATATTATCGTTTAGATCCTTTCAGGGATTCCTGTTTTGAAAATGCGGCTTCTCCTTAACAGTGATATCTAAACAGAAAGCCCACCAGCAAATTTGTTTTTTTTATTTTTGGTACTGAACACATTATCTTTACTGCTGCAGTAAATGTAAACACTGGAGGAAATATGAAGAAACTTATAGAGGGAAACTTACAAAAGATGTTAGTAGGCATTTTATGTGACTGCATAGATATGCAGAATTAAAAAATACTACATAAATTCCCTGCCACTAACAAGTGGCAGACGGGGTGAGGAATTTGTCAACACAAAAAGGGGGCTTGGTCTGCACTCAGAGAGGAGTGAGAAGGTCAGGTTTCCTATGTGGGATAATGACCAACATGGCATAAAAAGTTGGGTGTATTCAAGGAAAGGGAATGCATTGAAAATATGATGGCTCATAATGGTCTACGGAGCCTATTTTCTTAAAGCAGCAGTTTTGTCATCAAGGAAGAAAATAAGGGGAGACAGCATAGTGCAGTGGTTTAAGGCTCTAAGCTGCAAATCTGGAGACCTGGGTTTGAATCCCACAGCCCCCACATGCATATACTCTGTGACCCTGAGCAAGTCACTTACAGGTAACTTCCCTGTGCTCCCAGGTTGCACCTGTAAACAAGCTTTCAGCTTAGTGTGTCACTCCTGGTTAAACAATTGAAGAAAAAAAAAGAAGAAAAAACTTACAACCATCTGACATTCTTCACAATCCCACACTCAAAAATGAATACTGACACAATTTATCTTGCTTTAGTATAAAACCGCACCAAAAAATTCAGCATCTATGCCAAGCTGGTGTTTCTCTGCTTTACATATGTGTTGCATTCTTTTGGCAGGGTCTTTGTAGAGTACAGTACCACAATACATTTTTTTTACTTTATCCTCACTTCCATCCGAGTGCACCCTACCCCCCCTTCTGCCCTTATATTATGATATTTAGAGTTTGATTAAGTAAAGCTGTATCCAAAGTTCCTTGCTATGTACCAAATGAAACTTTTTCAATGCCAAAAAAAGACTAGCAATGCATTCCCTGGCCTTGAATAAATGTAATATGGGGTGGTACTATACTTACACATTCTAGTGTTCTATGACTCTAATATGTTCACCTATTAAGTTATGAGGCTATGTTGAATTTTACAAATGCAGGCTCATAACTTCGATAACATTCAATATTTTTATCACAAATTTTCAACATAGCCATCTCGGTACTTAGTGCTGGTAAGAGGTGAGGGACTAATCCACAGAGACAGCTACAGTGTGGGGAAAGGGACAGTGCTTGATTTCCACACTGTCTGCATTTAGTCCTGGTGAATGGTGAGGGATTGCCAGAACTGGGGACTAAAGCCTTTTGTTTATCTACAGTAACAAGTACAGTGAGTGACTGGTGAACAGTAAGGGACTGGCACCACTGGAGACTGAAGCACCCTGTAAGTCCACTGGGGCAGATGTAGTGTAGAACAGACAGTCCAGGGTTTCTGCACTGTGATAGATATAGTGCTGATGAAAGGTGGCAGACTGACAGTGCTAGAGGCTGAAGCCCTCTGTTTATCCACATGGGTAGGTACAGCGCAGGCAGGGACAGTGCAGGGTTCTCACACTGATGGTTTCAGTGCTGGCAAAAGCTAAGGAATGGGCAATACTGGGAACTACTCTACTGTCTTCATGTCCACAGTCTCTTTTGGCAGGTCATTTTAGAAGGCCACTGCCTTCTGGGACAAAATATGCTTCCAAATGTTACCCCTAAACTTGCCATCTGTGACCTTCAGAGATAGTTCCTGCATCCTGCTGGAGAACATATCCATATGTTCAATCCTGTCAAAAGCCCTGAGAATGGAAGACTGAGACCATGTACCATCTCAGCCTGCTGTTCTACAGGAGACGACGGTAACAACTACTAGTAAACATAAATGTGGATATTATCTGTTAGATCCTTTCAGGTATTCCTGTTTTGGAAATGTGGCTTCTTCTTGACAGTGATATCTAAACAGAAAGCCCACCAGCAAATTTGTTTTTATTTTTAGTACTGAGCACATTCTCTTTACTGCTGTAGTAAATGTAAACACTGGTGAAAATATGAAGAAACTTATAGAGGGAAACTTACAAAGCATATCAATAGGTATTTTGTGCAACTGCATAAATATGCAAAATTAAAAAATGCTACATAAATTCACTGCCATTAGTGCAAGTGGCAGACTGGGGGGTATTTGTCAACACAAAAAGGGGGCTTAGTCTGCACTCAGAGAGGAGTGAGAAAGCCAGTTTTCCTATGTGGGATAGTGACCCACAGCATGTAAACAGTTGGGGTTATTGAAAATATGATAGATCATAATGGTCTACAGAGGACATTTTCTTAAAGCAGCAGTTTTGTCATCAAGGAAGAAAAAGGTGACATTTTTCACAATCCCCTACTCGAAAATGAATTCTGACACAATTTATCTTGCTGCAGTATAAGACCACACCAAAGAATTCAGCATCTGTGCCAAGCTGGTGATTCTCTGCTTGACATATGTGTTACATTCTTTTGGCAGGATCTTTATAGAGTAGAGAACCACAATAACATTTCTTGATCTTATCTTCACTTCCATCCGTGTACACTCTAACCCCCTTTCTGCCCTAATGTAATGATATAGTATGTAGGACTTGATTAAGTAAAGATGTATCTAAATTTCCTCCCCTTGGACCAAGTGACACTTTATTAATGCCAAAAAAAATACTAGCAATGCATTCCCTGGCCTTGAATAAATTTAATATGGTGTGGTATTATACTTTGCATATTCTTGTGTTCTATTATTCTAATACTGTATGTTCACCTATTAAATTATGAAGCTATATTGAATTTTGCAAATGCAGGCTCATAACTTTGGTAATATTCAATATTTTAACACAAATTTTCAACATAGCTATTTCAGTATAACAACTCATGAATGTGATAGCTGTCATTTTCCATCTCCTGCCAAAATGTGTGTTTGCAGCCCAAAAGTTGATTTTGCATTCTCTGCATGACATCCCCTTTAGGCCAGTAGTAGAACATTTTCTCTGCCCTTCTTTATGAGGCAAGGTCATCACAAGGCTGTGTTGAAATTTTGGTGTAAAACTATATAAAAAAAAAATCATTATTTTTAAAGCAGATTACCCTTCTGCAGCCCTATAGGTATCTGGCCAGAGTTTGTTTCTGCTGGTAATTCCCCTATTTATGCATCCCAACATACTATTTGCCCTCAGTGATGCTTTCTCGCATTGCTTGGTCATTTTTAGGTCATCTGTTGTAATTTTTCCAGGATCCCTTTCCTGATTAGAGGCTTCCAGTTTGTCTCCCCATAGGTTGTAATCCACTCCTGGGTTGGTCCTTCTGAGGTGCATGATTTTGCATTTTTAGTATTGAAGTTTAGTTGTCATGTTCTTGACCACTTTTCTAGAGATTCCAGGTCAGCCTTCATCTTCCCCACTCCTCCTGGGGTGTCCGCCCTGTTGTGTATCTTTGTGTCATCTGCGAACAAACTCACCTTGCCCTTCAGTCTATCAGAAATGTTTTTAAAAATATAATTGGATTTTGAGATTTTTTAAATACAAATTTATTGTATTGCATGTTTATTCATTCACTTTAGGCTCATGTGTGCACATGTTTTTAATTAAAGTATGGCATGTGATGGAGTTTTTCTGATGTGCCACTATTCCCATGATTAGTTTGATTACGCACCCAGTACAGGCACAAAACATTGGGTCTTCCTCCATTTGCCCTGGATGCTGTTTGGTATCACCTATAGCTTGAATAAAATTGATCTATGCACTGAACAATGTGGTTAGTGTATGCTCTGTATACCTGAATAGCTGAAGTAAGCCATTTTTTTTCTTTCTGGGTAGTAAAATACCCAACCCTAAATGCTACCTTCGGGTATCTCCAAACTACCCTAAATTACCCTAAAAATACCCAAATGAAAAATAGGTGTAGTAGTTCTTTAGGGTAGGAGAGTTACTAATACAACTCCAGCATGTTGAGTCAATCAATGAGCTTGATTCAAACTTAACAGAAAGAGCTGATAAAAGGAAGAGGATGACAAGGACAACAAAAGGCACAAACTGACTCACAAAGAACAGGATTATTCATTGGGTCAGGTATACAACTAGAACAGGAAACCAAGATCTGTCAGCTGTGCCTACCACAGACAAGGGGGGGGGGTCAGCAGCCAAAAGGAGGAACACTTGGTGGGTTCCTAGACCTAAAAAACTGCAGTGTTAGTGGCTCAGTAGGTAGCACACTCGCCTCTGAGGCCGGGAGGTTGCACACTCACCTCTGAGGCTAGGAGATCAGAGGCCTGTGTGTTCAGTTCCCACATCTGGCACATGGGTTAATAGCCCAGTACTAACACTGTAGTGCAGCATGAGAGGGGTGCTGCACTACTGAGGTGCCGTCTTTCGGATGAAATGTTAAACTGAGGTCCCATCTGCCTGGATTGGTGGTAGTTCAGGTGGATGTTAAAGATCCCATGGCACTTATCGAAAAGAGTAGGGGAAATATTTATTTGAAACACATAGAAAACACATATAGAAAAAAAAATAAGACAGAATTTTACAAATCAAATCCAGAAACTGTGATCAAACAATTGGATAACTTATAAACCCTAAAAAAGTATATCAAACCCTAAACATAAACCCATACCAACCCTAAAACCCCACTCTATTTATATTTGATAAAAAAGTGAGACCCTTCCACCACATCAAAACCTGATGTGCCGACAAAATTAGACAATTTGATTTATAAATGTTCCAAAACTCATTGCTAATTAGGAAACTCATGCAATCATATGACATCCTATTCTGATGTAACACCCATTGACAGCGTCCCTGCCAAAGATAAAATCTAAGGCAACAAAACAAAATATTTAAAGTATCAGGGTGAAATTGTGATAAACATGCCCCATATTTACCTACTACAAGTATGTCATAGGTTAAAAAATGAAGCCAGGGTAAATGCCATTTATATGCCAAATAATCCCATAAGGCCCTAGTATAAGAACACTGCAAAAGAAAGTGTTCCATTGTTTCTGTCTGTGTTATGCACTCCATGTAGGGACAATTTTGTTCAGTTATACTTTTATGCTTAGCATTTCCCCTCAAATATAATCTGCCATAAACTGTCAACCAAAGGTTTTCCCACATTTTCTGTGTCATCCTTGAGAGTGTTAGTTGGTGTAAAATATAATGATTATCAACTACGGGGCAATTTTTAAATCAAGGATCCATAGGGTAATTGTTAAACATCATTTTTTTATATAAATGTTTTGTAGAGAATGCTATTAGACTTTGCTTCGTAATACACCATTTAAATAATTTATGAGCAGCAGGTAAAAAATAAGGGAGGATCTGTAAACGAGGATGAGGTTTAGGTGCTAACTGTGCCCATGCTTTAAGATAAACGGCTAAGGCTTTCCTCATCCAGGCCTCCGGGAATATACTAGTGGTATGTAATAAAGTACTGAAAGAGTATTTAAAAAATAAAGCATGGAAAAAAACAACAGGCTCTATCATGTTAAGACCTCCTTTACTCAAGTCCAAATAAGTGTAATGCCTTTTAATGGGGTTCAGTTTTGAAAACACAAACTGTAAAGTTGGGTCTCCAATTTAGTGGGTAGCGGATGTAATGATGCTATAAACTATAAAAGGGGCAAGATATATTTTTTCAAAATCCCTATACGTTTAAGTTTGGAAATCTTCCACTGTCTCCATCTATTTACTTTTTGTTCTGCTTTGCTGAAACCTAAATCCCAATTTCTATCTGGCAGATTTTGTGGCCCAAAAGTAATTCCCAAAATATCCAAAGGGGCAAAGGAAAGTGAGAGTCCATACCAGATGGAGTCCGGCTGAACTACAGGTCCTATAAAAAGACACCTACTCTTATCCAAATTTAATTTGGCATTAGAAACTAATTGATACTCTTCAATTATGTCTAAAAGGGACCGGATTTGTACGGGGGTAGAAAAAAAAAGCACAGATGTCATCTGCATAAGCTTGGATATACAAAGATTGTGGGATCTCAAGCCCTGTGAGGCCTGTCCACTCCGGGGATGATAAAACTATATGAAGTAAAGGATTGAGGGAAAAATGTATAACAATGGGCTTAAAGGGCAACCTTGTCGGACCACACAATGTACTGGAAAACTATGCCCTACCGTACCTTTTATCATAGGACTAACTGAAAAAAAGGAATATAATAACCTTAACCTCAGTCTAAAGGCCTGTTTTCTGAAGGAAAGAATAGTTGAGTACCTAGAGGTCAGTGGAGCACAGGATCCAAGGCAGCATGGGTTCACAGCGGGAAGGTCATGTCAGACGAATCTAATAGATTTCTTTGACTGGGTGACAAAGTAGTAGACCAGGGAGGGGCTGTGGACATGGCCTACCTAGACTTTAGCAAGGCATTTGACACAGTCCCACACAAAAGATTGATAGTCAAATTAACCAGCCTGGGAGTGGGTCCCAGGGTGGTAGCCTGGGTAAACATTGGCTGGACAACAGGACACAGAAGGTAATTGTAAATGGAGTCCACTCTGAAGAAAGGGCGTGTTACTAGTGGGGTACTGCAGGGTTCAGTATTGGTCCAGTCCTTTTAATGTCTTCATCAGTGACATTGCAGAGGGACTGGAAGGAAAAGCATGCCTTTTGCAGTTGACACAAAGATCTGCAACAGGGTTGATACACAAGGAGGCATGGAAAGGATGAAAAGGGACTTGGCAAGGTTGGAGGAATGGTCAGACGATGGCAGCTAGGATTCAATGCAAAAAGTCAAATAATGCACCTGGGAAACAAGAACCCAGGGAAGAATACACAATGGTGGGGAGGTAGTAACAACAACAAAACAGGAAAGGGACCTGGGGTAATCATATCAGATGACCTTAAGGTTAGCAAGCAATGTGAGAAGGCAGTAGGGAGGGCGGGGTATATGGGATGTATAGGGAGAGGCATCAGCAGCAGAAACAGGAAGTTGTTATCCCTCTGTACAGACAGTTGGTGAGACCCCATCTGGAATACTGTGTCCAGTTCTGGAGACCCCATCTCCGCAAGGACATAGACAGGATAGAGGCAGTCCAGAGGAGGGTAACTAAAGTGGTGCAGGGTCTGCAAGAGAAGCTATATGAGGAGAGACTAAAGGAGCTTAATATGTATACCCTTGAGGAAAGAAGGGAGAGGGGGGACATGATAGAAACTTTCAAGTACCTCAAGGGAATCAACAAAGTCCAAGAGGGTAGCATCTTTCAGAAAAGAGACTTGCAAGAACAAGGGGACACAATTTAAAGATAGAAGGAGGGCGGTTCAGGGGCAATGTGAGGAAGTATTATTTCACAGAGAGGGTAGTGGATGCATGGAACAGACTTCCTGAGGAAGTTGTGGGGTCTAAAACTGTGGGAGAATTCAAGAATGCATGGGACAGACATAAGGCAATTCTTGTGGGGGGCAGGAAGATAAAGGCTGTTGGTTAACTAGGATCTGCGGCCTATCCTGTAGGTAGGGAAATGGGCAGACTAGATGGGCCTAGCGGTCCTTATCTGCCATCAAAGTCTATGTTTGTATGTTTCTATGTTAATTGGTTTATGAAAACCATGAGAATTCTATAGGTATGTAATATGGAAAATAAATAGTCATGGAGAACCCGATCAAAACTTTTTCCTGGTCTACGGCCACTACACAACCAAGAAACCCTGAAATATTACAGTGATCTATTACATCCCATATGATACATAAGGCCTGTTGAATATTCTTGTTAGTCCACAACACTGGACTGGAGAAATCACAAAAGTAGCATAAGCTTTCAAATGAGCATTTAGGATATGTGCCATCACCTTATAATCAGTGTTCATGAGAACTATAGGTCTCCAATTTTGAATTTGTGAACTGTCCCCTTTTTGAACAGGTAATACAGTAATCCTTTAGAAAAAGATGGGTGAATAATATTATTTGAAACCCAATAAGTGTAAGTTATAAATAAACATTCAATTAAATGAAGAAGAAATGCATTATAGAATGAGTGTGGAATACCATCCAACCCTGGAGCTGTATGAGGCCTTAAGGCTTTAATGGTCTGTGAGATTTCATTTATAGTAATAGGGGTTTGTAATTTTCCAATTTCTTCTGGCAAATACTGAATATGTACTGCTTTCAAGAACTGAGTTATATGGGTAGGTGGAATATGCACCTTTGGATAGAAAGAGCTGTAATGCCTCTGAATCTCAGTTTCTAAATCTGATAAAGAGGAAACTGACCTGCCATCTGGGGTATTCAAAGTTTCCATTGAGATTGTAGTTTTAACAGATTTACAGGCCTCGTAGGGGTCACCTATGGGGGAGGTTTTTGTATTATGACATAACATTGACTGAATTGATTTTGCTCTTGCAGTTTCAAACACCTTCATAACATTTTTTATATTAGTAATCTGAGGAGTATAATCATGCTTAAGAAGATTTGCCAGATAGATTAACTTATATAACTGTTGCCTGAGAGATAAATAATGTAAAAAAATCTGTATTTCCCTTCTTTTTTCCAAATTTGGAAAACCAGTTCTTAATGTCATTTTTAGTGTCCATCCATCATTCACCTTTATCATCATATAGAAATTCAACAGATAATCTAGCCCGTAGCAAGGCCGTAACTTCCTGAATCATCCATTTGTCCTGTAAAGCAGAGACATTAAGCTTCCATCTTCCATGCAAAGTGGTCCTGGAAACAAAATGATGCACTGAAAAAAGTAACAATAAATGGTCTGAGTCTGTGACAGGAACAATGGATAATGAACCCTTGGGAACATTTGTGGAGATGAAAATATAATCAGCAGTAGATACATAAGTGTTATGCTTATATGTAAACTTAGGACCATTAATATGTAGTTGATAATTATATAGCCCAGCTGTGGAAACCATATGGGACAGGGCATTGGAATCACAATTTATTTTTTTATTGTCACTTTTTTTCCGCTTATCCCCAGTGGGTATGGTACAATTAAAATCTCCACAAAGAAAGATTTTATAATGTGTGACCAAGAAAGTCTGAATTGCGTTCATAAGGGACACCTTTTTAGCTTTAATCTGGGAGGCATAGACAGAAATAAACCGACAGTCCATGTTGTTCCAGAGACCATCAAGAACCAAAACCCTTCCAGGTATTAGGTCATATAATTTACGTAATGTAAAATTAAAAGAATGAAAAAGAAACCCCACCCCGTCAGCAGAGTCATGGCCGAAGGACCAATAAGATGGACCCCATACATATTCTTGCTGAAAAAGGTGTACCAGTCCTTCTGTAAAAATCCAGGTCTCCTGTATTGAACATACATCAATAGATTTGTCATGTAAAAATTGAAAAACCATATTTCTTTTTTCATAATTCAACAAACTGTGCACATCTAATGAGCCAACCAAACCTTCAGCCATTCCAAGTTTTCCCAGGTGAACCTAGTACTAAGTTTTCTTCCTTTTTTTCTTCTTTCTCCCCTTATAATCACCCTCCATAATTTTTTGCAGCCCCTGATCTGTTGTAGATTTCTTGGAATCTGAATCCCCCACCTCCATTTCGGAATTGCCCCAAGGGGTGAACAAAGCGGCACAAGAAATTGTTGATTCTATCGGGGTGGGAGGGTCTAGAAGATCTTCTGCAAGGTAAGGGATCGGGGAAGGGCAGATTATCAACCTCCTTCCAGGAAGGGGACACGTCTGTATAACAGACTGGGGTCAGTATGTCAGCTTCCAGAAAACCCGGAACAGGGTTCTGGGGAACCTCTTCCTTTAAGTCTGAAATGACAGTTGTACAAACAAGAGTTTTAGACTCTACAGATGGAGCAGAACTGGATGAAGAGAGTGGAGAAGGAACAGTTGTCAAAGGAGGAGGAGGGGGAGGACGGGGGAGATGGAGGGGTTGGGGACAGGACAGAGAAGGAGGAGCAGAAAGATGTTGAGACACTCCCTGTAGGTCCTTATGGGTGAACAGAGCCGGCTCAGCCAGGTCTTGTGCCTGCTGAATAAGCATATCAGGGCTGATACAACTAGCCTTATTGCATGCTGCCCAAGGGTATTCTCCAAAATTGTGACCATATTCTTCACAGAGGTCACAGTGAGTATGGTTTGCACATTGTATTGTGCTGTGACCAATTTCACCACAATTGTTACAGAGGGGTTTGTCACAGGTGCAGGAGAGATGTGTGCGGGATCCACATCTATAACAGGCCCAAGGCTGTCCTGCATAAAAACACCCCCCCGATCCCTCCCTAAAAGGAAAGAATTAGGTATATGCTATATGCCTACCTCCCCCTGCCTTAATTTGACCTTATACTTCCACACACCTGTACAGAAAAGCTTGCTATCAAGGATAGCCTCAGGTGCCCCAAGAACCTCACACTTTTGAGATAACCAATATGAGATATCTTCAACATGGACCCCTTCATTACGAAACATAATGGTGACATATTTAATCAGAGGTTTCATTAGTGGAACAACTACAAAAGGGGTCCATGTTGGAGATGTCTTTACTTGCCCATACCTCTCCCAAAACAATTCTAACGCATAAGAGGTTCGAAAAATGACACTGAAATTATCTTCCCCAGAAATATTAATAAAGACATAGACTTCCTTAGGAGAAAAATGTAAAGAGTCTTTTAATAAAATATTCCCCACATGGTATCTATCTGGCCTGTCCTCCAGCCCTCACCTTATAACATATCCTGACAGCATTCCTCCAAGGAGCAGCCACTTATTTTGAGTTGGAAAATAATTGAGATAACAGGGGCTTGGG